>OY754328.1:140172982-141663785 GCA_963573305.1 Pyrrhosoma nymphula | reverse complement strand
AGGGATTTCGGATTATCGTGGTGGTAGGAAAAACCTTCCAATGTAAGTTCATAGTGGCCGAGGTAGTTTTAGAGGACCAATTAGATGAAGAGGCACGTGACTTAAGGCGTACTATCCCCCATGCGCCTTTCCCAGCGGAATGAGGGTCGGAAGAGTATTCGGGTGCAAAGGGCGCCATCTTCAGGTCAAGTTCCTTCGCGAGTGGTGAAGATTTGCGTCCCCTCCAGTGGTATTCTTTCCCTCTCGTTACGTACTGGTCGTGGGCCATCGGTACCGAAAGTCTCCGCATGTTACAAACCTCTCTGAATTGCAACGCCATCCTCTAACTCGGATTAACGACATCAAATAGTTACATGTGCTGTAGTGAAATTTGGGTTCTAGTCAACGGCTTAAAATATTGTTTGTAGCACCCAGCATAAAGACTAAAATATTCCTACTACCATATGGAGATAAAGCCGGTCGGAAAAAAGTGATGCATTTTTTTAAATTCCTCATTGCAATGATATATCCCAGGCGGTCGCTTGATACTGACGATTTTGCTGGTGAATGTTGTTAAATATTAGTTACAAAGTAGCGATTTTCGCTACTCTGCATTAAGAAAGATAACGAACCGACAGATGTCACTGCTATATCATAACAAGTTGAGAAATGACGCTACTTGGTGAACGAAGATCAGTTGTCCTAAAATTCTTTTTCCGAGAGTGTTACATTATTCAATTTTCATCAGGGAAAATAGCGTTAAAATAATCTGAATATTTTTGTGAGGTCGCATGTTGATTCCTCCTGAAATGCTTTCTCGCTACACCACCATCCGCCGCCGTCTTGGGTTTAGCTAAGGTGACTGAGCAGGAAGAGTATTTAAAAGATATTTATTGAAATATTAATGTCTTAATATCTCAATTCTTGACAAAATGCGCCTAGAGCTAGTGACACACCTTTTTTCATGCGTTCTGACGGACGGAGATTTGTTGTTCAAATATCTTCTTGAATGAGCGATATTTGAATTAGAAATACATTTTCTCTAGAGTGGTCGTTAAGCTAACCCCAGATTGACCCCATTTCTGCTTCTTTCCAGGATTTAGTCGAGGGAGTTTTCGAGTCAGAAGTTTACAGCGAACAAGGTGGTGTTTGTGGGATATTTCTAGCCAGCATTAGATGTGAATCTAGAAACATTCCGTGAATGGGCCAATTCGAGAGTGAAGTAGAACACTTTAGGAGATTCAGCCCTAACTACTGGGAATTTTTTGTTTAAGTTTAAATGGTGTAATTGTGGCGGCAAAATAAAATAAATTCGCTAACGATGAGATAGGTCTCAGAATTCTTTCTATCAGCGCACCATTAATGGTATCCCGATCTAGCTGGATGATTATTCTTAAGTGGAAATTTCTCGCTTGCAGGTGACGCTGAGTAATACGGTCCTCAAAATTGATGATTTCGATAAGAAAATAGTGAAAAATTAATCCACCGAAATACATTTAATTTTTTCGTCCTTGCTTTCTTCCAATGCCCTTTCCAGCATCGTCCCTTTTAATACCTGATGTCCCACCACCCCCTGCTATGAGCATTTGCGGTGACTCTCAGGGTAGTATGTAGATGCAAAAGTGCTATAATTCGATATTTTGAAGCATTGGGCGCCAAAATTATGAATTACATTTGTTCCTAGTATTTGTCGCCGGAGAGTCACCCTTGGTTTTAGAAATTTACCCAAGGAAGTGCAGTAGAACTAATTTTTCAAGGTTTGGTGCAGCATACACGGGGGCCCAAATCTCCTAGGTTACGCCGCTATATTCTAACGTATGTAGAAGTTCAGCTTTTGCTTGTTTGCCTAACGTTTTCCTTTAGACGGTTGCAAGATGGCTGCAGACCTACTGCAGTGGGTGGGGTGTTCTCATTAACAAGATTTGAAAGATTTCGTGTCACATTAAAAATACTGACGGGGAATGCAATGAGAATCCACCATAAGTATTTTCCTCCGTGATTAGAGACAACGCAAAGCGTGGAAGAGGAAAAAAAACATAGGGATATTTGGACGCAAAGGAAAGTGAAAATATGATGAGCTCGAGAGGCCTATTGGCGGGCAAATTGATTATCATTTGTCGGAACTTTTTAAAGGTAACCCATAAATGTTAAGTTTGGGACTGCCCAAAAACCTGCCGAGCAATTAGCAGAATACCAAATGATGATGATACCTATCTCTGTGAGAACAAATTGTATTTCGGTTTCGTTGAAGTTTCGTCGATAGTCTTTACCGACACGGAAATAATCATTAGACTGAATAAACGAGAACTCAAGCTGTATTTTTTAAACAAACATTTTTACATTTCATTAGAAAAAGTAGTGTCAACATTTGCCCGTATCCAGAGATCTTAAAACCCCCCGTCGTCCTCACCCGCACCGCCATTAGTCATCAGTAAGAGCCCTCGTGGTGACCACCCTCAAAGCCGCCTCCGTGACCTCCCTCGAATCCGCCTCCGTGACCTCCCTCGAATGCGCCTCCGTGGCCTCCCTCGAATCCGCCTCCGTGGCCTCCCTCATAGCCCCCAACGGCCCCCTGCAGGCCGTGGCCCCCCTCCAGGCCCCCGGCGCCGAAGTCGTAGCCTCCGCCTCCACCGTGGTGGAGCTCGGCGCCTCCGTAGCCGCCGGCGAACGCCGCCGCCCCCAGGTCCCCGCCGCCGAGGTGGTGACCCTGCTCCTCCTGATGGTGATAGGCGGGCTGCTGCTGGTGCTTGGCGATGACCACGGGCACGGCGCCGTAGCTCTTGAGGTTGAAGTTCTGGTAGGAGACGGCCACTGGGCCGTGGTGACCTCCTTCGCCCCCGTGGATGATGCCGGCGGACGCCGCGGCGACCAGCAGGGATAAGCAAACCTAAAACGGAAACGGCTGTGGTGAAGGGATGTTTCTCCAGGGAAATCGTTTTAATAATAGGTGGATGAGTACAGGTTCATTTGCAACGTTGGCTGGAGGTTTATTCGCATTATTGTGTTTTCAGTAGGTAGTTGCTGTTCGAATGTGAGTTTAAACATCTACTTCTTTCATATCTGCTGCTCTTCGGTCTATGGTGACTGTGCGGAAAAATATTGACCGATATATCTGCGGGAATATTTTTGCAAATGTAAATATTAGATTGCTAAATTTCATTCCTTCAAAATGAAGTGTAATGCATAATTTTTCTCCATCAGATTCCTGTATGTATCTTAAATGTATAAAAATTTTCCTTTGTAGAATATATGAATAAAATACTTTTCTAATTTAATGATTGCCTGTTCATAAAAATGGCGTGGACTGTCTTAGCTCACCCTATTTGGAAATAGCGGGCAGAAACATTGTGATCAAGAAAGTTAAGATTTGGGGAAAAATAATGGTCAGGGTACGGCATTGATGGCAGTCATGGTTATGTTAAACCATGCAGCTATGGGCTGTTCTCGTTGTTTATTTTAATGAGAAGAATCGTATATAAGCTGGTTCTAGGGAAGAAATTGCTCTAACATAATATCTACTGATATTGGTTGAACCTCTTGATGAATTGCCATCATTTGGAGTCATATATATCTTGGAATTACAGAAAGTGCGTTTCGCTCCGAATAAGTGAGTCTTTAACTATGTAATTAATGGTAAAATATGGGCACCGAATTACTGTAGCATGATCGTAGAATAATGCTGCTCGCGCGAAAAAACTGTTGTCTTGCTAGGCAGCGTAAATAGTTCCTAGATTTCTCATGGTGTGTGGTGAAACTCAATTCCTTAAGAATATGGGATTGCATCTCATTTTCTCGCCTATAATCTTTGAGTGGTGAAACGATCTCCCTTTTCTGGTCTTTTGTTTTTATTTGTGACATCATATCTCCTTTAAGAATCATCTAATTGTTCCCTCCTATCATTTATAGAACTCATCACCCAATCAAGACATAGATCGAGGTAACGTACTCGCGGTAAGCATCTCGCACCTATCCCCTACTCTACTCCATTTACGGAGGACGGCGCGCCCGGCATGTCGAGAACTGCTGCTTTATGCTAATTGCCCCGCTTGCTCGCTACGTCTCCATGTTGATCATGGCTTGAATTTTGATGGGCCCCCGGATACGGTAAACATGCTGCAATCCATAAAATACAACCTTTATAATTAGTATATCATCCGCTCATGTGAGATTTAGAGCGCTTTGTCTTCTTAAATGATGAAAAAAAACAAGAACAAGCAAAAAAGTGGTTATTTCATAGTAACTATTAAACGTTACTAAGCGGTAGTTAGCTCCTAAATGTTAGCTTTCTTTCATTTGGATAATCAGTAAATATTTATGAAGCCATTGTTAAAACAAAATTCTTCGCATTAACTGATTACAAATTTGTATAAATGTGCTCAATTTGCACAAGGCGCTGAATTTATATCTTTGAAACCTTTGGTTTGAATAAATACTAGTGAGATGATGTTACTTATCCACAGTATTCCTCCTTTATTTTTTAATAGTGTATTCCTCTTTATTTTCGCGATTTTCAAACAAATAATAATTTTTGCATCATTTTGAAGTTCGTAGAACATTTCGACCGGATGAAGACAAAGTATGATATCAGTGACATACGTATCGCCTGGTACTAATTCACATATGCAGCTGAGAGAATTCCGTAGGTCTGAGGGATGTTTAGGCGTAACTTGTTTGGATGTTAGCATTTGGTAGTGACAAATATGGAGAGGAAGCCAAGGGATGACATATCGTCTCGTATAGTTCTGAGTGTCTGGAGACCATCTTAAATCGTCCTCGAGACCATCCTAACTTAAGGTGATAAGATAGGCAAGTTTCGTATCTATCTATAATGCTGTTTTTATTCTGAAAACTCTCCTCTAATGCGTGTTGCTGCGAGTAGAATTTTTCATCAATGTTTTTTATTATTATATCTTATAAAGAAAGTTAGAATAAAATTGTAAAATTAAAATAAAATTAAAAAACTCAAAGACCCTGTAAAATATTGCTGTAATTTAATGAATCAATTTATGACATAAAATTCTGCTCTTCTTCATGAAATGTTTCTTAATTAATCCAGGTTTCGCGAAAAGTTAAATCGTGAGCCAGCACAGTTTTACACAAAAGTAATTTTACAGCTGTATAAAATCTTTTACCAAAAAATGTTATCTCGAGCAACCGGCGTATGCTTTCTATGTTACTAACGTGATGACAAACCTATTTGGCATTTAGAATTGCCTTTATACTTCCGGGATGGTGTGTGGAAAACGGGCCTTTTTTATCGTCTATCAAAATTACGTACCTCGTCTGCCGATATTGCGAAGATATTCGCAAACTGGAGGAAATGGCATGTGGTGATAGCGCGGACTCAACGCGTTACGTCATGAATTGTTCGCGTCGAATTTCGGAAAGTTGTGTTGTCCTCCGCCTTTGCTTGCAACCCCCACTCAAGCGCCGGCAGTGAAACTCTCCCCGTTCCAGGTGGCGCACTCCCTTGCGCGAGTGAATGCCATTCATTGCACGCTGGAGAAGGAAGGCTATCCGTCGCATATTTGCCGGGGCCAATCTCGCGCGCCAATTACCACTCGCCGGGCGAACGTCGTCGACGGGAAAGGCCGTCGCCGATAGAGAAGGGATATGATGGGACGGTGGGTGGTTGGCGGAAGCAGCGGCTCTCCTCTGCCGGGAAGGAAAGGGGAGAAAGCGGGACTTTATCCCTTTCTATCCCTCTCCTTAGGGGGGAATCTGCGAACCGTCGTGTCGTTGGAAGGGAATCGGAGCGAGCCGCTCCAATCATTATTATTCCTTTTCTCTCTCCCTTGTTGATCTGTACACCCCTTCCCCCTCATAACCCGTGGGAACGCACTAGTCTAGGAGAGAGAATGCTCTCCTTGCAGCTCGTGCTACGCGGTGCCGAATACACCCCCCGCCCCCTCAAACCAGAGGCGGTTGTTGCGGAAGCCTTACGCATGCATACGCCCGGCTAATCAATGCTAATGAGATATGCAACGGTCTCTTTCGCCGTCAGTTTGAAGCTCTTGTGCGGTAATTGGGCAATGCAGCTGCTCAGACCTGTGTTTTACTTCCCGATTAGCACATTCAAAGAAAGTCGATTATAATTGCGGGGATAGGACCATTTGCGGGAAAGCGAGACCAAGACTGTGCTCGAAGGCGCGACGTTTGACTCCGCTGACCTGCGCCTCACCCTCACGTGTATCTCGGCTATTTTTAAAAAAGAATTAAGAAAACCATTTTTCTCTCTTGTAGGCTTTGAAATTACAGTTAAATAGTTCAAAATTGTAACACCGTATGCCAAAAGTGAAATACTTACATTAGTGTAAACTGTTCTTCATTCTGTTGTAATAAAAATTTATATTAAGTAGAATGTACTGGTGGAATATGTTGATATTATTTTAGACACGTGTTCATTTTTAAGTTACTGGATGGATTTGAGCAATGAGCTGGTACCACAGTGTTATACTATCACATTTGAATTCATTTTAGTGGTATGCGTTTAGAGAAACCCTCCAATCTCGAAAAATCTCATCACTACGGCAGGTGACTTAAAACTTGCTTTCTGAAGTGATGATTTCTACCTAAAATCGGCAGGATCGCTAGGAAAAGGTTTTTTTAAAGGTGTTTTTATGCGTGTAGCAATTCTACATGCAATCTTGAGACCTCTTCACAGCGTTTAACACTATTAGTTTAATACAGTAATTATAGTTAACTTTTTAAGTTAGTTTCAATGTTAGTACGAGGATATTGCTCCAAAACAGACCACCCAAATATTTGAATGAGAAAATATACCAAAACTTCTGATTCATTTTCTACCAACGGATTTAAATGAAAATATTACCTAGAATGAGAATGTTTGAATTCGCAAATTATTAGACGTAGCAACGCTAGATCTCGTCGATACGTATATTATGCGTTTTATGTACACATATTCTTCTTTGAAACAAAAACAAAAATGACTCCACACCAGCGCTATCTAGGTTTTATGTGGAAGTAAATTAAATAGCGGGTAAAATTGCTCATCCCTCGTTGTGTTTCCCTCATCCAGAAATGCCTGCGTTGAGTCAGTCCGTTGGAATTTTTCAATTTGAAACATCTGCACCTTGATCGACTGCCACTTTCGTATTCTCGTCGTTGTGACATCGTCGCTTCCAATTGTTTCGCCCGACGATGTATTCGGCTCTCCCCTTCAATGACTGCGTATGCACCTCAGGAAGTGGGAATCCCTGGGGAGTTATGATGCCTCATATAGTGATTCGCAAAGTTATGTCTCCACTTTCTCCATTGTCCCTGGAATAGCGCTTTCCCTTGCAATTTATTGCAAGGTTTCATTTCCAATTTTGACCTTGCCCACGAGAATATATACATTCACTCCAGCTGGCGAAGACGTTCGCTCTGAGGACGACAGTTTGGCAAAAGATTAAGATACGTTGGCCAGCATTTTCATTCCGTGCTTTTGACCTCCGTAAAGATACGAGTGGAGTAACAATGTTTCTTTTCTGTCTATCTAAAGTTAATCTTACCCTTTGTGCCTTCGAAAATGGAGATAGAGAATATATTTGATCAGGAAGTGCGGATTGATACGAATGGTGAAAAGAATTTTGATTTATCCCCTTAATTCAAATATAAGACCTTTCTGGTAGTCTCAAAGGTACTCTTTGTTGCGTCAATCTATTTTTTTCTTTTAGCTGGATGCGTCTAAACGAGTGAAAATGTGACAAGATCACAATATTCTTAGGTTTGGTGAATTAATATTGATGCGCTCCACATTAGTGTCAATCTCGTCGAATTTCAGATTCATCAAGAGTCTGATTTTCCAAGACAAGCCTTTTTAATAGTTACAGAATCTCACGTGATGGGTCGCTACTCGGAGAGGAATAGATTTAGAATAAATAACTTAAGTGCCATAGTATATGTAGTCGGAAAGGAAAAGGAAAATTGAGTACTATTGCCGTTTGCGTCGCTGTCCTCTTCTCTATATTTATCTATTGCAATTTACTGCTCTAGTTTTATCTGTAGCAAGAGTGAGATTACTTTCGTATCAGCCTATTACTACTCGAATTGAGGAATAGCTATAAATTACTAGTTGCCTGTCTTGAACATTACGCTGTCTTAACATTTCTTTCCAGCATTCTTCGTCTTTCTCATTCCCATCCTTCGCTTAGAGGTAAAATAGCTTATATATAAGTCCTATTTACCGGGTTCCTATTTAAGGTGACGCCGCGGCGTCACCTTAGCAGCAAAAGACTCCACATGTTGGCACAGGCATTGCCATAATTTATATTGCTACTTTAGACATTGATTTTCAAGCCTCCCATATTCCCCCGAAAAGATTTCCTTCTACAAGTTTATTTAACTTATGAAAATGGGCAATTAGCAATCATTAAGTAGATTTGTAATTAGATAAATTATCCGTCGGTAATTATTTTTGATCTCTTTCGATTCAAGTTGCTGAGGTAATGTTGCGGACTTCCTACTGGTTATCGCTACATAGATAATTGCAAATCAAAAGCAAATGGTTTGACAATTAAACACTTTTCTAATTAGTTAAGTTGTACTTATCGTCTTTGTTTTTTGCCTACGTAGAAGCAGCTGCTGGAATGCCTAGTATTGAGAGCTGCTGTAGCTAGATAATAAGGAAAAATAAATCCAAACGTATCAATGGTTGGAGTTATTGAATGCAGAATCATCGACTACACTAGTTACTACCAGTAAATTAACTACTTATTAGAAATGAAATATGAAAGAATCAGAAATCCGCCAACCGAACAGAAAAGCAGACTTTGGATTGACTTGGGGACTTAAAAAAACTTAAGTCCACCTTTTGGTCTCTCTCAGATTTCCCGTTTTCCAGTTAGAGAATGAATCTGACGGTTGGATGATGCGGTCGTTCGCTTACCAGGAACTTCATGGTCGAATCTGCGACGAGGAGTCTGGGACGAGGTGGCAGCGACGGTGGAGTGGATTCCTGAACGAGAGCGGTCGAGAGGATGATGTCGGAAAGACCGCTCTTACCCCTTTTATACGCTCCCGTCAATGTGGAAGACTAATCCACTCCCTCCCCTCCCCCCACCCTCCACATCATTTAATCCCGAGCCCCCTCCTCCCCCCCCCCCCGCAATAATCTTCTCCTCTGGGAGAGAGGAGCGCTCTTCCCCGTCGCCTCTCGCCCATGCACCCACTCGCTCTCTCCACACCCCTGCTCCCTCCCCCCCCACTCCCTTCCTCCCCCGCCCCGTTCCGCTCTTTCGTACCAACCGATCCGTAACGCACTCCACGTGAAGGGATAGTTTGGGTCACTCTTCCCTCGGTGGCCACCGCTACACTGCCCCCTTCCCCCATCTTCCTTCCGCATCGCCCCTCACATACCCAGCCACCCACCCGCTCGTGCCAACCCATTCTCCCGCTCTGCGCTCGCACGGAACCACCCGATCGCCTCGGACCAGCAAATCGGAACGCTGCATATGCTCCTCTCTCCCACATGTCGGCCACGGCATTAATGGCATTGTGTGAATAGTCATCGTTCGTTGGTTTGCCCCGATCATTCATTGCAATTATATTTTATCCGTCACCCGTATTAATGGAACGAAGATAAACTTTTTAGCCTCCTACCTATTCCGGTTTAATGGTGGAAGTTAACCAAGTTTATTTTTGTTTGATTTTATGGATAGATTCCACCAGCATACCCATCACACCGTTCCCTTTCGGGGCAAGAACAGTCAAAAAGTTTATTCCCCGGTGTTAGACCGATAAAGCTGACCTTATTAGCATTAGATCTCATTCCCGTACTAAGTTGATAGTCACTTGAGCTTTTGTTTAATGGTAATTGTTGCTCCCAGTTCTAATTCTTGCGCGAAGTGTTAAATTTTGACGTAAAAAGAATTCAGGTTGCAAGACACGTCGATCCGCCATAGCAATTGCTGTTGTAGTTGATGGATTTTCTTTTCTGTTGTACCAATCGTTATTTTTACCACTTTGTAATTTAAATCAAAATCGTAATGCTGGTTGCTCGTAAGTGAATTTTGTTACAGAGTCAAAAATTATTTGTTAAGAATGTTGAAAAGTTATTTTTTGGAAATAGGACCAGATTTATTTCATGAAGTGTTGTATTATCAAATTTCACGGAAATATTTAATTGTGACCCAGCACATTTAAGTAAAATAAGCAGTTATGCAGTTGATTTTGCGAAAACTTATACGTATTATTTTACAGCCTGAAATACACATAATTTTCTCAGGAGCGCAGAACTCTCAAGTAAGTGAAGTTTGTGATCAAATCCCAAATATAGTATATGTCGGAGGTTAGAAAGATGTATTTAATGGGTAGATTCCCTCTTCCCATTGGAAATGCACCTGGAATACACGTTCACGTAATCACAATTCTCTTTAGTGGTAGTCAGTTATTGAGCGTAGTTGTAACTTTTAATTATCTGCTAAAAATATTGGCGTGTGAATTTAATGATGATTTACAACTTCAATGATCAACATAATGTGCCTCTTCCTTTTTTTAACTGAATGGTAATTTAGGGATTTTTCGTATTCAATGTCAAAAATTAACTTCCGTTGAGGAGAATTCGGAATAGATGAAAATTAGAATATATATTCGTCTTTTCCGATGTGGAGCAAGTGTATGATTTCAGGTCACTCCCGGAAATACGTCCATGGAGTACGGATCCCGATTTGGTGACTGAAGAATTGTTAGATGGTTCCTGGTATTAACTTTAGTTGCAGATTTTTAAAACTATGCGTTCCATTATGTAACTGGTAAATGTTATCTAACAATTTTTTTATTTCTGTACGAAGTTAGTGATCTGGGCCACACGGATCGACTTCAGTTTGGAAAACGTGTCGTAATTAGTCGAAATCCAATGCCAGTGGATGGAATGTAAAAAAAACTGCAGAATGAAGTTTTAGATGCTATGATAGTTATTTCTACTATTGAGATTCTCACTCTCCTCATTTCATTCATTTACTTAACTCAATCCCATGTTAGGGAGCAAACGTTAATTATATCATTACTGGGCAATACTTAGGAATCGTTATAAGACCTTTGTCTCTTACATATGATTTAATAAATTTTATATTTGGTCGAATCTAACGTTAGCTTTTTTAATGACCGGTTACCGAAAAGTTAGGTCTCCAAGTGAGTTATAAATTCTACAAGTCAAAACAATATTAGCTTAAAAAACATTCGATAAATTAATTTCTTACATACTAAATGGTGTCATAACTTATTTAGCCTAATAGAATGGAGTTATGAATTCTTTAAGTAAGATGGGAGGCGAGCAATAAACCGCGTGAATGCCTAATGACTTGACGATAGAGTTATTACGTTATTAATGACAAGTTTCACAAAGATAACCATGCATGCATTTTCTCCAGCAGGAAAGTAGAATAAACATTCGAAGCAGTGACTATTGGTAGATTGGTTACGATATTAGTAGACGTGTTTCTGCCACCAGAATTAAGTAATGGGGTCCATAACTTGATGGATCTCATAACTAATGATCCCATCGCTAAATGTTTATGCAACCTGGCATAATACTCTGCCGATGCTGATGATGGTTCCGGCACGATGAAGAGTTGGTGATTTATCGAACATCTAGCCCGAAATTCTTTCGTTCATCTTCACTTTCACGAACTTTAATGGGAAATAACAGAATCGGATTAAGGAGCTTTAGTGTTTAGGTCCAATTAATTTTTGCCTTGTTAAGGTTACACTTGGTGAAGCTACATGTGTTCGCAGACGTTAGGAAGAATGTCAGCTTTTAGTGTCAGTTTGTGTTTGCAGTGTCGGATTGATGTCTCCACTAATATTTGATTTGACTTTATCAACATTGGTTGTTACGTGTTAATTAATTGCATCAAGGTGGTGAATAAGCGATCATAGTTCTGAATCCCTGAGAGTGGCATAACTTATTAGCTTTATTTAGTTGTCTGATCAAAATCCTCGGTGACTGATAAAGATGCTAATTTTTTTCTCATTGAAAAATTTGTGGACTGAATGAGAAGCCCATTGCACAGTTCTCTTCCGGTTGATGATGTATTTGTTGACCGATTTATTAATAACTGTTCTTTTCTTGTATAATCCTGCATCAGCTTCGGGAATATTTTGTTGAAAATTTGTTTCTTGAGGAAGTTGGAAAATCGTTCTTGTTTCATGTTAAAATTTGTCGATTTATATTTTGAGAATGAAAAGTAGATTTAAAATTCTCCAAAACCTGGAATTTGTGGAATTGATTGGAATATTTCTTGGGAGAACGATTGAGAAAAATTGTGTGAAAAAAAGAAAGACAAAAGAAGAAATCATAGGCATGGTAGATACGGAAAATAAATTGTCAAATAACTTCAAAGGAGAGAAAATAGGTGGATGGAGGTGAATATTGCCTAAATGGAACGTTGAAGGTAGCGATAGATGTGAGAGAGCTGAGAAAAAAATTCGGTATTCAAGCGATTATCATTTTAGGTTAAAGAATAGGACTGAGGATATTTGTCGAACCGAAGAATTTTACTGTGTAATAACCGATAAAATATAGCTTTCCAAGTCCATTCGAGCCTAGGTGCAAACTATTTGTGATAATCATAAATATTAAAATTAATTCACTCCGTAATTTGATTTTGTCTGTATGTGTAAAACTTTCATTCATGGGAAGCGATTGAAAATTCCTCTGAAATTTGAATTTCATGTTCATTCATTACAGTAATCTACCGGTTAGAGGTAGGTTGTGATGAAAGTCAGAGAATATCCAGCGAACTCTTACACGTGCTGTGCCCTTTCTACCTCTTGTATTTCTTTCTTCATCTCAGCATAAGTCCTACCTTTCTTCATCCCGTCCATAAAACCGATTCTCTTCCTTCCCCTTCCCCGCTTACCCAACATCCTTCCCTCTATCACGACCTTCAGCAAACCATCGTCCCTCATTACCCCTTCCAGCCACCTACCCTGCCTTCCCCTAATCTCATCTATAAGTTTCCTCTCCTCGCCCACCATGCCAAGCACTTCCTCATTTGTCTTCCTTTCCGTCCAACGCACCTTCTCCATCCTCCTCCACACCCACATCTCAAAAGCCTTCAGCCTATTTTCGTCTTCCTTTCTCAAGGTCCACGTTTCCGCCCCATACAACGCCACACTCCATATCAAGCTCTTTACTAGCCTCTTTTTTACATCCTTACTTAAGGTCCCCGTCATCGCTCCCTTCTATTATTGAACGCTTCCTTCGCTAGCGCTATTCTCCTCCTTATGTCTTTGCTACTATGTCCTCTTTCTTCTAGCGTACTACCCAAGTAATTAAATTGTTCAACTTGCTCCAGTTTGTGACTTCCTACTCTTATCACCAGCTTCGCTTTCTTTGTCCTAGAGAATCTCATTACTTTTGTTTTCCTATTATTTATCTTCATTCCGTATTTCTCACACTGCTTTTCCAGTGCATCTACTAAAGTTTGCAGTCCTTTCGATGACCGACTCACCAACGCCTGGTCGTCTGCGAATCTAACCGACTTTATCCACTGGCCTCCTACTTTCATTCCCACGTTTAGCTCATCCCATGCCTCTCTTAAAAAAGAAAATTTGAGCGGGATAAACATGGATTATTTTAATTTCTGTTGAAATAAATGAAATATTTGTCACTTGTCTATTTTTCGATAATATCCTGTTACTGAAAGTTTCCAAATAATTAACCTCGAATACATTTTACTATCATTTTGACTGCGTCAGCTATGAAAAATGCTTAAAAAATTAAACTTAGCTACAACAACAGAATTGAAATTTTGTTCTGGAGTCATGATTCATCGATTTCACATTCTCTCTTTAGTGATGCATTGAAATTTAATGTTTCACTTGTTGTCATTAGTTCGTTTTGACCGCCTGGTATGTTCAATTTGCTCGTTCAAGTGAAAGGCTGAATCATTTCTATCATTTCTTCGTTTATTACATTTTTACGTCCTCTTCGTCTTTTTTTCATAATTTAGGTGAATATTTTAGATTTGATGAGCTGTCTTCTTCCTGACAAAAGTGGCACCGCCCTAACGTGAATCTATCCCCCAGGGGTTGTAACACCTATGTAATTTTTTTTCTTGTTCGTTAGCTACCAAAATTAAGTGTAGTTGTGATCAATAAAAGGGTAAAGGATTCTGAAGACAGTTTAGGAAGGAGATTTTGAAACACTTCTTAGAAAGGGGAAGAGGTAGGAGATGGACTGGCACATCGGTATAGTGAAGAGAGATTGGAATTATGAGGAACTGAATTGAGAGATCTTGTGAAAAAGTAGTTTACTCCAAAAAAGTGTAATGGGAGTGTTTCAATGATCCATCGTACGTAACTTACTCTGACCGGTAAAAATACAAAGTAGAAATAATGATTCGTGGTGAATATTCATCTATTCAGTTTGGCCATGTACTCGTCCAAGGTGGCGATTCCATCAAGGGCGTAAATTGTGTGAGTGACACGGGCACACCCATGTTGTCGTTTGAGTCGACAGAATTGGCGGTGCTGATCGGAAGGAGCTGCCGACGTGCGGAGCGCCGTACGTTTAATGGAGAGAGGATATTGAGTGACCAAAATGGCGGTCGATATCTTTATACGACCCAATGTCGCAGGCGGTCGGGTGGTGGAGTTTTTGCGGACGAATACGAGCGTTCTCTACTGGCGATATAACGAGACATGGGAACTCGATGTGCGCCCGGCCACTGAACGTCTCGCTGGTCACTTCAGAGGGCCGGGTCGGGTCTTGCGTCGGCGTGTGATCAGGCGCGAATCGTTCCTTACGAGTTTCGACGTTCGATCCGTCGTGGCGTGAGTTTTCTCGAAGCAGTCGGGCGCCTTGCCGCTCTGCTCTTCTCCCTCCTCGCCTCTCACAACGTCTTCGGCCCCGTCCCTTGATGGCCCGAAGGGAACTCGTGTCGTTTCAGCTGAGCATCAAGAGAGATTCATTGACGTTGAAAGGGACGTGAAAGGCAATATCGATTTACTGCGCCCGACAAAGACCAGAGTGAAACAAATCTGGTGCGAGCAGGGCCTGTTGCCGCAACAAAGTTGATTTTCCATTGCAGCGTGACATGTACTGAAACTCATATCGTATTATCCATTCGCTTAATTTAAATAATTCTTAACTCCATAATCATTCTGCAAATTTTTCATAATGTTCGTCAAAGTGTTCTGAAGCATAATTTCTCAAATTCGTATAATAAGCTGCTGTTGGTCAACTCTCCGAAAGTATTATTCATTATTATTTACAAATGAGTGATAACATTTAGGACATCGGTGAACACAGAAAATTAATATTTTTTTCGTGTAAATACTAATGGCAGCTTTGGAATACTCGTGAATTTAAGTGCTTGGTTGTTTCGTTCGTTTAAATTTACTGCATGTCACTGTATGCATAGTAGTTTGCGACGTTTATAGGTGTTCAGTGATATAACATCCATCGGCGCCCATTTCTGCGTGAAACACAAGGAAAGTACTAGAGTCTACATCGTCTACATGATTTTCTGAGTATTGTCTCCTGTGTTAAAAAGTTTAATGACGACCCAGCACCGCACATTCAGGCTATCCCAGTGGTTGCGTGTTTGACGCCTGCTTAGGACAAGTAACATATCGTTCTGGGAAGTAATAGGTTTTCATCACGTGAGTTTACGGTGTGATAGGGCCAAAATCAGCCGTGGGGGGGTGGGGTTGGGAGTCCTAAACAACCCAATTACCGCTGAGTTTCTCGGCGTATAAGACTCTCTCTACCCTTAAGACGGAAAACAATTGGCTGACATTTTCTTGTGTGTTGTAACTCTTGGTACCGCATTCAGTGGAACTTATTGTCTTCTGTCTGGTCTACGTGCGGAAAAAATCAAGCTTCGTATCATTATTCCTTTCGAAATTTTTTATTCGCCCCGGATTTTCATCCTTTCCCAGATATTTCAAAAATCCCTCAGATTCCACGTATTTTTGTGCCAAATACATGATATTTTGGCCTTAATCCATACAAATATGAAATCCATGAGAAGTTGTATTACGTGATCCCTAATATGAAACGTGGTAGGAACAAAAGAGCCGGTATTTTTATTCCTTATTTTACGTGGATGATTACCAGCTCCAAGGTAATTTTGGAAATGTGCCAACGTGGCCGACAGACTATAAAACATTCAAGTGCAGGGTATCTCTTCCGGTGAGTGAGAGATGGAATAAAAAGAGAATGAAGGGGAAATTTCGTGCGAGGGAGGTAAACTCTCGCTATGAGCACAGAACTGTTTTCATGGAAGAACATGGGGGATGAAATATGTTTATTTTAAGCTATGATTTATCGTATTATGAAAGTGCTGTTTGCAAATGTGACAAAAAGTAAATATTTTATTTTTAAAATCTTATACTCTTAATATAAGACACTGTATCCGGTGTAACTCTGTGGAACTCCTTCATTTTAATAATAAAAAGCACTTGGTTGTTATTCCACACTTTATTTTAAGAAAACGACCCGGGTTTCAGCATCTCATGCCATCATCAGGTGATGGCATGAGATGCTGAAACCCAGGTCGTTTCCTTAAAATAAAGTGTGGAATAACAACCAAGTGCGTTTTATTATTAAAATCTTATACTCTTACTGTTCAGTTCGAGTGTATTCATGCAATATATGAGCCTCAACTTTTCTTGAGAAATGATTGCTATAAATTGCATTAAATTAAGTTTACACACTTGCACGCATGTTGAATGTGGTATCTATCAACCCACAGCTCTTACACGTCATCGCCAAGGCAGTCCGCTCCGGTATGGTCCGCTTGTATCAATAATGTTGAAAAAACGCAGCGCACGAGCGTATTTATTTCAGCCTTGCGGGCGACATTGGCTGTTTCAAGGACGCATTGAACTTCTCCTGAGACTCCGTCTGCTATGGGTTCAGCAATTTTTCTGAACGCCAGAGGTGGTTGCATGCTTCGACCTCCTCTGGCTTCTTTCGACCGTAACAGCCACCACAACCAGTCTTTTTGTGTTGTGTAAAAGGAGTCGCATACCTACTACAGTGTATAGGCATTTGCTGGGAATGAACCGAGTGTTAAAAAAAAACGCGCATGCGTTACCCGTGGGTCGCTCGAGAAATCCGACTAGTCGTGCTCCTGCACAGTAATTTCCTTTTGAATTCGCACGCGCGCGCGTGGCAATGCGTGCTTGTCATGTGTTTTGTGTGAGTGTGGAGAGGTTGGGTGGGGACGGCGGGGGACATTGCAGAAGGTCTTTGCGGCTCCATTGTGCTCTCAGCTCCCGGGTTGACAGCCTTTCTTCCTCGCCGGGGCTGAGGAGGCGGAGAGGCGGCTGGGCAGGCAGATGTTCCCGGTCTCCGGAGAGACGGGGATTTAGAAGCGAGATTTTGAGACGATATTTGACTGCCCGCCTTGAAGACCGGTTTATAGAAAATATAACCGCTAAATTATCGTTTGCATAGACTTTGAGCGTAGGATTTAGTCGTATCGGAATCAGAATGAAATGTTGAGTGGAATAACAGTTAAGTAATGGGCGTAGTGTTGCAGTATTTTTTCTTGTGCTCTAAAGCCAGTCATTTCTTGAATTTCGGTATGCATCTTAGGAGAAAAACGTAGAGAGAGGAAAGCATAATGCTACGTTGACAAATATGTAACAGCTTTAATCCATTTGAGAACAACCCGGACGATATACACCTGGCGTTAGTCATCAATTCATTTTATGCGAACAGGTGACGTCCGGTTCGAGATAATTTATTTTAATGAACAATGAAATGGTTATTTTTATTTGTTGCGTATTGCTTGAGTATAGTATATAGCGTTATTTTTTCAGTTAACCGTCCTTAGAGCGAGTGAATGTTATTAATGTTCTAACAGTTATGTTGGATTTTGATGGATAATTCCTACCCCCAATTTCCCTTTCAGTAGTTCCGTTTCTTCCTTGCCTAATCCTTCTCTTCGTTTCAGCGTACTGCCTGTTTCCCCTTTGGGTATCGTGCTCCATCCACCTACCTTTCCTTCTGTTGATTTCCTCCAGCAATTTTTTTCTCCTCGACAATACCAAGTCCTCCATTCGGACCTTCTAACCTTCTCCCTCCACCTCCGCGCAAACTTATATCTCAAAATCCTTCAAACTCTTCTCCCCCTATCCATGCTTCAATTTTCGCTACCATAAGGCGCCCCACAAAAACCCCCACATTTCTCTTCTCTATAACCTTCCCTGAACATCTTTACCCATGGTTCCAGTCATTAGTTCTATCTGGTTAGTGGAAGTCTTCTTTTATAACACGATTCTCCGTCTTGTGCCCGTAGCATTTCGATATTGTATTGAATTTGTAAATGCGTGGTTCTAATGAATGCGTGTTGGTAAATAGGGCAAATAAATTCCCTTCCTCCTTGGCGGCAACGGAAAAGTTTTAAAGTAAATTTTGTAACGGCTTGCATCAATCACAAGAGAAAATAGTTCATTCTTCAATGCAGAGATATTTTACGTGTTATGCATCGGTAAGAGCATTACGCCCTTTTGAAGGTACACTGAGCTGACGGTAGTTTACAAGTTAAACATTAGGGTATAAATATTTGGGTAATGACAAGTATTTATATGGAGTTGGTGGTTTCCGGCGTAACTTTGTGGAATTTGCTATTCATTTTTAATGATAAGGTAAAAACTTTGTTTTTTCCACATTTGATTTGATTTTTGACGACCATGGTTTCGACGGTTAACGTCATCATCAGATCCATCAACCTTGGTCGTCAAAAATAAAATCTAATGTGGAAAAAACAAAGTTTTAACCTTTTCATTAAAAATATTTATATTGAGTGATAAGTGATTTGGTAATTAAACTGGGATGTAATTTCCCTTGCCTTCCTCAGCATCTTTTGCGAATGAATTATCTAGGAAGGAATGGGTGAAATCATGCACTCCTGAAATCCAGAAATGCTGAAGATCCTGGTTTATCATGAAATATAAATTACTCTGTGATGTAGAAGCTCGGGGAGGAATCATTGAATTCCGCTCGTGACCTTGAAAATACCGGAAAAAATGTTCAACATAATCAATAGAATTACTAGATACGCATGCATATCCTCGGAATCCTTTTTATATATCAAAGAGTCGGGCATGGAAGGAACGGCGTGAGGAGAGATTTTGCCGTAAAAGTTGGAGGATTATTAACTAATTAAATAGGCCAGAATAGCTGATAAACAGAAGTTCTTTGGGCAGTAATCCAAAGGAATTCATTGCTCGCTGTATTGTGGAGTCAGTGTAAGAAATAATGAATGAAAATTATCACAAGAAAACTTATGTTATGACATTCAAGGACAGAAAAAGTGGGGCTAATCGTGAAAGTAGGAGGGCATAAACTGTATCTGGCAGAACAATTTATTTACTTGTGTTGGTTCTGGGAGGAAAATGTGTGTAATGCAATGCTTGATAGAAGAGAAAATTGCCCAGGCGAACTAATAGGAGAGACTTTATGAGAGAAGACTTAAGTATGGATTTCAATAAAAGGCTGAGGTCTTTTATAGTGTGTGCCGTTTACTGGTGCAGAAATCTGACCGTTGAGGAGCGAGGATGAGAGTGTTTGGACTAGAGGATTCATAAAATTAACTCTTAAATTCCGCTCACATCAGCTAAGTTGAATTTTTTCAAGTCACACGAACATTTCCATTCTGATCTCGGCGTCTAAAAGAGATCTTGACTCTCTGTTATAGTCTTTGGAATTCTCAGGTAGTAAATCGAGGGTGTGATTGATAGTATTTAGTCAGGGGTGTCCGTCTCTATGCACCAACTCCTCATGGACTAAGTACGATTCGTCATGTCGGTAAAAGTAAATACATTTTCCGTCGCTTCAATAGAATGTAATTAATTTCAGATTGAAGTTTATAACCCATTGACCAATATAAATTAAATCATTTGCGAGTGATTAACTGATTGCCTCCTATTCGAAGTGTGAATGTATTATTGCTGATATTTGAATCCTCCTCCGAACTGGAGTTGAATACGAATTTGTCATATTTTCCAATCTACCTGCTCTTCATTTTTCTCTTTGCACCACCTGCTGCTCGTTTCCTGTATTATTATAAATTGTGAGTAGAGATTGTCCTTTCAATTGGATTCTCGATGTAGATAAATCAAGAAACACTGGATGCTCACTGCTCAGTCATGCGCTCCTCAACCACTCATAGTACTTTGAAGATACAATTTCCGTTTACCTGGCTGCAAAAAATGTTTCAACATCCGCTGCTCATATAACTGCTGGGTTGTTCCTCTCATTGATCACCCTATACGAGTAATTGGTCCATTTCGTCCTCACCTGTTCTCCAAAGTCGCAACTATAGGTGGCCTAGTCGTGCATAGTTTTCTCTGCTTTAAGCTGACGTAAAATGTTCAATCTCTTGTGGAATGTTGAAAATCTCTGTAATTTATTCTTCGCTCATGTGTTGTTGGTACTCAAAGACATTGGTGATATATTTATGGCCTGCATTATTTTGTATTTCATGCAATTTAATGTTAAATTGAAACCTTCTTTGATTATTGACGTGTTCCTTTTTTGTAAAAATTGGAATCAATTAAGTTTATAAATATTATATTTTATTATTGTACTAAAGAGGCATCATGATACGCGTTAACAGTGGTAAGTAATTGTGGTTGCTAATTCAGGTGCGTAAGTGCGAAAGCTTCTAGTTATATCATGCAGCTGAGACAAAATTTATTTCCTAAACTCCTGATGAAATTAAACTTAAAATTCAAGGACAGTGAACTTATATTTCTCTCATAGTTTCCTGCATCAACCGTTCTGCTTCCGCCTGTGCGACATTCGAAGCTGCATTTATGTAGAAAATCACTTATTAGCAGTTCTTGGGATTGTGGATTAGTGAATCTATGGGTTATTTTGGTATAATTCTCTAATCTTTCCCTTACGAATATTTTCATCAAGAAAATGGTTGATTTGTGCCGTTATTCGACAGATACGAGTATGCTTTTGGGTTCCCTTGCCGCTCATTCAGGTGGATGGTGTAAGGTACCTCGGATGATGTTGTTGCGTTTGTGGAACCGATGCGATGGTGTGTCCTGGCGTAAATTTTAACCTCCTCCTGCGAGAAGGATGATGGTGATGTGTTTTATGTGTGGAAAAAGCTCACGTTTTTTGTTCCATTTTTATTCTTTCGCAAAATGGGCTCTCTTTTGAGTTCTAACAAGTTGTAAGTCTGGAATATGTTTTTTTTTCTCTTTCCCCCCCCCCCCCAAGTGATATGAGGCATTAGGCACGCAGCATGCTGAATCAAGGAAACGCGGCTTCTGCTCGCCGCGCCGCGGATAATAAGGGGATTGCTCCAAAGGAAGAAGATGGGGGCGCTGCGATAAGAGGAGGAGAGCAGCCTTCTCTCCTCTCTGGCGGCTGCACCTCCTCGCTCTCACTACTGCCCACCCACCCCCTACAGGATAGAATCCATCAAGTGCAAGCTAGCACAGTTTCACCTCGTAATTGCTCATTTCGGAAAATTAAAAAAAATTGCTTCCGTGCACATGGCAATCCTTTAAACTCATCTTCCAATAAGACATTTCTCCAACCGTGGGAGGCGGATGAAGATTGGCATATATTTAAGAAAATAGAGTTGACCATTAGTTCTTTTTATTTTTCTGCTTCTTTTTTTATTTTTATGCTCCTTTGTTTTATTTTTCTGCTTCTATTCGTATTATTTCTCACGGAGAAATAAAGAGGGAAATGTTATCCGCGGTGGGATTGCATTAGAAACTCGATAATGTAATATCGACTGGGTAACTAAGGATTCATGTGGTGCAGTCACGATTGGATCGATATTTTGAACTGCTTGCGACGATGTAGCGTGTTCTTCCAGTCAGAGTTTTTCTCAGCCGGAAATTTTGTTCAAGTTTCAAACACACCCCCTGGGGAAAAAAGTCAGCCTGTGTGTCCCAGGGGATGTGTTTGAAACGGACACTGGTTCCTCTGGTGGCCTAGTTCAGTGCGCGTAATGCGCGTAATTTAAATATAGTCTGGGAGCTCATAAATAATTATAGTTGCAGTATTTGATTTATCTTGTTTGGTGGTCATTGCTCTTTTCTCTAGCTGGAGTGTTGACCGCTGGCACTGCATCCAGATGGTCCGGGTTCGGCTGCCGGTAATGATCAAGATTATTTCCAGTGCAATTCTGACCCCGTACTAGATCGTAACTACTGAACTGAAGAGCCCGAGTACAGTGTTCCTAATGTAGGACCGGACGTGAAACCGTGAAGCCCCGGGCACTTTTCGTAAGAGTTGGCAATGTTGACGTCGAATTTCTCGTCACTCTCATTCATTTCCCACGTTTACCCACGCTTTTCATTGGTAAAAATGGCCAGAGTTGATGGCAGCCTCCATAATACCTTTAAGCAAGCTTAGAATACTTCCTTATTGCAATCGAGGGCAAAATTACTAAGTTTGAATGAGTTTTTAATATGCTAATGTATTGTTCAAGTCTAGCTTCCAAATAAATAAGGCTCCAGTGGCAAAGTAATAAATGTTCCATATTTTCCCAGAGACTTTATTTTCCCAATTGGCCGCAAGCAATTCGGAAGTTCTTATTTTCAAAACTATTAAGTATCGAATCCATAGCAGCTTGAACCACGTCTCCACCCTTTTAAAATCCGAATTTTGTTGATGTTTACCCTCAAAGCTTTGCCTTTTTACCAGCATTCTTTGGGAGATCTTTTCCCCGATTACTAAATTTACGGAAAATCAATGATCGCAAACTATAAAATGGAATAGGAGACCTGCCGTATTTTAATATCTATAAGATGCTAAGGCCTAGGAAAGCAACGATGGCACTATATATCTACTTAGCGGATTGTTATAAATGTTTTATCTGATAATGTATCAAGAATAATAACTATTATCTGATCAACAGCAGCTTAAGTGAGTAAATATTTCCTGTAGAAGCACTAAAAAGTGCGCTGTGATAAGTACCCTTATTGCAGTAGGAGTATTTTTGCCTTGATTTTACACGTTAATCCTTCTGTGGTGAAAGATAAATGCTCGCTAGATTGTTGGCCCTGTTCTTTTATCAGTTGTGAATTCGCTTTTTTTACGTTAACCCTCCTAAGTAATTTTCTTAAATTCGTTAACAGTAACTTATTTTGAATTCGAGTGGCATTGGGGCAACGGCCTGCCACGATGGAAACACCGCACAGTGGTCCGGATCCGAAAAAAGGCGGACAAAAGTAATTTTTTCGACTTTCTTGAAACTCAATTTAAATATGCAGTTCTTTTAGCAAAATGTCCGGGGAATCCTACCGCACACTTAGTTTTGCATAAAAAGTTTTGTTAAGTTTAGTGAATTGCTTCAAAGTAGAGCTAATTTTTGCTAAACCGCGCTCTTTTAATTTTTTCGAAATAATACACATTTTTATCAATTTCTTTGCTCTATTTCGTATTAAAAATTGGTGAAATTAGTGTGGACTATAATTATATGAACACTTTACCATGAAAAAAACTAGGTTTAAATCTTGTAGTCGTCGTGATGATCGCTGAAGGAGTTCTTCAAGAAAAATCATTTTTTCTCGCAAATTTCGCATAAATGTTGGATTATAAAAAGAGTGACACCGAGTGACACGGAGATTGTTATAGTGGCAAGAGTGGATTATATTAGAAAGATATTAGTTAAGGATTTAGCTGCAAATATTTGCAAATAAATGAATGACAACGACTTATATGACTCTGCCGCGGACGTGAACGTCGGGACTAGACACGCGAGCTTCGTCACAGTGGAGACACATTGTTTTATTGATTAGGATTTTAAAAATGAAGAAATTTACTATGTTTTTATCTATTATATTCTGTTCTTGGCCAAATTTACTCTAGAAGGAGCGAGAGAATGAATTTCAGACTGCGATACTAAGCGAAATTGTGACGCTGGAACAGGAGGAAAATATTTTCTTCAATCGCTTCTCAGTACGATTCCCATCGAATTTTGTTAATCGTTGGAAGTATACAAGACTGGTTGTATGCACTGCTGCTGGGAAAACCCACCTATGGCTGTCCCTTTCCTCAAATCTTAAGTGGCAGGAGACCCGTTACCCGCACACGTGCCGGACCCAAGGGTAGTGGGTAAGGTCCTTAGTCGGGATATTTTACTATCCCTACTTAGCGCAACACCCAACTTGTGTTTATTGCCTGAAGGCGGTTTCTTTGACCTGCAAGTGAAATTGCACGAGTTAACAAATGTGGTATTTACCCTCCAGGTGCATCTTTCCAGATGGGTTTTTTTGGAGGGCTGCCGCTGGTAGGCATTTTCGCACAAAATTCAGGCATTACACATTTCTCTTTATGCGGTCCACCAAAAACCCTCCTGGTTATCCTCGGGGGTAGACCCACTTTCTTGGGGGTGGTGGTAACTTTTCTTCTTAACCTCCTCCGTGCTTCAGTCGAAAAATTTTGGTGCTCTTCAGTTGGTCCTTTTCCATCGATGTGTACACATGCCAGTTCTTAGTCGTTTGGTACTCGGTTGGGAATAGTTTTCGTTAATTGAAGTGATCTCTGAAGTAAGTGTTAGTGTTGTGATAATTCGGAATAGTGTTGTGATTTAATGATATTTTTGTTCCTGGCTACCACAGCGATAAGGATAATTATACAGGTATGCTATTTCTCTTTTATTTCCGTTTTTGAAGTTGATCTAGTCCGGGGTACCACACTAAATTTTGCATTGTTTTTGCTTCCGTTTAAACTCCTAACTTTCTAGAAAAAAGAATGTTGTTCAGTATTTAACGAACCAATGATTCTAATTTTTAACTCACATCTATGTCGTTAACATTTACGCGGAAGCAACTTCATGGTAAAATGCAGGAGAAAAAGGAGAGCCAATGGACGACCGGAAAGGTAATTTGACGGGACTTCTTGAGGATTGCGTACGTTTTACACGGAGATGAGCACGCAAAAAAATGACCTCAAAAATTTTTTGAAAGTAAATTTTTTTGTTGGTTATGAGAAAAGATGGCGAGCTTGCTCTCGAACGAACTCTTTTTTAGTATAGAGGTATGCGACTTGGTTGGATCAAATCGTTGATTTCCCTGATGTTGTGTATCGTAACTTTCCAAGCACCCCAGGTTCGTATTTTCCCTGTGTTTTAATTGTGATATGACATCCCTTGGGCTATTGTCTAAATAATAAGCCTTTTTGATCAAGCACATCTAATAAAAGAAAGGGTAGGCCAAACAAACAATTTTCGGATGTCACTATCAAGGAAAACACAAACAAGGAAAACTAAATTCCTTAGAGAAAATACTTTCCCGGCAGAACTGTCTTCTGCTACAGCCATGAATCTAAGAGAGAGAGGACATGTCGCGCATAAGCGTCTCTAGTTAATACGATGACCCCCCTGCATGGGAAAAACGAATATTGAAAAAGTAAAAGAGGGAAAAGAAAGAAGTTACTTCAGGAGAAATTTAAAAGTAAAATGGGTCTATTAGTTGATCTACCAAAGCCAAAATATGGCACATCGAATGATGGCAACTCCGCTAGGCGCTTCTTCAAAAATGCCCGCCTATCAGCTGAAATTACTGGTAAGGATCCATTTATTTTACAGAAATCTTCTTTTGCTTCAACGCTTTTTACATGAAATAAAATATAAAATTGATTTTCAGGGGTAGAAGAAGAACTTATCATTAAATTTTCAAATATTTTGAGAGCTTCGTCATGCGGCCTTCTAATTGATCCTTCAAAATTTAAAGAATATTTTATGGAAACGGCAGAATGTTATGTTAAATATTATGAGTATTTCTGCATGCCACCCACAGTACATAAAGTTCTGCTGAATGGTACAGATGTGATTGAGTCAGCTCTTCTTCCAATGGGAGAGCTTTCGGAGGAGGCTCGGGAATCGCGGAATGAAGATACAAGAACTTATCGCGAGCATCATGCAAGAAAAATTTTCCACACGACTGAGGACGTTTTCCGGAGACTAATCCTGACCTCTGATCCATTAGTCAGTAGGTACATTAGTTGCTGAATTAAATAAATACCGTGGCCTAAAAGATCTGCTTAAAGAGGTCCGTGAGCTCTTGCAAGAATATCCTGACTCAGCGAGTGAATGCGAGAAAGAGGAGTGGAATTCAGGAGAATCTGATTTGGAATTATATAAATTGTAAAGTTAATAAGATACTAAGTATGTTTTTATTAACATAAATGAGTTAATTTGCACTTAAAACATTTTTTTATATTTTTTTAATAATTACTTATTTTTTAGTTTCAGCGGCACTACCTCTGCTAGCTGATAATCGCAATCACTTCAACGTTTAAATCAATTCCCCTAATTGCCTTACATTTACCCATTTTTTTTTAAATTTGTTACTAATTTAAAAGTCTAGAAGTCATATTATGCAAATACTTTTTATATATTTGCATTTTTAATAATAACAGGCGTTTTATATGTAGTCTCCTCATTATCGGTTAATTTAGCATTAAAATTCTCAATATATTCTAAAATAATTATTTTTGTTGAAAATAACAGCAGAAATGAACTAAGCGCGTCTTAAAATATATATATATATATGACAATTTTCAAAGTAATCTGACAAAAATCTGATTTTTGTCTCTCGTTTTCGCGATCCGGACCACTGTGCACCGACCGGTTCGTTAAACAAAAATACTACTACTACTCGAGTGGCATTGGCTGATAGAATAAATTGCTTCCGCACCATTTATCATATCTTTGGAATCCAGGTTTATCTTTTTTAATAATCCATTGAATACCAATTCAATTGAATATGTTCACGAATATGCACGCCTTAATAAAAAATGAGGCATATTTTTAATCCCACCATAGGGGAATCAAGAACTTTATATTGAAACATTGGTATATAAATCAAAGTATTAAAATCGCGTTTGCACGCTCATCCTCCCCAATCCGTTATGATCCGATTGTGGCGGCGGCGGAGTGCCGCTCGTGAAACGTTTTGCTGTTCGCGGTCTACCCTTTATATTGTTCGCCGATGGAGAGGACAATTCGCTTCTCAATACGATCTCGCTCAAATAAACGCTAAAGGACCGCACTCGCAAACTCACATACACACACACATAAGACTATAGCATGGCGCGGGAACCTCGTAGGGGTCGGGGTTAGTACATTGCTTTGATCGATTAAAAACTCAATTTTGTGTGTTATACACATGCTCGCTCAAGTTCTCGCTCTGAAATGAAATTCGAGGGAGAAATATGGCCGCTGCAACTGCTGCTTGCCCTTACGCTCTTTCCTCCTCCTACCCCTAACCCACCCTCCCCTCATGCTTCGCACTCCGGCCGTAAATGGGGGGGGGGGAGTAAAGCCTTTTGTGAAATGTTTACCGCGGGGAGGAGGAAGTCCGCAGTTGTTGTGACACGCGGGTGGGAAGGAGAGAAGACGGGTGGATCGTTGGGTGGGCGGGTGATTCGCGGAACGGCCGCAAGTGGCAAAGGGAGGCTTTCCGGTGCCGCCACCGACGCGACGGCGGCAGTCTTTTAGCTACACACCCTCGGCAACGATTGCAGTTCGATGCTTTTTTTTTAATACTTGCATACGTGCCGGGTTGGCCTTCGCTAATTTATCGCTGGAGGTGATCAGTCGACCGTTTTGAGCCGTCAATCACGACACTATTACGGAGCCCAAGCCACCAACTTCCCCAAAATTGTGTCGTGACCTTTGCGATAATGGATGCCCTTTACTTGTCACGCTTTTATTGCTCGATTCCATAGAGTAATATGTGGCACTAATTGGAGTATTCTAATGTTTTTTTTACTTTCGATGAGTGAGATTTTACATTTTACTTTCCAATGGAACTGTGTAATCCTTGCAGCCCATCCTTGAATTTGTATTTCCTGTTGTTGGAGACTTTAATATGTTCGTGTTGTTTGAGACTTTGATATGTTCCTGTTGTTTTTTCATCGTAAAATATGCGTAGTTTTCGTAAAAATCAGTTATTTTTTCTCAGTTAAATAATTGTCTTTGGAGGACATATTTGACTGGCATTGTTTTTTTTCATTCGCAGCCTACGATGATTATTTCTATCCCCTCGTATATACATTTACTTTTGAAGGTAAATTGTTTGCTGCATTTCATTCGAGGTAGTTATTTGCGGAAATACATAAATAAAATGCCATTTTCAATATATTTCATGTGTTTTTACTTGACTCAGTGCGATATAATCGCGAACAAAAGTCACTCAGTTGCTGTTTAATCCGAAGTGAGTGACTTCTCTGGGCCAACATGCTAGCAACTCACCGAGTTAATAGTCCAAGGTTAAAAAAATGATTTTTTCAATTTTATGTGCTTTAAATTCTCATTGAGCTTTTTGTGTTGATTTTTATGTCGAGTCGTAAAGTTAATGTTTCGCGGATGTAGCCAAAACTGCATACGAATGACGCATTAAAACCTTCGTTAACCTCGTGCATGTAAGGTATTTATGTCTGTTAACTAGTTGGACAACTATTCCAGTGGCTTAGAAAGCTTAGTTACCTAGATACATGATTTTTATATTCAAATCAAGAAAGAAAATATTTGACTCTACTCACACTATCGTGATGTGTATTATGGATTTACTTGAACAGCTCGTTAAATCATCTGCAGCCATCAATATGGCGATTGGTTTGCTTCATGTCTGAATTCCATCTTCTACGCAGCCGCTTGATTTAATCCTTTTTCGATCATTTGTTTTCTTTGCTTAAGGTCGGAATATAAATGAAAATTTAGCATTCTGGGAAGCAAATTACTTAGTTTTTCGTGAAGTAATGGTCATGATTTGTGTATCGATAGACTTGAATATGTTTAGAAATAAATAGGTAATTTTTGCTCTAAGGGCCTGATTCCCTTGAAAAAAGTCTTCGCTCGCGACGTTTTAGCTAATATGTAAACCCTGAGAAAGATTAAGCGGTTTCCAGATTCCAAAATTCTGGTGTAGTGACGGCGAATTATCTTCTTGTGAATCCTTGTGAAACACGATATTCAAATTCGTTGGGTAGATGAAATATAGATGAGGACTCGGCTATTACTGTTTTAGTTGCAGTCGTTGAAATTCGTACAGGGGCTGCAAGCGTTACGACGAGAAGTTGGAGAAGATCTGTGAGGGCTATAAATATCGTAGATGAATGCACTGAATGCTGAGTCGGGGTTACTTTTCATGCATTCGTTTATCAGTCGCGCTGTTGGGCAGACAATTTGCTATTCCGTGCGACTCATTTTTGACTTCACATCAAGGCCTCAAAAGTAAATGCCGAATATATAATGACCTTTAAGGACCCAGCTGCGTATTGCGAGTGAGAGACTAGGTAGAAATATTAACCACATGGTAAATTCATTTGGCCTTCCACCTCGTCAGTCTCCGTCGTAGCTGCGGCCACTGAGGTGCAGTCTGTCAGTCATTTATTATTTTAGTTTAATTTTATTTCTTAGCGTTCCCAACATTCTTTCGTGAATCGTTACCCTGTTATGTCTTTGGTCTCTGAATTCGTCCATTCCTCAACAGGGGAGCCCCAAGCGTGGCTCAAATTATCGAGCGTATAGCATTTACAACTTTATAGAGCTCTTAGAAATCTTTAAAGAGCGCATAACCCTCTCCATCTCGTTTGCCTCCTGCTGCCATCTCTGGAGAATCGTGAAGAAATGAGAGCGAGCGCTGTCAATTAGCCATCCTATGCACATTATGGGAAAGGGAGTGGGACCACTCCAACAATAACATATTCTCTTCCTCGTAACCCTTCCCACCTTTCGGAAAAAATAATAATATCTCTGCGTTTTTTATTCGCGGAAATCGCGGAGAGGCGTTTTAAAGAGTGCAACGATCTCGCGGCTGTCGAGCACTTTCGCCACTATCCACCCCCTCCCTCCCCCACCCTCCCCCAGCTCACGCACCCCCCCCCCCCCCCAACCTTCATCTCTGCTTTAGGTTCCCCTTTCTCCCGTGAGGGGCGCTCCGACCGAGTGAGAGAGAAAGGAAAGAATCACGAAACCAGTGCCCCGTGAAGAAGAATTACCAGGAGATGGAAATCCGGCGAGAAGAATATCTTGGAATTTGATGAGGGAGGATAATTGGTGTGATATGAGGACATACTTGTGAACAGCACTCTTCAACCTGTAGTATTTATTCTTCGTCGTAGGTAATATATGGAATAAATGGTAGGTCCATGGTCCTCCCCTGCCTCTTGTTTCCACGACCGGGTGAAGTTTTCTACTACAATTTTTATATTGAACTATTTCTCCCTTTAAAATCCCTTTTAAATTCTTCGTACATTCTGCTTTGCTTAGTAAAATTCCAAGAGTCCTTCTCATAGATAGTCATCGATGAAAATTAGAAGCATACAATTGTAACGAATTGAAACTTATGAACTGATGGTAGCTTCGAAGGAATTCCCGAGTAAAAATTATAATCATAGCACGAGTACAATTACCAGCAGAGCATAAATTGACTTAAAATAAAATATTCGGGAGTATGTACGCACTCGATAGAAAAAAAACTTATGTACCATCTACAGAAAAAGAAGCTCTCAAATACAAAAACACGTCAACATAACATAATACTTTCAATGCATAAAAGCTATTTCTGGACTTCGAAGAAACGATGAAAGCTGTAGAAGAAGCTGTATTGAAATGAATGGAAAAGAAATCAACATGCTACGATTTCGCGGGTGATATGGCATTCTTAGCAGAAAGCAGAGAATATCCACAGTCTTCCTCGAATACCATTGACGAAACGTTCCAAGAATATATCCTGCAAATCGTGATTGAGAATATTAGAATGTTTGTACCCGAAAAAGAGGCGATGGAAGCGAATGTATACCCCGAAGGATAGAATCCGCCGAGAAGGACGAATTTTCCTCCTTGGGAGGATCCTCACGGGTGAATTCGGAGTCGGCTTTAGGGTTAGAAGTCTGATGATGCTAGGACGGGGCAGTGTGATGACCCCCCTCCCCTTGCACGCATCGTGGTCTTCGAACCCAGTCTGGGATAAAAATGGTAAATCCATAGGAAAATCTGGTCAAAAATGAATTTTTCACCGCTGAATAAACCAAATCCAGTTAATGGGCAAATCCAGATGGCATATGATGGAGCAGTGACAACTCTTTAAGAAATAAGGCATTTCATTCGAAAGGGGAATCACATTACAACTCGTCGTGCTAACGTGAAAGTGTTGAATTATTTTATGTTTATCAAACAATTACTTTATGTTGCTATTGTGGAAGTGACTTCATTTTCTTGAATTGTGCAACAGCACTCACTTCTCGTAAGTTGAATAGGTTTTTGAAAACAAATTCTGTTGAATCTGTTATTGAAACAGCATGGTTTTCGCTGTAGTGGAACGCTTTATTTTTAGGGAGAGATAAAAGTTAGGTACTAAAGGTGCCAGTTTTATAATACTTAACATTTTTTGTAGAAATGCATGGTGCGGAGCGGTAGGTTTGGCGCTCATTTCACGCGCAAATTTAGTCGAATACGTTGGGCCGTTTCAGGTAAATAAGTGATGCCCTGTAATTTGAAAAATGTGGGCTCGCTGGTAAATGGGCTCTCATGTCGGAAGGATTTAGGTCCTTTGTCGTGTAATTTTTATTGTTAACTTGGATTTTTAAGTCAATGCGCGCGGTGAGAAGTGTGTAGAAAATTATAACGCAGTAGGAATTGGCGACCGGTAGGGCAGCGTTCATTCGCTCCGTGCCCGCGTCTGCGCGTCCTGATTTTCCCGTCGATTAGTTCCACTTGCCGGATTTCGGGTGCCGTGCCTCAAAAACAAACGGCGGAAGTCCATAAAGTTTTTTTATTTTCTCAAATCCTGGCCGAATATATTGCCGAAATTCTATAGTAAATCTTGGTTATGTCTCGAGGAGAATGGACATTATGACGATTAACGCCGGTGTCGGTTTCCCTCGAATTATAGTAATCAGATTTTGATAAAGGAAACGTTAAGATATGTATGAGACAGCTCATTTCCGCAGTCTCAAGATTCTGAATCAAAAACGTGGAGGCGAAAATATCATGATCTAGTTTTCTACTAGATGGTTACACTTTTTCGATCAAAATAGCAAAGAGGATACGAATGCACGGAAATCAGCGAAGAGGTTGTCAGTAACTCGGGGAGGACGTGGTTATCTGTGTTTGCTTTGATTGGATATATTTACAATTTTGCAGAATAATTGAAATGCTGCGAAATCTGGCCATTAAACATTTTAGGTGCCTACTTTCATTCTTGGTAGTTTTCACCAAAAATGTATTTTGATGTTGAAGAAAGACTGCTGCAATTATCACCGTAAAGTCTCTTCCAAATAACCCAAAATAGTCTCTTCTATACCTAATTGGAGAATAACTACTGACCTTGCTTACTTGTCTGTAAAACCTGAATAAAAATTTTGGTCACAATGCATCGCTGCTCTAGCCGTGAGATGTATTGCACTTCCCTGCTAATATCAAATTATTTTCCGCCCGAGCTGAAATACGAGACTCTTTATTTAAATTAAGGTTCAAAAATATAATTAAGATATAAAAAGATAGAATAGCGTAATTCAGCAAAATTAATAGCTCATCCTTAGTTTATTTTTCCTTATATAACCAATATGGAATTGCCGGATCGCGCTGTGTCGGAATCCGATTGTATATACGACCTTGGGCCAAAATTATTACTTTTGTATATATTGATCGCATTTCTGGAGCTAAAAAATGACAAGGAGCTAAAATAAATCTGCATCTTCTCCTTGTTCAATAAACCGGTGACAAATTCTTATGATAGTAAAATAAGGAAGCTATCGAAAAAGGACGTAAGCCAGTAGTGATTGTTGAAGTAAGTAAATTAAGATTGCAGGTTAATTATTACTGTAATATGCCATTTTTATCTTTCAATGAATTTTATTTCACGAAGGAAACCGTTTTGGCTTGACTTTATGGAAGTTATCCATTACGGAAGAATTAAAATACCTTAATTAACTCCACTTGTAATATTTAGAACCACGACCTGGGTTTCGACACTTTGTGCCATCTTCAAGTCTAAATAATAATAAATATTACAAATGAAGTTTTATTTCATTGCGAAAATGAACTTTCTTTATTAGTGAGCATTTTATGCATAATCTTCTCCTTGGAAAAATTATGAATACTCTATGTGGTTCATGACAAATCATTCGACGAGGATCTTTTGCCGCGGGAATCATTTCTCAAGAAGATCGTCGCGGCGGACGGCATACCAGCTTCCCTTCGCCCTCGCCACTCACCTCCCGCTCGACGAGAGAATAACCGTGACCCAACACTTCCCCACAACAACCCCTTCATTTCCCACTTATCTCCTCCCCGCACTCAGTCACAAGTGCCTCTCCCGTCTGCTGAACTCCTCCTACCCCCTTTTCCCTCTCCCCCCCCCAATCTCCTCTTCTTCGCTCTCTCCCGACACCATAGATACCAATTCACGTGCCAGCTCCGAAGCGCGTTGATGACATAGCGCGGTGACTAATGGAGATGGGTGATTCCCATCCGATTCGCTTGGTTTGCTGTCATTAGAATGCGATCATTGACTTTTTAGTTCCATAATTCCTATCCGATCCCTATCGTGCTAAGCGAGGTTGCGATGCTGTTTGATATGAAACACATTAACTACCCAACGTTTTTCTGATTTTCATCCGACTCTCTGTCATGGCAATTTTGCTTGGATTCATGCGTAATTTATGGCGACAATGTGAGGAATTTAGGTCCGAATTTGTTATTTGTTGGCATTTTTTAGCTGCGGCACTGTTAAATTTATCATCCATGGGTTACTAATGTTGAATTACAGTGCTTACATGTGCATGCAGCACACATATGCGATGGGAAATAATTATTCACGTTGATTTAAGTTGTGAATTTATTCTCGCGATGTAACTCTGATCGACCCTGTTCTTTGAATCCATCACATGAAATTTTCCATAAACTTTGCATAGACATTTCTGCCTATGAACGCCTCACTTTCTCCAAACGTGTTTAACTGTCCTATGGGATAGGTACCTGAATGAAGTCGGGACGCAATGCTGATCACCATTTTGGTATTTTTTGAGCTCAGGCACCACTCACTACTTCAGGGGAGGTTTCTCTTGCGTGATCCCTAAGGATATATGTAATGAGACGTTTAGCTAATTTTTGTGATCATCTTATATTCCTTAGAATGTAGACGTGTGACGTATGACGAACTAGAATGATGGCTCTGCGCGCTAGTTGGCGTGTAATTTACTAGTGAGGTTAAAATTAGATAAAATGAGATAAGCATTGTAAATTTCCGGTTTTCAGTGAAAATGATGGAAATACTTTCAAGTAATCCCTTCTTACTTCTCTCAGTCAAACTTACGTAAAAACTAAGGGATTTTGCTTATCCTGACAATTCCATTTAGATACTTTCACAACATAATCCAAGCATTGGTTTCAGCCTCGTTTATCTTAGCTACATACCTACCATGCGATTTTAAGTTACATGCTCCGTATTTCTAGCGGTGGTTTTTATGGAGTTTACCAGATTTGTGGAGTCCTGTTATATTTTTATCTGTTCTGGAAATTTGAGTGAGTTTGTGGTTACTCCATAGTTTCATCTTCTATTTGATTACGACATTTATCCGACATTATTCGTTTATCTTCTATAAGTAACAGGGTTTCTTGTGCATTAAACGTTTTGTTGCAATCCTATTTCACCGAAGTGACGTGGTGCTCCAAATATGTATGTCTGAATGTAAAGAGCCTCCCCTCCCTGTAAACCTCCCCATTTATTAGACCTGCGGTTTGTGAAGCGATGTCTCAATTTAATTTTGGGGTTTGCAGGTGATACTCGTTAAAAATTGCAATGTTCTAAGCATGGCTGCTAAGCATATAGCGTTTAGTTCAGATTCCTTGCATTATTTTTTACTTATTATTATATTGGGCAGGATAGGCTGTATTGGACCATTTCAACGATGAATTCAGTCGTCTCATGCTTTGCACTATTTCTCTTAACAGTTCATTGTACCTCCTTATTCCATTATTCAATCTGATAGGCCAATCCTTTTCCTCCCGGTTATCTGGAATAGATGATCAAGCATTGGTTAGTCAGACTGCCAAGGGGTTACAGTCAATGATGAATGCGTTAGAGGTGCAGTGCAAAAGGTATGGGATAAAGATCAACCACAAGAAAACGAAAATGAAGAGATTTTCCAGAAGTAAGAAGGCGGGGCTAAATATAAGGGTGGGGGGGGGGCAGAAGATAGAGCAGGTCGAGTAGTTAACGTATCTGGGTAGTATTTTGGAGGAGAATGGGTTTAGTGGTAAGGACATCAGATTCAGAACTGGCTATCACTATCCACTGACCAAGTTGAAACTTAATAAAATCATTTACATGTCTATGTATTCATCCAATCCAATCCGTCCTTTCTTTAAAATATCCAGCTTTTGGAATCTTGGAAAATCTTCTTTTCTAAATGTATCTGTTGTATCAATGTGTCACGCTGAATTTGTAATGCGCTTAATAAATCAAGTCAGTGGTCCTTTCGGATCAAATGGCTAATACGCTAATGCTTGTGCATCTACTAATCTGACATTACGGCTAATGATCTGTATATCTTCCTCTACTTCCCCTCTTCATCAAGCCTTCCTTCTGCTTCTCGCGCCATTTCCTACACGTATGTGTTGAAAGCCCATTGTAATAATGAACAACATTGCCTCACTCCTCGACTTATCACTTCCCCACCGGATTCGTTATCGGCTATCGTTTCCTGCGTTGGCTGGGCCTTGTGTATGCTTCATTCTCCCATCCAGTGTATTCCGAAGTTCCTCAATACCGTCATTAAATGTTTCCAACACAGTCCGTAAAACACCCTCTCAAAAGAAACTGACCAGGCAAGAACATTACAATCGTGTTCTTGATTCTATTTTATGACGTTTATCAGTGCTCAAGTATTTCTTTTTATTGCACAGTTGACCGTGTGGGAGATATTCTTATTTATTTTCCCCTCATTACTTATTCTATGTCAGTTCTCTTGAGGTAGATAGCGGTATATCAATTCACCTAGAATTTGATGTCATTCAAACAAAACACCCATCTTTTTAATGATATCAAAATATTAACCCCTTGCCGGACTACTTTTTGAGTAATTTCCCTAAAAATATAAGCTGTTTCACATGGGATAGATTACGACTGTGCGCTCCAGAGGGATAATATTGAAAAAATTAGGAACTTCTAACACCTAGATATCGTCAAAAAACTAACGGTATGTAGATTTTGTGCTTTCTGAATTATTTAGAAAAAATAATCAATTACTCACCGCAGTACTTTTTGCAATAGCGCAAAAAAACTTTCTATTGTGAAGCCGATTTCACAGTACGGCGTAAAAAAATAAGTCGAGTTATACACTTATGTGGTGATATTTATTTAATTACTGAGTGTTTTTGTCTTATACCACTATATTTTTTCACCATTTATATTACAATATTTACTTCATACTTCTTACAGACGCTTAAATTAAAACATAAAATTCGAATATGGTCTCCGTTATGTCTAGGGAACTATCTCGCTCAAACTACCTTAAGTTCATCGTATCCTCTGCTTCTTCTTACGTCGTCCACAATCCCTATCCTCTTCCACGCTTTTCCAGCGTTCTCCCTTCTGTCACCCCCTCTTCAACATGCCTTCACCTCCGTCCATCTTTTTGCCTCCTTCGAATCTCCGCCACCAACTTCCTTTCATCTCCCACCACATCCAGCACTTCCTCCTTCGTCATCCCCGCTATCCAGCTCACCCTCTTCAATCTTCTCCAAACCCGCATCTCGAATGTCTCCAGCCCACGTTCATTCGCTCTCAGCAGTGACCAAGTTTCCGACCCAGGCAGGAAATATGTATCATATCGGAAAAATTTGTGATGATGAATTATACACAATATTTGTATGTTGACAAATGTGATTCCAGATACGAAGGAAAAATATTGCCGTGCAATATGAAATTGCGATATCAAGACGATTACCCTTTGGCTCTGTTCAGTTTACTATCTCCCGCATCCGTTAATTAACTCCAGGTGATTTGAAGTAGGGTTCGGCGGTACTCAAAAAAGTACCGGCATTTTTTTTTGAGTATTGAAAAGCAATAATACTACTCGTCCAGTAGTACCGACGAAAAATTGCCAGTATACCGGCATTTATTCGATTCGTTAAATATTTTTATTAATTACAAATTCACATACGTATCACCCTAATTTTCCGGTATTTCGGAAAATTAGAATATCAGTCCTAAAAGATAAACAGAAATTTCCATCCATCGGCATTTTTAATGATTATTCGTCGGGAATATACATCTACTATGATACTATACTATTCAGTAAATACTTTTTATTTTACGCTGATGTTGGCGCTCGTCGCTTTCTTGGAATGATTTTAAATCACATGAAGAACGATCGGTATTGTTTTATTGTTGTGGACAGGTAAAATCCCCTGTTATAGTAATCAATCCTTACGGTCGCACTAACGTATAACTTACAGGAATGAATATTTGTATATATATACGGTTAAAAATCATCGATTGTCTGATGTTCGGCATGCGTCAAAAATATATACTTATCTATCATATCAATAATGATTGCAAACATATTTCAACTTCACGATTGTGTAAATAAGGAAAAAAGACAGACATAGTACGAGAACATGAGAAAATTTAGTGTAGTTAGTAAATTTTCCGTTACTTGACGCAAGATGGCAGCGCTGTCTAAATACCCGCAGAGTCCTCTGGATTGAGGGAGTAGTGTAGAGAACGGCCATCCAGAGGACTCTGAATACCGGTGTATTTAGTCCCGGTACCGTCGGTAGTACCGATTTTAAATACTGGTCGGTACTACCGGATAAAAAAATAGTATCGGTACTACCGAATACCGGTATTTTTTTCCCATCCCTAATTCGAAGCTTGACTCGTTGGAATTTGCGAGTAAACCGTGAAATTGATTTGAAGTCTTCATTACCGAGTGGATCCGTATCCACGAAGTCTGATTTCAAATCCTTGGATTGGAGTTGAAAAAAAATTCCGGCGGCACGAAATTCGCGGAAGCCGGAAAATTAGCGAATTCATTCGTCGGGGGTTAAGCGGGGATCGCTATTCACTCGGCCGGACGAATGTGCTCTGGCGAATGATTGGCCCTTTTGCTGCGTCTATCCCCTCACTCCCTCCCCCCCCCCTTTCCCTTGAGTGGGTAGGATGGGAAGAAGGGGAGGACAGGGTTTCCCCCTTCGGCGTGGGCGTCTCAAAGGAGCGTGCTGCGAAAGGCGAGGGAGAGATGAATGGGTTAAGTAACGGGGCGTGTTGGGTGGCAGTGACCCTTGGTGCACTCCAACAAATGAGGGTGGGACTACTAGCATTGTATACATGCATTATTTTTAGTAAAACTATGAATCGAAAAAAAAATTGATACGTTACGGCAATAATGTTTTGTCTCCAAAATTCTGTGCCTTACATTTCGCGAATCTAAATGAACTCAGTTTCATGCGCTTAATATGTTTTTAAAGTTCCCTTCGTTGAAAATTTCTATTTCATCAACACTTATGTGAGTGTAAACCTAATCATCCAACCGCTTCTGTGAATGAGGAACCTGAATTATTTTTAAAAGATACTAGGTACATATTTGCATTTGAAGTTCATTTCTTTATGTACAGACGAAAATTATGTCGATCAAATGTCGTTTTGCGAAAGAATATATTGCATAATAACTACGCGCGCTCAATGGTGTCAAAGCTTAACGTCCTCGAGAATCCGTAATATGACATTGAACGTTATCGCTTCCAGTAATATCACGTGTTCCCATGTGAATTTCTGCTGGTTTATCCTACTTTCACGAAAATAATCGTTTTTATTTCCTTTGTGGAAGGCCGATAACTAGTATGATTTCTACATTAGTGTTGATGTACTCTTTGAGCAGAGCCGGATACATAGCGGTGACGTCAAATCATTGAGATGCATTTTTGGATCGTTTATCTTTTAAAAATGTTTATGCACCACAAAAGGCATCGAAGATGTATGAGGTTGACGCATAGGTTGATGGGTAAGATATTTGAGTTTCTTTGAAAATTAACTGTCATACACACTTATCAAATATGACGAATACATTTTGTACCCACTCCTTAGTAGCTGAAACTCGGATGCTTTCAACTTTTCGTCCGGCGAGAGGGCTCTATCACCGTTTTAAAATGTTTCTGCTGTCCAGTTCACCTCCCGGGTCATCTTCTCCGCCGCTTTTGCTTTCCTCTTGTTCGAATCGTTCAGGTTTTCGCGGTCGTGGAGCCGAGCATAAGGAGCCCAAGTATAAATACCCGTGCGTGTTTACTAGACTCTGGCTGTGGAGGCGGAATCTCCTTTGTGATTCGACTTCTTGCAATACTCATCCCGTTGACATTTTTAAACGAATGTCTTGAAGTGATGTAAGAGGTTAAAAAATCTGAGGCGGTGTAAGGGCTATTAATTCAAGTCCAGGAAATGTTAGGATGTTTTATTGTTGACGCGGTGAGCATAAGGAAAAACAAGGGAACTAAAGAAAAGATTTTCTGATTCCAAGGCTATTCACGGAGAAAATAATGTTGTTGGGACAACAGGCGCCCGAAAATGCTTTGATTTGGAGGAGGGTTTTATAATTCGGACTAAACGAAATGCTTCCCTTTTCAGAAATGTCCCACGTAAGATAAATACCCATTTTTGGGGATTTCAGAGAACTGTTTCTTGAAATTATATGTGATCTTACTATTCGAGTAAGTGCAGTCGATAACCGGCCAATATTGAAATAAAACGCACATTGATAGAACAACAATAGAAGACTGTGTATAAGCCAATCACAAGGACTTATAAATCGAATGGTGACGTTGACTACCGTTCAATAGACGGCTGTTATTCTAATTTACCTCCCGAGAAATCATCGTTAACATTTTCGCAATGGGATATATGGGATTCTTTCATTATTGGAGATTACGTTGTTATATTCCCTTAGTGATGCCTGCCAAGTCATTTGTATTGTTAAATTTGGAACGGTTGGACCTGTTGCGATGTCCGCAATGAGAAGTAACCATTTGGTTTGTTTTCGATATCCACATATTTATTCTTTAAGGAAAGTAACGTCAAACGCCGTGTTAATAATATTTGTAAACATACTTTATATTGACTTTCAGTGTGTACTGGGTGTTTCAGGAGGAATCTTCCTAACATCTTGAGGTGTAGGGGATGTGATTTCATTCGCTTTTTTTGCCCAGTGGACTTGAGTTCGTAACTCCTTACTTACGGAACAATGGCAGCGCAAATATCTTATTCTGCGTATTTAACACTTTCCATTAAAATGCCGAATAACGGTTACCTGTAATGATTAAAAAATAAGCTACCTCAAGCATGAGGGACAGAATTGAAAGGACCACACTTATCTTATGCACCACTAAGACAAGTTTCTTCTCTCTTACAATGTAAGTTGTGACCACATGCCTATTGCTGAATGACTACGCCCAAGCAAAAATGACTACGCTGATTCCCCCTGTAAAACGCAATATTATCCTTTTGAGAATTGAATTTCGTTCTGATTTCACCTCTTGTATTGAAAGTACATTTAAATGTTTGTGGCATATTACGGTTGAAAGATAAATTTTGCTGATTATATCACCGTCATTGTGTTTTTGGTTTCTAGGGAAAGGTTTTGTGCTTTCTTGGAAAAATTTACCTCGTATCCATTACTTTATTGGCTTTTCATCATCCTTTCAAGTCCGGTCGTTTATTTTTAAACCCCCCTTTACCTTCGATCCGTCTAAATCTTGGTTCGCTTGGCTTTTCGGGCATGCATTAGTTGCCTGCGAGGTGGCATTGGCTTAAAGATTTTAACGGCATTATAAAGAAGCCCCTTTTTCACGCGTGATGCCAAATCCGTTTAAGTCTTCATTTAATGCTTTAAAGCCCGTCTTTGTCACTTAATCCGGCTAAATGTCTTCAATTAATGCAGTCACTTATCAAGGGACTGTGAAATTGCCCAAGAGTGATATTCGAGAGCTGTGGAGGGCTAATTAGCCAGTCGGAAATTCTGGGAAAATAAATTATCTTACCTCATCTTGTATTATCATCAGTAAAAAAGTTAATTAGAATCACGCTTACACAGTTTTCGTTCCCCTGTTGATGAAACGTTGGTTTACCTGATTCTAAGGAAAATACTATATATTGTACGTACCTCGCGGGATATCTTATGCTGGCATGATATGTTATCAAGTAGTTGCGATGGATACATTGGCTTCTAAACTCGGTAACCCTTTCTAATTCAGTTTTACCTTGATTTTGTTTCATTCTTAGTACTTATCGTAATAAATGCGAAAATCTTGAAAAGAGAGAGGATGGAGTCAACTACTATAGCGAATATGAATGCAAGAAAATTGAATAATCACAGTTTTAAATATTCATTAAATGTTGCAGTTGTAGTTAAAGGTAGAAGTGTGAATAATTATTGCTCGGTCTGTACAATGTGACCTGATAAGTACTCATGTGAGTTTTATTTTAATTGTAAAAGATCTGCACTTCTTCACTACAACAGCATCGATCCACCATGAGTGAACGAGAAATTAAGATAGCTGATGTACCTTAGCATAATATGCAATGATTGTAATAAACATGCTTTGCCTTCCACTTAAATTCCTTGACGGCCATTTTTGGCTCTTTACCTTCCGCTTTCTCCTGATTACGTAATAAAGAGAATCAATGGACGGCGCTAAGCGTTTAACTTTAATATTTGGAGCATACTGTCCTTCCTCAAGGTTACTTAGAATTCTCATTGTGGACACATTCCTGTAAAATCATCATTTCATTAGTAGTTTTTCGTATGCTAGACCGACTGGTAGTTAAACACTATAAATGTTGGGAAACAGTAGTTACATTAATGTTAATGGATTCATTGTCTGCATTCTCTGCAGCTTGAAAAGAGAATCTGGTGGTTTTTAATAATTTAATTTCTGTTCCTAGTACTACGGGAGAAGCAGTGTCAGTAACTTTAACGGCATCTTTCCGTTATGAGATGCACGGGTGAGCGTAATTCAAGACGAAAAAACTCATTCGCCTGCACTAGGATGCGATACTCCGATTCATGATGATAATGCATTCTGTTAATGTGTTAGTACCATGCCCAGATGTGTTTAATTCGCGAATTTTCACTGGCACCATTTCTGAGTTTTCGTTCCTGAAGAGTTCCTTATTATTTGAGCTATTCGGAGTATGCGGATGTTTTTGCGCTGACCGTTTGCTTGTCTTCCTTTATTTTGACTTGCGGTTGTGTCCCACTCCACATGATGTAAATTTGTCGTTGAATAAGTATGCTATCTCTCTTAATTTCAATGCGTAACTTTTGATATATGTGCCTACATTAAATCTTTGTTTACGGTGCATTTATCTTTTGACGTTGACCGTTAGGTTTTTAGAGCCTATCGCACAACGTCTTAATTTCGGCGTCACCTAAAAACGTTCACACTCGTCCCTCTCTTTCGCCTCTGATTTGTTTTTCATGCTTTTCTCTCTAACTCCAGCATATTGAAATAATTTTATTCGTTGTCCTGAAACTGTTTAAATTTTCTGGTTTTATTTCCGTATTTATTTTAATGGGGGTATATCACTTTTTTGTTTGTTACTTTATCGTGCAGGGGGCCATGACAAATGATCATTTGTAAATCATCTCTTAAAGATTCCGAAAAATTGCCAGAGATGTAGGAGTCTAAAGTTGAATGGAAGGGTAACCTTCCCATAACGGCCGTGACGCCATTTCGTCCATCGCTTCTTCCCTCTTCTTCCCGATATATTATTAAAATATGCCATAAAAAGGTAATTGTGAAGATGTCCACTTTTGCCGGAAATACAACATTATAAAGATTTGGAAAATACTTAGAAAAAATATCCGTATTCACCGGGAATAGAACCACGGGCCTTTGATCGATGAATAAAATGACGTCGGAGGTCGTTTTGCGGAAACGGAAAAAAATGCAACTTTCTTCGTTTAGTTATTTGGTTATTAGGCCTTAATGTTTCGAAGCAACTCCTTAAATCTATATGAAAATCTTAGCAAATTTGATTTCAACGGTAATATTGAAAAAGTATTCGAATGATAATCCCCCATTGAAGGTTGCCAATCTCAAATCATAGTGCTACTAGCTCTACTTCTTTTGTGTCTGTTTTTTTCTAGATTCTCAAATCATGAATAAGTATCCCTACATTGCTCTGCTTGAAATGTGGAATTAAAAATTATTTTCCATTTGGTGTTTTGTCTCCAAATGTCTATAAATTATGGCAATAATAGTATGGAAAAAATAATATATATATATGGAAAATGTTGAGATCTTTCAGGTAACATTAACTTGTAAGGCTTAATGCATGAGTTAAATTGTGGCTGGTGATTTACTTATGTATTGATAATTATTACTCCATTCACCTTGAATTTAAATTTTTAGGTAGTCTCCCATGGAATTCTGTTTTCTTACGTCTTCAACACATTGCGTACATACTTCTGTGAAGTGTTGTGGGAATATTTTAGTGGGTCGTAGTAATTGTGTTTAAGAATTATTCTTCTTTTGCCTATCCACCATTCTTCGATTTGTAATGTACTTTCTCTTCTTTGATTTCAGGTACGTGGCTCCAATACGAATGCCGTTTTCCTGTGCCTTTACCAGTGTGAGTATCACATTGAACCCCATGCCGCGTTATCATGAAGATCATTGTGTGAAAATAGTATTTGTCTCTAAAAAATAAGGAATGTGATTATTTAACTAAATATTCCGTCCTTCTTTTCTTCACTTAATCTTTGTTGTTCGTTTCTTAGATTGTTATAATGATAAAAGCAGTGTCCTAAAAACAGTCCATTAGTGGTTTTCCGTGCCTTATACAGTTTTTTTATCGTTGTTATTGAGCTTAGAGTGATTACGGCACTTTGTCACGCACTGTGCAACCGTCCTATGTAATACCCCTGCGAATGTTACTTGCTGAATTGCGTAAACTTCAATTGTTTTCTTTGACAATAAAAGTGAAGTGATTTCTTCTGGCTTAAAATAATGGAGCTCTCTCCCTATGCCTCTTTATGGGCATTAATTCTTAAAGTCTTTATGCATTTTCCAAGATTTTTATACGCTTAAAATATTAAGCTAATTTAAGAAATCGTGTATAATTTTCAGTTACATTGCCATCAAGAAGCTGTTTTTTTTATAATTTTGGCGTTCCTTAAAAATCCGCTGCAGTAAAAAAAATGAATTTTATCAAACTGCATGGCGGAATTGAGATGCCCTCGGATTTTGCGTCTTTCACTTCAAGACCCGCTTCACGCAGTCTCGTCAGCAACCGCTTCTCCCGGCAGCATGCCGAGGCCCGAAGTGGCCAACGCTCTCTCCTGAATAATTCGCCTGCAGGCCGAGTCTTAATTCGTCAGAATGATACCTACAAGCGAGAGTCTTGATATGAGTCTTCTTCGTCTCATTGGAGTTGAGAATTCTCCGAGACATCTTTGAGGTATGCTAACATACGGCTTGGCATGAAGAAAGACCTGGATTGCTGTGCTTGTCCTTACCCTTGGCCTTCGGGCTTGGGACATACGAGCGCTATTTATAGATCGCGAATTGTATTGCGAGACTATGCAAAGGGCTCCGGCGTTGAAGAGCTATTGGAGCCTCTGTACCTGACTTCTTCTTGGCTCGAAAATTCACCAGATGTTACATTCAGGGTATGGGTTAAAAATTAAGAAAATGAACTTCGAAATCGCTCTGCAAATTTCTAACCTTCCACTGAATTTGTTAGCATCTCTGTGGGTGTAGTGAATTCAATTTTTACTCACTCATTTACAGATTTATTCGTAATTCCCGGAATTTTAAAATGTGTTCATGAAGCGCCGGGATTTCTGCTGATATTTAAAACTTTTAGTGTAGCTATTACAATGGTGTAAATGGCGTCATGCATTGCGTGAAATCTGCAATTCAACAATATTGCAATGTTCTGCATTGAACCCATTAAGTATTTTGGTGTTTATTGTCAAGGATTTTTTAAACAGGCATCATCCTTTTAATGAATTCCTCAGTTCAACGTCAGTGATAAGCATTTGTGATAAACGAGTAATGGGGCACGCAAATTACGCCTCAGTATGCCCTCCTAAATATGTTGCTAAGGATGAATTGGAAATGTCATAATGTAGCTAAACTATGAATCTTATTTGTTGACTTTCCCGCCTGTTATCCCGGAAATTTTGTGCCTAAGTAAATGATTTTGTGACGTAGTCTTTGCATTCGGGTGTGACGTAACGGAGTTTACTAAGTTATTTTAATTCTTCCGTAATGGATAACTTCCACAAAATCAAGCCTACAACCGTTTCATTTGTAACGTTAGTGGTTGGAAGGCCTAAATTGAAATTACAAGATAGCGTGAGTAAGACTATAAAGTAATGATTTTAGACTGCAAAAATTAGGGAAAATAAGGCGGCACTGTTCTTTTCTGAGGCACTGAAGTGATGTTCGCGGCCATTCAGTAAATCGATTTATCGAGTGTCTAATCTAACCATCAGCACGTGAACGAGGTTGCGAGGGTGGAGCCAGTCAATAGCCGCCATTGTGACTCAATCCAATCATCGTTTACTTCAATCGAATTATTAGATTAAAAAGATATTTTATGAATATTTGAGCGAGTAGAGTGGTCGCTTGCTACTTAAAAAAATAGATATGGATGGGATACTAGCATAGTAATAATATAGCTATATCGCTAATGGTAATTTTTTACAACCTCTGCAATACATTATGCTCACCCAAGCACTCATTATTGAGAGTAGAGCTCTCATTAAAATGGTTCCGAATTATATTCGCTTAATATTCGTAGGATTAGTAGAGTCGAAGTCAATTGATTAGGGTGTGGACATAGTTTTCGTATTGTTCGAAACATCTTAGCTAAATGAAGGCGTTAAAAATGCTCTATTTTATCGATGAATGAAAGCTTTTATGATTAAGTTTTGTTCTCTGTTATATAATTTGATTAGCTTTTGTAAACTTCAGTGCCCTGATTATCTCATAGCATTTGATAGCATCGCTCTTTCCACCAGATGGCACTCAGAGCTATAGGGAAAATAAATCCTCATATTAAAACATGAACTGAGATATATAGAGCACTCTGCCCTCAACTCTGCGGGTGTCGTAAGTGCTTAAACAGAAATCTACTTCCAGTTGTTAGAATTAAACAAAATAAGTTTTAAAAAATGAGTTCAGTTCAAATTTAGCCAGTAATCCATTCATAGTTTTCTAATAATAGATGGTATACAATTTAGGACGTGTATTTTTTGAATTGATTGTCGTTTTAGTTAACCAAAACGGAACAAATTAGATCGTCACTCATATATTTTTGCCCACCGCACTTAAATAAGAAAGTAGTGAGTGTCACTCAAAAATTCTCGAAATTTCTTGTTTATGTTACGGAGCATAACACATTGTGTTCATCCAGTGGGTAATACTTGTACTTGTGCATTTATTAATATTGCTTGGCTCAGTGCATCGGGTTCAGTACGCTAAACAGGATGACATGGTTATCTAACTCAATTTTTTCGAGGATTATTTAATTTTTCGACCCGCTCAAAATTTTGAATTGTATTTGATATAATGAGCTTATTTTCTTTTAGATGGTTTCAGTGTTTCTTTCCATTTAATGGACTTTCTCTAGACATCAATGCATCTTAATTATTATGACGGGAACATCTACGTTGGTCATGATATGTACACATGCATAAATGAAAGGTTTTGGTCCACTAATCACCTAGGGTAACGGCTACACCTTTTAAAGTTATAAAGTAACTTTGAGATCGAGGGTGAGAGGTGTATGACGATGCAAAGCTGTGCTAATTTATGCATGAAATACCATAAACAGTCGCTGGGTACTTATAGTCGGTCGGATCTATATTCTTCGCAATTGCTTTTACACCTCATTACTTAGTCACTATTTGTTTAGTAATATTAAAAACCACTTTAGGGACGATTACAATATATTTGGGAACTTAGGAAGTACTTACATCTCCTAATATAACAATGGTCGATTTTTATAAAAATGTGGAAATTTGTCTAAGCATCTCTGTTGCAACGTGGGTATTTCCTAGGCCGAAAAGTTTAATTTACTGATTGCTATTTTGTTGGAACCACCAATCCATGGCGCTTGAAACTTACGCTTTTGGTATTTTCATAACCGCTGAAAGACTTGAATATCCATCTAGTCCAATTGAGAACTAATTAGTGTGTGGAATATCTGGTGAAACAATCCGTGGAACACCCTGCTGCTGTCGTCAAATCTAGTAAGTGCTTATATCGGCATTCTGGCTTCCTTTAACACATTCCCTCGTTGGTAATCGGCTCTAAAATTACCCTTTTATGTCATCGCTCTCCTCCTCTTACCCACCATTATGGCTGAGCGGTCGTCGTCCGAACATCACTTCCCATTTCGGCGATTCGCATACGCTCGGTGCTTGCCTGCGTGCCCGTATGTGAGTGTGGTTAACGCGCTGTATTATCTATAGGAGAGCGAAAGCGAATCAAAGGGGTTTAGCGTGAGATTGAACGACGAAAGCGGGGAGATTTAACATTTACTGTCCCACTTTGTAGAACTCTGGATGTGCCTTCCATGAGATGACCTTTAATGAAGCTTAAATTACCTCTACCTAAAGCGAATATTTTCGAACCATTATAAATCAGTGAATAGTTTTCGCTTCGACGAATAGCGGTGTTTGCTGTTGCGCGGCAATTTATTTAGACATGAGATGCGAAGAGGAAATTTTGGCATGTCCTGTTAGTGGGTCACAGATGAATTCCCGGAAGTAGCCTCAACAAGATTTTTGAGTTGGAAGTACTGCCCTGTATGTGGCGGCATTTCTAATACGCGACTTCTAAGTTCAAATTAATCTGGACTGGGCATCGAATATCCCGCGGATAGTAAAAATCAAAATTCTTCCCTGTCATCACCCCAATGCTATTCTGTGGAGGTCGAACACTTCAGAAACTACATTACTCCGTAGTTTTTAGTGGCCTTTTAAGGAAATGCCCGTCTATTCAGCTACCGAGTTACTGTGTCCCTTCTTTTACGGAGTTCGCTTAAATATGAGAAGAACAATTCCCTGGACAGTTTTCCACCCTTGAATAGTGTGCTTAACCACCTGTTAAACGCCTTCGGGAACCTTTTTTGTGAATAAAGACCCCTCCATGAATAATGACTGCGGTCCGACCCCATTCTTCTTCGTGTTTCCCTTGACCACTTAGCAACTCCCTCCGAGAGACCCCCCACCGCCCCTATCGCACTTAACTGAAGTCAGGCATTTCCCTCCTCTGCATTCATTGTGAGGAGCGGCAATTAGCTTTCTATACCGCCGCAAATGTTACTTATTAAAATAATGTGACATTTTTCACCAATTGTCTGAGGGTATCCTCAATGGAGGCTTTCTAGAACACAAATGTTCATTTAGCCATTGTTTTCGTGCTGCGGGCTCAATTTTGAATGTATCATTAGCGAAATACTAAAAATTGGTATCTAATTCAGTATACTCTATTCCGAGATACGGTAGTCCTGGCAATAGAAGTAATTGGGTATTACCTATCACCAGTCAACGAACGAAAAATAATTTTCCTTCTGAAAAAAAAAATGAATTATGGGTGCGTGCTATCGGCATTTTATAAATGAGAGAATGTCTTTCAATTTATTACTTCTATGACTTCAATCCATTAATTCAATATTTTATCGATCGATTAAAATAATTTTGAAGATAAAATACGGGATATGGGCTAATTGTTCGGAAGTGGACTCATTTTGTATTTTCGTACCGTAATAACGTCAAATTTAATGTAAATAATGCAACAGATCCAATTCCCAATTCCGGTCCCAATTGGGTTCCATCCAATCTCTGTTTCCGGTTGCTGTTCACAGAGCGGCTGGATGCTTCTCATGTGATTGAGTCTCGTCCTCCCGATGCAACCTATTCTTGCTGGCTTGCTCTCGTTAAGGGCGTGAAGTTATCGACTGGTTGATTGTGGGGGGCCAGTTCCAGCATCGACAATATTTACGAATCGTATACACATAGATTCGTGATTCCGTAAAAATTGGTAACCTCTCTTTTTTTCATTTGCTGCAGTCGTAACTGTGATGCATTTCTATATTCGCTGGAACTTAAATTAGTCGTCATTAGCGTGCTCGACAACGAATGATAAAACATCGCGTAGAATTTTACGAGTTTTTGTAAACTCATAAACTAGCTCGTCTTAAGAATGTCCTTCGTCTGTTCATTAACCTCTTGCTGGACTTTAAAATGTTCTTTAATTGCCTAAGCATTTGCTCTTCTTGAGTTACGTTCTTGATGGCGGGCCGCTAATCAGCGTGGTGAAAATTACGGATGTGTGTTATTGTACTAAATTCGACACCTAAGACGACTTATGTGCATATTGGAACACATTTTTTGGATGTGTTTCGCGTACATCCTCACCATGGAATCAGCCCCTGAGATCGTGCTGCCGAAGGAACTTTTAGTCATGAGTTGCTGATTCATTGGTTTTTGTTTCTGTTGTAGGATTGTTTCTGTTGAAGTAATTATTCATATTTGCGTGCTTCTGCCGTGAGAATGTCCCCCCTTTTATCACAGGAGGACATTATTTCCGTTTATATTTGTTTTTCAGTCCTCGGCCACATATTTGGAAACCGCGCTCCACTTACTATTCCTTAAGTGCCATTTACAGATTTCTCTTCCAATGAAGGGTCGCCGCTGTACGAAGCCATCCAAGCATATTCAAAACTTTTAAGTCTCTTGTTTAGTTCCGCTTATGACGACAGCGTGGTGCTGGTAACACGTGTTTGTCCATGGCCACCTTTAATACAGCCCGGAACATGGAAATTTGGCAAACAACACGATTACATTAGTCTTACAGCTAACATTCCTCTTCAGCTTACAGCATTTTCACGGCTGAATATCCATGTGATTACTACTATCTACCTCAAGTACACAGTCTTTACGTGAAAGTTTCGCATTGTTAGTAGTTTATCATTTTCCAAAAAATACCTTTTTTTCGACTCCCACCCACAGCGAATTTCAACCGTTACATGTATTGCCCACAAACGCATGACACCGCATCACCCACTAGACTGAGAAATTTCATTGGCCTGAATGTAATATTCTTATGGTTATTTGCAATAATACCTCCTGAAAATCACTAAAATTCCACATTCTCGTTTTCTTGTAATACTTGCATATATTATTTTCAAACCGGTGAACACTGCTTAGCTGATTCCTATTCCAATATTGCTTTCTACTTCGCCTACACATTCTGTTAGTTTTTAATTTGAAAAACAAATTTTTTGAGCTTACATATTCAAATTTTCCCCTTAAACTTGATTTTTTTTTCAAAATGGTGAACACTACACCACAGGTATCTATTCCGTTACTTCTATCTACCTCAGATTCACACACTCAACGTGAAATGTTTTGCATTTTTAGCAGTTTATTATTTCCAAAAAATTACCAATTTTTAACTCTCCCACCCACACTTTTAAAGCTCTGGAATTTCAATCGCTTGACGTATGGCTTTCAAATTACACACAAACGTATAACACTGCATTGTCCTCTTAACTGAGAGAGTTTATTGGCCTGCGTGTAATGTTCTCAAGAGTTATTAGCCATCATACCCCCTGAAGCTCGCAGCTAACTACACATTCTAAGTTCCTTATTAAACATTCATTGTTTTGAAACCGGTGAACGCTGCACAGCTGATGCCTATTTCACAGTATACAATTGTTTAGACCGTGCCTATTCCAATACTACTTTCTACTTCCCCTACCTATCTTAGCCTTAAAATTTATTACTTCCAAACAATTTACTTTTAGGCTTCCATTTGGAAATGTTCCTTTTACACTTGATTTGTTTCAAAAAGGTGAACGCTACACCACATATATTTTTTGCCATTGGTAGTCTTGTAAAACTCGTTGAAAGCGATTTCTGGAAATCATTCCCAGTGAATTTTATTACTCAAGGTTGTGTAGTGACTGTTTCTGACTGGAATTCAAGTGAATTACTTAGAGCAGCTTTTATTGAATCCATATTCAGAAGTTTAATTTACGCTTTTGATGGTCGTTTGCACTGTGAAATTTGAGAGTGACGTTATTTGATCTACGAAGTTGCTTCTTATAAGTTTATTTACTCAATATGGAATAATTACGTGAAATAATTTATTTTATGCCATTGTCCTTTGAAATAAATTTTGTAAAGTTTTGAAACGTTGAATTGTTTCTTTCCTGAAATAATCCTAGTAATAGCTGAAAGAAGATAACCGAAAACCTTAAAAATATTTTGCTATATTTCTCACTATCCGGGACGGATGTGCATTCAGGGAGGTGTAACAGGGTCCTGTCTTTTCACAGCCCTTTAATAAGATATCTTTGCGGTGATTGCAATATTTAAGTCAAGCTTCCCCTTTGAAGATAAAGTTTAATGCATATTTCAACAACAACGTATCTTGGAGAAGCCCTGTCAGCTGTCGCAACTATATATTTCTAAATTAATACTACTGGACAGCCATTCAATTGCATAACAATAGTTACTTAACTAACAGAAAATTCCTTCTTGGACTGCAAAATGTGTTTTAATCGAAAATGCTGTGAGATTAAATCACCTAAGTTCATCACTCGTCTCACTTGCCATTACCAATTCTCTCATACGCCTACAACAAAATGGTATTAAAATACGAAATAGGTATTAGAACTACTCAAATGACGAAACCCTATGTTATACATTAGCATAACTGATGTCCGTCGCGGTAGTGACATCAGTCACATTTCTACTCGCAACGATGACAGCTGACAGAAAAACAACCGGACCCCAGGCGATGCAGTAGGACCCCTGACGTCATGCAAAGCACTGTTGACAAATTGCACGTTCCGGCCTGCATTAAAGGGGGCCATAGTTTGTCACATTGGCGACGCAGATAAGAGGAAATCGCCTGCTCTCGAGGAGGGAGTTTCCTTAGTGTGCATGTGATTGAAGGTCACCGGCGACTTGCATCAGCCACGCGGCGACGAGGAGGGATGGTCATATCCTCCTGCGAACCTACGTGTCTGAGAGTAGAAGCGATCAACTTCTCTTCTGTGGTGTATTATCTATTGAGTTCGGAAGTGATTTCACTACGCCACAAGCTGTTTACAAAAAGTTTTCTTATTTAGAGTAATCGACGAGGGTCTTACTGTTTTTACTTTGCTATTTACAGCAGCCTATAGTCGATCTTATAGATATGGCTCAACATTTTTAACATTTCCGCTTCTCTTAAAAGTTAATGTCCAATGCTCCACGCTTTTCTTTGCTCACCCTTCCTTAAATGTAATCCCTTAATTCTATCTAATTTTCAATTTTTCGCACTCTCGTGACTGTTAACGTCTACTTGCTGAAGATGCATTTCTAGATGTTTCGACATTGAAATGTAGGGGAATATTATTTGTAATAACAGGTGGGTATTGTAAGGGCTTCTATCGTAAATATTCCTAGTTGTCTTGCGGCATTCAAATCGGCAGCATACTTTTATCGCTGTGTGTATCGTATTCAGGGTGTTAGGAACAACCTAAGACGCTAGAATGGAAAACGAACAATTAAGGGACTTCCCAATTTAAAAAATGTATGCTCTCCAATGTGCGGTCGTCACTTTAAAATGAATTTCATTTAGAGGAACAAGTTGAACATAGAGTTGTTTATCCGAAAATATTATTTTTGTTTTTTTTTGCGAACATTTGTCCAGTCTTAATTTCTGAATTTGTTCTGCTTTTTTATTCCTCATTTATTTCTTAGATTTATTCAGAGGAAAAAGCAATTTATCACTGAGAGGCCCTTTTGGGCTAATGCTCGTTTGTGCGTCAGTGAGCAACAATCGGCCTCAGTACCCAATGCCCCCCTGACAAATTTGAGTGGTTTGTTGATTTGATGCAAGTATAATCACTGCCCTCGACCAAAATCTAGACGGGCCATAAATTTCGTCCTGCTTTACATAAATGCTCTCGGGATAAGAAAAATTATATTTATTCGGGCTCACAGTCAAGAGACGTAGGAGAAAATTAGGATGAGGGGAGCAGAAAGATTAAAGGAAACTGTGCTAAAATTATGCGTGTGCGGTTTGGAGGGTGGTGAAAATTCGAAGACGAATGCTAGAGCTAATGGTAATGGCTGTGACAGCTAACGAAATCAGTATTTCTCACGGAAAAAGGTGGGTGGAAATGCTGAGGAGCTGATATAACATTGGATAAGATGGTGTTTAATGATGGGAAACCGGCAAGCTTACTGGAATATGGTTTTCGAGGACCTTCTTAAACTGGTGGTGAAGTAACGGTTATTTTCTATATTGCTGGCTGGCATTGCATTATCCATGGCCTCCCGTTCGTATCCTACTTTATGTATTCTATTACCGTTCGTATCCTAATTTAGGGGCCTACTATGTAACTCATAACTCCGGGTTTACAGAGAGTAAGGAGTTATAATGGCCTTCATAGCTCCTTTGGCTATTAAAGAACTGAAAATTACTCCAATTGGAGTTACGAACTGGAGTTATCTCAGAGGTTTGATACCGCCAACCCAAGACCTACCCTTATAACTCCAATTTATAACTCCGATTGGAGTAATTTTCAGTTCTGTAATAGCCAAAGGAGCTATGGCATTGTAACTCCTCACTCTCTGTAACTCCGAAGATATGAGCTACATAATAGGCCCCTTAGGTATTATATTATTCGTGGACTATGATTCTATGTGCATTTTCCTTAAAGCTGATTGCCTGATACAGCAACTAACGGCCTCACGTATGCTAAAAGTAAACTTCAAGTAGGTACGTATGTCACCTTTTACGTTTCTGTCTCTTGGAGTAGGGACAAGTTTGATGCCGTGGTGGTTGTTTATCAAAGAAGGCAGGTTGAGTAGGTGGTGGAATCTCAATGAGGTTCAATGAGGAAATTGTTTGTTGATGTCGTGGAAATATTGGGTAAACCAGGAGAATATTTGGAAATAAAACGACGCTTAGCAAGAAGGTTTGAGCGTTTCGTAGAATTAGAATTTTAAAAAGGATGGGTTGTTACGTAAATCTATGAGCACAGTTAACTTCAGACAGCCGTCAGTATACCATATAATGATAGAATAACTCGTGATAGTTATATACATTTAAGCTCCCAAAGTTTTTCTGTTGCTTTTCCATTCCAATCTCGGGTTTTCCTCTAGACACTGTCATCCCCAATAAACTTCCCAAAATCTCACGATTTCCCAACACTTTCGGGTTTGGCGCGTGGAGGATGCATGATGGGGAGGGATGACTCAACAACACGTCTCCTCTCCCCCCATCCTCTTTCGCGCCTCCCCCTCCCTTATCCCCTCTCCCTTCACTCTCTCTCGGGGCGTGGCCAGAAAATTTATTTTGGGAGCGTTGAATGAAAACCCATTGGAGCGGGATGGACGGGACCCTATATACTTCGCCTGCGAATATCCCCTAAATCTGCAGGAAACTGCCCCTAAAAGTAAGATTTTCTCCATCACAGGATTATATGCTCCCCTGTTAATGTCTGTGTTAGGTCATGCAAAATTCTTTTGCCTTCCAACTTATTGTTAAATCATGGCCAATTTTTCTCTGACCGCCGGAAGACTAAGATTCAAAACCTACCCCTATCATTCTTTACCCGGTTTTTTGTCATAATGAATAAAACGCTGATATTATGATAGCTCAGCTATATTTTTTAGAATTTCTTGGAACTTACATTCGGAAATAATTGCATGAGTAATTGAATTTTTAAAAACAAAGTGTGAGTGGCATTTTGCTTATCACATTATTGAGATGCATGCGTAGGTAGGTCTTCCACTCTTATCCCTTATACTTTTAACCCTTGTTAGAATTCCGTTGTAAATAATTACTGTTCTAATAAAAGCTAAAGCCGGTGATTAAAGAGCGAGTTTTTATCTTCTTTTCAATTTTCAGTGTTTTTTCGGCTCTTTTGCAATCATAGCAGCAAACTAAGTCACTAATGATATTTCACGGATTATCATGGAATTTTTACTTGCAAAATAATTTTTCCTCTGAATTCGCTGGTTATGATCGTGAAACCGTTGGAGGGAGGATCAAGCAGGATGGTGGCCGGCTTAAAGTGAAAATAGTTATCCTGTTGAATCTTTTGTGAATTCGAGCCGTCCTCAAAGAATCAGAGGAGTGGATTTGCTTAGTTTAGTTGAAGGCATGTTTCCCTTCCTTTAGGATTCCCTGAATAGATGGGCTTAGAATGAATGTTTTTATCACCAACGTAGTAATGTCAACTTATTTTTTGTGATCGCTTGTAGTGATGCAGGAACGGTTAGTTTTTAAGTCTCCCTATTCGGGAGTATTTTCTTGTTTTATAGGTTTGGTTTAATCATCTGGTGTTGTACGCGCGTTTTAATAACAATGTCAGAGGCATTAAATGCCTTTCGGTGGCTTTTTAGTCGTCAGGATCTGTATTGTCACGGACCTGAACCTGGTTAACTGAGATTCCTCGGCGTATTTTAATATCCTTGTGATCTGGTCCCTCTTTCTTCCATTTACCAGTAAATTTTAGTTATTTCTTGCCGTCCATTCCTTCAAAAATATCGAATTATATCTCTGTAGTATAGGCTTTGGATGGGTTTTAGGACCGGGAGCAGGTTGGTAACCCGCAGGCCTGGTAGCCAAAAGGTCATGGTGCTCGAATCCCGCCTCCGGTATGGATGGCGTGTTTGTCATATGATAAAGGCTTTCGGTTGGACTTTACGATATATAACCTCAGCTGGCGGAGAATCTAAAACAAGTCCACGTGTAGTGTACCATCCGGAACTCCTCCTGCCTTCTCCGGTCCCCTAATGGAATAGGTAAACACGAGACCTTGGAGTAACTTCTCGTTTTCTCTGACAAAATTCTTAATATGTATTGTCGTGCTCACAATAATTATGTTAATCACCTGTGAAATTAAGCTAATCTACCGTTGACTCTTTTGTTTGGCCTTTTGTCGTTTCAGCAAAATTGGAGGCTTACCTAAATATAAAAAGAGTGTTCGTGAATTTTTATGGCCTTTAAAACAATGAATCTCGGTTAATTTTTGCTGTCAATGTTTTTGTAAAATATTTTCATGTTATGTGTGTGTTAAAATGTGATCGTTTTTAAGTTGCGTCACCGAGGAAACTTGTTTACTGATTTTTTGTAAGTGCTGATGAAATAAATGTGTTGATGCCGTCGCATCGGTATTTCGTAGTCGGCATTGAGAGATAAGAAGTTTTCCGCTACGATCGCATAAGAGGGGAACATTTACTACGCTTTTTAATATTTCTATGTTCATTTCTCCCTTTAGTGAATGTGTATATTTTAATTCTGTTAGTATATAGCGTTCAAACTGTGCATTCATCCTAACAGATGACTTCGGGTTATATTCGCGTGAAAGGTGGCAACCCTGACGATAGCAAAGAGGAAATATGAATGAGTCGATGGTAACTCTCTCGCTTTTACCCTCTCAATATATAGGTGTACATGTATGAAGTATCTCCACCGCATTCCTTCGATCTCCCCAGGAAGTTGCTGCCGCGCAGTTAAGGCTTGTCCTTCGGCGATAATCTCGTTTCTCTCTCCATGTCCTATCATGCTCTTTTTATTGTGTCGCACTGTATAGTGTGCTGTCGTCCTAGAAAAATTTCATCCACATTTAATTATTCTTCAAACTGTTTTAAGCTGATGAGTTTGACAGATTAGCTCGTGACTCCATTGAAATTTAAGCTCCTAATGATGACAATGTATTGTTGAAATGAATCAGTGGAATCTTGTTGTTGTATTTCGACAAATGGTCTTAAAACTTTTTCAGGCGCTGAGAAGCTTTGAAGCATTAAAAATAATATAAATACTTCTTCGAAACCGTAAACATTTTACGGCCAAATGGTCGGTTTAGTGGGCGAGGGTTGATGTCACCGGCGTTGCTCAGCCCTGCTGCGGCTTGTGAAATCCACTCAGTCAGTCAGGGTGGGAGGGCAGTTCCTTTCCCTGTGACGCCGGTAGATATGGTTTTCCTGCATTTCCAGGAAGTTCTGACGAACCCGGAAAACGCAAGTTGGGTAGAGCTCGGGAAATCTAGAGGCATCGCCCGACTTTGACCCTCGGGAACCAATATGTTGGTTTTAACATGCTTGTTTTGCTTCCTTGAACGCATAAGTGAGATCATGTGCTAACTCCATCAAAGTTCGAATTATTTTTAGGGTCATTATACTCGTAGTTTCGTGACCAAGCATTGTCGTTGCTCCTTCGTCAAATTATATTGTGACTAATATTTATCAACTTTCAATTTCGATAGTGCTTACATACAAATATGTTTTATGGAGGCTATATTTAGTTATTAACTGAGGTTAAGAAGAATTTTAACTGAAGTACTTCCTCAATTTGAGCATGCCTATTACATTTAAGCTAGCGATATGGAAACGAATTTGCTCTCCTGGGAGCGTATGCATTCATGGAGCTTGTTTCTCTTTAAGATTACGGATGTAACAAACAATAAGTGTGACCAAATATGAAAACAGAGACCAGGAATCCTATCGCCTTAATATTTCATTTTATTCCGTCGGTCAAATCATTTTTCCTTGCTGTAAAGCTCGTGAATCAATGTTTTGGTGGGTATCCAACTAATTGTTTTCTCATGACGCAAGAGAATTGCTTTAATTCAGCTAATAGTTTTTGCAATGGCAATGTCTTGAGTAGTCATTGGTTAGTGGGCATTTTCTTAGCTTTTTTCCGACATCTTTTCGCTGGTACCTATTTCTAAGTTCAGCATGGAGTAAATAATATTCTTTATTCTATGATGTCGGCTAAAAGTTCATCGCAACGGAGAGCAGTTCCAGTAAAAGAGTTCTAAAGTAGTCGGTTATAACCGTTTGTTCTTCGTCCATGTACTCGAGCATTTCCTTGTTGACATTAGCCCATAGAGTTTTGCATCAATCAAAGTTAATCTCTCGCATGTGAATAAAAAACCTTAATAATCAAAGATGATACATCAAAATAACCCAATGTCACCTGTTGCCATTATTTAGTTGTACCTGTTGCTTATGATAGTGATTCATGGGCGCGGCTCTGAGAACATAGCGGTGTCTGGCCGTAGGCGCCATTTTCCCCTGATCAGTCACAACCCATAGATGCATAACTACCAATTTAAGACTCTCTATTGGGTTATTTTTTTAACTAAAACCTTATTATTTGTTGCAGTTCCAGGAAACTGGCTGTGTTTTGAACAATTTTTACTGATGTCTCTTTCCATGCATTGCGTTGGGAATCTTCAAGAACAAATCGCTACCCTTGACCTTCTAGGCCAACCTCTTTCCATCACAAAATAAACACTTCTTGTCTTGTGTTTGGTTATTAATATCTAATCTAGTCCCTTAATACGATGAACCTAGCGGAACAAACACCTTTCATACTTGTCAATTATTGGAATATCCAATCCTAATCCTTCATGGCATACATTCCCCGCCTTATCCCGCGTATTTTTCGTACTATTTATATTCGAAATCACGCTACCTCATCGCATCAGACTGTGAATAGCTGTACAAAACGCAAACCTATCCGTAAATTACCCGTGTATCTTTTCCTTACAGTCCTAGTAGGGTGCGAAAGAACACTATACTCCGCCATCTTTGCTTCCGCAGTCAAATATCCATCCATTCATTGTTATGCTCCACATATTACCGTCGATCTTTCTACTGAAATTCACGCGCCAGGTAATCGCTTCATCTATCCTGCAATCTTTCGCAAACTTACCGGTTTGTTACTCAAAATTATCCAATTTATCAATTATTTCACCATTATCTTTAATTACGAAACCATACCTCCTATTTTCATAACCAAAGAATGCTTCATTATTTGGAGCATCGATGGAAAGCAACCCTAGCTCTTCAGTATATTTGTTTTGCGTCATTTTATTCTATCGCCATGTTTTTTTCTTGTTCCGATAGGCCTCTGGCGAATGCTATGGTTTCCTGCTTTCTAATTATTAATGCACGTATGGAAAGATTTATATTGCCGTATTCCGCACCGAAACTAAAAAAATTCCTCATCCTCTCAACATTCTATTCTTGTGTTTTTCGAACTTGCGAGTGCGCGGTATCATGAAGAGAAACATTTTTATTTATTTAGATCTCAGATGTCTTGATGATCATCCTATGATTCTTATGCTCTTGTGCATGATTACAACTAATTCACTGTCGATATATTCTGGAGATGTACTTTCCTATCATTTTGACGATTGTAGAATTATTTTTAAATTTTAAACGAAGGAATACATTTTTGCTAATATGTACTACTTTTCTTGTCGGATGAGTTCAGTGTTCCGAAACTGTGAAACAATTGTTTACCTTTGTGTCTTTTCTTCTGAAATTTTACGATTTTGGCTGTTTCATATTTATAAATTCTTACGAAGGGAAGCTGAAAATATTCCATCTGCTATTACGTCGAGCCCATCTTCAAAACTCACTTTCCTCTCTCTCTCTTACATCTTAATACTAAAAAAAAGTCTAGGCGAGTGCAGGAAACCGGATCATGACTCCACTCCTACATCGGATCATGGCGTTTATGTTGAACTTTGTATTCGAGAGCTGAGTGCCTTCTTGGATACACGTCAGTTTTTGGTTGGATATATGCATTTTGCAGCTACGCTTGATTCTTTCTGTTCTAATTCTTTAGGCGTGATTTAAAAAAAGAATAAAGTACTATAATTCCATACCGTTGAGTCCTTGTGATTTTGGGTACCATGGGATGCGGCTTGATTTTATTAAAAAGTTGTGATTGCTAGACCAAAATGATACACACATTCCAGAAAGGTTTTTTTAAAAGAAAGATTTTGTCCCAAAATTCTAAAATCGCTGTCAAGGGTGCGGCAAACTGTCGTGATGCTGCGTTCTACCCGTGATATGCTGCTTGGATGGTCTTACTGACCGCTCGGTTTATTTCAATTCTATTAGTAAGCATGGCAATGAATATAATACTTAGCCGTATTTTTCGCTTGGCGACTGTCTCGCACTACTCCTCTGGTAAATACTTCTGGGGAAACAGTGTGGTGTAGAATTCATATCCTTCAATCGGTACAAATAATGTTATTAGTTATTAATTGGCAACAGAGGGCGTGAAGAGCTGTCTCTTTCTGGCTTAATCCTCTGTAATTTGGCCGTGGAAGCTTCACAAACGGAAGCGTTAATTAGAGCTGATTGCTTTTTCGTGATCTTCCTTTTCTGTTTTTAAATCGACGTCTTATTTTAATGCTGTGCCCTCCAGTCCAAAGAGAAGAAAATTATTCAAATGACGTGCGTCTCGAAAGACCGATAGCTTTTAAGTGGTGACGACTTATCCTCCTCTCATACCCGGATCTTTAAAGTAATACGGTAGCACTGAAAGAAAATTGTGTGCCAGTTCCTGGAGAGGTAGAGACGTAGAGATGGTGTATGTTTTTTTACACACTATTCTCCCACACTTGTCTCCATCAGCGCGTGACTGCAAAATAATGACGCTCCCCCTCGTCCTCCCCGCCGTTGCTAGAAATTCACTTCGACTGTTCTATCTCGTGGGTCATAATTTTACTAGCTAATTGAGTGAGTTTTGGACAGTCTTCAGCTAAATTCCCAATTACTGGGACATCTTTTTCGCTTTTCCTCATGTTACTTGTTCGCTATAAGGTTCAGTGCTTTTCATCCTATCCTTATCATCATCATCATTGGTGCATCTCTCCGTAGACAGGTTTCAACGGTAGCGTTGTCTCCACAGCATTCTGTCTTGGGCCTCTCTCTTCATCTCCGCATAACTCCTTCCTTCTTTTATATCCCTCAGCATTCTGTACCTCCTCCTTCCTCTTCCTCTCTTCCCTTCTATTTTCCCTTCTATTATTATTTTCTGTAGGCAGTTATTCCTTAAAATATGTCCTATCCATTTTACCTTTCTCTTTTTAATTTCTCTCAGTATACTTCTTTCTTCTCCAATCCTCCTTAGCACTTCTTCGTTCGTGATCTTATCTTTCCACCCAATCTTCTCCATTCTTCGCCATAGCCACATTTCAAAGCTTTCTAAGTACTTTTCTTCTCTCTTCTTCAACGTCCACGTTTCGCAACCATACAACACAATGCTCCATATAAAGCATTTTGCAAATCTTTTCCTAGTATCCATCTTGATGTTCCTTGCTGTCACCAGTTCCTTAATCTTGCTAAATGATACTTTTCCTTGCCCAATTCTGCTTTTAATTTCTTCTGTACAGTTGCCACTCTGTGTAACTATACTTCCCAGGTACTTGAAAGAACTTACTTCTTTTAATTTTTCTTCCTCCAGCTATATGTTTAAGGGCCCTTCTGTCTTTGCTATTCTCATTACCTTAGTTTTATTGCTGTTTATTCTCATTCCGTAATCTTCACTTTTCTTCCTAATTCTTTCCATCATTTCTGAATTTCTTCTTCATTCTCTGCTATTATAGCCTGGTCATCAGCATATTTGATGGATTTTTTTTCTCTCACCTCCCACTTTTATCCTTATATCGCCTAAAATTCCAATCCTCTTCCATCCTCTTCCGTGCTTGCCCTGCGTCTCCCAACCTCCTCAAAATGCCCTCCCTCACCTCTCAACTGATTCTGCATCCGTCTTTTCTGCCTTTTCTGAATCTCCGCCACCAGCTTCCTTTCCTCTCCCACCATATTCAAAACCTCCTTGTTCGTCTTCCTCACTACCCAGCTCACCTGCTCTATTCTTCTCCAAACCCTCATCTCAAATACATCCAGTCACTGTGCATCCTCTACCCGAAATGACCACGTTTCCGATCCTTACAGCGCCACCCTCCGTTCCGTATTAGAGTTTTCACCAATCGAGTACGAGATATCCATTAAAAAAAAAGTAAAACGGAAAAATCACGAGTAAGCCCGCATTCGCCGCAATGGTGGGTCCTTGTTCGGCGCCGTCGTTGAATCGTCCCGTGGATCCGTGTGAAAATCGCCACCGCCGTAGTATCATTTGATGCACTTATGTCGTTGCATTTCAAATTTTATTCCGTCCCGGACCCGCGATTATCATTTCCACAGCCTCATCCAATGAGGATGTCTCTTCTATCTCCACGTATGTACATTCGTACACGCCGCCAATCCCACCCACAGCACCCCTCTCACAGCATCCCTCCCCCCTTCCACACCCTCAAAGTTATCCCCTCAACCCACCCACCTCTATTTTCCGACCCCGATCCTTTTCCTTGACTCCCTGCCCGCCCGCCCACCCGACCCCCTTTTCCCTCCCCCCCACTCCCCCCCCGCCAGTGCCCCGTTCCCATTTTACCGCTATCTCACCCTCTCTCTCTCCCTCCCCTCCTTCATATTCCCCCTTTCCACTCCTCAACTCTTTACTCTCGTCTCCTCCCACCCTCCCCCTTTTCTCTCCCGCTCCTCCCCCCTCCCCCTGCACCCCCATTTCGTCACTTCGAGTGGCCTATCGCCAGTGGGTTTTGCGTCACGGCCGGCTTTTACTTGTGCGTGTCGGAGTGTATGTGTGAATGAGTGTATGTGTTGGTGAGAGCCTGTGTGTTCTCGATTCTCCTCCTATTTGGTTCGCGTCGTTGTGCTTTGTTTTTCTCTCTCTCTCCAACTCCCCTTACCATTCCCCTCTCCCCATCAGCGACGCCAGTGTCCTCCTTCCTCCACTCCTTCTCCACCCCCTTGCACTCCCTCCCCGTGCACCGTCCCCTCCCACTCTTCTCTGTAACACACTCACTCAGACACTCGCTCACACACAAACCAGCAGTCCTCCTCTTCCCCTTCTTCCCACTGCCGCCGAGCTGGATTTCCGTCGTCGCCGACATTTGAGGCCGATAGTATAGCGAGGGAGAAGAGATTCGAGATCCGCGCCACGTAGCGGAGCGGAACGGAGGCTCCCCTCTTCGCGCGCTCCACGCACGCACTCCGAAGTAGTCTAGGCGACGCACCGATCACCACGAGACGGAGGCCCACCCGCCCTCTGCCTGCCGTGCGTGTCCCTATTGTTTACGTCCGCGGACGTAGAGTGGTGGAAGCGGTCGCGGTGGATGTACTCTCTTGCCTTGCTGCCCGCTCGGAGCCGCATTCACCAACAGTGACTTCTCGCCTGTGCCCGTCGACTCAGTCCGTTTTTGGGCCGTGGAGTTTTTAGAAAGTGTTCCTTTCGGGGGAGGGCCTCTCGGAAACCAATTCAAGGGTGGACGACTGTGGATTGTCACGCCGTGTGTTTTAAGTGACTTCCTAGTGTTTGTAGGTGATGCCGAGTAGGAACTAGCTTGCAAGCCTTGCTTTTCCAAGAGCTGTTTTCGCTTGTGTACATTGACTCGGGTGGTTTTTTGGACGGCGGGAAGTATACGTTTCGAGGAGGACCGTCACTGAAACCGATTCGAAAGGGGGGCGGATGTGGATGGTCACTCATGTGATTCTCCTCGTGTTTTCGGCGTTGCCGCCGTAGTTTGAGGCTGTGCATGCTTGGGCCAGTGTCACGTGGCGGTGCCGCTGGCGGACATCCGTGGTTATCGGTATCCGCATTATCTGTTCCTTATCTCCGCGATCGTGCCCGTCGGGTTTTCCCGGAGGATCCTCGAAGTCCTCAGTGTGCCTTCGCCATCCCTTGGCCGCGTTCGTAGCGCGCCTCCTACACCCCTATCATCCTCCCGGCTAAGCCTCCCGCGCCCGCTTCGCCAGCGTTCACCGTTCGCGGATAACGGTCCGCGCGACCAGATCCCTCCGGATGCCGATCCCCTCTTCAGCAGCCTCTCGCTACGACACGATCGACTGGAAGCTTCGAGGTTACACGCGCTCAAGTGCCTGTGCCGAACTTCTGCCTAAGTCTGCATTGTCGTTGGTTGTTGATCACGCGCTCCAAGAATTGTCGAACTCGTGCACGCTTCTTCTTGTTGATTCGTGGTTCTGACGATGTGGTGATCAGGGAATCGTCGTCTTAATAGTGGTGTGTTTTGTTGCGAGCTGATGAAATCTCTTCTGGATTGAAGGCTATAAAGGATTGTCGCCTGTCAAACCTCAGTACGCTTTGTCGTGTTTGCTCGTGGTTTTGTCGGCACCGCGCTCTCAGTATTGTTGTCTTCGGAGTGGTGTGCTTTGTTGTTGAGCCGATGATGCCTCATTTGGATTGAAGGTTACAAGTGTTAGGGGTCGTGGTCTGCTGCGCCCGCACGGATAGGGCAATGCGAGTGGTGGTGTCGGCGTGGTGTTGTCGGCGCCCAAGAGGTGCGGGTGGCCTTCTTCTTGCGGGGGGCCCCACTCCCTCGCGTGGCTGAAGCGAAGGGGAACTTTCTCGGCATGGCCTCTCCCTCTGCCGCCCCACTGTGACCCCTTTCCGTCCTCCTCTGCAGCCACCTGCCTCTGCCCACCTTCCCCCTCGCCCCCTCCGCCCTCTGCCTCCGCGTGCGCAAGGTGTTCGGGAGTAAACACGCGGCGGCCGTCCCCTCTCCCGCCTGCCCCCGCTGTCCCTTCTGCCACACTCCTTTGCCTCATTTTTTCGGTGGTGGTTTCGAGGCAGGCGCGATGGTGGAGTGCCCCCGGCCCTTCTCCCCTCCCCCCGCCGCCCCCGCCCTGCCCCCGCACCCCCTTTCCGTGACAACATTCGGCGCTTGCCCCGGGCACCGCCTCCCGCCCGTGCACGCCGCCTCCATGCGGTGCCTCATATGCGAGGAGGGGCTGTCGTCCGTGCCGATGCAAGTGCGGGACGTCATGCTGGCCGCCGTGCTTTTCGGAGGTAAGAGGTCTTTGGCTTGGTGCCCTATCGGTGGGTGCTGTGCGAAATAAACGCGAAATTCTACAGTGCGAAATTCATGCGTGATACCTTCCCTTAAAAAGCCACCCTTTCGCGGAGTAACCAGGGCATCGGATTTATGTGGTGGGCCGAGTGCGGGCTTCCCATGCCGAGGACTCAGGTTCGAATTCCCGCTGTGGCGAAGATTACTTTAAGTAGAACCCTTGGTGCCTAGTGGAAGGCATAAAAAAGTGAAACACGCCTCCGTCGCATTGGGCAAAATAATGTTTACTCATTGGCGCTATTTATTAATAGGTACCTACCGGCTTTACGTTCCTATCCGCTCTTCCTCCGTATCCCAACCTCGCCTATATCAGCCTACCCTCCTGTTTTTGATGGTTCTTTTTCGGATGACCCTAGCTGCGGGTCACCTCCCCTAAATACTTATGCTACACTATGATCTGCCCAAAGGTTGTCTTTATTGGTTGAGGACTCAGCTCCACTTATATGGAGCTCGTATGATGGTTTTTGAATTTAACGTATTCAAGGTAAAATGATCAGTTCATTTTCCTTGGCCACCTACGATATCTTACTAAGCCGTGGCTGCCATAAAATAGCGCCATTTGAAGTTCGGGTGGGAGGTTATACAAAGATATGTCATCTAGTGTGGAACCCGGACCTTCCGATCCCTGGCTGAAAATTCTACAGAATAGGCAATTGATTCACTTTAAAAACGTTGGCATTCGCTAGTATTTTCGCGCTTCTTTGATTAATACTTTAACCATTGAGACAGGATCGGTTAGTTTTCGGATTTAAAAGAATATTATTATGCTTGTATTTTTTGCTCGTTCATAACTAAATATACGTACTACATAAGTCGCTCCATTTTGGTTTTTCATTCCATTCGGTTTTTTATCTTATTCTTACTTCCTAGTTTTAATGGCACATTTAGTTTCTCGATGTCTCCTGGGCCTTTCAGAAGTAAATTCATTTTTTTTAATCTCCGTCACAAAATGATATACCTATACAGGATTTTCTAAGTTTTCTTGCTAATTCCTCACGCGAGAAATATTTTAATTTTCAGGCCACACAACAATGCGTACTTTGTTAGTTAATGCCCGCAGATTTTTTTTCCTTCTATTAATTTATGCCACATTCTATTTTCATATAATTCGAATTAAATAACTTTGTCGAATAAAATAGCATATGTAATTAAAATTTTGTTCATTCCCCTCTTAAAATCTCCAAAAATAAATGAAGGCTTATTAGGGAAGAATGGATTCTGCCATCGTCTTTAGGGTTGCTACTATAGATTTATTTTGCTGGGAGCAATATTAGCCGAAAATCATATAAGCTATATGTATTGAGTCATACTTGTGGAATTGATTACCAGAAGAACCGAAATCACATTCCCCTCTCGCCGCTATACTCGAATTCGGCTTATAAATCGGTCGGCATGGAGTTAAATAAGTTTACCCTTGTGACAGCAAATATTAAAATAAATTTTGGTTTCACGTCATCCATGTTCCAATATTAATTTTTATTTTCGTAAAATGATGGAAAAATGGATTGTGATTTGTTTCCATTCATCGCAAGGTGAGCTGGATGCTCAAAAAGTAATAACGATTTTTTATATCCATAGTTTAGAGACGACTCTGGGCTCCCCTCAAACCTACTAAGAAGTCTCCTCGCAGAAACGCAACCACTCCTTTAATACACTTAATGTACATATAACTGCTGCTAAGACAACTCAGGGGAAATCCTCATCAGTAGCTCCACGGTCTTGGATGCTTTTCTGCAGAAAGTAAAGATTGAGGGAACATCAAGTACGGGTTTTCCTCGATTGCCTTACCTATATCTTCACTTTGGGCCTCAAAAGCTCTGAAGATGAAATTTACCTATGCTTATTATGGCTCGATAGGAGAAGTTAATTATGGGATGATACCATATGCTTATCCCGTTAAAGCCAGACGCCTTATGTACAAGGTATGTTAGTTTCTATCGCAGTATCTAGATATTTTCTCCTTTCATCTAATCTCTTGACAGATTCAGCAAAAATGTGGCGACGGACTCCGGTTCTAATCTGGGTCACCACTCGGAGAGGATTCCATGCATGCTAACGGGTGAATGTCAGAGATTGATAGTGAATATGTTTCAGGCCTTTTTTTTAGTTGTTTAAGAATTCGATCGTTAGCAACCTACTGCTGCTAAAACCTTCTAAGTAGGTGTCAAAATCCTTAATATAGCACGCCGTAGCTTCACCCTTTGGGGGAGACTGAATGGTGGTTTCTAGAGACGTGACCTTTCCTGCCGTTAATGCTGCTGTAATTGCCATATATTCCCTATGGGTTTGCACTGTCACTTTAGATAAGTCATGAACCAAGGGTGAAACAAGCCTGTCTGTTTAAAAATCATTTCTTTGCTACGTCTTCCGGTGATGAACTGCACTGCTTTCGCTTCTGAGCACAAACTTGCCTGTCCTCCAGGTTTTGTTGAATACAATAGCAATGGAACTTGCAGTGCACGAGCCTTTGCAATGTCTGGTCTTTTTCGAGTCTCTTAAGTAGTGCGTGACGGATCCCTGGCGTGTGACGTATCGCTATCGTGTGATGTGTTATGTTCTCGCTATTAATCGTTCGTCGAAAATTTTCTTTGTTTTCTGCTACGCCTCGGGGCGAATATCCGTGTGGATTGAAAGCTTCGGCTCGGAATTGTAGTATCGTGTTGCGGGTGACCAAGCTCGTTGGTCTCATCTCCCTATAAAATCAGGTTACGGGGACGGCCGAGTTAATTTAATTGTGAAAAACCAGATCACGCGAATCGGACCGGTGGATCTCGTTCATTCGCCTCCCGTAAACTCGCATTTCGTCCATTCCCCGCCAGCTTGGTTGTACTTGACATTTATCTCTTACTCAGACCTACCGAATGTTTAAACTCCTCTTATTTATAACTCGACGTAACCACGTTCCCTTGCTGCTTCTCCTCTCTTGTCTCCACTGTTAACCATTCACCCCGATTGCCATCACTCGAAGCATCCGTATCCTCGTTTTTTACTTGGATATTTACTAGGACGTTTCAGATTATATTTTGTATGTGCTAATAACTCGGGGAAAGAAGATTAGCTGCCAAAGCTGGAGACATGTGGTAATCGCCCGCAATGAGTAACTCAAGAAGTAAAGTGCGTGTTTACATGAATATATTTCGAAAAAAGCGCTCAAAATTTCAAAAATGTAATTTTTATTTAAGAACATTTCAATTCAACGCCCTATTTTGCCGAGTCATCGCGAGAACACCCTTCAGAGAGCGTTTGGGTCCGATTGGACAAACCTTTGCTCACAGATTTAAGTTACGTCGTGTTTGCTAATGAACGTTGAAGATTTTCTGTCTTCACGACGCACAGTGAAGCCATATCCCAAAAATATGGCCAAAACCTCGGAAAAAAATGTTGTTATAAGGAACTTAGACACATTTTATTGTTAATGTTTGTTGGGTATAACCGTGGAAGAGTAAGGCTTTTACGTCCATAGTTTACCTTTCACTGTTAATCACCAATTTGCTTTTCATTCATATTGTTCTCATCAAACAATACAAATGAATCGGCATAAATTGTGTTAAATTTTTCTGGAAGCGCAAGATTTTTGTTCAAGGACACGAAAACCTGTCTTGAAAATGTGAAGAAAACATTTTTACGTTTTTTAAATCTCAATTTAGTGTCTATCGAATAAAAGTTTGTAATTATTAAGAGACCTCACGGAAGCGCCAATATTACCGCTACATCGACATTCAGAAAGAATAAAGTAGCATATACCACCGTATCCCGCAAAGATTTAAGTTCTTGGCTTTAGTTCCATCTCTTATTTTTACAATGCGCAAAAAATTAGCTGCCTTTAGGCTGCGATAACATTTGTTTGCATTCGTGTTCTGAGAGGGTTGACAACGCTTCCGCGCCTCTTGTTTGGTACCGAGTTGGCTGGAGTTTGTTGCATCTTCCTATGGCAGTTCATGAGTATAAACGTATTTTTTGGGTCGGAATTGGAATCGAAACGATATTACTAAGATGCATATTTTGAATCAAAAGTAGAACGAGTAAAATTGAATCATTCCGTAACGGTTTCGCGCTTTGTTTATTCATATTTTCACACTTTCCACTTCGTTCCTCAGGCTAAACAATGCTTATAGCGGTAGTTTGTAAAATGTACTTTATTGTGACTACACATACAGCAATAAACATATTCAAGCATCATTAATAGGAAAAGTTGCGGAAATCAGGTTAAATAGGAAATTAAGGCACATTGTGATTTTCTAGTAATTTTCGAGCATTAATTCGAGCATAATGTTGTTTAAACCCGTCAATAATGTCTTATCAAAAGTCAGCCTTGACATTTATAGTGCGATACTTACAAAGCAAGTGATATAAGACGTGTTTGAGGTTAACTGAGATAAGTTTCAACAATATGCAGTGGAAACTACAAATGAAATTCGTAGGAATATATCCATGGTATTTTATGCCTTCTTCGGTGCACAAGTTTGTAATACATGGTCCACAATTGATAGACAATTCCTTATTACCAATTGGACAACTATACGAAGATTCCCAGGAACCTTAGGATAAACATGGTAAATGAAACAAACTTTGTACATTCCACACAGCTTTATGTTGTACAAAGTTTGTTTCATTTACCATGTTTAATGTCCAGAATTTCCACAAAGCATCGCCTTCATCCATTAATTTAATCTCAGGATAAAGACACAAATGGATATCGTGAAGATTTCTCGCGACAGCCGTCGAGAGGTAAAACCATGGCTGTTAAAAGAATTGAATTCGCACAAATGAGTACAAATCAAAATCCTGAAAAATTGATAGATATTTACGTTGAGGGGCACTCATAATCTCTTCGGTGATTATTGAATACCATATATTTGCTCGTTCATTTAACTACATCTAGATATTTATACTATTGCGGTAAATTTTTTACATCCATTAAATAAAAATATCCTACCTTATTTTTGACTGTATTTAAATGAATGTTTTCATGTCACCAATTTTTTACATCAAATTTCCACATCTCTGTGGTTGCATAATTTTCGTATGTTTTTGAAATACGGTTTGCGAAAGGGATAGAAAGAAAACAAAAAAATAATGTAATTTTTCTACGAGACTTTGAAACCTTAATTATATATTTAATATCACTTTTCTTATGATCATCCCCCTAAACATCGTTTTCCCACGCTTTGCAGCCAGGTGCCTACGATATTTTACTTTATTTAATATTACGGTACCATTCTTAGTAGTACCTATATGACGGATTGCAAATTTTAGGTACTTATTAATACTTTTCTTTCTCTGCTTTCTTCATAAAAGAGGTTTATTAGGGTCATAAATTGGTTTTGTTAATAAATTCGCTTGTTGTCTTGGGGAATATTTAAAGTACTGAAGCAGCTCCAAATGTTAGTGAAAATCTACCGTGGGTACTTTTCGGTACTTGGGGGTTTGTGCTATCGCGGTAGTTCTACAGAAATTCTTCCTTTAGTTCTATTTTATACAATATCTACACGAATATTAATCGTGTAGATGTTATACTATTAATAGCAAAGTAATCGTGGGGATTTTGTAGAAAGTAATGTAAGGTACACTAATCTTGGTCATTATTGAGATGTTATGTACCCGTGGTAGTTATTTACCCCTCTCCTTGAGTCTCACTGAATCCGGCTGTGGATAATTAATATGCTGAAAGTGACCTGCCGGGAATCGATAATTTTGTTCATATTTTCTGACCTGGTGACGCATTGTATTCAGAAAGAATTATTTCGTCGATTTCGGAAGAAAATTTTACATCGAATCAAAATATTTTTAGTATATCACTGCGTCTCCAATGTGCCTGAATTGGTATCTTTACGTAACGCTCTGTGTTCTTCCGTCATAGATTTTGAGAACCGGGAAGCTTTCGTCGGTAATATGTTTTGTTCAAAATGCATGTCCCAAGTTCTCGGAATATATTCTGTGTGTGTTCCATCTATGGCGAAAGAGCGGTGGTTATGCACTCTTCCATCACCATATTTTCCCCGCTGAGCGTCCCGCGTATGCGAGCGTCTTCGGCTGAGGCCCGCATAAATTATTTGCTATCGTGTGGTTTCCACAACTTAGGCCCTGAGTGGTGGCCACACCCAGGCCTTGTGAATGCTGTGCAGCGCCTGTTTTAGCACCTCCGTAGGTTTAGTGTTGGGATTAGTGGTGGGTGAAACCAAGAAGATAATGGTTACAGGGGCGCAATGAAAGACGTGGGAGGGAAAGAAGTCAAGCAGGAGGTGACTTAGATTTGCTGATAATCTACCCTTGATTAGCTCAGCCAAAGGATTGCCGTCATTGTGCATTGCTAAATATAATTAAGTTAGGTTATAAGTAAGTAAAGAGTGAAGATAAATTAAAACGTGAAGCACGACAAAGCCATTTTCGACTAAGAAGATGGTGAAGGCTAATGGGGTTGTATGAACTTCAAAGAAAGAATTTCGAATCAGAAACTTAGCAATATATGAAGAAGGAAGAGAAAAACTAGTCGACTCTTTTTAGTAACGTTCGTTTTTAAATAAATGTAAAACTTTGGCAGTGTATGATCTTTTAATATAGCCGAAAGAATTCCAATCCCTTCATTGTTTTTCCGCATGAGCTTATAATGACATTTTATGTTCTTTTGATGGTAGATTTTTTATTCCCCTGTCGTAAAAATTTAAGCAGGTATCTTGAACCCGGTTTTTGATGGCTTTCTTCCGTTGGTCCTCATTTCCGAACTTCTTCGCAGCGAACATTTTCTTCAATGCGAATATACCGTCCTAAGGGTCTTAATATATATTCCTGTAGTTCCACCTTATCGGATCTGCCCCGAACCTAACCGACCTGATATAACCTAAACGTAACTCGCTCCGACCAGATCCGTACCGAAGCGCCCCAGCACGATCCGAAACGACTTTGCCTTATATATTGTCCTTGGCTTTCGGGGTTTCTACTGTAAAGGCCGTTTTACGGGGTACATTTATTTGTGCTATCTATCGTGCGAACGCATGTATCAGGAAAGTGTACTGTGTAAAACGGCTAATTGTGCGAACGCTTGTGCGAATGTATGAATGACTGAACGGAAAATAGAACCTGTTCTTGTTCCATTCAGTCAATCCTAGAATTTCAGAGTTGTTACAGGCCAGGGAAATCAGGGAAACGTCAGGGAATCTCGTCCATGGAGTCAGGGAAAATGTATGCCATGCCACGTGATTCAAAAGATCCGCCGCGCTGTCGGCTGGCTGAGCTGGCCTGGGTCAGCCGGGCGCCGAACTAATCCGTCTTTCCGCCGTCCTGAGGAGCGTTGCTAGCCATTGCTATTATTTTTTTAAGCATTGGTGTCCAAGATATATATTAGAAAAGTCTCCACTTCAGTACAAGATTTGCAAGGCTATCACGTTTTGTGATCCGGAGTTGGTAGTGAAATCCGAAGATGCAGCTCTTGCTCGCTTCCATAACTGCCTCTCATTGCTGCAGCTAAGGCAGTGGTTCTCTGCCTTAGAGTTCGACTCTCTGGAAGCTGAGTTCAAGACTTTAATTAACAAACTTGCTGTCTCTGTGAGCTTGAAAGAATATGACCGAGACCACACCTGTCTTAATCACTTTTGGAGGCGCATTTTAATGTCGCAGAAGTGCTCTGGATTAATGGTACATTTGATCCAAATGATTTTAATATTGAGCCATGGAAATACCTATGTGGAGAGGGGATTTTCCATGAACAAAGAAGTTTTTATCGAAAACCAACTCCCAAAGACACTGGTCGCGCAAAGGCAGGTGTACGACGCCGTGAATTTGGCCGGCGGAATTCTTAATGTGGAAATTAGTGACAAAATGATTTCAAGAGTGCGACGTGCGTGTGCAGAGTATGAAGAGGCGTGAAGGGAGAGATCGAAAGAAGACAAGGAATGGATACAGAAGAGAAAAGATGAAAGATTTATTGGGGAAGAAGTTAAATAATTAAGAGCCAAGATAACAAAACTTTTGTTAGAAAACCAATTATAGAATGCGACGCAATCGACAAGAGGCTGAAAGCACTATGTGGCCGTGTATAGCATTTCTGTGATGCTGTGGTTAGGCACGTTCTAGGTCCACGTCCCTGAATGTAGACTTTTTGTTTGATGTGTCAATTTAAATTTGACAACATATTTTGACTTTTATTTGACTGTAATAAAGTTTACAAGCTACTGTTATTTCTATGAGTTCATCGTAAAGAAATACGTTTTAAAAAGAATTTAAATATATTTTTGTAAAGAATTTAGTATTTTAGTGACTCTTACCCTTCAAAAATTTTATGTAATGATCGAAAGTAGGGCGTGAAAAAGTCCGGGGAAATGAAGATTTTTGTCAGGGAAAAGTCAGGGAATTTGAATTCGGGAATCTTGTAACAAACCTGAATTTCGTTCAGGTTTTATCCAACAGATGGCGTAGATATGGCGAAAACTGTGGTGCCTGTGTTACGATGGAAAATAAATTTGTTTATAAAAAGGATTAACACTTTCCCGGCGAATAATATGAGTAACTATTATCCTGTGCATATAATATTTAATGAGTAAACTCTTCTCGGGCTCTCCACCGGTTTAAACTATTCATAAATGCCGACGTTTCGAGAGACAACTCGTCACTCATTTTCAAGGCAAGAATTAATTACGTTGGCAATTATGAATAGTTTGAACCGGTTGAGAACCCGAGAAGAGTTAACTCAAAGTTGCTCAAATGTTTACATCGTCATTTCGTCGTATTTGGTGTTCTGGTTTTTCAGAGTAGTTGCGATCATTGGGTTTGTGTCGTTTTCCCCCAAAATTATGACTGGCCGCGTCCTCTAGTGGAGTTCTTGATATCCCGCGTGATATAATAATAATAATTTTATTTCTGTTGGTTACCAAGTAGCATAGAAATCGCCAAAAGATGACGTTAAAACACTGGTACAAATACAAGGGAGGGAAATTGGGAGGGACTAAGGAAACGTCCCGTGTTCCGTTATACCACTTGATAATAACACTTCGTCACTCACAAAAAATAAACCTACGAAATGAGTCTAACAAGAGTGGAGATCCGGCGATAAACTCAATGACTTGTCGCACTAAAATCCAGAAGAGAAAAAACGAAACGGTGAAAAGATCGAATATAAAGCCAGAGAGAAGAGTCCAAGAGAGCTTTATCTACACCGGGAGAATAATCATTGGGCAGATGGTCGAGTCGAGGTTCCGAATTTCAGGTGATCAGCTTTTCAAGGTGTCAAATACGTGAGTGAAACATAAACATGATAAACAAAACACTCGTGAATTCCGATCGATTTATACCTCTAAATTGCATGGAAAGTTGTGCGTTTGCACTCATCGTGTACAGCGACATTCACTCTGATTCAGTCGTTCGTACAATATTTTCTTGTACACTTGATTGTATATTCGTTTGTACGAAAAATGTATCGTGTAAAACGGCCTTAAAGTCGTTCAAAGCAAACGTGGGTCGCGGTGCCCTATAAGCCACTCGATCGATTAGGCTAACCTAATTCTTAATTTGCAAATCTTTTGGAGCGACCTCATTCCAGTAAATGGACATTATAATCCTAAAATTAAATACATAATAAACTATCAGCAGTGTTTACTTATTATGTCTAAATTAATGTGAAAAAATAGAGACAGCAAAGAAAAACAAAGGCATCTACGCTTTCCAATTACCTATACTGTGCAGGTCATCTATTTGAGTTCATGTTACTTGAGCTATATAAACATTCTTCTTCTGACGTCAATTACGGTAACGTTCCTAACGTAATTCTGACATTAGCTTTCCAACCGACATGACCCCCACCGTTCAATTTTAGCACCTGTTGAAGAACTGAAAATACGGAAGCAGTACTTCATCTGATAGCCTTCATTGCGCAAGAACAACCAGACAGTTAATTGAATAACTAATATCATCAACACGAGCCGCTGCTTTATCTAATATAACCATAACATATTTACGACCATCATGTATATATAATTTTGATACCCAAGACCTGCACTTGAAACTTGTACCACATGGGATATTTGGGTATTTTTTAAGAAGAAAATCTTGGTTAGGAAATGATTATGATTAAATGCAAGAAATAATTATTCGCGATAGTCGCGCTACTAACATCTGAATTCCTTTTTTACGTGCGATTTTGTTTGCTACTTTCAAAAGTAAATGTTTTTGTGCAAATATCTTGCTCGATAAATCTAAAATGTAATCATGAATATACACCCTACGTTAACGTAGATTAATGTGCTGAGTTTTTATATTTCCCTTCCTTTTATCCCTCTGAATGATTAATAATCTTGTGATTGGCCAAATTAATGTTTTTTAATCTAGTTATCAGCTCGTAAAACGTGGAAATTATCTCTTATGCTCACTCATCTGCTGGATAATCCCGACTAATGTTCACCACGGGTTAAATAGAAAGGCATTTACCGCCGTCACATGCTCAGCTAGTCATGCTCATACAGAATTAGTAAATATTGGCTCCATTACCCTGTGAATGTCTACAATTAGTTCTATTGGAAGGCCAAAAGAGGCGGAACAGATTTTTCTAAAATATGCGCGTTTGCTTCTGGCGAAAGAGATGTCCAGGAACGGCTTCGAAAGTTGCCCGACCGGACCTGTCTCGTGACGAAAGGGATACCAACTCAAGCGCTGAACCGGTCAATCGCTAGCCAAGGAGGGAGAGAGAGGGAGAGAGAGAGAGAGAGTTAGAGGTGTCTGGAGAAAGGGGAGCGAACTGCCAAATGGCAAAATACGGACACCGCACCGTGAGAAGTTAATCAAACCACTCGCGAGTCTTCTAGCAAAAAAATACAATCACATGAAGTAACTCCCTTCTGTATTTTTGTCCATTCATTGCTGAAGCAGTTAATGTTTGTAGAAACTAGGAAATAGTATGTAATGAATAAGGTTAATTAATACAATATGTTAAATAATTAAAAACATGAACGGGCTGATTGACTTAGAAATCGTCAGCAGTCATTGATGCCAGGATAGGTTTCCTGCGGCTTTCAGTTCTCTTTTCAGCTAACCTCATTATTCCTTCTTAATACCTTATGAAATAAAATATCAAATTTCTCTAGCTTTCTCGTGAGAATTGGACCTTTCTTTATCAAATGAAAGTTGTAAGTTGGACATCATAGCCGGCGGAAATGATTAAAGCAGTAAACAGTTGCGTTTGTCCTTGTTTCCTGATGGTTCATTCCTAGACCATTATCTGCGTTCCTTAATCTCGCTCAAGAACGACCATGAAACCTTCGATCCTAATCTGTTATCTTTATCCGTAATATGCATGTATAATGCTCCGTAAATGTGTGGTGTATCAAGTTTATCTGAATATTATCGACACTCTTTTTCCACGTCGTTGAAATCCACATTCATATGAGTGCTGATAGTAATAATTATCTAGAAAACATCAGATATTCCGGGAAATATTACCATAGCCATTAAGGTTTCCGCGGAGACAGGTGGAACCGCACAACTGGCCCTGAAATGATTCTCCCCTATTGTATCAAAATTACCCACCGCACGGTTTCATTACCACTCTCTGCTTATCAGTGGCTATTACGGAGTAAACAATGGATTTATTGAATTAAATGAACGCCATTGAAAACATTTTTCCAATAAGGCGGCAGTTTTTGCGTAAATTTCTGGAATCGAAAAGGCCTTAGACACTTTTTTCAAACGAAATGTTTTCACTATGTTCTGTTAACTACTTCAAAGGCATTGGACGACAAAGAAGATATCAGGAAATTCCTCTAAAATACGATAAATAGTAACAGAAATAATGCCAAGAAAATTGTTGGAAACTTCACAACTTGTTATTCACCGTGTTTAGATGTAACTTACTTCTTGATCGAATGTTACGAAAGCAAATGAAACGAATCGTAATCTTTATCTTGTAAAGATAGCAAGTATATCGTGTTTTATGAAGGTTTAAGAGTTTTGCTTTCATCAGCGTGAGATATCCGAAAAGTCAAGTAATCAAAAGCGGCAGCACATGTCATTTCGTTCTGAATATTGCCCTTAACTTTCACTTTTTCACGAGGGAAAAATTACACTAATGCCGAACACTGACATGTGGCTTTCATGCTCCAATCACATTTTAAGGATGAGTAGCGGCTGAAAGAAATTTAATTATGCAAAAAAACATTTGTATGTTATTAAAAGTTAAAAAAAATGTTTGAAAGGTGAACCGTGAACTTAAGTTGAGGTTCTCCCTGGCACAATATTGTCGGGTAACGTGATGAAAATACGATTACTTCCATCCAATTTATCGAAACATGATACGGCCGATTTTATGAGGTCGGTATTTTGTGTTATCAGAACACAGATCGAGTACGTGTTCCCAACGCTGTGGTGGTGTATGGAGTAAGTCAGTAGAGAGGCATATTGTAATGTAGTGTTTAATACAATATTTGATTTTCAATCATAAATAAATACATAGCAGTAGAGAGTCATTCGATCCGTACGATCTGGAGGCATCGTGATCGAGTTGGCACCTTGGCGTGGTTAAATTAGAAACAAGAGCGTAAAAGGGTGTGTGTCGCTAGATCGCCCTCCCCTCCACGCCATTAAGATTTGCAGTCATTCGTCACCACCCCATTGACAAGTGAGGCTCCTCAAGAGTCAGCTGATTGTCTTGGCGTTGGACTAGCTTCGCTGCGGCGCCGACGTGACGATAGTTCGTTGGTGCTTGGCGCTTCTAGCGATGACGACTTCTTCCCCTATTCCTCATCACATACTTTTTTCCTTCCGCTCCACTGCTCTCGGATTATCCTTCCCGTCATCTTCCTCGTTTTTTATTTTTTGTCTGTTTATTCACCCTTTTGAATCTTATTGTCCTAATATGTTGCTTCTTCGGCATCCTATCTTCCTCATCACCTGCCTACCTACCGAGGAACCGATGACGAGTAAATACCGAGGAACACAGTGGCAGAGCTTTCGTAACCCAGCAAACAAAATTACCATCTAAATATCGTCAAACAGTTGATGAGTGCATCCTCCGAATAGTCGAGTATCATTCTAAACTGTTTTACTTCATTCTCGTATCGCTTGATACTTGAATATTTTATATGCCAGTTATTTCGTGTTACCCAGGGCAGAGCCTGGCATTAAATCATTCACACGATCAAATTAGGTATTTAGAAAGCACGGAATGTGAGTTGGCATATCCTGAAAACGACAATTGAAGATCGAATAGCGTGTGAACATGAACGGTATTAGTCTACAGCTACTTGATTTGTTCTGGATAGCTGCTTGTTTGGAAGTCGACCACTAAAATTGTTTTCATGCGCTTAGCCTCCGGATTCACTGAGTAAGAGAATGCACCGTTCCCCTAAACCCAACGGTACATCTACATCTACGAAGTACCGTGCAAGTCACCGCTAGGGTGTGTGGCACGGGGTGATTCCATACCAGGCATGCAGCACACGTACCAGCACAAATCAGATCCTCGCACGCTCCCCCGGCCGCTAGGCGCAGGCCAAAAAGCAGTCAGGAGAACAGTGCGCAGTCTGACCAGAAACTGGGAGAGTGATACGTAAATGAACATGCAAACATGGAGAACAATGCTATACACGCATCTAGTGGTTAATATTACTAATATTGTTAATTCATGAGTGCTACGAGGTGCTACTTCATGCAGATAACAAAATAAAATAATGCCGGACAAATCATCTGGTGTGAAGTGTTAGTAATGATATTGTGTTATTAAGCACAAGTGAAAATTCTACTCTACTTGTTGAGGATGGGAGTTTCATATGATTGATTTATCGCAACTATTATGATCCCTTATTGTACGTGGGGAAAATGACATTTTAAATCTATTGGTTCTGCAATCAATTTCCTTAATCTTATTCCTGTGATCACTTCTACCGTAGTACGTTGGCTCTAGCAGTATATGTTGAACGTCCGGCAAAAACGTGCCTGCTCTGAATTTGCGCAAAAGATTTAACCTGTATTTCTCCCTCCGGAAGGGTGTGGCTGCTAGAGATAATTTGCAATGTCCTGAACTCGACATTTCGTGTGATGCAATTCGATGACTTATCGGCTTTGTATCTTTTTCGAACGAATAAAATTCGACACCGTGGTTCTCCGGGTATTCAAGGTCCTTTCCGGTGACGCCTGTGCGCTAAACAGCGTTTTTCGGTTACATCTGCTGCGTCATCTGTGTTAAAGACATTGAAATAGTTATTAGGGTAATTTGGCTACGTAAGTATGAGAGCAAGTACTACCTCTTGTGTCGGGGACGTATGACAACTGCAGTTTTAAGTTTCAACAAATGCAATGAAATAGACTGTGTTTAAATCAATGTTATTCGTTTTTCATTTTATTATTGAGAATTAGGAATGTCCTTAATCATCGCTCCTATGCGTTAATAAACTTAAATCCTTTTCAGTTCTTGTACCACCTCTCATATTGACCATGCTGCCTTATTCGATCGACTCTTACTATAGGGTTCAGATCGTTCCAATCCTCAGTTTGAATTTGCGCCCACAAGTTTCCATCTGCTGCATTGTGCCAATCTGCGCAAGTTGTAGTTGAAAATCACCCACCCACGCACATAGTAAGTTCATGGCTGAGTTGGGTGTCACGCGTATAATCAGTTCTGTCATGCGCAGGTCATTTCGTGCTTCTCTGCGGTTGGGTCGCCTGAGTTAATGGGGATCGCTTCAGGCCGCGGCGTCATCGTCCCGTGGGATTTCCCTCCGCGCCCCTTCCACCCTTGGCGCCGTGGCGCCTCCATCGACGTCTCCGCCAAGTGTCCCGTTCACTTTACTAACATTCTGCGCTGTTAACTCGAACTGTAGCTGAAAGTTTGTCGTCGGAATGCAGGTTTGTCCCTTCTAGTAACCAGTTTATTCTCGATTGAGTTACCATTGTTGACGCTGGTTAAGTATTTACCAGCGTCAGCGCCTGAAGGTGTGGTGCGAACGAACGGAAGTTAGTTTAAATAAAGATGGAACAGTTTATGGAGTTTAAAAGTCGTCCCTGACTAAACTGAAAACAGCATACAGGGAATATACTATCTGCTGTGTGTATTCGACATTGAAACCATTCTATGATTATAATGATCCTTTAAACTAGCATATTCGTAACACTCGTTGCTATTTATTTACCCGCTATAGCGGTCGCCATATTTTTTACGACGTGAGAACTTTTGTTTGCAAAATTTAGAGCACATCGTCGTTAATCAACCCAATTAATGTGAACATGGCCTTTGTTTGTTCCCGCTTAGGTACTGCCGTAGACGGCATAACCAATCAGAAGCGATATTACCAACGCAGGCAACGTTGCCTTAGAAGATGCCCATCTCTCAACTTTCACCGCAGACAGCGTTGAGGCAGCGGGATAAAATTTACCCCCATAAGTCGTTTTTTAAGTCTGGAACCTTAGTGTATCGATGAATTTTGACTTCTGTTTTCACCTTGCGCTACTGCAGTGTTGCGAATGGGATTTGCAAGTTTAAAAAACGCCGCTGCGGCAACGCAACGCAAAATCGAACGTGTGAAAACGTGCGTTAATGCAACTCCTGTCGGCTTTTGTATTCCATTGAGGAGACGGATTAGTTCACATGTATGTAATTCAAGTCCATTGCCCACGAATCGTCGCCTGAGACAGGGAGGAAAGGCATTAGGATAGTAGTGGAAGGCTGGGCAGAAAAGAGCAAGAAAGCATGCCCTCTCTTAATGAAAGACGAATGGGAGACTACGGTTTAACGTCCCCTCCGACGGTGTAGTGTACTTGAAGTGTTCTCCTCAAAGCATCCAAGTAGGGGCCGAATTTTCTATGAATAATCGAAGGCATCACCGATAAACGAACCCGGGCACACGTAGTGGGAAGCCATGACACGCGGTCCCTGGGCATCTCCAACCTTGTGTGTTGGTCGAAACCTTGCGTTTCCCCACTTTTCTTATTTGAAGTACATGTATATCATTTTTATGTATACACCGACTCTTTTTTGAAGTTCGATATTCTGCCGCATATTTCATCGTAACAGTGAGAATTTCTGAGGATAAGCGTAATTCACATTGAAGAGAAACATCTTGGGATTTCGTGCGGCATAACGTCCCATTCTTTGGACCGTGTGCTGTAGTTCAAGTGCTATCCTGCATGTAGAAGTCGGATGGTCTATGAAAAATGTCTGCAGACGTCGGGATTGGATCCGGGATCATTCGTGTTGGGAGATAGTGGATTGAATTCACCAAGCCAATTCTATCCCTTGAGACAAATTAGGCGCCAGGGACGCGCTTCGTCGTGAAAGTGGTGCGAGGGGAAAAGGATATAGGCGATAAAAAAAGGAAAGGGTCTGTTGGTTGTGTTTGGGGAGGCGGCCCAGGACCGAGGTCAATTGCGCGATTGCGGGCGGGTGGGTTGGCTGGTGCAGGGAGGATTATTCGGGGAGAAAGAAGAGGAAAAACCCGACATCGGCAACAGCCTGCTCTGAGGCGCCAAGCGAGTCCCTCAGTTTAACGCCCAATCGGACAGACGGAGTGCTGTCCACGTGCCACTCAATTAGCCACCAGTGAATAAAATCGCCCCAACTGCCTGGATTCGAACCAGGCCCCTCATAATGAGAATCCATTATAGGTATAGCGAAACTTGGTGGAACTCACCAGTGGGGGATTAGTGGACACTGACCGTAAACCAAGCGTTGTTGAGCGGGCAAAGTTATCGAAGGACTCCCACAGGGTCCTCTGGAAAAAGGCTCGGCCGCTTCATCCCACATCTCATGTATGCTTTCTTCTCCTTTGCGTCATGTCTTTCATAATCGAGTGACACCAAGTTTCGCTACATCTATACTCTTGCCACTACACTTACCCTATCCTCCTTTTATATCTCACACGCATGGCGGGTTCAAACCCCGGGCCCTCGAAATGGAAATTCAGTGCCCCTGCCTTAACACCGTCCCTATCCTTCTATTATATCTTGTATTTGTACCCAGGACCCTCGGAATGGGGAGTTAGTACTCTGATCGCCACATAAATCCGATTGCCTCATCTATTCAAGCATTACAAACCGAGATTCGAACCAGGATTCTCGGGATGGGCAGCTGTTTCTCTGGCCACCATATCAATCCCATTCCCTTATCTTTCTATTGCATTACAAACCGAGATTCGAACCGGGATCCTCAGGATGGGAAGTTGTTTCTCTGGCCGCCACATAAATCCGATTGCTTTATCTTTTCCCGCATTACAAACCGTGATTCGAACCAGGGTTCTAGGGATGGGAAGTTGTTTCTCTGGCCACAACAGAAAAGGGTTTTTTGGTGATCGTGGCTGTGAATCCGTGTGAGGGGGGTGAGGGTGCTGCTGTGTGAGTCACGCGACCCCCCCGTTCCCCCCCTCGCACACTCTCTCTCCTCTCGCCGGCTCGATCGAGCGCTGCGTTGCGGGACGGATGGCCGAGAGACGTAAACAATTGGAAATCAATATGGCGAGGAGCGTCGCCGCGTTGCGTAGCGGTGATCCCCGCGGCGGCGGCTTTCCCGCCTCCTCGGTGTTCATCGCTATTCGGCCCTATTGGGGCGCCCTTTCCTTCTCTCCCGCTATATTGTTTGGAGAACGCCTACAATCTCGCCCTTCGTAACTCCCTCGTCCTCCACCTCCTCTGGACTTGCCCCTCTTTTAGCCCGCCCTTCCTCCCCTAGAGGCAATTCGGCCACGCGACTCGTCCAGACGAACGCATCCATCGCCTGTTTGCTTCCTGTCAAACTTCGCAATGGTGGTGTGAGTGTGTGACAATGTGTCGCTCATTCTAATTCGTGTGGTGGCGATAAATCAGCTGGCGTAGGTAGTACCTCTTATGCATTGGCGGAGCCCACTTGGGAATAAGTGTGCTCGTGTCTGTCATTTCCCTGCCTTACACCAAAACCTCTGTACTTTCTCACTTAATACGTTGATTTTTCGCTTTTTCTAAATTCAGGGGACCCGAGTTTGATTGCCACTCACTACATTGGTTGATTCGATCGTCCAGATAAAGTAATGGAGATAGACACTTGGAATAATAAATTTTCCTTCGTCATCCGCTCAAATCATTGTCACGGTAAAACAACGGCTCGGCATCCATACATTTAGATAGGTACTTATAGTGCGATTCTGTACTTGTTATAAAAAAATTTTAATTTGGGATTAGACGAATTTGACTGGTATCCTGACACCCCCTGCCATATGTCCTCTTAGCCAGTCGCGGGGTGCAACGTAGTGCTTCCCTTTGTTCTCCAAGTGTGGTAGATTTTTGCTTGGAGTTTTTACCTGACAAGCTCGGTGTTGACGGACTGTTTGCCGTTGAACTGAGTATGTGGTGTGTCGTTGTCCGCGACTAGACAAATACCTACGCACACGAAGAACTGTTTGCTCTCCATTTCTAAGTAATGAAGGAGCTGTGTTGTATGCCTAAAAAGGTGGCTGCCCATTGAAGCTGAAATAAGTATCTTGATCAGAAACTGCAATCCTGATTTTTTCCCTTTATTTGGAAAGAAAATGCGCGATAACTCTATCGCGTTTTGGTAAGGATTAGTATAATGATATTGGATTGCTTTTTTGGATGATGAAACGGAACGCAAGGCCTCGGTTCCTCGGTGTGAACATTTGTGTGGCGTGGTTGTAAATTACGCAAAGTGTAAGAACAACTGTGAAAATATTTTGATGTTGTCTGTCCGTTGTTCCTATTGGCCCAGCTGTGCAATTAATAGCCATTATTCGCATAAAATATTTGCAAAAGATAATTTGATTTAACAGCTGACTCTGGAAATCAAATCTGTTTGCGGAAGATTTGGGTCCATTCAGAATTTCATCACGCGTAAATTTCTATATCCTCGCAGCTGTAAGATTCCCGTTAGAATCAATTTTAAGCGCTTTTATCTCAACACAGGGATCAGCATCGTTAGGCCTCGTCGTTTAGTCAGTTATTTTTGCTTGTAATGCTTCGCTTGATTTTGCCAACATGAGTCTGGTTAGTTACCGCGCCGTTTCTCATAGTCATCGTCGACATTCGTGGAAAATTGGGCTTATTAAATTCTGCCCTGTATAAGTAGCTGCGGTATATGTATTATCGGAGGGGAAATTTCATCATTCTCCCTCTAATCCTTTAATTAGACCAGTATTAATTTTCATTTCAATTTGTGGTCTTTCTAATGTCCAGTGCTTAGATTAATTGTTATTGCTTCGTTCGTGGTGATGGAACTCACATTCCAAAAATCTATTTGCCTTGCATCATTTTATCCTTTAAAGTAACATTTGCAAAATCAATATTTAAAGTTCCCTATTTGCGCTACTTCATTTGATATAATTTTCATAAATATATTCTTATCATTGATGATGAATGAATGTTCCAGATGACGTATTTAAGCTCCCACTTAGCGGTTAAAACAAGGAAAACGTAGGTCTTTGAGACCATCAGATCGTAAGTAGTCCTTGGCATTATGATAAACTTCGGGCAATTAAGCTAATGATGAAATCGGAGTGGGGCATTAGGCGTCTTGAATTTATGGTGATATTTCCTATGCTGTTGACTATCAGGTTATTTTGGTGCGGGTCTTCTTTTTCAAACATCTCTGATTTAGTCGGATTTTGTGCGGAAGTCTTTCTTTTGTAGCTGTGAATTATAATCGTATCCTTGTATGGCAGGGTACCGATGTTTTTCATTTTTACATCAGCTGTCAGGCAGCTGTTGATAAGAAATCATAGAAGCTCTGTTTCTTGTGGACTTTTAGCTATACGGATATGTATAATTTTTATATTTAATTCAAGACCGATCATTAGATTTATATGTTGAAATAACTATGAAAATGGGTTTACGGTCTCCGTGATCTCGACGGAATCATCTTGGGATATCAGGGCTCATCCGATCGAGAACCCGCGTAGAGTTCTTATTCTAACTTATAGTACGCCGGGAAAGCATCTGATCTTTTAACTGTCTTGAAGCTTTGGTCTTCGGTTATTTCATGCGCCTATGCCTTTTGTTGACCAACCGTGAAAAAAAGAAACGTCTTCATCTAGAACCGGTTGCTTTTTGAAGTATATTTTTCCCTAAATCGTCGTACAGCTTTTTCGCGCCCGAATACTTTTTCCATTCCATACTATCAACAATTCTTGAATTCATTTATGCATAACATTCTCACATGCGCTACTTTGTATAACATTCTCACATGATGGCTTCTCTGGTGGTTACAGCTTCCATTCCATACTAACTACAATCAATTCTAATTGTTAATAATAACGTTCTCGCATGCTGATACATGATGGCTTCTCTGGTGGTTACAGTGTATAGGATAAACTTCTTAAAAGAAGATTCGATGATTATGTCATACAATCGCTTGTGACATGAGTTAAATTCATAAGACTAAAAAACTCATAATCGCATCGCCATTTTCTTAGGGGGGTAAAGGGCCTCACCACTTCACGATCCTTACGAAAAGTTAGTGTCTTAACGGGTTTAAGTCGGTAGCGAAATCCCCTTCGCTGCAAATCAAGGCGAGTGAACTGTCCTTTCATTAACTCATTGTAAGAGGGGAAAGATCGAGTTGGGAAACGGGCGCAGACATTAGCTATCCTCCGTTTTTGAGTCGCCTGAAACAACTGGCTCACTTCAGGATCGGGAATCTCTGAGCATCCCTCAGGATCCCTCGGGATGGGTCTCACGCTGAGGGCGTTGGCCATATCGTGTAGATTGATATATAGTGCAGCTGAGTTCGTCGCAATCAATTGTCCAATGTCTATTATTTTCCGTCCCAAACTTCGCGATGGCGATTGTTCGTGGCCAGAGGCGGTGTTAGAGATGTGAGGGGGCCAGGACTTATCAACCCCACGTGAGTCAGGTTGCATCAAACGCTGTTACCGGAATGTGTGGACTAAATAAACTCGTGCGGGAATTTTGTGAAAATAATTTTAATATAGTTACATTGGATGTTCTCATCACAAAATTTTTAGCTAAATTTTTGGAAGATAACACCCTAAATTTAACAAAATATGACTATATAATCTATAAAAAAGGTGTAATCCAATATTTATGACAATTCTACAATCCCAAATGTGACGCAGTTTATTGCAGAAATTAGCTGGGCCTCTTCTAAAAATTACCCATATTGCAGTCTCGATATGCAGGAGGTCATAGTCACAACTCACGATAATATGACAGCCGGTTATCATTAGCGATACGTTTTTGCGAAGTTTATTCGGAGATGTTTATGGCCTGTAGAATATAACTTGTCATATCCTCTCGGGCGAGACCTCAAAAGCGCCCCCACCCTTAGGCCTGGGGCTGTCGCCCCTCTTGCCTCTGCCCCAAGCACTGCTCTTCATTGACATTTAATTCCCGAGAAAAGGTGCAGTTTCCGTGGTGTGCCTAGTGGATGCCAGTTATGGCCCATCGACTCAACTAACGTAAATATCTTCGCATCCCTCCGTGTTTTGTTCAATGCAATCTCCATTTTTTTCCACCTCACCTAAGTTTGAGAGTGGCTGCGATATCATAAATCATTTCCCAATTTTCGACTCACAAATGTTAGCCTACAACCCACCCGTGAGACCTATTATGAGGCTTATTTGATTTCATCGAATGTAGGGCTTTATATCTCTTTTCCGACCTAGTTTTGTTTTGTGTATGTTTTGTCCATTATATTTATGTAAATTTAAAATATTTTTATGAATGTTTGTTGATTAGCATATTCACGTGTTCCTAATTGGATGGATTTTCTTCTATTGCAAACCATAACTAACCTTACTGTTTCACTACCTCTTTCTACATGGAGTTCAATGATTTAAGTTGGAAATAAGTAAATTTATAAATCTGATTATTCCCCTTTGAAGCGTGAGGAATATCTTGCAGTGAACATCAGCGAATAAAACCTCGACAAATGTGCACAATTCGCAATTTAAAATAATATGGCGATAAAATCTTTATGGATATGATGTTTTCTTCAGCGGGTAATTTCTGTTATTCGAGGTGACTATTGAGTAATACTTTTAATAAATTTACTTACCCAGTGACTGTAGAGGGTAGTCCTGCATTCCAATTATTGGGAAGCTTTGTGGAAATGATAATCAAAGTTTTCAGGCATGATGGAGCTTGTTTTTTCTTTGTTTGTTGCATTTTGGTGGGATCTTTCACTTAATCGACGTGAAGTTTTTTCTCCTACCACTCGGGCCCACTTCTTATTTCCACTCCTGTTTAGCTTCTCTTGCTGGGGTCTTGCGGTCGTGTAGGCAGTCCTCATTGGCTAGCATGAAGCTTACATTGCTACTCTGTGATTCACCTTCTTTCTCCCGCTGCATTCCTCCCTCATTTCCTGTCGCCGAGTATTTATAGTCCTCCGAGTGCTCAATCCCGTCGTCTTGTTTGGGTCGTCCCGTCTGCAGGATCACATGCAAGGCAAACAGATGGTGCTGTTGGGACAAGCGGAAGGGTCTCCGCTCAGATGTATGTCCTGATATTTGGCTTTGGCCTTCAACGAGGTGATTCTGGAGGCCACGCGACTTGCCAGTTGTGAATAATAAAATAGGCTTAATCGCTATCGGGTGATGCCAAAAATCTTGTCTGCTTTTAGGTTGGTAGTCGATCAGTTGTGATACCGTGGATGCTTGGGTTCAGAATAAATTCACCCATCCGAACTATTGAAGGGCCACTGCAACCTTATACCGGTCGGACGGCTATACTGGTAGTTTTTCAATGTATAATTAGTCGCAGTGGAGTTATTTCTGCTGATTAGTACAGCTTTTTAGTGCTCCTGCCGTATTTTCTGTCGCGGAATTCTTCCATCGATGGTTTTGTTTCTCACCTGACATGGCTATGGATTTTTTATTGTCTCCTTCAGTAAAAATGGTCTATCGCTCGGCAATTGAAATTAATTTTTATTCCTTTAAAGGTCATTACCCAATAAAAGGAAATCTGATGCGCTCTATCGTCTACCTATTCCTGTCCTTGCGTAATTGTCCCGTACTATTCACTACATTCAGGAAAATTACTGGAAGTAGCTATGAAGTCTTTGGTTGTTTACAACGGATATAGGTGCCGTCCACTCCTGTTATTTTTTTCTCTTTTCCTACTCTAGCTATAATAGATTAAATATGGGCTCTTTGCCTTCCAAACTCATCTCCCCCCTTATTTGATTGATATCAGACGGCAGCTGTAGTTTTTAGTTTTTTTTTAAATTTCTTGAAAGGATTCTAAAATCTGGTAGCAGTAACATGTAGACCTTGAGTAGTAATCCAATTTTCTCGTATATTCAGCGCCTCCAATTTTATTCATATTTTTTGTACATATTGCGAAATGAGCACGACCGTCTCGATTATACGGGTATTAAGTGTTCTGTATGCGTGATTCTGGTGTGAGACGTGAACTTTGAGAGAAGGGGATAAAATGTGGGTGTAGAGATGGGTGGAACAAATTAACTGGACTGAGAGAAAAGAAAGCGTATAAAACGTAGCATAGGAAGAACAATACGATGGAATATCTTGATAGAAATAAAGATGTAGGTTGAGTGTTTTGGTTTTGGCATTTTAGCTGAAGTGAATAAAATCATGAGGTATGTTGAGCTGAAGAACGAAATTGTGTTAAGCGCTATCACAGATGAGATTGAGAGTTTAGAAATAGTCTCGAAGTTCATCCAAACCTATATACATAATCGATTGGTTACAAAAAACATTAACTCTTATTATTCTGCGAAGATCTTCGTATTCGTAGAATAAAGAGATTCTTATTTTTTGTGTAACTCCAGAAACAAAGGGACGTCCTTTTCCGCACGGAATTTTTTCTCGTAGGATTTATTCAATACCATTTTCAAGGGTACATTTCAGCTTTTGTCATTGCGTGAGCCCTATATGTATTCCGTACAATATGTTATATCACCTTAGGAAACTATACATACAGGGTTATTGTTGTCACTGCAGAAAATATTTTTCATTTTCCCTGAAAGCTGTAGTTAAGTTTTTTTTAAAAGTATCCTGAGTGCAGTAATTTTATCACTCCTTTATTTTCGATCATTTTTGGGCTTATCGATAACATCCAGGTTTGCGCATACACGTTAGAGGAATGAGAAAGGACTGTTTCGTCTCAGAATAGCAATTTGCATTATTTCTTGATCTTTTGAACATTCTTTTTTACTTCTCCAATCGTTTTTTGTACATTGTATTCTGGTTGATAAAAATTCATCATGTTATTTCCATCAATCATAGTGTCGTTGCCACTCACGAATTCACGACAGATCCGTGGGGTGGGCTACATTTCTGGCGAAAGTTAATCTCCTGTAAGCGATTACAGCTGTGCGAGAATGCGTGAAATTCCCCTTTCGAACCTGGCCACCCTCCTTCACTTGCAATCCAAGGGCTATGTGGTTATTTATTGCCCGGCGAATAGCCCAATTCAAGGTCCGGGTGGGGCGAGACAAGCCACCGTGTGAGTTGATTTTATCCAACTTGGTTGCCAAACACAGTTTCGTGCGTACCAAGCTGGAATATAAGCACTCGAGTGGTGTAGGAGCGTAATTCAGTTGGCTGCTCTTTTCCATTTTTTGAATTCCACAGAGGCTTAGCGAAATGTGGAACTAATTACTCTCGTGCCGATGAAGCCGTCGCTTTTTGTGAACACATTTTTAAACACTATCTGTGGTCGAAATGAGTGAGACAGTATGGCTTTGGGATAAACTACATTACCAAACTCCGATGGATTCCTGGCTATTTCGGCCGCCATTGTCTTCGCAATATATTTGTGGATTTCCAAGTCCATTTTCGTATGTGTGCATCAGACTTTTCTTAATCCTAGTGTAAACCTTGTCCTCTCATTTTAATTGAGAAGCCGAGAGATTTAGTTCCGGTCGAAATGTTAAAAATGAAAGTATGTTTTCAGAAATTCAATACACTGATTGTGTCGTAATTACTCGTCGACCATCCATATCAGGCATTGATGTATCGTTTAAGTTTGAAAAATATATTAGTTTACATTTTGTCGTTTTTCATAATTAGCTCGAACATCCTGAAATACTATTGTTGCAAATTATCTTCCTTCACCATCTTCATAGGTTTACTGCCGGTTCAAATTCCCCTAATCGTCGGACCATCTGTTGCTATTCACTTTATATTCACGCCATTTCTGTGAAGCTCGTGCATGAAATTATAATGTGAAGCATGCTGTATATTTTGCCTCTACGATTCCGTTTATGGCTATTTTATTGCTAATAATTTTAAAATTTATGTTTATTAATATTTATCTTATTGTTCTCCGTTGGTTTTAATAGCATTTACCATAAACTGCGACTTATGACGACGCGCTGGTTTCAATGCTTGTGGATCCACTCGCAAAGTTGTAGACTTCATTCTATAGTTGCAACTGCAGTTTCGTCGTTTAGTTCCTGCTTGTATGTACTTAAGGCGGTATTCCGTGTCGTTCCTCCATTGATGTGGCAAACATTTCGAGCGTTCATTCATTTCTTGAAGTCTAGTTATATGTATCTGCGTCCAAATCTTAGGGGACAAATACGTTTTCGACTTGGAGTGAACCGTTGGTCACGAGGTGCTGTCAATTACTCTGGAGTTAACTGGACAGTTAACACCTGAATTCAATGATTGTCAGTATTTTTCCTTCATAACGGTATAATATGAAAGCAGTACCACTCTTTATCATCAACTTCAGTCGGAAAGCTAAAATTTAAATTAAAAAACATGTAGGAAGAAGGTGCAACTGGGTAAGATTGAAATAGCGTCGGAGATAATGATTCTCTCTTATCGCTAATCATCAAAGTCGTCACGTAGTCGTTTTAGTTAGTGTCCGTTTTTTTCCGCCCATGTTTTTCTTGACTTTCGTAGATTACATGACACGATTTCGTATTATGCATCATGCAAAGTTAAGTGGCGAGAACAAAGTGCGTATTTGTAATCGAGCTGTTACTTTCTAAGTCACTGGGGCTCTCCACCATTTGCAGCTAGGCTTAATGTCTGTAGATATTTGAACGGTATATTTTGAGGGTCTTCCATTACCACCTTTCTTTCATTGCCAGCATTGTGTGTGTTGAGATAAACCCATACTCAGCTTTCAGGGGAATATCCCTGTGTCCTCAACTGTTGATGGGTGGTCCAATAGCCGCTCCATAGAGCTGTTCAGTTTCCGGAAAACTAGGTATTTGGGAGATGTAAGATTTTGACATACCAGTGCAGGATTACAATGATTTGATATAAGAGAAGGGAATACAAGATACACGAGGAGAAGATTCTTAATATCCATCGCCATACGGTCATGAACCAGTTATCAATTTGCTAGAAATTGACTGGAAAGCGAAATTTAGCTCCATTATACTCAGTAAGCGTAATTTCTATAAAACATTAATTGCGTCAGAAAATATATCAGAACTTTAAAAAAAATTGACGCCTAAAAAAACGAGTTGCCTTGTTTAGTGGGGTCTCAAGAGAGTATATTCGTCTCAATTATTACAATTGGAGTCCCAGGGGTACTCGCTCAAAGGGCGCGCGTGATACAAGGCAACGGAGTTCCTAATATAAAGTTAAATATTGAACGTTGCATTTAGAAATTAGAGGCATGAAGGGAAACTCCTGAGTAATAATGTGTTAATTTAGTCTTTGCGCTTCTACAGTATGTAAGAGGTTAATATATGTATCGAAGCCAGCATGGTGGCGTGTCTTTTTCAGCGCATCGTCAAAATGTGCTCTTCGAAAGTATTTTACGACTAACTGGTCGTTTTAAGTATTACCATTTATTATCATTCGTACTTCGTTTACGATATGATCTTTCGATCGTGAAATAAAAATTTTGGTACACAGTCGTTGTTAAATACCTTTCATTAGTCTGTTTTTCTACAGTTTCGTCGTCAGAGAGCACGGAGAGAGTTGAGTGGAGCCGTGGAGAACGATGTTTTATGGGCGCGTGATGCGGCACCACAAATTGAATGACACGCGAAATTCACTCGCTCCATTTCATCCCCTTCCCCGTAGTCGGCCGTGAGGCTCAGCCTCGCAGTGGCGGCCTGTGCAGTGCAGAAGCAGCTCCCTACAAGCGCTTCCACGTTGAGCATGCTGCGGGCGTTTTTCGAGCCGCAGTAATTCGACGCTGTCTATAACCTCGGGGAGATGGTGACATTAATACGACGCATGCCAGATGAATTTCCATGAAGCTCTTCATTAATATTGATTTTGTCGATACTTTGACAAAGTTGGAGAGTTTTTAGAAGTACATATGAATGTGGCGAAAGTATAATCACTCTTTAATCTCAGTGCACATATATTAGCTTCATTGACCGAGACTACGCGTTCGACTCTGTGGGTTGGAAAAGAATTCTGATTACACTGAAGGGCATAAGACTGTCATGATGTCAATGTCATCATAGATAGAAGAGTAGTATACAAGCTATATGGAGTACAGCTGGCAGTGATTAAATGTAGCAGTGATGCGGAGGAAGTCAAATTGAGGAAAGGAGTATGAAAATCATGTGCTTTGTCACCCGTGATCTCCAATACTTTCATTGACAGAAATAAATAAAATGATGGAAAATTAAAAAAACAGGAACTCAAGTGCATGGTGACAAAATCAGCGTACTACGCTGATGACGTAGCGATTCTGATTGAGGAGAGAGAAGATATGATGAGAATGCTTAACTGTCTGAACAAAAGTCTGACGGTGTACAACTTGAAGATTAATTTAAAGAAAAAAATTATAATTTGGGGGAGAAATAAAAAAGATAATCACCGTCAAACTTTGAGAGCCACTACTAGCGCAAGTGAACGAATTTTGCTATCTGAGAAGTAGAATTACCAGTGATAGAAGGAGAAAGCAAGATATTGTGACCAGAATAGCCTAAGTATATAAGGTATTTGACCAGAAAAAGAGTTCACTTACAGCTAGTAACGCCAATGTGGAAGTAACAAAGGGCTTTATTTAAGCAGATAGAAAAGAACGTAATGAGAGCCTCTAAGCGTAGGAATATTATCAAAGGTTGTTCAAGGTCAAAAGGTGTCTCTTTATCGAGAAGAGACATGGACGCCTGGATTGGAAGATGAAGCTGGAAGTCTTTTTAAATATGGATGTGGAGGAAGTCAAGAGTGTCTGAGCTATTACGGTATAGTTACTAATCAGGGAATGTTTAGGAGAGTTAATAAAAGGGGAAGGAGTTTATGAGGGATCAGGAGAAAAGAAGAGACAAATGCACTGTTCTTATCACTACATGAGGAGACATTGGTTATTGCAAATAGGGACTGGGGGAGTGATGAGAGGAAAGAGGCAAAGGTAAGAAAAAGCTTAATTTCACTTTAATTCCTCGTTAAAAAAATAAATTTCCTGATGTGGAATGGAGGTTTCCCTTTGGAGAACCTAAGTTATGGTTACTATCAATTACATTAGGTACTTTAAACTTGGCTCGTGTTTTTAATACAATATACATGTGTACAGAAACTTTCAGAACGATAATTTACCGGTATGTTAGCAAAATGTGCTCAATATATAGACAATAATGAAGTAGGAGCGAAGGATAATCCTTAATATCACAAATTTACAAACCAAAAATTGCTTGCTGAGTGGGGAGAAGACATCAAATGTTTGACGATAAAGATAAAGGCAATGGTTGGTTTGAAGAATTGAAAGATTGTACAACAAGATTTGGAAAGGAGGAGAAACATGGCAAGACCAGTAGCTGAGCAGATCAACCAATGTTGACAATTACGTCATTAAATCAATCATCTGGTGGTTCAACAAGTGCGATTTCGTATTGCATACCTCTTTAGACCTCTGACCTAAAAGGGAAATATTTATGCCTTTATAATGAGTGAAATTTGCTGAGTATTTTTGCAGATATGGTCTTATTTACGCTAAATGCGTGTGATTCATTACTCAAGCTCTGTAGACTGGTAACATGTTAACACAGAATATTCTCGAGAGTCATTCACTTTTCTGTGACAAGCCGAATCCTGGAAAAATAGGGGAACATTTACGGCCAAGAGTGGAAATTTTTCACAGCCTACCATGGAGTTGAGCAGTTGTTAATGTTTATGTAACCGTAAATGACTCCACTGAAAGTTGCCTAGCAGTCCATGTCTCCGGTATACTCTGATCATAGGGATTTCGCATTAAAGCGACTGAGGCGTGCATGATAAAAACTGAAAGTCCTCGCGGAGCGCTTCAAAATTTTTAAGTCAAGGTCAAAAGGTCACCTAGCCGTTCCAGACTGAATTGTCGTTCGTGCGTTCGCCCTTAATTATGCTTCATTAGCTCTTAAAAACTCGGGATGAGGGTAGCAAATAGTTACGCCCCTTGGCATCGTCGTAGGAGACAACATACGGCATCACGACATCCCACTAAGTAAGCTTCTATGGCACCTTTTTTAAGTTAAATGTTTCACGCGCAAGAACGACCGTTCTGTAAGCTGATTCAAAATTCTGATTCACTATTTTTAAGCTGGAAGATAGGAGTCTACGGTATATTTTTATGAATCGCTCGCGTTAGTTGCCACGAAATTTAAAACAGGAGAAATCGTACTTCTATAGGTGTTGTGTGCCATTTTTGGTGCCCCGTTTATTTTTACTCCTAATCAACCGGGCTTCGGACTAACAGTAAGACCCTCTTAGGACATGCTGGACAATTTTTATTTCAGTAACAGCCATCGATATTTTTTCCGAGTATCCGCGTAATGCGAACGCGGATCCATCTATCATTCGCACTTATGCATGCTAAGGACAATGCTGCCAGGAATCTGGAGAAATGGTATCGATATATGATAACGTTTTAGTTGATACCTAAAAATAACTCATAATTGATGTGTTTTTAGGTTTTGATGTTTTTAGGTAACAAAAGGGGGCTTCAGCTAGCGAAATAAAATTGCAGATACATCGTTACGTGTATGGGACGCATATGTTGAGTAACACCCGTTTTGAAGTAATGCATCAAAAAATAAAAAAAGATAAATTGCATACGCCTATTGTTTGTGTGTACTCTTTCTTCACCTCGAATGAAGTTTAAAATATGTGAAAATTACATCAAGTTTGTTTTTATATACCATTTTAATTTCTTTACCTATGTTTGAAATTTTAAAAAGACTTTTAGAAATGATCTTCTTTTATCTTTTGCCTTGACCTAAAAGATGTGGTTCTGGGCAATAATAAAAGTCCTTAGAAAAATGTGATTCTGGAATAACATGGCCTACGTCATTACTATAAACTTATCCAAACACAATGATTAATTAATTTATTTACGTTTTTGCGGTAAAGTGCATTCTCCTTGCCAAGCGGTGGCTCTAAATCCAGTGCGTTATCGGGACTAAAATCTGGTGACCATCATTAAAAAAAAAGCTTATACATCGGTGGATTGGGTTAAAAACGCAGATGGTTCCTGTGTATAGTGCTTAATTATAATGTGTAAGTGATGAGGAAAGAATTTCCCTCGAATTCATGGAGACTAAACGTTTCTGACCATGAATCACGTGGTGGTGGAAATTTCATGCATGCGGCAGTGCATAAAATTTATGGCCCGCGTGAATTTCATTGCTTCTAGTCGGAGCTTGAGTACGTATGTACATGCTTAGCAGGTGCCATAACTCTCGCGAGCGCCACATTGTTTTTTGTAGTCGGGGAGTTTTTGATTACGCCTTGAAAAGTCAGTCAGGAATTTCATTATTGGGTTTTGCTGGCCACCGTGTGAACTGATGTTATTGCACCGTTGGGAAACAGTGCAGTGGATCCATCGTAATTAATTCCCTCGACTCGCCCTGCCGTCTGATCGTATTTTTTGTCCTTATTAGAACAGTAGCAGATCATTAAAATCGATAGTTTGGACCTTTTAGCGAATATTTGGAAAGTGTTACTTTAGGTTTCGGAGCGTGAACGTCGATTGCATTTTGTGAAATCATGTCACGCCATTCTATTTATTATTCTACATTATAAATCACGTCTTCCTAGCGTTCCTGTTGATATTATCGTCGGTGTCTGAACGTCTAATGGCGTTTAACTATCTATGTAACGTATATGGTCCTTTTGGCCCCTTTTATTTAGATGATTCAGCAATGTGATGAAGAATGAGAATCATCGTGGTACATTCTATGCCATCGCAATCATAGTACTACGTATATTCTACATTGTTCTATAATCGCTCTTTTTTCATGTTATATTTCCCTATCAGATATTCAATTGAAATAAAGAGTAAGAAGTAGATGGAAACATCATAGACCGCCTGTAACCATCAGAATCCATGATGTGCTGCGCTGGGAATCCGCCGACGTCGAATCATCCTTTTTCCCGAATGTGGGCCACCACTGTAACGCTTTTTCTTGGCATCGAATGCTTGTTTTCCCCGAGCAGTTGGTCAAGCTTTCTAGTTTCTCCCTAGAAAAGATAAGGATGTTGTTTTGCTGCAGAGAAATTAATCTATGATATTCACACGTATTTAGTGGATATCTTAATTTTTCACAGCTATTTATCATGCCCCCTGGCAGTTAAGATATTTGTAAATCTTTTGTCTGCCATACAATGTTTATGCTTGATTGAAATCAGTGTGCTGGAGATTTACCAGTCATTAAAGTATTTTGTTGAATGACAACTAGTCATAATTATGATTCGAAGCCTATATAACTATAAGCCTTATCACGATGAGGTTATTCATATTTTATTAATTGTGAACGGGGGCTTAAAATAAATAACATATTCTCTCCTTAGCAGATGTATTTTTGGATATTGCATCGTGGTATGCACCACAGGATTTTATTTCATCTGGGTTATTAAGTCAGATGGATTCAGTTTTATCGTATTTTACTCTTTAGATTACCTTTCATACTAATTCCGAGCCTGTGGTGGTGCTGTTCAGCGATTCAATTAGAGAGCGTGTTATGCGAAGTTGTTACCTTGTTCGTATTTTGGTTTGTAAGGTCCATCTTGTCGATCCTTCATCTAATATTTATTAGAGTTCCTGGTAAATGGTAACCAATACCATGTGCGAATCCATGGCGTTGTTTTGGTTCCGGGGAAGGAGTTATTTGCTCGTGACAGTGATCCATTTCAATTCCTGATTATAGACTTCATTTTCTTTGGACCGTGGTGAATCCCGGCTTCGTGACTTGATTTTCTTTCCGCATACAACGATGCCATCCCTGCGACATCGTCTCCTAAGTGAAACTTTCGTCAAGATTTTCTGCGACCTATTTTGCGTGAGATCGCCGCGATTATAGTGGAGACCAGTCCCTAGTTTACCCTCTCTGCCGAAAAGTGTTTACTAAGCATCTGCACACCCTCTTTTTCCCCTCATTAAAAATCTCAATTTCCTATAGTTGTTAGGCCTTACGCACTTAAGCCAGCTCCAGTGGTTTTCATAGAAATGATATTCTATCGTTCTTACTTCAGCTATGACTGATTATGTCCCGTAAACATGCATGAGTGGGTCATAAAGTACCGATCAAAACTAGATTTTTACATATTTCGTATTATATAAATTCCGAATATTCAATACTATCACATTTGTTTATCATTTCATTCATACCAGAAATCCTGTTGTCTATAAGCTCGTGAATGAGCACCTTTGCTTTTACATTGATGTGAATTTTTCGAATGAAAGTGGTGCATTCATTAATTCCGAATGGTTAATGGTTTATTGACTCGTTCTTGGTGTTGATTTATATATGCTATCGAGTTATGCCTTAGAAAACGTGTCAATAGTTATTTCTGACCCTTTCCAGTATGAAATTATCAACTTAAGGGAGTTGGATACCTTCCCTGAATATGCCATTTTTCTTGTCCGGCTCATCTTCTGAACACAAAATTTAGGGCGCATGGTGAGGGATAAACTTACCTTGATTTATTGGTAATGTAATAATATAATTTAATTAGAAGATGGCCTTTTGAGATTCTCGATTAATATTTATTGAACCGTATGAATGATTAGTGATGGAGTTACTAATACACGTAATATTTCGTAGATTTCTGCATCGGCTTAAAACCCGATTCGGGAAATTACCGCCACAGATGCGTAGTTTCATCCTTTTGATAGAACATCTGCATCTGCTGATTAAATTAATCAACTACGATTCGCATTGAGGATTGACGCTAAAATTTGGTTAAGCGTTCTTCATGTTTTGCATTTCGTTCTTTGATCGATTCAGTCTATCAGTCGATGTATCGTGACCGCCCTCATAATTGTCGGCTGCCAGACTACTGATATCGGTTTGCGATTACGTGCTTTGAGTGTTATGGATGAAAAATGTAGATGGATATGTACTATCTGCCCACCATATTCTCAACTCGGAATATTTTCTCCAGGAAATAAACGGAATGGTTCCTGTTGGGACCCAATCGCAGCGTGAGAGGGGTCATTCATTGCAGGGTCATATTATAGAGGGTCGGAGAGCTCGGGAAGTCGTAATTAATCGATCCCATCGCTCTGGTGGAAAAAATTCACTTCCGAAAACTCGCGATGGGTTTCTTTGGGGTGGATAGAGAGAGGTGGCGTGGAATGCACGGGAAAACATTCTAAACTGCAATTGGTCGCCGGATGGCTGCAGTCAAACAAGTCTTGGATGGTTGCAAAGCGTCTGTGGAATCAAAATGCACATGTGTTGTGCCTGCCTTTTATTTTCTGAGTAAAAATCGCGGCAAGTAAATTGAGTTTTCAGAATAGGAAAGTCAACTCAACCCCGCTATTAGATTTTTCAGAATTATGTATAATCCACGGCATCATAGACCTAATTCATTCCATTACAGGGAAAATAACTCTTTCGTCCATTTCCTTTCTGTGTTATTCATTTCAATTTATAGCTTCACATCATTTTTCTCGTATAAACATATTTTTCCTTGCAGTATCGACTTGTAATCCATTGTCGCGAGCACACATTTTGCTGTTAAGATGAGCACGTGTGTCGTAATACGTTTTTCTATAGTCATCTGTTGATTCATTCTTTCTATGATACCTGCGGACCTTGCCTGTAGCCTGCCTAGGTCCGTAATCAACCTTACGTTTCGGTTAACATTACCCATTGTCTGCGTAGCCACTCAACGTGTTAAGTACGCATAAATTTTCATTGGTTTTAGGGAAATTGACTATTTCATGTAATGGTGTACTTTTTTTTACTGAAGTACTGGTCCACGTTTCTCTTCTATTGATTTATCCTGTGGTTGGATTTGTTTTTTGCGGGTTTTTTCGCAAAAATAATGCAATAAAATAAGTATTTAACTCATAAATATGCTATGTAGCTACCCTGAAGTAATGCCGTCGCTCCAAAATTGTATTTTATGACGTGTGCCTATTATTTTGCTTTATATTTCGCCTATAAGCTAAACGGGAGTGATTATCTGACGAAGAACTTCCGTTGGCGCCACCTCGTCACTGGTGGCTGTCACCTCCGCCCAGAGGACTTCGTTTCTCGTCGAAATTCTTGAGCGTGTGAAAAGTCTCGGCACGAGGATTTTCCCCGAAAAAATAATGCGAAGGCACTCCTTGTGTGTACTTAAAGACCCGCTCAGATAAGCAACAATTGAAGTGTGATGAAGATGGAGGTTTTAGTCGTCCTTTCGGTAGCGCTGTCACAATACGTCAATTGGAAACTTTTTTCCAGAAGGCTTAGAATCGTTTTAATCGCTGAAATATTTTTTTCAGCTATGAACAAAGAATAGCCTTGATTTAATTCTTATCGAATCCGATTTCTTTTAAAGAGTGGTAGTACATGGAATTTTTATAAATTGCATTATATCTGCAATGCTTTTCATTGAATTGAAAAAAAATAATCAACGAGGGTTATGAGCGGTAAAAATGGCTATTGTCATAGTGGCTATGTGTCTCCTTTCGTTTGTTTATCGTTAATTTGGCTAAAAACAGTGGTAAACGGTTAAATGAAGTCATTTTATTCTATCACATCTTTTGCTATTTATTTAAAACCGGTGTATTCCATATTCTACTGAAATTGTAAGTAATTTTAACGAATTTCCAGCCAAATAAAGCTCAAACGTTTAAGTGCCTTGCAAAAACATCTACCTTCCCCGGGAATCGAACCCCGGACCTTTGGCTTGCCGGTCTAATGCAACAACCACCGCGCTACCTGAGGCTTCCTGGTGCGCGATCACAGTTTTCCATAACTCTTGCGCTCGCATTATAGTTATTTTTCAATTGCGATTATGGGTGCGATCCAGTTGACGCCTCGAACGCTCAAGAGCGTTTGGAGCGAGCTCCCGAGGGGACTACTTGGGGATCCGGTGCGCTCCCGTAGCAGTGAAGACGTCACTGACGACGTAAACGCTATCGCTCCCGCCAAGCTGCAGACGATCCCCTGAAAACTAGGGGCAGCTGGAGCGAGCCGTGGTTATGGCGGAATTTCAAAGTGGACAGTTCGGAACGTTGTTCGTGGGTGTATACAATGCAATCCAATCAATGCAATTGGTGTTTTGACTATTTTAAAATGTGATCTGCCTTCTAGAATGTTAGAAATTTCTGAATCCATAGGGTAATCATGTTTATTGTGCTAAATTTCACATTGATATGAGGTTGACGTGATCTACGTCCTCAAATCTAAGAACACGGACAATGCTGTTCTCCATTGCCCGTTTACTGTATGCGGCCATTGGAGTTCAATATTTCTCGTGTTCTTTAATTATTAACGTGAAATACCATTTCTTTATTTTAATATTTCTATATTGACAATATTTATAGTATTAATAGTTTATTTACGAAAGTAAACTTATAATAATAATTTATTTTTCTTTACGCGTATCCCGGAGTAAAATGTTTTTTGTGTTTTCAAATATCACTTGTGCATATTGAAACGAATGAGTGATCAATGGGGAAATGGAATTGCAATAGTTTCTTTGATTTTTGAGGTGGTGATGAGGCAGTTTAATCAGAAAGTTAGTCTTTCGGTCTGTTTTAGAGCAAGCACTATACGAGTAAGTATAGGTTTTTATGTGTATTAATATCGTAATTTATGAACAGGCTGAGTGAAAGTCGGATTATTCCAGACCAATAATATTACAAGAACATTTTGACTAAAATACTAATCTGAGTATTTTATCAATTATTATGAGTCAATATTTCTGGTAGATCCCTAACATGGGGTACGGTTATCGAAATATTCTTCAGAAAATTGCATTCAGAAAATGTTCACATTACCAGCAAACCTCATTAAATTCGATTAACAGTGCATTGTTTTGACGTAATTTATAATTAATTTAAACGAAATGTAGACACCAGTTGTAGATAAAAGTTAATGTATGAATTCCATTTAAATAACTTGCGTGTCAATGGCCAGAATGAATACAGTGCCTCCCCGATTTTATCTCCTTGTTATCATAAAAATATTCGCTATTGTGTGTCCATGATAGCCCTCAAAATTGGCAGGAATACTACCTGATCGTTAACAGAATAACTAATAGTGTTGGCAAATGAAAATTTGTCACAAACTAATACATTCCGATGTATATAGCACACGATTCCTTCTTTACTAACTACAATTGCAAACGTCGGCCATGACAACTTTGCCACCAACGCTCCAAAACCGGTCCACTTGCGAAGCTTCCGTAGCAGTTGTAGCGCAAGTGGACCGCACTTTCGTAGCGTTTGGAGCGACCTGAAGCGGCGTCTGTGCCTGTGAGGTATGTTATGAGAGCGATTACGTGATAGTCATTCTTCAGATGTTGTCAGGGGCTTCAAATCACTAGTTTTAATCAATTTTGTGCGTTCCTAGGACAGTAATTGTCGGTGTTGCCCTTGTAGGTCGTTTTGCGTATTGCATAACGATGGCGACAGCGCGAAAGAAGGAACCGTGAAGTTCCATTGTGCTGTCAGCCATGTTCTCTTTCGCCCCGTAGCTACACGTGGTCTTGGTGTGAGCGAGTGATCGGTGGGTCCGGGGGCCCACTCTATTGAAGGGGCGATCCGATCCTAGACGGGCGGCCTTCGATTCAAGTCTCGAGCGAGCGGGCGCCGTGTCGCGGGCGGCCGGCGTGTGGCAAGCGGCCGCTGAGCTACTTGGGTTTTCTTTTTTTTCATTGGGCCGGCGATGGGAGGGGAGAATGTGGCCCAAGGACGGCGGCGGCAGGGGGATGACAGCCGACGCCCCCGCCCCCATTGTCTCTGCGAACCATCTCCCCCACCTGCCCCCATCCTGCCAACCTCCCCGTCCATCTATGGACCCGCCCCTCCCCCTCTCACCAATTCATCCCACCCTATTTATTCTGTGATAACCAACTCCTTTCCAACCTCAACCTCCACCCCCAACCTCCACCCCCTTCCTCCCCAACTCTCTTCGCTGTTCTTACTCGGATTAAGTACGAGTACGCGCAGAGAACCACGGAGAAAATACGATTTAGTCGATGACGTCAATCACGGTGCGCGAAGTTACTCCTCCGGAACGAGAAAAAGGGCCGAAAATTTATATTATTAGCTAGCGTCCTGATTAGCTGTGAGAGGTTTTTCTTTGTTTCCCAGCGGTCCGTAGCCTACCCGCCAAGGTCGTGCGTCAGTGCAAAGGTGACAGAAATATTTTTCTTTTTTCCTCCATAGAGTGAAAGTTCGTCCGACCTACCCGTGAATATGTGCCATTGTTCTTGCCAGTTTAAGATTTCTCCGTGTTATTAATTTTTGGCCGTGTGCATTATTGAATAATAATTTCAAGGTATGTTAATCATTCAGTCTCGAATCGTCTGCTAGAACTCATTAATGGAAAAGCCGTCTCCTGCTCTTGTGATGCTGCCCTGGCCATGTCGGGAAATCGGTGGGGACAGGGTAATCCTGAATTCGTGGCGTCATCCGCTCTGTCCATGAAAAAGCTTATCTCGTTGGTGTGAAAAAAGCGGGTCTTAATTTATTAAGCGCAACTATTTTCTGCGGGATTCAATTGCGAGAGTGTTTTCGAGGCCCGTCACGCATTCCCCAGGAAAAGCGATATCATCTCCTTATGCAAATCGCCGGGCCCACTGCGCCAGCCGAAATCTTCAAGATAAAATAGCGAAACATAAAAAGACTTGCTCGTGGGTTTGAGTAAGACAACACCTGGCGCCCACCCGTTGTTGGCCGGCAAGAATGATATTGGGCCTAAAGCGGCCCAGAAATTTTTCCGCAACATTTTTTTGTGGATACTCCATCCACACGGCATCCCGACGAACAAATACTCAGTCTCTACGTTGCTTTTGATGAACATTTTAGACTCGCGACCAGTTGGAATGAAGTAATGAAGTTTCATTGACATATTGTGTAGGACATGTGAAATTTTGTTTGAATCGACGGTAGTCTATTTGAAGACTGGCGCGTGGCGTAATTGAAAAATATAGAATTGAGTAGTTGTTGTTGTTTTAGGGTGAAAAGGGTGGAATGCATTGTATTTCCCGAAATGAAAGCTGAAACTTATTCTGGGACCAACACGAAATCCTTGCTCAATGTGGGATTCGAAAGGGCGATTATGTGGTTTCCTGACTTGCTTACGTATTTAATTGTTTCGACATAACTTTCTGCTACCCGATTGTCCGAACCACAGCCGTAAAATAATGTTTCTTAGTAAGTCCAAAATGATGTATCTCTTATTTCTACTGAAATATACAATTGAAATATGTGAGCTATTTTCTATGGAAAAATATGTTACAATTCAAAAGTTGTCTCAAAATCGGTTATATTTTGTATACATATTTGTAAAAAAAAATACGCTTTCTTCCTCTTGCATAAAAATCCGTTTCTGATATAATATACTTATGAACCCTCAGGTAACTTCTACGTTCGTATTCTTCAAATTAATAATGGCCTCTGTCAGGTGAAAGAAAATGTTATGATTATTAGTCAAACTTTCTCTTCCAAAATTTTTACGTTCCTGGTATATTTGGGAGTATCTTAGCAGACTCTCAGTTTTTAACGTAGCCTGACTCTTCTAGCCTTGTCCGAGGCAGCTTGTGTGGAAAAAAATGCGCCTGCCTTTAGCACGACTCCAGGTGATTTTAAGTTGAAAAAAATTACTTCATTATCATGCGGCATCCCTACCAAAACTTTTTTTGACAGAGGACAGGAAGTCCAGATGCAAGTCCATATTGTGATCCTTGAACGCAAATAGTGAGCATTTAAAGTCGGGGTTTCGCTATCATCGCTCTCAAAGACCTTATCTAACGTGTGGAAACTTGAACAGTTTGTTCGTTTCCTTTACATCCGCTAAATAACGAACCCCTCGGGCTATCTTTATTACAAACGTGCTTCTGAGTATCGTTAGATAAATACTGCTGGGGCCATGAATTAGTGCTGATTTAGCTGTTAAAAAGGAAAAAAAATCGTTTTTCCGCTGGCGAGGATTTGCTTTCCTTCTTAGGAATTATTACCAACATGCTTCTGAACATCCTTAGATAAATACTGTTGGGGCCATGAATTAGTGCTAATTTAGCAGTTTGAAAGGAAAAAGAATGTTTTTCCACTGGAGAGGATGTACTTTCCTTCTTATGAATTTGACTAATCTGGCACCAGTCATCTTAGCTGTCTAATCTCTTCCCTTATCGCGTGCGTGATAAACATTTTCCTCTCTTATTTCAGTCGAATAAGGGCTAAATATATAGGCCCTCTTTTACTCATCACTATCCGGTATTCGTCTGCATTTTCCTCTCATGGATATGGTACATAAGATCCTCTCTTGTTATTTGAATAAGTCTTTATTCTTGCTCCAAGGCAACTGGAAGACCAAGTTTGGAAAAATATATCAAAGAAAGTTATGTGGAGAGTTTTTTCCACCCTTCTTAGTCTTGAGACTTCTTTCTCCTTTCCCAGTAATGCATGATGGGATCAGTGGAGTGTTTACTTCTAACTTTTTTCTTTCCTTCTCCCGGAAACCATTCTTATCGTGTTTATTTTTGTAATTTCTCCAGTGAGAGTTGTTCGCTGTGAACTATGAACACACGCTCTGACGCGACTTCTTTGAATGTCGTCTTAAGTCTGGTATATGGCTTCCTTTTCTCAGCTTTTGAGAGGACCATTTCTCCTGGTGATTCTCTACTTCGGCACTGCATCCATGATTCGCCCGCGGGATACATAAAATGCAGTACAATCGGTAGCTTAATCAGTTACGCCTCGGAAGGGTTACAATACAATAGAATATAATACAATCCTGATGTTTGTTCATACATTTGGACTGAAACTGAAGGGATACATCTCCCCAGAATCATGACTTGATTCCGAGCACGCTTAGGTTACTACGTCCGTCATTTTGAAGTAGTGTTCCAATAAAAGGTTGTATTTCCAAAACGAGTCATTCTCTTGCTCATTTCCTTCTATTAAAGCGTAGAGAAACATTTAATAGGCATTTATACGATGCATGTACGTGGTTTCATTTGTGAAACCCTGATATTTTCTGATCAAAAGACATATCCCAAGAGTGAAGTTTAGCCTGTAGTTCACGGTTAGTGATGTATGGAATAGCTCTGTTGTAAACATTGTAATTTCATGGAGATAAGCCAATTTGGAAATAAGCCCGTGAATTTAGTTATACATTTCTGAATTACTGTTCTGTTTTTTTTACCTTTGCTCGCGTTTTGTTGTCTCAATCAAACATCATGGAAAGGAAAGCGCAATAAGATCACTAAATATTTTCTCGTAAAAAAGGAGGACCAACGCGTAATGATGACTAGTCTTTGAAGAACTTGATTGGTTTTTCAAAGGATTCATGTCATAAGTAGTCTAATAAAGGATTTTCTTGTGTAGGTATATCTTGAAAGGGTTTTTCAACTTTGGCTGAATTAGCTTGTCGTTGAAAACCCAGGCAACTTATTTATGGAGACATGCAGTCTGGAATCTGGATTTCTTTATTAAGAAAATCAAAAAATGTTAATCACAAGTTCCGGGGGTAGGTATGCTGACCAAAATGTAATCGATCTGAAGCATGGATATTGGAGTGATCTGAAGCGTGGAGTGGTCGAGGAGTTGACAAAAAGGCTTGACGTGTGCAATGACACTATACTTGTTCAGAACGCTCAAATTGTGCAACTAAAAAGTGAATTGTGCCAATCAAGAGTCATCAATAGTGGAGCTCCGACTTGCGCTCCGAAGCGGACGAAATCGGTATTATTTGCCGAGAGATCTTCCTCCAACGATGTAAATCCAGAGATGAACAGGAAGAGTTCATATTCCTCAATGGTTAGATTTAATTACCCTGCTGAACGATCTATGAATGAACCTCTGGAAACATCATCCCAAAAGACGACATCGCCGCCAGTCGAATCCACAGGCGACGGTGATTCACTGTCAAATTCGATTTCTCTCGCATTTCCTGAAAGTGCCTGTCTTGATCCTTTCACTGACACCCCTGATTCCGAGACAAACAATGTTTCAGCAGACAGGAGTACTGCTGATATTAGCGGCGACTGGATCACTGTGCATTACAAACAGATGGATAGAAGAGTCAACTCCCCGATGGAGGACAACAGAAGGTGTGATCGCGGTAATCGCTATGGTAACAACGCGAGTGTGGCTGAGCGGTATACCGATCGCCCCGATCAGTATCTCAAAAAGAAAGAAGCGCAATATTCGAGAAGTGACTGTGGGCAAGAATACTACCTCGTCGGATTTGATTGGAATGCAGAAAGCCTGGCTTCGTCTAGGTAAGCTTGTTGGTGATACCGCAGTGGATACAGTTGAGATCTTTCTGAGAAAGATTTTTCCCCACATTCAAGCAACAGTTAGCAAGCTTGTTTCGAAAGGTAACAATGCAAGTTTTAAAATTGGTGTGCCATTTCATTCGCAAGAGGAAGTGTTGTACAGTGATAAGTGGCCATTGATGTCACTTTTAGGCGTTTTTTATTCAAGCGGATGAATGGTATATAACTCAAGTAGAAGAAAATACTACTGCTAATTCTAAAGTTCTCCGTGTAATGCACCTTAATGTCAAATGCATTCGGAATAAAGTACTGGAGTTGGAAGTTTTACTAGATGAAGTTCAGCCTGATATTGTAAGCATTTTTGAACATTGGTTGTGCCCTAATGAAACTCAATCCATTAATTTGTCCGGTTTTGCAATTGGAGTCATTTACTGTCGGTCAATCTATAGAAATGGTGGTGCTATGATACTTGCCAAACAGAATATCCTCATGCAACCTGTGAATTTTACATATAAGTCATTAAGCGAAGATAAGGTATTCGAATCTTGTGCAGTAAATGTTGTCCTGGAAGGTAATATGCTAACAGTGATCACTATCTATATATCTCCCCTAATTGATTTCAATGTCTTCCTTGATCGCCTCTCCCTGCTTCTGGAAAGAATCCGTGAGGACACGCGATGGCCTAAAATAATCATTACTGGTGATTTTAACTATAACATCCTTGACAAATCAGTCTCAAGCAAAAAGCTCCTAGATCTTCTTGCATCTTTTATGCTGCTAGTCACAAACTTTCAACCCACAAGAGTCACGCCCAAATCACAATCCTTGATCGACCTTGTTATTGCCAACATTGACCAAGGTGATATTAGCACCAAAGTACTGGTACATGATGTCTCAGACAACTTCCCATTATTGTCCTCCTTGATCCTTCTCCTCCTCCTGATTATTGTCTTCGGTCGTAGTTCCAGACTCCCCACATGTTAATAAATACTACAAAAGGTCTTTTTCTGATCAAAATATGTTCGAATTCAGAGTAATTCTTCAGAACTGGGAAAATATATACAGTGCCCCTTCATTTGAAGATAGTTTCTCATTTTTTATGATACTTATCGACATTATTTTAATGTTGCATTTCCATTATTACTAAAAAAATAACCTGAGTGTCTAATCCCAAACCTTGTATTACTGATGAAATCCGTGTCTTATCTATACAGCTCAAAAACATGGTATCATTAGTGCGATTCACTGAAGATTGGGAACAACATGAGGAATATCGAGAACTAAAAAAAACTACCGCAAGATCCTACAAACAGCAAAAAGAATATACAATAATGAAATACTATTAAATTGTGACAATAAGTCGAAAGTTGCCTGGGAAATCATTAATAATACTAAAGATAAGATAAAAAATACAGTCTTACCAAGTTTTAATAATGCTCCAAACTACTTGTCACTGGCTGATCAGTTTAATAATCACTTCACTTCCCTTAAAGCATCCTTTCAGGAAACAATTAATTTTCCCCAGTTCTTATAGGATCATCCTTTTTCATCAATCTCTGTTTTGAAACTAAGCTGCTCAATATTATTAAACTTCTTCAGGGCAAAGTAAGCAGTGCTGATGAAACACTCGTAAAAGTGATTTTTCATAGCTGAGACCTAATTAAGGAACCAATGCTATTCCTCATCAATGAGTCGTTGGCTCAAGACATCTTCCCAGCTCAGCTAAAAATTTCTAAAATTATACCAATTTATAAAAACAAAGGCTCGTGCGAAGATTTAAACAACTACAGGCCAATTGCCATTCAAAACACGTCAAAAATATTTGAAAAAGTTCTACATAATAGACAAATCTCCTTCCTGGAAATACATCATTTACTTTCTCCATTCCAACATGGCTTCCGCAAGGATAGATCCACCCTATCCGCTACTTACGAAGTAGTCAACTCCGCTTTGAAGTCCCTAGACCATAAAAGTGAGACTATAGGGTTATTTTTTATTTACCCAAAGCGTTTGATCGAGTAAATCACCATATACTCCAGAGGAAACTTGAAAGACTGGGTATCAGAGGGGAACCCAACAAATGGATTGGCTCTTTCCTAAGAGATCGCTTACAGGTTGTGTCGCTCACGGTCAATGGAGTAAAATATGCCTCCTCTCCTCAAAAAATTGCCCTGGGTGTGCCACAAGGATCCATATTAGGACCACTTTTCTTCCTGCTCTACATTAATGACCTTCCTCATGCCGTCAGTAACATAAATGGGTTAACCCCTCTCCTTTATGCCGATGACACAAATGTCATTCTATCTGACTAATCATATCCCAACCTTATTTAAAAAAAACAAACAGAGACACGGAGAATATTAGGAAATGGTATCAAGAATATGGACTACATATAAATGAAAATAAAACCCGAATGTCTAAATTTTCCTATTGTAATGATGTTAAAGAGAGCTGTCTAGTAAAAATAGGTAATCAGTCTATTGTGCAAACCTGTACAATAAAATTCCTTGGGGTACACCTGACTGCTAATTTGACGTGGGAAAAGCAGGTTGAGGAATTAAAAAGCAAGCTACATTAAAGTTGCTCTTTATTTAGACAACTGAGACACACTACTGGCATTGATGTTTTATTGAAATTATATTATGCTAAATTCCATGCTAGGGTGTTACAAAGCATACTGTTCTGGGGGGCATCTCATTTCCTTGACGAAATATTCATCTTGCAAAAACGAATAATCAGAATCATCACCTTCCGTCACCTAATATCTCCCTCCAAGCCTATTTTTTGTTCCCTAAAAGTTCTTCCACTCCCTGCTTATATCTATTTCAACTTGTTTTGCATGTGAAAAAAAGCTTGAGTCAGTTCTCCACTAATTCTGATCTTCATGATCACAATATGTACTAGGAGAAAAAACGACCTTTACTGTTACTCTATTAGAACAAAAAGGTTAAAATGTGGACCATAGGAGATGGGAACTAGAGTTTACAATAAATTGCCTGCAGAATTAAAAAATCTACGAAGTGCTAGCCTCTTCAAGGTAAAACTTATGAGTTTTTACTTAAAAAACTGTATTATTGAGTGACTGAGTACATGAGAGATGACTCTCCTGAATGTTAAATAGTGTATTTTTCGTGCATATTTATTTTCATTTTTGTAATTTTTATATGACTCGGTATGGATTATATTAATTTATTTTTTTAAATTTGTAAATGCTAATGCTTTACTAATGTAATATGTGATGGAAATTGATAACTGTTTGTTAAACATGCAGTATATTGTACCTGATTATCTTTTGACGTCCCATTATTGGTTATAGTAAATTTTACTGTACCTGATATTGCATGGAAAATAAATTATTATTATTATTATTGGCCTGCCTCATTCTTTGTACCTACGATGTGCACATCCGCAATGATTAAAAATGCTCTAAAATAGGACTCCAGCGACGTAATATTGGATATGAAAGTAAGAAAAAAGAACGAAGCGGAAATAACCAGGGTCTGTGATCGTAATTTTTGTTATTTAGCTGAATTAAATCATGTTTCTACCTAATGTTGGATCTTTCTTGGCTCTAGCGTCTTTAATACTTAATGGGATATGAGATTCGCCAGCAAGCATTCGACACATTATGCCTCTATTTCAGCCGCGTGTGATTTCCTTAATGGTTAGGTTCATCGTTCATGAAGGGTGATTGATGACCGAACGTAAGATGGGTGGCATTAAGTTGCTTTTTCATGCTAGTTTAATTATCATTAGTGAAGTCATTCACCCTCTTCCTTCACCCGTGAAAGCCCTGATATTTGGGTAGTCTATGAAGTTGGCAAAGCTAATGTGGCGTCTAAGAGGTTGCAAACCGTCGAAAAAGGAGTTTATCTTCTGCAGTATTCGAAGGATAGTTAGTAGCTGATGCGTTTTCGGTGTTCCCCCGCGTTTGTGGTCTTGCCCTGGTGACAGGTTCGCTTGGTTCCTTGGTAGTCGACGGTTGTTAGGACAGCTAACGCGAAGGAACACGGGAAGTGTTTCAAGACTTCCAATACGAAGTAAAATATTCTAATCTTGGAAGGTCAGACCACACCAATTGAATGATTAAATTTAATGTCTCGTTACTCTTTACTTTGAAGGTGTGTAGCTTTTATGTTTTCGTAGAGCCAGTTGTATTAAGTTTAGCATTGTAGATTATCAATGAAGAATGAATTACGCCAGGGAAGGAAAACTTATACCCTATGCGTTTTATCCATTTCCATTTAGAATTAATTTGGCATACTCTTTTTCGTTTCTTTGTCATATTGCAATAAATGTTGAAGTCTTCGAGTGTGAATGGGATTACTATTTTTTTATATTACAATCCTAGGATTGGTATACTGCAGCCCTCCATTTCGCCCTATCCCATGCCAGTTCCTTCACTTCCCTATGGCTCTTCTTCCCCGTATCCCTCTTGACTTGCCCCAAGTACTTGTCTCTTGGTCTTCCTCTGGAGACTTTCCATTCAATTTTTCCCTCCATTATGCTTCTCATGTAATCGTTGTGTCTCTAATAACATGGCCAGCCCACCGCGTTCTTCTTTCGCGTATGGTACTCCACAGTGCCCTCTCTTTTCCAATTCTTCTGTATACCTCCTTGTTTCTCACCCTATCCGTCCATTTGATCTTTAGCATCCTCCTCCAGCACCATGCCTCGAAGGCTTCTATTTATTTCTGGTCAGTTTTTCCAATGGTCCATGCTTCAGATCCGTAGAGTGCCACTGCCCACACGAATGTTTTCACATACTGTTTCCTTGTCTCCAGTCTTATGCTCTTCGAGCAGAGTAGCGGCCTTTTGGCCATGAATGCCATCTTTGCTTGGGCTATTCGACGGTTGATGTCTGTCGTGCTTATTCCATTCCAGGTAATGGTGCTCCCGAGGTATGTGAATGATTCCACTTGCTCCAATCTTTCTCCTTTGAGGCGGACGTCGGCCACTACTTTCTCTCTTCCGCACACAAGTATCTTGGTTTTCTTCTTATTGACTTTCATGTTGCATTCCTGGAGCACTTTTTCATTTGTGTTCAGTGAGCTCTGTAGGTCTTCCTCGTTTTCTGCTACGATCGCGATATCATCAGCGAAGCGTAGCATATTGATTTCTTCTCCATTCACTTTTATTCCTTTGATTCCTTGTTCTTCTATTTCTTTTATTGCTTCCTCCATGTACATATTGAAGGGTGCGGGTTACAAGTTACATCCTTGTCGGACGCCTATTTTAATTTTTGCCTCCATATTTCTTTCATCTTGCGTGCGTATTGTGGCCACCTGCTTGCTTGCTAGATGTGCCTCTGCTACTTCTGTGATGGTATTCTTGAGACTATTCCATCTCTCTAGTCTCTACTACACTTTGGCTGGATTCCTTTGCTATTTCCACCTTCTCATCAATGGCAGCAGCAAATGTTCTTCTTCTTTCCTCCTCTTGCAGTGGCTCTAGGTTCCATCTTTGTTCTCGTTTCGTCCTTCTTATCTTCTTGTATCTCAGTTGACTTTCTATTACCACTAGATTGTGGTTACTGTTGATATCCGCCCCGGGGTAAGTCTTGCAATGCTTAACTTGGTTCTTGTACCTTCGTCTTACCAGAATGTAGTCAATCTAGTATCTGGCTCTGTCTCCTGGCATCTTCCATGTGTATCTTCTCCGTCGGTGTTGCATGAAGAGGGTGTTTGCCACCACAAAGTTCTTCTCACTGCATTCTCACTGCAGAATTCCAAAAGTCTTTCTCCTCTCTCGTTCAGTTTCCCCAGCCCGAACTCTCCTACTGTGTTCCCATCCTTTCCCTCTCCAACCACTGCACTCCAATCTCCCATTACTATCAGGTTTTCCTTCCCTTTGACTGTGATCAGGACCTCTTCTAGTTGCTCGTACATTTCTTCGATTTCTTTTTCCGAATGGTTGGACATTGACATGTACATCTGGACTATTACTATGTCTGTCGGTTCCCCTTCTGTCTTGATTAGCATTATCCTTTCGTTGTACTGCCAATATGCCTTTACTCTTCTTCCCCATTCTTTCTTCAGGATGAATCCAACTCCCGCAATCTTCTGGTTATCGCCTGAGTATTTGACTCTATACCCGTCACTCCAGAAGTCGTCTGCTCCCGTCCACTTGATCTCGCTCACTCCTACGATGTCTAACTCCAGTCTGGCCATCTCCATTTTCAAGTTCTCCAATTACCCGCACACCCCCAATGATCTCACGTTCCATGTCCCTATCCTGCATCTGACGGGATTACTATAGTACATGTCAATAAGGAGATGAAAAATGGAGAGCCATATCAGTTATAGCATTAACTGAAACACTACGTGATGTACTGACAGTTATAACTGTTAGTACTTAGTGTTTCAGTTAATGCTATAACTGATATGGCTCTCCATTTTCCATCTCTTTTTTTGACATGCATTATAGTAAAGAGCTTTTAAGGATCTCGACCTTCTATGACCTTATGGTGTCTTTAATTTCTCCATAGTATATCTCAGTTCAGTGTCCATCTATTGACTCAAGTAGTTTTGGCGTAGTGAACCTGTTGTGCATCACAACTAGACCGCCGAAAAATTTACTATTAATGCGGTACAAATCTGTGACATTTGACAATATAATGAGTTATCTATATAACTTTGACTCGTCCATCATGCATTCCCGCCCAGTGGTTCTGTGAAAATTGGCTATCACGATACTTCCGCATCACGAGTATGATTGATTCAATCGCTCTTTCTGAGATTAATGTCGGTAAAAGAAAATGGTGAGGTCAATAATTCCGGTAATTGAGGGCATCTTCTTTAGGATTTTTGAGTGATACATTCGGCTCCTAACGGTGTTGTTAATATTGTTAATTTCATACATCTTATCGAAGAAATGAGATTAATCACCCCTGAGTACCATAATAATAGGTTGTAAATGCAAGTGCTGTAGGTTTTCAGAATTTGTCTTTATTCTGAAGCATTTGTTACCAAATTTCTGTAATGTCATCATGCCTTGTTGTTATAACCTTTTATATCATTCCCCTAGATTTACTCACCAGGAGAATTTTAAGCGACTCAACGTGGAACCATTTAATATTTATTGTGATTCCAAATCGTTACTGTAACAGCACTGAACATTTTGACGTATGTCGAACTTTGAATTACGAAAAAAGTTGTTTGATGACCGCCCCTACTGAGCATGCTACCTAATATTGTAATCAATTACTTACCTCCGTCCAAGGATACTTGTATTCTTTTCCTTATCAGTTACAAGAATGAACAAATATTTCTGGTTATTTAAAGCTCATTTGATTGGAATAGCCAATTGGCAAAGTGTCATCATTACTTTTTCCTACCGGAAATAAGTTTACTGCAGCCCGTCATTATTACCTGTCCAGTGTGCAGTCTTATTACGTTTCTATAGCTCCTCTTCCTTTGTAGCTCTCTCGTTTTCGTCCCAAAGTATTTATCATCTCCAGGGATCCTCCCCTCTCTTTGCTCTTTTTCTTTGTTCGCAGCTTAAATTTTGCCTGTCCTAGCGCTTTTTCTTTTCAATGTGAAGCTTCTTGTAACTCTTTAAATTTGTTTATTTAGCATTTTCTTGGAGAACCAAGGTTCGAACCAAGTCTCCTCTTCATTCGCTATCTGCTTCACTAAAATCTCAAGATTCTAACGCATTGCATTACCTTCGAATGGGTTCACATGCTACAGCTTGGTTCCTAAGCATGACTAAATTAATTATCCATGGAAAATTTGCCATGCACCTCACTTCCAAAAAGGCACGAGGGAAAAATATAAATTCGTTTCCTTTCCAAAAAATAATGTCAAAAGTATTTTTAATGCATTACAGCGAGGTGTACTTTGCCGCTTGCCAAAATAAAATCATTTTTAAGTGTCCATCTATTGACGTAAATATTCAAATAATTGTAAATCTGTTACCTCTGTGAATCTCGAAAATGCTTTGTAAAATGGCTTTGTTAGTTGGATGGGAGAATAATTGACAGCAGCCGGAAGTTTTTAGGCAAACCCCTCCGCACCAGATATGTGGGATGATCTACGAAACTTTTATTTTTATCGATATCAGGAGTGGTTTTTCAATGTTAGGTATCTACATCCAAAAACCTATCCCTTTAATGGACAAGAAAAAAGCTTTGGTGACTAAATGAGCCTTAACAAAAGGATTTTCTGCAGGACAAAAACATTTTTCTGTTGAATTCGAAGATTAGGGATTCAAGAAATACATGTTGAAAGAAATGCGATCAGATTAGTTTACTCAGTATTGCTGCCACTTGTTATCTAGAACCCGGTCTATATTTTTGAAATTGTTGTTCCCTTATGAAATTAAATAATTGACCTGCATGGAGTTGTTCACATATCTTTAAGTTACTAAGAAAATAGTCCAATTGCAATGTTCGACGTAGCAGGGATATGTTTTTTACTTCTTCGGAAGATTATTTCAACCCATAGACGTCATGCTGTGTGTATTTCTCTGGCTCTAGGAAAGCGCCAGCATATCAACCAAGAGGAGGAAGTCACCATTGCTGTTCGTTCGTCCTCTTCGAGTTTAGTTTTTCCTCCAGCTCCCTCTTACGGATTGTTGTCGCCTCTCATATAATGTGAAATGACCCTTTGCACGAGGGACGAATGGTTGTAAAATGTTGTGCGCAGAAGGGGTGGGGGAGGGCAGTGGTGTCGGCGCGGGTGTCCACTTCCGTCCAGGGGTCGAGTACCCCTCTCTCGGTGGACGCACACCTGCGCACCCTCTCCTACTATAGGGAGTGGTAATTGGCAGGGGGCTGGAGTTTTTTTGGGTGAGGGTGGAGGGATTGAGGAGGGGGGGGCACCTATAAGGGCGATCAGGGACGGATGATGGTCGCGTCGAGGGGATGGGAAGGACACGGTGTCTCCCTGCGTTCTCTCCCAAAAAGGGGATTCGAAGGTGTTCTCGTTCCACGAGTGACGACGTAGGCATTGCCGACGGAAAGAAACCTCTCGGTTTTTACGATGCAGTGACGCATCAAGAGCTTACTTGATACTTACGCCACTTGCTCATACTGTTAAATTTTCCGTGAAACGTTTTCCATAAGCATTTGTTTAACTGCTAATTTTATTAAATAGTGTTTGCTAATGGTATGCCCAAACGAGTTTAATGGCTCTCGGTTTCAGTCATCGCCATTCGCAGTCATTGCGGCCAATCCACGGTCAGAGTCCTCTCCAAATCTCCTCAGCTTTTTGTATTTTTTAGGTGTGCCAGTGAGGAAAGGGGCAAAAGTAGAGAAATTCCTCGTAATAGAGAAAGGTCTTCCCGTTGAGCCTTGTGATAAGACGTCTGTTTGCTGGAAAGTATTATGATACGAGTCTGCTGTTTCGAGAGAAAAATCTTATCGTTTGCCGGGAGCTTATCTTGGAAGTGAATGCTCACTGAAGCTTGCCGCTTCGTCGTTTGTATTTGAGGCGCAATCTGCCATTCATTTGTCCTTAAAAGCCTGTTAAACCGTCGCCGTCACTGTTGCCACGTTGTTTCGTTTGGTTTGCACGTTTAGTCTTCCACTTCTTCCCTCGAGAGAGAGAGAGAGAGATTGAAGTTACTTGGAGTAATCCCTCTGTTTTAAAAAGAGACGATAGAATGTTTCTTCTTATCTAAAAAAACAGACACTTCTTATTTTTATATACCTTTATTCCGGTGTCGGGATAATGCCGGCAGACCTGACCACAAGTAATTGCAGTTTTTATTTAACACTCAATGTTCCTTATAAAGTCTTCTAGTCCTGAATATTACTTTTTCAACTAATGTTATTCACAGGGTGTCCACGGGCCCTTGAAAACCTGGAATTATCCGGGAATTTTTCGAACCTTGAAATTTCCGTGAATTATGCGGGAATTTCTGGTTGAATCCTTGAATTTAAAAAAATATCATTTCAAGGCGAAAAAATCCTTAGTTTATAAAGTCGGATCCGGAATTAACGTCTTCGCATTTAAAGTTTATTCGAATTTAACGTTTATTTTTTAATTTTTTGAGGTCCCGATTCATTCCGTATTAAAACAATTAAAAATTATCCTCATTTAACGTTTCTGCATTCTGCGTTTTTCCGCATTCTACGTCGTTATTTTTTTGCCCGCACGAGCTTTTCTGCCCGTTTTAACGTTTTTTTCATGATCGTGTAGGTAAATGATTTCCCAAAAACATCAATGATCGTTATCTCCACTATTATTTTTCATTGGGTCGACGGTCCTCATGGTTTCGCTTGAAGTTGTGCATAGATACTGCACATATCAACATGAAGTTGTTGTATGTTCATGATAATATATTAAGTATGCCCACGATGGTTATTCACCCGCTTTTTCCCCGTTATCAGTTTCTACCCGACGTTACTATGGCGTGTAACGCAGTTGAAATCGTCGAAATTTTTCTGGGAGAATGGCGGAGTGTAAGGAGAAAAAATGAATGTCGAACTGCGCAGCATACGAAAACGTGCGTACCTGCAGTTTATTTTCCCATTACTGCAGATTAACTAAATATGAAAAAAATCGATGCTCGCAGTAAATATTAGTATTTTTTTAAAGCTAGTGCTTAATTTGTGTAAGTATAACGGAAAATGCGTGTAAACAACCGTATAAATAAGCATTATCAAAAGCCAACAATGTGGTTTTTAATAGCTTTTCAAGCTACCTCAGATTTAAAAAAAAAGGGGGAAACGGTTGAGTTTTCACGGAAATATAGCGAATTATTGTTGGTAGTACTTGCATTTAGCACGTCACATTGATTCTAATAATTATATAGGTAACTGATTGAAATTCAATTAGAACCTTCATCTTGCCCCTTATTAATATCATTTAGCATTATTTCTGAACCCATATTGTGATAATCTTACCAAATAGGTGGTTTTTGTACCATTTGTTTTTCTTTTCTTTAAAGAATATACACTTTGTGTCGCCATAAGAATAGTTTATTTGAAATTTTCCCTGTATTTTTCCCTGCGTGCCATTTAAAAAAAACTCTCTGAAAGGCGCGAACAGCTTTATTATGGCGTAAGGAAAACTTGCGTCTGAAGTTGCCTAACCGAACCGTTGAATCAAGCGTACCTTTTTTTTAAACCGAATGACTCGGCAGAAACAAATAATTATAGTTCCACTTCTGCATTTTTTTCTTTGGGGCTTAGTTCAGTCCTGTTTACAGTGATGCCGGTGAGCATTCGGGTTGAATGTCAGGCATATTGATGAGCGATGAAAATATCAAGTAAAATGCGTTTCAAGCTTGGATTTGTAATAAATTCTCTTCTTGTTATCATTCTATATCCGTTCTTGTTGAACAATCGTGATGAATTTTTATACCATTTTAATTAATAAATTTTTTCTGCGTCTACATGAACAGTACGTGATTGCTTGCATGCTCTTCATAAAGGATGTGGAAGTGGCTACGTTATATTAATTATTTTGCTATTTTGATTGTTTTTGCGTTATTTTTTCATCGCTAGGTGAAAAAATAACGCAAAAAAAATTAACGTAAACGCAACGTTAGGTGTAGAGCTTAAGCTTAAGATTTTTATAATCACTTTTTAAATTAATGCAACCCATCAAGTGCCTTAATCATTCGGTATGGATATGATCGTTCGAGAAGTCCATTTGTAGTATTTGAGGAGGATCCACTGCGAATGCGTGGGTCAAGACAAATACTAAATTCCACCGTCTGGTTCATTTTATGTAAAAGCCATGGTTTTCGTGATGGCATGCGTTACCTTTTGAAAACCAAAATCAAGGCACAATATTTGCAGATTATTCCGCGAATATATATTTTTGTTGAACACTATATTCCGGCCATAGGAGTCGACTGCAGCGCCATCTGTGTGGAATCACCGTATTTTGACTTAAATTATCGAGCTTTAATTGGATAATAACTCACAAAATAAGGTCATAAGTTACCTATTTTTATTTATTTTTTCAATTTCTTAGGGTTTTTCCTTCTTGCATACCTACAGTTTTTCGCAAAAATGGTATTTATTTTACTTGGAAAAATACTATATTCTCCGCGTTTCTTCCATTTTCCCATTTAACTCTGTCGTTTTAAATAAAAGCCTATTATGTGCAATTAGTATTCCTAGATTATTAGGGCATTTATGAATTTCTAAGTATTTTCAGTTTTATATTGCGTTTTTGAACGTTATGAGAGGGATTTGTGTTTAACGCTGCGGTTCAGACGTAGTGATGGTATGAGTGTGATATTTATATCGACTGTTCCACCACCATTGTTATTCCGAAATCTAATTGATATAATTAATATAAACGCTCTCAACCTTGCTGGTGAAACATGTACTTCGTAAAGCATTTCAAGGGCGAACTAGAATAGGGAAAAATTTGTTTTCGCTCTACCATGTTTGAATCCTTATTTTTCTTCTATTCTCTCAAGGGCACGTAAAAGAGAGATGATGTTGTTTGATGAAGACTTTTGTTGTTTGTTGTTGATGAAGTCTTTGTTGCCAATTAATTATGTGCGTGAAACTTAACTGCAACTCATTTTACTTATTCTATTAGTTTCCCCTCATTTGATTGTTTTATTCAACTGATTCATATTTTATATCGCTGTAGTTTTGTTTGCGTTCCTCATTATGTATAATATAGCATTACTGTATACTGTTTTACTTACCATGTTTCTCTTTCATTTTCAGGTGAGTGTCATTTGAGAAATGGTGTGAAAGTTGATGCGTCTGATCCATTACTCAGCGACCTTTGGGTGATGTATACGTAATCATTAATTCTACTTATTTAGTTATAATATTCCAGTATTAACAGTTCATGATGGGTAGTTTTCAGGGCCATATCCGTTTGAAAAAGTGCCTAATTTACACTTTTCGTTAATGATAAGTATTTGAAAGCTATTGATTTAATCATTTACCTTATTAGGCCAATGTGGTTCAGGTTTTGCTTGTCCAACCAACTGCTCGGTTCGCAGGTTCGAATCGATGAAACTAGTCGGAAGACTTGATATTATTTATGCTTTTCCTGAAAATGACGCTTGGTGGCGTTAATTTTCTTGATGAATTCACGTACTTTTACGATCTGTTACGTGAAGGTTACATGGTTGCTAATTTCTATAAAAGTTTTTATTACTCTTCTTCAAAACAAAATTTTCATTCGTGGAAGATCCTGAATGTCGCATTAATATAATATATACATATACACAAAACGAAAATTTCACGAATAGGCCACAACAATAAAAACACTTGACAGGGGGTGGGGAAAGAAAAGTAAAAAGAGAGAAGACTTACTGTACGTTTCGGGCATGTGGGCCCTTCTTCAGCTATAGGAAAAGTCAACTTTTCCTATAGCTGAAGAAGGGCCTACATGCCCGAAACGTACAGTAAGTCTTCTCTCTTTTTACTTTTCTTTCCCTACCCCCTGTCAAGTGTTTTTATTATACATATATATATTTATTTATTTTTTTTCCTAGTATAAAATGGTATTCATACCAGAAATTTTATGATATTCAGGCTGGTAATTTTCTGGCCGGCCTAATTTTCCGTTTTTTACCGTAAGAAAATAGATAGCTCGAAAACTCCCTGGAATCCCTAAAAGTGAGATTAATGTACCTAAGTGAAAACTGTAGTCTTCGTACAAAATAAGGAGCGTGAATTGAAATTATAAATGCAAAATGTCTTCTACGATAAATCTTATTGTTTCACTCATTTAATTTTGAGTTCATGTATGGTTTTTTTAGTTTCTAGCCATTTCTGTAAGAGCAAGTATCCAATCTTTTAGGGTTTTGTTGATCGTTTCCCACGAAACCACCACCAGGCACCATTGAGAAATTGTTTTCATCAGAACCCAACGTTTTCGAGAATACCATGTCGATATTGATATAATACATCAATTCGATTTGAATCGTCGCCATTTGTGATATACCTTCTGGTGTTGATGACTTTATGTCGATTTTAATTCTATTTTTTAATATTTTGAAAACATCTTCAGATATTTGTTTATTTTTTGAGCATCATTGATTCAACTTGAAGAATCGATATTTCCTACGCATCTTCAGTCCATAATGATGTGCTATGCTTTTTCCATCGATATTTCAGAAATGTCAAGTCCCTTTTTTGCCCTAGCTGCTTTATTGCTCGGGAACATAATCGATTCGGATTCACCCGAACTGTGTTCGAGTGTTGTTGATGTGGTGCGTTTCTCTGCGAAGGGTCGAAAGATGCGTGAGAAGTGTTGGAGGACGATGGGGGCGGCGCGAAGGATCTTGGATAAATGTTGGGGGGAGCAGCGGACGAGGAGAGGTTATTCTTCGGCCACTCACTGGCGTCTCGGCCGGCCCAAACCCCCTCCTCTCTTCCCCCCCTCCCCTCCCCCTCGGCCCCATTTCCCTCTCTCCCCTCCCCCTACCCAACATCCTCCCTCCCACGTGAACCTAATTTAGGTCACGACCCGAGGAGAGCCGAGTTTTCGGGAACGGAGAGCGCGGATCGGTAAAGGTCGATCACGGCTCCTTAGAAAAAAAAATAGCCCCGCTCGGCCAACAATGAGCTCCTAAGGCCCAGTAGAGCGTAAGTCAGAATGCGAAGGTATTCTTTCTTGTCTCCCGTCGGCTGAAAGGGAAGAGAAGCAAATTGATGTGGGCTGTAATTTCTCTTTCTCCGTCCGAGGTTTGCCTCTTCGCCCTTCGCCAGAGAGCGTGGTCGTCGGCTACTTACTTAGTTCGTCATTGAATGGGGGCCGCACGCGAGATCTTGCCGCGGATACAGATTGGGGAGGGGGGCCCCTTTTCATGGGTTCCTGATATGAATATCTCCCACTTGGAGGACGGGATATAAACACCTGCTTGTTATTTATGAGGAAGTTGCGTATTAATGGCCGTGTGGACATTAATTACAAGCAATCAAATAGTAATCGTGTCCAATGAGGATTAATAAATTACTCAAAATGGTTATGCCACTGATATTTTTCTTGCATAATGGAGGCGGTGATACTTGATAGATCGGTGGAATGTTTATGCGTGCTAAAATAGGAAATATATCAGGAATATAGAATATAAAAGGACATTTTATTTTTATTTGCCACCGAGGTTGCAATAGCCAGCGTCATTGTGCTAAATCCGGCGATTTTAAAACTTATAATTCGGAGTTATCTAGAAATGTATTTTTAATAGTGCTTCTGTTGAATCCGCTATTTAAACTGTGACATTTAATGCAATTTTTCCATCATGATTTACGCTGCCTATAGTAGTTAAAAGTGCTGTAGAATGCACCTCTCACGTGTCACATGCAAAATTCGGTTATCTTAAAATTCGAGCCATGCATTGTGTGATATTCAATTAATAAACGCGCTTTCTACCTCTTTCCTTTCCAGTGAAATTAATTGAGCATTTAGATGTAGTAGTTTAAATTTTATAACGTGAAAGCCGAGGCCGCTAAATTAAAAGTGTGTCATTCAATTGAAGTCGTTTCTTTCTTATTACCCTTTTGAAATAAATTTTATGTTTTTATAGGAATTCATATTTTAAAGTAGGCTGCTTTTTTTTCATTTCGGCTTCCACCCTCGAGCTCAGGAGATGCTTTTTTATTTCACTGATTTAATTGGAACCCTATTCTCCTCTGTATGTAGCTTTCTACGAGAGACTTCTGTACTTATACATTGAAGGGGTATTCTCTTACGTCGAGAGTGCTCTGAAATTTACATTATTTCAGTTATCTCGCGAATTTCATTAGCTGTTTCTGCAGAACGTACATGTTCCAATTTACTTTCTTTATATTAATAATATTAATAATGTTTATTTGCCCAAGGATCATGGTACAATTTGTCATTTTCACAGTCTATTGCAAATTATATAAGGCACGTCATATGATCTAAAATTTTAAAAACATGGAAAAAATATGTACATTAAGATACAAAAAACATTTTCACCTTTCAGTATTTTGAGTAAATTAATGTGAAACTGGGTGAGGCAGATAAAATATTATACAAAATAACCACATAAAAATTAAAAGCTATTGACGTTTTTTACAATCAAGATACTCTTTTACCGTGTAGTACATTTTCTGTGATGTTTCTTTAGTTTAGACTTGAAAGCGTTTATGTTTCCTGCATGCTTTACGTGGTTAGTCAACTTGTTGAATAATTTTATACCCATTTCTTTTGCTCCGGTTTATAAAGATTTTGCTCTAATGTTTCTGTGGTGAATATCTGTTGATGTCCTTGTGAGATGGTCATAATAATCACAATTTTATTCTCCCCGCAATAATGCTTTGTTTGATATTTTTCTGTAAAACCCGGAAGAGATTTCTACTATCCGTGACTATACTATACACTTGATTGCTTTGAAGAGAAAGTAACGCAATATTTGACGATTGATGAAGTGCACCGACTTTATGGAAAATATATGCCTTTATCGAACGGCGATCAAACATTCTTGCTGCAAATTACCTCAATTCTTTATTACTCTCGGCATTTCGGGAAGATGAAATTTTAGGTATCAGTTATTTAAAACAAATACTTGGTTAATACGGGAAAATTTTCTATCGAAATACATAAACATAATTGTTTAATAAATGTGAATAAAAACCATAGTATATCGGCTTTAATTGGCCTGAACATTGGAAAGTTTATGGGTAAATTCTTATCCTGTTTAAAATCAGGTCAGGAGTTCAGGTACCGACGCGACGTTTCGACTGCTAACTATGCCTCGTCAAGCTAACTATGCTGTTGTCATGGTGATTGATCGATCCCCTTGACAACGATGGCAGAGTTAGTCAACGAAACGTCGCGAGGTACCGACACGTCGGTACCTGAACTCCTGACCCGGTTAAAAACCCTTGAAGAATTTATCCAAACGATTCGCCGGGAGAGCACTAGTTCCCTCCCTGGAAAGCTAATTTATCGTGTATTCATTTGATATCCAAGTCGATATAAGGTACTTTCTGCCTTTAAACTGTGCTTTTATCCTAATGTGACAAAGTAATTACCTGCGTATTGAGAAAGCAATAGGCCTAAATCACAATTTTAGCATACATGATAATCTTCCTCACAATTTGGGTGAAGTTTCCTTCTGTATATTCATAAATCCATAATGTGAAACTGTCATTATAGGATACATATAAGTAAATATTACTTAATTTTTTTTATCTTTCTATTTTTGCTGTCAGTAGGTGATCAGTGGTTCGATCATCTCTTTCGGAATTGTTTTCCTGTGAATTTCGGATGGGTCCAGCCGTTCTCGTGTTTGTTGGTGTTTTATTTTGTGTCGTGAATTTTGATCACATCCCTTCCGTGTTCACCACTCGTTCCGTGCGTCGTGTAGCTTGATCGAATTTACCGGTGGAGGAGAGCAATCACTTCCGTGGCCCGCGGGCATTCGCCCGTGCCGAGACCCAATTCGGTCGCCGCCTTCGCCTTCCTCCCTGTCCCCGGGCCCAAGACTGCCCCCGTACGCCTCGCCCGAGTGATCTCTGTCCATGGGGGTGGAGCAAATGCCCTCGCCACAAGTGTCAACGCGCCACATCACTGCGGACGGCCGCTCTTGCGAGGGCTAACTTTTATGTGTTTATTTCTCGGCAGTTCCCTCTGCCCCTCCCTCGCCCTCGGGGGCTTGAGTTGGATTCGCGCCCAGCCTCCTCGTCCTTACCCTTTCACCTTAAAGACCGCGCTCTAAAACGAGGATTCAATATTCATTCATAACGTAGAACCAAATGAGTAAAGAATGGGTTCTGGAACACACGAAGCACTAGGTAAGTGGGAAAGTGGAAGTTTACCGAACCCAAACGATTTGATCGAGAATCGATTCTGGACTCATTATTTTCGCCTCGGATGATATGTTCAATTCATGATCCAATCGAACTTTTTTGATTGAATTCGCCATCCATCCACCTCAGTTATTTTTTCATACTGTGCGATTCCTATCCTTTTCTTTCGTCATTTCTTCGTATGTCGTAATTATTATAATAGTCTCCGGCGTGGCAGTGTAAACATTGAAAACTCTTAAAAGGAGATACTCTCTTGTAATCACACATGTGAGTGATTATAAATAATTATGCTTGAAATTGTTAATTTTTTATGAGTGCCTCCTTTTTTATTTTTCATTGTTTAGACTGTCTCTGTTTATTTATTGATTTCGCAGCGACCGGCAATGGATTTTACTTATTTTCTCTTATTCCTCCCTGACTACCAACCTTCTTCATCTGGGCGGGGGGTGGAGTGAGATGGCGAGCTAGGAGCGTCGGATGGATCCGATCCTCCCGCCCCTCCCGCTCTCGCGAGGTCAGTGAAACAGGTTTGAGGCAAACCCGGAAGATGGGACGGTCGCAAGTGAATGAGTGGAGGGGGAAGTCGGGGAGTGGGGTGGTTGCGGACTGTGGGGGTGGGTTGGGGGATGAGCAGGTGGAAGGGGGGGAGAGAAGTGAAGGAGGGAGTGGAGGAGGATGTTAGTCTTGGTGATTATAACCAGGGGTGAGGATTGGGGGTGGTGGAGGAGTTTATCGCGGCGGAAGACGATCCTAATCGTCAAACCGATCGAAAATGCGTTCCGATGTCATTGGAGGCCCGTCCCAAGGTCTCCAAAAGCGACAGAAGGTTTTGATGCAACATGTTGGAGGCGCGTGGACCGGATGCAATACGTCATTTTTGACCAATTTCGTTGGGCTATAACTCAAATGCCAGGGGTACCCTTTTTTTATTGACTCGGCGAGGTATTCCTTTCTCCTCACTATGCGTTCTGCCAGTTTTTAAAATGTGGCTCTTGTTGACCACGTATCGCCCATCTTGTTGTTGAGGATACCATTGCCCATATGCAGGTTTGCTTTAAATAATTTGGTGCTATTGGTGGACGTTGGGAGACTTGAGTCTTTGATCCGCATTTGAAAAATGTGATGCATTCAAATACATTCGATGAGGTTTGCCTAAAGTATTTCCACTCCACCATCCAGGGCTTTGTCCGATAACTTACATGAGTCAATCGTTTTCCCGTAGGTATTGGTTTAAATTGAATGTAACCTATTCATTTTTATTCATTATCTACGGGAAGTTATAACTTGACCATAAGAAAAAAGAGAAGTGGAGGAATAGATCGAAGAGTGAGAAAAGGTTCTCGGTGAGCTGTTGTACCTTTTTACTTTTACGATTAGGGAATATAAAGGGAGGTAGAATCGAAAAATCTGGACCTGATAAATAGAGTACATATACTAATTATCAAGCTTTAGTTACTCACTAGTCCAAGGGATATCAGTACGTTGATCCGCATAGCACATCCTGTGAAACTGTTTCTATTTGACGAATAAGAGTTATAAAAAAAGCCAAAGTAAATATGTTGTTAAGAAAGAAAATATTTAACAATTCGCTTGTGTGGGGAAATAGTTTGGAGGAAAATCCTATAATTGAAGGGGAAAAGAAGCAGTACTTAAACGGTAGAGATATTTACGTAACAATTTAGTAACAAATAATTTAGAAGTTAAATCCTTAGAGACTTTGACAGCGTTGTCTGATTTTGAAATCTGTTTTTTCCTTAAGAAAATAAGGATAATTGTGAGGCTTAAACGTTCGAACATGATAAGTTTGATGGAATAAAAAAATATAGAAGAAGGAAAAGAGCATTAAAATATGGTATAAATGAAGTAGAGAAATGTTTATTACGGAATGTCGAGGAATAGAAAGATAATATATTCGAAGATTATCGCGAAATTGAGTGGAAATTATTCATGATGAAATAACAAAACGTGCAATTTTCCACTGTATCTAATTTACTTTCGACCCGGGTTTCATTTTTAATCAGATGTTCAGATGAAGATGATGTATTGACATTGAAACCCAGATCTTAAGTAAATGTTATAATGTGGAAAATGGCAAGTTTTGTTATTTCATCAGAATGACAAGATTTTAAGGACTGGATAAGAGGCAGTAGGGTATGCGATAAAATGCTACCGTAAAAGAGAGAGGATACGAATGGGCGTTTCATATCGCATGGAGAAGATGTGAAAATGTGACGAGCTGCAGAAGGAAAGAGTGAACTATTAGTTGTTTTATTTGCGATGAAAGTAGATGATGATACACGTATATTAGTGATCAATGACCGTCTTTTTATCTCTCATCGTTTGGCAATCTGATATGGTTTCCAAGGAATATTACTGAAGGCATTCCCGACCATAGGAATTTAATTTGTTTCTTTTGAAAGGCTGTAAATAAATTAAACAGCGATTAAGACTGTTTTGTTAAGCTCATTGAATCCTACTCTTGAGCTACTCCTTTAATAATTTATCCCATTCACAATATCAAATTATTTACAATATCCTCTTCTTTCTCCAATCACTAAAACCTTTCATTCTCTCAATCAATATATTTCTCTGAATTTATTTCAGTGTCGCTGTCATCCACCTATGAGAAACCTTCATATTTTCTGCACCAACCTACGTGTCATCACTCTCTCCGACCCTTCCTTGTTTTCTACCTGTGTCTTGCTTATGTTTTTCCTCTATATTCTTAATTTTATACCATCTGTCGCCTTACGTAAAGAATGAGTTTCTGCACGCTGCCCCTCTCTTCCTCACGTTTTTAAGTCTTTGCGATTATTGTGCCCATGCTCTTTATAGCCTTTCTGCGATAATTCATATGTGTATGTGCCTTTTGATACATGGCGGTAATTTAAATTACTTGAAATTAATAATTGTGTCTTGAAATGCTTACAAGTATTGTTCATTGCCGTGTCAAATTATTTTCGAGTACATATGAGACTGTCTGCTCCGATAGTCCTATTCTATTAATCTATTACTTTCTATACTTCACAATATCAAGTGTTGACGCTTGTGAAACTACTTAAAAGTGTTTCATAATTACTGTAATCGAAGTTACAAAATATTTCCCGTTTTTAAGACGGCATTCATTTTTTGGGAGTGGGTTTCTACTGCGTAGTCATTGTTCTTACTCAAGCTTTCGCAGTGATGAACAGTGATGTTCATCATTGTTCCTGATGATGTCTTCAATGACTGCAAAAGCCTTAGGGGGAAAAAAACTGGCAGCTGAAGCCGAAAACTCTGGGACCAGAAAAGGAAATTCATTGCCGCGAAAATACACGTTCCAAATTAAGTCGTTATTAGTTTTCAGAGTTTTAGTGGTAAGACCTTTTCTCATTTTTTTCTTTTTTTTAATCCCATCTCAGCCAAACAGTAAACCTTTTGAAGGAACACGACCCTGCGCATCCAGATGGAGAGTATCTTTCCTCTTTTTATATTTTATTTTTCCTCTCTTAATATTTTATAAACTCCCTTTGATTTAGCGCTGAAAAGTCCCCCATCTCCCCTTTTCTTCTCGCCTGGAGCAATTGTTAATTCCCACACCCGAGTCCCCATTGCTAATTAACGAGGCTGAAACTGTGAGTTGATTCTTTCAACCAGGTTTGCTTTTTTTCCTCCCATCGACTTAAGATATCGCCTCAAGCTTAACTTAATTTTGTATTTAGGCCATTCAGTTTTACCCTTAACTAGATGATCATCTTCTCCGAGTTCCTTCTCCGAGAAAAAACGGCTTGCTTAAGTTTTCTCTGGTTTGCTTCCCAATGTTTGATGCCGAAAACTCAGCGGTCAATTAAATCTGTGGCGAGAGTTACCTTTTCTCGAGTCAAAAAATGTTTTACTTGATATTTCAGCAGCTGAATTGATGAGTTAATTTGACGTTCTCACTCAAAATATTAGCCTTTCTTTCGCCTCGAGTCAAAATGGGTCCATTCCTTTCACAGTTCCCTCGTTCATTATATTAATCGTTTTTTACTCTCGATGATTTAATCTGGAGCGATATTATTCCCTTGTGAAGGCCTTGGATATTTTTTGTAATAATATTAATTTTTTTCACTGCAATGTTATGAGGGAATATTTTTTAAAATCCCACTGCGTTGTAAGGGGTGCTTTTCTAAGTGACAGCTTGGTCTTTCGTGCGGTTTCTTTCGAATTTTTATTATTTGTAGTAGGAACCTACTGCTATAGTATTAACCGCCCTATAGGTCGTTTTACCCGCTGACAGATATTGCGAAAACTCTTGCATGGACTAAGAAGAATAGCACCGTGTAAATCAATTTTAATCTTGAGTGATAGTATTCCATCTCAGAAGACCTTGGATAATTATTTTGAGGGAGTTGGTAGTTTCTTCCGTAACACGTTATTGGTGTGTTATTTTATCAAGCTATATTGGAAGGTTCTTCTTGCTGACTGATGACCGAATATTTTAGGAATTCATATGAATTCTGAATCATAGAAAGTTATATTTATTTGATTGTGTTACTAATATCGAAACAAACATATTTTCCTCCTATTATCGAAATGATTTGGGTTACGGTTTGAACAAAGTATTTTAACAAATAGTGCGCTCTCGAAGCACTACGGGTAGTTCTCAAAAATTGCTACTTTGGAGTCCTTTTAATTTTTAGACGTCTTGGAAACGATCTTTAGCGTCTAATCGTAAGAAGTCGAAGTTTTTGGCTTGCTTATTAATTGAAATATACCACCGAATTTCCATGTAATATTTTCGGAGGAGGCTTTTTTTAAGAGATATAATAACTTTTAGCTAGTGCCATTTTTATGCCGATCGTATGCAATTATATTCGTTATATATAATCAATACATAATAGAAAATATTTTTCGTCAAGAAATTTTAAATTGCTTGGTTGAATGTAGCATTAAGAGAGAATATTATGAGCGGTATAACTGTAAGCATAAATGCAATGGGATTTGGGGATGCATTTTACAGCCGGTGGAAATTTCATGGGTAATTAGTTATTTTTTATCAGTTATATTTTGGTAATTATTTTGTATTTGTAATCAATAACACTTCCGTGAGTGTTGTTGTAATTGAACCCCATTGTTTTTTTTATGATTCCCGTCCCGTCCAACACTATGAACCACACTCATCTATCGATGAAATCTTTTAATCTGAACAGTTAGCAAACGGTTGCATTGGTGAGTTACCTTAAGTATTGGTGGGATGTGGTCATGGTGGTAGGAGAAGGTAATGAGTGGTTGTATCGGCCTTGAGAGAACAAATTACTTGTTTTAGCTGATAGCAATAACCTCTAGCTTCGCTGATTGAGGCGTAATCGTGACTTGTAATCGCCAGGGCTCTGCTGAATCACGGTTATTACCGGGAAACTTAATAGATGACGCAAACAAGTCCGCAACGTAAAGTGTGTTGTTTATCTCCTACAGATTTACCAAGTAAGAAGCGAAAATCACTTTTATCCCTACTCATGCAGTTGTAAGTTCACAGCTTACCTTAGACGTTTGGCCTGGGTGCCATGTCCAACTTAGTTTAATTTCGGCTATGTTCGATCCTTTTTCTTTTATTGAACTTAACTAGATAATATTCTGCTCTTGCGCTCTAATAAATCTTTGAGCGAGAGAGAGCCCATATTTCCGGTCATTTGGTGAATTTCATCCAATCTGACATGTTTTAAATAAGTTTTGTGACAGCAGTTAACGCAGTTATTCTTCCTGCCTTTATTTTGGAATGAGCGCTAGGAGAAAACGTCTTAGAAACTATCTGGCCTCTTTATTCAGTCAAATTAAGCTGTGTTTATTTACATATAACACTATATGGGATCTGCGGGTTGCCGTTAACAGATCAAATTGATATACTTAAAGTGAAGTACCTTATTTCCGTCTGTCGGAGAGGAGCCAAAAGCCATCGGCATGCCGTGGCATACTCGTTTACAGTTTGTTTTGAGTGGATTGTCAGCCGATTGGCGAGAGCCTTCGTCTGCCAACCCTTGTGTCCCACGTTTACATTATTTTAGATGAACACCTTCTGCTAAAGTCGAGTTGTGTGACTTTTCTAGGTGCATTTAAGTTCTGTGGGTAAGCAGGAGTTCCCGGGACAGGATTCTTAATGCGGTATTATTTTAATTCCTTTACTTGAATCGAAACCTTACGTAATGAAAATCATTGAAACTTTATCCTTTTGAAATTCGTCTCAAGCCAAATTTCACTGAGGAATGGCAAGTATTTCGCGTTGACCAATGAAGCGATACCGTGCGGTGACGTCGATCCAGCGAGATGCCGCCATGGTCACGTGACTTTTCCAATTGTACATAATGCCACTTTTGTAGCCGATTTATAATGCCTACTTTTGACGCATATACTTACAGGCTATTTATTTAAGGTCGTTATAAAACTTGCTCTTGTGTGAACTACTGAAATATGAGAAATGAATGTTATCCATTCCATCCACCGTAGTGACAATTGGCGACCCTTACCCTCTTCTTTCTTCAAAATTGGAGACGTTGGTTTTTGTCCAGGTTGTTTTGCAATATCCCTTTCATTTTTTCTTCTTGCATCTCTGTCCTTTTGTAAATACTAAGTGTCTTTTTCCGTCTGGCGAAGTACATTGGTGTAATACCCGTCGTATTTAAACTTGCTGTTCCTTTCTTGAGGATGACTATTATGCAGCTGATATTATCAATCATACATTGATCAGTTTCCACTGACAATATTTTTCCTTTTTTTTCTGCATTCCCTTCTCTTTGGACGGAATTGTGTCCATTGCAATATCTTTTTCCCGTATGTGTAAGACCGCTCATCGCTATAATACAGTGGACTTTCTCCACGCTGTCCTCGAGGCCATCATAAAAGACTTAGTTCCTTTAGTTAAGCCCAGGACAAAAAAATTCCCCTCATGGTTTAAACCAGACACAATACACGTTCTTGGAAACAAAAATCGCGCTTGGTACCTCCAAAAGGCCGTCCCAAACGAGGAAACTTGCCGATCTCACGCTGATCTACGCAGATACTCCAAATTCCTCATTCGCCGTGACTACGAAAAATACGCGCAGACTGCCTCTTCTGCTATCTCCTCCAGCCCCAAAAAATTCTCGTCCTTGATTAATCATCGCCGTAATCGTCCTCAAATTCCTGAAGCAGTCTCCTAATGCCGCGGGATCACGAGAATACCAAAAATTCCGCGGGATCGGCGAGACCTAACCTCTTTCTAAAATTATTTTCCGATTGCCTACAGCCTACTTCCAACCATAAAATGACCCCTGTCCATTCCCCCCTTCTAAATTCAAATCATTGCCTATCCCACATACAGACGGACTCTCGGGAGGTTTTTCTATTATCTGCAAAATACCCCTCCACCGCTCACCTGGCACTGATGGTCTCAACCCTAAATTCATTCGCAACTGTGCTTCATCCCTCTCACAACCTTAAACCCTCTTATTCAATCGCTGTTTTTCCCTAGGAACCTTCCCTCCTCAATGGAAGTGCGCCAACGTTACTCCGATACATAAAACAGGCCCCAAGAATGATGTTTCCAACTATCGCCCCATCTCATCGCTTCCGATCCTTTCTTCCGTTTGTGAGCGTATTATTCTGAACAGGATTTACTATTTCACCTCTCCTTTTTATCTTCTCAGCAACATGGTTTCCCCCCAGGAAGATCATGCTTAACCAATCTTGCTTTCTTTCAACACTATGCCGTCAGTGCAATAGATAAGTCAACTCAACTTGATGCCATTTACCTTGACTTCTCCAAGGCTTTTGACACCCTCTATCATCAACTCCTCCTTCATAAACTCAGTCAACAGTTTGGCATACATGGTATGTTCCTCAGCCTTCTCTCTAGCTTTCTCTCCAACTGAACCCAGTGTGTAATACTCGCAAGTGATTCTTCCTCTTGGTCTCCTGTGACGTCTGGAGTTCCCCAGGGCGGTGTCCTTGGGCCATATCTTTTCAATTTATTTATAAATGATCTTCCTTCTCAACTCCATTCCTCCCATGTCCAGACCCTTCTCTATGCTGATTATTGCAAGATTTACAAGCATATTAATAACACTTCTGACTGTATTAATCTTCAAATTGCCTTAAATCAAACCTCCTTGTGGTGTGATACCTGGAAACTTAACCTAAACCCTGGAAAATGCAGCATCATGACTCTTGCTCTGAAAACAAAACCCCTGACTTTAAATTACACCATTAATTCAACTCCCTTAAACAGAGTGACAGCTATGAAAGACCTAGGTGTGATAACCGGCCAAAAACTAAATTACTCCGACCACATTCAGACGAAAAAGTAAAGCAATGTCCCTATTAGACCTTCTTTACCGCTTCACAGAAATTAAAGATCCCAGAGCACTCCATTCCTACTTCTCAACAATTGTTCTTCCCGTAGTATCCCCAATCATATTGCTCTCCATTATGGTCTATATCAGCCCCGACTAATCTAAAATCCCTTGATTGCATCCCCCATTTCTTTGCCAAAATAGTCAAGCACAGAGTCCCACATTTCCGCAATATGTCCTCAAATGCTATTCTGTCTTCTCTTTTCATTTCTATTCTCCAAAACCACAGGTTTCAAACTGATTTAAAACTTCTCCATAATACCCTTAACTCGACCATTGACTGCCCTGAACTGCTTTCTCTCTTCAACTTTAGCATACCAACTCGATCCACCCGCACGCATTCACTACTCCAGCTCCCTATTCCTAGGATATCACTCACCCAGCGCTCACCTTTACTTCACCTCTCCTCCCTTCTTAATTAACTCCCTCACACTGTCGATCCTTTTTTTTACCATGTAACCATTTCACCACCCAAGCTATATCCCACCTGTCAACAAATTAAATATTTCCATTTTCCATTTTGGGCTCTTGAGTTGTTGATTTTTATGTTTGTTATTGTATTTTTGTTCTCTTTCATGTTTATTGTTAAATGTTTCACTGTAAATTGGCGCTACTGCTGTATGTGAACAATGTTTTACATAAGTAAATACCTTCTTTGAAGAATTAAAGTGTTTGCTGTATATCTCGAAGGCATTGATCCACGACTTGGGCGAAATAATGGAAATAGCATTCTTGAATCGTGAAAAAGATCCTAAAGAGCCCAAATTGTTCAGTAATTTAAATGATCTTGTGATGAGTGAGGATTAAAACGTTGCAATCCCTTTTTAAACCGTTTTATTATTTACCTGCTACTTTTTCTTTGGCTCTGCTATTGTCAAAGCATCGCTTTCCTTGCTATTGTTTTCCGCCTTATTGAATTACATTTTAGGGGTTGTGTGATGTCTGTTTGCCTATGTTTATTCTTTAGCGTGTCGTCTTGGCTTTCACTTGTTTTTGTGGCGAAAAGGAATAGGCTGGTTTCGGTTTCATTATTTCTGATGTTTATTTCGTGGCCCAGAGGAGAAGAGCATGCACGAAACTGTGCTTAAATGTGGCGAAAGCGAAAATTATGTTAGGGTTGAGCGGGAGCAGTGAGTAGTTTCGAAATAAATCAGTGAGACTGATCCAATATCTTTATAAGCCGACCACCAGTTATCATGATTATTATTTTTTTGCTAAAGTGTGAAGATGCTGCAAGGAAGCAGGGTGTGTGCATATTTGTATTTTTTTAATTTGCCAAATTAGCAACATTAATTATGGCTGCGAGTAATTTATTCCATTTCGAGTGTTTTTACTTGGTACTATATTGTATGCAGTAATGTCGATCTAGCTTAAAGTCACTCACGACATTACTTTTTTGTGGAATTTAATAGGAATGTATTTCCACTTTTAACTGATATCGGCTGAAATTAATTATTTTAGAGATATTTTCGAGTATTCATACGGAATGAATTATCTTTATATAGTTTTCCTGGATCAGATATAAAAATTGTGGAACACGTCGCAAAATTGAGATTTTATTTTAATCTTACTATTTTCCTCTTTGGTTGCGTTTATTCGAGAACGCTGTCGAATGCCATCGCATGATACAGAAGAGGGAAACGTATATGAGCCATGACGCGTCAAGTTTGACATAATAATTTCACTGCGAATGTTGAGTGAAAGGTGGTAACAGTATTGTGATAATCGCCCCTCCTATGTTGCTTTTGCGACGTGCCTTCGACCTTGGTTTCAGGGATTGATTTCAAGGTTTAATTGTGTAATAGTTTGCGACGAGAAGCCGCGGAATAATTATACTCGTGTAGCAAGTTTACGAAGTTGAAACTGTGCTTTTGAATTAGCAGTGTGAGAACTTAGAGTCGGATTGGAGGACTCTGTAATAGGAGAACAGAGTTTTCTTCAAGGGTTATAAATACATTCTGTGTTGGAAATGTTATTGGAAGTCTGAAAATAAGTCAATCTTACTCACTGGTAGGATTGGTTTCGGAAACCCAGTATATATAATTTATACCAAGTAGGATACAATCTCTAAATATCTTTTCATAATTATTTCTAACAAACAGAAGGGAAAAAGGGATAAAAACACTTAAAATGGGATACAACTTGGATGTGAAAGGTGGAAGATAGCGGTATCCAACGAAAAATTCGGCTGGGCCCGGAATCGAAATCGGACCTTCCAGTCCTGGATGGTGAAGTACTTTTAAAAAGTGTATCGTATTATTGCTTCACATTTCATGTATCTCGCTCAGTTTTCTCATTTTTTTGATCAGCAGAATTCTGATTGCTATGAACCAACTGCTTTATGAGCGTTTGCAGGAAATGGTGTCTTCCTTAACGTTCCTTTGCTCCATACCCCTTTGAATTAGTGGTTCCCGATCCATTATCATTGGCTTTCTTGTTAATTTTTGTGACAAAACTTCCAGTATGATCAAATTTATATGGCGTATGTAATGATGTATTTTATCCCAGTGTTAGCTACGTTTCACTTATAATGGAGATGATTCAATTGCATTTTTTAATTAATAGGTATCTAATTTATGTTTCACATCCATGGTATTATTACCACACCATTATCCTAGGTGAATTGTGAGTTGTCTTAATTTTATATAGTCTAATTTTCATCCCCTTAGCATCGTAACCAATTAATTGTAACATTCTCTCGTAATAAAAACACATTTTTAAAAGGGAATTGTTTTTCATCTCATCGTAAGAGCATGGTAATATTCAACTGGCAAATACACCTTTAAAATTTCAGTGACGTTAGCTGACGATTTCAAATATTTTTTCTTAAATTATGTGTGAAACGTCCGTGTGGTGGAAAATTGTTTTTGTGTAACTACTCGTTGAATCACATTTCATTTGTGAATACTGTTCCCGAAACCCTTATTATTTATTTTCCTGACTATAATTCATTATTGAAATTTGAAACCTTAAATATATCACTGTCTTCGAAAGTTTCTATTTCTTGCTCCAGAAGAAAAAAAATGAAGCCTACGTGCTAGTTTTAGCTAGAAATTTCAGTCCTACATAATCTTTCTCAGCGAATGAAAGGATCATTTGCACATGAAAATAATTTATTCAGACATAAATAGCGTTCTGTCATGTTGGGTTTTCATGCCATGTGTCTCTTCCTTGAACTACGACCTTGACGTGGTGGAAGGGCTTGTGCGTTCCAATGACCCCTAGAGCTGGACTGGCAGGAGCAAGTACATTGCTCCTGGTAGGGCCACCCATGCCAGATAGGTCGAAGGGTAGGAGCCAGACGAAAGGTAGTTCCGTGATGGTGTCACGTTAAAAATACCGTTGAGTCGCGTGGGATACCTCTCAACTATCACTTCCCAGAACATGAAAGTCATCCAAAGAGATCTGATTCCTGGCAACTACGGGACGCCGCCCACCAGGGCGGGTGTCGTGCCCGGCAGCGGGGGAGGCAAGGCCTCCGCGGTCGTCATCACACGAAATCCTTGCACAGAATCAGAATCATCATCAGAAGATACAAGGGAAAGGAGGGAGAAGAAGAAGAAAAAGAGGAAGAGGAGGAGGAAAACAGTGGTAAAAATAGGAACTTGGAACGTAAGGACCATGATGAGGGCCGGGAAGCTTGAAAATATTAAGCAGGAAATGGAAAAAGGAAAAATAGATGCTTTGGGATTGTGCGAGGTTAGATGGAAGGATAGCGGGGACTATTGGAGTGATAACTACAGGGTGATCAATAGTGGGGGAGATGAGAGTCAACGGGGGGTAGGCATGGTACTGAACACAAAGTTGGGACTGAGGGTGGTAAACATTGAACAGGTGAACGACAGGATACTAGTGGTAGAAATAAAAGCACGCCCGACGAATTTCGTACTGGTCCAGGTATACATGCCTACGAGCAACCATAGGGAGGAAGAGGTGGAAGAGGTGTACGAGCAAGTAGAAGAAATAATTAGAGAAGTGCCGGGGAAGAAAAACCTGATAGTGATGGGTGACTGGAATGCAGTGGTGGGAGAAGGGAGGGACGGATTAGAAGTAGGAGGGTTTGGGCTAGGAAGAAGAAATGATCGCGGGGAAAAGGCAGTTGAATTTTGTAGAAGAAATAAATTAGTAGTGACAAACACTTGGTTTAAACATCACCCCAGGCGTAGGTACACATGGAAAATGCCGGGTGACACTGGGAGATACCAAATTGATTATATAATGGTGAGGCAGAGACTTAGGAACAGTGTAAAAAACTCTCGTAGCTATCCAGGGGCGGATGCGGACTCGGATCATAACTTGGTGATGATGAAGTGTGAAGTTAGATTCAAAAGGCTTTGTAAAGGTAGGAAGATAAAGAGGTGGAACCTTGAAGCATTGAAAGGGTTGAAAAGGAGGGAATACCAAGAGCTAGTAGAAAAGAACATAGGTGAAGAGAAGCGGATGGGAACCATAGAGAAGAGATGGGAGGTTATAAAAACAGGCATCGCAAGAGCGGTAGAGAAAACAATAGGAACGGTGGAAAAGAAGAGGGTTAAGAAGCAGTGGGTTACAGAAGAAATGATAAAGAAAATGGAGGAGAGAAGGATATGGAAAAACGTGAACACCGACGTAGGCAAGAGGAAGTACAAGGAATTGAATAATAAACTCAGGCGAGTGACCAATCGGGCAAAAGAAAACTGGTGGAAGGGACAATGCGAGCAAATGGAAAAGATGCAGGAGGAGGGGGAAGTGGGCGCTTTGTACGCCAAGGTGAAAATGTTATCGGGTGGTAAGAGAGGTCAAGCGATACCAAAGGTTAAGGACAAAACAGGAAAGATATTAATCGAACAGGAAGATATCCAAGAAAGGTGGAGAGAATACGTAGAGGAGCTATATGACAGCGAGAATAGACCCCTTAGCCTAGATCTAGAGGACGAAGGAACAATAGATAAAGATAACCTCGGACCAGAGTTACTTGAGAGTGAAATAGAGAGGGCACTAAGAGAGATGAAGGGTAGAAAAGCCGTGGGAACCGATAACCTACCTTCGGAGCTACTGAAGAATCTAGGTAGTAGGGGGAGAAAATCGTTTTTCGAACTTATTCGCAGGATCTACGAGGAAGGAGTATGGCCAGAGGATTTCGTGAAAACAGTATTAATACCTATCCCGAAGAAGAAGAAAGCGTCAGAATGCGAGGAGTATAGAACAATCAGTTTAATTTCGCACGCAGCAAAAGTGTTGCTTAGAATACTAAATAGAAGGTTGGAGAGCAGAGCAAAGTGCTATTTAGGCGATGACCAATTTGGGTTTAGGAAGGGGAGGGGAACCAGAGATGCGATTGCGGTAATGAGGACACTTATAGATAGAAACATAGAGCATAATCAGGATGTTTTCGCCTGTTTTGTAGATTTCGAAAAGGCGTTTGACAGAGTAAACTGGGAGAAACTAATGCAGATACTGGGGAAAATAGGAATAGATTGGCGTGATAGGAGACTCATCCGAAACTTATATATGGGGCAGAGGGCTCATGTAAGGGTAGCGGACGGTGAATCAGGGTGGGCAGTTATAGGTCGCGGGGTGCGGCAAGGGTGCCCGTTGTCGCCTTTACTTTTTAACATCTATGCTGAGGAAATGGTAAGAGAGGCATGGGATGAGCTAGACTTGGGAATGAAAGTAGGAGGCCAGTGGATAAAGTCGGTTAGATTCGCAGACGACCAGGCGTTGGTGAGTCGGTCATCGAAAGGACTGCAAACTTTAGTAGATGCACTGGAAAAGCAGTGTGAGAAATACGGAATGAAGATAAATAATAGGAAAACAAAAGTAATGAGATTCTCTAGGACAAAGAAAGCGAAGCTGGTGATAAGAGTAGGAAGTCACAAACTGGAGCAAGTTGAACAATTTAATTACTTGGGTAGTACGCTATAAGAAAGGGGACATAGTAGCAAAGACATTAGGAGGAGAATAGCGCTAGCGAAGGAAGCGTTCAATAATAGAAGGGAGCTGATGACGGGGACCTTAAGTAAGGATGTAAAAAAGAGGCTAGTAAAGAGCTTGATATGGAGTGTGGCGTTGTATGGGGCGGAAACGTGGACCTTGAGAAAGGAAGACGAAAATAGGCTGAAGGCTTTTGAGATGTGGGTGTGGAGGAGGATGGAGAAGGTGCGTTGGACGGAAAGGAAGACAAATGAGGAATTGCTTGACATGGTGGGCGAGGAGAGGAAACTTATAGATGAGATTAGGGGAAGGCAGGGTAGGTGGCTGGAAGGGGTAATGAGGGACGATGGTTTGCTGAAGGTCGTGATAGAGGGTAGGATGTTGGGTAAGCGGGGAAGGGGAAGGAAGAGAATCGGTTTTATGGACGGGATGAAGAAAGGTAGGACTTATGCTGAGATGAAGAAAGAAATACAAGAGGTAGAAAGGGCACAGCACGTGTAAGAGTTCGTTGGATATTCTCTGACTTTCATCACAACCTACCTCTAACCGGTAGATTACTGTAATGAATGAATATTATATGTGCGCTCTCAGGTAGCTTTTCTCAAAGTTTCTAGCAGCAATTCCCGTGTTTCTTTCCATTTGGAATACGTTTTACGCTTAAGTGATATTTACGAATTATCTAGATAACCGCTGTACTTTCGCTATGTTCAATTTTATGAATCGCCTCAATATTCAGTTTTTAAGTTCTTAGTTGCCCTTGAATTTACTTAATTAATCATCTCCCGAATCGGGTGCTTTCGCCGAAAGATAATCTAACCCCCGCGGTTGAAACAGAATGGTTACAAAGTAAGCGTTTTCGAGTCTCGACGTATCCGCTCGACCGGTGTTTTGTTTTACCGCAATAGTTTCTTTAGTATTTAAATGGCGGGCGTCTGCTTGAGCTCAGTGCTGTGTTGACATTGGAGTTGTTCAAACACTTTCGTGCCTGAAAGCGGCGAGAAACCTGCCCTATTTTGAGTCCGCAGTGAGTCTGCTACGTCATGGCTCGAGACCATATTTCATTTCCTCTAGGTCTCATCCTTATTTTGAGTCACTCAGGGTAGTTAGTGTCTTTTAGTATACTTCGAATATATGTGGCGTTTATAGCCCAAACGTTAAATATGGTACGTATTTGTTGGAAGATTTATTGGCAGGTATGGTTTAAATCCCTTTTATCACGTTATTTACCACATAATAATGTTCTTTTACGGTATTTACTTGATGAGCTACAAATTTTGACGAAACTTACGGGAATTTTTATTTTTGTCGTTTATTTCCGAAATCGGGTGTCGTTATTCCTTTCGCCCCGTCCGTTTTTTCGCTAATAAAATCTCGTGACCATCTCCAGCGTAATAATTCTTTCATGCCAGTTTCACTCTGGTGAAATATCAATTTTGAATTTCAACTTCGGATATTTGTTTGCCAATACAAATGAGGTGATCACACTTCATATTTATGAAAGGGTCAGACCTTTTTGAAAGTGAAACTTGTAATATTTAAATTTACATAATTGAGAAACTACTAAATTAACTCATGCTATAATTTATTCTCCCTTATTTCTCACTGAAGCTCTTCTGTCGCATACGCCTGTAAGTTCTGTGTCCATTCGTGAATAATGCTTGTCACTCGAAATCCGTAAACCGAGAAGATGTGAAGGATGGATGAAGTTAAGTGAGACTATATTTTTTAAGATTTATAATTTAATCAGAAGCTTTTTTTTCCTCTTCGATTGACAGATACACTGCCCCCAGGCCACATGATATATACCTACTAGCAAATGATAAAATTGTCTTTTACCAGATGAAATTATTTTAAAATTATCATATTATATCAAAGTATATCGTATTATACAACAAATCGTATTATATGCCATTTTTTACTTCTTTAATTCCTGTTTTCTATTGTTAAGGTTTTATAACCCTTAATGTTACAGATATGCCCTCTGCATTAAGTTTGTGTATGACTTAACTATATTATTGCCCTTAGTCTTGGTTTTTCAATTTTTTACGAAGGTCGTAACTATTTTTTACAATTTTATTTCTTCGTTTAGACGTAGAGTACGCTCGAATTTATTCTCCTTCCTTACCTATTGCCTTATTTCACTTCTCGAGAGCGATCACGGAGTTGAATCAACCTGTTAATTTTTATCACCGAGAGTCCTTAGCTCTGTTCATTCTTTCCATGCTCTTTTCTGTTCTTTGTAGCATTTCTCACCCGTTATGTTTCCATTCCTCCCTTATACGAATTCCTCTTCCCTCTGATGGAAGGACTGGGAAATAGATGCGATAATGCTGGCGGCCTCTTTCTTCAAACTGTTCAATTTGTAAACTGAAGTTTTCGATTATTTATTGCGGGAAATGTGTTTGTCCTTTGATATGCCTGGCTGATGTTGGGGAATAAATTAAGTGTTTTGTTTTTCCCGGAAAATTGGCATTTTTTCAGCGATTCGGGGAGTGTTAAAAATATCTTCTTATCTCGGCATTACTCATCCTCATTGGAAATCTAATGGAAAATATTCCCTGAAAGAATATAAATAGCAATTAGATGATGATTACTGTATAATTGCGGCGCGAGTGGAGTACTTTGTTATTCTTTCTCTGACGAGTTAATGTTAACGTGATAAATTGGCTCATTGATGATAAATTTGCTATCGGGCTGATGTCTTCGTTTTCCAAATCAGTTTTCCCTTTAAATGTAGTTCTACCTGTAACATGTTCGGGTATTTTTATTTAAAGATAATGTATTACGGACGCGTTTTTGTATTGTATATGTTTTCACCATAGAGTAAGGTATGAGAGGGCTAACGCCCATGTTGAGAAGCGTATTACGTTTTGACGTAGTTTTGGAACTGTCACCCAGGTGTCACTACGGTCGTCAGTTCCATAGCCGCGCGACCAATTTGAATCCCTTTTGCGCTGCGTCCCATGCGTGTATCGCTCCTCGTTCATCCCGCAACGAAACCGATGGGACTTGAATTGTTAACGGGGGAAGAACTGCTGACGCGTCGGGCTGGAGGATAGAAGCTGAGAAGCTCCGAGAGCTCAGACAGATCCGGCAAAGCTCCGAAAAAACGTTGTTTGCGGCTGAGTCGTATGTGTAAGAGAATTTTCAGGCTTAAGCGTTCCGTCGAAGGCTTATCCACTATAGCTTCAGAGCTTATGACTCCAGATCATCTGCTGGCTTCTTTATCTTGGGAGCTGTTTAATGGTTTGCCATTACTATTTGAAGAAAATAATGACTGGAAATGCCATTGATATTAAATCGTTTCCACTAGTGAAACGGAACTACAGAAAGTTTTCAGTATTTTGAGGATATGAATTCGCTGCCCAGCCATTTTGCCGACGTTGCTGAAATGACTTTTGATTGTAAAGGCGCAGAATAAATCAAGGGATGATAATATAAAATTCCCACAGCTGTAAACGGAGTTTCCGAATGTTTGATCCCAAACTTTCGGAATTAATTTACTCTTCGACATTGGAAACGACTTTGAAAAACAATTTTCCACAATTTTCAATTTACAACTTTCTGAGATAGTACATGCGCATGTTTGTCCTTTGAAACATTAGAATTATAGACTATTGTATTATAATTGCTAATAGATAATTGTATAATTTATTCCATTAGAATTTATTTAAACGTTTTCCTGCCCTACTCTGAAGAACTTGAAACATGTTTTACTTGGGTATGGAGGCTAATATTTTTTTATTATGGTATAAATCAAGCGGAATGAATCAATGTCTGTATATACCCCAGTAATCCGACGTAAGAGCCTTTGGCGGGGGGTGTAGAAAACCAAAAGTTTTAGCGAAAGGGGAAAAAAAACTTTAGGCATCTGTATGGGAAATGGGGTGATTGGATGGCGTTTATTTGTAAATGGGTTTTCTAAAATAGTCGTGAATGGTTTGTGGAAAAATAATTTTTAAATATCTGTGTTCGACAGTTTATCTCTCTAATTTTGTCGCCTTTGTCTGAACCTCAGAGGTAGTGTTGGGGTAACATTATGCCTTCCGTGGCAGTCAGGAACTCGGTCGATTCGAATGTATCTAATGATCTTAATCTGGCGAGTAATCTTCGAATCATCAGAGATTTCCACCCAAGTTCTTCTAAAGCCGCTTGATACTTTTTGATCTTTCGTAGGGATTACTGACGAAGGTTGCTTGCTTACCTATGTATCTTGTTAAATTTACGAATGAAGTCTTTATTTTCTGGATCCCAAATACTAGCGGAGTACTCGAGGTGCGGTTTTACCAATGAAAAAATGTATTTTTCTTTTACTTTATTCAGCGTTATATATAAAAGCATTTTTTTCCGACTTCCGATTCGCTCACCGTATTTCAACCCAAAGCTTTGTTTTGATAGGTGAGGGTAGAGCTCACTCCGTACTAAGCCATTGGCGTGAGAAATTCTCACATTCAGGGTAGGGGGGCCAGTTCCTTTCCCTGGCCACTTGCAATTTCCCACGAAGTTATGACAGAAAATATCACCGCGAGGATTTTAGGTGGGAGTGGGCAGAGAGGCTTCATTGGGAATCGAACCCGGGACCACCCGGGCCGCAGCCCAGTGACTTCCGATTTATTCTCCTTTTCATACAAAAAACGTTCAACAGCAGCTGTCGGTGGTAGGCTAAAACCATTAGTGGCGTCTAAAAATTTGTCTCATTTCCCATTTTTAGTAGGTACATACAAAAAACGTTCAACAGCAGCTGTCGGTGGTAGGCTAAAACCATTAGTGGCGTCTAAAAATTTGTCTCATTTCCCATTTGTTTGTCTTTGGAATCATTATCAGGTATTTCTTTTAAATGTTACTCATTGAGCTTGGAAGGAACCACCCGATTGTCCTTCTTCTTAATGACGCTCATAATTCTCAGCCCTTCCCGAAGCAGCTCTATAACTTGAGCATTTTTTTTATCCAAGCAGAAATCACTAGAGCGTTTTGAGTAAGCTTTGGTGTTTAAGGCATCGAATAAATTATTTATTGTCTCTATAAAATCAGCTGTTGGAAGTGCTGATGGACGTTTTAACTCTCCAGTGGAGTGGCTTGTGCGAATAGCAGCTGAAATGGAATAGCTGAATATTTGAGTAGCCAGCTTCACAGACATTTTCTGGAAAGAGTTGGGCCAAATGTGTGCAATAGTCAGTTTCCACAGAGCTCTAGTTGTCGAGCTGGATGTATCACTCTGGTAAACCTGGCGTGTATTTTCAAAGGAAACGGTCTTTCCTTCCAGAACAAAATCACTATTCAGGAAGTTATTTCTCAAAGACTTCAAAGACAAAGACTCTCAAAGATGAAGAACATCAAAAATGCAATAAATTTTATTTTCATTAATCTGAAAATAAGGGTTTTCGACTGAAACCCCCATCTCTTTAATTGCTTTTCTATTGGTGCTGGCTTGGTCGCAAATGAATCTTCTGGGATGCAGGCCTACCATTAACAACTTTTCAATCAAGGACAATAAGAGTTTCCGTATATTGGAGCTAATGAGCCCATGCTCAGAAATAAAGTACCCTACAGGCAACTTCCAGTTTTGATGAATACCTCTGATGAGGAACACGGATGCATACTTTCCCACTTGTTTCTTCCTGCCCAGATTCCCTAAATATTCAAAACCGTCAATCATGTCCAGGGAATTTGAATATTCTAAATTTTCCATCAGGGACATCTCGTCAAATAAAATTACGCATTCTTTGCTAACATCCGTCATTACGGAGACTTTGAGCTTCAGCTGATGGAAAAACGAGTCGTTAAATCCCGTCAAATATCGTGATGTTCCGATCCACTTCCTCACCGTTGATACAGCGGGAATACAAGAATTTTAATGTTAGAAAAGATGGATTTTACGGTTCTCACCATTTTGTTTTAAAATAGGTCTCTTATTAGTTACAAGCTCAATGTCATAAAATTAAGTTCCAGGAGCTAAGATCATGAAAGGTGAAAATTTCGTGGTTTTGACTACAATAATAACGAATTTATGAGTTTTGGTCAGCGTTTTTCGATTTCAGGCTCTATACGTCGGGGTCGAGACCAATAGGAGAGTACTTACCCGACCTGGAACCTTCCCACCCGTAATCCCGAATTCCTGTCACAATTCCCCTCCTCCCCTTGTAACTCACAACCTCAAGTTACTGAAACGGTCATCGATTTGATCCGACTGAGCAACAACCTTCCCTTTTGCAATGACCGGATGCTTGATTTTGCAGTGACTCGGCTCTTTAAGTGCCTCGGTTATTTGTAAGCCAGTAACTTGTTTCCATGTATATTTTCTTACAATACAAAGGCATGGTCGGCACGAATGATAGTTCCTCATTGTACTTTAAAAGAATTCACGAAAATGGTTCAAAGTTCATTTTGGAAGGCACCATAAAAACGGCAGATTTAAAGAGAAAAATTGCACTTAAAATTTGCCGTTTGAAGTAATATTCCGGGTTAGTAAAGAGTGCTAGTGATAGTGACCAAGGATGTGATCCATTTAAAAAGTTATCGTTTTCATTCTCACTGGAAAGGCGCAACATTATCGGGTCGGTAGATCGAGATTGGAGGAACAAAATGGTCTTTTGAACTATTTGGGACATCGTTTGTAAGATAGAAAACCAGCATTGGTGGAAATTTAGCCTGTGTATCCTCCATGCAAGCGCGGAAAACAGATCGAATTAATATTTACCAATTACGAAATACTTAGCGTTAAAATTTTTTATAGTTGATTGCGTCTCTTACAACACAAATATTTCATACCGCTGCCCAACTCATACAGTTTAACGATAAATAATCACCAAACTACTTCTATCGCATTGTTGTGAGTTACAAGAAACGCAATGAAATAAGGCTTGAATTCACGTTCAGTCAGAGATTCTATATTTTTACCACCTTACTCATCATGATTTTTCATTTTCGATCCTTTCAAATTTGGGGTAAAGGGTGTAGTGGAATGATACAGACCATATATGCAGACGGACATTTTCTGCGGCATAACTGCAGACTCAATTCTGAATTAAAACGGGAAGTGAACAATTTGAACTCAGTTCCTTAGAATTAGAAAAATCAAATCGACGGAATATAACAAGTGGAGGTTCAACATTCCCCTACACAAAGATGGATGGACAATAAAACATTCGGAAAGCTGCCATTCCCCTGGTGCCGGGCGACTGGCCTAGGCCCGCTCACAGAGTAGGATTCAAGGCTCTGGGAAACAAGCATCGTTACCGTGGATTCAAGACATCCACTCCCGGCAGAACTCAGCCGCCTCGACCGTCCCCGAAGAGTCGCGTGAGCATTTTCCTGACGTGTCAGGTTACGCGGGAGACTTGACCTTGACAGGAAGCGGGAGTCTTTCAGGTTGATAACAGCAACACCATCTAGCGGAGAAAAAGCGAAACACATGGCCACCCAAAAAGTTATTCGCAAATCCCTATAAGCGTTGGCACTCTGTATTACTCTGTGGTTTTCACTTTCAACTATTTATTATTTTTTGTTATTTTTATATGGAATAAAATTGATAATTCGATTTCCATTCCTAGCGTAATCATTGAGAGGAAGCGAAGTAACGTATTTTTTTTATCAGCGGAGCATCATCTCCTGCGGAATATGCTCGGATTCGTGCCCCAAAAAAGGCGAACTAAAAAAATGTTAATTATTTCACTTTTTTTTAAATTGATTTGTTTTTCCTCCACCATTGGTTAGCGCCACGCTTATTCTTCAGTTTCGAATGTTATGTGTATTTTTAGGTACCTAATTCTCAATGCAGGTCTTGCTCCCAAATTTATTACGTAAATGGCTGTTTTACATCTGTAAAAATCCATTACCTTTCACAAAAGCAATCTCTGCGAAAGTTTTGTACGCCGAATGTTCTTCAACCAACTCGTCTCAAAGGTTTTTAATTCAGTGAGATTCCTTGGTCGGAGAAGGCTTAAATTTTATGTCGATTTGCGTTAATTAACCAACTAACTGCTTGTACTTGAACGTGAAATCACTGCTTCACTGAACATGAAATGCTGAATATTGTTTTTATTTACTTTTTAGATTGCCGTTTATTTCATGTCTTACGGTCCACCATGCCAAAAATAAATTCGCATATTTCCTTACTCCCGTATTTCTATGAGCGGAGAACATTAACTCCGTATTATGGGATTTGCGTGAAGTGATTTACATACTCATCTATTAGTTATTTTTAATTATTTAGTACTAAATAAATCCCGTTTCAGTCAGAATCGTACTTTTATCGTTTTGCATTTAGCTATTTGAGAGTATAACCTTCAGTGATTAGTTTGTTTATTATTTTATGACTATGCCGACGGACTAATATAGCGTTCTACTTGTATGGGGACATTTAATAGGTACGTGCGAGCACATCAAAGTTTTAACGTGCGTTTGGTAGCTATTGTTCATTCCATCGAAAGCTGTTGCATGTGAAAAGCATTGAATGTTTTTCTGCAGATACCTACGCGGAGAACTATTATTCTCCATTTAAATATTTATCGATGGAATATGAAGTTATGGGGTCAATTTCGCTCATTTAGTTCCGATTTTAGTTCAAAATAACATGTTTATTCTCCTGTAATGTCAACTTATAATTTTCCCTCGCCAAATCTGGCTAACTTACCGCATTATCTCGCACAAGCCAACTTTTTGCTGGCCAACGCTCCCTACTAGTAGTATCTTAACGTCACCGGAATGCGTCATATGCTCAGGTTAGTGGCTCGCCGTAGATGGGGGTCGCGGTGAAGAAACCATAAGCGTATTTGTCTTTAAGAAATACTTTCCTCGCCTTTTAATTAATCATTCCCCTTCATCTTAAATGGTTTCCTCGGCATGCAATGGCCGACCAGCCTCACTTCGATCTCGCTAATCGAACATTGCCATTGCCGTTGAGGCGAATAGAATGTTGTTGAAAGAACAGCCTTTTCTAACTGGCCTTACAATCTTTTAAGCCAGTATTTGCATTCAACATTATTATTGTTAAGTTTTTTCTTATTTGTCTCATTTTACTACTTATGCATAAGAAAAAAGGTGTGTGTATCAATAAACCCCGTCCAATTCGTTAATTTTCACAGTGGATTATCCATGTCCAGATTTAAGTCGTCGGTGTCAACATTAGAATTGTACCAGCTACATTTTTTCTTCCTAGTTTGTTATTCAAGTTTCGTTGACTTATTGTATTGCGCAATGATAGACTGTTGTTCATTTATTGCTATTTTCAATGAATCTAGCAACTTTGTAATTTGTGGTAAATTTACCGACGAATTTCTGTGCTCTGAATTCCGTCTTGTAGGTGATTTAGTAATACCTGCGTAATTCTTGAATATTACCTCTCCCCGAGACTTCATATGAACTTCATAGTGTAGTAACATGTACGTTATTTTATCAGACCGAATATTCTTACAGGTACGTCGTTGCATCCTTCTCCGTTGTGCTTCCTCAGGTCGGCATCTACTGGGTATCCTGCAGGCCAAGAGGGTTTGTCAAGGCTGGAATCTTAACGTGACTCACTATTTCCGATGCAAAGAAATTATGAGGAGTTATGTGGCAATCACTTTCTATCGTAGGGCATGCGTATTTGCTTGTACTTAAAAGACGATATTTCAAAAGTGCAGCAGGCATTCGATGCATGTGCTGATGATAGTGACAAGCGTAATGAAAATATTTTGTCTCGAGAAAGGCTAAGTTACGCACTATCTTATCCGATCGAAATGACTTCTATTCCGGCACTCACATTTTCGGTGGCTTCAACATCAGTTTTTCGAATGCGAAGATTGAAGGCAGCATTCCATGCCTTACTATTTAATGTCACTTCTCTTAAGCCCTGGTGTTCCCCTCTGACATCCCCCTTGATTTAGTCCATGTTTCCGCACGGAGCTTTCCCTCTTTTCTACTCTTCTTGAACCCTCCTGGCTTTTAGTTTTATCCCTCCTCTTAGCCTAAACAGTCGCCTCGGATACCAGTTTAGCAAGGTGTTCACAGTTGCATCCTTTTTATGGTAGGTATATTTTCTCCAACGTTCCACGTGTCTCATTAATGTAGACCCACGTCCCCCCAAGACTGATTTCGGGCACCGTTAGCACCTATTGGAACGCGCAGATTGTTTCTTCATCATGGATGCCACTGTTTTTTTTACGTTCGAATCTGTGTCCCTTGATCATCCTCGTGGGGTCCTCCCTTCTCTTTCGCCCTAATTCGTATCTATCTCTTACGGATTCGTTGAGTCTCAGGGCGTGAACGGTTAATCTAGTTCGTCTTTTACGTGTGGTGTGATGGGTATGATTCGATAATCTGACGGTGTGCCGAGCGGCCTTTGCACGTGGCAGTGAGTGATATTCCGGGGAATCGGGGTCGTGGGCCGAGCGCCACCGCCCGTTGAGATCACCACCCTGGTGACGAACGCCTATGTACGTACTACGTATGTGCTCCACACTTTAGTTCCCTCCCCGTCCCCTCCCTCTCTCCCTCCCCCCATCCTTCATCGGGCCTTGTTTCGCGGGCCTTCCGAGGACGCCCCTCGCATCCCGTTAAGCGAGCAAGAGGTTGCGTTGGTCGTCACCGATGAACGCGATGACATTGGGGGCGGGCCAATAGCCCTTCGAGCAGGGCAGTCGATAATCGCGATCTCAAAATTCCAGAGTAGTATTATTTTCGCATTCCGGATGAACCCTTTCTCATGACCATCATACCGTCACCATCCTAGGTATTCTCCCATTGTTCTGATAGGTCTTTGGACTGGTGTGTATATAAATTCCCCGACCTAATTTTTCTTCAACGATTCCCTCGCAGAATTGTATTACGTTTTTATATCAATTCCCTTTTCATGTCTTTGTGTATTTTGCCTCCATTTTCGAGAGTAATACTTCTTTTACCTCTCCCATACTCACTCTAAATTTCCCCCTTCATAAATACCCCACTTCCACACGTCTTCACCACTCACCCTCTCACCCTTAACTGCATTTTTCCTTCAGCATCCTTTTCTCGTCCAACCATATTCAGTACATGACAAATTTTTCTCTCCCGCCATCCATTACATTTACATCAGGCCAGTGAGCTTTCGCTACATTTTTGCAGCATGATCACAATAATGAGATACGCTTCATGCAGTTGGTCGGGTACATTTGATGAGGGCTTATACGAGCGCTGGCTCTAAGCTTGCTCCTCCGCGCTCTACCGATAAGTTGAAGTTATCTTTTCGTACTAGCCGATTTTGCTCCATCCATTTCCGTAGATAACTTATCAGCACGACTCGATGCTCTCTCGCAGTCGTTGATTGCGGGAAATAATACTGCGTTTAATTGATGTTGGGGTAAATTTCATTTTTACCAAATGTGGACTTTTGTTTGGAATTTCATTCTAAGGCTGTATGTTTCTATCGCATCGCACCTCGAACACCCTCTGGAGTGAAGAAGCCAAAGACCCGCGCTGCGGCGTGAGAACAGCCTTAAGCCACCAATGAGCAGTTAGCCTCAGCAAGCCACCCCAACGTACTATCTCCGCTTTGTTCGACATCCCGATGGGTTCTTGCTCGAGGATCAATATCGGAATGGGTATATGTCAGAGCCAATGTCGGATTTACATTTTATTTCTCGGCGGAATGCCAGTATGCGTCGCAGATGGGAGTCGCCCCAACGTACGGCCCTGCCAGATGGCTCCCGCCCCCTCCACTTCAAGGGCTGTTGTGGAGGTGGCATGAGTAATTCTGCTCCTTGACCGTCCTCAACCGACTCGCTCCTGTCCATCCCAAGTACCTCACCCCCCACGTGTGTTGTATCTGCGACGAAATTTATGTATGATGGCGGTTTCGAATGCGAATCATTAGCTGCTTTCTTGTGCTGAAATGACGTGGAAGATTTACCTAATGTGAAATCTTTGGCCATAATTTTTGTGATTCTTGCATGGCACTTTTTGCTCAGGAAAGCGTTCCGGGAAAGTGGCCATTGAAGAGCAGAAAAAAACACTGCATCAATGGAAGTCATTGTAAATATTTGGAATAGCTCGTCTTTCTTTTTCATCGTTGCTGTGAAGTACTTTGACGCTAAAGAGGCCTCCCACCGACTTCTGTGTAGCTAGGCAAAGGTAAGCCGCGCTGGGCCATTCGACCAAGAGCAAGGCCCTGATTTGCGAACCGAAACGTTCCGTTCCGCTGTCCGAGAGACGAGCAGAGTAGAGGATTGGTTGCGAGGAATGTTGCTTAACGCCATCCTCTGTATTTCGGTAGCGATTGGCATGGTCTCTTTTATTGAAGCTGCAAACCTGTTCGACAATGTTTTACCCGACTTGGACCAAAGTATTAAATATTGAGTGTAATAAAATTACTTTGCTCTTGACGGTTGTTTTCTGTAGTTTCCCTCCTCCTCAAGTGTCTATCGAAACACCGTTCACTGTATCATTACGTCTGCCTCTGAGAAAATGAAAACTCGTCGGATGACAATTGCCGACTTTTAAGTACTCGAAAAAGTCGACACTATCAAAAATTGAGCACGAATATATGTCACACTACAGTACGATAATGAAACACCAAGAGATACGGTAATAGACAAAGCTAGTTCGTGCTGCAAATAAAAAAAGGCCAGACAATTTTAAATACAATAAATATTTAGATAATGGAATGGGATGCCCTTATCGGAGAACTAATGCACATTGGGCATAAGCCTAAAGTAGGAGGATGAAGCGCTCCTACCAGTAGCGAATCTCGGGAGTGCTAACTTAATCCGTGGAGGTTGTTTTCCGGCACCTACCGAATTCGCGGCATGGGCATCGTTCGGGAAGAGTCCTCCCCTCCCCACGTCCCCTCCCCACCCTCCCGGCAGTACATCTCTCACGCAAACAACCTCTCTCGAGGTCAACGCTCTGCAGTCCGCATCCCAAAGGTTCCATTTATCCACTCCCCTCCCTTTACACCCCTCTCCCCCCTTCCCTTTACCATTGTCACGCTCTCTATTCCGAGGGCCGGCCTCGGTGCGTGGGCCATTGCCCTATTCCCCTCCTACCCCCCCACCCACCCCCCTCCTACCACCCCCATTCCACCACTCCGTGGAGCCTCCGCGGATACAAATCGCGCGCGCTGAGCTCGTCAAGAGAGCCAAGTCATCTCTTTGTAAAAAAAGAAATACCTACGCTCTTCGCGGAATCATTGTTGATGGCTCGAGAAGTGATCCGATGGTGATCTTCTGCTTGTGATACCGATAATCACCCATGCGGAATCGCTAAATTGAAACTCGATAAATATCTGCGACAGAAGACAAAGTTTTTTTGTGTAGTTTAACGTAAAGTTTAGTTTCATCCCATTGGTGCCGAGCCTCCAGGTGTTGGGTGGTGGATTGAACTGCATTTAAAATTGAATTACTCCACCTCTAATAAATTCGACCGTATCTGGCGGTACTTGGTGGAACAGCATTTCAGTAATTATATTAAACTGCAGGAGTTGTACTGTACACTTATATTTAATGTACAATAATACACGACAAGTGTTTCAACGCTTAGGGCGTCATCATCAGGTAGAGCGTCATGATCAGGTATTATACCTGACGAAGAAGCCCTAAGCGTTGAAACACGTGTTGTGTATTATTGTACATTAAATATAAGTGTACAGTACAAATCCTGCAGTTTAATTTAACTACTCCACCTCTGGCAAAAAAATTAAATCAATCTCATATCTGAAAGAGCTTATATTATCGTAGTAGCTGAAGTTATATTATTACACCTGAACGTTCCTCTTATCCTCGAACTTATGGTAGGGAATAGTAGCGGAAATAATATCCGATGAAATATTTACGGTCCTAAGGTAAAAGAGATTGGAATTTATCATTAGAATTGTGGAAAGGTTCCCTGAAGAAGAACTATACGGTGAGGTGTTATTTTGCTCCAGTTAGGCATCATCTCGAGTTCGAGACTCGATACTTTTGGAATGAAAACAGTTTTAACGCGTTAACTAAAAAAATTAAACGAAGGCCGCGCACTTAGTTAAAATTCAGGGTGAATGAATGGGAAGTATCGCAAACTATTGGGGGAGTTGGGATGGGAGCTAGTAGTCTCTCAATGGTTAGGTACTCGCCTGACTTATATAAATTTACTTTCGAGGCCCTCCTCTCACCCTCAACGAAATCGCTATTCTCACAGTCAAACAAACTAAATTCCTGGGTTTAATCATTGATTCTTCACTCCATTTTCATCCAATTTAAAAAAAAACTATCAATACACTGCACATAGTTCACTGCACCCTTTGATAAATAGAAAAAGTAAAGTATCCCTAAATTTGAAAAAACTAATTTACACAGCAATAATCAGGCCAGCTAATATGTACGGCAACTAAATCTGGGCGGCTTCACTCTCCAGTTCCCAAATCCGAAAATTTCAAACTACACTAAATAAAATAGTCCGTATGATCACCAACGCCAGATGGTTTCACTCCAACTCCTGCCTTCATAATGAATTTGGGATACAATACATTACAGAGCACCTCATTCAAAACTCCAAAACCTTCAAAGAATCCCTTCAAAAACACCCTAACCCATTATTTAACAAACTCTGGAATCTGAACATAGACCCTCACCTTAACCCTCACCTTAACCCTCCCCAAAACGTTCTCTCGTCCACGACCCACATTCCCTCTAAGCGGAAAAAAGTAAAAATCTACCACTCAATAATCCACGTGGACCCACCTAACCTTTTGTTCGCCCCCCGCCTATCTCCAACCAACCAACCCGAAGCCCATTAGCCACCAAGATACCTCGAACCTCCCGTACCCGATTAATTAGTAAAATAAATATAATTCTAAAACGACCTCATCAGCAATCACCATAACAAAACAATGTTTTGAGAAAAGATATTAAAAAAGAGAGTAAAAAAATAATAATAATAAAGGTATTAACATATATATATAACTACATAAAAAAATATCATTACTCATACCATGCAAAAATGAATTAATAAATAAATATATACTTCTAAAAATATAAATAAAATAAAAATCCCGAGCATGATGATAAAAGAAACAATTTGTAACAAACAGAAACTAAGTCACAATTTACACGCACGCAACCCCCGCCCTTAAAAACTTTCCCGTCCAGGGAGTAAAAATGTTTAAAAGGGAAACTAAAGTCTTATTAAAATAAGACTAACACAGAGTGGAAGTGGAAGAACACTGGAGAGAACGAGACACAGATGTGACGGAGCGCATTTCCATTTTCATATTTTATTTATTCAGTGTTCCTGTTTCTTCCTCGTTTTCATGGCCGCTGAACATGAAGCCTCTGCCACTCGCACTGGCAGCAGTTTTCAGGATAACATGGAAATGCACTTTCATTTTTCATCGTTAGATGCTCGTGTGAGTGAATTAGTCTTGCATTAAACTACCTCCGAAATACGTGTGAAATTAAATACTTTTATCATCGCCAGCCTAAGTTCTTGGCTGGATTCGAACCGCGACCAGCGTCACAGCATTTCTATGTTCTGACTAGCGGGGTAATAAGGCCGGAAGCCAAGGGTAATATTAGCAGTATTCCCGACAGTAGGTCACCAAACTTGACCATCCTATGCGTCGACTTTCATGAGATTCGACCCCGCGACCTTGGGATTAGCTCTTGAGGACACTGCGCGCTAAGCGACCTCGTTCGTAATAACCGTCGTAAAATAATTGCTCTCTTTATTACATAAGCTATAATCCACTGTATTAGAGTGTAGTGATGTGGAGTATTCCCTCTTTCTATTATTCCCGCAGTGAAAATTTGTCATTTGTAACAGACCTTGAACAAGCAAAGATATTTCCCAAATATTTGCAGTATCCAAGTCATGTCGATTAATGGACACCGATTGCGAAATTTACTAGCCTTGTCCATTATTTTGCGACTTCAACTACAAATTTCTTGGAGTGACCTCGACCAACGTCTTTCGTCCTGAGCCGACGAGAGCAACATAGCACTCGCTCGTATTCCAGCGATTGAGCGACATTGTTAAACGCTGGTCTGCATTACTGATTTTCGTATGAACATCCTCATAGCCTTATAATGCCTGCCCTATTGTTTTTTAGCATTCCTCACGTGTCCAATTCACTACCATTTTTTTATTCCATCAACTCGTTTTACTGACGTCGTCCACCCTATTTGTTTTACGTAATTAATCTTTGACACACCTCTGGTAAAATCCCTCTCCAAAAATTCTTTCCATCCCGACTTTCAGCGAGTCATTGAGTCTCAAATTGGGTTTCCCACTCTCTTTCTCTAGAAATGAGGATATTTGGGTCGAAAAATGTGGGCTTCGCATTTCACTAAAATTTATTTATTTATTTGTTCCTCGTATAAGCTCATACACAAAATGGTTCATTTAAGTACTCTACCATCTGATTGGTAGGTTCTTGGACAATCCCCATTCTGCATCCCAATTTCATACACATTGTCTCGCTTTCCCTTAAGGATGGCCCGCTATTAGATCCCTCTTCAATTCTTCATATCTTCCACCTCCTCTTATTTCGCCCAGAATTCCTATCCTATTCCTTCCTCTGCCACGCTTCCCCAGTGTTCTCCCCTCTATCATTCTCTTCAACATGCCCTCTCCTCTCATAACCTCCTCCATCCATCTCTTCTGCCTTCTCCGCACCTCTGTCACAAGCTTCATCTCCTCTCCAACCATATCCAATACCTCCTCGTTCGTCTTCCTCGCCATCCAGCTCACCTTCTCCATCCTTCTCCAAGCCCACATCTCAAATGCCTCAAGTCTACGCACATCCTCCATTCGCAATGACCAAGTTTCCGACCCACATAGCGCCACGCTCCATATTAAAGTTTTCATCAGCCTCTTCTTTACGTCTCTTCTCAGACATCCCCTCATCAATTCCCTTCTCTTCGAAAATGCTTCTTTAGCGAGCGCAATTCTGCATCTGATGTCATTACCACTAAACCCATTCTCCTCCAAAATACTACCTAGATACGTAAACTGCTCGACCTGCTCTATCTTCTGCCCCCCCCACCCTTATATTCAGCCCCGCCTTCTTACTTCTAGAAAATCTCATAAATTTCGTTTTCTTGTGGTTGATCTTCATCCCATACTTTTCGCACTGCACCTCTAACGCGTTCACTATTGACTGTAAACCCTTGGCAGACTGACTAACCAATGCTTGATCATCTGCAAATCTCACTGATTTTATCAGCTCCCCTCCTACCTTTATTCCTACCTCCTCCTCCCCCCATGCCTCCATTACCATTTCTTCTGAATACACGTTAAAAAGCAACGGCGATAGTGGGCATCCCTGCCGCACTCCCCGTCCTATCGTGGCCCATCCCGATTCTCCATTGGCTACCCTAACCTGCGCCGTCTGGTTCATATACAAATTCCGAATCAGACGCCTGTCCCTCCAATCGACTCATAATTTCTTTAACACTCCCATTAATTTCGTTCATTCCACCCGATCAAACGCCTTCTCGAAATCCACGAAGCATGCAAAAACATCCTGCCCATACTCAAGGTTTCTTTCTACTAGCGTCCTCATCACCGCAATAGCGTCTCGCGTTCCCGTCCCTCTCCTAAACCCAACTGGTCGTCATCCAGGTATTCATTTGCCTTCTCTAGCCTTCTGTTTATAATTCTCAGAACTACTTTGGCCGCGTGAGATATTAAGCTTATTGTCCTATAGTATTCGCACGTTTTTGCCTTACTCTTCTTTGTTATAGGAATTAGTACAGTCTTCGCGAAGTCTTCCGGCCACACTCCATCCTCATAAATCCTACGAATAAGCGCAAAAAGTTTTCCTCTTCCGTTCTTCCCCATGCTCTTTAAAAACTCTGCAGGTATGTCATCTATTCCCACCGCCTTATTCCTTTTCATGTCTCGTAGAGCTCTTTCGATTTCGCTAGCTAGGATACCTGGTCCGATGCCATCTCTGTCGATATCCTCTTCTCTTTCTATATCTAAGCTATTGGGCCTCATTTCTTTACCATACAGCTCGTCAACATACTCCTTCCACCTTTCCTGGATCTCTCTCGGGTCTACAAACACCTTTCCCGTCTTGTCTGTTATCGTTGTAATTCCCCTTCCCTTATTACCACCCGTCAGTTACTTTACTTTCCTATATAATGTATCTGCTCTTCCCTCTTTTTGGTATTTCTCTAACGCGTCGATATGTTCTCTCCACCACGCCTCTCTTGTTTTCTTTGTTTCTCTTCTAAGCCTGTTATTTATTTCTCGGTACTTTCTCTTACCTAGCTGTGAGTTTACGCTCTTCCATTTCCTTTTCTCCTGCATATCCCTTATCATCTCCTTCGTAAAGGCATAAAAATTCAAAGCGAGGGACATACCTAGGTTCCCCTTAGGATAACATCCTGTTTGAGGTTAACCGACTCTTCTTTGTCTAACAAAATTACACCAACGTAGAAAACAACATAAATCAGTCACTGTGCTGAAATTTAAAAATCACTTTACAAAAATTAATAGTGGATACAAAAATACAAAAAATAATAAAATGAAAAAAAAACATTGATAATGCCGGAACACACAACAGAATCTGGTTATATCACTGCAATTTACTAAAATATGTTTTACAAAGATAATTTTTATATAATTGTGATACATAAATAATGTAACATGAGCCTTTTTGCAGGAAAAGAATCTGAAGTGAATTAATTACAAGCAAGCATGGCATAAACAATACAAAATAAAATAACGCAAGTATCGTCACTCTATCCAAACAAAAACCTTTGCTTATTCCTCATTCGTTTTAAGCAAATATTCCACCTCCTTGTTCTCGAATAACCATTCCTTAACAAGTTTTTAAAAAGTTCCTTCTTTATCAACACCAATTATATTCAGAGGTAGGTAAACAAACAATTTAGGGCCAAAATAAAGAAATGATCGACGAAAAATTTCATGTTTTGGTTTAGGCATAGTAATATTATAATTTGCTCTTAGAGTATAGACTCGGGGTTTTTCATGTTCTCCACCACGGTAATAAAAAGTTCTTAAAATCTTATAAACCAACAAATGCCTTAGGGGTAAAATATTCATCTTTTAAATACAGGAAAGGAGTGCACCGTGGTTGAGGCTCGCGTCATTACCCTTAACACCCTATTTTGGGATACCAGTAGTGGATTCATATTTGTGGAGTAAGCTCCTCCCCAGCACGCAATTCCGTACTGTAACCTCGAGTTCACAAGAGCATAATAAACGATCTTGAGCACTGATAATGGACTAATTTATCTCAATACATAGAATTTTCTAGTGACGGAGATAAATTCTAATTTTAATTTATTTATGTGACTTTTCCAATTACAGTGTTGGTCAATGTAAATTCCTAGGTATTTTATGCCACTGACTTGCTCAATTTCGGTGCATTCATCACAGGATGAGAAATTGCCATAGAAACATTGGTCACATCTATAGAAAAGTTTATTTTGATCTACTTTCATACTTTTAAGGCTAAACAAGACGTACTTCGTTTTGGTACTCAGCTTCATGGAATTGTTGAAACCAGCATTTCAGCTTGTTTAAGTCATCTTGCATCTATATGTGCAAGGCGTACATACCTACTACTAGCTGAATAACATAAGGCTGTGTCATCAGCAAAAGAAGTTAGCTTGCCATTAAAACATTCATTGCACAAATTGTTCACATAAATTAAAAACGTCGTTACCTTACCAAACATCATTACATTTTTTTTCTTTTTCGTGCGTGCGTTCCAGCTAGTTGTAGATTTTTCGACAATTTTTTTAATGGGCTCCAACTGCTAAAGTTAGATGGTACCGCCTATCGTAAGGCAAAGACACAGGAGCGTCACTGTCCGCGGCTGTGTTCGAACCACGGCCTTCGGGTTGCCAGGACGGGATTTTGCCATATTTCTTACTGCGGCGCTCAAATTTAACTAGCTATGAGGAGGTTTCAAATTTTAAGCGCAGACTTCCTGGAATTTTATGAATTTCTCTCGGAAATTTAATGATACTTAAAAAAATGTAAGACGTGTCCCGGAAACTGTGAACAGTTGGTAGCTGTTGACTCAGAAATATAGTTATCGCATATCTTAGAAGGTCTAGGGCTTAATTGTTTTGTTTCATAAATGCAAATTCACCTGGGTTAGTTATTCCCAATATTTTTTTCGGCATCTCTTGTAAAATATTAATTCCCGTATAAAAATTGTCTCTATTGCATGTATTAGAGGATATAGGGCTTAATCGTTTTGTTTCATATTTTCGAATTTGCCGATTTAGTTATTCACGACAGTTTTGTCAAGATTTGATCACGTCTAAAAAATGAAATCTCGTACGTTGCTCGTAATATTCCATCCTCAACTTTTGGACTTTGGAGTTGGGCGTCTGTTCTCGGTTCGTGGGTGAAGTCGTCAAACCAAAGTCACGTTTCAGTCTTTAGTTTTTCAACTCGTTAACCATCAAGACGATTCTTGACGGGTAGTGATGAGGGGCCCGGGCGAAGGAATCTCCGTGGGGCCTGGGGTGGGATGGCTTGCGTGGATCTCAGAACAAAGTAATCTATGTGAAAATCTAAATTAAAATCATTCGACTAAGCAAAATATGCAGGCACTGCGAAGGTAGTTACACCCACTATTGTATCTCTTATCTCCGATCTGGTGTTGCCGTGAAGTCGTATTTACTGTAGCACAACCTCCGTGACACTTCGCGTGGCCACCCTTTTGTTATGTTTCTCCCTTCCGGAGTCATCAAGGGGACTCTGGCGGCCCTGTTGAAACCTCGGGAACAGTGAACTACCGTGGTCATTCACCACCTGGACGCTCTTGAGTGAAGTTTTTCATATTATTTTGGTACTAGGTATAAGATTCATCATCTGTCGAGCTGCCGTGACTCAGTGAAACGTTGCATTGTGGTGAGTTTGAATGCATTAGCATTGAATGTATGCATCAAAATGATGGCACTCTCAAGTGCCTTAATTATTTTAATCAGATTTAATTTCTTTGCTGAGTGTACCTTCTTCGTGGAATTCGAAGATGTAACTAACTTTTTTTCGTTGAGATACGGCGGGGAATCGCCCTTTTTCGGAAGATGATATCCGAGAGTCGTGCTTCTTGAGTGGTTTTCATATATATTGCGTCATTGCCGAATAATAGCGATATATTTCCTCGGTAGGTTGTGTGAGTGTTGGTACAGCAGTCTCATTCTTTAGTGGATGAGAGATTAACCGGATAACTCTATGATATGTGTTTTATTTATGTACTGTATTATCTCATTAGAGGCTGATAATTAAAATTAAGTATCCATTTGATAACGAATGATTAATTATTGAAGTAATTTATTAATATTCATGTTCTTGTGTTCAGACGTAGATATAGATTTTTAATTCGTTATTTATGCTCACCGTCGGCCGAATGAATTATATATTTACGAGCAAACTGAATGTCAGCTTACCCATATAAAGGAACTTACTCCACGGGGGTGAGGGGGTGCGTCAATCTTAGAAAGTGAATATGAGGTGATTACGTTGATGGCCTGCTGTGTCAGCTTCAGGTCTCATAATTTATATGATTATGCCTTCCCACTCTCGTGCGCTCACCTCCCTAATCACTCCCCCTCCTCCCTCCCCTCTCCCCTTCCCTCCCCCCCATCTCCGAGCCCTGAAGTGAGCTGGAGCTCGTTCTGTCTTCTAGATGGCCAGTCCACTTCCGAAATCATAGTCAGTTACATTAATAGTACAAACATTAATTGTGAGCAAAATACTTTTAAATTCTTTAGAGAATTTTTTTTTCTGTCTAGCAATGCGTAAGGCGTTTGTTTCGCTTTGTTGATAGTTTTGTTTACGTCAGATTTTGCTTGCACCGTCACTTAATAGTTTAAGCAGTCAACATCCGTTGTCATTCCTTGAGATAATTTTTTCATCGTCACCTAATACTCCACAAGACTGAATTACTGGAGCTAGTAAGAGAATGACCGTGAGGGGATAGCATGCCGTTTTCCATCCCCATTTGCTTTTGTAACTTAAGTCCTGGAGAGGCAGGTAGGATGTCCACGACTGGCAATTGTGCGGGCAGAAACTATTTTATGTCGGGGATGAAAGAATGGCACTCTTGGTGATTCGATGAGCCTGTAATTGTTTCTTGATCTATATCCACAAGTCTTTTCCAAGGCTAACGCCTTCGTTGTTACTCCATGCCATCGGCGTCCAGCCGCATCCCCTTACCCATTGAAGGCTCGAAACCATCTATTTTTGACGTTTATTTAGGATTTTCCTCACCCCCGGCGGTGCTTGGTGAAACGATTTTTGTGGCACATAGCTGAAATAAATGTTTACCAGTAATTAATGCTAATTTTTAAAAATGCACTTATGTATTTCCTTTGTTATGTAAAATACTTCTATTACTTTATATGTTTTATAAAAGTACTTATCTTTCATTGCTTCTCTTCACACGTTTAGACTGCCAATATTTATTTTTGAAATGAAAATCTACGAAGAGCTATGTATGCATTACGGAAACAAGTGCGAGAGATTCGCCTGGACTGGGATCTCTATCAAGAGTAAGGATTTTTCCTCTGTGAAATCATTGGCATTATTATAGGTATTAACTTGCTGGTGAGTTCACTTGAGTTACGGTAGCGGCTTTTCCTCTTATATCTTTAAGTGCGCATTACGTACATTTCCATCGATGCGTTTGATCTCAAAATCGCTAATTTCTAATAATCAATGCCCTTCTAATGAAAAGAAAACTCTCGCCTAACTATCGCTGTGAAAAAAGCATTTGTTTCATAACTCCGACGCATTAAAAACCTTTATCTGGGCTCTTGTTCGGTTGCAGTATAACTGTGTCGCTCGGATATGACATTTAAAAAAGTACTTTTTTTAAGTGGTTATAAAATGATGTCGTAACCCAAATTATTTCCCTTGCATGAAGGAAAAATGGGGAAAAACGCATTATTTCTTCCCCGGAGAAACATCGTCCAAATATTTACAAACAGCTCGCTCTGTCTTCAGTAAGCTTAATTGGAAAATATTTCCTGTAGGCGAACAGTATCCTCCTTCAATAATAAGCGGATTTAACATTTATTAAATACCAGAAGACAAACCCTGAATGAGCCAAAACGAAAACTCACTTTGAGATTCAAACGAACTTTTTAACGCTCTTCTCAAACGGGAAGCGAAATAAATCCGCCGTTGCATCTCGCAGAATCCAGCGCTCCCACAGCGGTCCTCATCTCCCGCAAAGCCCCCGCGGCCCATCTCCATACCCCTATGAATGCATAATCACCTTCAAATCCACGCGAAGATTAAATTCGGGTTTTTGGGCCTCATCATTTCCCGCATCTTTAATCCATCCGCATCCAGTTAACTCGACCATTTTAAAGCTCGGCAAGAGGTTGGCTCGGTGGTGCTCCTCCCTCTTCCCATCTCCTCCCTCTTCCCCTCTCCTCCCCCCCCCTCCTCTCGTCCCTCAAGGCCCCCTCAGTTCCCCACCCCTGCCCCCCTCTCCCCACTTTCTGCCCCTCTCGCCGCACTTGTTCGCCGTTTGGGATCACAGTTGGAGATAACCTCTCGTGCCTGACGAAGATGCCAATGGCATCGGATTGCCTTCAGAAGTCGTTTTCTCCACCCTTCCTCTTTTGTCCCTCATCAGTTTACCCTTTCTTTCCCACATTCATGTACTTTATCCCCTTTTCATCCCGTCCAAGTACCCACAAATTTGCTCTTGTTTTTCCAAATGGATTTTAAAGCCGGTGACGTATTTGTTTCCCTTTAACGTTCCTCATCGCGGAGCAGAAGAGTCAAGCTTAACTAATGCACGCATTCTGAGGCATAGCATCCTTAACAAAACAGTAATGGAAGGGACCGTGGATTGAAAGAATTGCTGATGAAGACCGAGGATGGAATGCATTAGAATAAATATGAGGGATGTAGAAAGGGATGCTAATGAAGGAATGAAGCGATTACAGTGAATTGGAGAGCTGTAGTAAACCTTTCTTCTAATTGATGACCGCCTCTATAATTGTATTTTCATTTAAACCTTACTCCTATTGACTTTCGTCCATAAAAGTCATAACACAAAACCATTGAGTATCTCCGTGGAAAATTTTTCTCAGTTTTTCCATGTGCATTCTATTCTGTTAAACTCACTATCTCAATGACATTTCCTTAACTCATAACTTATGAGGATGGCCCTTTATACCGGTCTTTCGCAATTCAATATTTATTCGTATTCTGCACCTCTGTTTCCCTTATCCTTATCTCTTGCTCGAACGACCCTGATAGAAAAACTATCACTTAGGCCCGGTTTTATCATATCTGGTTGAGTATTTTCTTGGCATGTAAACCAAAGTTAAGTGGGAAAGTTCGGCTCCAGGACAAGAAATGGCTGCTGTGAGAAATCAATTGAGTTTTGATGGAGAAATTAATTAATTTTAACAAACACTTCGTTTAAAGATCACCTCGGGCGTAGGTAAACATGGAAAATGCCAGTAGACTCAGGGAAATATCAAATAGATTACATCAGGATCGAACAGAGGTTCAGAAACAGTGTAAAAAGAAACTCGCACAGGATGCAGACTCAGATCACAGCTTAGTGCTAATGAAATAGTATGCTTGATTCACAAGGTGAAGTAAAAGTAGAGAGGATGAAGAGTTAGAACATGAAATCTAATAAAGTGCTGAAAAGGAGGGGATACCAGGAGCTGACGAATGCGTAAGTGGAGGAAAGGAAGTGGGAAAAATTGAGAAAAGACAGAAGAGTATAAAAACAGGAATAGTAAGAGCTGCAGAAAAAATCAGTGGAGAAATGGAAACAAAAGGATTAAAAAGCCACGAGTCTCAGAAGAAATTATTTGGGAAATAGAGGAAAGAGGGAAGGAAGAGGGGAGGGGAGTGGGAATAGGTCTACACCGAACTGGGCAGGAGGAGGTATGAGGAATGAGAAATTACATGATAAACTCCGGGGAGTAACCATTTGGGCGAAGGTATTTTGGTTGAGAAGGCGATACGAGGAAATATTTAAGTTTCAGAAAGAGGGGGAAGTGGAGGCACTCTACCCTGAGATGAAAATGTTAATCGGTCGATAAGAGACGACAAACGATACCAACGGTGATGGACAAAACATGAAAGGTAATAATCTAACGGGAAGATATCTGAGGTTGATGGAGGGAATACGTGTAAGATCTATATGACAAAAGTAATAAACGCGTGAAATTTGGCATATAGAAGGGAAGAACTGTAGAGAAGGATAAATTCGTACTAGAGTTAATTGACAACGAAATAGAGAAGATTACGAGAGATAAAGGCAAGAAAAGTTGTGGCAGTAGATAGCATTCCTTCTGAGTTAATGCAGAGTTTCATAAGTAACTGGAGACTAATATTTTCGAGGTCAAGAGTAGGAACTACAAGGAGGGAATATGGCTAGAAGACTTTGTGAAAAGAGTTTGACCCCCATCCCGAAAAGAAAGAAAGTCATAGAATGCGAAGACTAGAGAACAATTAGCTTAATTTCACTCACGGCAGAAGTTGTACTCAGAATCATTAACAAACGGTTGAAGACTTGAGCAAATTATCAGCTTGTTGATGACCAATTTGGTTTTAGGAATGGGAAGGCAGCTCGGGATGCAATAGCGGTGATGAGAACACTATAAAGGAACGTAGAGTAATGAAAGACGTATTTGCGTGTTTCGTTGCTTTCGAAAAGGCGCTTCACGGAAAAATTTAATTAATATACTCGTGAAAATAGATGTGGATTGGTGAGATAGAAGACTCGTACGAAATTTTAGCATCGCCTAGACGGTACAGGTGAGGGTGGCTGATAGAGTATCAGGTTAGGCAGTTATAGATCGCAGGTACAAGGCAAGGTTACCCCTTGTCGCCTTTGCTTTTTAGCTTTTTTGGCGAGGAAATGGCAAGAGAAATATGGGAAGAGCTAGATATAGGAATAAAAGTAGGACTACTGATAAACCTAGTTAAATTTTCTGATGACCAGGCGTTGGTTAGTTGATCGTCCAGGGGATTTCGAACATCAATGGGGGAAAAAGAAGTTAAGATTATTCACAAGAAAACAAAATGAATTTAATTTTCAGGGACGAAGAAATTGAGGCTCGTGATAAAAGTAGGAGAGCATAAGCTGGATAAAGTAGAACAAGTTATTTGGTTAGTATGTCGGAGGTAAATGGACGTAGTAGCAAGGACAAAAGAAGAAGAATGGCACCAGCGAAGGAAACGTTCAGCAATATGAGAGATTGGAGAGCGCTGATAACGAGGAACTCTGAGTAAGAATGTAAAGAAAAGATTGGTGAAGAGCTTAATATGGATTGTAGCGTTTTAAGGTGAAAAACGTGTACTTGGAGTAATGAGGATGGAAATAGGCTGAAGACATTTGAGATATACTCGTGGAGGAATATAGAGAAAGTGCATTGGACGGAAAGGAAGGCGAACGAGAAAGTGCTTGGTATTGTGGGTGAGGGAAGGAAACTTCTGGAGGAAATTAGGAGGCAGCGTAATGTGGAAGTAGTAGTTTGAATATGTAATAAGAGGCAGAGGGATGCTGGAAGCCGCGATAATGGGAGGATGTTGGGTAAGTGGGGAAGGAGAGGACGGAGAATAAGTCTTATGATTTGGATGACGAGGGATAGGGCGTATGCAGATCTGTAGACTGCATGCAAGGACACAAGGGCGTTCGGCTGTGAAATACGGTGTCGATATTTCTTCTTCAATTTAAGCCTACCTTAACCGGTAGATCACCTCTAATAATAATAAAAACTGAAGTTAATAATTTCTCCCATTGTTAACGCTCATGTCAATAAACCGGCAGTCTGATATGGTACACAAAACCCGAACTCTCAGGTATAATCTATTTAACGAAAATACGTCATCTTGCAGTCTGCGTGGACGAAATATTATAAAACCGGGCCTTAATGTATAATTTTAAATTTTTCATAGCTATGTAGTCGCCTTAGTTTTTTGGAGTACCCAAAATATGGAGAAAGTTATAAAATTATCCGCGCTGTAGTCGTCAGCGTTTGCTTTCAATTTGAATACGACCGACGTGAACCACCGTCGGCGTCTCTATGGAGTGAATGTTCGCGCTTTGAATGTCAACGTATTACTTGTCATGTAGCTTGTTCCGCGCGCGGATACATCCGGCGTGAAACCCGTCTCTCCCTCCCTCCCTCTCTTGACAATCGCGGACATCGTGCTTAGGGCACGCGTGGGTTGCTGGGAAGGCTGAGAGGGGGAGAGGAGGGGAGGTGGGAAGGGGAGGAGAGCAACAAGTGCTCGACCCGTTGAGGGAGACACTGTGTGGCACATAAGGGTTGATGATGCTGCTGCTGCCCTCTTCTTCTGGCCTCAGGGACCACCAGCTGCGATTGTCGTGTGAGCTGCTTGAATTCTTGATTCGTGTTGCGTTAATGCCTCGGAGTCACTCGGAGAGATTGGCGTGAGGGGAGGGAAAGATGCTGCGGAGAGCGGACGGTCGGTGTGGAGCATTGGGTTCAATATGAGTATGCCACGATCGAATAATGCTCTCGGACTTTACAACCCATTGTTACCGAGATGATTGGCCAAAACGTCCTTAGATAAAGCACTCGGAAGAATTCTTGGGCATCTTCGTATCCACATACTGAACAGCCACACTCAAACTAAACAATATGAAAGTGTTCCCATTCAATAGAAAATTGATTAGGGTTGAGAAAATTCCCTGGTAGTTTTTTTTGGTATGTGGTCTTTTATTTTTTTTTGTTTTTTGGAGCTGTTTTAGGATTTATAATTTTTTTGGTGGGTTTTGATGTTTTATTGACTTTTTGTACTTATATTTATAATATATTGTACTTTAAGTAAATGAAACCAATACCCATTAAACAGAAAAAAAACATTGTCACCAAATAATGAAACTCTAAAAAAGCCCAATAAAAATCAGTATTTATCGGGTTTTATAGGTTCTTTGTTACAATCAGACTTTTTTTGTTTTTTTTGTCAGGTTTAATTACAATAACCCTACCCTGAGTCACAAACCTTTTTTCCTTCAGTGATTTTTTTTCCTTCATCGGAAGCTCTGAAGGAACTGTTGACACCATGTTCGTATTTTGGTAAATGCTTATTCTGTAAAATCAATGCATCATACTCCTTTAGGTTGTTTGTTGTTTCCGTTCATATTAGTTACATGTATAGATATATCTTTTTTTAAACTTAATATAATATTTCACAACCTATAACCATTATATATTTTCATACAAATGAATATGTAGTTGTAAAAATAACTCACTTGAGCGCAGATTTTTGCTGTCATTATTATTGATCGAATGAAACTAAATTATTGATATCGATATCTCAGAATAACTGAAGCTCCTTTAAAAGTGAGGCGATGTTTGTCATCGGACCCATTTATTAAGACGCTTTAGAGGTATGGTGTCAGCGGGCTGTCTCGGAGATATTGAATGAATCATTTAAAGAGCAAACATGTCAACAGCTCATGACTTTTGACTGCGAGAGGTTCCTTAAGGCATTCAGTCTCTATTTTAAGGATAATATAGACTTTAATATCCTCTTTTCTTTGCAACATGATACTTCTGCTTCTATTCCCGAGTTTTGGACGAATAATCTTTGATTTTATACGTATTTCTTTGGGTATTTTCCCGTTCTTATCATACGCCTCTTTATCCTGCGCAAATCAGACTGCGAAGTTTCATTTGAATTAACTGCTAACGGTCCTTAAGTACCGAAGTTAAGTTGATACTCTATGGCTGGCTTCCGAATAATTTTTTAACACTTTTTTTGATGTGACTGGGAAACCTGAAATTGTGTTTGGGTGAAAGAGGTGAAGTCAGGAGTTCCGGACTGTACTCTTCACTCATTCAGGAGTTAATTTCAGGTGACCTTGTTGTATTAAGACGGTTCGTGCATGCCCTCTCAATAATGTGCAACGATGTACTTGCGTTCATTTTGGCTACGGTCGTACTTAGCTCCGGGTTGTGATCTTAGAATTGTGGCACGAGGTTTTCCTACGCACAGATTCCAGAGGACTTGACCCAACAATTAGAGGAAAAGGCCGTAGTAATGGATCTTCTTACGCGCATGCTTACCTTCACGTTTGTCGCCAAATTCTTGGAGGTTCCCCTAATGTGAAAGAGGATAGGACTAATGGAGCGTTTAGTCCAGGATTCCTGAACCCCACCTCATTTCATCAGAAACGCAAACTTGACCGGATTTCACGTATGTATTTATATTAGAATTTCTCTCATCACGTTTCTTTTAAATTGTCTCAGTGGATGTGGGTCTCTCAGATGGAAGGCGATCGTTTAACTGCTATTCGAAATTTGATCCACCACGAAGCCTCGTTTTTTAATTTTTCGATGACATACATCCGTTTGAGTTCGCATGAAAACGCAAGTTCGCCATCCAAAATTCTAAAAGGACCCTTTTCTTGGCGTCACACAGTGGGCTGAAATCGAAAAAAGCTGGCCAAAACCTCTAAAACGTTTTTTTTTTTAGTCCGGAAGTTGAAACTTCGCATTCACAATCTAAAATAGTTATTTTCGGGGTCGCAAATATGCGCAAGATGTTTCTTTAGATTCACAATCTGGAAGCATTGTAGAGTGGCGTGGTATGAGTTACTTAGTGTAACCAGGCGGCACCAACTACTTTTTCTCAACAAATAGGTAAAAAATTGACTGAAAATAGGCTCCGCCATGTTGTTGTGTATCTGTGATTTATAATAAAATAAAATCTTAATAAAACCATCAAATGAAAGAGAAAGAACTATATAATAAAATGGTATAACAGTGTTTTCCATAAGTTTATCCATTAAAGTACAGCAAGAGGTCACGTTTGGTAATTCACAGAGAAAATCGAAGGCAGGCGTTTTTTTCGAAATCTGTTCAACTTTGACCCCATATATAATGTTAATGTGCAAGTTCAGGAAAAAATTTAATGCGGAATGTCACGCACAAACTATTTGAGATTGTTAATGGGAAGTTTCACCTTCCGGACTAAAAAAAAACGTTTTAGAGGTTTTGGCCAGCTTTTTTCGATTTCAGCCCAATGTGCGACTCCAAGAAAAGGGTCCTTTTAGAATTTTGGATTGCGAACTTACGTTTTCATTCGAACTCGAAAGGATGCATGTCATCGAAAACTTTAAAAACGAGGCTTCGTGGTGGATCAAATTTCGAATAGCACTTAAACGATCGCCTTCCATCTGAGAGACCCACATCCACTGAGACAATTTCAATGAAACGGGATGAGAGAAATACTAATATAAATACATGCGTGAAACTCGGTCAAGTTTGCGTTTCTGATGAAATGAGGTGGGGTTCAGGAATTCTGGACTAAACGCTCCATTAGTCCTATCCTCTTTCACATTAGGGGAACCTCCAAGAATTGGGCCACAAACGTGAAGGTAAGCAGGCGCGTAAGAAGATCCATTACTACTGCCTTTTCCTTAAATTGTCTGGTAAAGTCCCCTGGAATTTGTGCGTAGGAAAACTTCGTGCCACAATTCTAAGATCACAACCCGGAGCTAAGTACGACCGAAGCCAAAATGAACGCAAGTACATCGTTGCACATTATTGAGAGGGCATGCACGAAGCGTCTTAATGCAACAAGGACACCTGAAATTAACTCCTCAATGAGTGAAGAGTACAGTCCGCGGAATGTCATGCACAAACTATTTGAGAATGTTAATGCGAAGTTTCAATTTCCGGACTAAAAAAAACGTTTTAGAGGTTTTGGCCGGCTTTTTTCGATTTCAGCCCACTGTGCGTCATTTCGATTTTTGAAATATCGATAATTATCCTAAATATCTGAATACATTATTGCATGCACATTTTCTAAATAAAGGCATCTTCAGCAAATTAGCTTTTGTTGCGCATTTAGAAGAACTTAAAAATTACAATAATTGGAATTGAAGTATAGTAACGTTATATGATTTTGTGTACTCTCTGATTAATCGCGCTCATTTTGCCTTTATTTTTACTCAACTTGGGCCCCGTGTAAGAATGTGCATTATTTTACTCAAAGATTATTCCATTTTAATGGTAGCGGGTCGAGATTATAGCTATTGACCGAAGGGTCCAGGATGCAAATCTGGCCGAGTCCTCCGAACATCCGCTTATCTAATCTCCGTAGAAATATCTCTGGGAAACCACTGGCGGCTTAGTGTAGGGAACTCCTACGTGGAGTGGGTAAATTTCCCCCGCTTTAGGGCTTATTCTCAGAAAACCATTGCTTGTCGCAACAACCTTCGGTTTGAAGTCTACTACGGTAAGCCACAATTCATGTTGGTGTGACCGAGTATAATCTTAGATTGTGCTCAACGCAAATGATGCTGGTGAGGGAAACGCGTTGATACGCTGGGAAGGTACTCCCAATCATCGCGAATGGACCGCTCTTGCGTTTTAGACAGGGCTCTCCTACGTTTACTAAATGTGATCGTTAACTGTCTCTGACTAAGCATACAAACCATTTTGTTCTCAAATCGTACTGTAAACTAAACATAGCCTGACAATTTTGTTTTATTGTTATTGTAGATGTTTCAGTGGCAAAAGAAAAAAATAAAGCTATATCTCAGAGGTGATAAAATAAGAATATAAGTATGAAAGAGGCATTAGCCCTTTATAATGCATGAGGCAGTCATATCACTGATCACGTGTCTAGTTTTTAAATTATTTTCAAGAGAAGTACATTTTCGGACCTACTGCTTTATGATATGCTACCTTCACGATGCGCATGCAGACTCGGTATCTTGCAGATTTATTTTTTCGAGACGGATCCAAACGGTGAAGTATTTCTTACGTATGGCTGGCATATTTGTTTTTCGTCGGGTAAATATTCCAAGTCTTATACCGGAGTGAATTTCCCCTTTTTCCTGAACTCCCTGCCCCTCCCCCCTCTCTTTTATCCGCCACTCCATTCCCGGAAACCTCTCCAACCCCCACCCCACCCCCCGCGCCTCCCCTCCCACCTTCTCCTCTCTCTCCACCTTTCGGCCTATTTCCGCTTAGCGCACGTGGATATTGGACGGTGACGGAAACATTGCCTACCTGTCCTCCTCCACATTCTCGAGTTCCCCGGCCGCCCGCTGCGCCGCGCTGCCGTCGGAGTGGATGAAATCCGTGGCCCGTGGTGAGGAGGGCCCTGAACTCTTTCCCAATTTTCTCGCGCCCCAGAACGAGGCTACGCCGAGAGCCAAGATGCTCAGTGCTCGGCCAATGTATGAAAAAAACATTGGCGGAAGTGTATGGCCCCGTTTAAGGTGCTAGAACTTATCGTTCGAAGGGAAATTTCAATTCAGTAACTTCCGGGACACTTTCGTATACTTATTTGTGATATATGTACCTAGGTGTTCACCTTTTTCTTTTTTGTCATTTCCTGAGAATGGGAATGGCCTTAGTTAGTAGCACCTCAGTTTTCCAAGTGACATTCAGACATTGCCACGAAAACTCTGGCAAGTGTATTGCTTATGATTTTTAATTTGCACGGCCGGCATCTAAAAACATACCCTTATGTGCTTCAAATTGGTTAATATTACGTTATGTCCATGCATATTTATCTCTTTTTTTATTTTGTATGTAGATTTATAATTTGAATTTGCAAGTTACACACTTGGCTCTTTCGTGGATTAGGACGTACGAATTATATTCTAATGGATATTAACTCTTTTCATGGGAAAGTAGTCATCAGAATATCAATCGTAGTAAGTGACGCTTTTACTATCAGCGATTATAGGTATCCTAGTATGGTATTTATTTAGGGATATTTGAATGGGGTTTTTGCATAAAATTCGAAAAGTATTGAAATCTTTGTAATTCCGTTAACTTTTGCCCGCAGACTTTGAAAATAAAAACACGAATCTCGAAAATTAGCGTAAACATAAAAAAGTATGATAACGTTTCGGAAAATGAATCAACGTTTTTGATTGGCTGTCAGTCCGCGTGTCGTAGAACCACCAGAACACATCAAATGTGTCGCCTACGTCCCTTACCGTTCTGTGGAAAGTGCTGTTTTGCTAGGTACTTTTCAGGGAAAACTCGTTTTGTGGTTAGATTTTCGTTTTATTTCGTGAAATAATGATAGATAGCTACTCCAAAGGGGAATCCGTCAACCCTGTGGCCGTATACGGCGTTATGCTGGCCGAATATACGAGTAAAAATACTCATTTCGTCGGAGCAGAAATTCAGGGAATGAAAGCAGCGAGGTACTTCATATGTAAGTATATTTATATAATTAGTGTATCAGCGTTATTCAATTTATTTCATCATTGAATATCTAAGATTCTCCCGTTTTGATAATAGTTACCCATATTTGTTTATATAAGATACTTGTATGGTTGTAGTTACGGTAGTCTCATAATTAAGTGCCCACAAGATGTAACTAGCGATAGCATTACTTGTTTTGAGGCCTAATCCACAGGATCACTTTTCCATATTCGTCTTCGTACATCGATGTTTCTCAAATACTTTAAAGAGTTGGCAGAGAATCTTACGGGGACAATGCCCTTGGATACGTCCTTGTGAAAAGAGAAGGAAACCTGTGCATAGTGAAGGCGAAGGTTACTCCCGAGAATCGAGTTAGGAGCTCCAGCTACCGAGTTACGACAGTCATTGATGAAGGCTAAAGCAGAGCTTTGTGAGTGAAATACGAAGATTGTGCTGCTTCCGCGGCTAATGATTTATTATTTTCACTTGCTGCGTTACATATGAAAAGTATAGGTATGGAATATGGAAAAAATATGTTTAACTTTTGCATTCAAAATCACATCATTTTTTCTTTATTTTCGTTTTAAACGAGATTACAAGCATGTTTTAGCCTTTTTATTCTGGTTTCATCGGCGTAGTGAGGAGCCTTCAGGTACATCTACGGTCTGCTACTGGTTAAAGGATTATTCTTCATAAGCTTAGGTATTCTCTTAATTAATAAACATTCTTCGGAGAAAATGAAATTGTTATCTATTAATTCTTTCGACATTTACTAAAACTGAACTCTTGATGTATCAGCCGCTCATTTCTACTCTGTGGACAGGTCGGTCACATTACTTTTTCATTGCGAATCTACATTGATTTTCTAGTACGTGGCGCCTAAACGATGGCTATTTTTAATGCAGCCGGTCGTATCTTCCGAAGATAAAGAGCTAGGAAAGAATTGAAAAATATCGTTGGAGTTAATCGGAGTCGTCTCTTAACTATACCGTCTCGTCAGTATTGTGTGGACCGCCGCTCGAGTGTGTTTTTTTTACGGCGGCCCCTGAGCTCTCGTGGGCAGACGCACATGTTTGGCGGGCGGCCGTCATTCACGGGGCGCCCTGCCCTATCGCACGGGCGAACCTCCCCCCGCCCCCTTTTCTTCTTCCACCCCTTTCCCCCTCCGAAGGCGCATCCCCTCGCATGTGATGCCGCCGAGCCGGGCGCGTTTAGGCTCATCCCGAACGGCCATTAACAAATTGACTGCAGTTTGAGAGAGCGAATGTTCATATAATGGTGCACCAACAGTTGAAGTTATTAGCGTCAGCTGAATAACGCCGGAGTGTAGGTTGATTATTCAGGTAAGCGGCCGGCAGCTGTTTCCATTTGAGGAATTAATTATGGGCGGATAGTTTGGTGTGGAACGATGATTTGTGTAAGGATGATTTGGTGAGTGGAGGAAAGGTGGAGAGAAACCGTTACGTCCCAGCCTCCTGACGTAACACTTTTTAAGTGCTCTCTAATAAGTATCCAAGTAAGGGTCGGAAATCCGCTGAAAAATCTTTAACACTTCCAAGATTCGATCCCGGGCTTCCGTGATGGGCTGTCACTATTCTAGCCAACGTACCAGTCCGATTTTCACGCCATAAGGTCTTGAATTCGTTACAACGCCCCTTTTCAGGACAGCCAAAATATTGTGAAACTTGCGAATGACAATGTTTCTCTTCAAAACTTCATAAAAGCAATAATGTCCTTGTTCCTCGAATGCGTCCAAATGGAAAATTTTATATTATAAGGAAAACATATGAAAGTTTCACGATCAATAGCTCTTCGCTTTGAGAGATCGCATTCCGTTTAAGAGTCCCAGTACGCTGAAGATAATCCAATGGCTCTATTGATAACTAATTTAGACCAGGTCTAAGGAAGTTCATCCGGCGATTCTGTTAAGGAGGTACGGTGGTTTTACCCAACTTAAGAGAATTCAATGAAACTTGCTGAAAGTATTAAAAATATTTTTCTAAAGCTTCCTGCAAATTTTCAGAATTATTTACCGCAGGTTTTTTAAGATATTTTATCGAGAATTGGGCATGAAATTAAGGTAGAACCTGCGCTTCGAAGTACTGCTTTCATGACATAAATAAACTGAGCAGCAACAAGATAAAATGGCTCAATATGTTATTAATAATAAAAAAAAATAATTTTCAATCAATCAACATAGCTGTGCAGTACATAAATTGTATTCAAAATGAACTAATCCTGTGATATGAAGAATGGCTTTTGTATTGACGCCATGTCTCAGAGGAATTTAAAAACTTTCTCTGGAACGGCAGTAAAGCTTCATAATTATAAAATTAGAGATGAATTAAAACATTAGAACTAGTGAGCGCTTTTGCTGTTTTAATGTAATCGTAATTAAAACAAATGTATTATATATAAATGCTGACGATGAACTCGACAACGCTGTATAGCTGTCAACATATCGTAGTTTCACACCGATGAGGCACCTTGTTCGTTTGCGCTACCTCATTGAGTTTCGTTGCATTGTGATAATATTTTTCACTTTATTAGCCAGTGTACTTAGCTTTAAATTATTAATTGTATTTTAGGGCTAAAGTGATGGCTTCATCAGGTCGATTTAAAGGCAAATTTGTGTCTAAATGTAAGGCTAAGAGCTTGGAGAATCTAAGGAAACGGAATGTGGCCGAAAGTGATCCGATCAACTCTTCGAGTGCATGTGTTGAAGGATGCCGAATCGTAGACGTACAGTTTTTGGCAAAGCAGATGATTTGTACGCAGTGTGATTCCATTTTATCACTAAATGATATAACTGAAGAAAATCTCATCGGACTGGCATGTAAATGGGATATAGCATGTAGAGCGTGTGGCGTTGTAAACACTGTCTTGACATCAAAATCTCAAGTGGTACCTGTAAAGAAAACTTAGTACTCATATCCAACGCATCTATAAGTGGAAATCTCTGAATCGTGTCAATAGTGAATATGTAGGTATTGACCCATTTCAGAGAGTTATGACCAATCAACTAAGTTAACTGACTATTGTATCGCGTAATAAGTGGGATCTAATGAATCAGGTGTTCGAGTTAACTACTAATTTCCGGAATATTACTAGAACAATTTATGTGGTAATATTTTTTATCAGAACAGTTGATGGGAGTTCCCTACGAGATTCTATTTTATACTTTCGGAGAATTACATGGTTGAATATTCCATTAATTAGTACATTCGTGAAATTGTATTTCCAAACACTGTTAGAATAGGTACCTATTAGCAATATATTTCTTGTCTCGTTCATTTACCAATAAACCTTATTATCGACTTATACTCTCAATGAAATTGCTGATGAAATCTATTATGCGCGAGATAATGAATATATATTCAAACAAGTATTTTCTGCAAGTTAAAAAAGTGTATATTTTTCGAAATAAACGTAAAGCTATTTGAAGTAGTCTTTTAAAGAAAAGATAAACCCTCGCAAGTAGCAATGAAGACCTTATTTAAAGCGAGACGTCTACTATTTTAAGAGATGTATAATATTCCGGTAATGATAATTCGCATGTTTAATGAAATTTGGGCGCTTATAGGTATTCTTTAAGTAACCAGCACTGATAAATTACATATTTCGGTGTAAAGTAAATCGTCTGCAGCCATGACGTGAGGCATGGATGGGGCCAATGTTTTTGTTTACTTCTCGAACATAGTTGCCAGGTTTGTTTCAATATGGCGGCTACGGAACGAAAGTAAGACTCTTCATCGCTCTTCAATCATAAATATTTGCATTAAATGGCCGACAAGGTAACCTGAAAAAAATGCATTGTATCCGTTGATTATTTAATCACCATATAGTCGTTTTTGAGGTAGCCTTGTCGAGGAAAATCTTGAGAAATAAAATGTTGAAGTGAGGGACGACACCATTCCGCCATAAGAGCAATGTAATTTGAAGCTGAAAATGACGATTTTCAAATCCTGATATCAGCGCTAAATGGCCGATGACCCCCAATTATTTTTTCACAGATCGATTAAGGCATAATTTCTCCGCAATATATGAAAATATCAGGGCATGTTTTCGAAGGTCTTTGTAGTAGAGGTTCTACCTTAAACGTTGTTATGCCTTTTCTTCTACATCCTGCAAGTTAGGCATCCACGTTCAAGTAAATTCAAGTTCAAGAAGTTTACTAAGTTAAGAGACCTTCTACTCCAAATTTATAATTATATTAAAGTTAAAAGTGAAAATGAATATTTGTTTACTTTATATGTGCAATTCGTCGATGATTATGAGGCAAGAACGTATAATCGTAAGTCTAATTGCTCATCTAGTTGATCGACATGATTACAAGACCTGGGTGCAAAGTAATTTACTAAATTGAATTTGGGCCCACAGAGTAATTTACTAAGTTGAATTTGAGCACCCTGGTCATATAATCATGATTATTAACTAGATGATCAATTAGACGTACACGATTATACGGTCTTGCCCCATAATCATCGACGAATTGCACAGATAAAGTAAACAAATATTCATTTTCACTTTTAACTTTAATATATTTATAAATTTGGAGTAGAAGGTCTCTTAACTTAGTAAATTTCAGTCGAAAATTTATTTTCTACTTTTTAGTGCAATTTTATTTTTTACTTTGCATTATGAAATAAGACCAGTTTTTAAAAAGTTTTTTTTTATATATTTTTATTAGGACAGAGGATCGGGGCATAAGGCCTCCTCCCTTCTGCGTCGGAACCCGCGTGAGTCTCGGTTTGTCCAATGCTGAGCACAATTTTCTCTTCCCGGCTCTGTTTTGTCAGCAATTTTGAAGTTTCGTAATTGTAATTTTTTGTAGTTTCTTCAAGTAAATCCTTTTGCCACGCCTGTTACCGAGGCGGATTTTCTACTTGATTAATAATATCCCATAGGGTAATTATTTTCTAAAATTTATTTACCAATTTTCTGTTTCTGAAAAAAATATCTACCGATGTTACACCGGAAAGTATTCGATCAATAATATATATGTACTTTAATTTCGGTGTTAAGCATTATTGTAAAATGCAGCTAAAAATAACAAGCGTCTGCAAAAAGATTGTTCAAATAGTATTTGGTGAAATTAAATTTGGTAGTTTGAATTACATTTGATTAAACTTCGTTTTGTACAAATTCAGTATGACATACTTCTCCCGAACTCCTTCGGTCAGTTAAAGAAAACATTACTTTGGCTGTTAGACATCTGCTTGAATGTACAAACGTGGTTAGTTACACTTCGTGGAATACGAATTTCTATTTACATGAATAACTTTATGTCAAAGTTATTTGACAACATAAAACAGCTTGACTGGGGAGTAATCCCGTAATCCTTGTCCACATAACATTGTCCTTATTTTAGAGACTTTTCATGTTACCTTTCATACCTTATTGAGGCCGCTACTGGTATGCAGATTTTTAGTTCAATGGGGATGAGTGGTAAAGATGGGTTCAAATTAGAATGGGTTTTGATTTTTCGCTTTAAATACTGTTTTATTCATATACGAGCGGAAGATACCCGTTGAAATTCAACGGGTGTGAAAAGCATTAAACTTATTTTTTATAATAAAACCACAAAGCCCGAAGAAAAACAGTATGCTTGGTCATTTGAGGAGTTCGTAACCTATCTTGTATGTTGTGTTCGTTGTAGTAGACACACTGACAGTTTTCCAGGTCCACGGAGAGATGAGTGACTATTGGTTCACTTTCATGCACGGGAAACCCAAAAATCGGCCTCGCAGACTCATTACTACTTAAATAGCAACGGTTGATAGATGGTCACCTCGTCCCTCCGGTTCTCTTGAGCCGTCTTCTGAGTGATTAACAGCTTGATCGCTTCCCTTGTGTACATACATATATTTGCATTCCATGACTTAATTCAGTTGCACTATTGAACGTTGATATGTGCGTTGATTATCTTAATCAGGATTGGACAGAAGAGTACAATCCAGCGGTTGACACGTCAAGAGGAGTAATGGCAACAGAAGCCATGTTTATTTGACCTATGAATCCTCCATCTATGGGACTGCGCCTTCGGCATAGCCATAATCATTGGTTTCGGTTGCTAAATAAAAAATGTATGGTGATTCTTAGTGCACTTGTCGATTTTCATGCACAGATGTCGTTAATTGCGCAGAATTTCCGTTCTTCTTTCGGATAAGAAGCATGTAGTGACGTCATTATAATTTCCGCCATCTTAAAGCAGATTGAAGGTTTGAAACAGATGGGTCTGTATTTGAACCAGATTTAGAGCTGGTTACCCGTCTGTATGTTGGGTAAGGATGAAATTTGTGTGGATCTTAGCGTAACCCGAGAAACACCACGGGAAGAATCTCATGAGATCGCTGGTGGGCATGTTTTTGACCATCCAAGTCTAACCTTTGTCGTTTTTCTTTCAAGGGTTCATTTTCTCGCAAATAAAACATTCATTTTGCTTTAGAAGATTTTTTTCAAAGGTTACTCTTTTTTCTATTAGTCATGTTGATGGATATATTTTTAAGTCCAAGGAACGGAAACACAACGGCAAGTGAGAGTCTAGAATAGTCAACTCGATGATTGAGTGAATGTACCTAAGTTAACTGCACATTAACATTTTTATACGTATAAATAATTCGTGACGTTACTGATGTGGGAATTGGTCTAAAAACTGTTCGCGATCGTAATGAGAGGCAGACGGTTTCACTACGTGTAATACATCTGAGTACTAAACGATAATAAACTAAGCCGTGTTTGTTGTAGCAACAAAGGCATTATTACCATTGATATTCGCTGCACGTATATATTCTTTTAAGTGTGTAGTCTATTAATTCCTTTATGTGTAACGTTTACTACGTAAGTGTTCTCCCATATATATGCCCCTTTGAGAGCTAATTTGATTGTAGACGTTGAAGAGTATACTTGTTAAATATGCATTGAATTTAACGATTACCCCCCGAAGCAATCTATCATGGGGGCCTTGGGACTCTGGGATCTTCTTATATAGATTTTGTTTCTACGTACTATCATGGGCCTGCAGGAAAGCGTGATATTAAAATGCTAGAGGCGTGAATATTCTATGAAAATGAAATCTCTGGTTGTCAAGGAAATATGTTATTGTTGATTTCAGGGAAAATGTGAGATTTTTCAACTGAAAACATGAACTTCAGACAAATACGGAGCGTAGAAGAAAATCGATTGATAAAATTAGAAATTATATTTATTCAGCCATCCGATAAAAAAATTCCAGCCCTATATCTTGAGTGAATGTACTTTTAAAAAGCAAAAAATGAAACCACTGCACCGAACACAATGCTTAGCATGGACCACCAGGGGGGACCTTCGGGGGCCTTTAGGGGCCCTTAGGGCTTTTTAATATAGCATATGATACAACCAGATATTTATTCTATCTACATGCCAATTCAACTCAATCGGTCCAGTAGTTTTTGCGTGATGGAGCAACAGACAGACAGAGACCATTACATTTTTATATATTACTAAGGATCACACCCTTAACCCTGAAAAAATAGGGTTTCGGTTAATTGAACCCTACAGTGTTTGTTGTCTACCAGTAAAAAATATGCGTTCCGAATTTCATCAAAATCGGTCCTGTGGTTTAGGAGGAGATGTGGAACATACCCACATACATACATTGACTTATCTTTATATATATAAAAGTCAATGTATGTATGTATGTATGTATGTATGTATGTTCCACATCTCCTCCTAAACCACATGGCCGATTTTGATGAAATTTGGAACACATGTTTGTTACTGGTAGACAACAAACACTGTAGGGTTCAATTAACCGAATCCCTATTTTTTCAGGGTTAAGGGTGTGATCCTTACTAATATGTATAAAAATTTAATGGTCCCTGTCTGTCTGTTGCTCCACCACGCAAAAACTACTGGACCGATTGAGCTGAAATTTGGCATGCAGATTGAAGACATATCTGGTTGTAACATATGCTATATCAAAAAGCCCTCAGGGCCCCCAAAGGCCCCCTGAAGGTCCTCCCTGTTGGTCAATGGCAAGCATTGGGTTCGGTGCAGTGGTTTAATTTTTTACTTTTTAAAAGTACATTCACTCAAGATATAGGCCTGGGATTTTTTTTATCGGATGGATGAATAAAGGAAGTTTCTAATTTTATCAATCGATTCTCTTCTATCCTCCGAAGTTGTCTGAAATTCATCTTTTCAGCTGAAAAATTTCACATTTTTATCTGAAATCAACAATAACATATTTCCTTGACAACCATAGATTTGATTTTCAAAGGATATATGTACCCGCATCTAGCATTGAAATATCACGCCTTCCTGCAGGCCCATGATAGTACGTAGAAAGAAAATCCGTATAAGAAGAGCCCAGAGTCCCAAGGGCCCCATGATAAATTGCTTCGGGGGGTACTCGATAAAGTCAATGCATATTTAACAAGTATACTTTTCAACGTCTATTCTCAAAGTAGCTCTCAAAGGGGCACTGCATGTATATGGGAGAATAATTACGTAGTAAACTTTACACATAAAGGAATTAATAGAATACACACTTAATTAAATGTGCAAGAATATTTACTTGGAGGTAATATTTCAATGGTAATAATGCCTCTGTTGCTACAACAAACACGGCGTTGTTTATTATCATTTAGTACTCAGATGTATTACACGTAGTGAAACCGTCGGCCTCTCATTGCGATTGCGAATTGTTTTTTAGACCAATTCCCACATCATAAATGTCACGAGTTATTTATATGTTTAAAAGTGTTAAAGTGCAGTTAACTTAAAGTTAAGGTACATTCACTCAATCATCGAATTGCCTATTCTATACTCTCACTTGCCGCTGTGTTTCCGTTTCTTGGACTCAAAAATGTATTCATCAACATGCCTAATAGGAAAAAGAGTAACCTTTCGAAAAAATCTTCTAAAGCAAATTGAATGTTTTATTTGCGAGAAAATGAGCCCTTGAAAGAAAAACGACTAAGGTTAGACTTGGATGGTCAAAGACATGCCCACCAGCGATCTCATGAGATTCTCCTCATGGTGTTTCTCGGGTTACGCTAAGATCCGCACAAATTTCATCCTTACCCAACCTACAGACGTGTAACCAACTATAAATCTGGTTCAAATATAGACGCATCTGTTTCGAATATTCAGTCTGCGTTAAGATGGCGGAAATTGTAATGACGTCACTGTATGCTTCTTACCCGAAAGAAGAACGGAAATTCTGCGCAATCAACGACATCCGTGCATGAAAATCGACAAGTGCACTAAGAATCACCATAGATTTTTTTCATTTAGCAACGGAAACCAATGATTATGGCTATTCTGAAGGCGCAGTCCGGGTGACGGAGGATTCATAGGTCAAATAAACCTGGCTTCTGCTGCCATTACTCCTCTTGACGTTGTCAACCGCTGGATTGTACAATTCTGTCCAATCCTGATTAAGATAATCAACGCACATATCAACGTTGAATAGTACAACTGAATTAAGTCATGGAATGCAAATATATGTATGTAGACAAGGGAAGCGATAGAGCTGTTAATCACTCAGAAGACGGCTCAAGAGAACCGTAGGGACGAGGCGACCATCTATCAACCTAGGTGGTATTAAAGTAGAAATGAGTCTGCAAGGCCGATTTTTGAGTTTCCCGTGCATGAAAGTGAACCAATAGTCACTCATCTCTCCGTGCACATGGAAAAATGTCAGTGTGTCTACTACATCGAACACAACATACAAGATAGGGTACCACGCCTACTCCTCAAATGACCACGCATACTGTTTTTCTTCGGGCTTTGTGGTTTTATTATAAAAAATAAATTTAATGTTTTTCACACCCGTTGAATTTCAACGGGTATCTTCCGCTCGTATATATATAAAGATAAAGATAAACTATACTGTTGTTGTGACAAATATTTTCCGTACTGTTCTAATTGTAATTTTGAGTACATCAATGAAGTGCTCTTAAAAGTAATGCAAGATGGCTGATAGTTATTATTAGAATAAATAATGCTGGTGGTGTCTGATGTAGACTTTTGTAAGCACTATAAGAACGGTGATTATGTACCATTCTACTATCTGGTAAAAAAAGGGTTTTTGCCGTCATGCTATGGAGTTGGTGAGGCAGTTATTCGCGATGTGCGTTTAATTTTTATTAAAAATCATTTTCTAATTCAATAGCCTGCCTCTGGGTACGGTAACCCCGGACACCTCAGGAGCGACAGGAGGAAATCTCTGCTGACAAACGCCTTGCCGACAGAAGCGGATTAAGGTCGTTGTTTTCGGAGGGGGGGAAGCACTTTTCGGCGGTCAGGGGGGTATAGAATACCTTTTGATTACCATTTTTCCTATTTCACCGGGAATCTTGGGGGTGAACGCCCCCCCCCTCCCTTCCCCCTTCCTACTTGCTAATGCCTTAAAACTCTTGATTATACCCAGAAAAAGGAAGACGAATTTTCTGTTAAGTAGCACCCTAACAGCTCGGAAGAATGGGAGTGGTTCGTTTATTTCTAATTGAAAGATTTTAGCCGAAACGTATTCCCTCCGAGATTGTTTTATGTGTCCATTTGGATTTCGTCTCGAGTTAGTAGAAAGTTGCTGGTGATAGCGACCCAGAATGTCTCCATTGCGTGACATCTTCTCGTTACGCGGAATGCATCATAAGCTGCGGGCCTCTCAAATAGGTGGACTAAAAATTTCTCCTTCAAAGGAAACCTATTCTCTTATCTTCACCACATCCACAATACCTTCCTCTCCATCAGGCTGATTTTTTTTTAATAACAATCTTTCCTCAATCTCTAGATGTCTAAATAAAGCAACGTAGTTGCTACGTATTTAAATTATATTTTATCACATGCATATATCTTTCCTTTTAGTACCTCTCCCTCTCTATTAATTTTTCTATTTTTTGTCAGACAAAGAGCTCTATAATTGCTCATTCTTCAACTATTCTAATTCATGGTCAGTATCATGAATTTATCAATGCTTTTTTCATTTTGGTATGGCTATTGCTCAAAATTAAAATTGTAGTACTACATAATTGGATAATTAGTTGTGAAACTTCTTTCATAGCTATGAGATGGTGTATAAAGCATGGGCTTATGAAACTTTTTTATGGAATAATTGTAGTTCTATTTCCGTGAAATCATGTGGCTTAATTTTAAAAAAAATTATAATACTTTTACATAAAATTTAGGCGTAAGGAACTGGTATTTTTCTCGGAGCCCCTTTCCTCACTAAGTGACTAGCATTACTTTCGTGGTAGATCTAGGCGACAGCCTCAATTTTGGAATCCGCTGTGTCCCCTGACTATCCTAGATGAAGACGTAAGGTTGCAGTTAATGTGCACTACAAATACATTTTTGCGCGCACGTATATTCCTGGAGGCCGTACCCCCTATTTAAAATATCTCCAATTCGTTTCACAGCAATTCCCATCTGGCCATCGCCTTTGAGCTTCTAAGACTTGCACAAGGGACTGAGCGAAGCTAGCTTTGACAACTCCCTCTCTCGCAATTTTTCAGCGAATTGTCCGGTTGTTGGTTGGAGAAGGTTTTGTGAAAACGATAAGCGCTCTGAATGGTCCATTGGCAAGGATAAAGGTGTCATAGCCCCTCCGTCTCCCACGACTAACATTCAACTCCTTGTTGTGGAAGGCCTTAATCGGCATTCATGCCCGCATGCAGTACTTGCATGAGTGGTCATCACCTCGTCCCTGAGCGTCAAGAATGACGGTCTTTCGTGCTCAACATGATCGACATGAACCTCTATCATGAGTAAACTCAGCACCTTTCAGCTTTCATGAGATACAGCCGCGTTTATGAAAGCGAACGTTATGCATTTCCGATGAACCCAACAGTGCTATTTCAGATTATCACACATCAGTTCCCCAATAGGATGATATGTAATTCTTTGGCAACTAATATTTCATCTTCTTATTTTCTGCTATCAAATGCTGTTATTGACATGTTGATTTAATGCTGAAGTCGTACCATTCGCTGGCTGCTATCCAAAAAATTATATTGGTTTTCTCTTCATCGTTCGCCGTCACGTGGGATGTTGACTGTTTTCTTTACGTCAATGATCCACAAGGGTAGGTAGAGACTTGAAGCTTTCTTCATTTATCGGATATTACAACTGATGAGAGTGTCGAAAGCCACTTTAAATGACTTCCAACACGCCGTCGTATCCTTCCCGGGGATAGTGAGGCCCCAAACTTTTCCATGGATTGCGTTCACTGATCGAGGGGATCGACAATTTTGGCGACACGGGCGGCTTTGTCTTTGTGCTACCTCGAACCATGTTTGACATTTTTACAACTTTACTAATAATGTGGGTCAGTTGGGGTTATATGAATGTTTAAAATAATTCAATTCTGGGGAAATAGTTTTGTGAAGGAAGCGTTAGGAGGGGCCTGTCGCTCATGGTGCAATTATCACGAGACCTGTGTAAGGGTCTATCTTTCATTTGATAGAATACCTGTTATAGTGGCTTTGATAGGGCTGCCTCTTATATGTACGTTCTATGTTGGCTCTGCTTCTCTTCCTTAACTACAAATTTGTTTGTCCTCTGCCCATAAAGACTTCGGCCAGGTACTTAGAATGTTAACACGTCACACTGCACCTCAGTCTGCCCATTTGTTGAAGCTGCCTCAAGAGTAACTATGCTCGATCATAGCCTCAATGAAAAAGCCTCTAATGTTGAAGATTTCACAAGCGGAAAGTATGAACGTGATGTTCGGTTTTACTTTTAAGATTTATTGATTGCGCAAACGGGGTTTGTGTGGGAGTTACCGGAAATGCCTGATCGCTCAACGCACCGCGTATTATGTGTGACCGGGTGTAAAATATCTTCTTGGTAGGGCCGGCTATCTGCTTAAAAATCGGTAACTCCCTGCTTGTGGAGACTGAAAATGTGGTCCTGAGTAACCCACGAATTATGTTGTCCATGCCGTAAATTGCACTTAACTAATAGAAGCATTTTGACTTGAATAGTGTGGTGGATAGAGATTTTAACGCACGATTTGGGATCGGTTTCGGTCGTGCACGAGAAGCACTGTCCTTTAGACTCGAGATTGCTCACTACGTGAAATGTAATTATTATTATTTATTCAGTGAGGTCTTGTACTATTTTCATGTAACAACCGCCGATCTGATTGCATATAAACACTATTTTGGAAAATTATACGATAAACACCAGGTATGCTTGTAACCTCTAATCGTTTCTCTTAATGTATTTCCTCCTTTGTCTAACAGTAAGTCATCTGTTGGCACTGATGAAGCCTCGGGTCCACCGGAACAGTTGAAGGGAGAGCAAAGCAAGCTGTTCTGACGTCTATATTTTTCCTCTCTTCCGCAGGGTACTACCAGCCGGCCGGACCGCTCATCCACTCGGGGTCGGAGCTGTGTCGGAGCACCAAAGCACCTGCCGCCCTGGTGCTCGGCAGTGCGTTGGACGTGCAGCCCCTAGACTCGCCGCGCCCGGTTGCGCAGTCGGGCCCCCAGGGGCCGCCCGGATCCCTCACCACGGGTCCACCGCCACCGCGCTCGCCCTCCGCCGACGACGATGCGTCGTGCTCCGAGGTGGGCCTGTCGCCGCTGCCCCCCACGCCCTCGTCCGCCGCCCCGCCCCACCGCCCCCCGCCGCACTCCTCCGCCTCCTCCGCGTCCTCGGCTTCCTCATCCTCTGCGGGCCACTTGACCTCCTCCCCCTTCCACCGCTACCCCCCCTCCCAGCAGCAGCAGGCGCCCCCGCAGCACCACTCCCCGCACCTCTACCCGCCCCCCTACCACCACCACCCGCACCACCAGTACTACTCCCCGCACCACCACCACCACGCATCCTCTGGCCACGCCACCATCGTCACTCACCAGTACGCCCCCGCCCCGCAGGAGCTCTGCTACAGCCCGACCTACTCCCCCTCGCCCTCCTCCGTCCCGCCATCGTCCTCCTCGTCGGCAGCCGCTGCCGCCGCCGCCGCAGCCGTGGCGGCCGCCGCCGCGCACCACTATCTGCCATCCCCCAGCGGCCACAAGTACGCCCCGTCGCCCTACAGGCGCTACCCGCCGCCCCCGACGGCTCCTCCGCCCGTCGCCTACTACCCGGAGGTCTACCCGGGCGCCGCGGCCGCCGCAGCCGCCGCTGCAGCCGCGGCGGCCGCGGCGGCGGGAGCCCTGCCCCTGCCTGGGCCCTCGTCGTTCGGGTCGCCGGGGGACTCCAGCGCGGGAAGCGGGTACCCTCAAGCACCCCCGCCGCCCCAGGAGCCTTACCAGTACTACCCAGGGTACAGCCCCGGACCGCCTACGTGCTACTCTCATACGCCACCGGGTACGAGTCTCGCCTGCATAGGTTTGTTTCCGTGAATGTGGGAGCGTGATTGTGTGTATTTGTTTTCGTCCAGTCGTGGCGTGTCCTGTGCGTGGCCGCCTGGGCGCTCTGCGCTTCGGTGGTGTTCCCTGACGGTTTGCATGAAACTTTATTACGGATAAGTATTTCATAGCAAAATTCAAAGAATAAAGAGAAATATTATATATTTCACGGAACAATTTATGTGCAAAACTGAACGTTTCTCTCCGTGTACTGGAGCTCACGTGTGTAATTGCAAATTAAAACGTATGAGAAAATACGAAGGTATGAGACATCACTTTTCTGGTGCGCGAAGTGGATTATTTTTTCCATTATTTACCATTTTATTTTTTAGTATCTTCCCAGTTGTAGTAGGTGTACGCGTTAATTTTGGAAAATCCATAATAAATAGCGGCAGATGTTTGTCTTTCGTAATTGCGAATAATGTTGGCTCTATGGATATTTATTTTTTGGAGTAATTATCCCCATAATGATAGGGTGGAATTTCCGCAGATAAAGTATTGATTTGATTGTGAAGAGTATGATTTGACTGTAGTTACGTAGCAGTTTGGCGCCAATGGCTCTACCATCCTTGGTGTGTAAGCTGAGATGTAATTCACCCTGAAATATCTACGGATTTGACAATAAGTGTAATATACACGGTAATAGTGTATAACTTTAACGTATATCTTATTTAAAAAAGGTACCACTTGCAATAGGCAATTATAACTCAAAATCGATTGTTGATTTTTTAAGAATTCCTCACCTCTTACGTACAAGTGTAAACTGTCATGTTTAATTAATCCTTGAAGATGTTACTAGCACGTACATAGTTCGGGCTCCTATTCATCAGAGCTGACGAGTGTTAACCATTATTGTTGCCCAGAGCATCGCCCAGAAGTCCTATGCCATCGTGTGAGGTCGCCATAAAACGTTGTTTGTTTGGATGTTATTCATTGATTTATGGTGAATTAAAAAAAGTAGAAAAGTGCAGATGTTAAATGCGCACTCTTTAAGTGTGTCAGCTAGCCATCGATAATTTCATATTTCTCTTTGGAGTAATTATTGCGTTTCTATTTTTGTTTTAATTTTCCGTTATAATCATGCTAGCTACCTTTTGGTATTGGAATGCCATTGATGTTACTCTATACTCATACGCCGCGGTCACTGACGCTGCACCGTCCTCTTCTTGCAGATGCGACGTACCAGCCTTGCCCTTGCCCGATGCAATCGTGTCCAAAAAACGTCCATACTGGGCCTCTTACTGGTGAGAGTAAGGGCCCAGCACCAGCATCCACAGAAGGCAGTAACAACGGTGGTAGCAGCAACGGAATCAGCTTCTCACCGCCACCCACACCCGCGTCGACCGCGCCTCCTCCCAACAACGCTCCCCTCACCGCCGCACCCAGCGCGGCCACCGCGGCGCTCCCCCCTCAGCAGCAGCAGATGCAGCCCTCCCCTCCCGTGGCCCTCTTACTGCTGGAGCCGCACCCCGGGAACACGGCCGGCAAGTTGTTGAGGCACCCGCCCAGCCCGGCGAGGGGCAGCGCAGGCGGCATGCCCCCTTTGGCCTCCTGCGCTGGGCCCCCGTCGCCCCCGCACCCCACCTCGACCACCGCGGCCTCCGACGCCTCCTCCGCGGTCTCCACGGTGTCCTCGGCTGCATCGGCCGTCGCCGCCGCCGTATCTGCCATAGCGGACGAGACGTTCGACGGCACGACGCACCCCGACCCCGTCCTGGAGCACCTGGTCCCCGTGGTCAGCGAGACGGTGGACCTCAGGGATAAGCAGCCGGCGACGGAGGCCGAAGTCACCACGACCACCATTACGGAGTTGCTTCAACAGCAACAGCCGGCACAGCAACAGCAGGCTTGTGTGGAAGACCACGTGGTGTCTGGCGAGGAGGAACAGTGCATGCTGGAATCCAAGAAGCACTTCGAGGCGTGGGCCGTGGGGGACATCCACAAAGTCGAGATGGTTGGAGATTGTGTGAAGGGACAGTTCGACGAGTTCTCGGAGAAGGAAGACATGCTCTCCCTTATGAAATCAGGGAAACAATCGATGAAAGAGACGACTTTGAGTGATGTGGGGAAGGCAATCATCAGCCCTTACCAGAAGAGTTACTGCAATTCCCTGCTCTTTTCAGACTCCATGGCTTTGAAGCAAGGAACAAAACTTTTAGATCCCTGTGACCTTCTTATGGAGGTTGCCGAGAGTGAAGTGAAGGGGGAAGTGAAATCAGAAGATGAGGCCTTCAAGGAGGAGAAGGCTGTAGACATTGTGAATGATCAAACCATCCATTTCCACCAACAAGAATCTGTGACCAACTACAACTCTTCTAAAAAACGAAGGCTGTCTAACCATGAACATATGGAAGGTACAGGGCCAACCAAGAAGGTGAAAGAGGACTTAAGTCCAGTGGTTGACGTGATACACTCAGGATTGGATGTGAAACGAGTGCCTTCGAACAAGGTGTTAAGTAGTGAAGTGCGGGTGGCGGACAACTGTCCAAATATCCTTCCTCAGAAGAAGACGAAGAATGGTTTTAAATATCAACATGGGAAAGAATGTGAGCTTAGTGATCATTTCATGTTGGACAGCAATCTCAAGGCAACGGAACCGTCCATTGTGAGTGACTGCAGTTCTAATATTCAGCAATCCCAATGTGCGACTCAGTGTGCGGAACAATCCCCTCAGTCCTCCCCTCCACAAGCTCCGAAGGATGCTTTGGTGGAGTGCCAGCCTCAAGGAGGGAGTGCGGCGACAGAAATCGAAGTGCAACCGAGCTGTGGATCGAACAGTGCCCGTGTGAATGGTGCCAATGATCGTGCCGTCCAGGATGTTCTGATGATTCACCAAGAGATGCTCCCCCCTCCTCCCCTGCCGACCACGAAGACAAAAAAACCACCGGTGCGGAGACGGAGTGGTAACAACAGTAGCGGTGAAGTGAAAAAGGTGAAGGCGAATAAGTGTGAAACTAGTTTGTTGTGTGATGAGTCGTCTCCATCTGTCAATTTGCCTCAACCTGCCAGTAGGACAAATGGTGTCTTAGGCAAAGGCAAATACAGTTCTCCCACTCATGCGGTCAGGAGAAACTCATCTGTGATGGGTTCGCAGAGAAATGGCAGGAAAGGAGTGAGGAAAGTGACTATGCTCAGAAGCTTGAGTGAGTCACCTCCACTACCCCCTTCGATGGTGATCACTAATTTAGAGGCAGACCCAGGCAGGACTATAGGAGCAGTTGAGCAACAGTTGCCTGAGGTCAGCCTCACACCTGCCTCTTTAGAGTCTTGTACCTCAGTAGTAAATACCAATGAGTCGGTGATCAGTGATTCTATGCCTCCACCTCCTCCTGTAACAGTTTGTAAAAAATCAAAGAAATCTGGTGTTGTGGCCCACTCAAAGGCAAACAAGGGGACAAATAAGCCTTCCAAGCTTGCTGATCAATTTGCTGCCCTATCCACAACTGATCCTGCTGATGCCGTAACATCAACAATGCAACTCAACAAATTCCCCAAGAAGGTTCTGATGCCCAAGTGGTCAAATGGTTGGACTTGGGAGGGAGAGCCTTACGTGTCGAGAATATTTTTAACGGTAAGTTTTGCTTTTCCATTTTTTTTGTTTTATTTCTTTCGTTTCATTGCTTATCCTAGAATTTACTTTTACATCAAGTTACAGACTCTTTGTCTAATCTTAAATAGCATCCTAGTCTTGAAATTATATTCCTGATCCTTATAATGGTCGATGGTTATAGGGTTTAAGTATGAATATCATTTTTAATATGACAATATTCTTTTATTTGTGGTTCTGATTAAGTGTGCTGAGTGAGTTGTGATAACTGTGTGTTTATATCGCCTTCAAATGATTTATGGTATGAAAGAAAATAGAAGGGCAAACAATACAAAGAACATCACACTATTGGTACTGTAACGGTTACTCTCGGTCACCCGGCTTAAGGCCGAGAGAATCATGTAGATTAATGAAGTCCCCATGACTACCACGCCATCTTTTGACGAGCTGCTCCAGAAGGACTTCTTAAAAAAAAATTCCCGATTGTAGCCAATCTCACATGAATTTTTTTTAACAAAGGGGGGCTGACTGATGGAGCAGCAGTCACCGGGGGTAGGGATCGGGTTAGAGAAAGGTGTTCCGTTAACAACACAAGAAAAAAAAAAAGGGACCTTTCATACCACAATAATTCAACAGGTATTCATTTTTCCGGGGACATATTACAAAGCATAATCAAGTGACAGAATTCCATTAACCCTGATGAATTTTTATGAGATGATCAATTGAGGTTAGTAATAATGAAGGTGAAAAAAACATGTGAATGTAAACAATAATGGCAAAAATGATGATTTAAATAACAACGTGGCCTTTCTTGACTCATTAAGTGAGCATTTCATATTAAATGACAGATCTGAATATTTAACACATAACCCAGGACTCATTTATCGAAGCGAGAGGTAACAAAGTCTGTCCTGGAATATGATCTCGGCTTCCTCTCGCAATGGGGAAACAGGAAGAAACGTGGAGGTGGTGGGCAAATCACTGATGGTATGTTGGCACGGTGGTCGGACCACCAAGACGGAGGCGTGATGAGACTCACGGAAGGGAATAAGTATGAACAAAATGGGGATCACACTAGGGTCAGGGTCGTGGCAATGTTACGTGACCGGGTGACCACTGGAAGGTTCTGTCTCTGGTGCTGAGGCCCTGGCAAGATGCAGGCTTGTGTCAATGATGTAGCCCTTCCACCTTTGAGGAGGACGGCGACAAACTCTGGCCTGATCTGCCCCTGGAGCCACTGTGGTGCACGACTGTGGGATCTCGGAACTCGTGCTTTCAGCAATGCCCGTCTCCTCTTCCGTCGCCTCATCAGAATTGCCTTCCGCCGGCTGTCGTTTGTCTTTCAGCCACCTTCCACAGTTTCGGAGTAATTGCCTCGATTCTCCCTATTCTGTCCTTAATTCTTGGCCTCGGTGGCGGCGGGGTAACGTCCTCGCCTGCAGGTTGGTTATAATAACGTCAAAGGTCGCAGGTTCGAATCCCACCTGGGGAGGATTTTTCACTTCCCAGGACATGGTTGTTTGTCTTGTCCACTGTTGATTGTTACTACTACCCCGATGTAAAGGCCATAAGTGCTGTTTTCGGTGGTAATTAATAATTTTTTAAAAAATCTCCTCTTTGTGACCCCTCGCGTCTCCTTATAAACTGGCTTCAGAGGAGGTGGGGGAAACATCAATGGACATAAACTGGGGGGGGGGGGGAACACAACACAGTAATGGGGCTCACTCTAGTCAAATCACTCTTTATCACTTTCACAGGCACACTTAACTTGTTCATTCACTCACAGAATAGCGGGCTACCGCCACCAGAACCTTGGGGAAGGGGAGGGAGGTAAGGTTTGGGGGGGAGACAAGGTTCGAGGTGAAGGGTAGCAGGGGTGGGGATGGGCCACGACCATCACAGTACGTACATACTTATGTAAATGTTGACCTAACCCTCAATGTTATGGACTAAGGTCTAGGTATTTCCAAACTAAAATTATTGATTATTTCGTCCAATTTCTTTTAGAAAGGAAATCAGTGACAAAAAATCTAGTAGTGTCATTACTTCTGGTGTTGTTGGCTGAGATTTTCGTACGACATGGGCAACCTGGATGACTAGTATAATAGTAATTTTCACTTCATGCCAATCTCTTATTAGCAATGGCTCGCAGCATTTATGATATGATCAGGACCTGAAAGGGCCCTAAAGGCCTTAATTGATGCTACTACTAAGACACTTTGCAGTAATGAAATACCCTCTCTGAAAGGGCACCATCTGAACTATGTTTGTGTAATTTTGATAGGGTGTATGATAGAGTTGTTTGAGAAATTTAGTGAAGGCATTGAGGCATTGACTGGTGTAATGGACGATTGATTCAAAACTTTGTATTTGGTCCTGAAAATTCAAGTAAGGATAGCGGAGGATGGACCCTGGTAGGTAAATATTGGTCGGGAAGTTTGAAAGGGTTGCCCATAATAGCCATTTAACCCTTTTTAACCCATGAAATGATGAAATGAAATGAAATGGTGCGAGAAGGGTGGGTGGAACTTTAGTTCAGAGTGGAAGCTGGTGGGGAACTTGTAAAATCTTAGGTTACTGGATAATCGAGTAGTATAGTGTATTTTAGCTAAACTACAGAAATTCATTTTTTCATGGATTATCGTCACATTCGTCAATTCGTTGTGCGCATTTCATCGAATATATTATTTAGATGTCATTTCAGTGGGAATGGCGCAAGTCCCTGTTTTCCATAAAAGATATTTCCAATTGTGAATTTGAAGCAAAAAGGCAATATGTCTGATCGTCTCTCTTTTCAAAATAGCTAATTTTTCCTTTGGCAATCAATGAATTCCATGTGTAAAGTTTTTCATCGCTTGGCAATTATCAAAAATCCGATTCTTATTCTCAGTAATGACGAATAAATGTAAGAGGCTTCTATGGCACTTCTGAGAGTGACGTAACTCCGTAGAGAATAATAATAATAATGAGTTTATTCCACAACATCATATACATTTTACAGTGACATTTATTCTTAAAATAGGAATATAGAATAATAGCTGTCTGGTTTGGGAAAATAGCTGTTCAATGGGGAAGCTCCATGCTCTCATACATAATAAATGTTTTGTAATCGGTCGCAAAACAGAAAACTAGACGACTTTTCAAAAGTGCGAGCTCATTGCTTGACCTTGGGAAGGCCTACGAGCTGTAATTCACATTCAAAAAGAAAAGATGTTGTGGATCTTATGACTGAAAGAAGATAACATGAGTGTCTTCTAATTATTATAATAGAACTGTGTCTTTTCTTACGAGCACTTGAAACTGAAACGTGAGAATAGCTGTCATGAGCAACCTGCCCGGAATGCCAACACACGTGTCGGCGTAACGCTATCAGTGAAAATTACGATCTTTGCAATTACTATAATTGCTTTTAAGCCATTTTATTATGCCTTCCTCATAACATGTACTTACAGCAGTACCATATATCAATCAGTGTATGCCCTTATTTCTGGGCGAACAGTGACTGGATGAACTGGGAACACTTGGAAATGTGCCCATTTAAATTTGGTGCGAAGTCTGATTTTTTCCTGCCTGGCCTTTAAAATATAATTTTCAAGCAAGAAAGTACCTTACTAAAAACATGTCATAATGCAGAAAAGTAAAACAGCTGCTTAAATTTATTCCTAAGACGAAACCAGTTCAAAAACTCACTTCTAGCAATTACAATGTGGACTATGGTTGTATCATTAGTGAGTTAACCGAGGGATGTCTGAAATCGTACCTAATTTTTAGGCATGTGCACAATGTTGTTCTACCGTGCAAAATATAATAGCCTTGCATATAGTACTCGAACTTCTTTTCTCTCGTTATTGTTGCTTTACAAGTCGAGACCTCTGGTTATGAAATGTGTAGGTAGGCCACTAGCTACACTCGCATCAATGTGGGCTTTTAAGACACGTTTCCACTTCCGTGAAATGTGCCAGGCTCAAGCGTTCCGTATCATGTAAATGCAATGAAATTAAAGCAGAATATTTTTTTTTAATTCTGACTCTTACCGGGGAAATTACCTTGGGAGTTAACTATGTCGTTTATCATAGAATTTACTGGTTGATTGGTTGTTAGAGAAATAGGATTGGCAACTGAAGTAATTTGCACCATTGAAAACAGGTGGCTAGCATGTTATGGGAAGGGTCAAATGGGGAAGAGAGAAAGGGTGGTGAGAAACCCTGTGTCAGCATTAACTTACTCATAACAAAAGGCACCTATTAGGGGTCCACAGTTTATGGTCCCATGCGGTGGACTGAGCACTACTTTTGAAGTGCTCTCCACTTGATGGACAAGTTGGGATTGGGGATTCCCCTGAAAAATCTCCACCACTGTCAAGGCTCAAACCCTGACTCTTAGGATCAGAATCCAGTACTTGAATTACCACACTAACCCGATCCCCTATCATGAAACCTATTGCAAAAATACAATGGGACCTTTTATGGGTCTGGTGTTCTTTTCTATTCCTCAGCTGGTTTATGATCATTCTCCGAAAACCATAGGGATATATTCTGCTGACATCAGCCTGACTTGATTTTTATGTGACATTTGTCAAAGTAGCATTGTCGACAATGCACTCGTCGACTCTTTTCTCTAGCCTTTACTGAGCTGAGTTGGATAAGTCAATTCATATCAGCTGACTAACTATACGTATGCTAAAATTCATAGAATCCTGTTACTGCAGTTAATGAAACAAGAGCAATTTCCACATGTATGACATTTATTGTACGACCGGTTTCGCTTTTTACAGCATCTTCAGGTCATACTTGTGGAAATGTCATAAATGTCATACTTGTGGAAATTGCTCTTGTTTCATTAACTGCAGTGATGTTCCGGTTCCACTCCATCACGCCTGAAACCTCAGATTTTGAATCCTGTTACTTCAAATCCAGATCCTTTTCTTAATCTGAAATTGAATATAATTATTACTGCTATTATGCTAATCAAAGGAATTTTTATATTAACTTATTAACCCTTTCACTACTATGGGATTGCTATACCTAATGCCTGGATGAATTTCATGTATACATATTGGTGTATAAAAAGACAATTGGTAAAAAAATAATTTTCTTGCTTTCCCGGATGATTTTTGTGGTCTATATGTCCCTGACGTCACAATAAGCCACTTCGACTTGTCATCAGGTTTCTCGGAGGCCTGACCACCAGAACTTGATGGAAACACATATGCCCTGGAATGAATGTAAAGTTTAATGTTAAACTTTACAAATTGCATTAATATTTTAGCTAAAAAAATTAACATCTTGCATCATTAGTATCAGTAAAAAGTCATAATCGCCAAAAGTTTTCAATAAAAAAATTCTGAAAGTCTAAAAATGCTTTTCCAGAGTACCTATTCAGCGCTAGAGGGATGACCCTGTTGTTGAGCATGCTGCAGAAAAAGGATTAAAATAGTGTTGTTTAATTTAAGACGTACTAATATCTTTTATTTTCATGCCACTTAGCATGAAGGATAAAAACCTTCTACTCTTTGGTTGGCGATTGATAGAAGATTAACGATATCACAGTTCACACACATTGGTAATATTACATTGACTCTCTTAAGTCACGTGTGTTAAAAAAATTTCACTGTCATTTTGTGGAATTTTCTGTAATCTGTGCACACTTTCTGCTCTTGCTTAACCATTACAGCTGAGTATTCCAAAATATTTACTTTAGTTTTTATTAGTTGATGGAGTTTCCTAAGGGATCATTTGTGTAATATACATACATTAGAAAAAACTGACCAAACTTAATTCAGATTCCTTTTTCTCTAGTTCTCATAAAATGTGTATTACTTTTAATGCAAAAATGTTTTTATGCATGCATCTACCTCAAGTTTGCATCTTGAATTTAATACTAATTTAGTTTTCTGGTTGTGACAACAAACTTTGATGCCCTGTTAAATTTTGCAATCCTCCATTCCAGAGTGATGATCCTCCAGTCTTAAGAAAGTGCTTCCCATCAATGAGGCATGAGGAAGGTGACCTAATATGTGCACGGGATTGTGTCCTTCTGAAGTCAGGAACCAGAAAAGTTGATCTGCCATATGTTGCAAAAGTAGCTGCTTTGTGGGAGAATCCAGAAGATGGTATGTTTAGTTGTCTCTGTCATATACTTTTTGTTTGAGCTGAAAGCTTTTGTTAATAACGTGTACTTTTACATGGCAATGTCTTCTTTAGAGTTGTAGCAAGTATAGAATGTTCATTTCATGCGTATGATATATTGAAAAGTTTTTTCTTTCTTGATATTCTCATTGAATTTCCCATTAAGTACTTTTAGGATAATATCCTCTTGAAGTGCTCTAGAATCAAAATGATTGCTGTTATTTAAATGTGCCAATGTTGTTTGGGCATATTCTTTGAATTTTCCTGGAATTTTTCAAAACAATTCCTGAGGACTTCCAAAAGTTTTTTATATGCCCATGCCCATATGACATTGCCTTTTGTTCCAAAGTACAGTATGTAGTTGTCATTTCAGGAGTATTAGCATGAATGTAAACCCTTTGGAAGGGCTATTAAGTTAAGGATCAATGGACGCATCCATACTGTGTGTTGTGAAAAATCCTCTGAGGTAGAATATGATTGTGTATTCTCTGAATTATTATACTAAAGCTCTAACGCATGGCCAATGTAGCTGGAATTCCGAGGAAATTTCATGAAATTTAATGAGAATGTCTGGCTCATCCTTGGAGCAGGTTATTCCTCATGAGATATGTCATTTCATCCTTCAGCATTAATGATGTGTAAGTTATAGTAATGTTAGTCATAGGAGATTTTGCTGCCAGCATTTTGTTGCAAAATATTCAGATGTATATCTGTCACTGTGTAAATTTTATTATTATTATTGTATATTTTAATTTCACATATATGTACACAGTGCACAGTCATGCCTAGTTTTGAACATACATATTTATTAAGTGCAGTTTTGGTATAGAACAGATGAAGTTGCCGGCTAGAAAGGCCCCACAGTGGGTCAGGAGGCGGCTTTAGGCCGCCAAAAGTCGGAATTCGATTGTTGAGCTATTGTAAGGCAGTGTTTCATGATAAATGAACTGATTATATTCTCATGAGTACTTTTTACATTATAATACTAACATTGCAATGTTTTATCATCAGCAGTCATCAATCCGAAGATTGGCTTGCTGAGGATCTCTATTCTACTCTCCTTTCAGCTAACCCTTTCATTCCTATTTAACTTTTCATCAGGACTTTCTTCACAATTTTTCTGATAAATTCCACCCTATATCTTCCTTGGTCATTCGCCCTCATCGTTTTTCCTTCCTTTTTTTCAGGGGCTATTTGATCGCAAAATGTTTTCAAAAGTTTGTCTCTCCTCAGAGTTTTCATCTTTTCTCTCCAACTCTTCGTTGGACTCCATTGGAGATTCACTCTGCCTATATGGTCTTTGTCCTTTTTCTGACACATTTTTATTTACGCCATTTGACAATTTTTAAATAATAGATTCTTACATTATGGCGATCTATATAAATTTTCTTCGGACGATCTAAAAAGAAAGCACTTTCTTTCAATTTTCTAAGTAGCTTCATCCTTTCCCTGGTAGAGATGGTCTTTCACCTCGAAACATAATGCTTTCATCATCTCTTCCCTGGCCTTCCTTACTTGATGGCTGATCATATTTTTTATAATTTTATACAGCTGCTGTGCTTTTTTATTCATGTATTTTTATCTCCTTCAACATCTATTACATTCAGGATTTAAATATTTTTGCGTAATATGTTTAAACAACTCAAAATTCAGCATCACTTTCAACTTTCTTGCATCTGGGTATCAATCCCACTGAGACAACTAAGATGATATCTGACACGCTAGCTCAAGCAAACAATTGGTTCTCAGCTAATAGATTCTTTATGAATCCAATGAAAACCCAATTTTTAACCTGTTCCCTTCAACATGTTACAGTAGAAGATGAAGCTGTTAAACTTCTTGGCTTTCACCTTGACCCCAAATTAACTTTGAGTTCTCACATTTTTAACATTAGGAAAAAACTAGCCGTAGCCCTGTTCTTAATCAGAAAACTGAAATGGTGTGTGGCCAAAGACAATCTTCTTAATGCATACTATGCATTTTTTCAATCACACCTTACATATGGTATCAGACTTTGGGGGCATGCCTCAGATGTAAAACTGATGTTATTACTTCAGAAGAAGGTGGTTAGGGTAATAACTAACACAGGATTTAATGTACATTGTAAACCACTTTTTGTTAGATTAGGCATAATGACTGTATATAGCCTTTATATATTTCATATTCTGTTGTACATCAAAGTCAATCTGCACATGTACTCAATAAGGGCTTATGTACATAACCATGCCACTAGAGCCAACCACAAACTAGACATGCCTCACTGTAGACTGGCTAAATCATTTAAATATGAAAATTTGGCTATTAAGTGCTTTAATATGCTGCCCAACTGAGCAAGAATGGTAGGTGACCAAGTTTTCCTCACGGCCCTAGAGAAATGGCTTTTAACAAAACCTTTATACTCTCTAGATGAATACTTTGAAATCGAATTCTCTACAATAAGGTTCTAATTTATACTTATAATGTGTTTTGTATTTTGTGCATTGTGTTGTTCCTGTATCCTCACATGAGGTCTATAATGGCTGACGACATCTACCACAACACCTGTTGTGCAACAGATGTATAAAGATTATGATTATGATTACTTGAATGAATCCCAACCGAATTCCTACGCTGATAAGTAAATATTTGGTTGTTTGATTAGGTTCACTACACATCTATTAAGCACTCCTACTTTCTTTACCGGAAGCTTAAGTATGAATGTAATAACAGGGTCTGAGGATATTAGGCACACATGCAATAAATCCTCATTGCAGTCTCTTCGAGATATCTTCCTGATATTAAATACTCTAGTATATTTGCAGTCTTTGTGCTGTACTTCCTGCGCATCTTCAGATAGTATACCTATAGGGAAGGGTGAAAGTGTCAGCTCCGTCAATAAGAATCTTGTACTCTGTGGGAGCATGATGTACCAAGGCGCAAGGTGCTATACACTTTTGAGCTCTATCTAGTATTTCCATTACATATATATTCCCTAAAAGTTTCAATGTTTATCTCGAAGTTGGTAGCCAGAGCGTTGATTATTACCAAGAAACATTCGATTATACCATGATTGAGGTCTGTAATTAATGAGACAAGGCTTTGATTGCTGAAAAATGAGCAGGCAGTGTTGCCATCATTCGAAGAACCGGAAAATGCTTTGGCATATTCACAATCAGCCCAAGTTTCTCTTAACTTTACGTCTGAACCCTTATTTTTCTTGCATTTACATTCTCCTTTTCCGTTTTATCCTTACATAGTGATTTTGCGACTCCTAATTTGTAGGAAACATGAAGAAGGTATTCAAAACTACGAATCCATTCATGAAAAATAGAATAAGTATTTGTAGTTTTCTTCCTTTGCCACCAATTGTAGAACCAAACCCAAGTCTGTAATTTGCGATGGTTTTGCACCGCACACATAGCAGCTCTGAGTTGCTTATTATCCATTATTGTATTGCAAAATTCCCTGTCTACCATTGTTATGTGTAAATCATGTGCTATGGATACACGATGCCCAGACCACATACTTGCAGAAGGAATCAAGTTGGAAATTTCTTTGCTCACACGACTTTTTTCCTCCTGTATGCACATTGTTGTCTCTCTAGTAAATTCTAGCCTTTTAGGACGACAGTCTCTTGGTGACGATGTCCTCAGATTTTGCCAAACAATCAGTTTTTAACTATTTTCATTTGAAGTGAACATCTGCAAGGGAACTAAGGAGGTAACGTACAGACTTCTGTCATCCAACTGGGGTGAAAATCTTTCTGTTTGAGCATAGTATAGCCACAACTCCCATCAGAATCCCATTTAGAAACGCAAATTAAATTATTCAAATGATCAGATTGCAGTATATAAAAGAATGGTTTGACAACTTTTAGCAGGTGATCCTCCACTTCAAAATAGAGAACTACGTACCTTCCAAAACCGATTTCCATGAACCTAAGGCACCAATTCGAATTTCACTTGTGGCTTTCCGAGAGAAAATCAACTAGAGGGCCTTTCCTTCAATTATATCCAAATGTTAATTTGCATACTCAACAATCGGCAAAAACAATGGCTGTCAAGACTAAAATATTAATATATTATACATATATAGAAACGCTGATATTCCCTTTGTACCACGTTCTAAAGCCCTCTATTTAAATAGAGGGTTTTAACATGGTCAACAACGCAGCACCACCATTGGTCATCGGTGTAATCGCGCACTAATTTCAGTATAGACATTTATTAATCTTCATATAAAATGAAAGTTTGCGGCTAGTTGCGCCTAATTTCTTTTGGTGCAAAGTCAGGAAGCTATATTGTACCAATTTCAAGCAAACAGAGAGCTGTGTCATGCAGTGGGTTTTTTGTAGCTCTTCTCTATTGGCGTATTTAGATTATGGCGGAGTGTGTGTAAATATTAGAACTTTGCTTACCCTTCAATTATATCCAAATGTTAATTCACTTGCTCAACAATTGACATAAACAACAGTCACCAAAACTACAATATTCAGATATTATACGTAGAAACGCTGATATCGCTAATATTCCTTTTGTAGTACAGTCAACAACGCAGCATCACCATCAGTGTAATTGTGGACTAATTTCAGTGGAGGCATTTATTAATCTTAATATAAAATGAAAGTTCGCGGCTAGTCATGCCTAATTTTTTTGGCGCAAAATCAGGAAGCTATATTGAACCGATTTCAAGCAACAAGAGAGCTGTGTCACCCAGAGGTTTTTTTGTAGCTTATCTCTATTGGTGTATTTAGATTATGATGGGGTGTGTGTAAATATTAGGTCATAGCTCTCCAAACATATTGTCTATTAGGCAGAATTTTGCTAAAACGTGAAGGACATAAACCATGATAAACAGAATAATTTCCTTTGATTTAATCGATTTTGGGATGAGAAGTGAATAAATATTACAGGAGGTGCAATTTCATTGGAAAATCCGCCACAAGACAAGTGTCATAATTATGTTAAATCAGTCTTTTGGCCTCAACATCTTATTTCATGTTGCAGCGGCGGCATCCCTTTACCTTTACATTAACTCCAAATTTGCATGTTTTTACACAATTTGAAAAATCGACTTTTGGCAGGCTAAACCGGCACTCTGACCCACTGTGCACCACTTCGCCCCCTCATCTGTGTCCCTGATATCTATGCAATCGTCCTGCATCAAACATCGCTATCTTTTACATCTTGAAATTGTTAAATGAAGAAAATTGACTGGTTTATGTAATCATCTATTACTAGAATTTCTAATATACTCATTGCTTAAAATTACGTGTTATGGACATTTTCGTTTTATATGTTACTGCTGCAAATTGCCAGCCAGTGAAATACTAAATAGCTTGTTCTCAGTTTCTGAATGCAATGCAGCTTACCTTGAACATGGACACAAATGGCCTTACTAGTCTTTTTATACCTCATGTTTTAGTGCTTCTTATTTTCGTGAAATATTCCACCAATGGCCAAGGATATGTGTAAATGGTAGTGAAAATGGCCAGTAAAAATTTCGTGGGCCCAGCTATTCAAATATTTCTTGCAAAATAAAGGTATTTTACTCGAAATGCCCTGTTGTATGTATTACTGTTCAGCTGGACTAGCCCTCCCATCCCTTACCTCACGGAGAAAGCGTTAAACTGAAGTGGACAAATACAGGATGGGGGCTGTCCATAAATGATATCCACACGATTGGGGGGGGGGGGGTCACCATCTTGTGACAGGTGGGAGAATGGGGGCTATGCTTCATGTGACATTCACACTTCCACTGTATATTGTCTTATTTTTACTCAGACTGTGGAGGAGGGGAGGAAGTTTTTTCATTTTTGTGACATCATTAAAGGGGGGGGGGGGGGTACACTATCTGTGACCAACTGTGACAGGGGGGGAGGGGGTCTAGTTTGGTCCAAAACTGTGTGACATCATTTATGGACTGCCCCATAGCACAGTTAATTAATACATTGGAATGACTATATCTAGTTATCATGTGTACCCCGTATAATTTTGAGTGGATGTTACCCAACATTTTGTGGCCATGGCTGGTCACTTTATCGAGGGAATAAGCCAGCAGTGGAATAATGTGGGGTACACCCGATTGAGAGATATAGTCATTATGATCTGAAAAAGCTTCACTGAAGAGTGCATTAGAATGTTTATTTCACTGCTGACAGAATGAGTTATACTTACACTGTCCAGTATAAAACATTCAAATTAGAAAAGCATTTTAGCACCAATGTTTTGCCAATTCTCGGAATACAGAAGTGGTTCAAGTGAATTTTTTTCATCAAAGATAAAAAAGTTATCGCAAATAAATTGCAATGCCTACCCAAAATATTGCAATGATCTCAGAGATAACAGAGTAGTATGTATGCAATGCCTACCTAAAACATTGTGAAGATCTCAGAGATATAAGCAGAGTATATGTACATATATTGGAAAAGAGCAGAAAATCAAGTTTGTGTAGCATACCCCACAGAATGCGCTAGAACTGAATGACCTAAATGTTCGAAGCATGGTCGAACAGGTACTCTTAAAAGTTGGTAATAATGTTGAAAAAATGAAATTTACTCAACTCGGAAAGACTGACTAACACCGTAGAGCTTTGAGGAAACATTCCAGTGATTCATTAGCTCTGAGGCATATGCTCAAGGTTATAAACATACCACTCAGTGTCCCAAGACTTGACACTCCTTGGGGTTATTATCGACTAGTTAACACCCAAAAATGGGCCTAATATGTCTTCAGAACTTATATTATTTAGTAGATTGGCTTTATTTATCATGGATTACATTACATTTTAGGAGAAATGATGGTGTCACTGCTGTGGTACTACCGACCTGAGCACACAGACCAAGGAAGGAAGAAGGAGGACATGGAGGATGAAATTTTTGCTTCAAAGCACAAGGACACCAATAGTGTGGCATGCATAGAGGACAAATGTTATGTGCTTACTTTCAATGAGTATTGCAGGTAGGTTCACCAGTGTTCTGAGTTGCCATATGTATTTCATGTTACTTATTGATTGTGTTAAAGGATCTCCTTATACATATCATTATCAAATTATGTTAGACTGAACTCTTGACATGAGGCTGAAGGCATCTGTGGATTTCCTTGTTGTTGAATCTCTTAATTTTTTGAGTGCCCTCCTGCATCTGCGTTGTAAGGCAACAACAGTTTTGCTGGTGCTTGCCTACATCTTTAGGTCAAAGATGTTATTTCAACAGATCTGGAGGAGATCTGAACATCTTCGACTTGTTTATTATGTGACAAAGCCAGTTAAATATCTTTTTGGTGATGAAAAGAAGTTGAAATGTGTTACTCAAGACATTCCCTGACAGAATTATCAGTTGCTTGTCAGTGGCTCATTTACTTTTTAATGAAAGTCAAAAGTCATCAATGGTTTTGGGTTTGTGGATGAATATTTGAGTCTTATCTAGTGAATTATTATTTCAGTTAAAGTAAAACCCTCAATCCTCTCGCATAGAGGCAAAGTTGCTTAATCACTTTGGGAAACTTACAGAGGGTCAGGAGACACTTTAAATGGGTATAATGTACATTTTGGCATATCCAGGGTTCATGTGAATCCTTTCTCATATCATTGGTGGGAGTCATGAGGTTAGCATTGCTTGTAATCTGCACAGGGAAGTGAGGAGTAATATGGAATCAGTTGTGGAAGAAAGGCCCATTCCCTTCCCATTTCTCCTAAATTACTTTTAAGTTATGGGGGATTCAAAGATTGAATAACCTCATGAATGTACATATTATTGTCATAAAAATTTTTCCAGTGTTATTATCATTGTCATTGAGGCTTTATATTTCCCTTTTACAGATAATACTGTACTTATTAGCACTAGGTTTATATCAGGTAATAATCGTATAAAAAATATTTGTCAGAATAGATGTGAAAATTATGAGATTTCTTTGCGAAGTATTTTTTTATTCTATTTTTTCCTTATTTACATCAATTAGATGGCTTTGTCTGAAAACATCCTCATCCACATGTGCTCATTTTGGCTTTAAATAAATGTGATTAATTTAACTTAATGTTTTTGGCTTTACTATGTGAAATTGAAAATCAAGGTCAGGCCTTGCGTGAAAGAATCATGGAAGAAAAGAAAAGTACAGGTAGTGTGTCTACCTTTGACCACTCAAGAGGGGAAGTCCCAGTAACACATTCAGAGGACAACTGCATCTACTATCAGAGGCAAGAGGGAATACAGACTGGATAGTAATGAAGAATCACCTCAAGTGTGCTTGGAAGTAGAGAATTCTTTCCTGCTGGAGCATTTTCCCAAAGATTCTCTAACCACTCCTTGGGCATCTCCCTGTTCATTTTTTCATGGATGTTCGAATAATTGTCCTTGCAGATAAAAACCATTGTTGCACTTGTTAAAAGCCATTCTCATTTTTGGCATCTACAAGCATACGTAGACCCTTTCCCCAATGAAGCCTTGAAGCCTGTACTCAAACTCAACAGGAACACATCTCTCTGAGCAGAATGGCCCTAGGGAAGATAGGTATCTTCCCAAATGTAATTGGAGCTATGACCCTCATTAACCCATCTTTCATTGGTGTACAAAATGTTCCTTCCTTGATCCCTATATTTTTTAATTCATCTTAGGTGATCGTGTCTCCGCCTTTTAATCTCCTCACACACTTGCCATGGGCATGTTGGCTGTAGTCTAATCCTGTTTCTTTTAATTTGATTACTGTGCGGTGGGATTTAATTTTGATAAAAAACAGAATTGGAATGGAATGGAATTAATTGTTAGCTGGGCATTATTTAAAAAGAAAGAGTGAATGACATGCATTATTTAACTACTCAGAAAATCATTGTCTCTTGAAATTTTTCAGTCAGGCATCTCTTGGTTCCTTTTTTTCTTGAGAGTCACCATTATTCCTGTTAGGCCTTCCTTTCCTAGTTAATAATCAGTTGATTCTGATAAGTTTGATTCTTCACAAGTTGGTTTTATTGAAGTGGTTTCACTGGAAAACTCCCTGAGCAACTACCCCATGGATCACTTTCAGTGCTGAAGCCAGTGGTCTCTACTGTCACAAAACTTTGGAAAGCCTAATCCTTCTCAATTCTTATTAAAATGCGACAATATTTTCACTAAAAACAAATTTCATTCTTGCTGAGCATTTTTTATGTGGAATGTGCCACTATGGCACATGCCACGAAGGTTTCCTAATGATGATACTATATCTTCATTAGGAAAAAAAATTCCTCACTGAATGAATTTTTCCTTGTCCAAAGACTTATGAATAGCCCATTTTAAGGCATTGATGTCATTTTCTTATGTATCAATTGTCAAAGTGACATAAATATGTTACCATTTGAAAGAATATATCTATAAAAAATTGATTTTATGCAGTTTAAAAAAATACAATCAAGCTATAAATGGCTTGCTTGTGGCAGATTGGAAAAAAATAATCAGGAGCATTTCCATCCCAAGAAAATATATACAAATGAAAATATAGCAATGTAAATTGTAATTTTTTTAAATTCTTTTATGCTACCTGTTGAACAGGGTTATGTTTTCTCTTCACATTGACAATTGAAGCACTCTGAAGCAGAAGTTGTTATGTCAAGGTTTTTGATAAATCCAATTAAGCACATGATATGCAAGCTGAGCACCAGTTCTATAATGTTGTAAACAATTTACGGATCAGAAAACGTCAATTTGATCATGTGAGGAACATGCCTCGTTGAATGGACTTCAGTTTTAGAAACAGAAACTGTTGAATCTGCCTTTTCGAGTTGCAAGTTGTTAAGTCAAGCAGTTGCGGCATCAGACATTTGGTGGCACTACTGGCACTGTGCTAGCCAAACTCCTTGTGGTCCTTGCTGCCAGCTGCTTATTCACTAGATTGGAAAATGGAGGAGAACAGTAGTGGTCTGAGAAATGACTCCTCAAATAAGTGTCTACTTGAAAATAGTGGCTCAGAATATATTCCTACAAGTGACCCAGAATCATCAGGAAGCGATTCAGATAGTGAAAACACGACTGTGGGGGCAAAGAAAATTGCTAGCATGGATAATGGGGAACCTTCTACATCAGCTGCAAATGAAAATGGCCAGCCGAAAAGAGATATTTGTAATGACTGAAGGAAAATAGATGCACAGTGCATCCATTTTACTGCATCTACTGAACAAGCTAAAAATGCTGCCACATTGGAAAAAATTGCACCATCTGAAAGCGGAACATTTCCACTCAGATTTACGGAAAGTCAAGGAAGCATCTGAGAAAGATCCTTCAACACAAGGAATTTGTTTTGATTACCAAAAAAATTTACCTCTTCCAGTAACAAAAATTGGAAAAGAATATTACCAAAGACAACTATGGCTGCATAGTTTTGGTGTATGTAATCTGGCTTCCACTGGTGCCACTATATGTGCCCTCTGAAACAATTTGTGGAAAATTCTCTAATGAAGTTATTAGCTGCATGAAATGGTATGTTGCAAACATAGCTGATGTCTGTCAGAGAGCTAAATGTTTTCATAGGCCATTGTGCATCACAGGACAAAAACAGGTGGGTTTGTATTCTGGTTGCATCTTTCTGAAGTACATTTTCTAAAAGTTAATCTGCACTATCCAATCCCAGGGCACACCTTCATGACCATTGACAGAATTTTTGGGAATATTGAGGAGAAAAAAACGATAATAGATTTACGATCTTAGTCCCTTCCACATGGGTCAAACATCTGAAATTCTGTACACAAGAAGCCCATTGATGTTGTTTATGTCTATTGACCATGTCAAAATGATGGTGCTCCAGTTGTTGAAGTTTCTGACTTCAAAGATGCCTTGGACCGTGTCCTGGTAAGAAGTGTTCATGAATTTGCTTCCATCTGGGGTGTGTGATTCAAAAGAGGGTGTGTACCTGAAGTTCGTCACACAATGTAGTCTACACTTTATCATCCCCAATCTCTTTTGAAGGGAGGAGTGAAGTTACAAGCCTTACAGAAGGCATATGATATTGCTATAAAGACACGATACAGGTTTCGGAAGATAAGGAAGGCAAAATATTATGATGTTCACTCTTTGCTGGAACCCATTACTCTGCCCTAAGGTACCACATTTTATGACACAATGATACATGGAAGTGATGTGGAAGATGATATGTAGTGGAGATGGAATGATATGGTTGGCTGGTAGGTCTTGGTCCTTCGTGGGCTGTCGTGCCATGGATTTATTTATTTATATCTATGTACCCTATTGTATATTGAAAAAATCCATAGTACAGATGGAATTATGAAAATAAAGTCGTATACTGTATCTGGGGTGACTAGTTACAACACATATTATATACTGGAAAAATCCAAGCATTAAAAATCAGAAGTTGTTAAGTTGCTTGACAACTTTTCATTCATTTTAAGGCAAAAGTTGTAAAAGAAAAATCTCCTGTACACATGTCAAATGGTGTTAAGCCCGTTTTACATGGGGCACGAAATTGCACAACTTCAAACTGCATTTTTTTCTCCTGCGGGCGTGCAGTCATTTTCGAATTTAAGCAGGGGCTATTTTGCCATCTTGCGTTCATGCATTCGCGCATGCGTTCTTGCAATTCACGGCTTTACACGAAGCAATTTGAAATCCACGTTCGTATGTGCATCAGATTGTGCAATTACGTGCCCCGTGTAAAATGGGCTTAAAAAACTCTTCAACAAAATATTGTGTACCCCCAAACTAGCCCATAAAATAAATTCCTTCCATTTGTATTGATATCTTCAAATTTCAAATTAGTTTTGAAAACTTTAACTATCTCTCTTGTGAAATATGTAAAACCTGACTTAGGCCAGAGAATAACATAAAAGCCCATAGCAAAATGAAAATGTGGAACCCAAAATAGGCAATTTTTAAGGTTGCATGCTGGTCTGTGGGGCATCCCATAGTTAATTATTTCGGTATTCTACCTTATCCTTGCCTCAACATCTTACTCTGATCCAGCTTTATTAAACAGAATCCTACTCAGTTTGTGTCCAATAAATGGCAACATTATTAAAATACCCAATGTGAAGTGGATACCCATAGATGAGGCTACAGACTACTCGTCAGAATGGGCTGTAATACTCTCCCTCAATAATAAATAAGCTTCCATCCTGTCTGAAATCCATATTTGTTATATGTTGTGGATACATACTTTTAAAAATGGTCATATGAGGGCACTAAAAGATGATTCTCTTGCTTTAAATGCCCATATCCAGTGATCAAAAAGTTGTCTTACTGCATGAGCTTATCATTTCACTCAGCATGCTCCCTTATGTTTTCAAAATTGTTATTTCCTTAATATTTCTGTTTACAGGTATCGCAAAGAGGTGAGGAGGATAGAAGAGGCATTGCCCCTACCACCACTTGTGGTTCCAGAAGCTTCACCCTCATCTCAGGGTCCAATGGAAGCTGATGTAATTCATCAGTCACACTTGGAGCAGAGGCGAAGCCATCACCCCCCGAGTCATGTGTCTCCGGAAATGGTGTTTTTCTGCCGACGTGTATATGATTTCAGGCAAAAGAGGTTACTCAAAAACCCTGGGTGAACAAATGTATTCTTTTGCTTCATTGCTCTTTGAGAGGAGAGAGATACACTCTTCTTTGACCAGCCTGCATGTAGGGACCAATTGCAATGACACCCAGCGAATGGAAGAAGTCTTTCTTCAGCATGAGCTGGTGCCTGTAGTTACACCCATGCTTATTTCTTCCCCAGTTATCATTTAGAAGTGAGTACCAGATTGAATGTATCTTTTCCCTCTGAGAGAAAGTATGTTATCTGAAGCAGCAGCATGTAAGTGGACTGCTGTTGTGTTTTCAATGATTTGGTTAGATTGAAAATGTATTTGTTTCAGTTTGTGTGTGATGATCAGATGGTAAAAAGTCAAATGTTTCCATTGATCAGTCTGTAATGGAAACAAAAAGGATTCACTTGAGTGAACTCTTATAGTGTGGTACATTTTGGTATTGCATTTTTATTTCAACATGGTTAAGTGTGTGGGGGTATAAAAGGGAGAGCATTGTGGTGTACTTTACTGGCTGTGCCGTGCCATTTAGAATTCCTATGGTTTCATGATGTAACACATGAAAGGTAGTGAATCATGGGTTTATCTCAAAGAAACATTCATTTCCAATTATCACTCTCTTAGGGTTTACACACATTAAGATAGGTCTACATATTAAATGAAATTCGTTTTGTTGAGTACCATTGTGTATTCAGTAATGCAAGTTTTTAGTTGTGAGTTTAGTGAAATAAATTATCTATGTATGCCATTTGATAACTTAATATCATGCTTTAAGTATTTTTGCTAAGTCATTTGGATTTTGAGTTGATAACCTAAAAGTATGGCCGACAAAATTCAATAGTTTTTCAGGGTTTCACAGAAAGTTGTTAATTGAGTCCCATGATTGAATGAGGAGGAAAATACGTTCTTGTAATAGATAAACTCACTTTTCATTTACTATGGAAAGTAAGTCAAATTTGGTTTTCTCTCTAAATTTCAAGTTTCTTGTGGAGAAAGGAGAATTTCAGTAGTGGTATATATTATTGAAGTGGTACCTGGTGGTCAATCTTAAGGAGAGTTTTCTATCTGTTTTATTTTGGACACCTTCAGCCATGAAAGAGATCAAAGTCTGCTTAAATGAGAGGAAGATAAATGCTTACATGCTAGGGAAAGAATACCAAGGTCCTTATCCTCCCTGTAAGGTGCTTTCATTTTCAGTGTGCAAGGCTCATTCAAGTTCACCCAATTATTTTTCTACCTGCCTACTGCCTATTCTGTTACACAATAAAGCAAACACTGTGATCAGTAACTAAACAAATTGGTACTAAAGCTACCAGTAGAAAATTATACTATAAGATATATAAAAGTACTATTTTAATACATTAAAATCTGGAAATGTGATTCAAAAATGTTTCCGGTTTGGGCCAACATTTGTCATTTCAAGGAAAGTTGGTATACATAAGGTTCTCGACTCCATTGATAATATTGTTAATTACATTTTCATACATGCATTTAGTTTCGTTTATTTATTTTAAGTATTTCTGTTTTATGATAGTTACCTACAACCATGAGTATGAGAAGTGGATTATTTGTTGGGACTAAAATACATCAGTTTAGAGTCATATTTTTCAGTGGGTACAACGTTTATTATGTAATTTTTGTTACCAGTAAAATTAGTTTCACTGTTCTCCAGGGTAAATGGGCTGCTCTTAACATAAGCGCTCGAGCTTAGCCTCAGAAGCACACTTTGGCAAGGAAATAAATATATCTAAAATGATCTATGAAACTAAAATATCATCGAAGGATGCTTGGTGCTGCAAATCAGATGGGAAAGTAGAATGTAAAGAAAAGTTCAACTTTTTTATGTAACTGCAGTACCTACTGTATTTTTCTTGAGCTAAAGTGTTCCTAGGAAGTGTTGTATAGTTGACCATCTTTAGACAAATATCGACCTAAAAACTGGTATTATTTCTATCCTTCAATGATAATCTAAATGAGCTCTGTAAACCAGGAGAGAGAGTTTGTCAAAGGAACAGTAAATAATAATAGAAGTAAAATGATTCTGCTAATTCTAAATGAAGTGTAGGAAGTTTTATAGTTAATCTATGCTTTGCTCCATTATGCTTTCTCCATGTCCATTGAATTTTTGACCTAATTCACTTCTTTTGTCTTCCCTGTTGTGTCTTGTCTTTACTTCTATTCCTCTGAGTGAGCCATTGTATTAAAAACTATCGAAAAGAAATGCATAGTTTTATTATTACTGAGATCTGTCTTTTTTTCTGTATTACTTTTTATCAGTGCAGTGTTTAATGATTTCATCAAAAAGTTTCTTGGTCCAGTCATAGTGAAAGATTATTTTTTGCTTTGTAAAAATAATTTCCTCAAACATAAACATTAGTAACATATAATATATGTAGGTATAACAGAAGTTTTATTCGTGTGGAACTTTATATTGCCATTGAGAATGATTACCTATTGCTATGAAAAGTTATTATTAGTAGCTTATTTAATAATTGTTACCTCCAAATTCTGGCATCAACCTATTTTATCATATATATTAGTTTCTGATCATAAAATGAAGTTAAAGGCTACAGTTGTAAGCATTTAATGAAGCTCGTATCACTGAATATATTTAATAAAGAGGCCTTTTCGAAACTGTGCATGTTTTAACCTCCTCTCTCTTTAAAGTTGAGGAAAATGACTAAAAATTGTGAAACCCTGTACATTTTAACCATGGTAGTTCTCTTAATGCCCATTGATTCATACCTTAGACATTTTTTATCTTGGCCCCCAAAATTTCTTGTGTACAATTCATTGCGTAACTCATCCTGAATGTTAAAAATCACAAAAAGGTGGATTTTTTGGAAAGAATTTAATCAATACCTTTGGAAAAGTGGTTTAGAAATAATTATATTCGTTTCTTATATTTATTTTTGCAAACAAACTTTTTCTTACTTGCTTATTACGATTTAATAAAGTTTGAATTTTATAGTCATTATCTGTTATCAAAAAGTGCAGATATAAAATATTTATTGCTTCTTATCAACTTGTATATTTCTAGTATTTATTTGTACATTCATTTAAAACAAATTTCCTGTATTATAACTTAACTAAATTATTCATGTTTAATATGTTTTCAAACTTTCAGTGGTTTGTGCATGGCCATGTGTAAAATAATAATCTCCTACTTATGTAATTAAATTGCTTTCGATGTCATAGCTAGTTTCATGCAGTTGCCTGTATAAATGAATTATTAATTTTGGAAATATGAATGGGAGGATATTATTAAAGAGAGTATTTAAGGTTTATTTAAATTTGAATGTTAAAATGGTAAGGATTACATTTAACATATCAATTTTAAAAAGGAAAAACTATTCTAAACAGAATTTCGTGTTGAGTCAATACTTAATTTTTTCATCACCAGGCAATTTTATATAAAGCTCTTGGAAGATGACTTGATGTTTCCAAAAAGCGTTTTGCCATTTTATTCCAGTAATGTGAAATGAATTTATACCAGTCACTTTTTTCTTTATAACCATGTGTTAGTTAATATTTATTTGTGTATTGTCCACTGCTTACTGAAGAAAATTATCGTGTAGTTAGTTATATCTGGATAAATATGAATTTCATCGTAGCTTTTGATTCAATTGCAGTACATATATGATTTTTTGTTTTCTGTTCATATTTTGTCAAACTTAAATGTTTTTAGCATCAGCAATGGGGAAATATTTACTTAGATTTATAATCAGCTCTGCCTTCTGTTGAATTTTATAATAGTTTTAAGTGGACAATACACACTCAAGTAGGATAATTCACTGTACTCAGTATTGCTATCACAGACTGACAGACAATACTTAAATATGTACATATATAAATCCATGCATACATATGTAATTCAATACTGTTATGTGGTTTTCACTAGTACCAAAATGTTAACCCTTGAAAAAATGTGATATTTGATTTGTCTTTTATAATTTATTTAAAAATGCATATGGTTAATGACAGGATAGCATTTTTGACTTAGGCAGTGATATTGAAATTATCATAGTGCCTTCTCTGAGGGAGAAGCAATGTGGAAAATGATTGCCATTTATATAAATATATATATGATAAGCTAAGGCAAAGCAGTTTCACTTATGTACATCATTGCTGCTGTGAAAAATCTCCCTACTATGAAACCTGACATGAATATGTAACCTCCTTCCTCTCATTGGTACCAATTGGGTGCTTACTCCACAGCAACATAGACTATCAAATGTACCAAAAATTAATCCCCACATCCCAGGGCAGTGGTTATTTAGAAGGGGTCAGCTGATTGTGGTTCCTGTTATGTGATATTTAAATCCCGCAAGAATTGTTTAAAATTATTTCCCTTCTTGAATTATCCTTATTGATACGTATGAAATTTATGGGTTTGACTCATCACATTTTTGATATCATCTTTTGCCTACCCGCTGATAATTTTGTCACATGAAGGAATTTTTTTGTTTATTTTCCCCTTTTACTCATTAGCATGTCTATTTGGAATTCATGGAGCCACATAAAAACTTGGGAGTATCTATACTATCGTCAGTTGGCCCCTTTGTGACCACTAGTCCCGAAACTTTAATTCATAAAATTATAGACTTAGGAGGTATTTTTACACGAGCATTTTATACAACATTTTACAAAAAAATCCAGTAGTGCATACATACACATGTGTGTGTAATTTTGTTTTCTTCAATCCTGTCATGACAACTTCAGTTAGTGATGAGTATATTTTTGCTGAAATTGTAAGTTAATTTGAAATATGTTTTAATTATGGTTAAGGTTTGTGAAGTTTGATATAGACAATTTGAAGGAAATTAAGCCCTTGTGAAAACATATATTTTGTACAAAAATATAGAAATTTATGTGTGTTATGACCTTGTACTCATCATGTGGATCCTTGAGCAATGAGTTGGTTCAAAAATGTTCAGAAATGGGATAGGCTGGAGAAAAGAGGGAGCAAGATGTACTTCAGTGTTATTATGTTCACATTGTGATGCTAAACACTGTGTATGGAACTCAGTGAACTCAAGTGTCAAAGGTGGTTGGCTGATCAAAGTGCATATTTTTAGAGGTGTTTGAACTGATGAACTAATCATCAGGGAACTCGGCAATAGCTGATTGCAAGTCATGGATGAGTCCATATGAACCGATTATGTGCAAGAACTAAGCGAGAATTTTGTACGTGTTAATAATTACCCATAAACTACAAGTGGAAGTTTGAAAAACTGTGTTGAAAGTGGGTTCCTCCTTATTTTTATGGGAAAAAGAAACTGTATTTCTATTGGCTTTGTAGTAATGATTTTGATGAAACTGGCAACAAAAAGAATGAGAATATGCTTCCCAATATTGGGAAACTACTAAGATTTATAATTGAGTGTACAAATGTTCTCAAAAGCATACATTTAGTAAACTCTTTATGCATTAGAATACTATTTTTAAAGGTTTGGCAATACTGGCTTACAGTTAACTCTTTTGTATTGCTACGTCTTAGCTCCACCTAGATAAATGATCATTACCTATTGAACTGCTGTAATAAGGTTACAGAAATAAGCTGTATTGGTAGGGTTTAGCCTTCCCTAGGTGCCTTGCATGTTATTAAATCCTTCTGGTTTGAATGTAAGTGTGAAATGATAAATGAATATAAAGAGATTGCAGCGATACATAAGCTCTTTTTTGAGTGAGTCAGAAACATGGTGATGCACTCTTTACTGCCTTTTGCTTTGCAAATTTTTTTGTAATGCATTTCCCTTGTATGTCTAATTTTTCAAACTCATTAGAGATGTGTTGGAGATATTCCAATGATGGAAGACTTAAGTTCTCTGGTAGGTTCAATGTTAATGATTGTTGGTTTGGTCATGATGCAGTTGTAAGTTCTTAAAGCAATAGTAGTAGTAAAAAAAGTGTCTTCCTACCCTGTGCTGCTAAGGTGCATTTTTAAGATGCTAGTGGACACTAAAGATATCTTCAAGGGTATGTTTTACATCATTAAATGAACTACCTATTTTCTTGTTATGAATTAATTTCAAAATAATTAATGAGTTCTAATTCCTTTGCGAAAAGGCTGTAAAAATCTTTACAAAATTTGTGATACTTTTGCAGTAAAAAGTGTTCACCATTCCATCCACCTTGATGTACCCCTCAAATTTGATAGCTTTTCATGTTTTGTGTTAGTTTCCTTCTAAATGTGAAACTGCATCTTATAGTTTAAGCTTCTAGGCATAGTGGATTACACAGTCTTATTTCAAAACATCTGCTTAGCTGCTCCAAATCCTTGATAGCTAAAAGTGCCTACTGAGTTCATATCTAGAAATGATTTGAGGGAACCAAAGATACTGTTCTTCATGAAGAAATTTCTGTTTAAAGAGAAGTAAATAATAATATATGTTTTATAGTTCATGGACATTGGGATGCTATTTCTGTTTTTGATTAAGGGATGTTTCCCAATGTTGAAACTTTCAAGTAATGGTTTAAGGTATTTTTGTTTATAACTGAAGTTGGTATTTCCCTTCCAAAGCATATAACAATGAAACACTGTAGTCATCACATAATTATCAGTTTAATGCATTATCTTTCCTTCTGTACATGATTTATCTTTATCATGCATTTGGGGGTTAAATTCAGTGGCAGAATGGCAAGATAGGGGACTGTGGTTAGAGGGTGAAGATCATAACGACATTCAATCCTGAGACGAAGTATTTAGAGCCAGGGAGACCATGCGTACATCAGTTCCTAGCATTCATTCCACATGAAAACCTTCCTAGCATTTTTTCCACATGGAAAAATTTTATAAAAACATAGCCATTGTGCATAGTTATGCCAATTATCACTATGCTTTTCTTCCCTGTAAGTCCATTGATACTTGTAAGAGGTTTTCTGGCAAACATAATGTTTCCTTGGATTTCACGAGGTTGCAGGAAGATAAAGAAAATCATAGCAGGTGAAAAATTTTGGGGTCACATTAGGAAAATGGAAGTATTGTAAGTACCCAATTGTCACTCTGGGGTTACTGTTTTTCACATATGATTTCGGGCCAGAGCCACTCTTGGGGTTAACAATAGGGAGGTTAAATCTCATCCCCAATGAAACCAGATACAGTTAAGAGGTAAAAATATTTCAGTTTGCTTCTAATACTGTCCCAAGATTCCTATTCTTCTCCTTCCTTGCCCTCACCCAACAGTCACCCCTCTTTCACCAGCTCCGGCATGTCATGAACTCCATCAATACATCCTCCAGTGAATTTTAACTACTTCCTAATTTTTTGTATCAGTCTGCTCTCCTACCATTTCTAATACTTCCTCATTTGTTTTCCACACCACCCAGCTTACTCCTTTCATCCTTCTCCACACCCATATTTCAGAAGGCTCCTGTCTACACTAATCCTCCAGCTGTAACAACTAAGTTTCTGAACCATGCAGGGCTACTAATCTACACGGTATTAGGGACTTAACTAATCTTTTCTCAGTCTTATAACTGAAAATTACCCTCATTCACAAAGAATCCCTTTTCCTACTTTAATTAATCTCATGGTTCATCTTCATCCCCAACTTTTCACATGACACCTATTATAAATTGATGACCTCAGGCCCTTGAGTTGCATATTAAATAACACTTGTTCATCCAAGAATCAGACTTCACCAGCACAGAGTCTTCTTTTATTCTCGCCTCCATCTCTACCCATGCTTTCCTTTTTACTCTTTAGTGTTAGGAGGTACTGGAAATCAGGGGCTTCCCAAACTCTGGAGAAAAATGAAAGGATGTGGAATTGATATTGGGTTAATGAAAATGCATGAAAGGCCCATGCTTCGTTGATTTGACCATGTCAAGAGAATGGATGAGAATTTAATAACAAAGTAGATTTTGGATATTAGTCTGCAGAACAGAAGGGCATGAATGAAGCAATGTGTAAGGGTAACAAGCAAAAGAGGTGCTCAAGGAAAGGGCAGTATGGAGGAAATTATTCAAGTACATTGTAGTTTTATTTGCCTATCAGCGAGAATTAATTTTTTTACTGTGCCTACCATGAAAGGGAATGGTGTGACAGGTATGTATGTATGTTAAAAATATGGAAAAATTCTCAAGTTGTGTAAAATGGTGATGCATCAATGGAAAGAAAAAGAAGTCCTAGAGGATTTTGGAACAAAAAAAACCCTTTGGATCAGGGAAATCATGATGAACATTGATTTTCAGTTTTTGTCGCCATTGTGAACAAACACAATATTGTGTAATTAGTGCTAGAATTGAGAAGTTCTCTATTTTCTATGGACCTCAACAATCCTCCCATGTGATGGTGTGCCTTCGGCGAAAATTTGTCCGTGTAAATATTTTGATATCCTTGATAAGAGTGTTACTAATCTGTGAATCCTTTTAACATTTGCATTCTAATGGTTAGTCTCAGGTTATTGTGATGTATCGGCTGAATTGAATTGAATGATGCTGATTGAATTTCTCGATGAGGTAGAACCTGATTTTTTCGACAATCACGTGGGTATTTTTTGCTCCTGCTGGAGAAATTATAGCTAGAAAAATTCATCCATGTTTTTTGTGAATACTCATCATTATTTTTACTTGCAAGTGGATTGAAGTAGGTAGCACTTGGCCAGCCAACTTTCTTTCCGTAAAAATAAACAATTGGCACGTAAATCGAGCATGCCTTTCCACATCTGACCACTGTAGGACCTGAACTAACAATTTTTTTAAATTAATAAACCTTGAGTAATAGGGTATCACTCTTATTATGAAATGATAGCTAAAAGCACATTAAAATGTAAAACTAAAAACTTATTGCATCTATGGAACACGTTAAGCTCTAAAATAAACTGAGAGACTAGTCTCTTAAAATTGCAAAGTGTATTTGTAAATGTGACCGATCTAGGCATTCATGTATTATTATCCATGATTATTCCCAGGTGAAGTGAATGTCATCATGGGTATTATCTACATGGGGTTATTAACAAATGGGAGGTGGATCGGGTTGGTCGGTGGCTAGAGTACTGGCTTCCCATCCCAAGGGCCCTGGTTTGATTCCCAGCAGTGGTCGATAGCTGGATAGGACGTTAAACCACGGTCCCCTTGGCGCATCTCTTTAAGAGCAGGCTAATGCTGACGCCAGGTTTCTCTACAACCATCCTCCATTCCCCAATAACCCTTCCTTATCCAACCAACCCACCTGTCCTTAATAGTGCAAATGACCTCTGCTTTTGGTCGCAACCACAGAGAGTGGTGTATGCCGTCATGGGTATAACATTTTTTGGCTTCAAACCTATCAATATAAATATGTTTTTCATACAGATTCGTCCGTATCGAAATTTTGCTGAAATCAGCAATCATTATGTTTAGCGGATATGATTGCTTGATATTGAATTTCTCACCCTATTGAAAATGCCCCATTGGTTTTCTATAGTGTTTCAGAAAATACTATAGGAATTATGTACAATTCCAATAGGAATTAAAATTTCCTACAGGAACAATAAAGGTTCCTATAGGAACAATACATTTTCTATAGGTACAAGAAATTTTCCTATAGGAACGAGAAATTTTCCTATAGGAATGAGAAATTTTCCTATAGCACAAATAATTTCCTATAGGAATGAAAATGTTTCCTATAGGAATGAGAAATTTTCCTATAGCACAAATATTTTTCTATAGGAATGAGAAATAACCCTATAGTTATGAGAAATTTAACAAGAGCATGAATATTTGACTATAGGAAATAGGTTTCCTGTTGATGATATCTGAAGAAGTGAGTAGCTTTCCTTGGTCTTCACAATATGAAGAAGTTAAGCTTTCTGACCACTTATCTGGCAAAACTTCATAATATCAGGTCCTACTTCAACTACTTTGCTTAAAACTCCCGAGTGATTGTGTTATTTCTAAAAACCTCACAATTATGTGTGGTATACATTTAGTACTTTTCATTGATCTTTTTAAAGAACCATTTTCTGATTCGAATGGATAACCATTGTTTGCCCACAAGGGACCCCATCTTCTCAACTGTGGTCTGAAACATACTTGAAAAGTGGTCTTTTTTTATCCTTGAAATATCCTTGAATTCTGTACTTGATTTTCTTTCGACACCGGTGTTTTTTTAAGTTTTGTTACTACTGCGCAGTAACAAGCATAGATCAACCGACCCTTTAAAGCACGTATACGAGGCGAAAACATTTTAAGGGATTCAAAACATATGCTGGAAACCTGGATAACAACGGGTTTTGAAACGGCCGCGAGGTACTGCGCAGAACGATATCTTGCTAGCGCACGGGTGGCTTGGGACCACATGGGATAACATGAATATAGAATACTGTCTATGGTATATTTGTGCTAAATAAAATAAGTTTGCTGAAGCTTGTACGTGAAATGACGTTTTTAAGCGTCCAATTGATGTACATTTGCCTATAACTCAGGGTCAAACATTTTTCTGTGAATTTAGTCAATGGGTTATGGATCACCAGGGTAGGAACTACCCACGTGCCGAATTTCGTTGAAATCTGAGATGGTGAGGCGCCATTTTTTCGAAAAATTGGTCGATTTAAAATTGAAATGACTCGATAGTGTTTCTCGCTACTTTGACCTCCGATGCTCTTGGTTCGGCCGAAATCCACAAGCATCGAGCGCGGCTGAAATGAGACGTGCGGAGTATGTGTTTTATTCCAGCTCGATTGAAGTCAGATAACTGAGACCGTTTCGAGTTTGAAACTCAAAACACGAAGAAATCATGCATCATTATTGTCTTTTGTTAACCGCATGGGGTAATGATTTGACTTTGAAACAACGCAATGCATGACAAATCACTTTAACTTATTAAATATTCATTTATTTATATATATTCTTTCAATAATAGTTGTAAAGGTATTTTATTGATGTCTATAATCATTTTTCTACAGAATGTTCATCATAGCCGTTCGTTATGGGAAAGGCAAATCAAAGTGTAGTTCAAATCTTACTCATCCATGCTATTTAATCTCAAGAAAGTTTTAGTTTCGAAGTCGAAAGATTCTAATGAAAATTGAAACATTTGGAATCAAGAGCGTAAATTATGTCAGTTCTCCTTTGTTTTTATCTTGGTTAATAGACAGCATTTGTGAGCTTTACCGTGAAAATATTTTTTCTCTCCTGTAGGAGATGTAGTTAATTTTTATGCAGGTCAAATTACAATTTGAAAAATATCAAGTTACATTTTTAATAAATACAAAAAAGCATATAATAGAAGAACTCGAATGATTGTAATTATTTAATGTAACTAGAATTTAGAGTAATGAAAAACGAGTAATTCCGGGTGAGGGTCAAACCTATCGTCCTATGTCCTATGCACCCCTTTGCTTTTTTTCATTTTAGGAAAAGGTATTAAAACTGTTTTCAAATAATCATTCTGCCAAATCTTTTCCTCATCTACCCAAAGAACTAGTTGGAAAAATGTTCGTGTTCCTCGTTGTACTTGACAATCATCATCCTTCATTTCCTTTTTCTTCGGAAACTCCAATGGGATAGTTTATTATCCTATATTTTTTTCTAGAATTCCTTTCTCCTACTGCTTTCTCTTTCTCGTCAACTGGTATTCTTGGGCCGAGAGTCTTGTCCTCTACGTCATTTTACACGTTTTCCATGTATAAGTGCACTGACCAATTATCTATGTAATATTTAGGAGCTTTATTGCTCACCATTCCCCAGATTCTCTTCTGGGAAGATTGCCACTTTCCTTATCTTGTCCTTAATTATAGATACCATTGTAGTACTCCATTTCTTCACGTTGTCTTCTCTGCCAACTTTCGTTTGCCTTTTTTGTTTGTCGTCTTTGTTTTTTTTTAATTATGCTATTTCATTCTTCCAACCTAATTCAAGGTTGAAATTTTTCTATCTTCTTTTTTCGTCGATCTTTCCAATGACTTCTACCGTGATCTGCTTTCCTCGATTTTAATCATGGCTCTTAGTTCTTCTTCCGTCTTTAGCTTCTACAGTTTTCTCTGCTGCTCTCATTATTCCATCTAGTTAATATACCAACTTCTCTTAGTTCTTTCGATTTCTTTGTGATCGTTTAGTCTCCTGTCCACGAGCTCTTGGCGTTTCTTTATTTTACCTCTGATCAACGCTTTCCACACATAATTTTCACGTATTTTGAGCATTTGATCTGAAATTTCTTCCACAAATATTATCAATTCCTTTTGGAAGTAAAATTAAAACTAAAATTTTAAGTATTAGCAATCAGCGGAGCTGAGATCTTAAATATGGCTCACGCAGTCTCATTGCTTGCCCCTTAGTACGAGTGTATAACATGCAGTGGTTGCGGTTACGTGGCTTCAAACGTGCTGGAATAATGCCCACGCCTCGCTCGAATATTTTAAGCCGGGATGCATGCTCGTGGATTTCGGCCGAATCCAGAGTAAAGGCGGAATAAGTGATGCGAAACACTTTCCCATCGTTGAGTATTTCTTGTAGACCTATCTACAGGGGGGAGAAGGCGCCTCTATTCAACCACGGTATTTCAGACTATCTCTCATTCTTCTCTTCGTCATCATTTCCCCATTCATCACGTATCCCTTCTCTCATCAACAGCCATGTAATGCCAGCATACATTTTTAGTTAACTGCATGGCCACGGTTGGAGTGGCCGAGCTTTCCCACGTAAGGCTCTAGATTACCAATGGTAATCTAGAGCTTTATGCCCGTAGACGTCTACTAATGCCTGTACCTAGCCAATGGAATTGTCAAGAAAATAAAACGAATTTGGCCAATCCAAAACAAGGGAAAGTGCTACGTCATCGACCCCTCCCACCACCCTCTCCCGTTATCTTTTACACCGCCGCTTTATGGCAGACCCAACCGAATTGAACCGCGCCATTGATGGCCGTTCGCTTAACGTTATTGTTCGAGATTTTACGCGCTTATCAATCATGAATGCAACAGTTGGTACGTAACAGTTGTTGTGACAGACGCCCGCCAGTTGTAGCCGCACGAGAGATTAATGTGGGTTGGTGATCGAGGAGAAGGGAGAAACAGATAAAGCGAGCACAGATTACTCGGAATTCGGAATTACGAGCTCGTCCCGCGTCACTACCCAATGGAGGGTTTCGCGTCAAACACAACGGACGCTCCAACGTAGTATGGACTACACTCAGTTAAAAATTTTAAAAGAAATCTCCGGATACCAGCTCATGTAATCCTCTCCCGGCCCCGAATATGCGAGTGCACAGTAAAAAACGCAGCAATCCGTGTCACAATTGAATCCGATGAAAATTTGACCTTTATTCATGGCCAAATGGCAATTTTATATCTTCTTTGAAGGCAAGGCTGGTTATTTTGAAAGGAGACCGACAACTAAGGTCCATTGCGCAGTGTAGGGTAGGTTTGTTAACGGGTATGAGAAGTATGAATTGGAGAATGAAGGAACATTGGAGAGAAATCCGGCGCCGGCATAAGCTTACTCTTATTAACAGGTCCTAAGAGGTCCACAGTCTTTTGATTGCTACTCGGAGTTCACGCTTGAGAGACTTTTTCCAAACCCAGGTCTTGAATTCATATTCATTCGTATTCATATTTATTTGTCCAAGCATTGAATGGTTACAACATAGGACACGTCATGAGAAGGTGAATGAATGAATCCTTCAACTATAATAGCAGTGAGTGAAAGGCGCTACATTGCGGATGATATAAATATTTTAAAATAAAGAGGAATGCGTTTATATGTCGGAAAATTTTTTAAGTGAATGCTCAATGAAGTATTTTCATCGCAATTCTGAAATCCATCTTATGTTAGAGTTGGTTTGATCGGTGAGAGCATAAGTCACCACGTAGTAAGCCCTGCGCCGCGAGAAGTTCACCCAAAAAGGCGGTTCCTGAGCTCTGGAATTCTGTGGTTTACCATATCACCATACTCTATTATATCACCCATGTTGTGTCTAAGTGGACGGACTTATAGAGGCTTCTCCAAAATTCGAACCCAAAATACAGTCTAGATATTCGTATACTTCCCATTTTCAGTCTTTTTTTGAGCTTCAGTTAAGACAAAAATTTCGGGAGAATCTTCTAGACAAGTATGAGTAAGGAGACAAGGAGGTAAATTCTAGACACATTCATAATTATTCGAAATAAATATATAATATTTTAGACTGATATTGCATTAAAGTGTATTAGAAACTTAGACTGATATTGCATTTGAAAATTTTTTATTTTATATTCGTACAAAAAGACGGACTGATAAAACTTCGGTGTCAAAATAACGCATGCCATTGGATTATAATAAGACTTATGATCTGTTTTTAGAACTGATAATGAAGCCCAAAAATATAGTATTACAGATTTGGTCATAGCATCGTCACGAATTCAAAGCCTATTATTTTGGTAGGCAATGGCTACTCAATTTCTGCAGAATTTATTACTCATCAATTCATATAAGCTTCTAATATTGTGGGTCTGCCTGTTTACTGTAGCCCATTGAAGAATAAATTAGTACCATTTCGCTCCATACTCTCCATATATTCGATCACGGTCTATGGACACAATGCAGAGATAATACACGGTCAATGGACACAATGCAGAAGGATATATAATGATTTCGATATAATGGTGTTAGATTTGCAAACGATTACAAATCGATTTATTTGCAATTAAAACATTTTCATCACGGTCTATGAACATAAAGCTGGGTTTACACGTAGCAGTCGACTGCTATGACAGTCGCTCGATCACGATATATCGCTACTATCATCAACACAAAAGTGTCCCAAGAGTTCCTGTAAGAATCATGGGAAAACAGTTAAATCAGGGAAAGCGTGGAGGGATCACGATTTCACCGTCTACACACAATATTAAAGAATACATATTTAAATACGACCGATATGGTTTACAGTGATTAGACGTTGCATGCGTAGTTAAAGAGAGGATAGATTTTATTATGGGTAGGTTCCCTTATTCAAGTATATCGCTAATAATATGAAATGAACGACATTTTGTCTCGTCTATAATACTATTTGTTGTTTCACTGCCTGCCCAAGGCATCGGCTTACGAAGACATTATGAAGGCCTTAATATTTATTTTACATATTATTATTATTTCTAATTTTGCTTGTCAACCAAGGTTTCAACTTATGAAGTCAATAGCAATGCCTTCAAAATGACAAGCGTTGAGGGATCACCATTAGGACTGTCAGCATTCAACATTTTTAAGTGCCTATATATATTTAACTACGCCTATCGTCAATGATTAGATTTCGCCTTCATTTTTCAAAGGGAGGATATAATAATATTTGGGACGTGGAACCCTTAATCAAGTATACATGATCGATAATAATATGAAATTAGGGAAATGTTTATTTTAGCTTACCAATAAATATTAAGGTTGATAATTTACAATTGCGTGTATAGAACGAGATTTAGCGATAGGTACTTCATAAACAAAACTTTTTTCGGAAACACTGGAAGCTCAGAGAAATGAGAACGACAACATAAGATTGCCCAAGGAATGTCTATGAAAAAATACTTCCAAATCTGAAATGGCTGTGTTCCTCGCACTGATATTTTTGTACGAGTCCGACCTCACATTCCAGAGGCATTCATGGTGTCTGTACCTCTCAATAAATTTAAATGTTTCTCCCTCCGACAACTTTTTCCTTACGAGCTTTTTGTAATTGCCGGTCTACGCCATGTTTTTGCTTTCGATGGTTGCGATACACATGGCAACGAATAGAAAAGATTCTACTTCGCTGATAGCTCGAATTCAGGGTCGATCTCGTTTGACCTACTCCCCTATCGACTCTTACTCGCATCGCAGTTCGTGTTCACACGTGCGAGTCGAGCTTAACAGTCGACTGTCATTGCAGTCGACTGCTACGTGTAAACGTAGCTTAATGCACGGTCAATGAACACAATTCAGAAGAATATATGATGATTTCGAAATAATGGTCTTAAATTTGTAAACGATCACAAATCGATTTATTTGTTATAGCATAACTTTATGGTTCACATTCGATCCATCAATTTATTAGCGTTCAGGCTCATTGGATAAAACAATTTGGGAATCTTTCTCACAGCAGATCATAATTAATGGCTCAGCTGACTTAGTATTTGATAACTGGGCCATATTGGAGATCATACATATCGAAAAAATGCTCAGTTTGCAACATATCGATTATCGTCTTCCATTGATCTACCTCTTAATAACAAGAGGGCATGCATGAAATCTAAGAGTAAACAGAGGAGTAGAGTTAAACTAAGGTGGCGTGATGAACTTCAGGAGAAGCCATTTCAGCCATATTGAGCGTCTCTAGTATAAATACTGTGATTGCCGTAATCATGAGATCGTGAAACCGGACGGATATTCTAACGACGAGTTCTTGTGTTTCCTGCTTTTAAGTGAAACACCTGAGGTACGTTAAAACTTTTTATTTTTAAATTAATTGCACAATGTATTGTAAAGAGCAATGTGAACAATAATTTCAAAAAATGCTTATTTCATAAATCGTCGCCTGCGCTGTTCATATAAATAATACTCGAATGGTAATGTTTGTTGTATTTCCTGATCACTTCCGGTATTTCATTTTTGTTCATTTGAAACATTTGAAACACGCCGTAAGCATAATATGGCATAGGCACTCAAGAGCAGACGATATGCTTTTCATTGTTCCTACTTCCGTATTTCTTCTTAATAAAACATTTTACGCTCAGCAAACGTGTAGATAAATATGTTCCGGTCTAATTACACTGGTGGTATATCACGGACACTCAATATGGCGGAGGTGGCTTCGCTCACGGCCGAGTATACGCAGCGCCACCTCTGGTACCTTCATAACTCTATGTATGAAAGTAACTAAAGCAAAATAGTATAGGGCAGAATGGTAGAAATTATAAAAGCAGAGTCTGCTTTACAGGCCTATTACGGAGAATTAAACTATTTTGACTGTTCCTACCCCGAAATAGAATGGCGAGATGTGTATTTATGTTTATATATTTATTTCCCGTGATTTCATTCAAGAGACAGAAAATATATTTGTACCTACCACGGGTTGACGGGAGCTTTCGGGAAACTATTTTCGATGTCTGGAGCAATCATGGATACAGTGAGTAATCACATGATCATAAATATTTTTCGTCAGGACAGGTCAATATGGCCAGTAAAATCACTACTAGCTTTTTATTGTTGTGACTTCTCCTAAGATTTAAATAATAGGAGATTGATATGTTTAGATCCATGAATACCCAGTCCTTCAAAGAATGCTGATTTTTTGTACAGAATATTAAATAGCCAAAACATCTATTTATATTCACAAAATTTCATTAAAAAAAGGATTGAATGGACTCGTATAGCCAGCGCCATCAAAAGAACAAAAGAAAGAAAGATTTTTTACGAATAACCCAGCTGGTTATTAAAAATGACTTTTACTTAAGACAATTATGCGACTTGAGTTATTCAAATTTAAATAACTGAGATAATTTACATTTGAGGGCATTGGACCCTCATCATTCGTTTACCGAGGCGTAAAATTGGGGGGGGGGGGGGGGGGCATTAGAATTTGGGCTCATTAGAATCGGGAATCATGGCTCAATTTTTTCATAGGATTGTTCAGAGTAGAACAAATTAGAGTTTGATCGGAAACATTTAATATTTTTCGCGAAAAAATCATTTACAAACCAATATCGTGTCAACATATCAATTTTTCCAATAGTATGGATGGAGTGGAAAAGTCATTTTTTAACCTTAAGGACTCAATTTGAAAGCGAATGTTTAAAAAAATCCTGTTTAAAGAAGTATTTTCATCATCAAGGATACATATCAAAATTTCACGGTTATGCCTTTAATACTTAGCTGATAATTCCGTCAATTATTCAGGCATTGTATGGTATTTTATAGATCTAGAGATTTATTTCGAAACAGAAATGATCGACTGAATGAAACAAATCAAGTGCCACTAATTATGCTGTTAATTAAATTCCTCCAACGTGGCATTCATCCGATTCCATTCAGCATTTTTGTTCCCTCACTTTTCTTCTCTCGTTCCAACTTCTCTCTTTTCTCGTGCTTACTTTATTTCACAAGGTGTAAATCCCACTGAGGGCATCGCCGTCGGCGCCTCATGCTATGAACCTAGTAGTTATGTTCCGTTGACGTAATATGCCACATCCTTAGCCGGGAGCTAGGATCCTTCCTTCACGCCTAAGATCACTATCAACGGCTTGCGGTCGGGTACGATAGGGGACTTCCACCGGTAAGTGTGTGCTCGAGAATAATTTTTAATAAAATATACTTTTACAAACCACATAAAAATAAAAATAAATGGAATACTTCAAAGTTACCAGAGAAAGTCTTTTATTTATGCTCGAGAATACTTTGCTGGCTGGCTCCATCAAAAGCTGGATAGTTCGTTTAGGGCTAATTAAGCGTTCAGTCGCACAAGTGATCTGGAAGACCGCCGGTTAAAATTTAGACTGATTTTTTTAAGGTAGTTTGAGCGAGATATTTCCCTAGTCATAATGAAGACCACATTCGAATTTCATCTTTTAATTTCAGCGTCTGTAAGAAGTGTGAAGTAAATATTGTAATATTAATGGCGCAAACATATAGCTATACGAGACAAAAATTCCCGGTAATTAAATAAATATATCTACACAAGTCTCTAACTTCACTCATTTTTTCACGCCGTACGGTGGAAACGCCTTCACAACAGGTTTTTTTTTGCGATTCTGTAAATATTACTGCGGTGAGTAATTGATAATTTTTATAAATCGTCGAGAAAACATAAAAACTACACACCTTTAGTTTTTTGACGAAATCTAGGTGTTAGAAATTTGCTATTTTTTTAATATTCTCCCTCTGTAGAGCACAGCCGTCATCTACCCAATTTTAAACTATTTACATTTTTCGGCAAATTACTGGAAAAGTAGTCCGGAAAATAGTTTATATTTTGATATCATTGGAAAGATGGGAGTTCTATCGTTAAAATTAAGTCAAATTCATCAAATTCTAGTTGAAGTGACATTTCGCTCGAACTACCTTAAGTATGTTGGAAGCTGATATTTTTTCGGATGATACACAGTGGTGCCAAACGCGCATATTCTTGGCAAAAACACGTGTATTTTGGTAAATGATTTGCTTACGAATGTTAGCTTTGGATTGTAAACTAGTTATTCCATTTACCATTTTAATTTTTTCTGAATACATTTTCCCCTATTTCAGTCAGTTTAATTGCCCATTTTCCGATAAACTGCCGCTTTTCAGGGACGGTCAATAAGCAAGATGTAGCTGACTTTCAAATAATTTTATTAAAGCGAAAAGGATTTACGGTCACGATTTACGGAATGTGTGTATAATTAAGGCCTTTTCAATGTCACTCCAGTCTTTTAATGAGATGTCACAGTTTAATAATCTTTGAGTAGACTTAGTTTCAGTAAGTACTTCACAGACCTTCCCATCCGATAAAGTAAAAAACAGCCTGAGGTTTACTTCAATTTGGGTCTTTTTCATGCGTTAATTTGACGATTGAATATTAAATCTGTATTTATCCTTTTATGTAGCTCTTTTCTTTCTGAAAGTTATGTGGCTTCACGTTTAAACTGGAATCGTAGTGGTATACAGTATCTTACAGAAAAAAAATTTCATTCATCATAACCAAGACAAATTGTTTCCTGCTTGTATTAAATACTTGATACGAGCCTTTTAGGTTTTAATGGAAATCAATGGTTGTGCGTTTATTAAAGTACTACGTCTGAGATATTAAGATATATCGAAAAGCTTTGGACTGTATTCAGAGTGCATTGAAATCACATTTGGGCGATTCTACGCAAACTCAACCAAATGGCTATGCTCTCGTGGCTCGACTACCTTTCATTTTCAAAATGTTTGGTACGGAGGAATAATTTTGTAAGAAAATACGATTCGCTAAATATTAGTCTTAAATAATTATGACTGTCAAAGTTATGACGCTTCGAATGTCGAAAATTACCGCAAAATGGCGCGCCGCAGCTCCTAACTGTAACACCATTAAATATCGATCTAAGCGTCAGATTTAAAATATAATGACATGTTCGTATGAATCTAATCTGTCTAAGCAATCTGAGTTTTCTCTTACTATTGGCTATATAGACATCTATTCTGAACTCATAAGTGACTTTTATTTTTCCTATTTTTTATTTTTATCCATGTTAGGGCCTAATAACTACGTTATTAATTATTATAACGGGTGAAGCTTAATTCTGTCAAACAGTCATGATGCAGGGCTGTACGAAGACTGCGTATGCATTTATTAGTGGCACACAATCACGGTACAATGATGCAACAAAAATGGAAAGTTAAAAGTTGTGCTACTTTTGTTGGTTAAAAAGACGATGTTCGACAATTCATTTCAAGTCTGGAACAAAGAGTCTATGCTATGTGTGCCGGAAATCTATTCGTAACACAGTTTTTATTTCTTGCGCAAATTGCAAGAAGCATTTTCATGGAAATTGCTTGGATACTCCATTGACTAGAGAGGATATAGCTGGTATCGAAGCCAGCAATCAAGCCTGGAAGGTGCTACGATTGCCAGGTTTCTCGCAACCGGAGCCTGAACTCGCATCTGGGAGCAAATACAGAGGAGGGGTCAAGAGGAGGTGTAAAATCTCTTGATGAACAAATAGCTTCACTACAAAGTGAGAATTGTGTGTTAAAAAAAGTAAGATACAGAAGTGATCAATCGTACAAATTATCTATAACAAGGCCTTCTTCAAAACAGTGTAGAAATCCATGGCATTGCCCTTCGACAAAATGAAAATATTCCTGCGCTGGTTAGTAAAATTGGTGTGGAATTGGGGGTTGAGATTAGTGAAAAGTGTATTGACAGTTGTTATCGCCTAAAATCAAAATCTAATGGAGGCCCAGGAGGAATCCATGTGAGATTTCTTGATCAAACTACCAAGGAAGACCTCATGGCAAAGCGAAGAGTGAAGCGGAACTTCATGACACGTCACCTGAATCTGAAACCTTAGCGACTGAAGAGCTCATCTACATCAACGAGGTCCTTTGCCAAGGACGCCGAAAGGTGCTCAATGCCACGTGAGGTAAAGAAAACTAAAAACTATGCGTATCTTTGGATGCGAGGGGGGGGGGAGAATTTTTATGAGAAAAGCAGAAAAGGAGCCTTTATTTGTTTTGACATGTATGGAGGACATCATTAAGTTGTAAATACTGTCCTATTCCTTAAATGATGAGCTCCAATTCTCAACCCTTGTTGTCAATCCATCAAAATATTCGCAGCTAGCGAAGTAACTTCGATATTTTTCTGCTTCATTTAAATGCTGTCCCCCAAAAACCTCACATTATTGTACTGTCTGAAATTTGGATTAGTGATAATGAAATAACTTTCTGTCATATCGACGGTTTTGATGTTTATAAAAATACTTGCTGAGGAAATGTAAGCGACATCCTGAGTGCAATAGGTTGAAGGAAACATTTTTGAAATTCAGAAATAGTCTTCGTATTAATTTGAGAAATGCTTCAAATAATTATTACATGCAAAAATTTGAAATATACAATAGCAATATTAAAGCCAAATGGTAGTTGGTGAGAAAATCACTGGGGAAAAGTAAAAAATTGGGAAACCAATTGTGGTTAACCTAGAGGGAGACGAAATCACGAATCCTTCTGAAATCGCAACCGCATTTAATGTTTACTTGATTTCAGTGTTTGATATGGCGGAAGAAAATGCTTTATACACAGGTCGATTTGACAACCCTTGTCCCACTAACAATATTCAGCAATCGTTTTTCCTTGAACCCGTGTCCGTGGGCGAAATCTCCTCGGTAATCGCTCTCGACCAACAAATCCCCTGGAGTAGATGGCATCAGAGGATATCTTTTGAAGGAAATGAATGACTTTCTAGCAATAGTATTAACCCATGTCTGCAATCTGAGTTTATCAACAGGTGAGTTCCCTTTGGAGTTAAAGAGAGCGATAGTCATCCCAGTGTACAAAAAAGGTGGCAAAGAAAAGCTGGAGAATTATAGACCAATTTCATTGCTACCAGTATTTTCAAAAATTCTTGAAAAGCTAGTTAAGAAAATACTTCTAAATTTCTTCGATAAAGTGGGTTTCCTTAGTCATAGTCAATTCGGTTTTAGAAGTGGACAGAGTGCTGAAGATGCGCTTATAAATCATATGCACAACCATAGAGTAAGTACTAACTAACTAAGTAATATACTTACTCTATGGCACAACATATACAGTGCAATTAGCCAAAACAAGGGCACATCCAGATTGTTTATAGACATAAAAAAAGCATTCGACTCCTTAAATCATGACATTCTCTATGGTAAAATGTATAACGCAGGAATTAGGGGAACCGCCCTGAATTGGTTTAGAAGTTATTTAAACGCACGTATTCAATGTGTTCGGGTGGGGAATAGTTTTAGCGAAGACAAAAGTATAAAGGCAGGTGTCCCGAAAGGTTCTGTGCTTGGTCCTGTTCTTTTTCTAGTGTATATAAATGATTTATGTATCTTAAGATTTAATGGGCTTGTAACTGCTTTTGCCGACTACTTAGCTTTATCTTATGAAGATAACTCATGGGAAAATGTCAAAAGAAAATTAGACAGCGACTTGAAAATGCTTCGTTAATGGTTTGATTATAATATGTTGCAGCTAAGTGATAAGACAAATTATTTAATATATGACTTATGTAACAGATCTAATGTAAACTGGAACTTGATGTATCACACAAGCAACTGTAATCTTACCAACTGTGAAAAATGTGTTGACATTGAATGTGTTACCAATTTTAAATACCTGGGAGTGAATTTGGATTCTGCGCATATCGATGGAACGTGGAACGTGCATATCGATGGTGTAGCATCAACCTTAAGGCAATGTCTAACCAACTTTTACTACTTATGTAATAAATGCCCATTATCCTTTTTAAGGCAGATATATTTTGCACTGGCTAACTCTAAATTAAGTTATGGATTGGTTTGTTGGGGTGGCGCTTACAAGTGCACCGTTAAACCTATTGTGGTGTTACAAAAAAGAATTATAAGAACGGTTACCTTCAAAAATAGATTTCATCACACACTTCCACTTTTCCGCGCGCTACAAGTTCTACCCTTAATGTATTTTTATGTGTATAAAGTGTTGAAAAACATTTTTTGCGTGTTGGGCAATTGAATGGCACATCGCCCTGGCATCATAGCCGGACACATCGCTTTCAATTCGATGTTCTACCCCCTAGGCCACATTTGAATTTATTTAAGAGAAGTTTTATTTATTTTGCCCCGAAAATTTTTAATCTACTTCCAATGGCAGTTAAAATGGAAAACAAAGTTAACTCTTATTTAAAACAGGTAAAAAAATGGCTATTTGAACATGATGATATTGAAATACTATTTTCAAATCTCCATGAAATTGTTTGTTTGCTAGGAAATTATTAAAATGTATGTAAATTATGTATAGTACCATTTAAAACTGAAATATTTTATGTTCTTTTGCTCGAATTTCTTAGTTACCCCCGCACAGGTTTAAAATCTTTGGGGTAACCTAAAGCTTCCCTATTTTCTGTTAAATTGTTTATTTAATATACTTTGTATCTAGGAAGGAAGCAATAAATTATATATTATAAGTTGTAATATATAGTTAACCACAGGTCAAACCTTAATCTTTCAAGGACAAAAATAAAATTGCTGGGTTATTTCGTGAATCACGCACAAAAAAGGGCAAACACAGTGGAACTCCTGACCCGGTTGGAAAACCGTGAAGAATTTACCCAGAGTATTTCTTCGTTTGGGTAGAAGTAGAGATTAGAAGCGTACGGAGGAGTTGTCGCGTACCGTTTTCCTTAGATATTCAACGCGTGGCGCATGCGCAGACCGCCCGCATAACCTCCCAACGCGCAAATTTCAAAGCGGGCGCGCGTGTTGCAGACCATTATGTATGACCCTTTTTTGTGCAATTTACTAAATAACGCACCAAATTTGCTTTCATCCTTGAAAGATTAAGGTTTTCACTGTAGTAAACTATATATTACAACTTAAAATGAGTAGTCAAACAGTTTTTTTAATCAGCATAAGTCACTAAACTTTCACTTTTCCATTTTTGTTGCTCCATTGTGACATGGTTGTGTGCCTCCAATAAATGAATATGCAGTCTAAGTATAGTCCTGCGCCATGAATGTTTGACAGAATTAAGCTTGACCCTTTATAAGAATTAATTACGTAGTTATTAGGCCCTAAACATGGATAAAAATAAAAAATAGGGAAAATAAAAGTCACCTATGAGTTCAGAATAGATGTCTAAGTAGCCAATAGTAAGAGAAAACTCATATTGTTGTCTGTTTCTTACGAAAATGTAACTATATTTGAAATCTGGCGATTATATCGACATTTAATGGTCTTACAGTTCGGAGCTGCGGCGCGCCATTCGGCGGTAACTTATGATATTGAGTTTGCGTGGAATCGCCCATTTGCGAAGAGTAATTTTTTACATATCTGGTCATCATTTTCTCAAATAAGTGGCTATTCTCTTCTTAATTTCATAACTTAGAAGATCTACGCATGGCAATGAGTAAAGAATGAACCACGCCCAAATTTATGTTATGACATGAGATCTCGCGACGAAATGTTGATTACGAACATTTTAGCCCGATTTGGCCCTGCTCATCCAAACATGACCTGCAATACAACCTCCCAATTTTCAAATAAGTGATCGTATGTGATTGCATTTAATTGCGTGACCAATTAAAGGGATTCACTTTATAGTAGAACGTTTTTTGGGAGGAATCGAAGTACGAAAAATGGACAGGTGAGGCAGGACCCTAAAGTAGCTTCAAAGCTTTAAAAACGCTTTAAACAGTCTTGATATCAAAATTCGCAAATATGCGCAGCTTTTTATTAAATGTTCAAGAATATCAAGCCGTATTGATGTTATAAATACTACTTAAATGTTTCACGTGGTATGTCCCGCATTGATATGAACTAAAAGTCTTTAAATGCAAAGTCAGCTTTCAAATGTTACCTTGTATATCACGACGTCGTTCGATCACCATCCCAACAAAAGACGATGGTAGCGTAAGTATAAGAATGATGAAAACGTGTTCCTAAATATATTGTATGAATTCCATGTTGAGGGTGAATCAAATGGTCGCAAGCATTGAGAAGTCATTCCTGCACAAACTTATCTTTAGATACCACACGCTTGGATATCTCGAGGAGGTATGGGGCTCGGGCATTTGCCGGAACTGACAAGTATTGACAGGTCCTACCAGTAACGTCGCACACCTACAGCCGTGCCTTCAGCATATCCCCATTCTACCAATAGTTAACTCTCATTTCCATTAGAAATTTTCGTTTTTTGGAAATTTTAGATTTTTTCCCATTTGGTCCAAATAATTTGCAAACCCCGACGTACCTCGATCGAATAGACCTCAAACATTAAATTTGGGAATGAAACTGCCGAACGGATAGGTTAAAAATATATTTTTTCCGGCGAAAAAATAAAGATTGTGATAGCTGCCATGGAGACTGGATAAATGGGTTATAAATGGAACGAAAGCCTTTTACCGTCTTCGACGTGGGCACTTCCATTGCAGTTTCCTCGCGATCACTGAGGTTGTTGCTGATTGGTTAATTTTTTCTTGTTTCCGAGCGCGATCGCAGAAAAAAATATTGATCTCACGGAAACATTTCTAGGGGCGTTTTTTAGTTTCAAGCTCCACAAAAGATTGGAAGTAAGGAAGCACTTCATTCAAGAATATACGTATATGGAGCACGCTACTACATGGAATTGATGCTTGAACCACAACAGCAGTAGAGCAAAGAAGATTGGGAACCATGGAAATGTGGTGTTACCGAAGAATGAGGAATATCAATTGTAAGAGGCTTAATGAAAACTTTGCCATGCAGAAGGGAGAAACATTTTCGATGCACTCTGAGACATAAAATGCTCCTCAAAACAATGCTGTAAGGCAAAACGAATGGAAAGAAATATCTAGAAAGACCAATGATGAAATGCAACGAGGGAATGTTTAGGGGCGTTGAAAGGAATGCTTATGAGGGAATGAAGGGGTATGGTGGAAGGAGAAGGTATTGGAGTGCTGTAGAGAATCAATATCTGGAGTAATGACTGCGGAATATTATTTATGATATTCCAATGGCAGATAGAAGTGCATATATTTTTAATGCGCTCTATGATATATTGAAAATATCATTAAAAAATAGTTACCATCAAATGGAGTAAGCATTTTTTTACAGTGCTACCCCATGAGCAAAATATTCGTCAGGATTAGGGTGGTGGCCAATGTTTCTTCCAGTCCGAAGAATTTGCTTGAAACCCGATGTCCCAACTCTCTTGCTGTAGTTTTTGTTGAAAATTTTCTTAAAGTATCTCTCGACTTCACTTTGGATGTTTTTTTTATGCTCTACTCCTAAGTACTGCGCTTGACGGAGCTTCATCGTCGGAAGTGTTTTGCTGCAGAGCTACTCAGGATACTGTATTCGATAAAGAAGTAGAAGTTCTTCCGCCATGACTGTGACCTCCCCAGTTTCTTCCTAATTCAAATGGTCCATCCTTAACAACAAAAACATGCTTAGTTTTTCTCCCTTCACTTTTAACGTGTTTCTCATGCATAATCTCTTAAGGAGTACTCATTGAATTTACCATGGGAGACTAGGTGGTGTTTACTAGACTAGACCTCTCCATAATTGGTGTTTATAACGCATGAGAATAGAAGTAATAAAACTCGAACTATTGATTGGTTACCTTGAATTAGGAGAACAACAGGCTTCAACGCAGTAGTGTCATCTTCGGGTAAAATACATTAGCCCTCTGACAGCCACGCAGCGATATATGCTTGCATGCTACATTTTGTCAGAATGCCGAATACGATATGCCGTTGTGTTCCCACAGGTCGGCCTGCAGCAAATATTTCAAATTTTAGTAGGTAAACTAGAAATGTTTCCGAGATATGAAAATTAATTATTTTTTGCTTGATTGGGAAGTGTATTTCTTCCATTAAATATCGAAAATATCATTGAATATAGACTCTGTGAATCAAAAATGCATTTCAGGAAAAATACGAAAAACCCTCGAAGGATTTCAGGGTATATCTATAAAAACTCTCTGTGGCTTTGAAAGGGTCAAACTCCTAATTAAAAGCTTTCTGTGGACAAGACGCAGTTTTTATTTCTAATCACCAATATCCTTCACAACGATGCCTCGCTTGAAACATTTATCTCTTGCTAATGATAGTCACTTACTCCAAGATGGTGACTATGCACAAAATACTCCTGAGCGTATATCTCTTTTAATAGAAAAAACGCTATCGCCAGTAGTCTCTAGGGAAAACTTCACAACATCCTCGTACCCCTTGCGGGAAATTTCAAAATCCATACGTTTATTACTGATTGACGTGCCTAATACTCAAACGAAATTATCATCATAAAACACATTATGATTACAACGTTTCCGAAAGAAACACCTGCCCTTATGGATACCCAGAAGTCTTCCCGAAGATGTTTGGCACATTGCTGGAATATTTTCTAAATTTCTACACCCAGTGGTGCTTTTTCTCCCTTTTGATTCATTATAATGCCCGAGAATTCTATTAATCCAAGAAACTAATTATTATACGTGATTCCTCGTACCCCCACCTACTCATCCAGTATGATGTTAGTTCTTTTCCTTATAACGGAGATCTCCTAGACTCAGTAAACCCTTCTCGGACTCTCCACTGGTTTAAACTATTCATAATTGCCGACGTTTCAAGAGACGACTCGTCACTCATTCTCAAGGCCAGAATGTTATTCTTGGATTCAGGATGAGTGACGAGTGATGAGAGGCAATTATGAATAGTTTAAACCGGTGGAGAGTCCGAGAAGAGTTTACTCATATTATTCGCTGGGTATTTATTAGATCCTTTTTCTCCTAGACTTAGGACTTCTCGGGTTGATGTGGTTTCCAGAGTACTGGCTTCCCACCACGTGGATTCGGGTTCGAATCCCGGCGGTGATGTATATTCTTCGGTGGAATACAGATCCATCCTTGAGTGGCATGAGGAGAGCACTTCAAATGTAGCACTCCGTCTGTCAGATGGGACTTTGGTCCCCTGGGCGCCTTTCGTTAAGAGTAAGCAGACTAATGACGACGCCAGGTTTCTCTGAACCCTTTCTCCATTCCACGAATAATCCCACACTCTCAACCCTACTCACCAACCCTCAATGGCGCGAATGGCCTCGGCTATCAGCCACTTCTCCAAAATAACCCACATACTTCATTCACAACTGCAAGCGTTTCAACTTACAGCTTCATTTTGCGCCATTTCGCTGCTTTCCAACCGCTTGAGTGATTGTGTCTGTGCCCTTGCGACTAACGACGTTAAATCTCTCAATCTCGGCCACTTTGGGAGGTCGAGGCAGCGGCTCTCATCTCCCCTTTTTTGTTATTTTTTTATTGGTTGGGGGCCCGCCTCTCTGGGTTATCCTGCCATTGACCTCTCCATCGGCGACGTACTGTCTCGTGCCGCCCGGCCGTATACGCCGGCCTCCCCACGCGCGAAGCATTTTTCCTCCTCTCTGTCCCTGTTCACGGACATACAGGTCGCCAAATGACAGAAGTAAGATAGGTAAAATAAATCCAATGACATGCTATGATAAATTAAAATTCATCAGCTCAAGTACTCATTGATATAAAGGAAACAATTTAGCTAGAGGAATGCTTTCAGTTTTGTTTGAAAAGCATTAATAGCTTGTACTTCTTAAAATTGAGTTGGTATTTTATTATATACCACTGATGCTGAATGGTGGGGTCCTTTATGACAAAACGTCAATTAATAGTCTAACTACTTTTCACGTGTATCATAGTGATAGGAATCTGAATTGGCAGGAAATAAGTGAGGATATTTTTTTTCAAATGACGCAGGGTTCAAAATGTAAACTCATAGTAAAGGAACTAACCTCATGGATTTAAAAAGTGGTTGAACAGTTTTGCAATACATGCGCGACAGACTATTTTAATGGCTTGCTTCTGGGAGGAAAGCATTTTGGCATAGTGACTCTAATTTCCCCGAAAATATCGTTGCAAACGATCGGAAGTAATGAAATTTTGCATTGTAAACTAATATTAAGGTGCTATTGGAAACGATAGTTTTCTATCACTCAGAAACCAAACGAGAAATAACTACAGAAGCTGAGTGTGAAGCTCAATCACTAGTCCTTAAGAACACTGATTCTTTGCGTCAGGAGTGAGGGCTACAGGTGATCCAAAAAACTTTCACAGTAAATCACCTCCAAAGCAGGAAATCATCCGTCAACATCACGCCTACGCCCATTCCTATGGTTATTTGGTGGAGGCAACCGGCAGCTGAGATCATCTGTGCAATTGAGGACGTGTGGGTCTGTTGGCAAGGAAAGGATTGTCTGGAGGAAACCTGGCGTAGGCTTTAGCCTCCTCTTAACTGAACTCACTTAGGGAACTACAGTTTAACCGTTCCGGTCGGTGGATCTCTGCACGGCAACCAACGAGGGATCGCGATTCCAATGAAAAACCTCTGTCTAAGCCAGGATTCGAACTAGCGTCCTCTAAAAACATAGGAAGGTCCGAAAAACATTTGAAGGGCGAAAATATGACTAGAAATATGATGTTTCCAATCATTGCCATTGCACAAATGATGCGATACGCAGTCACGCGCACGGGTGCAAAGATACTAAAGACGGTGACATTCGCCATGAAAAATCATTTGACTTGACCGGGATTCGTACTCGGATCTCCCAATTGCTGGTCAGGTGTGTTAGCCAGTTAAACCACCAAGCCATCTTAATTCAAGGCGAATTTCAGCAGTGCAAGCATAAAAGACTCACTTTGTGAACTGAATATAGCGCTAAGGAGTTAATGCAAAACTCCTTCGAGCGAATATTTTGCATTTCACGACTATTTAAGGCTTGCAATGGATACTGCAAAAGAAGAAAAGGTTTAAGCAAAGGAAAACCCAATTATAGCTACAAGAAAAATTCAAATTGCACGAATGTTGGACATATTATAAGGATATTATTCTAACTCCAAACTGCAGTAGTAGGTCAAGTTAAAGATAGAGAATTAGAGACAGACTGTCGAATAGGTAAAAATAAATATGTTTTTCCACTCACAATACAAGCCCAAATCTCTGATATAGCAAAACACTGACGCAACATGACGGTTCCAAAATTGTGGTACGCGATACCAATGAAATGAATATCTCTAAAAGGCATGAGAGATTTTACCTTTCGTAACTATGGAGGTGGAAAGACAAAAGGAAAGGTGTTGAATGAAAAAGTGAATTGCCGGGGGGGCAACCCACGCAAGGGGACAACGCAACGTAATTATTAGGAAACATAGCACTCACAATAACAATGAAAATACTAACAAACAACAACATGTTTTGCTTGGAGATCTGCTGCAAAAACATGTTGATTGTTAGTGTGAGTTAACAATTTGCGTTGACTTGATTCCTGACGCGGGTTGACCCCCGTAATTCACTCAATATCTTTCCCTTTTTCGTTTCATTTTTTGGAGATATTCCTTACATCAGTATTGCTGAACTGCAAAAGCACACCCGATTGTTTGCAATGTGGTACGCGGTTTGCCAACTTTTGAAGACTAAATTCCAAGAGTAGGAAATTGCGGGAGATTCCGAGAGATTAAGTAAAAATCATAATTAAAACTAGGTACCCTGATATTTTATTTCTCATCATTTAACAGCATTAAGGTAAGCTTTGATGGCAATAAAATAAGTTCTACCTCTAATTAAAATTTTGGTCGATTTAACACAATTTATTCAACAGAATTTTAGAAATTAGCAGACATGCAATCTGAATGCAATGTTCAGAGGATCGTGCGGAACCCAAGGGTATTTCCTTCGCGTTCCTTCCAAGAATAACTCTTTCACAATCAAAGATCCCTCATAAAACCTGAAAGATTTTTGCCTTGTGGGGTAAATAAATAAAACTACAGTAATTGTACTGTCCACTTAAATTTTAATGTAAATATAATATAATGTAAATATTTACATTAAAATTTAAGTGGACAGTACAATTACTGTAGTTTTATTTTCGTACTAAAATGCTGTTCCACCATATATCTCCCGAGACTGTCAAATTGTAGAGTAAAATTGGGAGGAAAACGCTTCAATTAAAATTGTTTTTAAATTATAGGACAGTCCCGGAAAATCCGGGGAAAATCAGCTTCCCTTACTGAAGCTACCCGGATTAGATGCGGGTATAAGCAGGATACTCGTTTACGTGTCTCATTTCCGTTGCATTTCTTGTTCTTTTCTAGAAACGCTTTTAAAGCAATTAAGAAAGCATTGTGATCTGCCGTAAATATTCTGAAAAACAGAACGGCCCTGAAACGTTTCCCAAATGATTATTTGGATCAAGTAATTTAAAAACGGGTTAGTCACCCTTATTTTATTTCAAGTTAATTTTTAATTAATTTTTATTTTATTTAAATTTAATCATGGATACGGACCTGTACATATTCAATGAACATGGTGATGCCTAAACCTTCTCATGACCCCAAGGATAATCGAACATTGACCAAACATTTGTGACCTCCAACATTGTGCGTGATGTCTGAAAATGGCGGGTACAACCAGACGTCATAAACAGCGACCATCAGTTAATCACTTTCGAAGACAGAGGGGCAATAAAGGAAGCGGAACCGACTGCCAGGTTCGCACTTGAAAGAGCGAACTGGGCAGCATGTGAGACGGAACTTCTCTGGAGACTACAAAAGCTTGAAACAGAAGTCATCTGGTCCCCCAGTGTTGAAAACCTGGATACAAAAACAGAGTACTTAACAAAGGCAGTCCAAGAAGCTATGCGACTGAGCATACCAAAGCTCAGAAAGAAAACCCGAAAAACCCCATGGTGGAACGATGACTTAACCCGAAAGAACTCAAAAATCTTCAAATACGACTACAGAGAAGCCGATGGAAGACAGGGCAGCACATAATTAGGCCGAAATCAGAAAACGAAAGAAGCCATTTACCCAGCAAAAGACCAAAGCTGGAAACATTTTGCACAAAAGAATTTTGGAGAGAACGCGTAGTTCTGGGAGTAGCGCTATCGGCCGGTACGATTCCATATCTGCGATGTCCCGGTCTTTAGATTTTACTATTGTAGCAAGGTTTCCCACTTTCCAGCACTTTGGCAAATATCCAAAGAGCAGACAATCATTTGCAATAGAGAGTAGTAAATCCTCAAGTAGCGGGCTCAGTTTTGTAATGACGAGTCCAAGTATCCCGTCCTATCCTGGTGCTTTGTTTTTCTTTATTCCCTCGATGGCGTTTTGTACCTTTTCAAGTGAGAATGGTGCTGCATCATCTCCATCCGGTATATCATCGTATTGCTTTCTATCCCCCATATGGATTTCAAAATGTGAGAAGGACAGGAGAGGATGAGAGAAGAGCAGAAGAATAGAGACGAGGTGTTGATGGAAAGTACGAAGACACAGGTAAAAGAAACCCTGGAACTTTCCAGCAAGAATGCTGGAAAAAAATAGCCAAACAGGAAAGAAAAATGGAGGAAACACATCACTATACTGAGGAAGAAATTGAACGGTTGTCAATTAAAATGGGAGAAAGCAACCTGAAAATTGGACATTAAAGCGCGGGACATCAAAGCCTAAGAGGGGACTTGGAGGCAGTGAGAGAAAGGATGGGCGAAAATGAAGGCCGAGTAGAAACGCTGACAATAAGAGTTGAACAGCAGTCAACAAAGAAAACAACAGATATCGACGAGGACGCGATTAAGGAGCTGGCAAGGAGAGTGAAGGAGATCCGGATCCCTACGCAACACAGACGGCTGGAGCGGTGCATCTCAAGTCGCCAATATTTGATGGGAGACACGGCTCGAGACCGATGCGTTATCTACTTGAACTGAGAGAATACCAGGAGATAAACCAGATGTCGGGGATGGAGATATTAAAAATAGTCAGGCAAGATATGACTGGCAAGGCGGGAGAATGGTTTGCTGCCACGCAACACCTCCATGGCAACTTCGAGGGTTTCCAAGAACTGTTTAAGGCCCAATATTGGAGTGATTAACGCCAAATGGAATTCAGGAGAGCTCTAGACGCTGGGAGTTACGAAAGTATCATAAACCAGACGAGGGTGGAATACGCAACGGCTAAGATATGTGCAGCAAAGGAATTGACGCCACCGATAAAAGAAAAAACCATAGTCTATCTTATCATATCTCCTGAGACAGCATTTCGGGACGGAGATAAGTGTTGGAATGATCTCGCATAAAGTCGGCACGATACCGTAGTCCCTATAATTACTTGGCAGATATGACGATATCCAATACCGTATTTACCATCTGTAAGGGCACACGGGGCCCGAGCCCAGAGCCTCCGACCTCACGGGGGCCCCGAAATGCCGATATATTGCTTAGACAAAAAAAGCTCAATTTTTTCGGTTTTCAAGTAGATACCTACTAAAATTACCGTCAGATTTTCATTTTTTCCAGAGAGTGACCAGTGAATTTTTTAACAATAATAAATACATATTATTTGCTACTTGGTGAAACTGATTAACTGCGCCATAAGTATATAAAATATAAAATCATAACAGAAAAATATTTTTTCATTGTCATTCCCTTTTTTTAATTTCCAACGGGGCCCCAAATGTTTTTGTGCCCAGGGGCCCCGGCATGTCCTAAGACGGCCCTGACGACATCACGAGAGAAGAGAGGCGCCTGGAGAACGTCGGACAACGAAGGTGGGAGAACAATAATCCACAACCTCGCGAAGGAAGAGCTTGGGCAAGGAGATCACCAGAGGAGCGGCCCGAAGTGACGAGACAGCACAGATGAAAGGCTCAACGACGACTTCAACATTTGTCAAATTGTTGGGTCAACAATTTGACAGCCATCCATGGTCGAGACGACCGAATGGGGAACGGATGTATTTACCACGAACCCGGATATTACCCAAGGCATGAAAGGGGAGAAACATAGACAGTGTCGTAAAAAAAGGGGAGAATTTCGAATCGAAGGCGTTGGGACTTCGCCCAGCCTAGGATAAAAGAGTATGGTGGTTAATTATTCTTGCTGATTCGAAGGCTTTAAAAGAAAATATTTACGCTTCAATACAATATTTGCATTAAATGGGGTAATGTTATAGTACAATATTTCAGCCAATGTAGTAAATTTAAATTTTTGTTTACATGTTCATTATTTTGATTGTTAAATTTAAAATTTAATTTGTGTTAAAATGTTAAAATATTTTGTTACGCTAAATCTTAAATACAAACCATTGCCATGAGGATGAAAAAAACAAAGGGACAACAATAAAAGGGAAAGGAATACAAATAGAGGAGTAAGGGGAATCTTAAGGAAATAATGGAGCTAAAAGAATATTAATAGGAATATAAGAGAATTCTTAAGGAGATAGAAGAATAAAAAAGAAGATTAATAAGAATTCAAAGAATATATTAGAAATTACATTTGTGCTGTAACAGTTGTTATAAAAATATTCCAAAGAAAATAAAATAAAATGTAACATATATGAATTTAACGTTAAGTTGCAATAGTTCCAAATATATAAAGGGTATTATCAGCTCGCAATGTTTTGGAGAAACGGAGGGTCAGGGATGAAAAGCGACGCTGAAGTCAAAAGGATAAAGAGTGGTAGGAGAGGTGAGAAAAAGAATACCGACAGAAGCATTAACTGGAGCAGGTTGATACAATTCTTAACGAGGATAAGGTAATAATACCAATGAAAAATGAAAGGGAAGCTGTAGAAAAGTAATTCATTAGTAATTGAAAAGTAATTGGTAAAGCAACGATAGAGACAGTAAATACAACAAAAATTAGAAAACCATGAATCAGTAGAGATGGAGATTAAGAAGGAAGTTAAATAAAATAAAAAATGTATGTATAAAATTAAGCAAAAGAAAAATAAACGAGAAGTTAGCCAAAACTCAGACGAAAAGTAAAGAAAGCATGGTAGCGATGATACATCGACTTCTTGGAGAAATTTCAAAAAGAGGGAAAAGTAGAGCATTTTATAGAGAAAAAAGACAAAAGAGGGCGGGGTGTCCCGAACGACAAGAGACAAGATATGGAAGTAGGTTTTTGACCAAAAGAGACCCAGGAAAAGTGAAATCTTACAGTGTTACGTTATCTTGAGTCGCGCTACATAGTCAACATATGTTAAAGATAATATAGCTAATAACATATGTTAAAGTACTTAATGGTAAGGATAAAAGGCCTTTAGGCCTCAATGGATACTTTCGAAGTAGAAGCGGGATGCGGTATCGGGAGGGATCAAGAACATTGATAATGATATCGAAAGAGCGCTACCGGGCATGAAAAAGAATATAAGGAAAAAAGATAACGTACCCGCAAAACTTCTCAAGCAGAAAACATTTTAAACGTATAAGAACGATGCATGAGGAAGGATTGTGGCCGGAAGACTTTTTATAAACGGTGAACATGAGAAGATTATGGGACAATAAGTTTAATATCTCACGCGAAGGAAGATTATACGTAAGTAGTTGAGTTATTTCTCAAATACTATAGAGATCAGTCTGGATTTAAGAGAGGGATGGGAACGCGTGAAGCTATAAGAGTGATAAGAATGCTAATATAAAAGAGAAACCTAGAATATGGCCAAAATTTTTTTTCTTGCTAATTGTTGACATCGAGAAAACGTTTGCTAGTATGGATTGGACCGATTGAAAGGAATTTTCGAAGAAACTTAGTAGTTGATTCGAGAGACAAACGCCTTTCTGATCTGTAAATGATTGATGACACAATACGAGGTAACCGGTGGAAAATCGGAATGGGCAACAATAGAACGGTCTGTGAAGCAGGAGTGCACACTGTCACCATTGCCTTTTCACGTTTATTCGAAAGACATGGTTAGAGAAGCATGGGACAAGACGGAGGTGTAGATGAAGTTTTTTGGGGGAGAAAAATGAATACAGTAATTAATTGATGATTGAAGCTAGCGAGAGGTTGTGGAAATTATTCGCAGTAAATAATTAAGTGTGGTAATTTTACCCTTGAATTACATCAACATTAAGTACTTCGAAGTCTTAATGTCTTCAGGTTCAGGCTTAAATTTTTACAAGGTGTTTTTTTTTCAATGGGGGCGAGTAGGTACTCCCTGATAACAAAGGGTGAGATTTATGGAATACCAATGGCAAGATGTAAGACTGAAGTTACAGCGCAGTATGGATTAAGGCTAATTAAGATGGGTTGAGAGAAATTGGAATGAAAACTATCGTGGGTGAATATAAAGAGGCATATTTCTTAGATAAATTTAGGTAATTGAAAGTTAAGCATAGGAAGGGTGAAATTTTTTTACAGGCAAAGTATGGCAAAAATCCAGGAAGAATAGAACTATTAAGATGAACAATGGAAAGAATGAGCACAATTAGTGAATAGTTCGTGATTAATTAGTCAACATATCAAGTGGTCACACATCATTACTGAAGAGACAATGTTTCCTTTACATCTGATTTGATTCTCTCATTTACTGCTAGATTACAACTCATTTACGAGTTGAAACATGGTGTAAATCAGACTTAAAGTAGTGCTCTAAATCGGAAGTACAGGATTTGCAATGCATTCATTGGATTTGCCTATTGATCTGCTCTTCGGTCAAAATACCATAAATCAAGTATCTGTGGCATCTGTTAAGTGTCCAACACGAACTCCTCCTCAGTACCTACATACCTACCAACTTTTGTCTCGAGGTATACATTTTTTCTATTGTGTGCGTAGATAGCAGAAGAGATAGCATAGATAGCTATCTTTTTACAAAAAGATGGCCTTAAAAGTTTGTAAAACTTTTTCTACCTTTTCTCTAAAACATTGTTATTTTTCCTTAATTTTTATATTATCTTGGGAAAAAATGTAGTGATTGTGTCCCTTTTTTATTGAAAAATTCGGTAAATATTTTCTTTTAATTATTAGAATCAAATGTTTCTCACCTTTTCCACGGCTAAGCTGCACAAAAACTTCAGTCTTATCTTCAAATGTACCAAAATCGTTTGACAAAATACTTAAAATGAGTGATATACAATGTAAAATAAAATAATTGGGTGACGCAAAGAGTCAGTTAAGAGTACCAATGTTTTATTGGTACTGATAATCATAAGACCAGCTCTATCTGAACTCTCGGGTAAAAAAGAGTTTTTCTTGGGGGAACGATATTAGGAACATTTTTTGTCGAAAATAGGATTTTGATTTTTTTACTTATTTTTTTCTGCTTTTTTAAAACAATAAATCTAAAAGAAAACTTCAGGCTCTAAAACTAGATTGTTTTGGCTACACGGCGATATTTTTGTTTTTGGAAAATATTTGTTAGGGCCTGAGTTATAGGCAAATTCCCTCAGAGGGACGATATTTGGGCCACTTGCCTTAATGTCACATGTAATCAGGGCCGGATTTACGCATTCGGGCGCCGAGAGGAAATTAATTGCATGCAATTTTAAACATGGAAGTTATCAGTTATTCGTTTCGAATAGTTGTATATTTTTTTCTTACAATATCACAACTTTTCATAATAATTAATAAAGACTAATACATTTCAAACTTGGGATGGATAGTACACAATAAAAATACCACGCCTCCGCATGGATTAAAACTGAAAATCACGAGATTTTTTCGTCTTCCTCAATGGATGGGATTTTTTTACCTGCAATATTTAAACACCAGAGGTGCCATTCCTTATCATGTTCTGGCTCCCATCCATTTCAACCATTAAATCGCCACCGTTTTCTTGTCACTCTTGTTTTACCAGAGCCGATCCCGTTATCATTGCGAGACCACGACTCCACCCACCCTCCTTCTTCCTTTGTGCCGCCGCACTTACAAAAGTGTCGCTGGGGCTGATAGGACAGTCGGACAGTGTGTTGACGAGTACAAGGCTTGTATATGTACTAAGCAGGCAGGAACTGGCAAGCCAGCAGCACTGTCGCAAGCGTAGCGTTCGGTTTGTTGTTGAGTTGGAGGGCGATTGTTGATGTCGCTGGTCGCAGCTACTGAACAGTTGTGTTTCGTATCCAATTGTGCGCAAGTTGCCAGCTTTGGTTGTCAGTTAAGTCATCATTGCGTGTGTTAGCTATTGCTATTTACTTTTAAATAGAGCCTATCAAACACGATGAGCGGCGTGAAAAAGTTAAGTGGTGCACAAATTAGAAAACGAACTATTGGGCGAAAAGAGGAAGATGCCGTTCAAGCTTAAAGATTTGGCGAATGTTTTCCGAAACGTGAAAATGCAAATTTGAACCGCCCGCCCGATCGGTAGTAGTGACATTAACGGTCAAGGTGAAATTTTAACGAGGGCTTTCCATTCAAGGTGTTGTAGTTAGCGCACATCGGAACAGCGCACACGAAAGACGTTGAATGGAAAGATGAGCGCTGGCGAAATGTTTTGTAACCTGCCGGTAAGTAGCATTCTGTGGTTGAGCAGCAGCCACGGCCGCCTTTATTGAAAACCAACAAACTTGACAGCGATACGGATACCATTATCGACGTTCTTTTGTTGTTTAACGCACATCAACTTTGCTTCAGATCTGTTTGGGCTTGTTCAAGTATTACGTAAGACGTTTTGGGGGATGAGGGGGGTTGAGTTTTCCTTGCGTTGTCTTACGTAGGGGAGTGAGGAGGTCCGAGACAATCTTACGTAAGGTAATAGTCACTTTTGAGATCGATCATATTTTTAATTATTGTCGGACAAAGAAATTTTCTTTGTTGGAATACCGCGGTGGCGCGGGCGGTACCCTTGAATTGACGCTAAATTAGAGAAAAACGTATGATTATTTCGTTTCGATTGCATTGACTGTGAATCGCGAAATCTCGAAAACCGATATCGATATTCGGTTAAAAAATCACATTTATAAATTTATCTATTACTAGCTGAAGGTACCCGTTGAACTTCAACGGATGAGAAAAACATTGAACTTATTTTATAAGAAAACCACAAAACCTGAAGAATACTGTCAGCGTGATCATTTGAGGTGATCGTAACCTATCTTGTTTGTTGTGATTCGTTCGTTTTCCCTTTCGTGCACGGAGAGTTGAGTGATTGTTTGTCCTCTTTAATGCACGGGAAACCCAATAATGGGCAACGAAGACTCATTACTACTTAATAAATAGCACCTAGGTTGATAGATGGTGACCTCGTCCCTCAAGTTCTCTTGAGCCGTCTTCTGAGTGAATAACAGCTTGAGCACTTCCCTTGTGTACATAAATATATTTGCATTCAATGACTTAATTGAGTTCCGCCATTCACCGTTGATATGTGCGTTGAGTATCTTAATCAGGATAGGAGAGTAGAGTATAATCCAGCGGTTGACAACATCAAAAGGAGCATTTTAAATAGCAGCAATGTTTATTTGTCCTATGAACCCTTCAATACCCGGACTATGCCTTTGGCATAAAGGGTGACTTTATTCATTGTTTCCTAAATCATAATCATTGGTTACAAAATTTAAAATCTATGGTGATCAGTCTTAGTGCACTTTCCAATTCTCATGCACCAATGGCGTCCATTGCGCAGAATATCCGTTCTTCTTATGGGTAAGAAGCATGTAGTGACGCAATTATAATTTCCGCCATCTTGAAACAGATTGAAGTTTCGAAACAAATGGCTCAATATTTGAAGTAGATTTTTAGCTGGTTACCCGTCAGTAGGTTTGGTTAGGATGAAAGTTGTGCGGTCCTTAGCGTAATCCGAGAAACACCACGGGGAGATGATCATGAGATTGCTGTTAGGCATGTCTTTGAGCATCCAAGGCTAACCGTTGTCGTTTTTCATGCAAGTACTCATTTTCTCGCAAAGAAGACATTCCTCATGCTTTAGAAAGTTTTTTCAAAAGGTTACCCTTTATTCCAAGGTCCCTATAAGGAACATGCTTTATTCTATAAGGCATGTTTATGGATATATTTTTAAGTCCAAGGAGGGGAAACACAGAGCCAAGTGAGAGACTTGAATAGGCAACTCGATGATTGAGTCAATGTAAGTAAACTGCATTTTAACACGTTTAAGTACATATAAATAACTCGTAAAGTTTATGAGGGAATTGGTCCATAAAACAGTTCGCAATCGTAATGAGAGGCAGACGGTTCCACTACGTGTAATTCATCGGAGTATTAAAAAATAATAAACGACGCCGTATTTGTTGTAGCAACGGAGCCATTATTAACATTATTATTCGCTGCACGTAAATATTCTTCCAAGTTTAATTCCTTTATGTGTATCGTTTTATTCATAAGTGTTCTCTCGTATGCAGTTCCCTTATGAGAGCTACTTGTAGAATAGACATTGAGGAGTATACCTGTAAATAGGCATTGAATTTATCGATTACCCCCCGAAGCAATCTATCATGGGGTCCTTGGGACTCTGGGCCTTTCCCATACAAATTTTCTTTCTACGTGCTATCATGGGCCGGCAAGAAAACTTAAATGCCAGATGCGTGAATATCCTTTGAAATTCAAATCTCTGGTTGTCAAGGAAATATGCTATTGTTGAATTCAGAGAAAAATGTGAGATTTTTCAGGTATAAACATAATTTTCAGAGAATTACGAAGCGTAAAAGAAAATATATTGAAAGAATTAGAAACTTTATTTATTAAACCATCCGATAAAAAAAATTCCAGCCCTGTATCTTGAGTGAAAGTAATTTTTCAAAACAAAAAATGAAACCACTGCACCAAACCCAATGCTTAGCATGGACCACAAGGGACCCCCAGGGGGGGCCTTTGGGGGCCCTGACGATTTTTAATATAGCCTATGTTTCATCCAGATACATTTTCTAACTACATACCAAATTTAAGCTCAATCGTTTCAGTAGTGTTTGCGTGATTGAGCAACAGACAGACAGACAGACACCATTCAATTTTTATATATTAGTATGATTATGTAAAAAATAAAATCACCGGAGGAGGTGAGTTGAATTTTTGCACACTAGGACAGGGAATCGCCCATAAGTAGGGTTACCAAATCACCCAGTTTAGCCAGGTACCACCCGGTTTTTATGTCCTTTTTCAGCCCCCGATTAAATCTCCAGAAAACAGGGAAAACCCCCGGTTTTTATGATCGCTGCCCAGCCACGGTAGTAGAACGGTAGAAGCTTTTCTTCCATCGTGTAATATTTAAAAAAAATGAGATGATGCCCCTTATATCTTTGTACTCCAAAATATGATAAAATAAAAGATTGATTGAGGTTTAACTCGAAACTTCGGGTTGTTTAATCTGACGTATTTGTAAATTTTAGCCCGCATTCAGTTTCAATTAAACCACCTTCCTTACAATCATAAATATTATAAGTATAGCGAAACTTGGTGGCAATCGCCAGCGGAGAGTTTAAAGTCACTGAGGACGCTTTAAGCGTTGATGAACGGACGAAGTTACCGAAGGGCTCAGTTGGGGACTGCTAGAGAGAACTTTCGTCTTTAGCATCTTTATCCCTCCTCTCCTTGACGTCCTTTTCTGTACGAGAGAGTGCCACTAAGTTTTGCTACACCTATACATCAACATTAATACTGTTCACCGAGCTATCTCTCACGCCCTGAACGTCTGCTTCATTCAATCACTTCCAAATAATATTTTTTTATCACTCCGCTTCCAAAAACAATGCTCAAACTCGCTTAAAAAATGCGGGCTAGTTGTCAGGCAACTAAAAAAACTCCCGCATAGCCCATTATTTGACCAATCCGGATGTATACTTTCCCAATGATTGTCGTATCATTGGCGATTCTGCATACGGCATACATGAACACTTAATGGTACCCTTCAGAGACAACGGAAACCAAACAATTCGACAAAAAAATTAAAATAAAAAGTTGTATGCGGCAAGGCAAGTTACTTAAACCTTTACCTAGAACGGGATTTTGGACTACTTAAAGGACGATTCCGTAGTCTAAGAGATAAATTGCCTCTAGGGGTCATGAAGAAAATACCCAAGTTCATCCTGGCATGCTGCGTACTCCATAATATTTGCATGGATTAGAAAGATGAACTGCCAGAGGAGATTTGATTTTGCTGGACCAGAAGGAGATTAGAATAGTTATTGTTGGGGATATACCAGGGGCGGCTACAGACCAGAGGATCGGGGGAGGGGGGGGCACCAGCGGCTCCTGGGGTATGGAATACCTCCCAGGAAAAGGGGGGTTCGCGGGTCTCGTCCCGGAAATTCGTAACAAACTACGTGCAAAATGGTTTTTGGGGGGGCAAATGTCCCCCCCCCCCCCTTGGGGCCGCCAATGGGATATACACCACGTGCTCCCACAAGAATTCAACTTAAATTCGATAATAATAAACACCAAAGCACGTGCTCTACGCCAAAATGTCAATTATGGAAATGGTCTAAAACTTTTAGTGATAATCCCCCGGTTTTTCATTTAAAAATATGGCAACCCTACCCATAAGTACATCGTAATCTATGTGCATGGTTCTAAAAATTTATAACAACTAACGTAAGATGGAAAGGGGATGGATTCATGAAATCTTACGTTGCCTAACATGGGGGAGGGGAGGGTTTAAAAAGCGGCCAAAATCGCCTTGCTTAATACAATTGAATGGACCCTTTTCAAGTGCGCTACCTTGTGCGCAGGGTCTGTAACGAATGGAAGGCACCCTACATATTATGGTGATGGTGGTGAAATGTGTGGTAACAGTGGTGGTTGGGTTGTGAGTGGAAATGATATTGTTGTAGGTGTTGATGTTGAAGAGAAGAGGCATTAAAGGCGGTGACTTTCGGTGGTAGCATGGAGCTTCCAACATTTGGAAACGAGGAAATAGAGGAGGCAGTAGCGTAGCCAGGGGGGAGGGGCAGGGGGAGGGCGAATACCCCCCCCCCCCCGACCCGTGTTCTGGCGCCCTTAAGTCTGTGTATTTTTCCACTCTTAAGTCCCAAATACGTATAAATAAATGTGTATAATATGTTCTCAATTGTCATATTTTGTTCAAACCCATCCGCCTATTGAATCACTAAAATTTGTAAAGTTTAGTAGACTCGTTAATTAATGAGTTGGCACCCCCTAATAAAAATTTCTGCCCCCCCCCCCCCTCCCCCACCCATAGACCAAAAACCTGACTACGCCACTGAGAGGAGGGTGGTGCCGGTTAGAAGAAAAGTCCCGAAGAAAATGCGGAGGAAAAAGAAAAATGACGTTTGTGGGTGCAAGAACACGTGTGGACGTTGAGATAAAAATGTGTGTCAAAGATGTGAACAATGAAAATGAAACATTCAATGACCCAGCAGATTGGGTTACTAATGATGCTACCCAAGAGTTTGTTGCTGTTCATGGTACTCGGCAAAACATCGATTGTGATTTTGCGAATTCAAAACGAGAATATTAAGGCCGCATTTGCCACTTATCGAAAACTATTCTGCCGCAAACTAGCACAGGGAGAAGAGAAGCTGAAACCATGTATGTATATTCATGGCTGAAACAATGGCTTGCTTTTTCTATGAAGACGGGATTGGTGTTTCACTGTGCTTGCAGACTATTCGGTAATGGTACTTAAGTTCAAAAATAAAAAAATGAATAATACAAAGCCATTCAATATATTCAGAAAACTATTAATTATTTCTGTTTCAGCCTCAATTTGGTGTTTTCCCCTTCTCTCCACCCGCATTATATTATAAACTTTTTCTTTTGTTTTTAGTGAAAAATGATGACAATGTGCTTAATTCAAATTATCGACTTAATTAAGAGAATATTTTTGTCCTTTTTTTCAAGGGAATTCCATGCTCGGAGAAACATATTATGATGAAAATTGCGAGGTTTTAAGGAACGTTTCAGTTCATCTTCCAGTGGGAACTTCATAAGATCGCTGGAGCTCATAGCATACCGAGATCATTACTGATTTTTGGTCAGAAATTCTAGAAAGATTTCACTCCTTAGATATGTTAATCCCGCCCTTTATTTAATACAATTATTTGTGAGAAATAGTTTTCATGATATAATATTAAGTTGATATTTGGGCTACATTTAATGTTAGGCTAATAATTGTTTGTAGGATTAAGTAACCCAAAGCCTATATAATGGAAAACATTTGACATTCCTGCAACAAGTAATAAAATGATGTAGATTTTTGATATCGCCAATATCACACAGTAGATTAGTTATAAAGTGGCCTGAATTAGGATAGTAAAATACCTGTAGAACAGCTCTGGCTCCTACCCATCAACCTATCTGTCATGGGTGGCCCTACCAGGAGCAATAGTTATAGTTCCTGCCAGTCCAGCTCTATGGGTCATTGGAATGTGCAAGCCCTTCCACTGCATCAAGGTGATAGTCCAAGGGAAGAGTGTAAAGGAGTATGAGTAAAAATTGGTAGGAGCAATCAAGATATATAAATGAGTTTCACATGAGTCCTCAATATTTTCCAAAATGTAATTATGAGAGCAAAGCAAAAACAGAATCAAATCATTAAAATTAGTTCCTCATTAGATGTAAATAAGTGGTACAGGAGATTTTTCTCTCTGCAGTACTAGTTACTCAATATTTACCAAATACTCAAAATATTTGTTCCATAGTTAAAAAGTATTTATAATAACCGTTAAAACCAGTATATACAAGTAGTGTCATTTCCATTAGCACTACTTAAGATATTTAAAAAATGTAGTTATCCTGGCACAAAACATTTCCTTGATTAGTAACCATTGACGGTAACCACTGAGTAAATCTCAGTTATGACTGATCTCAACTACCACACAAAAAATGTGAAAGCCAGTGTTCTCTCCAGCAACGTATTTAAGGTGGGGAAATAAAGCTATGGTGTGGCAAACAAAGAATGATACTCTGCTTCATCAAATTCTCTTTTCAAAATACAAAAATCCCAGTACGCTTAAAAGCATTTTAAGTTACTCTTTTACTTCTGTCTCCAAAAATACTTATCCTTCTCCCTTCTTACCCATTATTCTACCTTCTGTCTCAACCCTCTTCAACCTGCCTTCACCTCTCCACATGTCCAATATCTACTATTTCTGCATCTCCTCAACAAACTTCCTTTCCTTACCTCCCATAAGTACCTCTTCTTCCATATCCGACACACCCTCTCTATTCTTTGCCACACCTGCACATTGTAAACATTGAGATTGTCAGCTTCCTCTTTTCCCAGAGGCCAAGTTTGCAACCCATACAGAGCTTTGAGCTCCAAGCTTTTATTTACAGCTCGACTGTGATCCATCTCTCCTATACCTTTCTTTTCGAGAATTCTTCCTTGTCCTATGCAATGATGTCTCTACTGCAAAACCCTTTCTCCTCCAAAATACTCCATAGATATATATGTAGTGTGCGGCTTGATCTTTTTTATACCCCATGACCTTAAAATTCACCACCAACTGTCTTGTATGTTATCATTGCAGTTCCCTTCCCTCAGTAACACGGCTCACTTCTTAGACTATCCTATAAAATGAGTCTGTTCTCGCTTATAGAAATTCCTCCAAGGAGTCAATCTCTTCTCTCCATCATACTTCTTTGCTCCTTGCTCAACTTTGTCAATTATTTACTTTACATCCTATTGCCTAAATCTGTGCTTACATTATTTTATTTCCTTATCTCTAGCATCTCCTTAATCAATTTCCCTTGATCTGTTTTTTTTTAATGTTTACAACACATACTATTGCTTTTACTGTCCCCTCAATCCCTTTTTCAGACATTCCAATCAATTTTCTACTGATTTCATAATATTATTCTCACCTGGAATTTTCTCAGCCTGCTCCTGACACTCCCTCAATTTTCCAATTAATGCTTCAGTATTTCACTTCCGTACCCTCCTACTCCTTTTTATCCTCTTGAATCCAACATATGTAGCATGCCATAAAGACTAAGTTGTGGACGAAGTCAACATTGTCTCTGAAAAACTATGAGGATTAATTACATTATTCCTAAATTGGTGCTAAACCATTATAAGGACTGATTAGAACCATTCTGTATCTCCTGATGATGATGTAGTAGTACATACATCAAAACCTAGGTCAGAATAATTCTATTTTTCCCATGTAAAATTACAAATTCTGTCTTCATTATGCTGAAATTCCACCACATCAATCCTGATACTTCTCTTTTTATCTCCCTGGCTTTCAAAAGTCTCTGAAAATGATTGAAAAGTATATTCATCATAGGTTCATAATATAGGTCCTATACGTGTAAAAATAAAATCCTGGGATCAATAAAATTTATTATTACCTTATTTCTCTTACAGATCTTTACAGCTTTCTCACTTAGGTCTTTTCTCTATCCCGGCCCACAATCCCCTATCTTCCCTCCATTTCTACCTCCACTACACTTTTATCTTTCATTTCAACCAAGTGTTAACTCCCAGATGTGCTACCAATTATACACTCCCCCTCATGGCATACCTCTTCCTCTCTATTATTATATGTTGGAATATATGTATATCTGAATATTGACTAAGTTCATTGGATAACATTGTTAGGCTTCTATGGGTACCGGGACACGGGGCAACGAAACAGCGAACAGACTGGCATCACTGGGTGCTAGGTCCACATTGGACGGGCCAGAACCCTTTGTCGGCTGGGCTAAAGCCACCATCAGGGAGTGGATTCAAGAGGAACATTCTAGGAGGTGGCTCCAGTCAGGCAGGTGCCGACAATTACAAGCACTAATGGGACGGTCACCTAATACGGACTGGACCAAGCAAATTAAAACACATGGCCAGGCCTTCTCTCCATTGCTCCTACACATTGTCACGGGACATGGAAGGCTGAGGTATCATGAGTTCATATTAGGCCTGCAGGAGAGTGGATGGTGCAGGGAGGATGAGGAAACTCCACTGCACCTTCCGACAAAGTGTTCAACGTGGGCCAATCTTAGGCAAAATTGGTTGGAAGATTTCTTCCCCACCACTGCTGAACTCATCTCTCAACTCGGGTCAGTTTTTGGAGGGAGGCAGGACTCCCTGAGTGAGGATCTACCTGAGAGATGGCATAATGGACTTAGAGACGTAAGTGCCGGGGTGTGGTCGTAAGCCTCTCTCCTTTAATAATAAAATAAATAATAAAATTCATTTTATTTCCCTTAATCTTGACAAGTAATATCCAATAACTGGTTTAATATGCATGCCCTTACTGGCCTACATTCTCTGCCCTACCGAGCACTTCATGATCATTGCTTTGGCAAATACCTCTTTTTACCAACCTTTGATTTGAAATTCCAAAAAGTTAAACCCAGAGCCATAAAATTTAGGTAAAAGGTACAGTAAGTACTGCGACACCATCACTTACGAGGTAGTCCCACTTTTGTCTGTATTATCGTTCAACCTATGTGGCTTGGGTGGCCCTCCCAGTAGTAATTAGCATCACCTCTATGTGTCATTAGAAACCACAAGCTCTTCCTCCACGTCAAGGTATTAGTCGATGAAAATGGACTACAGTTAGTACATTTTAAAGCATTATTTTACATCTATACATTTTTCTGAAAAAGTGGTAAGTACAAATTTTACACTCCTGTAACTGTTAATGCTATCAGAAGAAGTAGCATCCACAGTAACTACTAATCCTTAGGTCAATATTTCTCCAAATAGACATTTTGCTTGTCTACACCTTGAATCCTAATATCTGGTAAGATATGCTGTTCTATTGAGCGAGGAAGAACTATAAGAACAGATGGAAGAACTATAAAAACAGATGGAAGAACCTTCCTCTCAAAATTCGCACTAAATAAATGACAGATTTAGTCTATTGAGGTGCTTTCATGTCTTTCACTGCGTGAAAAAAATATTTAAAAAAGGTTGGTGGCACTAGATTCAGTTGTCACTTGGCAAATAGAGAGACCACTCACCAATGAAGTGGTGACTGCAAGAAAGAGGGAAAATTTCCAAAGGACACATGTGAAATACCTTTGGCTTCATTATATTGATATTGAAGTGATAGCTTAGTTTGAGCGAAGGTCGTCATTAAAGTAGGGTACTCTGTATGTCCCTTGGTCTTCTTCATTAGACCTTCCTTCCAATTATCTCTCTCTATATACCCAGTAGGTACATCCATTAAGTTTCTAAGTATACTCTCTTACACCCAATTCTCCTTCAGCATATGGTGCTACATGCAGTTCTTCCCTCTCCTGTGGATGCACATGCTTACTCAGATTTAAATTACAAGTTTGCCCAACCAGCACCTAATTCAAGGATTTTGTTTTCTTGACATATCTGAACATGAGTTAGAAATAGGCTCCATAAACAAACTTATGCGCAAAAAGGTAAAGAGCTAAAGGCAGTGTCACATTTTTGAAGGCATCTGTGTGAGAATGTATATTTTTCTCACATTATAAGTGGAAAGCTATTAATTCCAATTGCATCTCAAATACTATCAGTTAAGCCTGATTAAAATTTTTTAGCCTTCAGTTTAGTTTAAATCATTAAGAGATACAATTATTTCCTAAGATTTGGATCTCAGGAAAGGCCTCATAAAGTTCAAGTTTCTGAGGAAAATAGTCTCCAGAAGACAAAAAATTTCATGAAACCCTTCAATAATTTGTATAAAAACAAAAGTTGACTCTAGTAGTGATCACAAAAGTGACCTTTTGAAAAGCATCTTGAGAAAAAAAAATCAAAACTTTTTTTAGCTCACCACTAGAAACTATGTAGCTTTATGTCTTACATGGATGCCACGGATTGTTTGCCAAGACTCAGCAAAAATTGCCAATAATTGGTATTAGCTATACAACTTTAAATCATGAACTTTGTAGCACCAATTCAAGAGTACACACACACATTGCCAAATTCAAAGCAGCTGAAGTTTAGTGGACGTCAACTTCTGACAAGAAACGCGAATGTCCAAAATTCACTGAGAATTTTGCACATATGCATCTCTCTTAATGGTAAAATTCACAGTTGATCCACAGCGAATTTCACATATTCGAGTATCTTCTCAGCAGCTGATGTTCACTGTAGCTCAAATGCTTTGAATTTAATCAAAAGGAGTCATCTCCTGAAGCTACCAATTGGTCTTCATACTGCATACAATCTGATTTTGCTACCAATTTTATGTGGATTTTCAGAAGGTATTTTATATCAGTTATTTATTAGCTCCAATTTCTTTGCTTAAACCACACCAACTACCCCAAGGACTTATGCCAAGAAATGAGTAATCCATGAGGAAATTTTTAGGGCACTGCATTACTATTTACCGTGACCTTACCGTATTACTACATACCTCCTGCTGCTGGCATGGCTTACCAATTGAACCAGTGATAAGGATGGGGTGGTTTCAAATTTTAAGAACCAAAATTTTGGATATTTATAGAATTCTCCCGGACAGTCTAGAATGGTATGTGAAAATTTAAGACATGTTCGCAAAAATGAGTGTGGTTAAGCAGCCCTAGACCTATTTTCACTAAAATTTATATTTCACCCTTTCAGGGCATACTACCGTGTATATTTCTAGCATGTGGTTCAGCACTTTTCATATGTCTCCAATCAACCCTCATTCTGCATAAGCTATCTAAAATCTAGTCATCTTAGAAAAGCAACTTCCACATACTCAAAAAGAAACCCAAAGCACAATAAGTACACAATAAAAAATCTAAAAATTACAGCAACTGTCATGATGAAAAACTCAAATTCATAAAACATCATCCTTTTAGCAGAAATTTGCTTTTTTAAATTTTAGACGCCGCTTACAAAAATAAATACCACCCGAAAAGTCCTACTACAGCAACTTATCAGCTTTAGGTATGCACAACAAAGTCTAAAGCTTCGGTAAGATATTTGCTAGCTTATGCTATTAGTTACCTGCTAAGTATACACTCACGAATGGTGTTCAACAATTAAAACCAGACCGAGATACAGTTCTATCCATTGAATCTCGGCTTTTCCTATGACAAAATTCTACTGGCAAATTTGGTCACTCAAAAAAGTATTTTGGCTTTTGAAAAGAGTAAATTTAGATTTGATACACCAGACCTCACTGCACATGGAAACAGCTTTGAATGAATAAGCACAGGACTCTTCACACTCTATCCACAAAAGTGAACAATTCCTTTAACATAGGAGACAAGGTTTAAATGCCATTGGTTTAAAAGATTTAACATTAAAAAATAATTCAGAGCAACAAATCCTTCACATTTATTAAACCTTTTCATTAAGTTGTAGTTACAATCATATAACTTCAATCAGTATATTGTTATTAGTTTCTAAAGCATTATATTGCAATTACACTTTCAAGGAAGACGTGAGGAGGAGCTGAGTAGTTTCACAGTTTTGAGGAGGGGGTGCCAGTCTAGATGATTAGAAATCAGGTGAATATTGCACACGTTAAGGTATATCTTAAATCACTTCTACTCAAGTCGCTCACTTGAAATAGGCCTATAAATGATGAGTCATGTAAGATAATAGTAAGGCAGGTTTTAACATTTTAATAAAACCTAAACCTATTGAACATGGACATGGCTCAACATGCAAGTCGTTTATGAAGGATATGAAAACTAAAAGTCAGTCCACTTTCATTTATTTTAATCGATTAACATATATACATTTTTGTATTATTGGTGAGGTACAACAGAACGATAATAAAAAAACCTTTAGGTGAAAAATTGAATAACAATAAGAAAGAGATGTCTAATGAATGATTGTATTACATAATATACAAACTAAACATATGTAGCCAGTTTTGTATTGCTTTATTACAGCTACGCAATGGTCTAATTTGATCCACAAAACTAATTACAACATTCTGCTCAAGTTTATAAAATTAACACTACACATAAAAACGCACCCTATTTCACGACTCGTGATAAACAAACTTTCTTTTCCTAGTAAGCTCTCCTAACCTTATCCTTGTATTGCTGGCCTTTTGCATGCTTTAGTAGTTTATCTTTTGATGTTATTAAAGTTCACAATCATCTGTTTTAGTAAACTATTTGAAATCTGAAGCCATTCTTCAAAGGCGAAAGAGAAACAATTTGGCACAAACCCTCACTCTATGTTTACAAGTAACCTTTAAGGTCACATGGTCTTCGACCACTCCAAAGTCAAAAGTTAACAATAGTCATTCACTCAATAAACACTCAGTTGGAGTTATATAGCTTACAAGCACAAGTATTAACATAAAATACAACTGGTAAATAAATGATATAATTAATTGCATAGCTATGACATGATTGAAAGAATAATTCCATGACTGTAGCAGTAAATTTACCCATTTTAAAGCAACGAATCCAATTAATTAGTATAAAATACAAAACCAATCTGATCTCATACATTCAATTTACACTGCCACCCTGCAGAGCCTTTCTTCTTTTCTCATGTGACCATGGGCAGATGAAGACACTTATCAGTTAATCACCACGATCCATTTAATTCCTCTTTTTCATTGAATGTCCACAACGTAACTATACAATAGTCATTTTAACAAATAGTTGAGACGAGATTACTGTATGCGACCATACGTATCTCATAGAACTGGCTATAGAAATTAGTTATATCAATCTCAGAGAAATTTAAATAGAAACCTAAACAGAAACATGAGGCAGTATAAAATATAACGGACTCCTACCAAAATTGTGTCAACAAAAAAACGATAGTGTCATAATTTTAAAGGGACAACTTGCTTGGTACCACTCACATTCTTTCAAGAAAAAATCTAACCCCAATCACCGCATTTAGGTCCGTTTTGTCCAACAAGAAAACAGAATTGCAGAGAATTGTTTTCACGACAAAGTTTTAGTCCATTAAAAAAGAAAGGTTTTCTAGTAATGTGAATTCCCTATTAAAATGGCATTTTCATTAATCTTTCCTGATGAAGGTTCTTCCCGTAATAGTCTTCTTCTCCACATTCTTTGGCTCAGGCCGAGCACGATTGAGGACTTTAAGAAAATCAGATGTTTTGGCTCTCATTCTCGAGTGAACATATGCTTTTGAACACTTAATGTGATAATGAAGGTAGTCTCGAAACGTGTGGATTAAATTGATTGTATTATCTCGTGTCGCAGCATTAGTGTGCCGTGGAAACAAGACAAAAGTAATGTAACCAATATTGTTATTTAAAGTACCGTCTTTCCGAGAACCAGCAATTCCACCCTCAAGCTCCATGGGAGGATCACGATGGGAGAAGAGAACCTGGGGTGCAGTTTGACTCGCTCTTCTTCCTTCCTTGAATTCCTGCATAAATACTTTTCCTATAACCACATCATCTTCATCTCTGAACAATGTGCTAAAGACAACCGTCACACGGTCAGCCTTAGCTTCCACATAGAGCGTCTCGTCAGTTCTGTAGTTGATAACAGCTCTTTTGTGACCTTCTTCTCCTCTTTCTTGAAACTCGAAATACTTTTCAAACACTGATGCAAAGCAGTTTCTTTTCAGCAAACCCACTTTCTTCACTATTGACGTCTCCCAATCAGCAGGAACATCCTCTAGGTCAACCGTCAATGACACATTGTAACCATCTTCTGGGGTAGTTAAAAGAGGGCCATATTCCCTCTTCAAAAGTTCATCAGCACCATGCTCTTGTAGTTCTTTATAAAACTGCAGAGATATACTGATTCTAACCTTAGTTTTATCTCCACCAGGATTAGAAAGATGAAATAAAACACCATCAAAATCGGCTATAGTAATATCAATCGATTCCGGCTTATGCCCGGCTAGGGCATTTTTGTATTTAAGCGTAAGAGTTTCTTCCACGATCCGATTATTGATTTCGAGTAAAATCATTGTACTAGGATCTGAGAAACTTAATTTAGACAGAACATTGAACGGTTGCAAACGACATACACCGAAAACGCCGGATGTACGACCACAGAACACGTTATCCCGGAGACAACACCCAAAGAGTATCCGCAACATCCGCAACTAAGCCATAGTACCTCCTTTGGCCGCCAGGGCAGCAGCACACATCAATATCTTTTTTCTTGTATCGCTAATAGTTGTATAACTTTTCTTTGTGGTTTTCGGAGGCAAAAATAAAATATTTAGTTTCACCATCTGTTGTTATAAGTATTTCTCACTATCCCGGCACATTCATCACTAAAATTTTAAAATCTGACCATAAGCTTACACACTAAATACTCGTCTGACTATCTATGAGTCGGCAGCCTCGCGACATTGCAATTTACCCGTGCCATCCAGAGTCTTCAAGTCTGCGACTTCTCCTGAATCACATCAAGGGTGCTCAAAACTGGAATGATCTCTACACACGCGGAGGCATCACGCATTTTGTATTCCGGCAAGCAATGGTGGCAATGTTACTTCCCCAAAACAGAAAAACAATTGTGTAATTCAGTTTTTACGGATTATGAACAGAATAGCTAACCATTTGATTCTGCATATAATACTTGCGTTTCATATGCTAACCTATTTAAGTGAACCCGGAAGCCCCGAGAAAAATAGATTCGCTCTGAAAAAGTGAACCCGGGAGTCCCGAAAAACGTACCCGGAATCTAAATTTAAACACTAAAAAACCACGGTTTTTTGCATTTTTCTTTGCACCACCAACTGCTAAAAATCCAAAACTACTGCCAAACCATACAGACAGTGAATCCACATTTAATGCACCAACCCTCATTTCTCTAGCTCAAAACTTGAGAGAGAAATAAACAAAATGGATGCAGAAAGACTGACTGACACTGCTGGTATCACTTGAGGTTTTAATCAGCATCATGCGTTTTCCATTGCATTGATCGAATTTTAGTCTGGAAACCTCTGAGGGGTTCTTGTGTTGATGTAATGACAGTGACGAACAAACTGCACCGAATAAAATTGTTTTCAAGCGAAGTAGATGAGTGTTTCAAAATACCTATACCCTTCAACTAATTGTAAGCATACGTGTCGTAAAGACAAATTATACCGTGGCGGGGTACTACAAATCAGTCAGCAATTTGATCCACAAGTAAACGGTCATCTCTCTTTATCAGCAAATCGAGTAGTAATGTCATTATTCCACTTTGACTGAAGATTTGGCGTTATCTTATTTACGGTTAAAAACTGTGAGTGACATGGGCACTTCGACCATACTGTTTTCTCTCTCTAATGTTTTGCGCACCGACGAAACCAGAATGAGAGGAGGATGCGTCGGACATATGAAAGCGAAAGGTATTTTTTACATCTCCAATAAAAAAACTCTCATCCCATACTTAATAGCGTTTTATGAATGCATGCATTCCGTGGTTAACGTTGTCTCCATGTCTGGGACGGTAAAACTACATGCATACGTATCACTCTTGGAGAAACTTGCTCTTTGGTGGGTATTTATTTTTTCCTCAATGCTCTCTTACGGATTTCCTCTCCCGCCTCGATTTTCTCAAATCATATCCATCTATTGCTTTATGCAAACTTCCCTGTTCCAAAATATCTGAAATGGTAAACGATAGTGATGACAATGTAACAAGAAGTTTCATTTCATATACGGCAGATGCTGTACTTATCAACAGAAGTACGGAGACGTGAGAAAATAATATCCAGGGAAACGATCAGTTCCGGTTTCGGAAGAGGAAGACAACCGACGATGTGATTGCGGTGATGAGAAAGCTAATTCAAAAGAACCTATAGGGTATCATCGAGGCGTTTTTACTTGCATCGTCGCTTCGGAAAAGGCATTTCACAGATTGATTTGAGAAAAAATAATGAAGATCGCCATGGAAATTGGAGTTGATGGAAGAGATAGAAGACTCATCAGAAACATGTATATGGCCCAGACGGCGCAAGTGGAGGTGACTGACATATAATCAGAGTCGGCCGCGGGGAAAGACAAGGGTTCCTGTTATATCATTTACTTATTAACTTTTATGTCTAGTAAATGGCAAGAGAGGCATGGAAAGAGCTAGATTTTTAAATAAAAGTAGGAGGGCAGCTGATAAAGTCAGATTCTGTGACGACCAAGCGTTAGTTAGTCAGTTATTCAGAGGGTTGCAGATATTGGTTGATGCATTAGAAAATAATTGCGGGAAATTTTGAGTGGAGGTTAATCACAAGTAATGGCGAGTAGTAAAGTAGGAGGGGGTCACAAACTGGAGCGGGAAGTCTTTTTATTAATTAGGTTGTACGTGGGAGGAAATGGCCATAGTAGCAAGCACATTGGAAGGAGAATAGTGTTAGCGCAGGAGGTGTTTTCTATCATGAGAGAATGAATGACGCCTAACTCCTATAAGTTTGTAAGGAAAAGACTGGAGAAGGGTTAAATACGGAGTTTAGCGTCCTGGGTTTTAATTTGTTTCGCTGATTTAATCTAAATGTGATTTGATATATCATTATAACAATAGCTATTGCTAAAGTCCGATACAAATCCGCATTTGACCGCTGTTATAATGTTTTGAAACCTCATCATTAGGAATACCATACATGGCTTGGACAGAATGGGAGGATTTTAATGGAATTGAGACTATATTAAGAGCCTATTCCATTCAGAATACCTACTTCACAATAAATGGAATAAAATGGCGTCGTGGGATTAATCTTTGTTTGAAAAACTTGCCAAAAAAAGTGACGCGGTTGATACCAGAACATTTTTCTAATGGGGGCGTTTACCATTTTTGTATTTCCGATTCTGATAGAGTTTGTAAAATGAAAATATACTTATTTTTCATTTTTCGATCCGTCACCTACTTCACGAGTTATAAGCGACGAAAAACTGATGTTCTTAACCCTTTCGCTGGAATGGGAGTGCTGAGACTTCTAACGTCATCCCTTCGTCTGCGCCAGTCACTGTGTAGGCAAACCTCCCCTCCCCAACATAACCCCCAATCCACTCCCTGAAACAGCAGTGAAGGGAGGTGGATGACGTAGAGGTCTCAGCACAGGTCATTCGATGGGTGTCACCTTTTGCGTATTATAATTTTCAATTTATGAGTGAATGGCTACGTTTAGAAGATTGATTTTTTCACTATAATTCATTTTTTGTTTCCATCTAACGATTTCGTGAATAATAGCAATTTCGGTTCCGTGTGAACTCCCCCATTATCCGTTATATGAACCCCAGATGTTATAAGACTCTTATACCTATTTATTCACAACAAAACCGAAGTGTACTTTTTTCAGTTCATAAAGCAGTCAATGTAACATACGCCCAGTTTTTTCGGGTCCATAAATATTTAATAAATATGGTAAGTACAAGTATTTATTAAAAAGAAAAGGAGACTATGATAATGACGTATCCAGAATAACTGAAGTTTTGATAAATTTCGTTTACTTATTTCTATCAACCGAACCTCTTCCGTCCACCCGATAGAGACAGTTCGATCGGCGACCATGAGTTTATCTGTGGCAGTAAGCCCCAAACGACGTAAAGATAAGAATTCGGTGTCTGGGAGTCATTTACTTTCCTTGTTCCAACACTGGTGTCTCGCGCAGGTGGTTCTGGAATCCAAAGAATGACACCGCTTTTTAAGAGCAGTCTTAAGTGCTGATATTAATATTCAGGGTGTAAATTTTGAAGTCCAAACGCAACATGTCGAACGAACGCAAACTTTATTAGGCTATCAGCCACTTAATTTAAGCCAACACTACATTTATATAGTACCCATCTTTTGTGTGTTTCTGGGGGCGAATTCTCATTTAGCATGCTATGGAAGATTTTGTGACTGGGTTGGTTGGTTATATTAATAATGATGACGAGTTTCTTACGAGCGAAATTAGGACTGTGAAGTCCTTTCTTTCATTTAGCTCGTACCCCATACATTAACTCCCATGCCCTGAGTGTAGAAAAACCCATCCAGGCGGGACTCGAACCCGCGACCTTCGGGTTAGCAGGTGAGGACGTTTTTTTATGAGGGAAGTCGACCGACAACTGAAGTCATTCACGTCTTGTGGGTGGGACGGTAATGCTCCGTTTACATTACTAGCTTTCTACGCTAGCAACTCGAATGCTAGTAACCATCATCATAGAGTAAGTATATTATGTATGTTATATATGCTTATATATGTATTATTAAGTTGTATATGCTTACTCTATGCCATCATTCAACCCTAGTAGCTCTTGCGTGGTAAACAAGTTTACTATAGTTGGTGCTAAGTTGCGTTTACACGGGGAACTTTTTACTGGCTTTCGAGTTACTAAGGTTACTAAGCTAGTAATGTTAACGGGGCATGAGAGAAGGGTTGTTTGGGAAGTGAAGGAAGGGAGGAGAGAAACCTTGCGTAGGCATTAGCTTTCTCATTACGGAAGGCACCGAGGGGTCCACAAAACAGTACACTGAAGTAGAGTTCGTAATAATGACGAAAAAAAATATATCTGTCCCATTCGGGATTCAAACCTGGCTCCTCGAGATCAAAAGCCAGTTGCGTAGCCACCCCTCCAACCTTAGACCCCAAATACAGTTACTATTGAGTATTTAAAGCGTATAAAGTACATTTTTCGCTGTTTTTACAATTTTTACGGTTGATTTTTGGCCGCTATCTGAATGCCTGTCTGATTTCAACTTCCTACCAGAATCTCGCTCGAAAGTCCTTTGAACTGGCGTGATTGACAGACGGACAGATACTCGTGAGTCAGTAATACGTATGAATAGATTCTTTTTCCAATTTTTATGATTTTTTTAAAAATCTTCGTTACGCACACTCTGTTCTGTATTTTAACTGACCTCGGAAGACTCCCACGTACTGACGGAGCGTATTGTAATTTCGGCCTAGCAAGGCCGATGCAGCAGACTTGCGTCATTATCACGCCAGTCCTCCAACCTTGAATCTACGATTTGCTCAGGGGCGGATTAAGGTCGTTGTTTTGAGGGGGGTTGCTACTATCCGAAGGTCTGGGGGGTTTGGAATGGCCACTATTTTTCTATTTTACCAGTAATTACGGGGGAATAGCTACCTTTCTGACGAAGGTTTTCACGGCGTTCAGGTTTGCAGTCAGGCAGGTTTCCGGGATTCGTCCGCGTTGTCATTTTGGTGGCGACGTTTCACCTGCTGTACTGTAGGCGTCCTCAGGCCAAGCTGATGTATTCGAAGTATTTTCCACTTCAGCCTGCCCTGAGGACGCTTACAGTATAGTAGGTGAAACGTCGCCACCAAAATGGCAACGCGGACGAATCCCGGAAACCTGCCTGACTGCAGAATAGCTACCTTCCCCGCATCCCCCAAATCCGCCACTGATTTTCTAGACTACTTATTTCACTCTCATGTGCTCACCTCAAGATATATCATTAATCAGTGTCTATTATTCCTACATACCCAATCCATAATATGCTTTCAAGTTCGTTATTTACCACGAATTTAATGTAAAGAGGGTTATCCTTTCCCAAAAAAATTCAGCACTATGCATTTTTTTTCCAAATTTAACTCTGAAAATTAAATTGCGCACAACAATGTATTGCTCGTGGGTCCTTTCTTAACGATTGCTTATCAATATGACCATCGATTTACAAACCTCAACTCATAAATTTCTATTTACTTCCATTCTCCTTATGATGTACTGCTTTTATTTGAAAGAAAAAAATATTCACTGAATAAATGGATACAGGTAACTCTGATTTCGGCCATGCAGCTGATACGGCACTATTCACTACCTGTTTCTTGCGTTATCGTAAAATTTATTCCCTGCTATTTCAATTATATTTTCATTTTGAGTTACAGATGGTCTTCGCAGAAATAAGCTCACAAGAATAATGGTTATTGAAATTACGCTAATTATTTCTTGCACGTCACATATAATTGACATTATTTTTAAATGTCCTGAAACTGGCGCCTCTGAGCGGTGTAATGAAAACATACTAAGATGTTCTTAATAAATTATGAGATGTTGGAAATTATGCTAATACAGGGGTTCAGTGGACACTTGAGGGTAAAAACACGGCACAACACCCCATTATTTTTCTCTATTTAAGGAATCGAGGTCACGGGATATTTAGGCCATGGCGCTCGAATTGCCCTAGCGGACGTTTTCCGTACTAAACTGATTTCAGCGGGCATGTTCGTGCTATGTTCTTGCGGTACCTCGCGCGCTCCCTGGGTGTAACCGAGTTGACTCACTCCCGCTATCAGGTCACTCCCATGTGACGTTGTCTGATTCGCATGGTGGTGAAATACGAAACGATGTCATCAAATGAGATTTCTTTCTTGATAGCAGGCAAGTGTATTGGTAATATATTTCTCATTTACAATGAAAATAGTGTCATCTGATGCGAACAGTCGTGTATAGGCCGATATTGGATTGGAGAGGAGGCGTGGGGCTCGAAGGAAGGTAGAATTTTCTGTGCGTTTTCTTCGCAAATTTTTCATTCATGTTTCTTCGCGAGGCACTCCCTGCGGGAGGCCATCTAAATATCAATGAAGAACTACTGCTGGAAAGACGTGCTTGCACTAAAGCCCTCTATTTAAATAGCACATCAAAATCATAAAACTCAACACAAACATAGATATATATTCAAAACTAAAATCTGAAATCAGTTAAAAGGTAATGTCATTTATTAAATACCATGTAACGATTGTAATAATAGCTATATAGGCCAAACATCACAATATTTTAAAAACAGACTTTCAGAACTCAGAACCTCGATAAAAAATAAAATCCAAATATGTGCATTGGCAAATCATGCATTCGAGAATGACCAAACTTTTAATTTCGACCAAGTCAAAATGTTAGATACAGAAGAAAATTTGTTGGCTTTAGCTTAAAAGCTCTTGATAGCTCTCTCTCTCTCCTATCAAGAGCTTTATTTACTTTATTTATCTTACACTGATAGTGACGCCTTTCGGGGTTTACAAGAACTAAGTCAAATACGGCTACCATATTTAAAACGTGATATTTAAGAAACCTGTTCTTTCGTTAGTGTCTTCATTTGAAATTCACATCCTCACCCCATTGTTGGTGAAGTTTAAAGAGAAAACGATGAGATTCGACTCTGAATCACTCATCATTTTCAGTTTGAAGTGAAATCGTCATCATCAGTAGGCATCAATCCGAAGATTAGCTTGCAGCAGCTCTCTTCATCAGCAGCAGTCGCTTTATTCGTACATAATTATTCACTTTGACGTCCTTCATGATTTTCTTGATGTATTCCATTCTTGGTCTTCCTGTACAGTTCTTCTCGTTCATTTCTCCTTCTAATATTGTTATCATTAGGCTGTTGTTTCGCAAAATGTGTCCAATTCGTTTGTCTCTCCTCCTTCGCAGAGTTTTCATTTCGCTACGTTTCTCTCCAGCTCAACGGTTAAATGGTGTGATCCGTCACTCGTAAGTGCTGAGATGATACACTTTCCACTTGAGACAGCAATGGTCTCATTTCATTGAAGTATCGCTTACCAAAAACACGAAATAAAACATAAATAATATGATATGGGCACCCACTACCAGCAAATTGATCATGAGCGATTTACAAAAAAAGCTATGATTTGAATACTTGAGTTTTCCCCCGGACTTCTATTTTAAATGTACGGGAAGTTGGTGACACCCCCTTCACGCTTCCTCTTCGCCGTTTCTAAAAATTCTCCCTCTTAAATGAACAAAAGGGACTGCCAGCAAAAGGCACTAACAAAAAAAGTTTACTCCATGCGCGACGTAATAAGCGGTAGCAGAGGTTGGTCCATCACCTGGAGAGGGTCTAGGGCTGGAATTAGGTTCTGAACTTTTAGTTAAACCCAAACTGTATGATTAGTCGGTTCTTTGAAGGATGTAAGAAGGTTGAAGGGGCTTTTGAGGACAAAACTCGAACTCAACCTTGAATTCATAAATCTCGCCAACCAAAGGACTTGAACAGGTATCGTTATTTGTGTCCTTATCAAAACAACTTTCGGGATGACGCTAATGAAGTTTGTCAAAACTTTGATGAGAGTGGACAAATTTCACAAATTTCTGACGTGATTTATCACCATTTTGCCCTTAAGTACTAGGGGTTTCGCATTCAAAAATGACTCTAATCTCATCTCTGATCTTTTACCAATGCCTCACTTGCCGTATTCGGTAACAGCAAATTTTATAAACAAATTGGCAAAACACTTTAAAAAGTAGTTAACGTTGTTTCTTTGACCTCCATTAGATAAAGTTAAGAATATTTTTTTTGATCAATTATAAAAATGTTGGTCCCCATTAGGTACAAATTTTATTTGAGATATTTCTACCATTCTCAACGAAGTAGTTTGCTTCAAATCATTAATCTCTAATCTTTTCAGTTACCTATCCGCTTCATTTCCCGTGGTTTCCAAAGTAAACATATTTTGCTATTTGCATCCATTACCTTTATCAGTAATACCTCTATCGTATTCCACCATCCGTGATTGTATTTAGGATGTCTCGGGATGTGACTTCTGTGATTGTTTCTTTTACATGCATTTTCATTCACTTACCTTATCTCCGCCGCTCTTCGTAAAACTTCGTCATTCGCAATCCTCTCTCTGTCAATTTTGATCTTAATTATTCATCTATAATAGCAAATTTCCTCTGCTCTCATCCTTTCTGGTTCTGCTGCTTTTATCGTACATCCACCACAACCTTAGAACACCATGCTGCCTGCGTAAGCGCCACCTATACCCTAGCTTGTGTTGCTGGATGCTTTAATTCGTTGATATTAGAACCAAAGTTTGTCGTATCTCTTTTACATTTTCGATATCTCAAATGCAAGGCTTGTTCTACATCTGGAAAATTTACTCAGCAAGTCGTATACATTTTTTCCATTAGGGTTTTCTATTGCACTTTTCTATAGTCATTTTCGAAAAAAAAACAATATTGCTGCTCACCCTTATAGATCTGAAACGAATAGATTTCCTCAATTTCGAAAGAATGTATAGTCTGAGACTTAATTTTTTTGCACGATTTTACGAACGATCTGATTCTACGGGTTATTTCAGTTTCATGCATGAGTTAATTTGCAAGTTGTTCCAAAATTAATATTTGGACCTCTCTCGTAATATTTTGACTGAAATTAAAGTATTAATAATTCTCAAGTATTTAATTACATGCCTTAAATAAGTTTTTGCAGCTCACATTTAATTGCGTATGTTGTCGTCACGGTTTCATACAGGGGCGGATTAAGGTCGTTGTTTTGGGGGGCGCGGTTCACTACTTTCCGCGGCGCCTGGGGAGTATGCAATACCTCTCAACGAAACGGGGGTCCGGGCAGACCTCCCTCGGAAAGTTAAAAGAAATTAAGTGCTTGGTACGTAGTTTTGGTATGGCTTTTTTTTTAAGTAGATGTGATAAATTATTGAGTAAAGCTCTCTAATCACAGTTGAAAAACGTTTACAAACGATGTAAAGAATGCCATTCTTGTGAAGATGCAGGTCTCCCGGGTTTTACACCACATTCCAATTATATTTGCTGGTGAAATAAAAACTTCCATTGGAGAACCACCTTAATGATTACCAAATTTTCTATTTTCCCGGGAATTACGGGGGGGGGGGGGGGGGGGGCGCCCCCCCCCCCGCCCCCCTCCCCCCTTAATCCGCCCCTGGTCTCATGAAGCCTTAGATGCCAGCCTCTATACCACTTCATCTACTGAATGTTCTTCCTCAAAAAATTGTTGCATATTTTGATAGAAAAAATAGCCAATGTTTCAGTTCCGACCTCTATAAAGTTATCAAGAAGACCTCTATTCAAGAAATTTTGCTTTTAATTAGGATATTTTGGTGATATAACTGGCGAACACCTCATCGGCAATTTAAAGAGATCCGGGTTCCAATCTCGATCAATTCAAATGGTTTTCTCATTGTAATTTTCCAGCTAAGCGCGATATCTTGCAACCGCGTGCGTTCCTGATGAGCGTGCCATTTGTGTCGTTTTAGCAACGAGCATGGCCTGTGTAGTGATTCTTGGCGGGATAGGATTACTGTGGACCGATGTTTTAAGGAATGGAGAGTTAGTTTGGATCAGTCCTAGAAACTATTCAATTGGTCGAACACCTGTAATTGTGATTAATTATTTAATATCGATCACTTCAAGGATTCTTGTTTAGTTAGAATACATTCTTAATTTTCTATTGTTGAAAGTGGTAATGATTAGAGGAGGCACAGCCATGAAATGCATAATTTCTGGAGTCTTGCATGTACATCCTTCTTCATCCTCTTTTCCAGGTAACGTACTTCCAAAGTTCGACCTACATTTTGGAACAATCGTCAATTAGGTCTCAGTCTTGTGTTTACAACAACTTTGTTCATTATACCATTAACATGCATCTAATCTAATAAATTAATTCGTGTAACTAAGCCATGTTTAAGTTAATATCAACAATCATCAATTAAATACGATTTTAAAGATATATTTTCAGACACCTCTGTGAATCCAAATTAAGTGTAATAATGTTTTTCTTCGCATTAGTTTAATGGAGTACATACTATAAAAATTCCCATTGTTCAGATCGCTTGAACAGTGTCTAGTGACGGTTGATTACGTTTCGAGTCACCATTATACGTAGGTAACTGGCGCCGCAATCAAACATTGTGAAACCGACCCCAAGGGTTATATTCAAAGTGTGATATTCAAACATAGCCGTCAGGGCTTACCACTCGAAGATACCGAGATTTGGCATTTTTATTGCAACAAGGAATAAGGCATTGATTTTTATTTAAGTGATTTCTCATCTAAAGGGTGAAAGATCGTGAGCTTTAGAAAAAAAAAGATGTCACTGTTAAGTCATTACTTTTCCCTTCAAGTGTCACATTTGACCTTTATTATCGTCCACTCAGTTCAGGCGAGCAATCATTTTATTATTATGAGATTTTTGGATGTGCCGAAGTGCCCAGTTTGGTGCGGCAGCAAGTTTTAGAGCTTTAATCTACAAGGACGTCTCGATCGAAAGAGATAAAAGCGGCTGGCCGGCGATGAATGGATCAAATCCAAAGAATGGTGTCCGCTTGTCATATCAGCCGCATTTACATTCCTCTTGTTTGTTCTTCAAATTCCTTGATAAGCTTCTTTGTCTTTTTTTTGGTCCATGCCCATAAGCTTCATTGTCACTGGTGATATAATACGATTTTTTCGTAACAAAAACACAGAATTCGTCGACAACATAGCTCAAAGGAGGATGAACAAAGAGTCGAAGGACAGCAATTTTCATTGCACTAGCTGAAGCGAAATATTTTACTGATATCAGTATGACTCTTAGATTTCTCTTGATCACAACAGACAACGGCATTGGTTGGCTCAATGGCACATATAAACCAATATTTACGGTCACTTTTTTGGGGGAAACGCTGCTCAATGTATCAGGAAACCCTGGCACATCAAGATTAGCCGGTGTCCTTGAGTATATTAATAACTCATTTTATTCCAAATGTATGGGGTCAGATGACAGAGTTTACGTTAAAAAGTAAATTTATCATATTTTAGGTGACTATTTATGAATATTTTTCCTACCAAAAATGTCATACTGATTCTGTCAAATCATTCATACGAAGCACAACTGCTGCAGAGTTGAAATTTTGCAGGGACAAAAGTGTCCTGAGCTAGCCATAATTATATACAACTAGCGGACCCGACAGACGTTGTCCTGCCCGAACGTTGGCTTGTCTGCTATTAGCGGGTTCAGCAAACGTTTTTTCGATACTCGAATTTTCGATAAACTATATACTAAGTGACATTTGACATTGAGTTTGACATTTAAATCTTTTCGTTTCGTCATTGTGCGATTTGCTGTTGCCCAAAACAAAATAAAACAATGAGTGCAATTTCTCGTTATCCTGCGCCGTTCAATTCTCGTGTCATGGCCGGACGATATTTGGTGCTTGTCATTGGCACATTTTGTGAAAGAGGCGGTACTTTTCGTGATATTGGTGGCAAGTATAATAATTTTATTGCAAAAAAAGGTATTGCTGTATTTGTATGTGTGTAAATGTCTGACAGTTTTGGTTTTTCATATATGCATTAGCTGTGTGGAGAAGACTGTTGGTTCTTAAGAGAAGAGTTCTAAGGAAGAAACTTAGTTGGTCCCTGAGCTCATAATGGATATACAGGCGACTGGAGATGTGGCGACGCATGAAAATAGATGCTTCTACGCTATGGATCCACTGAACCATATGTACACCGAAGATGGACCGCGAGTAGCAGAGGAATGTAACGCCTTAACAATAACATATGATGCAAATTTGGACGGTTTCATTTTTATTAAATAATAGCAAACAAAGAAAAAACTCAAATCATTTCCATGACAGTCATATTTTTATTAATGTAAAAAAGGAAAGTATTGAAATAAATTTTGAATATTAACACTAAAAGAAGAAAGTATGTTTTGTTTTTATCTTTATGCGAGTTGATGAACAATGTTTTCCGTCAAACCCTGAAATGTATAAATGAACAAACTTGATGGTTTGCCAACGCGAGAACACGCAACATATAATTGGCCATGTGAGAAGCACGGATTTTCTAGATTCAACCCACAAATGGACATTGCTTGGCCTTGTGACTAATTAATAGCCATTACGAATTGGAAATTGCATTTTTTAACGGTCATGAATAAAAAAAATAACATTTTTTTATTCATGAACTTATGATTTTTTTCATTTCAAAAAAATAGTGGGTGTTGGGGGGGGGGGAGGGGTGAAATTTTGAGAATATATGTTCTGATATGCGAAAAATATTTTTAAAAATCGTCAAAAAACATTTCCTATAACCCGATCGCAGCTCCACCTACCGGGTCCAATCCAGACATCATGAGCCTGGCCGCCTACATACAGATGAATGTTTCGAAATATTTTTCGCTTAATAATTTTTTTCACACTCAATGCATTAAAGAAGGAAATGACAGATTCAATGAAACTTCCACAAAAGTTGTTTATTTTTCCCTTCTCGCTGCTACGCGAGATAAATGCCCATTTTCTCAATGGATGGGAATAAATAAGCAAGCTTTTAGGAGAAAAACCACTGAGATAATTTTTTACTATAATAGTTGATTAAATATTAAGCAGTTACAATGAATGAACGCAACGCATAATTCGCCAAGTGTTTAGGTTGGAATGAAAGACAGAGAGTATCTGTCCTCATTCGTAGGATCAATGAGGTCCAAGTGTGAGCGGTAAGTCTCTTGGAATCCATTGTGATTCCCGTCGATGTTTGATTTTGCATTCCGGAAAGGTATCAATATTTAATACCAAATGCAAGCAATATAAGGTCAAAGAAGTGAGCAGTCGTTGCGATGGTTAAGGCCACGTTTGATGGAGGAAAGGTAAGGGATGCGTTAAGCTGTATACAAGTTAAAATAGCGCTCTCGAGAACAATTTTAGAGCATTGCGAGAGTATTTTAATTTGGATCGAGGGTTACCATATAGCGTTAGATGAAATAAAGGAAATGGTGGCCACAGTGCGGAGGAATGAATTGTTAAAACAATCGCTTACTTATAATTGCTCGTGCATCAGTCGGCAGCAGCTAGGTCATGCTGAATGTTTCATTGGGATGGGCTGAGATAGATGGGGTGGTTTATTATCACTGTTGCTTCTTGAAATGTTTGTGCTGAGGAAATGGTCACAGACACTCGGGAAGGGATGGAGGTGGTAATTGAAGATGGCGGAAAAGCCGATGAAGTAATTTCGGTTTCCGGGCGATGATGTGTTGGTTAGTCAGTCAGTCTAAGAACTGCGAGTTCCCGTGCAGAACCTACATCAAAGTGTCGGGGTTGGAGTTTTGGAGGAAGAGTCGGATTGTGAGGGGGACTAGGGAGGTTATGGCTAAAGCCGATAACTTTGTTCAGAATATTAAATCTAATTTCCTATCAAAAAGTGGAAAAAGGCTAAAGATAAAATAAACCATTTGGCTGATCTTTGAAGAATTCTAAGCTATCACAGTAGAAACACTAAAATTTCTAAAATATCTATGTAATAATACCACAACTAAAAATTCAAAAGAAATTGGCAGTCTTCACCGTAACTAGCTATTATTTTAAGCTCAGCAAATACCGAGATGATTTTAAATTCTTTAATATTATTTTCGTGAATAACGTCCAGACAACGACTCGCCAAAATCGAAAGGCTGGAACCTCCCTGAATGGAAGAAAGAGAAAGCGATTGCAATTATATCCTCTTGAAGACGAATGTACGGGTAAAAATAAATTTTCATGCATATTTATTAAATCATTTTGAATAATTTGTACCTGAACGCTGCTGTATGACAATGTGTTCAGAAGATAAGATCGCGATCTAATCAAGAGATAAATTCCTACTTTTTATGTATGCTCCACAGAAATTATGGATTAACGTATGGAAGCTATTGAAAAGTGAAATTAAGGTACATTTTTCGTGATTACTCTCAAGAATCCATTGTCTGTGCCGTCTCTATTTAGCTTACGCATCTTGTCATTCATAATAGAAGTAACTCGGTTAACGCAAAAACTATAACGGGTTGGAGCTTCCGTTTGGTTACCATTTTACTTCTTGGAAGCATTTTCACCTAATATCATGTTTTTGCTCCAACGAATTGAATTCTTGGCATTAAATGAGAGCCTCTTTCCTTATTTGCGTCCATTCTCTTTATATTAATAATCAGTATACTCAAGGTTATTTCGTGGTGAAGCAAGTACCAAAGTTCCAATCATTGCGGTTGCAAAAATGATGTGGTACGCAGTCACGCGCACGGGTGGGAAGTTATGCACCAAAGACGGAGAAATTCACCATGAAAAAAATCATTTGAACCACTTGTTCGTATAAAGGACCGCTGAAATTCACCTTGAAATAAGGTGGATTGGTGGTGTAACTGGCTAACACACCTTACTGGTAAATGGAAGACCCGAGTTCGAAACCCAGTCAAGTCAAATGATTTTTTTCATGGCGAATTTCACCATCTTTGGAGTATAAGTGCCATAGATTAAAATTTTACAGATGTAAATTCAAAGTGAGCTCTTTTTCCTTCTAGAACTCACTCACTCACTCAGTGATTCAACCCGAAGGTTGGTTTGGAAAGTTGAGGGTAGAGCTCACCCCGTACTAAACCACAGGAGTGTGAATTTCACACATTCAGGGTAGGCCTCCGATCAGTAGCCAAGCGCTCTACCCACTAGGCCACCACGCTCCCTCTTCTAGAACTACACACATGGAAAAATGGCATGAGTTCCGTTTCACATGTGAAAACTACGAAGAAGAGTGGCGATTTGACGAGCTTTGACAGTCTTGGTGAGATGAGTTCATTGAAAAAAAGCATGTGAAAAGGAGGAATGATAGCAGCATGGAGAGGAAGCCAAATGACGAAGGGCCAGGCGTGTTGGGGGAAGGGTGGAGAAAATCCGAAGGCTGAAAGGGTGGAGGGACAAGGACATATCGAAAAGTAGCGTGATGTTGAAAGCGGCGATAGAAGAGAATATGTTGGGCAAGCAGCGATGAGGGAGGAGTTGGTGAAGGATTTCGAAGGGCACGAAGGGGTGTATTTCACATGGAAATCTGCGTTACGTCTTCATCTAAGTTTCTTCTACATCTGCGTCACGTTACGAAATAATAGTGGAATTGCAAATTGTAATTTTTTCATTATTACACAATGGAAAAATCCCGTGAAGTAGAGCCGGAGACGGTGTATAGAAGTAGTGGTTAGCTGCGAAGTAAGCGAGTTAACTCGACGAATAAGCAGTCGAGGTCATAAATCGGCGGTATCTGGGGTAGCCTCTCTTGGGTAAAACGGCTCATAAATGCTATGAAACCCCGTGAAGATACCGCGACTTGGCTAGTAGCTCCCGCTAGTCAATAGTTAGCCAATGACCCGGAGGAGAGGGCTGTCCCGTAGGTCACGCACGCCATGAGACCTTTTTCCTATGATTGAAGGTGGAGCCCCCGTGGGTCAATACAGCAATACGAATTACACAGCAGGCGTGGAAAAGGTGTATTTTTACCTAAACGGTTGCAGCATCTACTCATATTTCGAAGGCAACTGGAAACCGCGACATTATTATACCGAGCATCAGCAGCCCATCTCTCTTTTTCTCTGACATGGTTTAAGTTAGCTGATAGGAGAGTGAAGTTGAGAGCCGCAGAAAACGAATCTTTGGACAGATTAAGGCAAATGATGGGGTTTGAAAGGCTGCTACACCTACGATGATGATATTTTTTCAGAAAATATTTCTCGAAAGGTCCATTGGTTTCATTATTTACCTGTCGCGAAGAATTTAATCATACGTTTAACCGTTTTAAGCACTTATAATAGCTCTATTCACACATATTGTGCTTCATCAATACGAAATATTAGGGAATGTGGTTCATTTGTGGAAATAGTTCGACTTTGAGATTTCACTGCAATCACGAGTAATGCTTTTCCCGTTCGTGGTTTTCTTTTTTTTATGCCGGTTGATGTCTCTCATTGAACGAGTTTATTTGTAATTATCTAATTGGGGCAGAGAACGATCAAGTTATTAATGTGAAGAGTTTGAAATTATCCATATCCATCTGTTTCATTTAGATCTTAGGAAATATGACTAAAAGTCAAATTTTGGCCCAATTAAAAGCCATTCAGAGTAATTTTATTTCAGAGAGGGAGAGATTTTGGTTTAGCGGGGAAAGAGGAGGAAGAGAAGAGGCTTCCAGGATGGGATGGAGAGATGAATGAAAAATGCAGAATCGAGGAAAGAAATCGTGTATGAAGATAGGGTCCTAAGGTAGTTGAAATATTTTTAGAGGTTATCTCATCTCCATTCTAACCTAAATTAACGAGTAGATTACTCTAATGATAATATATTTTAACGGTTGAAACTCAAAACTTAGCAAAAAAACGCAGTAGAATGAATTGGGTGAACTTTAGTGCCTAAAACTTTTCCCTTCACATTTTGAGCGTAAACAAATCGTTAAAGTAAACTATTAGTGTGATACTTTGATGATTATTGAAAAATGGTGTCCATAATTTGCCTTAGATCACTCAATTTATTATGATACTGGCGGCCGTTTTATGGTCAATTAATGGAGTACAGGTTGGAATGCTGGCAAATTCTGGTCACTAGTCAGCCCCGTAAATAGCGAATAAACTTTACGCTAACGTTCTTCAGGGTATACACATCCGCATAAGACTGGTAGTGGGTGCTGTTGACGTTCATGAGATGACTTTCGTCACTAACCCGCGAAGAAAAGGATCAGGAGATAAAGACCGTAAACAGGCAATAAGCACCTCGGAGTGCCTTATGGCTTCTCCCTTGGCGTGTATGTGCAAGAGAAGGGTGTAGTTAGGAACATTAGCGTGGCGATATGAGCTAGTTTGGAACAACAAGCGGAGCACATTTCAAGCAGAAACTTCCACGGCGTTCCGAGGCGTTCAAAATTGGAATCAATGAGAGTAGCACGTGGCCCCAGCTGAGTTTTGCGATGTCGAAACGAGAAAATATACTCATTGTAACAAAAAAATAAAAGAATAAATCATCTCCAGAGATAAGATTGAATATTTACGCACAGTCCTGAGGTAAACAAACACCGGCTCGGTTCGCCGAGTAGCTCTCACGTGCTAACAAGCCGTTTGTTTCTACTCCCGGCCTGTCCTAATACATATGCTGGTTCTTTGCCAAATGGACCAATTGTGTTTTCCGTCCCGTTGGCATCTAACCCTTCGTGGTCGTAGGTGATGATGTTGCCTTTCTCAAGGTAATTATATTTTTTGTTTCACTTGCTCGAAGAGCTAAGGCTAGCTTAGAACGAACGCAACACCCATGGCGTAGGCGGAATACGAACCCGCAGCCTTCCACTTGCCTGTTCGGCACGTTACTCTGCAGACTACCTATGAATGACTCATCAGTTCATTTAAAAATTAAACGTTATCGACTGTCTTCGATGCTCCTGGTCAGGAATTATACCGCAAAATCTATTTTAAGTAATCTGTGAGTTGTGTTATCCAGAGGAGGAAGAAATATTAATTCATATAGGAAAAGATTGTTGTTTTTTTATCTTTTTACTGTCAATTAATGCAGACGTATGGCACCGTGCTTTTATAAAACATAAACCATAAAGCCTTCCTCTGGGAAAATGTAACAAAGAATGTATCCTAAGAGTACGTGTTCTGAAAAAATGCCATTAAATTTGACGATAATACAAACTTCCATCTTCATTTTTCACCATAATATAACTCGTAATCTTCAAATTTGAACGTGTAGCAAATTCATCCGACATAAAAAAAGACAGTCGGAGTTGGTCTCTGAATGCGAAGTATTTTTTGTATTCTTATTGTTTTTATGTTTGTTTGTGTGTTCCACTTTACAGCGTAAACAATCTCCAGGTGTAGATTTCTCCAACTGTGAAGATTTGTGAGCCTCCTTTGAGGAAGAAGAAGATTCCTATATAGGTTGTATTGTAGCCTTAATGTGTCTTTTTTCGGTATTTACTGCCTTTTCATGCAAATCGTACGAACTTTCTCTTAGCGCTTGTTATTATGAAGTTTTTGTATTCAATCAAATGATTATGCCGCGGCTGCATTCCTCAGAATTTTATATTCTCCGTCATTTTTAATCAAAATGGCATTAATTCTTAAAGAGCGTTCCAGTTGATGACTGAGCGTTGAATCACACTCATACGCATATAAAATATGTCGTGGGTTTTCTTTAGTTTTTCTGGCCAAAACGCTTTTCGGCTACTCGGAATTGCTTGACTTTTATTAACCTATCGAAGTAAAAATGAAAATGAAATCCTTCGTACAAGAAACTTTAATAGAGCTACTTGATCACCGGAAGTAGACGAATTAATATTTGCATTAGTTTTAATTATTTACCTATCGATATATGATGAACAGGTAGAATGTGATTACTATTATAAGAGTGTGGCGAGAAACTTGATTGTTTTAGGCTTAGGTAATAGATTCCCTTAAATATCGTTTTAAGTAAGTAAGCAGTCACATTTACCTCCACTCTCTTGAAAATGTTTTCGCAAAACTTTTGAAATTCAATGCTCGCATAGATATTTGTAAACAATCCTCTATTTTCTCTGATTTTATCGACAACTCCATCAGGGCAGATATGAGGTCATATTTTCAATTGATTGATTACATTGAAAATAAAGTCTCCGAATGACTTTCCGTATTTTTAAGGGTATAATCAGCTTGTTATCATGAAAACCATTTCCTTACAATCTATTTTGATTTTATCGCCGCGTGAAGTGGAACGTTGTTCCTTATTGCTGCGATAATCCCATTATTCTCAGCTGTCCTTTACTTAATCGGTCAAATCGTTGGTTCAAGAATATGTTGAAAGGGGTTTAATGCTATTATTTAGCCTCAATAGCCGAGTCAAGCAGTTTAAAGCTTTTTCAAGCAGTTTAAAGCGCTAGTAGCATTTATATAAGTGACTAAAAAAATAACAGGATGACTATATTCTCGCCAAAAGAACGAAGCTGAGACTTCAGTGTGCTTTGCAGTGCGTGCGCAGAAAGCAGTGTGTTTCCCACATTTTGCTGTTATATATACAAGCAGATAGATCCAACGTGTTAGATATAAATTAATAGTGGACTTTATCACATTAAACCAAATTAACTTTATAATCAGGTGTCTCGATGGTTTTTAATCGATAGCATCAAAGTTTATGGACAAGAAGTAACATGGAACCTACTGAAAAATTTAGATTTACACTCAAATGAAAGAAAATCATTAGATTGATGCGGGTGGTATAAAATCATAAACTAGATGCTGAAATTTGTCTACATGATACATTTTCGAAATTGATCAGTGTTCCTTTTGATTGTGTATTTCAATTACTGTTTTCCACATTTGACCAATTTTGTAGAGATCTAACGTTATACTGATAAGATTTGATTTTAAATTTATTGTTCTATGGAATGGATGAGATCAGCCAATAGTAATAATCCAATTTCAATCAGAATGATTATGATGTTTTATCATACCTTGACATCCCATTTACAGTACCAAGCCCTCTTGTATCTTCAACACGAATTTATAAGTCAGATGAAAGGTTTGCAGTTCAACAACCTGAAAACATACCTCTACACTATAACTAATAATGCGCATGCGTATCCTAGACTATATCGGTAGCCGTCGAGGACTCAATTTCAAAAAACTAGATTTGCTATTCAAACCCGTGTATGGAATAATCAGTGTTTGGTAAGCCAACAGCTTCCATTGAAAATAAAGGCACTTTTGGGAATGTTTTTTGTCGTATTCCATGTTTTCTTTCCATTGGCCATGCTCTGAGAGAACAAAAAGTTTCTTGAAGCGCATTCATTTAACAAAGAAATACGCTACAATTTTTGAGGGGATCACACTGTTGATTTTCCGTTTTCATGTATCAACGTATCAATGGGCGATGAGATTCCTTCGCCTTAATTTTTCGTGTCTAGAACCGCAATTGGAATTGGCTTGGAGAGTAGTTTACTGATAATTCGCTTGCGTTATTCCAATTCGTGTTATATTTAAATTGGCCAATACAAAGTCAAGATTTTTCCATTCAAGGTATGAGAGAAATTTCTCCCTAGTGGTAATAGGAATCATATTTATTATATTTTATTTTATGTAGTTGATAGAAGCATGAAGTAAATATAATAATTTTAAAGGCGCATTAACTTTGTTTTCAACGACTGAACTTCTCAGAAATTAACATAATACTTATGAAAGGCTTTAAAATGACATGATTTATTTCATATAGTAGGCACGATGTGAACGTCTTCACAACCGAAGGATTGTTTAGCTATATCATGAAAAGTATTAAGGTTAGCTATAAATGTATTGTCTTAAATAATCCATAAAACTTAATAAATACTCGCCATTGCATATCTGACGCCATATGTGCGCAAGAACTTACTCATTTTTTAATGTCTTCCTGGAGCCTATAGCCGTACCACATCCCATTGAAAAAGTTTTCAATTTTTGGACAAATATCTCGAAAATAGTGCATTAAGTGGTTGACATCTTGGTATCATTCGAAAGAGGAGAAAAATATCTTCGTAATGTGGTCAGATTCCTTGAATTTTATACGCAGGTATCTCGCTGAAACTAGCTCAATGTGAAATTAGTCGTGAATGCATCAAGATTTAGGGATCCGAGTATGTGGGAGAGTCAAACTCATTGAGAATGCACTTCCGTCCCTAATGATGATATTTCTGCGGGTTGCCTTTTCACCGATGAAAAATTTATTCCCAGAGAGAAGGATGTGACACCTATTCCGATGCGAAAATCACTCTGCGGTTACGCCGGCATAAGATTATGAGGGTTAACGTTACGTAAAGTTCTTATTGCTTCATACATATTATAATGCGTCAAAGCCGTACCTCATGTCCGTGTTCCTGGTTCTGAAGGCATTGCTATTTTCGAACTTATGTAACTTAGTGTTATTTCTGGGACGATAACGAGAGTCAATTATTTATTTTTCATTGTGCGTCGTATTATTATGGTCACGTTGTTGTGACCAGACGCAGTCTGTCTCTTTGACAAATGTCGCACCCGAACTGGTGGCCTGTGGCTTATCGCACTCCGCCACATGCTCGGAATTGAGATGACACACAAAATTTACGAGAGAGCATAAGTATTCGTCAGTTGTGGTGGTTAAAAATAGAATGACCGAATTCCTTTTCAGGCGCATTAAGTGTATAAAAATAATAAAAAAAGAGTAATGAAAAACTTAAAAATATAATTCAGTGAAGATGGGCCAGAACAGTCCACGTTGTAGGAAGGACAGTGTTAATGGGGGCCTAGAAAACTGATAAAAAGGGGTACTATGGGAGAGTAGGCAAAAATACAAAGCAAATGAATGGTGAACTGGACAAAGTGGTGATGTGATATCCTTGGGATTAATGTTGAAGGTCGGAATATTCCCCCGGGAAATGAATTCACCTTCACTATTCAAACGCTAATTATGGCGTGAAAGGACCAAAAATCTAGCGAAACTTGTACAAATAAATGCTGGTTGAAAGCACGCCACTTATCCTCGGAGACGATTCTTAAACTGCACAAAATAACCGCTGACTACAGCATGAAAGAACCAGGAATCTAACCCAGGCGTCCCCAAAAGTTTTTAACCGTCGACCCCTTCAAGAATTTATCAACTATTCATAGACTCCCTCATTTTGACTATTATGCATTTGTGAAAACAAGACTAACAGAAAGGGACGCTTATGTGATTTTAAGTTAAGTTAAGTTGTAATTTCAATGTAAAAGTTAAATTTAAAGTTAAATTCAAATTCTGGTAATGTTAATAAAATTCAGATGTTTCTCCCGAAAGAAGAAAAATGATTTGTTAATAATGAAATTATAAACAATATTAATAGATGAAGACCTAACTTTGTGAAGCATTGTTACAGACATGACGAAAAATTATTATGTAGAATATATTGTTATTTTTCGTATTATAATTATAAATGTTGGTACACTCAATGGTTTCAGAATGTAATGAGCAATTCATTTTATAATGTTTTTTCTAATGAGCAATTGTTCCCGCAGTCCTCCCCACTCCTTTCCGAGAAACTAGCTTAAAGAAAAATCAACCATTCAAGCCACCTGTCCGCACCCACACTTCCAAGCCACGGTATAACCGCCAGACTGCCACCTCCCACACTCATCTACATCTACATCTACACACTACCCCGCAAGCCGCCTCAATAGGCGTGTGGCGGGGGGTGTTAGGACACCAGCCGTTTACATATAAAAAGGAAACGCTCTATGAAATTACGCCTTGCATTTATTAAAGTCCCTTATTGTTCGGGGGAAAAACGAATTCCCATACCTATCCGTTCGGCAAAATATCTCTCTTAATTTATCGTTTCTGTCGGACCTGGAAATATAGTGGGGTTCTAATATGATGTTCTCCGTGTCGCTCTGAAAGATATCTATTCTCAATTGCTCAAGTAATCTAAGCCTAGCGCGCAGCCTCCGAGTCTCTAGCGGCTCCCAGCCTAATTCGTTTAACATCTGCGTAACGCTGTCTGTACGCCCGTAGCAGCACTCAAACCAACCCCGTAACTACGACAACAAACAACGGTCAATAAACAAAGAAACTAAGAATTTGTAGTACCTGATGATGCCGTAGATAGGCGAAACGCGTTGCACCATTAATAAATTCTGTGGAAAAAATAAAAAGTATATAATTTAGGTTGGATGAAAAATGTCGGTATGTTAATAATATAGTTATACATTATTGATGTTAATAAACGTTTTTCCAATGGCCCGTAATCGACCCGCGAGCCCGGGTCTACCCCTGGGAGTCAGAATCAACCACTTTGAGGACCACTGATCAAACTATTAGTAGGGATAGGAAAATTTCGCGATCGCGAATTTAGGCAAAAATGTCCTAGGAGTGGTAGTTAGTTACAACATACTCCATACTGACTGGGGAAATGACTTTTGAACTCGCGAAATGTCGCGAATTGTGCCCCAAAACGCGAATTTTCATTTTTTTATGAGTAAATGGTTGGAAGCACATTTCAAACGCAAGAAAAACATTAAAATTGCAAGCAAATGCTCTCAATTCGATTTAAACGAACTCGCGGGCAAAGATTCCTGAGGTATGCGGAAGTTTGCAGTTCATCGTAGCATAACCGGTGTTACGATAACAATCGCGGGAGGATGACATCGGGTGCTTTCGATTTACGGCGCTAACCGGCAGTACACAGCTCGTCACGCCGCAGTGCTTTCTATTTACAATTAGTGGAATAACCAACTATCGGCATCTATGATCGGTGGCTCTCCGCTCCGAGGTGAGTCGAACAAAGGAAAAGCAATATACGCATTTATTCTAAGTAATCTGCTACAGCAGGGTTTCCCAAACTTTTCCTGCTATGGAACACTTCGTAAATCCTGAAATTTTAACGGAACACCTTGTGGACTTCACATATATTAAACCATTGGGTTTAGGTATCAGCATATAAATCCATTATAGGTTACTCTGAACACCCATTAGCCTTCCGCGGAACATAGTTTGGGAATCCCTGTGCTACAGATTTGAAGACGAGACGGACTGCGCATGTGTGAATAGCCGCTTTTAGTTGTTTCATTTCAATGGGATCGTTCACAAAGAGATTTTTAAAGCCAATTATAGTTTGCAAACTAAAGAGACACGCATTTTTCCGATTTTTTTTATTTTGGGTCTGCTTTGCTCATAACAATCTACTACGGATTTGAAGATGAGACGGACTGCGCATCCGTGAATAGCCACTTTGAGTTGTTTCATTTCAATGGGATCGTTCACAAAGAGATTTTTAATGCCAATTATAGTTTGAAAACTAAAGAGACACGTATTTTTCCGATTTTTTTTATTTTGGTCTGATTTGTTCATAACACTACTACGGATTTGAAGATGAGACGGACTGTGCATGCGTGAATAGCCGCTTTGAGTTGTTTCATTTCAATGGGATCGTTCACCAAGAGATTTTAAATGCTAATTATGGTTTTTAAACTAAAGAGAGACGTATTTTTCCGATTTTTTTATTTTGTTCTGAGTTCTTAATTAGACTCTACTACGGATTTGAAGACGAGACGGACTGTGCATGCGTGAATAGCCACTTTGAGTTGTTTCATTTCAATGAGCTTGTTCGCCAAGAGTTTTTAAAATGCCAATTCTGATAGAGTTTGAAAAATAAAGATAGACGTATTTTTCCGTTTTTTGTTCCGTCGCCTGCTTTTCGAATTATCGGCAGCGAAAAATCGGGGTTCTTAATCCTTTCACGTAAAAGAACCAGCATGAAAAGTTTTGAAGACACTCGCTGCTCCGTCTAATCACGATGGGCGCTATGCAGCATTCCCCTACCCTCGCTTTCCAGCGAGCGAATTACAAACTGAACCGGATCTCTGATGTTGTCACGAACTTTTTGAGTCGGCGGCAAGTTTCGCGAATTTTTGTTTTTGATTTAAAAGTGAGTGGCTGAATATAGAAGAATTTTGTCTCCACCGAAAATCTGTTTTCCAATCCATCTATCGAATTCGTAAATTAAATTGCAATTTCGCATCATAGTGAACGACCTTACTACAATGGGGTTGTTCCATTGCAATGGTTGCGTAGCTAGTTTTAAAGCACCAATCAAGGCCAACTACGACATCAATATAATTGTCGATATATTTATTTATTGCGTGGCACCTAGATTGATTTTATTGTTTGAATCTCTAGTTTTTGGCCATTTCCGTCAAATGACTATTTGTTTTCCAGTGACAACTGTTAAGTATCCTAGTTTTATTCCTGGTTTCTGTGCTTTCAAGTGATTTTGACGAGTTATTGACATGCCGAATGCAAAATTAAGCGCAACAGACCGGACTTTCCAGTATCAAAAAGATGGATTTTAATGTATCGATAAAAGTACGGTCATGTAGATATTCTACAACTGTCAGGTTGCTTGGGAAAGACTCAATTGGAAAAATTTAAAATCTTCGAAGCACGTAACTGCAGCAAACTTTCACAAGATGGAAATTCTCTAAAGTTACATGTCAATACACGAAATGTATTAAATTTTATTTTTAAATTTAGTGCCACTTTTCCAGATTCTACCACCGAGGTGATTGTCTTCAGTCATAACATGGCTAGAAGGGGAAGTGTCGCATAATAACTCAGATCATATTGGGTTAAACTATAGTATAAACTATAGTGACCCTTTTCTAGTCTTAGAAATAATCGGTATTTTATGCGTATGTATATAAATTTGTGGTCACTGTGAAAACATCGAAATGTCTTGTTGAAAGTACCGAATTCCTAATTTCAAAGTACCGCTTTTCTCCCTCTCAAACCACCGAAAAATTCCTATCCCTAACTATTAGGCATTATGACAAAGACTCGATTAAAATCCCGCCACTCAGCATTAACCCATTAAATGCACGCGAAGGCGAAAGTCGCCGAATGAGGGATGAGGATGGTAAAGGGAGAACACTACGTGGGATTCGAACCGAGGTCTGCACCCCTGAAACTCGTCTCAAAATCTATCCCAACCAAAGTTTCTGCCGCCTTCCTTTCTTCGCCTAAGTATCAAACGATCGTAAGACATTTGATTTCGGCCAGATATTAGAGTCATGGAGTGTTTGCAAAATTGAATGTATCGCTTCAGCAACATGCACCACCGGAAAATTCGCTCTACATTTAGCAGAGACGGGAATAATATTAGACAGAACGACTTCGCGGAAAGAGCATTGCTCGCAATCTTTTTCTCTCCGTTCGCATTCTCAGAAATGCGAGTCGATCGTCATTTTTTACGCTCCAGCCTCGCTTATCTGGTGTTTACTCGGGACGGGAGCGGCACGTGGATTTCGTCGGCGTTGGTTTGAATGCGTCTGTCGATCGGTTGGCGTCCATCTCTTTCTCTCAAGGAGACGAGAGCCTGGATATCAAAGCCAGCCACTTCCTCACCCTAACCAGCCCCTATCCCTTCTCTGTCTTCCAAGTTTCGTCCACTCTCAATCTCGCTCTAATTAGTCCATTTATATTAGTTGGAATCCCGTCATCCATTCTACGGAATCCATGTTTTATTAGGCTTCTTCTTTCCGTTTTATATCATCTTAATTATCTTTCGAGGAAATAACGTCATCCTGCCTCACCGCGTACTCGCAACCTGAGCACGACAAAGGCGTTCGGTGTTCATGAGGCCTCGGCAGCGCGTTGAGCAATATGTTTTCTCCTCGACTGAAAGATATGAGCAAGGTTCATTTTTTATTCGCAGTCTCCGCGTAGTTCACTCTCTTTTAACATTATCTTGATCGATAGAAAATCGTAAAACTCCAACTTGAAAAAAATATCATTAGATTAGACCGTGATCAGTTATACATCCAAGCCATGTTATTGCAAGGCGAGCTTCCAAAAGGGTGTATGCTAAATAGACTGGACTAGCACACCGAACATACAATCGCTAAAACCCGGGTTCGAAACCTGGTCAAGTGGAAAGATATTTTTATGGTGAATTGCTAAATTTTGATGCTACATCTTGTACCCGTGCGCGTGACTACGTGCAATATCATAAGTGCTATTTTTACAATGAATATTGTTTTCTCCTGATTTCGGACAACCCTTGCATTCGATGGTATACTTGGGAAAGGGGAGTACCACCAAATATGATCGTTTGCTCCATTAGGATAGGTGGGAAGGAGGGTTAAGGAATTGGAGGAAGGGTTTTGAGAAACCTGGGGCCTTATTCATTAAGGACTCGACACGGGGGGCAATTCTGTATGTTCTCGGAATTTCCGAGCCTCGAAAGTGACGAAATTTTGACGTCACAGCCTCTAAAATTTCAAATATGGCCATTCGATAGTTGAGATTTGTTGGGGGCTGTGACATCAAATCCACGGATTTTCCGAGGTTCGACCGTGTCGAGTCGTTACTGAATAGGGCCCCTGGTCAAACCTCGGAAAATCCGTGGATTTGACGTCACAGCTCCCAACAAATCTCAACTATCGATTGACCCTATTTAAAATTTTAGGGGCTGTGAAGTCAAAATTTCGTCACTTTCGAGGCTCGGAAATTCCAAGAACATAAAGAATAGCCCCCCAGGTCTTGAAGTGCTCAAGTGTCCAACTTGGAATCGGGATTCCAATGAAAATCTCCACCGCAGTCGAGATTCGAACCCGTATCCTCGGTATGGGAAGCCAGTTCTTTAGTCACCTCACCAATCCGATCACCACCTTCCGTGGAGCGTAAAGAACAGTTTTCAGCATTGATTTGCATCGTGATGGGAAAATTATCCGCAGATCGGTTCTTTCTTTGTGATTTATTCAACGTGATATTCTGCAAATCGTTATTCATGGGTGTGTGTATCCTGCAAATAACGATCACTATTAATGCTGTTATTGAATTCGGAAAACTGTATTCTAATGAAACTCTTGCAGGTCATCTTGAATTCTGGCAACCGTAGACTCGGGGAATAGTGAGCGTGGAAGAAATAGTTTGTCTTCTGGGGAAGCGGCCTAGTAATTGTCCGAGAATCGCCGTTAGAGCCCGGAACGGTGCAACCACCAGGTTGGTCGGGCAAGTAACATGCCGAGTTACGCGGAGGTCGTTGGTTCGAACTCAGAGCCTAGCATGATACTTGTTCCATGGAACATGGAACACGAAGCGATATGACCTCAAAACTTGGAAAATCTTTGGCGATTATGGTACTAGAAGTGGTAAGGATACCAGCATAATTCTCTTTCAGAAACCCTGCATTATGTTAGAATAAATAAAAACCCAGGTGCTGATATTCTTAAGATAAAGCTCCATTAGTTTTTTTGTTGTTCTTTCTTCTGTAAGGTGACATTTTAGCAGTCTATTCGAAGACTGAATGATATGTCTTTGTCACAAGAACTTTAAGAGTAGATGTCCACTAATGAAAAATGTGCTAATGCCTTAAATGACAATAAATTACGGCCGAATGCCAAGACCAAAAATAAAGACTTCTAATTGCCCAGTACATATAATTTCAATGGTTTCTACTCAATGTTGGTAGGTCTATGAAAATTATCAGCCAAAAACATTATTGAACTCAGCAGGGAGGATAGGTAGCATTTCTTCCTGAATGCAACTCTTTTAGTACTCATATCTTACTCTTCATGTGGTTCAAACTGCGATTGCGTGCTTAATTGTAACAGTTTCGTTTTCATTTTGTAATATGCGTTCAATAAGGATTCCTTTATGTGGGCTCTCCCCTTCAAGTAAATGAATTTAATTATATTCCTCCTCAGGCCTTCGTAATTTAATCTACCATAATTTCATAAAATCCCTTTCTCCCCTCGTGCCCAACAATCTCCCCTCTATCTCTACCTTCAATTTTTTTTATGTCAGAATTCCTACTCCTTCCACTTTTACTTGTTTTACAATTTCCCCACCAAACTTCTTTCCTCCTCTCATATATTTAACACTTCGTTTTTATTGCCCTCTACCACTGCTATTTCCTCTTGTATTACCCTCACCCATGTTTCAAAATCCATTAATTTACGTTTCATCTCCTTTAATCCAAGTCCGAGTTTCGGATACAATGGTCAGTTATTGTTGGCAACTACCTCCTATCTCGAGGGCCCGGATGAGTCTTTTCAGTGGGATTCCGATCCCTACTTGAGTGATAAATTATAGGTGTAGCGAAACTTGGTGGCACTCGCTTGTGAAGATCTTGACGCAAAGGAGAGGAAAGCATACATGATATATGGGTTGAAGCGGTCGAGCCTCTTTTTAGAGTACTCTGCGGGAGTCCTTCGATAACTTTGCCCGCTTATCAACGCTTGGTTTACGGTCTGTGTCCTCTAATCCTCCGCTGGTGAGTGCCACCAATTTCTGCTATAGCTTAATTGGAGAGTGCTTCAAGTGCAGTGCTCTGTCCGCAAAACCGTCAGCTCCTCATCTCCCCCTTTTAAGAACAGACAGGTTTCTCTCCTACCTTTTACCGCCACATCAGTAACCCTTTACTTACCAACCTACCCACCGATCGTTAATGTCGCAAATGCCCTGATTTGTCGGTCACCTCCTCCAATACTCCTGAAGTTAACAGCTACTACCATTTAATACCGTTACAAAATATCCTCTGCGTTAAATTTTACACTTGATAATAAATATGTAGATGCTGGAGTTTTTCTGACTGAAATTGAAATTTTTTAAACGAAAGTGTGGAAATGTCAATTTGCATGTTCATATTTTCCATCACGCAATATTAGGCCTTCATTGGCTTTACTCACGTCATCAATTTTTCACTCCGAAGTTTGGTTCACTCGGGTTCACTGCAGCCTTCCCCCCCACTCGCGTGCAATGCTAACTCTCTCACTTTGACAGCGTTCTCTTCCTGCATCCCTCTGGATCTGGTCCACGTAATCCATCCATTGGCCTTCCCCTCGTGGGCTTTCCCACTATTCTGTCCTCGCATCGCACTTCTGACGGGTTCGCTGGTTGTGCCTCAGGGCGTACCATATCCATCTGCTTCCTCCCTACCGTGAGATGCGTTTCAAGTGGCCATCTCCTCTTCCAATCCCCTTGGAATCCCCTTGGTGGTGTGAATCCCCTTAATTGCATATTTCATCCGTCCACTAGATCCTTGGTCAGCCGACTTCGGCGCCGAGTTTCAATAACTTCTATTCCCCTCCTTCCTCTGTAGTGATGAGTTAAGTGAGCGATAGAAAGTCATTCGACATTTTTTGTTGGGAGACTTTTCAATGTATCTTTGTTTATTTCCACAAATAAAGCCAAGCGAAGCCCAGGTACGATAATTATGAAAGGCCAATTAGGGCATTTACGGGATATTTGTGTTCTTCCAGAAGTTAGACTGAAGACTGAATTTTGTTTTAAAAATGAATGAAACTACAATAAAGAATAAAATTTTCCAAATGACTTCAAAGTTATCATGCTCCTCATTCAATTTGATGTCAGCACCGTTTTTCTCCGCCCAAATTTAAAGGATAAAATATGTTGGCGCACAGAGTTACTGGCTTATAAATTCTTATTCAGTGATTTCTTTTGAACTAGTTAATTCAACTAAATTTATTCATCTTTAAATAAATTATTAATACATTATTATTATTATTAATGTAGTGTAAATCGAGAGACATATTACTGTAAAATATCCCTGATTTTTTTCTCTTCTGTGACATGATTCTCTCCTCTTTCACTCTTCTGTGTACTCGCTCTATACTATCTGTCTATCTATGCTACCTCTATACTATTTGTCATTATATACTTTATCAGTGCACTTGAGCTTCATAAGTCACCTTCAGTACCACGTTTCTGAGGCTATGGTAGAAGCCATTAGAATTTATAGTGTTTACTTAAAGAGCGAATTATTAACTCTTATATTCTATTCTCCAATTGTCTATAGTGATGAGAAGTGAGCGAAAATAAAAACTATCGGACCTTATTTGTGGGAGGAAAAATTCAAGATGTCTTTGCCGACATATATCAATTTGATTACCAGCAGCCGCCTCCTGCTCCAAGTTTCGAAGGCGTCGATTATTATTTCCAGAACACGCGTTTGGAGAAAGTAATGATCCCTTCGAATCGTGCGTACCAGATTCTCCCATCCGTGGGTCGGACGCGTGCTTTTCTGTCGCTGGGCGGGGCATACCGACCCCACGCGTCGGTCGCCGCCCGATGCGTGCTCTCCGCGCGAGTGTGTGGATGCCTCTTGGCTCCCGTCCCAGCGAAGCGAAGGGGGGGAGGGAGGGAAGAAGGAGCACGCCCGCCCGTGACTCTCTCGCGGCTTTCTCGGAAAAAGCTCTCTCTCTCTCTGTCCCTCGGCCAGGCCAAGCGGCGCGCGAGGAGACGTCTTCAAGACATATATACACACGCTGAGCGCCTGCTTTCATTCCCCCCTCCCATACCCCCTCATCTTCCCCTTACGCGGGGACTCCTTCGCGAGGCGATGACGAAGATACAGCCCCCTTCATAAACGGCACTGATTTCAGCGCTGAAAATCGAACTCAATTCAGCATATAGGTACTCAAAATTGAATCTAAATGTCTCGGATGATAGTCATACGATCCAATTTTCCGTTTAAATTACTTCTAAAGCTGAGGAAGGACCAACCGGTCCGAAACGTTCAGCAAGAACAAATCTTATATCTTCTCTTTCCCTCACCTCCTGTAAGTTTTATTAAAAGGCACTGTTTTATTTACATTGTGGACAATTGGCGAAAATTTCTTTGAGGGTATATATATATTTGTTTTGCCAGAGCACAAAGCAGACCATTGATATATCAGCTGTTCACCTGTACTATCAGCTGAGCGTCTAGTGCGCGGGTGCCTGTATTTATATTTATATTACTAAGCTGGCTATTTAGCAGGAATTAGAGTAAGCCATGTTTACAAACAAAAAGTATTTAAGAAATGAACCATCCCCGTGGGGCCCCTTTGGCTTGGGGGCCCGGGGCTGTGCCCCGTTTTCCCCGTCGCGGCGGTAGTTACGTCCCTGTGGATGCGTGCGCAGAAGCTATCATGTTTGCTTGCATCGCTCATACGTAATACGTGGATAACGCTAGTTTCCTGTGCTGAAAATCGACTTCGACGCAATCATCGAAAACGATTGAGCCTTTTCGCGCGTTTGAGTATGCTGAATTTGGTTCGATTTTCAGTGTTGAAATAAGTGTCGTTTATAAAAGCGCCTTTAGAGCAAGGGATGACTGCTTCCTTGGGAAGGAGTGGAGAAGAGGTGGCCTCTTTGGCAAACGGTAGGGAGATGTGCGGAGATAATTATTCGCTCTTGTGCTCCCCTTCCCATGAAAAAGCCGGGAGGGGAAGGGAATCATTTTTTTAACGGTTGGAAAGAATAAGGATTATCCACTTTCTCACGTTTATATGGATTGCGACCGAAGTCCATGATCGCCACACATCGGGGGACTCTTACATCAGCCGCAGAGAAAGTAGGTTCTTCCTTACCGAGACGGTTCTGAAAAGGAAAAAAACATTCTACGTAATGTAATTTCCTTGATACTCTACTTGCATGAAAATGTGGTAACAATCCCGAGATTATTTTTTCTTAAATCAGCGAGAAGTTGGTCGAATCTGCGAACAGGAATATCTTTCTTTATACATTGAGTTACATCTCGAATTTGGCGCTGCTCTTTGTGGGTAGTTCGTCCTACGAGGTAGGTACCTATAGGTACCTGTTTGGAGGAACCATAGTAGTAGCTATTTTGGTACCTAAACCTTTCAACTGAGACACTGCTCACCCAGTGACTCCTTCCATTTCCCAATCGTGATATTTATTTAACCTTTAATAGATGCGTTTTGTGATGTTGCATCCAATAGTACGCGTGCTTCATACACCAGTATTAGTCATAAATTTTTAAATTCAATGTGCAAAAATTTTAATTTACCTGTTATAATAACAGCTCCAGGTAAAAAAAACTAAGTTCATTACGCGCTTCAAAAAATAGCGATGAACGTCTTGTAACAGAGAATTTAATTCTTCCACCCTATGAACGCTTTCTGGCGACGCATAAGCCAAAAATATTCCGAAAACCCTTCGTTTGACGTTGTGTTTCTCAGATGGTCCTTTTCTATAGCTCACCCAAAAGCTGCGCTCAAGGCAGGACTCGGAGTCGTGCCCTTCGGTTGATAATTAGGACCCAATAATCGCAAAAGTAATATTTTAAATTATAGCGGATACTATTCGTCCTTAGGACGGTGAAATAATCTTTTTTTACCTCGCGAGTACTTTTTTTTACTATTTTACTCCTTAGAAATCTGTTTACTCCTTCGTAGAAACACTTATCTGAATCCTCAATCTGCATTGTAAACGTCTCACCTTCTGAATAATATTATTTTGGTCCAGTAGCCTTTCCGTGGTAAACCTCCGTTTCTGAGAATGTCATGCCCTATTTCACGAAACTATTTACAAAGTGGCAACAGTTTCAAGGATGACAGGGTAGAGTGAAAGGAAGGGAGAAAGAGAGAAAGTCGGGAGGCCATAATTTTCCTGTTACGGGAGCCAATATGTGTTTATCGTATCCCCGTGCCTTTACTTCTGCGCCCCCTCCTTCCTCCCGGGGTCGTCGTCTGAGCGAATGGAAATAGGGAGGTGAATTAAGTTTACATAATTTACGAGATTGAAAATGGTTTCAAGATTCTAAGTTCCTTCCCTGGTTTAATTAGCGAGTGCGTCGACGCTCGTCGGCAGGGGATTTCCGGGTCCTTATAACGTCGACGACTCAACGCCGCCGTAGCGACGTCAAGACGAAGTTCCCCACCCGTTACAAAGAGAGCGCCGAAACGGTGGAAAATCAGTGCATTAACCATACCAAGAAATGAGGAAACAAACTCGAGTGACTTGGTCGTCGAAATTGGTCCGTTTCCGATTATTCGAATTACCTCGTAGTTTATTCAAGAGCGAAAGTGGTTAATTTCCCATAAAAACACGGGTATTTTTAAAAGTCTAATTATTGGAAGTGATAGGAAGTTATAATATTTGAATCTGAATTGCGTACTTTTTTCCACGGGTGTCAACCATCATACATTTTCAAATATAAATTATTAGAAATTGATTGAGGCCTCGGTCAGAATAGTGTGGCCGAGGTTGATGAGAATATTGCATAATTATAAGTTGACTTGAGTAGTTGACGCCTCTTCGGAAACCTATAAATGGCTTTGGCAGCGTAAGTAAGAGTACCAGAATGATGTAGAATTTGGTTGGACGGTAATAGAAGAGTTGGACTGGGTTGCACTCTTTCACCAACGCTATCTCACTTATATCCAGAAGCTATGTTGAGGGAAGTGAGGTAGGAGTGAAAGTTGGCGGGGAAGTGATAAGGCAGTCACATACGTAGATGACCAAGCTTTAGCTAGCCATTTTGCCTGATGGCTGCGGTTTTAGCTGAAAGCGTTTCAAGATCAGTCTGGGACGTGTGGGATGAAGATTAACCACAGGAAAACGAAATTAATGAAATAATCAGCAAGTAGGAATGCTAAGCCAAACGTTAAAATAGGAAGACATTAATTAGAGCGTGTAAAACTATTTGCGTATCTGGATATCATTTTGTGCGAAACTGGAGTTAACAGCAAATGCGTAAGGGGAAAAATAATTCAAGTCAAGGAAACGTTTACCAAGATGAGGAAGAAGTATCCTTTATGAAAACGTGCAAAAAACATTAATTAAGTCTTGAATGAATTGTTGCATTTAATGGCACCGAAGCTTGGCCCATGAGGATTTGGGATGGGAGTAGATTGGAGGCTATCGAGACGTGAGTTTGAAGAGGGATGGGGAGGGTAAGTTGGGTACAGAGGGAGACGAGCCAAGAGATGTTAAATAAGAGGAGGAGAGGAAGGTGGTTTAGGAGATTCGAAGAGGAAAGAAGTGGTTGGAGGGCGTATTTTAATGTAATGGATATTTGAAGATGGCGATGGGTTTTAGAATTTTGGCAAGAAGGGAAATAAAGGGATTTTTTAATGTCGTGAATTAGAATAGAAGATATATAGAGATTAAGATGGGGATAAAACGGGTCGTTTAGAGTGATTCGTGACGGGATTGACTTAAGGTGTAACGATGATTTAATGCTTGGGAGTTGCACAGAAACTCTCCTAGAGCTTACCAACATTGGTGGAATACACATCATGATGAATTATTTGAGGACTGCACTTAAATGTCTGCAAACTTTCAGTTTCGCAATAAGTCTAGATTGGAGAGGACAAGCAATATAGATTTAATATCTCCTTTGAGTAACTGACAACAATTTATTAACATGTAGCTAATAATTGAAATATTACCTATCGTTTGAGCGTCATTTGTTGTGTTTAATTATCATAGTATACGGAGCTGATTCTTAATTGTTGGATACTTCAGCGAAATATGAATTTTTGGTCCAGTCAACAATTTTGAATAATATCTAATTAAGCAACATGGACCAAAAGTGTCAGTTGGGCGCCATAAATTTTAAGTTCCTTGAATTGGTTATTGATCACTTAATTAATGTATGCGTTAAATTATAGAGAGTTGGTCATGTCTTTTTTTTAACCTCAACTTCCTATTACTTCCGACGTTTCGCCTTTTAATTTAAGCATCTAAAGTTAAAGATGCTTTAATTAAGAGGCAAAACGTCGGTAAAAAAAGGAAGTTGAGATTTAAAAAAAAATACATTAACAACTCTCTATAATTTAACGTATACATAAATTTTAATATAAGTTATAACATTCAATAAATTATCCAGATTAAATTCCGAGAGAAATTCCAATCGCAAGACGATTTTAAATTAACTGATGGGAACAATGACGAAATAAGACTGAACGAAAAAGAGTTATTATTGCAGCAACTCAGCTTACAGATGGCAATTTTAATGGGAAGCAAGATCCTCAAACCTTTCCAATGTATTGCTAAGATATGAAACTTATTTTTTTTAAATTTCTTTTGTAGATATATTATGAATTACCTTCTGAGTAAAAGTTTTTTCCCCTCTATTCTACCTGGTATACCCTGCTGCTGCGGGAAAGAGTAACTATCTATTTTCTGGGCATTTTAAAATTCAAATATGTACATCAATGTAGGTTCTTAACTGGGAACGTCAATCTGGAAAACAAAGGAGCACACCTAATTAGAACATACAGCCTACACTGTGATTGCTTCTACCAGTAGAATTGTCTTGTGTAATGCTTCGACAGCCATAGTCATTTGCACCGCTTTACATGAAAGAAATTTTGAAAACACTTCGGATAAGACCAAGGAAACTTAAGAGTTACCGGCATAAAAAACGTTGAAAGACAAAGACCTCATGATGCATGGTAAAGAAGCCGAATAAGGTCAGTTTCTTTTAAAAATGAGATAATCTGTAGACTCTCCGTTTGTCTCCACAGACTACTCTCCCCTGATACAGAACCTTTCTCAGTCATCTCTAAGCTCCTGGCGTTCATACATGAGGTTGCAAGCTGACGATCGAACTGGTTGATCCTTGTGTGATCAATAACTGAGATAAAACTAATGGGCTGCAATAATTATTTTCGGAGGTTCATAAAAGTTCCGTAACTATTGAAACGGAATAAATCCATTGATAGCAAAGGAAGCTCTATTGGGAAGCTCTGATTAAGTATAATTAACCAGTATATTAAGTATTTCTGGAGACCGTTTAGAATGGTTAGCCAGTTATAGTGTACTTTTGATGCAAGGAAAGTCGCGCATAATTAATTGCGTCGTGTAAGTCAGCAACTTGCATGGACCAATCCGCGAATACACAAGGGACTGCTAGTGAAATCTCAGGCCACAGGTATGTGCATTCATCCGTGTAACTTTCGGCATTCGAAGGAATGTTCGCGGCATCTACATGCTCAATTAATTTCCTCGAATAAAAACTGCCTTCGATCGTCGATTTATCTGAAGGAGCAAATATTCGAAATTATATTCGGGTGAGAGAGTAGTTCTTCTGACCTAAAGAAAGTCAATACCTCCCCGCACGCATTCCAGGAACTCCGGAAATATGGCAATTAGTATACTAGCAAGTTTTCCGCAGGCCGAACCTCAACTACAAAATGCAAGCACAAGTCTAGGGTTACCAAATCACCTGGTTTAGCCGGGTACCGCCCGGTTTTTAATCTCCTTTTTCAACCCCTCCGATTAAATTTCCAAAAAACAGGAAAACCCCCCGGTTTTTATGATCGATGCCCAGCCCTGGTAGTAGAACGGTAGAAGCTTTTCTTCCATCCTGTAGTATTTTTTTAATGAGATGATGCCCCTTATCTTTGTACACCAAAATATAATAAAATAAAGATTGATTTAGGTTTAACTCGAAACTTAGGGTTGTTTAATCTGACGTAATTGTAAATTTTAGCCCGCGTTCAGTTTACATTAAACCACCCTTCTTACAATCATAAATATTACATCAATATTAATGATTTTCGCCAGACTATCTCTCACGTCCTGAACGTCTGCTTCATTCAATCACTTCCAAATAATATTTTTTTATCACTCCGCTTCCAAAAACAATGCTCAATAACTCGCTTCAAACATGCGGACTAGTTGTCAGGTGGCCTTTATTGTTTGGGATATGCACCACGTGCTCCTACAAGAATGCAATTTGAAGTCGATATGCTAACAATAAACACCAAAACACGTGCTCTACGCCAAAATGCCAATTAAAGATAATGGACTAAAACTTTTAGTGATAATCCCCCGGTTTTTCATTGTAAAATATTGTGATCCCCCCGTTTTATTTCATTTTTAAATATAGCAACCCTAAGCACAACCCATTTACCGAATACGAAGGCATAAGAGATGACAACCATTTCCAACAAAACTTTTAGAACGGTTGGCATGTTCGAGAAATGTAGAGATGGGAAAATTGCTGTAATTTTCATCTGAGGTAATTTACAGTGGTAAATTACGGTAATTTTCAAAAATTACCATAATTTTCCAATATTTTTCAGTTTTAAGCATTAAACAGAAAACTTAATGTTAAATAAGAATGCCAATAGCAAAAGGAAGGGAATACGATGTTTAAACCATACCTAATGTAACATTAATCTGTTATATATTTTTAAAATTCTAAAAAGAAATACGGCAGCAACACGCAATCTGGCTTTCTTTTGTCAAAGTATGAGAGATTTCCAAGAAGAATATTCTACTAATAATTACTCAATAATGTTATAATTTAAGTAAAATATGCCAAAAATGAGTTGTACATGCCTCAATTTAAAATTAAATACGTTGAAAATGTGGACTTGGCTTAAAAGAACATGTTGGGAACTTATCTGTATGAAAAATTATCTCAAACATAGGTGAGTTATCTAGAATATTACCGAAAATTACGGTAATTTTCAATGGGCACGGTAAATTACGAAAAATACCATGGTAATTTACGAAAATTACCGCGGTAATTTTCAAAGTGGCCCATCTCTAGAGAAATGTGACTGAACAATTGGCGGAATTAATACAAATCAAGAGTCCCAAAATGGCTTCTCTGAACACAGAATTGTTATCATTTCAATTTGGTGCATGGATTGATGCGCTTATTATTGATAGATGTGGCTTGATTATTATTTTTACTTTACCTATTTCAATTAAGTTTATCAAGAAATTATTTGGGGAGGATTTCCACACCAAATTCCGTCAGAGTACTTACTTCGTGCCTTCGGTTGAAATTAGGCAAATATATGCATCTGTTTTCTCCCCTCTGATCCTCTTCGTGATTTCTACATTCAACTGCATTAAATATCCTCTCTTTAATGGCCTCGATGTATTAAGAAGTCTTGCTCCACCCTGTAATCTATCCTCTCACTTGTTAAACTTTTGCTCGGTATTTTTATTTTTCTTCCCACACTGGAAATATTTCAAGTTGAAGATATTTCTGTCAAGTTATAAATGTAAATTTAAACTTGTAAGCGTATTAATATTATCAGTATTTTTGTAACGTTCCTTCGTGAATCAAGTATTAATGGAAGATAGCATACACTATTTATGTAAACAAGAAACTGCAGTTTGGGGTCCAAAAATATTGAGATACATGGAAATAAATCCTTGAAATTACTGATTTTCCGTTTTTAACTGATTTCAGTCTATTAAAATGCCTGTATCAGAATCAGAATATGCAGTAATTTATTTTTAAATAATTATAACAAGATATGCTGTAAAAAAAACTCGCATTAAGTTGCGTTTGTTGTGGTCACAGCCGATGGTGCTTACCTGATGGGCTGCATAAAGTGGCAAAAGTTTCACATTAATTTATGTATTGGAATTTCATAATTATAAAGAGATTACATCTACTTAAGCATCAAATTCTCCATTGAGAGCTTTGTTTACCCGGCGTCTCATGGTATATTTGAAGCATAATAATGTACTTTTTGAAACAAAGGATAAATTAACTATAAGATTCACTTCACAGTCATCACTATTTTCCTATCTTATTCTTGACATTAAGGATAATAGAGTGACTCTTTCATCACGCAAGAAGTGAGGAACAAAACGAGGATAGTAGAGGTCCGAAATTTTGGGATAGATACCTTTTTTCTGATGATTACCGAAAGTAGCTAAGGTTAAAATCGTCCCCAGTTGATTGCCCTTTTCAGGGAGAGTTAACTGGAATTGAGAATTAATAGAGGTAGTGGTAGTTCTGAGGAGTGCCGACCTAAAAGAGGTCATTTTCTCCCCTAGGTATATTTTTTATTTTACATTTTTTGGTTTATTTTAAATTTTTAGGCAATGGAAGTAGACAGTTAAAAAACCATGCGTCGGCATTGAGCTATTCTCAATTAAAAGTGCACGGTTTTAAGTCTCACCTGACTGATAAAGTATTGTTTCTTGTTTTTTCTCCAAACAGCACTTCAAAATCGAATCGAGGAATAATTTCCAGCGAATAAAACCTCGGCCATCGTTGGAACTCTTAACTCGAATCACCTCAAAAATCCAACTTTCGTTAAAAAATTTTCAGTAACAACCAAAAGAGGTTACTAGGAGAAAATACTCGGCTTAGGTGGCGGCTGAGTGATAGTATTACCAATCCACCTGCAGGAACAGCACAATGTGAACGCTGGGTTAGCCTCAAAGAGTGGCAAAATTAAATGAGGAGATTTGGCAATGGATGGTGCCAATGGCCTAGCTGAAGATACAGATGAAATCAGGTAATCAAGGCAATTTCTTTTGAGAGGGAAAAATCCAGAAAAAAACTTTCCGAGACTCACACTTTTCCTCCTCCGACCACATGGCCTTATGATTGCCATCATCCGATTTACACCCGAAAATGCACCTTGAATTCGGGGAAGCCTCTGCCATCGGAGCATGAAAACCCCCTGAGCATCCCATTTGGCACCAGAGAGTACAGATGCGAGGAACAGATTTCCAGGAACCCCGCAGCCTCCGGCCAGGGTACTTCCCCATTCGAGAGCCTTTCGCGGGAGGAGACGTCATCTGTTCAAACCGACCGCCACGCCCCCCCTCCCCGATCGGTTTCACTCGCTTCCCCGCCTCGCGGCGCGCGCGTCGCCCTCCCTCCCCGTAAATACGAGTTGCGCGGTGGGGCGGGCGGAAGAACCAGAGCCGTTTCTCGAGCGTGCGAATCGCAGCTGAAGCCGAGCGGGAGGAGGAGCGCGTGGAAGTGGGAGAGCAGAGGAGCAGCGGCCGAGTGAGCTGTGTGGTGCCGTTGCCCGTGAGTCAGCCATGCAAGCCGCCGTGTTTGTTGTGTGACGGGACAAAGGCGGGGAGAGCGTCAGGGGCAAGTTCTCGTGCCGTCGTATTTTCGTTCGAGCTTTCATGAGCCATTGTTTGAAGGGGGATCGATTCGAAAACCGTCGTCGGCAATAAACATTGCTTTCATCTCTTGATTCGTCGATCTCCGAACTATTCAGAAGGAAATAAGATAGGGTTCATCGAGTTCTGTGTCGTCGAATCGATCAACCCATGAGTCAACCACCTGGGATGATCCTCGCTGTACATCGATCGGAATCTCTGCGCCCACTTGACGGGCAGTGCAACTGCGATCGGTAACAACGTTTTTCGCGTTCCAGCGGCGTGGCCGTCTTCTTGTTTCTGTGCAGTTTTCCTCTTCCGAGTTTCAACCCTCAAGAAAATCTTCGCGTCGAGGACTCTTTTCCGCGAGGAGTAAAAGACTATATAAAATACGTGAACGTGTTTCGAGGACCAAGGAGACCTCACACCCCAATCCTATTTTACTTTTTCACGTCCGTCTTTTGTGTTTTCGTGGTGTGCTCTGAGTGCGAGGGATTGTATAGTATCAAGCAGAAAGAAAAAAAAAAGACGGAACAAAAGAGGATCGCTCTTGTCCCGACGACCGGACGAGGCTGCGCTTTTTGATTCCATAAAAGAGTCGAGAGAGGTAGTCGATTCCGCTGCCGCCACCGTGGTTGCTTGCTGTCCTTAGGACGACGAATCGAGGCCGCCCCCAGAGAGACTGTTGCTCCATCGAAGGACTTGCTTGCACGCCGAAGGAAGAAAGGGAAGGAGGTGGTGTGAGATACAAGACGTGGAGTGAGAGAGGGAGGCAGCCATTTCATTGATTGATTGTGTTCTGCTTCAAGTTTTTTTTCCTTTACTCCTCGTCCACCACCGTTCTCCCTTGTTCGTGCACGGGAAGGAGGGATCGGAAAGGGGAAATAAAAGGAGCATTTAAAAGAGTGCGACGAGTGGAAGGGGAGTACAAGGGCGCGGTGAACTCGGGGTTTTATACGGTCGTTCCGCCGCTCATTCTTTCCTTTTCCGGCCGATCCCACCCTTCTCTCGCTCGAAGCTTCTTTCGTCTTCGTTTTGTTTCCTCCGAGGAGGAATCTCTTTTGCCCTTTCCGAGTCGTAACCAGCGCGGAGAACAGCGAAGATGCCCGCCGCAGAAGTCATGCTCTCAGGGAGCGTGGTGAACAGCGTGGTGGCCGAAAACATTCTCAACAATAACAACAACAATAGCGGAGGGAGCGTCGTCGGCGGTGGACTGGGGAACGACAACGGGTCGGCAATGTCTCGACTCCGCAGGCCTCCGCCCAGTCACCTGCCCCCGCTGTCAGAGTCTGGGGTCAGGTGCAGCCCATCGTCTTCGCCTCCAGCCTCATCGCCTTCGTCCTCTGGGTCCTTCGTGGAGGGCAACTCCGGGGGGTCGTGGAACCCGGAGCTGATGAGCGGCAGCCTGACGTTGGTGGGCCCCGGAAACAAGCATAGCCAGTCCGTGCAGGTCAGTGATCGTGGGTCATGCGGCCCGTTCTCTTTCCCTTATCGTCTCCCTGCCCTCACCCCCCTCTCCGTGCCTTCCTGCCTCCGCCTCAAACTCCCCCCCCCCCAATAACTCCCCTCCCCCACCCACTTCCCCTTCCATAGGAAACCTCATTCCCACCCGCACAAGCGATATGACTCACCCAAGCTGCCGCTGCTTTCCAATGGGCGAATGACTGCACCCACCCCACTGACCGCAGCGCGGCGCTTTTGTCACACACGTGGATGTTGTATTATTTTATATTCCCTCGGAAAGACACTTCTTCTTTCTCCCAGCACGTTGGGTAATCGAGTGTGGAGCGACCGGGTCCTTTCCTTTCTTCATAACTCTTGTCTCGAGTCAAATCCAAGGTTTTTCTGACTCGTTTAGTAGTCCTCGTGTGTATAAGATCCGGAGGCACTTAAAAAAAAAATTAACGTATCCATTTTCATTTTCTCGAGGCCTTAAAGATGTTAAGGTTACTCTCATGTGGTCCGAATACAACTTGCCCGAACGCCTCTGACAATGTCTTATTTTGAAATTAAAAAAAAAATTAAATTCCCCTTTCTGCAAGTTATCTTTTCGTAGTGGGAACGATGGTTTGAGGATTTATTGAGACTAGTATTCCCGAGGCCTAATTCCCAACGGCCGTACCCTTGAAAGCGCCCTGAAAAAACTGGACGAATGAGCGTTAAATTCCTTCGAATGGAAGGCTAAATGCTGTTTATCGCCCGCTGATCTTTCTCGGGTAATCCCCATCGGAGCTTGACTAATCCTTTTTTATGTTGGGGTAGACAATGGCCGACTCTTCCCCCCTTCCAGGGTGGCGCACGACTTTTATCTCAAGGAATGAGACCTGTTGTTCAGCTTCTTACTTGACCCAAAGTTTGTGGAAGATTTTTTCACGTGGAAGGTTGTCAAATTCATGTGTGGCGATCAATTCCAAATTTGGTGATGATAGGACTAGTTCCCAAAACTTAATCAAATTATTATCCACCGATAAAATGATCGTTCAGTGCCACGATATAATCCTATCAGCTAATTTATTATTCTCTCTATTATATGGAACATGGTGGGTTGATGAGCTATTCTGAGGAGAGTCAGATGTCTGACTGCTGTTTCAGAATACGATTTTAATAGTTCACCGTAGTCAATTGTGAAAAGAATTACACTCTTACATTCCCCTGTATGATTGTAATAGTGGAGTAATTTTCTTTAGCACATGTTTCATACCACCCCCAGCTATCGATTTGTTTAGCATTGTTACATGGCACTTGGTTTTCGTAGTTGGTTCTAATTTGTCAGATGCAAACGAATATATAATACTAAATCAGTTGGCCGGGAAGAATATCTCTGCAATTTCCACTGCTGGTTTAATTTTGTCGACCATGGTTTCGTTGCTTAGGGACATCATCAGGTGGCACCGAAATCATGATGATGACTTAAACTGATAGTGAAATTTGCTGTGTTATCCTTCCGTCAAAATTCCATTGTATCAAGGATATTAAAGTTGCGCCTGAGACCGCATTCGGAATATATTTTTTTTGAATGTCAATTTTACTTCTTTCATTGGAAATAACGGAATCCGAGCAAAAAAAGCAGGATTGCCCAGGTTGAAATCAGTTTGAGTTCATGGATACCGTCCCTTTTTTATCAAAAGGATGTATGGAGCCCCTAAATTCAGCATCTGAAGACTGGCTGTCCGTAGGGCACCAGTATTAAGTTTTACTTCGGGGGAATTTTTTTGAGTGAGTCATTTTGATCTTTGAATGCACGAAACTTCTTTCTTATTCTTCAAGAATTGTAGTTCTTAATAAACCGAAAAGATCTTCGAGAAATTTAAAATTCTTGAAAATTGTACTCCCGTCACTCTTTAAATCCATCACTTCCTTCGATTGTCACATGCTGGGTAACGTTCCTCCAAGAGGAGATTGGCTCTTCCTCAAGGCTTAAGGTGGATTTCCCGCATTAAAGAAAGAGCTGCATAAATTACGTCTCGTAAAAGTGTTCTCACTCCCGGTTCGGATGATAAATACACCTATCTACCCTATCTGAGAGTTCCCATGTGACGGCTACCTTGACGTTGACTGGCCGTTGTGTTGCCAGGCGTCTTTTCAGAAAGTCATCAGGTGATAGGAGCACGCTGCTTCTTGCATGAAAGATGAAATGTCACTTCAGCCACGCGCCCATCACTCGACGGGGGACAACTGCGCGTCGCCGTTCTTCACATGTTAGAGGCGCAATTGACGACGGCGCCAATTGACCTCCGCGACTCTCCACTGGGCTCAGTTTCGCGTCTCCTCCGGTAAAGGGCGACCAGAAAGTCCCGCCAGTACATTTAGAAGCCCACGGAGGACATTAAGTTTATTATGAACAATGTGAATAAAGAACACAATGAACAAGACATTTCTCAGACAGACTGGTCTATACGCCATTCCAGCTTGGGGCGGGGCATCTAAAAAAAGAAGGCATGATATAAAACAGAGAACAGTGAAAGAGAGTGCATTAGATCAAGGCATAGTTTACGGTGGAAACAAATGGATACTATCAATTTTAATAATAATAAGAGTATCAAGGATACTGAGCCTATTGGGGAAGAAATATAAATAAACTGACTTAGAAATACGTTACAGATTGGAAAACAGCAAACATTTCACTCATTAAGGTGTAATAAATAGAAAAATAAAGATGCAGATTAAAATAATAAGCCTTGTATAAAAATACCTATATTAGTTTGGAGAAAATAAGGTGGGCTCTATTTCCTCTTGTTTTATTACGTTTAATAGATTATTTTTAGCGCCAAACCTTGTGGATTTCGGCAAAATAATGTGCAAACGGCCTGAGAAAATCACATCTTCTGTGCATCGATTTCGTGATTCAGCATTAGCATTTAAGGATTATTTAATCTAACTCCTTTTCACCTTTATAGGAATGAATAATCATGCCCTGTGATTGAGTATTCGAAAATTAACTCTGATGCCCTGAAACAAAGTCAAAGAAATGTAGTTTTAATTAATAAGATTTCCGAAGGACACAAAGTTTAATATAACAAGTGAGTGGTGTATTATTTTTCCTAGTTTTAATTGTACCCTGACTGTACTGTTTCAGCTCTCAACCTTTTCGATCAGGCTATAAAAGAATTCAATGTTCATAAAGTGAGGAAAACATTCATTTTGTGCTTCAATTTTTTGGTCTAGCATTAGCACTGCAATCGGTTATTTATTCTGTACAGTTTGTTACAGAGCTCAAGCTTATAGCTCAAATGTGTCATTAGCTAGGGCAAGGCATCTCATTTGTGCGACTTGTGGTGCAGAATTGGTAGTATTATTCATTGTAACTGCATCCTAAAGGGCAATAAATCATCGTATCATATGATGGGATATTCTAAAATTAGTTCTTATCCTCCTAAAAAAAATGTCGTAAATGTGTTATTTTAATTGGTCTTCAGACATAGTGCATTCCCGGTGAGATAAATTTGCTCCTTTACCCCCATGTATACTTCAAATGAAAACGATAGCCTGATTATCTTTTCTTTTTTCCGTTTTTCACTTTTAAAAAATGCTGTCGTGGGTCTCGCGGAGGAGGAACTCGCCATAATGCAATTACGCTACCCCTCACCCGAATGAGGGCATGAAGACATTAACGGAAAGCGATTACTCGAAGATTCGCCAACGTATTTACATCGATTATGCACCCATTTCTGTGAATGTTTGCTTCCACAGGTTGTACGTTTTAATTTCTAGCTAATGCTTAAACGGGAGTTTCATGTTTTCTCCGTAGGTCTTTGCTGATTATTACATTTGGTATAGGTAACAAATAATTTTGTCATGAACTTAATTCGTCCTATAAAGCATATTGTTCTAAAATTCCCAGTTCTATAATTCTTTCATCTTTTCCATTGATAAACATTTAAATGTTCTCTCGCTCATAATTTTGCTTCCAGCCAGGAGCAAATGAGCTCACTGAGTTAGCTTTTTAAACAGGGATCGCGACAATTTTCCTAGTTCGGGTTAATTCTATTTCATATTCATTTTAACGAGCTAAACGGCCTAAAATAATCTTATCAAAAGGCACGGTTTATCCTTCCGGAAAAGATCAATGCACAGCATTTATAGTGATTCAAAAAAAAAATTTTTCTCAAATATTCCGTCCCCGAAAATGTTTTCCTCTGTTATGCCAGCAAATTCCGTGAATTTTCTAGGGCCTCTCTCCTCGTCGTCCAATCACTCCAATCACTTATTTTTTATCCTTCCTGTCTAAGAAGCCCATCCGAACATGCCATTTCATCGGATTGCGTAAGAATGGCGTGATTACCGATCCCTTAAACTTTAACAGGAAAGTAATCGAGTGAGGAATAGGGAACGACTCGCCTCATTTCTGGCGAGGGGTCGGCGTCACCCACCGCCATGTTGCCTCTTGCTCCTCTACCTCCCGTGCGCCACTTTCGAATTTTCAGAGCGTGAAAATTGTGCACGCTCTTGTCGCCTGAGCCTGTGCTCACGGAGAGAAGTGGCGAGTCGCGAGCGATACGAAATGAAACGATATATTGACGTAAAATAACCGGCTAAAATAAAAATCGGATACCTATCTGCGATTCACCATTTGACTACTAGAGGGTAATATTTTTGGTATTTCAGCATTATTTAGTCGCAATGACACCATAAACATTTTTCTTACTCGATTCATTTAGGCCCGGTTTTATAATGTCAGGTCAACGTTAACCGCAAGATGACGTAGGCTCTTGGTTAACTGAGAGATCGGGTTTTCTAAGATTATTTGATGTGAGTGTTATTGATTGGAGAATGCCGCGAATTTACATACCCATGGATTATAAAGCCGGGCCTTAATGATATTTTTACGAATACTTCTTGAAAAGGATCCTTACAGTCTTTCCTTTTTAGGCGTCATTAACCTCAGTAACTACATGACTGCGCATATTATCTTATTATCAATGGATCTCAGAAAAATATTGTGATGTCTAAAAGGCCGTGGCTCTATTAAAGAAGAAAACTTTCAGGTGATGTAGAGGCCTACCTATACACCTTATGCCGTACCAAAATCTGTATATACTGCTGGAACAATATACCCTAGCGGGCGCAATGGGCATAATTCTACCGTCTGCAATCGGGATTTGGGCTGGTTCGGCTAAAGTACGAGCTAACCATCCCGAGGATCCGGGTTTCGATCCCAGAGGGGGCAGATTCGTTTTTTGTTAAATCTCGATTCTAGTTGGGTGTATATGTGGAGAGAAATTCAATTCTTGTACTCCATCCGCGTGGTGGTTCAACTGTGGACCCTTTGACACCTTTCGTTTAGAGGAGGAGGATAATTCCGACGCCGGGTCCATTCTTCAAGTGCTCTTTCGCTTATTACCCTACCCACTCATCCTAAAAGACGCCAATTACCTCAGCTGCCGATCGCCTCTACAGATAACCAACCAATTAAGAAGCTCGAGCACTTAAAAATAGATGATTCTTGTAGCTTTTCGTCGACTTCTTTTCGTTGCCATCCGCATCACATTATATGGAGCATATTTTAACACAAAACCAATTCGGGAAATCCCTAAAAGTTAATTTATTCATTTTAGTCGGAATTTTTCAATATGGCATCTGCGCTTACTTCGGCCTCTATTTCTGCCTCTATTTCATCTTTTTCAATCGGATATCGTCTCGTTTCGATGGCGTAGCACCAACAGTGTGCGTCTCGTTTTCCCTTGGCACGCCTCACTCACCTCGTCGGGGTTTCAAGAGGGTGTGGGGCAGTGCCCCTTTGTCGCCCCGCCCGCCCCATCATTCATAGCAGAGTGACACGACTCGGCTCCCCTTTTGTTGTGTTTTCATCTCCGACAATTCCACCGAGCAACGCCTCTCTCCGGTGCACGAGGGGGACGGGGGGATCAGAGGGAAGGGGGGATCGTTTGGGCCATTTTTATCGGGTCACATCGCACGCCGGAGAAAACAGGGTGATGCAACGTATTTTGCTCCGCCCACGAGCACGAGTCTGCTGAGTGAGAGAGGAGGCAGCTTCAATACCAAACCCGACTCGTCTCTTGTCGCTAGGCGCTGCATCTCGCTTTACAATTTTTTGTTTATGAGCGAGTGGCTCTGTTGTTTCCGGAGTTGAAAGAAAATAATTTATCGCAATAGCATGGGGAATGTTGTGCGATGACTGTTTTCTCGGAACCGCCTCCTCCTTCCGACTCGATAAGAGAGCTGCAATGCTGCTCCGTTCCATCGAGGCACGCGACGAATCAAAGGTCAGAGATCTTATCTCGACGCATGTGCTGGGGTCCTCCCTCCTCTCCTCAATACGCCAGCCATTTACCCTCTTGGGGGAGGTGGCCGTGGATGCTGAGCAAGTTAGCATTTCATCCCGGGTAGAGGGTTGAAAGGTCGTACCCGTGGCAACAAGAAAGCGAACCGCCGAAGTAAATAGCGTCACGTAAACCGTTTTCCGAAGCAAATAATCGAATTCCGGGCATTGCTACCGAGGCTTGAGTTCATTCAAGCATTTTGAATTATCGTCAGCGGTCATCGATCCAAAGATTGGTTATGTTTGTAGCTCTTCTCTCCTCTTTCATTTCAACTAACCGCCTTATTCCTCCATAAGTCTTGATTTCATGATTGATTTTACTCGTAACGTAAACTCGGTTACAAAAAAACTATCGGTAATTTTCAACCCAAGAATTATTTGTGCCTTTAATAATGCGGTAAAATCACCGAAATCTGTAAAGTTAAAAACAACTTATTGTGAAAAATAACCTTAAGGAATCAATACGACAAAGTTACGACGCCTACTATTGATTCTATCGAAACTCAGGATTTCATATCGTCTCATGGTAACTAAAATTTGAAAGATTGAGAACGTATTTGAGAGTTAAAACAAACAGAAAGAGGGTCATCCAACTCTGAGAAAGTCATTTTGAGGTCGACGTGACATCTTTGCTTGAAAGCCCATTGTGCTCTATCAAGACTCAAGCGGTGTCTTCGCGTTATCTCTGCTCTGCTGCCTGAGCTAGTGCTCCCATTCACATGGCTGACTTTCCGAGGACCTGCTTCCCAAAGCCTCAAGTGCAAAGTTCAGGGATTCGCATGCGTTCTCCGCTGATTTGGTTCAGATATCCTTTTCAAATTCAGCAACGAACAAAAACTATAGTTTTAAGTTCTCATTATTAGTTTTAAGGCGAAAGAAGAGTTGAAGCTCGACATTTCTTTTATCTTTAAACTTATTTAGATCTGTCCATGGCCATGGTTTGGAATTAACTCAGTAAAAAAGGCGATGAATTGAGAAAGATGATCGAATTGGTAATGCAGAAGTTACTATGCGTGCGTGGAAAGACTCATGTTAAAAAAAAGATTTTTTTCGCCAAGTTCTCAGTGAAATAAACGAGATTGATAATATTAGTACGATCAAAGTACAGTTATTCGATCACCCTTGCGGTATTTAGTGCTGTGCGGAAATATCCCCAAACTCAAAATTGATTAGTATGATATGTTTTAATACTTGTCTCATTACCTTTGGTAAACTTCAAGATCTTGAAAATCTCGAATTGAGAATGTTGTGAGGTTATAAGAGGCATATGGAAGATGTGCGATATCAAGGCTTGCTGAATAGGATGAGCTTCTATCAGGGATAAAAGGAATAAAATCTGGAATCGAAAAAGGTTTTCTATTTCTTTATGTGCAACAAAGGGGTCATGGCTCTAGGTTTTTTCAGGTGAATAGTATAGGCACTGCACCTGATACTACTACTAGGGGAGCACCTAGATCAAGGGAGAGGTATTAAACTTAGATCTTAAAGTCTAAGTTGAAGTACTAAGAAGTATTAGTTCTTAGCATTTTATAGATAGAACATAGAAGGATTGTTGTAACTTAAATTATCTCTCTCAATTAAAAATGGCACAAACTGTTTTGCAGTCAAAACAGGTTGTTTCATCCATAGAAGCAATTCTTGACTAACCTAATAGTGCATACATGAATGAAGCAAGGAATTCATAATTACACCAATGGTTTTTACGGTTTAAGTGCATGTTTTCCGATGAATAATTTTCTCCTCAAATGGTAACATTGTGGTGATCACGTAGTTCAAAGAAGCATAACCGTCTAGGGACAGCGAAACCTGTCCTTCGTGAACTAAGTTGCTCTGTTGCCATTACGTAACGGTACCCGGGGCCTAGATAGCCCTGAAGGAATGCCAACCCTTCGCTAGGTCCCACAAGGGTCAGAGAAGTCAACATGCCAATCATTCCCCGCCGTTTGCTGGCTCGTGTAGATCCTGGAACCCATGTTACTCCTCCCCGAAGCTAGACTCGAACTCGTGACCCGGAGATTCACCGACGGTCGTACCACTCACCAGAAGTTAACCAACCAGTTTCCCTTAGTGAACTCTTTGCGACCTCAAAGTGCATTTATTCGGACGGATGAGCGTGGAGAAACGGCGTTTTTTGTTTTCTTTTTTAGGGCAACCGATGGATGTACTCTAGCCTCTGTGATGTCATATTACGACGATCTGAGTCGAATGTCAAGCCGTAACAGAGCAGTAAAAGATACCCAAGCCCCGCCGCTGTTTCACCCCAGACGGCCGGGTTCCACTCGGGAGTTGCGTCATTGCATCTTCTCCCGGCTTTTGCTCTTTACTCCCCCCTCCGCCCTCGCGTCAGCTGACCCGCGAGGCCGAGAGCCCTCGGAAGATCCCGCGCCGCGGCCGCAATAAAATCCTCCGTAAACAATCCAATTGGGAGAGAGGGAATTAATGTTCTTTCTCCCGCGTTTGTGTTCGTGCGAGAGCCATCTTGCCTCACTCACAATCAGACCGAAGGGGAGATAATGGCGGTGGACTGTAGAATTCTCGCTCATTGTTGACAAGATTCCGCCGGACGATACCGATTCTTAAGGAATGGAATGCCTAGCCGGCATTCTAGAGCATCCTGTTTATTTGAAGAAATCGGTATCTGCTTGTGTTTTTTATCTGGCTAAAAAGGAAACTGTTTTGAGATTAAAGATTTTTTGGTGAACTTCGGTCCAATCGGTTTTGGTTTTACGTTGGCGTAGTTGCGGCAGTAGTTCCGAAAAGTTGTTTTTCCGATATGTTTATCAATATTAGAAGCAGTATCCTGAGATTTAATGACAAATTTAGCAAATAATGCCTCACATCTACGCAGGCTTTGTTTTTACAAGGAATTAATCAACATTTAAGAAGGGTTATTGAGATTACGAGTGCGCAGATTTCTGCTTACGGTGAAGTTCATTTTTTCTGGTTATGTATAGCTATACAAAAGTCTGCTGCAGCTTTATAGTATTATAATACATTTAAATAATAAAATGGGAGCATAAGTTACCTTCGTGCTCTTTGTTATGGGAACTTAGCCCGCCTGTATCCACGTTGGCTATCATGCTCTTAGCTCATTACTAGTGTAAAAATTTAGCGAATTCGTTTGATTAAAAACGCAAAACGTTAGCAAAACGACATATGAAGTTCAGAGGTGGCAACTAAAAGAATCTGTGTTCCAAAGATGAATCTGCACTATCTTCCTGCTCGCAGAAAAAACAGGTGAACAAAGAGTATTGTCGCGAGGTCAACACGTGCTCCATCGTTAGGGCTTGTCGCAACAGTTGTTATTTTAATGTTATAATTATTATAATAACACCTAAATATTGAGGTCACCTGTGTTACGTGCTTTCTTAGGAGACTGCCTCAAGATTTACTTTGTGGAATCTTTCCATATTGAGAAGAGAGGAAAAAACTCTGATTTTCCACGTTCGTCAAATTTGTTGTGGAATTGCAGAGTATTTTTTTTCTTCTCTTCTCATTACGTGTTTTCTGACAAATGTTTCCCTGTTGAACGCATTAGTCGTTTCTGTTTACGTCTTTTCCTCACCGCCACACACTCGGTGCGCGGAAGTGGCGAAGGAAATTTTTTGTCCTTACAAACGACAACAGCATTGCTCACAGGGGAAGAGAAAATACGTCGTTGCCTGTCTACCGTTGATGGGACTTTAATTCATGGTAAGGAGCGTTTTAAAACGGTGACAATGATTATAAAATCCTTCGGGATAATTTCCGGAAGCGTAGAGGTAGACAGGAGGTCTACTGACTCTTTCCGAAGGAAGTTTTTCGCAGGGATTACTTTGGCGCTAACGTTGAGGGAGGCCACGGTGATTTGGTGTGCCTGATACTCAAAAGCAATTAGTGCACCCTAAATCTTATGCATTTCCCTCGGTATACCCTGTCCCACTTATTTTTTTGTCGAACTGTTTCAGATAGAATGATATGTGCAGAATGACATTGCTGTGCGTGTGAAAATAGATTGAAACTAGCGTTGCTGAATTACGTCTTTCCCATGCAATGTCTTGCGTGCAAATAAACGTCACCTGATCAAAGAACTCACTATCGCAATAATCCATGAATGTAATATGTTTGGAAAAAAATCTTTTTCTTTTTTGAATGACTACAGGTAATGGTTCCATTGATATTATCACTTGTTCCATCCCATCAATTACCACTTGTTTTAATTTCGTTTTGTGTTTTTATTTAAAAAAAAAAATGGAAACAAATATTCAAACCTGTGCATCAATTTGCATGCGAGCTTGACATTCCACTTGACTGCTAACATGTAAAAGATCTAAGTTCATAATATTTGCCTGCTCGGAATATGCAGCATATGTAACAACAACCCGGTTCTCCTTGCTATTCACTTAACTTGGTTAAAGTAGTGGAAATGGGGATATTCTTTTTAATTGCCATTTTATGGGTTCAAATTCATCCTTGAATTTAATATTCATAACCCTCCATATAGATGAGGAAGTGACTGCGACCAGTTGAGTGCAGTTGAAATAAATTGGTTTCACATTCGTGTGCTCGAAATTTAGTGGGTATTTGACCTTTAAGTGGAGAACTTCTAATTTGACGAGGACACGTTCAAGTTGGTATGCGCAACTGTCTTGTCACGACACTTTCCACCTATCTCCATGGACGATCCTATTCTGATAATGGCTGGTCACGCAAGACTATTTGGCGCCCACGCGAGAAGATGCGCACAAATGAATTGGACATAGCATCACTGATTATGAGTCAGGAAAGGCACTGATGTTAGAAGTAAATCGTTCCGGCTTAGTCTCATTCTATTAGATCGTCGGAAAATACGAGGCGGAAGTGCGTTGAGAGGTTGAAATCACGGCAGGCAGTTTCTCCCTGTAAAAACTAGATAACTGGAAGTGGGACGAATTCTTTTTTTTTTGATCGAAAGATCTTCCAAACTGCAATCATAGTTAATCTGATTTGTTAAAAAAAATGGGAACGTCCTCTTGCGTCCAACAATGATGTTGAAACAGTGTGTGGTTCAATGCAGTGTCTGAGAATAAACTAGATCATTCTCTCAAGCGAATTCTAAATTGAAGAACTGGACCACGCACTTTTATTCCTTATCTTCTGTTCTTTGACTGTCTCACTTTTGACTTTCACTCCAATCTTTATATTATTTGCACCATATGGTTGTTACAATTGCATGTCAACCTAAAGCCCTGTTGAGATAGCTTAGACGTATTCTCGTCGAAACAGCGCCTGTCTAAAAAATGTCTAAACTGTCATGCACGGGTGTGATGATAGTAGGTACTCGGCGCCCGAAATAGGTTATGCGATCGGGAAGGTTCTCTTGGATTTCTGTCGCTATAGGGCATACTGGTATATACTTGTATGTCCTGTACTTAAATAGAGAGGTGTTACAGCTAATTTTAATAATTATTTATTGCAAACAGTGAAATGTAACTTTATAGCTGACCGCAATTTGAAATTCGTAGTCTCAGGCGTAAATTTATGGACTTAGTATCGAAATGAAAGCAAAATTTTTATTGTGCCTCAAAAAAATTATTTTTCAAATGTGATTTTGATAATTTATTATGTAAGCTTTCATTTCAGTGCGATCGCAATACATTTTTTAGTACTAGTGATCTCCTACCATCGCAATCGGCTTCTTCATGGGTTAGTCATTTGTTCTTTGATGGATAAATTATGTGAGTTGAGTGTATATGAATGCGATGCATGGTTTACTGCATTATGAACACGCATGCATTTTCACTCGTTTCATTTATGTATCGATTTCCACAGATGTGGCACGGGGATGTAAAAATCTGCTCATACTTTTACGGACGTCAGTCGAGGTAGAAAACTAATAAATGTTACTCTTGATAAATACTCGTGTGCCTAAATTTCTGCAAACAAATATGCTTCTTATGAAGGATGTAGGATTTATTTTTAATTTCGTCGCAATAAGAGTCCTGCTGCCAATTGCTATTCGAGTACTTTCGTGACTAGAGGACCTTAGAGAAAAACAATCAACAGGCACATGCGTTACCTTGTGCCAAGTCTATATGTTTGTGATGACTAGAGCGGGGAATCAATAATATCTTCTGCGCTTCGGAAAGATTTGTGTAGTGATCGAGTACACATGAGGATGATTCAGAATTGGCGCGAGGAACCAGTAACGACCTAGTTAAATTGGCGTTCAGCCAAGGTTAGCTTGAGGTGGTGTATGATTCTCTGATCACACCTGCGTTGCTGCTTCATTGAAGAGTAAAAGATATTTTTTCCAGCATTATTGTCTTAACCTGCTCTTAAAATAATTCCAAGGATTGATAAAAACTCCCGTATATTTGTTATAGGAATTTCGCTTTTACTTTCTTTAAGGTCGTTTATTTTATTGACCATTAATATCACTCAATTCATAACTCGGATGATGAACATGAAAGTTCACTGTCATATTAATTCTGTAGCTTGATCAATTAAAGAGTTATTGTTTAATGATTTAGTTAATCTTTAATGCACCTCATTTGGGCTGCGATGTTGACGGAAAAGATGTTTCACATTTTACATTTTAAAATTTTGTTCGGCATGCGAAAATGGTCGACTGCCTTAATGAGTATTGCTTACCGGTTGGGCAAACTTCGAAATATGCTCGTTTCATGCCGAGTGAGCATGTTGCAATATTAACCTCCCCTCGCACATGCTGTCGAAAGGCGACATTCTGGCTCGGCGTTTACGCTTGGAAATTATTCTCTGGAATAATTTGATTCACCCACTCTATTTAACAGTCGAGTTTAAATCATCATCCGATTTCCTCCTCCACACCATTAAATCCTAAGTTGGGAAATTACGCGAATGAGTCATCTGGAATAAATCCCGCCGTAATAATTTTAGTGTGTGGAAAGTTAGACGAATTTTCAACACAGCTTTTTCCACATGTAGTTTTATTTTTCACGACCACGGTTTCGTTTCTGAGTAACATCTTGAGGTTAACACCGTAACGTAACACCTGTAACGACATTAATTCAACTTTAACGAAACCATGGTCGTGGGATATAAAACTACATGTGGAAAAGCTGTGCTAAAAATTCATCTAAATTTCCTGCTAGATGAAAGACTTGCACAAAGTTACTCCCGAAACCGTTTCTTATGCTAAGAGTGAGGTTGATGATCTCATTCCGTAATGGAGTAGCATGATGCATCCATAATTTTCTCCTAATTTTCTAGATGGCTATAAACAAGTTGTGATTTTTTTTCTTGGGGTGGATATTCTGGCTGTGAGCAAGTGACTCGTGCGATCTAGGAACCGTGGAGTTTTTTTTCAGGGCAACTAAGGAGGATACACTCAACATGGGCGAAAACGTCATGGTTATAAATTGATGGTATCACCGGCCGCCCCACGAGTTCTTGCAGTACGACAGATGCGCGTGGTGTTCCGTTTCCCGGCAGCGCCTAACATCGCGTCTTGATAAAAAGAACCCCTTCCTGCCTTGTAACTGCGCCTCGTGAATCGTAGTGGCCGCTGTCCCGCACGGTTGTCTGTCCCTGTCGTCATCCGACCATGCGACGCAGATATTTTGGTACGGCCCCTTAGTGTCTGATCTCGGCGCGGCGAGGCTTTGGGAAACCCCCGTCGCTATTAATTCACAGAAGTCATCCTTGAAACGAGGAGCGCTCGGCCACGTTCTACTCAAACAGTTCCACGAATTATAGAGCTCACCAGTCCTCTTCCTCCTCTTTCGTTTTTCCTCGGGAGCGTTAATTAGGTCTCAGTTTTTTTTTCTTGAGACGACCGTGTGGGAACGCGTGGAGATAGTAACTTAACGATTCTGTTGAGTTGGCAAAAACGTTCAGAATCCCTCAGTTTGAATCATTTACTATCTTCATAGTACCATGCATGTCACCTCTGCAGTACGTGGCAGGTGCAGAAAGCTCTCACAATTAGTACGATACTTGCTTGACGGTTCTTGTTAGAACAATGATGCACATCATTTTACATCAATCTAACTAGGCTAACTGTCATGTTTATAAAGTCTCAATGGCAGCTTTTATTCGTGTTTTTCGCTGTTAGCTGAGCTTGCAAAAGGGATTTTCACTTAAGTTTCAATCTGCGGTCTGAAAGGGATTCTTAGCCTGATTGTTGTAGGCTTCTCAAGTTGTTGTAGTATGCTTGAGTTAAATTTTTTGAGTGCCTTTAAGGTTGGAGTGTGTGACCGAATTGAGAAGAAAACTTTGGAGGCGAGAAAATCGCTGTTGAACGTGAGAAAATGGGCGACACTCGGGAAATCAAAGCGCCACAGGAAACCGTGACCAACGGTCATTCGGTCAGGCGTGATTGTTTCCTGTTTCGTAATCTTATCACGTGGTCGCAGCGTTTTTCCAATGAACTGGCACTATATTTTTTCCTGTTCCTTGAAACTCATTCTGCCCTGGATAAACCAAAATATTTGCTCTTAACGCTGCTACGGTGTTCACTAGACAGTGAAAAAGTGGAATTCAAGCGTCTGGTAATCATTCGCGTAATTGGTTCAAATTTTTGGGGGAAGCAGCTTGCGATTGTTCTAGACGCACAAGACTCGCATCTTAGGTCCAATAAATGTCCTACATCTTAGTATTTTATGAAATGGATGGGTTTAGCTTATGAATATGTTTTTTGCATGCTTCAAATTTGTTAGAAGAGTAAACTAATTAGTATAAAATTTTACGGTACTCTTTTTAGCCAATTGTGGAAAGCCACAAGTGTGGATAGGTATATCAAAACCCCATCACTTCCCTTGCGAATCGGCATTCTTAGTAATGTACTAGATTTAGAAGTGGGATTAATTGTATTTTTTTGTCACTGGTGATCGCTGAAGCACGACTAATTGACCTCCTATGAAACTCTACCGCAGATATCTTCTTCTTTATTTCCCGTTCCGAATGCAGCGAGGAACACTTCCGCCTCTCCATTGTTTTACGAGCGCCATGCAACAGGTCTCTCCTACCGGATTACGCCTAGGAAATAGTAACGGGGTAGATAAAAACATGAAAATAAAATTTAGGGCAGACGTCCCAAGGAAAACAAGAATCGTGAAATGTGGATATTTTTAAAGAAACTCGCATGATCAACGAGCTGTAAGTTGTTCTAGTCGGCAAAAGTGGTGTCTGGAAGCATTTTCACTCTTTTGATTTTCAGATCGAGAAAAGATCGAGATCTGCAAGATCGAGAAAATCAAAATCTTCTTGGCATATGAAATGAATTCGCTAGTTTTAAATATAGATTGGATACAAGGTACGATAGCAGACTATTTTTGTGGCCATAAAAATGCGCAATCAGCCATATTGAATGGTTCAGTCATGCAGTTAATACTTCGAAAACGTGTTATTAGCAGAATTTCCCGGTACCGTAAAGATTATTCTAGAAAAAGTACAATGGAATTCCCAAGAAAGCGCTCCAGTACTCATAAAATTTATGGAAAGATTGCGCGCGAAAGCAATGTTGTGTGGATCCTTTTTTTTCGGAAAAGAACAGGCTTCGCTTTCTTGCGTCAATACGCCGTATACTCTCTTCTTTAATCAATGGTTTTTAACCTACAAGACTAACTGGGCGGAAACGCTGAATAATGGACGTATTATTACATTCGTCTCTTGAAACGAGTGCTAAAATTCCTTCCGATTTACGGGAAAGGGGAGAGTCGTCACTCTTGCCTGCTTTCTGAGATTAAGTTGCGTATAAATATTTATTCCAGAGAACATGTGCTGGGGTTGGCCCGGAGAATTTACTGTAAAGGCTTTTATTATCAAAGGAATGTGAGCCAAATGTGATGAGACAATCAAATAAACGTGATCCGTTTCCAATATTGGTTTTGATAAGAAAAAAATAACAATTTTCAGGTGAAATGGAGGAAAAGTTGCCTTTTTAGGAGGAAAAGTCCCGTTCGGCAGACAATAATTTGATATCATTCCACATTAATTGACTTTTTCTTTGGTGGTAATTTTATCGCAAACTATATCGGGAGCTTAAATGTTATTTAACCTGCCAGTAATTAGCATTTTGCTACTGAACATAAGTCACGGCCGAATGTTTACTTTAAAGTTGTTGAATTTGTTCAAAATAAGTATTTAATAACGTAATCTTTTTACCACAAAATTATGAAAAACCTCACAATATGCACGTTCTTTTTTGTTTAGCGTACATCAACTTTGCTCCTCCCGATCTGTTTTGAAGTGCGCTGCCTTGTGCGCAGGGTCTGTAACGAATGGAAGGCAAGTGCGCTGTTGTGTTGCGAAGTGATTAGCGCACTAGAGGGAATGGAAGGCACTCATTGTTATGAATAATTCATATTGTTTATGTTGATAGGCTGCCAAAAACGTTGAAGCAAGGTAACCAGGAACTTATTTCAATTGATATTTTTGTCGAAGTATAAAGTCCTTCCCTTTGCTTATTCCTTTAGCTGTATAAAAGCAATAGCATGTAGTGCCTGTCAAAACGATGGCAGCATCAGCGGGCAATTTCTATTAATTTCCGTCTATGGTGAGCGCATTACACGATAAATTACTAAAGGCCAGTGCATGATGGTGGTCGTAAATTTCTCTCGCGAAGGAACTGCCTCCGTCGTCGTCATAACGACGGAAGCGGTGTGGAGCTTGCCTCAAAACAACCTCCCACCCCACCCCATCCCACCTGTCTCTCTTCACAATCCCCACCTCCCGTGGCATTTATTCCTTCCATTCCGTGTTCCCAAGGTGAGGTCGTCCGCCTTCCGATTGGAAATAGGAAATGTTTCTTGAGATATAAAAAGAAAAAAATACTATTATTCCCCTTATGCGTCTTCGGGTGCCCTTCTCAAACTCCGCGCAGTGCATTCTAATGTAAACAAACACGTCTCGATCGACTGTATTTTTCTAACTATCTTTCCTTCTCCTGCAGGTGAAGGTCTACCGGACGTCTCTGGAGCACTTCGCCGTCATTTACCCGCAGAAGAAGGTGTGCAGACCGCTTGGCGTTCTCAACCTGAGGAACGCCCACGTTGAGAGGCTATGCGACTCCGTGCTGCCCGCCGTGGGCAACTGCCCCAAGCCCGTAGACCTGAAGAAGGCCTCACAAGGGGACAGGATGGGCTTCGTGGTGCGGCAGAGGGGTTTCGACTCCCCGTTCTGCCTCACCTTCCTGGTGGAGGGACCCAGCACCTCCCCGTACGCGGCCACCCTGTCTGGAGGGCCCTTTTCGCCCCGCGTGGTCCAGAGGGACCTCAGCCGAGACCTGGAGCAGTGGATGGCGGCCTTCCGGTGCGCTCCCGGCGCGGGCCTGTCCCCGTCTTCCCCCCTACCCCCGGGGGCTTTCCCTTCCCCACCACCCTCTCCGGTCCCCTCGTCGCCCTCCCTGTCCCCAAGGGGGGACCACGAGGGCTTCGGCGGGACCCCTCCGCAGCAGAGGCCCGGCAGGAGGTGCACGGCGGCGACTCGCCACCACCACCAGCCCCCTTGCCTGGCCATCGTCGAGGAGGAAGAGGTGTGAAGTGGGGAGCTGGAGTCTCCCCGTTAAACCCGGTTCGCCGCCGACGCGGTGGTGCTGACCAAGCCGGGCCCGGAGCTCTTCATGTAGTTTCCTCTTTCGGAGCACCTGCCTCTCCTCCTGGCACTCCCTCCGTATATGGCGAGCCGCTGGAAGGCCCGGCAGTCTCGCTCCTTATCCAGAAGAAGTGACGGAGTCGGTGGGAGGAGATCGAGGGGGAGGGAGATTTCGTCTCTCGCGGGAAAAGAACTCGACGGACTTCATTCAACGAGCAGTCGTCCCCTTTCCCCTCCAACGACCTTCCCGTCGACTAGTTGGCGATCGATCTCCCTCCCGCGCAGAAATCTGCAATGATGGAACTGATGTGCTTGGCAGCACCATTATTTTGTTCTCAAGGGCCCGACCCCCGGGGTCGGCCCCACAACTTTGGGCGAAGCTTCAGTAGCCCACTGCTTCTCATATCCCCCCGAATCAGTTAAAAAGGTTCTTTTCCCTTTTTAAGACGAAGCAAACATGGGGGCACTTATTAGTCTGTTCTGTTTTTCTTCTGTGAGATTTATCGCAGTAATTGATTTAATTTATGGCCGTACGTGCTGAAAGCGACAGTTTTCTCCCTCTTCACGGAACGCTCTTCAATGCCTATGTTAATATTTATCAGTTCGTTTATGTGTGTGTTGGCGTTAAAGCTGAACATCTCGTCAAACACTGTTGGATCCTGGTAGCTATTTGCTCCCCACTGCTAAAGCTGAGTGCATCTTGAGGTGAGACTTTCGTGCTGACTTTTCCAGCCACCGTCATTGGAACTCTTTGCCTCAAGTCTCGTGACTGGATCATCTTTCCTGCGGGTCCTTTTGGGAGCAACGAATGTGTTGTGCGTAGACCTCTCTTGACGGTTCCTGGCATTTATTCGATGTATCATACCTCCCTGTATCTTTGTGTGTGTATACATCTACGTAATCTGGACTGGACTGCCACCTCATATGCGGGGATGATATACTTTTTAGATGGACTCAAGCATGATCTTAGAATATTCTAAGATCGTGGACTCGAGGATAATTTGGGAAGTAGTGTATTTTTTATGGAGAAAATTTAGAGACTTGTATTCTAAAATAATGTATTTTTTATCCAGTCCATCGCTGGGTTTTGCAAACGGTCAGTGTGCCTGACACGCTTGAGGAATGGGAAATTTGACAATCAGAGAAATGGTTCAAACATTAGCCGAAGGCAAATTTTGCATTCAATTCTCAAAAAAAATCTTATTTAATTTGGACCTCTTTCATAGCCGTTGGCTGGAAAAAATAAAGCCTTGGTTTGAGTACCAGTGTCTGGTCCATAGAGGCTTCTAAATTTTTGCCCTGGGAGGTGGCAATCCAGATTTTATGTACAATTAATGTATTTATGTGTGCGAAAATATCCATATCTATGAGTGGACGCCAATACGTATGCTAAATTCAGCTGATTGATAAAAGTCTGGCCTTTTCATACCTTTGGAAATTGTTATTTATCAAAGGACATACACCTGAAATTTTTTTGGACGCATTTTGACGATGTTCATCGTGCAATATCCTCTACGATGATCATTGTAGTATTCAGTGGGATCAATTATGAATAGATCTGTGGGTACGGTCAATTTAACTTCCAGTCATAACTGTCCGTATTCTTCAGACATCTGCAGTGCACATGCCTGACTTTTTTCAATGACTCCGACTTAGTAGTTTGTACTACTTAACGGAGGAATGATTGGTGGAAAGGGCCCTTAGTGATTATTTGGACCATGGCGCCACCACATTGGCTGCTATCTTATCCTAGTTGCGTTGATTTTTTTGTGATTGTTCCAATTCATAATGTGCATATTGCGCTTCCCGCACTTCGAGAACAAACCACGTCTTGATTTCGCCCCGACACCTTCCTTCCCGCTGTCTTCTCTTGATGAAAATCTCTGCGGTAGCTAAAAAGTGAAGTGTTGGTCCATTTCAAAGTATTAGCAATAGATGTCGCCGGTGCTTTCTGTTTTCGCACTGAGCTGTATTTCTTGATGATTTCTTTCTTATCTCCTACGGTAACACGAGGGAGAGTGTGTGCTAGAGGTTCCATTCTTTTGTTTACTCCACGAAGAAATTGTTTAAGATGTCCAGGAGTGGAATTTGTGGCGAATTTAGCTCAAATCACATCAGACTTGTTTATTTAGTTTAGTATTATGGTGTACCAAAGAATGTGACGCACTCATTGATGGTGCTGCCATCTGTGATCCTAAGCCGAACAGTATTATTATCATTATAATTATTAGTAATTTGGTGTCATTGTGTGAATGGCGTATGATCTTGATTTTGTTTAGGCAGCAGTCCAAAGGTTTCGGCGCTAGTCGTCCTGTTCTATTCTTCCATTGGGAGAGCGGGGGACACGAATCCCCCAACCTTTCTCCTCGGCCCACCCCCGCTCTCCCTTCCCGCAGTTTTCTGTGGAAACCATTTCTTTAAAGAGTCGTGCCTTTTCCCAGAAATCCAATACTTCCTCCCATCAACCCCAGCTGCGGACACGAAAAGAATGAGGCGAGGTAGTCTTCAGTCGTCTATGATGCAACGTTTGCGTAAATTATTGAAGGAGTTCGATCGTACTACCCGGGATAGATAACCGGTAATCATGGGTTGGAACTGCCCGGTTCTCCCCAGATTTTCCTAATATCTGTTAATGTTCCAACCCACTCTCCGCAATGGTATCTTTTTGACTCGCGGACTTTTTTTCTTGTAATCTTTTGAAAGCAAAACATAGCTCGCAGTAGGCCGAAAAAAACTCTGGCTATATGATGATGCAACGTGTCGCGGACGGCTCCAAACGGCGTTGGGATGTTTTGAAAGAATGGATCCGAAAAATCATTACTTTCGTTCGGATTTGATGATGGGGAACGAGAAAGTTCGCTGAGTTTTGAAATATTTTGCCGTCGATCACCGCTGCTGAGCATTTGGATTGGGGGGAGGGGAGGAAGGGACTGCCTGCAGGGGAAAGTGACCTTCCGTCAGCAAAAATTGGAGCTGGGGGAGTGAACGGTGCTGGTGGCTCCGTGCACAGCCCCAACTGCAACGCGGGTTTTCCGCGGAACGGCGTTCGTGGTTTGTTTGGCTCGTTCCTCGGTTACCATCGCGACGCTCCCAACAAATCAACCGACGGATACAAATTTCCCGGCCTAATGAGTGGAGTGACTTCTCTCCCATTTCGTTTTAAACTCTCTATCTGGCGTTCAGCGGTGGAGATATCGTGCGGCGGATACTCATTGGCGGAGGGGTAACTCACGCGTCATCATCTCCTTAAGGGCAGGAGAGGAGAGCTTCGTTCTTCGGTTTACCGAGCCGGGGAACGAGAGATCATGTGCTCCCAAGCGCCTCCCTACCTCTTGGAGAGGTATCGCGTGAGTCAAGTTCGTTGCTAGGCGAAGTCTGAATGGATGGGTTATGTTCCGTCGCCTCGGTTTGTCTCTCTGAAAGCGATTGTGAAACCACCGTGTAGTGTGCTTCGAGTGAGTAATTATTTTGCCCCTCTTAGAGTGAAGGGGAAGGGCAGGAGGAAGAGTAAGAGAGTACGGCGGAGTGAGCGGGCGAGCTGGAGAAAGTCCTTTTTCGAAGTTTCCGTGACGCCATCTTCATGGTTGTTTTTATTAGTTTTTTTTATTGTTCCTCTTCGTTTCGATCTCGTAGTGGGGGGGGGAGGGAGTCCCTTCTCCGCCGTGCTCTCTGGTTTTTGTAAGGGGGTGGAAGCGAAGGGGGTTGTTCGTTGCTAGGTGTTTCACACTTTCTTAACAACACTCAGAGAGAGCCTCACTTCCATCTTGTTTCAAAGGAAGGCACTCTCCTCTGGGGGCTACAGCTTCCCTCCCCCTTCCCAAGAGAGAGAAAGAGAATAGCGAGCGCTCGCGATAGTGTGTGAGTCACGTAGCGGAGAATTCACTTTTTCTCATTTTTTCTATCCCCCTCTCCCCCGAGTGTTCTCTCTCCGTATTTTTTTTCCTTCCCCTCTCTGACTCTCTTTCTCTCTGTCTTTGCCTGTTCTCTCCCCCTCTCACGGCTTATGCGGTGGTGATGGCACTCGAATAAGTGGAGAGCTTTTCTGGGGGAAGAGAAGCGTGCGTGCTCTCTGTGGGGTTGACGACAGAGTCTGGTTTCATTCCCCCAAACAACAAAAACAACAGAAGGGGTCGCCTCGTTTTTGGTGTCCGAGCAGCGACGAGCTCCCGTTTCTAGCTCCCCTTTCTCCCTTTCCCCTCCTGCCCCCCTCTATGCTTCTCTTAACCGAGAAAGGAAAGAAATAGAAACCCTTAACAATCCCACCCCCATTCCCTACACAACCTTCCTCCCTCCTTAGAATGTATATAATGTTCCGCCTGTCAGCTCCTCTCCTCTGAAAAAAGCACGTCTTGTAACAAATCTTTGGGATTATATTTCCATGTTTGTATCTTTTTCTAACGTGTGTCGCGAATAAAATTTACAGAAATTGGAAACAAATATGATTGGTTTTTTTATTGCTGTGTAACAATCCTGAGATTTTCTTTTGCGTATAGAATTGTGGGAAAACGGCGTGGATTCGACTCTGCGTGAGGAAAGCACCCACGGTTGAAGGGCGTTGATGGATACTAGCTGGTTTTGAAAACTCCTGAATTATCGCTGAACGAGCTTGGATTTCTCAACCTTCATTTCGCGGCCCACTGGATTCGGGTCTCCTGAAACGGTGTCAAGTTCAATGGAAACTTATCACCTTTTATGGCTAACAAAATCTGATTGTCGTACCTCTCTACAATGGTTTCATAACCGTTTTGCCAGGATGCGAAAATGTGTCAGTTCGTGATTGATTTGACACTTTTTCTCTTCGGCTTATCGCTTCGCTTGAGGTTTTCCATCTGGGAAGGTTACATTGGGTAATACTTTATTCCTTGGGAAAATAAGCGACGGTTGAAAATGCCTCTGTTCACTTACATTTCAGCTGAAGTACATGTGGAATATTGAATAGTGTGTGAATGTTTATTCTACATTAAAAAGAATTTAGACTAATTCAAATCTCAACGTGAGAATAGCTCATAGTTGCTGAATCATAGGGCAGATTATGTAATAAAAAGTGGGGGAGTTTTGCGGAGTTTATTCAAAATGATTATTAAAAGTTTCCAGAATGTAATGCCTGAGGCTCCAGCGTAATTGTTTTGCAGGGCATTCATTTTCACTGTCTATTATGTTACGTAAAAGTCCTCACAGCCTCACCTCGTGGTGCATGATTGCCGACCTATTTGTCTACAATAGAATGGCCGTGATATAATGGCCTGAAATATTGAACCGTCTTCTTTTTCATAATTGACAATGGTCACATTTAAACACCACCAAACTACAACTAAAAGGTCTTAACGGGTGGCGAGGATAGAGATCCACTGATACGTGTATACTAAGGCCAACGGCGCGTTAAATTAAAACATGGAAGGGGTACTAGCTCTCTGCACAAAAAAGAACTTTGAAACTTAGCTTAGTGATAAACTTAGCTCGGAGTAGGTACGCATCGGCATCGGGGGCTTTCCATTCAAGGTTTAAAAGATAGCGCAGATCGGAACACATCAGCGCACACAAACTACAATGGATGGAACAATGTGAAACATTATGTTATCTGCTGGAGGATAGCTTTCTGCATGGCTTTCTGTAGGCCACGGTCGAATTTTTTTGTAAATATTTTTAAATTACGTTCAAAATAGAAGCTTACAAAGGAAAGATTTTTACCATAGAGTAATAAAAAACATGGCATTATCCACGTTTGACGCCTTTACTGAATATCAGCACATGAACAACAATCGCAGATACCATTATCGTAGCTCTTTTCTTCTTAAACACTACCGCGGACGTCAACAATGCTGCCGATCTGTTTTGAATTGAGCTGCTGTGCATTGTGTTGTGAGGTGAACAGTGCACTGAAGTAAATGGGAAGCTTCCATTATTTAATAAGCGAGTATGAACTAATATTAATTTATCATCGAGTGTTTAAAAAACGTTCGGCCTCATTGAATAGACTGATTGATCAAGGGGATGGTTGCCATTTATTTACTCTTTGATTGTTGCCGCTGTAGTCCGTCCCGATGCGATCGATGCCAAGGCTCTGTTCAGCACAAACACACGATGGACAATTCTGCCCTTGAGGGGCTTTAATGCCAACGGAGCACCCAAAGAAAAGGTTGAGGGGCATTACGACTTCCCTAGGAATCGAGCTGTTGACCTTCAGCATGCACGGCCAATAAGCCGACCGATACAACTGCGCTCACGATTCCCCTTTTATCGTGTCAATCAAGGTGAAAGGTAGCGAGGCTAATCTGGATAATGAAACGTTCTCTCCATGCGAGTTTCGGTATTTACCTGGACCAGTTCCAATATCGCAGATGTAACTAACGGTATTGACTCACCTACGACACGTGTCTAAACATTCATACATGCGCGTAAGTCATCACCGGTCTCAAGTTGGCTGCTACGCAAAACACGCGTAAGTTTCTCCTTGCTGAATGGGAATTCTCGTAAAGGAAGATTTTGTTTTTTTTTAAACAAAATGTTTCAAAAATTCTGCACGCTGATTGGTGTCATTCATTTCACTATATGCAGGTTTGCAGGAAAAATTAAGGACAAATTAACTCCAGCGTAGCATTAGCGAGTATTTACATTGTATTTCCGACGATGACGGCGTACAGGGAACACATTAACGTAAACCTCGTGTTGAGTCACAAAACAGCGTAGAATAAATTCAAGTCCGCATTAGCTTGAGCACAGATATATCTGTGAGCGTGCATCAACTTTGGGTGCCGTGTCACAGTCGTTTTTAAAACCTAACTTTCTTTTCATTTGTTGAGTTTCATGTCCAATATGAGAAGAAAACATCAAGAGTGGAGATTAAAATATTACGTTGCTATTGGCGTGGCAAATATATTTTTTCGATTTTCATTCGCTTTCATTTCGTCGTCAATTTTAAGATCAACACTGAGATATAATCTCTGTAGTTGTCATTAACTGATTTAATGTATTTAATGGCGCTAATTTTTTCATGAACGATTTTTGGTTTGTAACATTAATTTAGCGATAAGAATTTCTGTGATGTTTAAGGTTAATCAAATTTTTTCTATGATCCCACCTTTACAAGATTCACGAAACCTTACTAACTCCACTTGAAAACGTATCTTAGTTACTACAGCAATCACTGACGGACGGAACACACTTGGGGCTTGTCGGCAGGGCAAGGAACGGGGCCCACGTTAATAAACAAGTCGCAAGAGAAGAAAGGGGAAAACCAATTTCAAGGCCCCTCCGGGGCCCCCAAAGCCTCGGGGCCCATAGGCAACTGCCTACTTTGCCTCATTGGTGATCCAGCTCTGCCAACAATGCATGGGAAAGTTACACTTAAAATTTCACGGTACCGACCAACCGAGCGCCAGTGAATTCGTTAACATTCGTCGACATTGGGACACGCCCATGCGATGAGGTTTTTTCAGGGAGGAGGATAGTTTATTACGGTATTTCGCTCCACGTGGACGGTGTTTCCGAGGAAAACGACCGAATCGGTGCTGTCATTTCTTTTTTTAAATAAGGCAAGCAGTTGGATGTATTGTCTCCGCGTCTCGCTCTTAGCCACATCCTGAAGCAGTCTTCCGGTCTCGTCAAAAGCGGGTAATGAGCTAGAGGCGATTCGGAGAGTGCTTTATTTGGGGCGAAAGAGGAGTCGGGGGGGCGATCGATTCACGGTTGGGGACCGGATTGTGGTCGTCTCAGACCAAATTGGAGTGGAAAATACATATATACATATGGGAAAAGAGAGAGAGAAGCCGAGGAATTAAAAAGAAGCACTCCATCATTCTCGGATCGAGAAGAGGAATATCTTGATCAAGAGATGGGAGGAATATGAAAATATATCGATACACGGTAGGTCCTCAAGGCATTGAAGGCTTCCGCGGAGTGGTGGAATAGGCGTGGCTAATTTTCCGGGGTGTCCTCCGCATCGATACCAGGGGCGGCTCCAGACCAGACGGTCAGGGGGGGGGAGGGCACCAGCGGCTCAAAAAGGGGTTCGTGGGCCTCGTCCTGGTAATTCACAACAAACTATGTGCAAAATGGCGCGCTATAAGTGGTTTGGAAACAAAAGTTTGTCTTTTACTAATAGCATATTTCCCTTTTAGATTACCACCAAGTTTCAACTAATTCCAGAAATTATTTTGATTTACATTTGCATTTAGCTTGTAGTTTTAAAAACAGTTTTAGTTTTTTCAAAATTAACTGGGTTTTAAAGTAAAATATCTAAAACTTCAATAACAATAAAATCAACAAAATAATTTAGGCTTTAAAAGCCTAAGGTCTATGACAAAGAAATACGCCGGGTTTGTGGGGAGGGGGGGGGGGAAGGGGCAATTGCCCCTACGGCCCTCTCCCTTGAGGCCGCTAATGGTCGATACATCTTCGTAAGACAGTTTCGCCGGTGTTTTAACAGACGCATTTAAGTATCAAGTGTAGATGCAGGTTTCTGCCCGTCTTGTATAGGCCTTGGTTTTTCCCGCGCTGCGTTCTGATCTATGAGGTCCTTAAGTTGGTTGGAGCGATTTTTATTTATTGACAGATTTGCGTGAAGCTTTGCTTACGTGTTCTCATTGGTGATGCCTACAGATGAAAATGGAAAAAAAATCATCGCACGGACTTGTTTTTTTTGGGAAATTCAATGCTATTTTCACACGTAGCCTTATGGAACATGACATATTTCCTAAGAATTCGATTGCGTATATGAACAGATTTTCTTGAAAAATTCTAAATAATTCATTTCATATTACCTATTTTAATTGTTGCTAACAAATACCATGGTGTAACGGCGAGTTTAATATTCAAAAACAAAATATTACCACACAATTACGCCCGAATTTCGAATACCACACCGAAAACTCTAGTCATAGCATGCTTTAATGAAGGGAAAAATTAAAATACTTACTATTCTTATATCATTTCCATTACTGCCTGAACTTATGATCCTCATATTTTTTTCACTTACTTGAAAAATCATTAAAATGTGCACTCAATGACCCACAATTACCGCTCCAGCCACCTTAATAGTCCTACTCGATGAATATAGAATATTATCTATATTCATGTCCTACTCCTTCCGAGTCAGTAAGGCTGTCGCAATACTGAAACTTTTGAACAATTGGATGTGCAATGAAAACTAAATGCCAATTTAGAATAAATAAATTTTTATTTCCGATTGGAATGCAAAGTTAATATAATACAATCATGAAATTTGAAAGCAGTTCAATGATCCCCTGCTGTTAATTCTAATGAAATAGGCTTCTTTGGAAACGAACTCAGCTTCAGAAAGCAACTCAACATAATCAAGTACGTAAAGCATAAGGATAGAATTGCATCCTTTTTAATGAATTGCTTTATTTGGGAAATAAATCGCACAAATTTCATTGTTTTTTTACCTTTTTAAATGCCTTTTTTAACTTACGGACATTTTGATTATTTCAACTGCCAGAATACTGGGGGAGGAAGCTTCAAAACTGTTGAACTATACAGAGGAATATCACACGCTGCAACAAGACCAAAAACATCATGACTGAGCAACAGGGGAGTGTCGAACTATCAAGAGTGTACAGTATCGGAAACCGATGTACCTATTTAAGATTTCCGATAATTAACTGAGTTTCCGATACGTATGCATTTTAAGAATATTACGGTACACCGATCTATATTTTTTTCTAAATTGTATTTGCAAAAGGGATCGAGCTGCCATTTGGATCTACCATCATGCAATAATCCAAAGATAAAATCACACAAAATTAGAAGTGAGGACGAACATTCCAAAAAACACAACTATAACTGCTAATGAAGAAAAAAGATATTGGGACTTTTTTATACAACGATGTTTCCGGTGTATTGGCTCCAAGAAAATACCGATATTGGAAAAAATATAGCAGCTGAACCGGTATGTCGATTTCTTCCTCCCATCTCAATCAAGAACGAACAAAGGATTGGTTTGGTCTCAATGTGAGGAACACTATGAAGACGAATGGCGCTCAAGTCCCAAGACTGACGCGCATCATTATTCCTTCTCGTGATTTTCTTTAATTTCCCGGCAATCTTTCCGTCGCGAGGTCGTTTGCTCTCAGCATTACGTGACGTGATTCTTTCCTCTCACCGGTGCGGTGCGTTCCACCTCATTCTGGAATGAAATACGAAGAGGAATGAAGTCACACGCGCTTGAATATCTGCAACGTCTTCCGTAATTCCATTTTGTTTTCCATATCAGCTTGCAAACCTACTCGTTGATGTGGTGTCCCTTATTATTTTGCAGCAAATAACTAAAATATCTATAATAGCCGAGAAACAGTCAAGTTATGTGAACGTTTAAGCACCAGTTAAGGTTTATGAATTCCTATTGGATCGAAGCCAAGACTAAAGACAGCCATAATTTCTAGCTTATCACTCCATCCTCCATCATCCTCCATACTTCATCCTCATAAAATACTTTAAAATTTTCATTTTCGCGGTAAGAAATACATTGCAAAGATTTTATTGGGGTGTTAAATTTTCTAATTTTCTGTACGCCCTTATTCAGGAACGGAACGTTAGGAGTCGATGGCTCATGTACATTAATATCTGCCACGTCTTCTTTCATTGCATTTCACTAGGCGAATTAACTTGGAGTTTTACCTAGTCAAGTAGTATATCGTACTATTTAACCGATTTAGTTAATAGTCCTTCAAACTCTGTAATATTTATCCTCCGCTACAGCAAAAAAAAACGAATTTAATACATAAAATGCCATTTAATGGAGTTGTTTTGAAACTCTTCGGATCTGAATCGAAAAATCGAATGGATTACTAAAAAGATTGTACTTCGAAAATTCGAGCGAAAACAATGAAAAATATATCGGTAGAGAGCTGCTAAGTATCATTGTCCGGGTGTCCTGTTCGACTGAGACATTGATCTCAATTTATATCATAGGAACTTACGGTACGAAAACTACAAAATAACCACTAGACAAGCAGATTTTAATTAGATTGAGATTCTAAAGTAGAAGTCCAATAGGTCATTAGAACTTTTCCAATATTCATTTTTCCTATTCCACATTCATAGTGAGGTTACGTATTTGAGTTATAATTTCAAATTTAATTGATACACGGCTTTCAAAATTTTAATCGTTATTTACGGCGAATTATTTTGGTTTTTACTAACGATATTTGAATTTCATCTCTGCAGGAGAATTCCTCGAGTGGTAGGTGAGAAGTTTACTCCATAACACTGGAAAATGCAGGCAAGACTTTGGTTGTTTCAATGCTATTATTTCATTAGCAACTTTTATTAATGATGGAGAATGAAGTGGAAATAAATTGATTCAAAATAACTCTAGTTTTCCTCATGAAAACCTTAACCTACACTGTGTAAGTTGCTTTAAATTCTGTGGCCGGTATTGCTGTAATTTTCCCCTTTGATAGCTCAGAGATCACCCAAGTTCCACTATCTATTTTTAATACGGATCGTTGGGGCAGTAAAATCGAGCGTCAAAATAAAACGTTTTTTTTAACGCTTCCAGCGTTTTAAACGTTACTTCATGCGTCATTTTTCACCCCGCGTACTCCAGTTCCGAGGCCATTGCTCTCGCCATATTCTCGAATAGATTTATTTGGTCAATATTTTTTCACGTTTTATAATGACTCACAACTTCGATCCTTGGTTTTTTTGGAACCGTGGAGCGATTTATTTATATTCCAACTGCCTTTACCTATCCTACGTCGTGTAGGAGAGAAGAGATGCAGATATAAACGTGTTTTTAAGAGTACTCAACAAACGCGGCCCCTTCCTCCTGGCAGGCAGCACTCGAGAGAAAACTTTTTTAATACGAGGCGAGTTTACAAGCGTTTTGCTCACGTTATGGACCTTCTAGTCGCTTTCATCTCCTTTCGTCGTACGCGGCTTGAAAAGCTCTTTCATCTTCATTCACCGGCAGAGCCTGAAACTGTCTCTCGTGTTGAAGGCGATGCCAACCAAAGAGGGGAGAAGATCTTAAAGATATTATTTCGAAAGGGTGATTATCCGGGAACGCTTTTAGATTGTCACCGCACGGGTCTTTTAGAAATAGATTTAATTGCCCCTTGGTCCACCTGTGTACACATGGAGATAGAAATATTCCTCACAGCTATAATTCCTTTGATATGCATACAAAGTGCTACGGATAGGGTACCTCAGTGAGTACTGCGATTTATTTTTTTTCTAGGCCACTTAAATTTATAAACATGATAATAGGCGACAAAACCACCACCTCCAATTCTGAGTAATTTTCGTCATAACCCAATTTCACCGTTGAAAGAGCAATTTCAGTCATATGTAAGCGTATATCACAGTTACAAAGTAAAGTGATGTCAACCTTTTAAGTCTTAGCCGTCTTCAGAGCCCCTCTAAACATCCACAAATCTGCAGAACATTCCCTGTAATTGAATTTGAACCTTGGAAGAGAAGCAGCGTACAAGGTACTTATACTGGAAAATGGCAATGGGGATAAATATGAGTATTGGAATATCGAATGGAATGATTAAATGATATGGGAGTTATTCACAAATACAAATCCGTTCCCATAACTCAGCTGTATTTCATCTGTGGAGGGAGAAACATAAAATAATATAAATCCATCCTTTGTGAAGGAAGTATATTCGTGAAGGAATCCGAATAGACGTTAATTGGGCCATTCGAGTCCCATTTGTAAAAAATGTAAGATCTGAACGTAGATACGAATGGTCGAGAGTATCTACTTCACATTTCATATACTCATAATATTCGAGCACTTCCCCCAGTATATACTAAGCTGTTAGAACTAGCTGTAGTAGAGAACTGGCTGCTGAATGATATTTCGTGAATTGCAAATCAGTCGGCAGTTGCTCATGATGAATCTTTAATAATTCAATATTGGCTATAACGTCTGTTTGAGTCAGCCATGGATCCCCAACGATCATTTTTTTTAAATTTGGAATGCATTGTTCTCGAAATGAAAGAGATTTAGCTATAAAATGTACCATCATACGTCTACACCAAGATGTTAAGAATCTATGTATTTGACAAGATTGAGAACTAGGAGATGGAATTGAGCGCTAGTTGACAGAAAGGTTACAAGAAAGCTGGTTAACATTTTTCAGAAGAGTCAAAGAACTTGCTTTGAGTTTCGTAACACTTTCTTAAACCTTGTCTCTAAACTTACAATTTTTGAGATCATTTGATGAAGCTACTCAATATCGAACCTCTGCGCAAAATTTGCATGGAAATAATTCATTCGCCTGCGCTGGGATTTGAACCCAGATCTCCCGATTTCGCGCCGGGTGCCTGAAACAATGAAGCTACCCAGGAATCCTCTTACACTGTGAATTTGTTTGAAGAAAAATTCGATAACTAACAACTCCGATAGACCTGTCGATGAACTAATTACCTTGCGTGTGAGACATAAGCTTTCACAGTTTCTAAAGCTAAAAACACTTTGCTTTAGGTTAATTTTGATGATAATGCCTAAGATTTTGATAGCAACGCTTGACCTTTAGACAGGGGTCACCCAGTGATGCTCAGAGATGGAAGCTTTAAACATGACCGGAGCAAAGGTGACCCTGAACTTGAGTTGGAATATCAACAAGGGAGACGCGAGAGATGTTTCGCAACGGGAGAGGAAAATTTTCTAGTCAGGAAAATTTTCTAGCTTATCTATGACGCAAAATGCAAACGCTTCGCCGTTCAAATCGTTAACGTAGAGGATATCTCCTCGTAATATGCATGTTTGACGTGCAAATATCCCCCTGGCAACACAGTATGCCTTCGGCTTGCTAGTAGAGGGTGCTGTCTCTGTGTTCGGGAAGATGGGCGATCGCTGCTAAGCCCTCAAATGTCATTACAAAGCTTTCATTATTTTGCATTGGAGAAAGCGCGGTAGAGAGCTACCGGATGAGTTTGCCAATATTTTTGATACCCAGGGCACAGGGCAGGGCGACTGAAAGGAAGTGAGATCATGGTTTTTGGGATCGGGGTGGCTGTAGGGGGGGAGGAGGACCAAGGTTTTTCGGGAGGACGGGAAGGGCAAAGGGGGGGGAGGGGATCGCGGAAAAGGGTACATATACCCTGCGCGAAGGGATGGTGAAGGGATGATGAGGGTGGGGAGGGGGAGTATTGTGGTTCTGGGAGGGGAAGGGGGAGAGAGGCCAGGGGACGCTCCGAAGTATTGATCCAGGACCAGGGGGACGCGAGGGGGGCCCAGGAAAACCTGAGGGGGGGAGAGGGGGAGGCAGAGCAGAGGGTGTTGTATGTGTGTGTGTGTGTGTGGACTGTGGAGAAGGGAGAGGAGGAATCGTGTGCGTATGGAGTTGGAGAGTTCCTTGCCTTTCCTCCCGTGCTTCTGGAGCCGCGGTGTCTGGTGGGGACACCTTCTGGAAAGTTTCCGAGAGGAGGGGAAAAGGAGAGAGATGGGGGAGGGGCGGGGGGGGGAATGAGGAGAAGGAGGTAGGGAAAAGCGTGTGTCATGGTGAAGCCGGGATGCTGGGAAAGGGGGGGGGACCACCACGTGGTCCCTTGATTTTTTTCTCTTCCTATAGTGATTTTCTCTCGCGCCGTAAAGTTGTGTGCTCGGTATGGGGCTCCCGAACTCTCCTTGGCGCCGTCCCAAGAAGCGCTAAAAAAGAATAAAAATAAAACCCCGAAGACGGCGGCGTCCAATGTGGCAGACCGCTTGAATACTTCCTTATCACTGTGTGCGCCTTCCTTTCATCGTAAGATGGCGTCGGGCACCCGACGGAGACTGCATGGATAAAAGAGCTTCGCGTTCAGAAATACGCCAAGTTCGTTCACCCCTGAGCTTTCTCTGCGTAAAGGATCGGGCAAAACGTACGAGCTCGCACGCCATTAATTACATTATTCCAGAAATGACCTGGCCAATTATTAATCAGAGGAAAATTACGCTGCGGATTAATCAATTACTAGTCACATGTCATCTCCGGGACTGAATGCTTATTTTGAAATAAAAAAGTGTTTACAAAAAGTGTTTCAAAATGGAATTCTTTTGAAAAAAGGAGTTTTACTTAAGGCAACCATAAGTATGCACTGCTCTCTCATTGTCGCATTGTGGATAAAATAAGAGCGTTTAGTAGAAATATTTAGATTCATTGCTGAGATAAAAATTGTCAATAAGAGCGTTTAGTAGAAATATTTAGATTCATTGCTGAGATAAAAATTGCAGAGAAATTTTTTCACGATAATTCTTAACTTTCAAAGAATATTTCACTCATATTCACTGGGACCTCGGGATCATTCCACATTACTCATTATTTTCCGTAAAAGAATCAATGACATTAATGAGGTCCAAATGCATGCTTACTAGGTTATCCGAACACGATTACTATGCCACCCAAGACTGGTTTTATAATGTCTGATTAAACAACTTCTCGTCATGTGGGGACGCTCTTGCATAGATAACGTTCAAGCCAATTTTCTGACAGTCCGATGATCTTTACAATACATACGATACAATTTACATCTCTTGAGAGTAAAGGCTGCATCACCGAAATACATAAGCTAACCAGACGTAATTGAACCGTGCCTAAGATCTCAATAAGTGTTTTAATGATAATTATTTACTCTCTAATATTTTTAAGTATCCGAAAAATGACAATAAAGTTAGTGTGAGGTTCTTTATATAAGGAATACCTCAGTTCTGTCAATAATGAGAATTGGTCTAGGCATCGTGCCCATTAAAATCGCAGAAACATCTTCGTCGGATGTAATTCTGATCATTTGACGTTACTCTCCGAACAAATTAAGTATTCTATACATCAGATATCAACCCTACACCCACTTAGTTCCCCATTAGATACGTAAGCGCATTATAATAGTTGAGCTATGCAGAGTCCTTGTCAAAAATCATTCTACCACAGTGAGGATTTTGCCACGGAGAGTTAACTAACAAGCCTCAGATTGGATTCACACGGCAGTCGAGTTCCTGGGATTTCTATCGGTGACGAGGAAATTGCCATTTGACATTGAAATCTTTATCGTGGAATAACATGTTGGAAAATTGAAGATACTTCTGGTTATCAGTTCTCACTATCTGCGATACGTTTGAAGGAATTCCCAGATGGATGACAATTTCAGCACGTAAAGTGAACTCATAAGTGAATTAAATCTTAATTGGGTGAAATTTCTTGAAACGTAGCCCTGCACTCCGAAGACTTCTGAATATAATAAAAGATGGTAGTTTCTGCTCTTAAGAGTTTAATCACTGTCTAATAATCACTATATGATATCCAAACGAAACCTGCAACCCACAACTGCGCAAGTATGCATTAGAACGTTAGGGACCCCTTGACCACAGCGATATTTTTGATTTGCTATGGAGAACATAACTCGGCAGTGGCAACCCTGGGTCCCTGAGATTCAGCCTTTGACTTTAATGTAAATGATTATAATTAATATCAGTGGCTCTAGGATAAGGAAGGGCTAAGGTAGTCAACTTCTCCGTCCAATTGTCTTTGAATTAGTTCCATCCGTTGTGTGCTGATTTATTGTTTCTGATATGGCTGTGTTACTTAGCGCGTGACGACATTGAATATTGCATTCTCAGTTTCGTAAATCAAACGTTATCGCTCTCGTAACATTTTCGTTGTGCCTGGCGTTCAAAGCAGATATGTATGTACATGAAACCAAGAGAATAATTTGGAAAGTGGTTTAAAAATAATTGTTTTCGACACGTCAGCTTACTTTGTGATTAAATTACATTTTTGGAGTATACATTTAGTGACATTCATCTTCTTCCCACTTTCTTCCTTGCTTGCGCCTGTTTGCGTCAGCGTATCCTAAGATTATTCCATCTCTACATTGTCCCGCCATCTTTTCCTTGGTCTGCCCACACGATGATAGTGATATTCAATACTATGCAATTATTTTTCGATGACTGAGTGCTTTTGGGCGTTCCTCCGCGTCATGGTGTTGATTGGTGACGACGATTTCTCCAGCCATCCTGCTGACGTCTTTAGGTCAGGAGACGCTAGAAGGATGGCTGGAGAAATTATAATCACTACTTAATGGACATTACGCGGAGGAACGCCCGAGAGCAGTTACTCATCTAGCTGAACACCATGCAAATCTTTCAATCAACCAGTTATTATTAATTTTTTGATATAAATTCGATTGATTCTCTCAATTCTAAGACAGACCCATTGGTCCAAAGTGCGAACCATCTTGATGAGTACCAATGGAGACCTATGGCCTATCCAAAAGCCAGGATGTCCCAAATGGGTGTCTCCCTGATGTCCCTGGGTTATGACATTGGAGTGACCAGGCAATGTTTCTGAGTCTTAGCGTTTCCTAGACATTTGCGAAATAGGTGGGATGTGGTTTTCTCATCCTACTAGTACAATCTGCAACATGGCGTATCATAAATTGCCAAGGTTGTGAACGTGCGTCTTTATTCGGGGTGGCCGATTAACAGCTCTATCATTGTTCTCAGCTTGTAGTAGTGATGGAAGCATTTCTGCATCACTAGAGTTTGGCGGACAATGAACATTCAAGCTTGCCTCAGGCTTTGTGCTGATTGCCAGATCTCAAGGTCTTGGACTGTAGACCACCCCTTGATCTCAGACTTCACTACAGCGAGTATAATTGGTACCGTTGGCTCTGGGCTGACGGTATTACTGTGAACTACCATCAATTATTGTAGTCTTCCTAAATGTTGTCGGAGAAACGTGCTAGAGGAATTTAATGAGAAAAATATAGTGTATACCAAAACCTGGTATTGGCAGCGCAGTCATAGCTGTTTCTATAGACGTTTCACATTTGTATATTATTTCATGGGTTTAAGAGGCCAGAAGACACGAGTAAGGGGAGAAAAAAGCTCAAGCCTTCGTTTTCCGTTAAAAATAAAAGAACGTGGTCTGCGTCGGACCAGACGGTGGAAGTTATACTTCTTTGGCCGGTCGCACACACCCGCTCACACACACAGGCAGACAGGATATATAAATGAAATAAAATACATTTTTTCTCTATTATTCAATATATTTCTCTTCGATATATTGTTATGAGTGATTTAATTTTTATTATATACACCTATATACTATATGTACGTTTTTGTATGGTTTTTTGTACGTTCGAACTTTGAAAAGAAGTTTTGTTAAAAAAAAATCGCCCCAACCGGGAATCGAACATGGGACTCTTAGGTGAGAGTCGAGTGCGCTACCGACTCACCCATCGATGCTCTTGTTCAAAGTTCGAACGTACAAAAAACCATACAAAAACGTACAATTGTGGATTTTTCTCACCCAAAAAAGAGCGTGACGCGGTTTCTCGACCAACATCCCATCCCAAAAGTCTCCAACGGGCGCAAAGAAGTATAACTTCAAAAATAATTTTCTAAGTCAGGCATCAAGTTTCGCTTCGTCCTTCGCCTTTCATGCCACCTCCTCGTCCCGGCTACCGCCTTCACCGCCGCCTTCACCGCCGAAAAGCGAGGACCAACGCAGAGGAAATTGATCCGCTGGACCGGACAGCGCGACACATATTGGATAATGAGCGTGGGACAGGAGAATGAGGGATCATTTTCTGGTGTTGACGAGGGGAGATTACTCGGTTTACGGATGAGTACACCCTGCCCCCGCTGGAAGCCGTTCGTGGCGATTTGCCAAGGGCGTGGTGGCTGTTAAAGGGAGTCTGGTGATTTAATTCGCTATTGCGGGCGCTTCTGTTTAAAGTAGCGAATTTCCTGGCCCATCCGCCACACCTGTGGCCCGCCTAACCTGGGGGCTCTCCCGTTGCCGACCCGTGCGAGGTCAGGGGGCCCGATCTCCATCGATTGGAAGCGGCCAATGGAGCTTTCGGCGGCCGGCAGCCGGTCCACGAGGAGGCCTTATGGCTCGTCCTCGCTTCGGTCCGAACTCGATCGAAACTGCGATTGAATTCCGCTTCTCATACACCGCCACATTGAAGAAATGAATACTCGAAGATAAACCTGAAGGCCGTTTAAATACGACACTTGTTATTTCAGCACTGAGAATCGAACCAGATTCAACAAACTCAAAATCATTTAATGTAAAAGGCTCAGTGGTATTCGATGAATGTGTCGTATTCGATTTTCCATATTGAAAATGGAATCAAGTACGATACTTTTTTTCAACTTATTTTTCATCAGTCTCGTATCCAACTGCCAATAACAGGAGAGTAGGGCATTTCAAGGAAATACAAGTGGAGGCGATACAATCAACTAAGCACTGTTCTCATCTCGAAGAGGTGTGGTGTCGTGTGGCGAGTTTTCCGCTACTTGTAGAATGGACTCCTGGACCATGTACCATAAAATTGATCGGAAAATATAAAAAAAGGGAGTTTTGGTGTTATAAAAAACGTTAGGTACAAATGTATGAATGATAAATGTAAACAAGCACATCAGCTTCTGCGCATGGGCCGGACAGAAATCGAAACGAAAAGTTGGATCGAATGAAAGGGTTCATCAAAGACCTTCAGAATCCAGTCCTGAGTGTGCTGAATTGAGTTCGATTTTCAGTACTTAAGTAAGAGTTGCGTGAAACAGCCTAATAATCTGTCTCACACGTACTACGTGCAAGTTTTACGTTCAAGTCCCGGGATAATATGAGCTACAGCTTTTCGATGATAGGAAAAATTATAACCTAAGCCATAATTTTGCCTATTAACCAGTCATTTTTGTTGAAACTGCAAGAATCATACCCGTAATGTTCATAACCATCAATTTGATTAAAATTCACGAGTAACTTCACATTACGTCATTGCTGCCGTGAACTTTGATTGACTGCAGTTCAAATTCACGTTCGTGTACCGGAGTGGAAAAAAGACGTGCTCAATTGATGGAAACAGGGATAGGTATCTCGATCACTGCCGCTATCCCAGAACTTGAAAGTGAAAAATGGCCGTGTGAATTAGGCATAAGACCAAAACTCATGCAGGAGCACGGATTCCTCGCCATCGTTGTGGAGGGACACATGGTAGTTGTGGCAACCGTTATTTACACCGAGCATGGGCGGACAAAAGCGAGATAACATACGGATATTGCTTTTTCCCTTGGCGAATATCTTTACACGTGGTGAATGGTGAATATCTTTCCTCCGCTGACGCAAATACTAATCGAAATGTTGGTCTTCAATTCCTTTTATCGCCCGTTCGGATCTGCGTACGCATCGAGATACAGAAACGTCCTTCACATCTCCAGTTGGTCAATATTAAAGATAATTCATGGGCGAAGCGAGAGGGCGATCTCGTCAGGGGCGGATATCTTTAAGCTTGACCTGGGGTGGCACCGAGGGCAATCAGTCGAGGGTTAAATTGTTACTGCTGTTATTCAAGGTTCTTTCCTACGTGTGAGGACCATAGACAAGTGGCGATAATTTGGCCTCCATGATGAATTATGAATATGAAATATGAATCTATAACATACAGATAATTTTCAAGCCCTCTTTATTTGTATCCCTTCGAATTACCGGCAAGAATCTTTCCATCCATTTGAATTCATCTGTATAGTGATGGGTTCTTGCTTATTTTATGCATAAAGTTGCAAAATGGAGATTAATTATATGCGGTGTGAGTCCACGGAAATATATTTCCAAGCTTTTCTCCACGGGGGGACAAAGATCCCTTAGCCCCTAACTAGGACGAAAACAAGGTTTTAGGGGGGGGAATTATTTATGCTAAGCATCATGTGTGGGTGGAAGGAAATGATCATTGAGGCAAGCTTTTAATTTGAAAATACTTTATGATTAGGGAGCATTCATTGCCCAGGGAGGTGAGAATATTTCATGGCGTGAGTTTGCCTCAGGAGAACAAAAAATAGGAAAACGGAAGAGGCACTCAATGTAACATTTGCTGAGAGTGAGATTTCAAAAATGTCGATCGATGAAACTGCCGCGCGGCGGTGGCATGGCTAAGGAATGAGTGAGCCAGCGTGATTTCGACAATCAGTGGAGAGTTGTGACGTGGACGCGGAAGAGAGGGTCAGTCATGAGTCCTTGGTGTACATCGTAGACAGTGATATAGGAAAGAATAATCAGTGCAGTGACTAAGATATGCTTACTGAATTGGCATCTCAGTGAGTGAGAGTTCACTTCTCCAATATGGTAGAATTTTCACACCCATTCCGCTATTTAGTCACATTTACAAAGTAAATTCGGCGATGATGAAATTATATTTAGGGAAAACTTGAGCAAATACATTTAGAAGAGATGAGTTACGCTCTGAAGATCTTTTCCATGAAATTCCCATTCCTAATAGGTATTTAAAAATTGTTTCTCGTGTTTATTAGTTTATCACTACTACTAACACCTTACCCCCCTTGAAATAACTCGCATGATTTGTTTTCTGCTTGTATATTTATCTCATAGTATGCATGAATTAATGTTTAAGTAGCAATAAATTTTAGTTTCTTATCCCGTGTATTTGCAAGCGATGATATTAATCATCGTAGCACTTTCCTAGTTTCTGGCTTACCCGGGTGCATTGTTCTCCTCACTGCTTCTTTGTCCGCGCTTAGCGGCCATGACAGCGTGCGGATTTCGACCTGAGACAACTGTTGCATTCTTGGTGTGGAATCACCCCGTGCCACACACCCTGGATGTGGCTAGCGCGGTACTTCGTTAATGTAGATGTTACAACCTTAATTTGAAGCGTAGCGTTTTACGTCGAGAAACTCGGTCGCTGCATTAGGACGATGAGTCTTGGCTACTGATGCTTTTGAGGCGGGGGAAATATGGAAGGAATACGTTGGTTGGAGAAGGAAACAAATGTGACAATGTTAGATAGGTGAGGGAAGGAGAGGAAGCTTGCGGGAGAATAAGAGGAAAGGACGAAAAGTGGATAGAGAACATACTGATGGACATGCCGAAGCCAATGATGATGGAGGATAGAAAGCTGGGTAATCGCTGGGAAGGGAGGAGATGATGAATGGGAATGCCGAGCTACAGACATGTCGGCAGAAGTTCCGAAGATTTAAGAAAGGGATATTTAGTTGGAAAAAGTGTCATATGGACAATTTTTTTAAGGAAACTTTGGAGAAGACTTTCTCCACTCGGGTGCATCATTGGGCGGAGCCGTTTATGGACCTACCACTTATTTATTTGACAAAATACCTTTAATTATGGAAGCTTTCCATTAAATTCAGTGAACTTCTCACTTTACACTCGTTTCAGACCTTGCGCACAAGGAAAATCGCTTAAAAGCAGATTGGGAAAATTCTTGATGCGCGCTGGAGAATGATTGAGGAGAAATTAACTTCGATATTCGTATCCATTGTGGTTTTTTTATGCGCTGATTTTCATCAAAGGCGTCAGATATGGATTATGTTAAGCTTTTAGTTACTTTTTACTAATAATCTTACCCATTTAACCATGTAGTTTGAACGAATTCGTTATCTATTTACAAAATATTCGGTCGTGATTATTATGTACATACCTAGAGAATACTTCCTACCAGCAGATAACCAAACGTTGGCGAACGCCAACTAATATCGTTCCATGTTCCAAGCATCGTCAGTCGTGTGCGATTGACGATGTATGTGAACTAAGTGCTCCTTGTTGTTGATCTGCGCTAAATTCAACACCTTGAAAGAAAAGCTCCTTATAATGGATGGCTCCTTAATTATTTTAAAACCATGTGGAGTGCATTTCCCATCCGTAGCGTAAGACATTACACTCCTTACAGTCGAGCTTTCAAGATAAGGGTAGTGATTATTTTGAAAAGTTTTGAGGATACTTTTATACAGTATAATCTTTTACGGAGTCATCCGCAAGCCAGTTAAGCTACCAAGGCGTCCTCATCCCCTGGGGATTTTGAGGGCATTATAGGAGCAAGTTGTTCAGAGACTGCCGGACATCTTATGTCACTGAAGTAGTACATAATAGGCGTGCACTCAGCGCCACAGTCCACGTGGATAAAGCCAAACATGGAACATAGTAAGTTTTTCGTACTTTTAGCTTAACTGGCTAAAGCACTCGATGCGAAATAGTGGAATCCGTGTTCGAATCCCGGCCAAGGTGGTTGATTTTTCCTCTGTGGAATAGCGCAGTGACGATTTTCTTTTTTTTTACTCTCCTTGCTGTCCAACAGAGCTCTTGCAGACAATAGAATTTTATAAAACTTTGATTATTTTATAAATATTTTTGTTCTTCAATCATCTTTGACACCCAACTTACCTCGGAATCCTGATATTCCCCTCTTGGCTCATCAACAGGATTCCCAGGCAGTGCCATTTGCACAACTTCCTGTGTCGGGACATCTCTTTTCTTTCCCTCTTATCTCCTTATTGTTAGATTATTGCACTGATCTTTAGACTCTTTGATTGCGCACCTCTAAGAAAAACAAATGTGATTTAATTTTCGTTTCTGGGCTCAGTAGCTTACTCAATCTTGAGAACAGCCTCCACGTTAAGCCTCAAAGAAAAATGATGAAGGAGAATAATAAGTAGAGGACTTAAATACGCTACAAATATATAAGAATATATTTGATTGAAAAAGTGGGCCAGAGAATAATGACGCTTTCAAAATCTGATGATGGCTTTATTGCAGATTAATGAGACATAAACCGTTAATAGTCGTGCATAAACAAGAATAGATGAGGAAGTAACACTGGGTATAAATCAACTGAAAACAAGTATAACAATAAAATTAATAAAGTTGGATGGATTCCGACTCCGATTTATTGTTACATAATTTTGTATACCGTCGGTTTAGAAAGGAGAAATCTACCCGGCAAATATCATGGCAATTGAAAAAGTGAGTGAATTTTGGTGGGTAGAGCAGTTAATGACGAATATGAAATATTGAAGGGCTGCCACCTTGAGTGGTAGTCATGGGCTCATTTGATTGCGTTCCCATGAGACAAAATAAATTATTTATTAACTATTGCTGGGCTCGGTCGATGTAGCGATCTTGAGTATAGCCTTAACATTAAGCAACGAAGAATGGTGCCAGCCCTTAATGAGATTTCGACTTAGTGTTACCTCCGTCAACTCTTTGTCTACTTAGTGATCGTGCTGTTTAAGAATGCGAAAATAAATTATTATTGTAGAACTAAGTTTCTTAATTTTTAACATCACTTGGCATAACCTCTTGTCATACCGTCTTGCTTCGAATAACTAACGACATTAGGACCGCAATGGATTTTGGCAAGGTGACCATCCTAGTTCTATTTGATTTCTAAAATGCTTTTAATTCCATTGTACACCAACTACACCTTCAAAAATTATATCACAACAACTTCTCTCGCAGTGCAGTGTGTTGGTTTGGTCCGATCTGAGTGAGCGTACTCAAGCCGTTGTTGGCACAGATGGAAGCCTTTCACAATGGATATGTAGCTCTTTGGGGATCGTACAAGGCTTTGTTCTCCAAGGCAAGGTCCTCTTCTATTTTCACTATTTATCAACGACTTACCAGAATTTATTCAATAATGTAGATACCTGTTCTATGCGGACGATTAACAGATCTATGTAGTGACTTCTCCCAAGGACCATCAAATACAACTCCTAAATGAGGACGTGGTGAGAATATCTCAATGGACTGAGCAGAACTGTTTTCGACAGAATGAAAAGAAAACCAAAGCGATTAATTTAGGGCACAAGCAAACAATATGTAAAATTCAAGTATCTACGGTACCGAAAGTTATAATAAAAGGTCATTCTATTCCATACGAAGAAAGCTTAAAAGATCTTGGCATCATACTTGATAAGAATCTTACATGGAAACCACATTGTCTAAATATACGAAAAAATCCTTTTATACTCATCACCAATAAGCCAGATCTAAGAAAGTGCTATCCCTTCCTACTCATATTACTCTTGTGCACTCACTGATACTACCATATTTTGATTACTGTGGTCCAATATACAGCAATTTGAAGCTCTCATTTACCGAAGATCTTAATAACAAGATTGACGTGGCACTGAATGGAGCTGTACATTTTATTTATGACCTTAAAAAATGGGATCATATAAGCGAGGCTTACGCTGAACGGAAATGGCTTAAGTATAAGCAACGCCGATTATACCATACTCTCATCTTAAAATTTAAAATCATAAACTCACGATGTCCGCAGTATCTTTTCCAACAATATCGTCTCAAATCCGATATACATTTCTGAATAACTCGATCCCGTCTCCTTGATTTTAAGACTCGCCTCCATCGCACCTCTCCACCCCATACACTGGATAATTTCTTATTACATCAACCCGTGCTTGAAATTCCCTCCCATCACTGCTTAAGTCATTAATATTGCTACTTTTTAAGATAAGATACGGTGCCCAGATCTCTAGAACTCGCAAGCCTAACCATGTTGGCGCGGTGCCATTGTGCCATTGCGGTCTATTGAATTTGTATAAACTTAGTGTTTGTATTAATGGCACTGGGTAATGATTTTTTCTCCATCCTAATCCTTTATTACATTTTATTGTATTGCGATGAGTTTTTTCGTTGATCTTAATTATTACATTTATATGTCCAATCTTAACCCCGGGATATGTCCTATTTTTATTTTTCTGATTATAGTTTTTTTATTTAATTATTTATTTGTTTATTAAATTTTGCAATTAAGGTGGTTCCACTGTAAACTTATTCAAATATAATTTCAGTTCCTGGTTACCGAGCGTTTCTCGATGTTTATTTGGTGTACTAAGAACTTGTATGCTCCTATATTCTGCTACTAATTGTCTATTTTAATTATATTGGACATTCACGAAGTACGATTAAAAGGTTTCAATAAAACAAACTTTATGTAGCATAACGGATATTTATTTTTTAAATATAGTAGTTATGGATGCAATTAGGTAATATAAAGTAAACTCAAAAACACCACTAACACAAGAATGTTCTTCCAACGAAATTCTGAAATCATCAATAAATTCAATATTTACATTGTTTTCATTATTTTCAATATCCATTGACAGATTATCAGACAGATTCCATATATTCCACTTCCTACGTCCGTGTATCTAAGTACTAAGTATCCCAGCGCGAGTCAGATTTTATGCTGCACATAATACCTTTCTGAGGCATTACTTCATCGTAATCTGACTTATAATTGTGGTAAATACATTGAAGAAGAAATGTAATAATGTTCTTTTTACTTCTTCTTCGAATTAAAATTTTTGTAAGATATTTCAACTCCTGCAGTGTTACTGCTTGTGCTTTTTTTCTGTTTTACAGGCATGATATGTGTTTCTAGTGGAAAATCATTATTCTGCAAATCACTTACCACCTAATAGCATAATAGCAATGATCTGATGAAGTTTCCCTAATAGGTATTTGAGGTTTTTCCACCTTGGATGTACGGCATAAATAAATATACGCATATAAATAGGAAACGATCATCGCCATCATCTTAATCAATGGTCGTTCAATCTTAATAGTTGTTGACTGCAGCCCTCTATTCTTATCAATCTAATGCTAGTTCCTATAATTGGAAACGATAATACTTATTATTTCAATTTATGGTTAAGGTAAATTTATCTATGAAAACTGAATGCCGGGGTAAATTTACTCTTAAAAACAGTGATGATAAACCAATGAGCGTAAAATAACTGATCTGTATAATTACTGGCTCGTTTTTCCCATTTTTAGCATACAGTAGTGTAGGAGAAAACATCGTCGGTGAGGCTGAACATCAAGATGGAATCGTCCGATATGGGGAATGGTAAACACAATCCTACAGCAGTCAAGCAGATGATTTTCTATAGTATAATAACACTTTTAGTTAATACATAACTTTATCATAGAACATAAAAGCAGATGACAATTTTACTTGTCCAAGCTGGCGTCGAGTATGGGAAAGATGATTATTCGAGGATGTCATATTTCACTTCATGTCCAAGTCTTTTTCAGTGGATTTTCAATTCAAGCGTGTATGAATTTCAGAAAATTTAGGAAATGGGGATATAAAACTGTAAATGTATAAAAACTTGAATAATCAGTGCTACAATGACGTCAAAAAAACGCATTAAGTCGAAAACATGATCACAAAATTTAATTGCCAGACTTAAAGAAGAATAATGAGAGCATACGCGATAAAAATACACCAGTTGATAAAAGACGAAAGTTAATTCTTGTAAGGAAGGAAGAGAAACAGAACTAATGGGCTCTTGGATGCGTATCAAAAGAATGAGAGCTGTCTTCCAAACTCAAAACCATTTTAATATTTTAGAGATAAACTCAAGAAAGCGTTTATGGTGGACGTTCTCGGATAAACTGAACTGGAGGTCGCAAAACAATCAAAAGTATTAGCGTGGCATTAAATGAATGACTGTAGTTGATCAGGGGAGGAAGAGCTCAATATGTTCTTACAAGGATAGATGATTGCGAAAGAGCAAAATTGATAAGGACAAGCCGGTAGGTAATCGTGAGCAAAATGTAGAGATTAGAACCAGAAAACAAGATATAAATAGGTAGATGAGCATGGATCAAACACGATATTTTGCAAGGAATGGAGAGTGAGGGCAGAGTAACAAAGAAAAGGATTAGGGCATCGCCCAAAACAAAACGAATATCAGAAAATAGTGTCAACAGGGAAGAGGAAATAACTAAATGACCCCAAATTAAACGATAAATAAGAACTTCGGTGACAACATTCTACGATAAAGGTAATTCTCCTTGCACAATTTGATCTCAAACGAGTGCGAAATTCCACGGGAATATTTTCTCCTATAGTGATGGAATGAGGTAACTCGGTAATGCGCGAGAATAGTGAGCATTTCAAAAGCCTTTGAAGTTCCATGCACCATGATAGCCATTTACTTTGGAGAGTTTTCAATAATATGCTCGTTAATTATAAAGCTATTGTGGCGTAACGTCCAAGTTACTCAAAGGATGTGAATGAGATCACCGGTATCCAATATTTCCGCACATTATCGCCGCTGGCGACGTTTCCGTCAATATATATATAGTCTCGCCCGTCAGGTAACTCTTTCAAGCACTCAAGATACTAGTCTTTCGGCTATGACTGCTATAAATATATGTATGTATGAGATAAATAACTGGAGTGCAGATGGACAGCCACTCGGGCGAACTGAGTCAACGACTCAAATGACTCGTTTCGCATGCAATCTAATGGATCCAATTTTTGAAGGAGAAAATTTTTTATGCATCAGTGGTATGTGAAATTTACAAACATCGAGTCCGAGAAGTCTTATGTGCGGGAGCGATTTCATACTCACTTATCATTTTCCAAATAACCCTCAACGACGTGTCCAATTACGAATACCAAATCAAGTAAGAGCAGGAAATATCACTTATTATTTTCTAGTCTGATTTTCTCAAACTTAACTCTATTTAACATGAGTTACCTTCCGCTTTATATTCTCTAATTTGCCCACCCTTAGCATAGTCCCAACATTTCACGTGCCTATTCTGATTGTTACATTCCTCTTCTGCATCTTCTTTCTCTCCACTGCATTTAACTCTAAGACGACTAATGTATACAGGTAAAGCACATCAGCTCGAGGGTTTCCTCTAACTTTCATTTAATGACGTCAATAGCTAATATATCGAGACACTTATTGAGGAGATAATTCGCCTTTTCCTTGAAAGATTACATCTGTATCGTAATAACGACCAAAATTCACCTAATGCAGCATTGGGATCCGCTTACAGCCACTTTGCTCAAGAATGAAGAAGAGCAAGCAATATCGACACGCTCTATAATCATGTCCGTTGAGTGTCGCAATACCCAGATAGCTCGAGAATTCTGCAAAGGTTCAGCATTATGAGTTATTTAATGCGTGTACAATCTCCCTGTCCACGTCGCGATCGCCCATTGGCGTCTTTAACCCTTCTATTGACGTCATTCGCTGCCAAGGAAAAATTTTCTAAGGCCAATGACGCACTTTCCTTAATTTTGTCGGAAAAATGGACCGAAAACAAGCACACTAACGATAGTTATCTTCACTGTTATTTTTTCTTAGATAATTCGGTGAAATAAAGAGAAATCGACGTGTTAAATTTTTCTTTAGTCTACTTAAAGTAACGGACTTGTATCAGCTTAGAGATATTGATAGATGAAGAGCTTCGGCGCACGTGGTAATTATCTCCGGTTAATGACGACTAATATTTTCATTAGTCAGCGCATACGGTATCCAATAGTTTCAACTCTCTCCTTTGATGAAAAAGGAAGAAGCCTATTGAGACACCAAATCTGATACGATACCACATGTTATATTGGTCACTTTTTCGTGGTTCCATAGGAATTTTGTGGCCCTTTGAATCATTTTGAGTAAAAAAAATGAAATGGGAATAATGACATGCATGAAAAAAATTATGGAAAAAAATTTGCATACAGAAAAACAACATTATGAATTTTACAATAAATAAAGAAAGCAGTCACTGGTAATTGGGCACCAAAAATTAAAACACGTGGAAGAATTATGCTAACTATTAAGTAAAGTCCCCAATGATGGTCAAAGCAAGACACGTATAGTACGCCAAATAGTTCAATTGACGAAGCCATTCTATCAAAATAAAAACCCAATGAACGCTAGCAACACAAGCTTGCAAGCAAGAGAGCACTTTATTAAAACGTTAAGCATGGAGTATTCCTTTATAGGTATTACAGTGAAGTTTGTACAACACAGCAGCTACACAAAGGATCTTGGAAGCAATGAAAATGTGGCAAAATAGAAATACGATGAATATAAAATAGACGGAGAGGATCACAAATCATGATGTCTAACAGAGAGCAAGAGAAAATGAAATCAAAGGAAACGCAGGGAAGAGAAAATTATTGGACCCATTAGAGTCATAACAGCATCATGAAAGAAATTTCGGGAGGAATAAATTGGCAGAATTGCCAAAAAACCCAGAGTGCATAAGTAGGTATATACATCGGACAAATTATTAGGATTTTTAGACGTAAACTTAAGAAGGAATAAAGCTGTTAGCTGTCTGGAGTTGGGGCACGAGGTTAATATTGGAAAATGCACTGCAGTACACTTCATACGAAAGAAATCACACCGACGACATATCCATGAAGTGTGGAGGGAGGGAGTAAATATAAAGGTGTCAAGTGAAGCCAAATACCAGAGAATCGCCATAAATTCAGATCCAGCGGGGGGAAACATATACGAAACATCTGCTGTGCTCCGTTGGCGAGGCTAGGATTTATCAAGCTAATAGTCAGGAGGCCCTCGGATGAAAAAGTGAAAGAGAGATGCTGTCAATTTATTCTTCCCACGCACCATTACGGAGTGCGGAAAAATCAGAACAAGGTACTAAGACGCACAGTTCACTTTGGATTCTTCCCTTTACCTATTCCGTCCCTCTCCATGACTACTGCTCTAACACTCCGTGCCATACGTCCCCACGGCAGTGGCTCGCGGGGGAGTTCACAGATGCTATTAGCTACGGCTCGATTAAAAGGAGCGATTTTCTGAGATATCTTGTCGTTATTTCTCAAGAAATTCGACTGTTTAGCTACAGCCCTAATAGATATCGTGTTATTAAGCCGTAATGTTAATCACCGCTAAGTAAGGTTAGCACGACGATACAAATATATGGCGGAAAATGCCGCTACAGGAACTTCGGGTAGAGTCAATCGCTAAGGAGAACAACGAAGAAAGAGAATTTCAGAGGAAAATATCACTCCGATCTAGGTGACTGATTTCATCACCATGACTTTCTCCGATATGCTTGCTTTGTGACGGCGGCAGGTGACTACCCAGTGTGATTTTTCTCATCCCAGGCCATGCCCCAACTCAGTGTACAAGTTGTGTAACTCGATCAATCAAATAAGTAAACACATGGGAAGCGGAAAGAAAAAGCGTTTGTTAGTATTATTTAAAGTATCGCAAGGTGAAACATTTTCAACTTTCTCCGTATGTACCGAATGACATTGTGAAGTACTACTAAATACGGTTTTTCTGGAACACGCATCAAACTTAGTAGGTACCTACATCATCTGCTCATAGAATTAGAATCGAGAAAAATTGGGGAACGGTTTGATATGGTTGCTAGAGTGGTGGCTTCCCATCCCGAAGGGTCCTGGTTGTGGAGAATTTTCACTGGAATCCCACTCCCTAGTTGGGTGATATCTGGAGGGCACTTCAGGAACAGTATTTCGTTCGACGGATGGGAAATTGAACTGTAGACCCCTTGACGCTTTCCGTTAACCGGAGGCTGACACCGACGCTGGTTTTCCATCCACCTGTCCTCCATTCCCCATAAAGTCCTACCCTCAGCGATCAATCCATTTCTTTTTATTGGGCAAAAGACCTACGTTGCCGGTCGCCTGGTTGTCCCCCCAAATAACCAGCCAAGCAAATTTAAAAAATAATTTTGCTCTGTTTTACTGGCAATTTTATCCTGAAAACTTGAATAAATATCGGATGGAGGTATAGGGAGGTGTAAGGGTTATGTGGTTGTATTTTATTTTGCTAGTCAGTTTCAAAATGTGATGTTGTTTTAAAGGCCTTTCGCTTTGGTACACAGAGGAAAGAAGCAATAATGAGTCATTGTCTTTCCAAACACTGGTCATTGTCCTCAAAAGAGTTCATTGAAGAGGATAATTTATGATTACTAAGTGTCCTTTTAGTGGGAAAGAAGTGATCTCTGTGGATTGTAACTCTAGTTGACGGAGAACCCCGATGCGTGAAGGCTAACAATATTAAAACAAAAAATTCAAAACACAAAAAGTAGATCAAGTTCGCCGCTGAAATCGCCTGAATATTTAACATAGCTCATATTATGCAGACTGGTTGGACCACTTTTGAGAAAGAGAAAATACAGAAAATAATTTCGAAAAGCTTTTCGTTCGCCCAATGTACGGACAGAGCAGTATGGGATTAGATATACGTATATAATCCGATCAAAATAGAAAGTTTCTCAAACGCACCAAAAACATTTTGGTGTTAATGGCGGACAATTATACGGAAACTAAATTAATTCTCGAGCCTATTGCGTTGCACTCGAAAGAGTAAACCTTTTACTCCTTAAGGTGGCTGGAGCGGTAATCGTGGGTCATTGAGTGCTCATTTTAATATTTTAAAGTAAGTTGAAAAAATCCTTGTAGCACACTTCACTGAAGTCCATTTGGCATGCATTGGAACTCACCAATACATGGAAATGACTCAAGAATTATATTTTAGACCTTTTTCCTTTGTTACATCATGTTATGACTAGAGTTATCGGCACGGTATTCTAAGTTTAGAAGACATTATATTAAGATACGTTGTTTTCGAATAATGGACTCGGCGTGACCCCTTGATATTTTAAAGAGACAAATATAATAATAATAAGTATGCATTTTGCCTTTAGAGGAAAATGTGTGCATATGCAATCGAATTATTACGAAATATATGTCATGTGCCATAAACCTACGTGTTAAAACAGCATTGAACTGCCAAGAAACCAATTCGGTATGAAGTAACTTTTTTTCACTTTTATCTATAGATCTCACTAACGAGAACACATATGCTAAGTTTCTCGCAAATCTGTTCATAAACAAAAATCGCTACAACCATCTTCTCTTTGAGTGTAACTTGATTATATGAAAGTGTTTCGCGATCCAAAAATATCTATTACAATAATTTATTTCATTTGCTGGGTCGAGATTCATTATTTCGTTTAAATTTGAATGTAGAATGGATTTTCTATCCCGAAAATCCGGGTTCGAATCCCGGTAGAGGCGTAGATTTTTTCGGTGGAATCCCGATTTCTACAGCTATACTAGGGTCCTATGTGGAGAGCACTGCAAGTGAATATTCCGGTCGAATGTGGCATTACACGGTGGAGTCTTTGGTGCCTTTCGCTAAGACCAGGCTAATGCCGACGCCGGGTTTCTCTCCACCCTTCCTCCATTTCCCAAATAATATTTCCCTTGCCAACCTGCTTACGATATGTAACTCCAGTCTGGCCATCTCCATCTTCAAGTTCCCCAATTTCCCGCTCACCCCCAATGATCTCACGTTCCATGTCCCTATCCTGCATCTGACATCTTTGACTGGTGTACCCTTCCCATTAGTCCCCACCCGGAGATTTAATTGGGGACTACTGGGAAGGGTACACCTGTTAAAGGTGTCAGATTCAGTATAGAGACATGGAACGTGAGATCATTGGGGGTGTGCGGGAAATTGGAGAACTTGAAGATGGAGATGGCCAGACTGGAATTTGACATAGTAGGAGTGAGCGAGATCAAGTGGACGGGAGCGGACGTCTTCTGGAGTGACGGGTATAGAGTCATATACTCCGGCGATTACCAGAAGACTGCGGGAGTAGGAATCATCCTGAAACAAGAATAGGGAAGAATAGTAAAGGCATATTGGCAGTACAACGACAGGATAATGCTAATCAAGATAGAAGGAGAACCGACAGACATAGTAATAGTCCAGATGTACATGTCAACGTCCAACCATTCGGAAAAAGAAATCGAAGAAATGTACGAGCAACTAGAAGAGGTCCTGAGCACAGTCAAAGGGAAGGAAAACCTGATAATAATGGGTGATTGGAATGCAGTGGTTGGCGAGGGAAAAGATGGGAATTCAGTAGGAGAGTTTGGACTGGGGAAACGGAACGAGAGAGGAGAAAAGCTTGTGGAATTTTGCAGTGAGAAGAACTTGGTGGTGGCAAACACCCTCTTCATGCAACACCGACGGAGAAGATACACAGAAGATGCCAGGAGACAGAGCCAGATACCAGATTGACTACATTCTGGTAAGGCGAAGGTACAAGAACCAAGTGAAGCATTGCAAGACTTACCCCGGGGTGGATATCAACAGTGGCCACAACCTAGTGGTAATGGAAAGTCAACTGAGGTACAAGAAAATAAGAAGGACGAAATGAGAACAAAGATGGAACCTAAAGCCACTGCAAGAGGAGGAAAGAAGAAGAATATTGGCTGCTGCCATTAATAAGAAGGTGGAAATAGCAAGGGAATCCAGCCAAAGTGTAGTAGAGAGATGGAATAGCCTCATGAAGACCATCACAGAAGTAGCAGAGGTACAACTGGAAAGCAAGTCGGTCGAAATTAAGAAATCATGGATGACAGAGCACATCATAGCCCTCATTGAAGAAAGAAGAAAGTATAAGAACGCAAGAAATGAAACAGAAGAAGTACTGTATAAGAGGTTAAGGAATCAAGTTACCAGAGAATCGAAAAAGGCCAAAGAGAAATGGATTGAAAGCTGCTGCGAGAACATCAACGAAAATATGATGAAGGGGAACTCAGAAACGACATACAACCTCATCACGAGGCACTTCGGAGAAAGGAAACCAAGATGTAAAAACATCAGAGATTCGGATGGGAAACTGCTAATGGAAGACAGAAATTGGCAATAGATGGAAACAGTACATTGAAGAGCTATACCGAGGCTCGATCCCCATAGGAGAAGCATTCACAGATGACCAGAACCAAGTGGATGAAGACAACCGTGGACCAGGTATACTAAGAAGTGAATTTGAGAGAGCAGTAAGAGACCTGAAGAATGGAAAGGCGCCCGAAGAAGCTAAAATCAGCGGAGAAGTAATGAAAGCACTTGGTGAAAAAGCATGAGACGCACTATATGGAATAGTCCAATATTGCTACGAAACCGGAAAGCTGCCAGAAGACTTCAAGAGAAGCTCAATGGTGACCATACCGAAGAGAGCAAGGGCTGAGAAATGCGATGAGCACCGAACCATGGGTCAAGTGTCACATGCCTCCAATATCCTTACTCGGATAGTAGGCAGAAGAATTGAAGGAAAAATTGAAGAAAACCTGTCAGAAAACCAATTTGGATATAGGAAGAATAGGCCAAATGGGACAAGGGATGCAATACTATGCCTGAGACTACTGGTAGAGAAAATGATCCACGTGAGCAAGCCATTGTATATAGCCTTCGTGGACTTGGAGAAGGCATTCGATAATGTCCAATGGAATAAGATGTTCAATACTATGAAAAACTTGGCTTGGACTACAATGACAGAAGAATCATCTACCAGCTCTACAAGGACCAGGCGGCCACAATACGCACGCAAGACGGAAGAAATATAGAGGCAAAAATTAACAAAGGGGTCCGAAAAGGATGTAACCTGTCACCAGCACTCTTCAATATGTAGTACCTACATGGAGAAAGCAATAAAAGAAATAGAAGAACAATGAATCAAAGTGAGTGGAGAAGAAATCAACATGATACGCTTCGCTGATGATATCGCGATCGTAGCAGAAAACGAGGAAGATCTACAGAACTCACTCAACACAATTGAAAAAGTGTTCCAGGAATACAACATGAAAGTATATAAGAATAAAACCGAGATACTTGTGTGTGGAAGAGAGAAAGTAAGGGCCGACGTCCGCCTCAAAGGAGAACGATTGGAGCAAGTGGAATCATTCACCTGCCTCGGGAGCACCATTACCTGGGATGGAAGAAGCACGACAGACATCACGCATCGAATAGGCCAAGCTAAGGCGGTATTAATGGCCAAAAGGCCGCTACTCTGCTCGAAAAGCATAAGACTGGAGACAAGGAAACAGTACGTGAAAAAATTCGTGTGGGCAGTGGCACTCTACGGATCAGGAGCATAGACCATTGGAAAAACTGACCAGAAAAGAATAGAAGCCATCGAGACATGGTGCTGGAGGAGAATGCTAAAGATCAAATGGACGGATAGGGTGAGAAACGAGGAGGTGTACAGAAGAATTGGAGAAGAAAGGGCACTGTGGAGCACCATACGCCAAAGAAGAAAACGGTGGGTTGGCCATTTTATGAGACATAACAATTACATAGGAAGCATAATGGAAGGAAAAATTGAAGGGAAAGTCCCCAGAGGAAGACCAAGAGACAAGTACTTGGGGCAATTCAAGAGGGATACAGGGAAGAAGAACCATAGGGAAGTGAAGGAACTGGCATGGGATAGGGCGAAATGGAAGGCTGCAGTATACCAATCCTAGGATTGTAATACTATACTATACAACCTACTTATGTATCCTTCATGGTGTAAATGTTCCCAATTGCCGGTCGCCTCCCCAAATTTAAAAAACTACAAAAAAACATAATTTAGTTCGTGGCGTGGTTTTTATATTTTTCATCCTCAAAATTAAAGCGAGATGCTGCTTGTTCAGAAGTCGATATAATATTATTATGTGTGCCCTGGCCTGGTGAAGAGCATGGTCTTGTATGTTTGTCTCGTTCTGCTGAATATAGCTGAGCCTGTCTAACTGGAAAGCCGTTTTGATTCTCTCCTCATCCCATATTTAAGTCTCAATATTCTTATTCCTTTGAATTCCTGCATTGTTCCCATGTCAAGTGATTTTATTTATTTTAGCAGCCGGCATCCGTTATTTGAAATTAATAATAAGTCGAGCTTTATGAAATACTAGTGGATGTGGGTGTGTAGCACAAAAAATGGCACATCCTTTCACGAAAGGCTTGACCCTTTTGAAGGTTTAAATTTATATTTTTCCTCTCATCGCGGGTGTAATTAAGTGAAAAAAATCGAACTCTATCGGCCATACACCCACGCCCTAATCTTCAAAACCGGCCGAGAGAAGAAAAGGTCACTGCAAACAATGTTCCGCACCAGCGGATGAGATGAAATGACGGGCTCCAACGGACGAGGATTATACACTGGTTTTATTTCCACCATTTATTAACTTGAAAAACCAGCCATTAGCATTTGAATTATCCTCGTTCTTGCTGAGTTCTGGCGTCCTTGCGACCAATTCCGTAGCACAATCACCTTCATACACCGTCCGCTATTCTCATGTGGCCTTCTTATGCCGAGGGTCTGCCATAAAATCGTTCAAATATGATTTTTTTTCGAATTCGTGCAATTTATTGGAAGTGACGCATCCTCTATCTGATAGTGCTCTCAAAGTATTGCATTTATAAATTTGTTTTGTTCGGGTTTCTCCCGCGTTGATTCATGGTTATGGACAACCGTTTCGCTTGCATTCCAGCTAGCGTCGTCAGGTCCTGAACCTGACGACGCTAGCTGGAATGCAAGCGAAACGGTTGTCCATAAACATAAATCAACGCGGGAGAAACCCGAACAAAAAAAATTTATCAAACCACTGCGGAAGCCTCCGTGCCAACTATTGCATTTATAGTTTAATTTTTTTCCAAAATTAAATTTGGCAATTAAATTAAGGCACCATATCATCTTAGTTGTGGATTTATTAGCAAGTAGTTGGTGTTATTGAAGCCAAAATGCGTTAGTTCGATGGAAACGGCTCTGATGTTGGCGCCTAGGGCTTGGAAATAGTATTCATTAAAAATGTATTTGTAAGAGATGTATAAGAAAACTTAATTATTAAAGAAAAACGTAGTGTTCATTTCATTCTACCGGAAGAAGAGTCTAAGAAAAGCCAGCAACACGGACTTGTAAGTGCGGAAGTAATTTATTTAAACTTATTTGGAGCATGCTCATGCTGAAGCAAACCAATCTTCGGATTGATGATTGCTGATGGATTCATTTTTTTAAAATATGGATAGTGTATCTATCATTCAAACCGGTCCAAATAAGGCAAATAAGGTCCAAATGCTTAGGCCTTTGCCATTTCCATTTCGCACGACATTTGTTTTGGCATAACCTTCAGCTCACTAAGCCATTTTGTATTTTATTTTCCTCTATGGTCCGCCAAACGTCGTCCTTGTAATTTCCTTTTCCGTATTATGTGCGCAGAAAAAGAGTCGTCGGGCTCTATCAAGCAAATTGTCTTTGGCACCACAACAGAGTTGACTTTAACCAAAAACTGACTAAATTTTTAAGTTTTTTTTATTAATGTATACCTGCGGTTAGGCATTTAAATATAATGTATTCAACGATAAATTTTGCTTTTATAGTAGGGTATTTGAGTGACCAGCATCAGGTTTTTATCTATATTCTTTAGAAATTAAGATTTATTTCCACCTTAGGAAAAGTGCAAGGAAAAGATGGACGCAAAAATTATTCGTTAATAAACGTTGGCTTGCCAGCATATCGGAAGCAGCGCGAAGTAACCACACCAATCGGACAAAACCAGTTAATGACTCTCGATTCGGAGGAGCTTCGACTGAAATTGAAAATTGACCCACTTATGTTAGCTGACACGCCCCTTCTTCTACCCACCCCCCCCCCCCACCTTCATCCTCGCCTTCCTCCTCCCCCCCTCATGCGACCAGGGACAGCAGGACAGATAACTGACTGGTTGGCGCTCTGATTTCCCAGAGGTCCATAGTTTTTCGTTCGATGGCCCGTGTTTCAAGGAAAATCCATTCATATGATGTATGCTCGCGAGGGGGTGTTGAGTGGAGTGAATCCTTCGAGATATATTTTTCTTGAAGGATCTCTTGTTTTCTTTTCCCGTCTCACGCAAATAGCGAATTATCGCCAAGGATGAAAGGTCGCGAAAAGTTCGGCGATTGGCGCCAACTGCCCAGAGCTCTGAAATTGAGGGTACTGCAATCAAAACTTTCTCTTTTTCCTCCAAATAGTCTCAGATTCTCGCATGAGAATCAATAATTATCGTAGCAACCCAAATACATTTCCAGCCCTTGACTGGCATGAATATTTTCACCCCGCCCTTCTTCTGTCATCTGATGTTAGGTTTCGCCAGACAAACCATGCCCCTTCTGGCAAGGCAAACCATGCCCCCTCTCAGCATATTCACGACAGGACTGAAAACCAAAATCCATCATCGTCAGCAGCCATCATTACGACGATTGATTCGCTGCAGCACACAACTCTTTTTCCAGAAAAAAGCTTCTTTCCTTCATTATTATTACTCATCTTAACATCCCTCATGATTTGCTTCCTAGAGTCCATCCTTTGTCAATCCCAGAAATCCTTCCCATTAGTCGCCCCTTCCATTACTGTTTTCATGCGACTGTTATGTCCCTGAATGTACCCAGCGAGATTGTCTCTTACACTTCTCAGCATTCTCATCAAGCGTCTATTTTTCCGAGCTCTTCGTGCGCCTTCTTCAATGCCAATTCTATTCGCCCATTTTATATTCATCATTTCCCACATCACTGCAATATAAGAGCCTTACTTATTTAAGAGCCACTTATGAATATGAAAAACATACGGTTAATTTCAGATTTCCGCGCTTCCACTGAGCCATTAGGCCTTCTGCAGTAAAAAAATGGCATCTCCTCAATTTCCTCAATTTGGGATTCCCTACTTTCAGTATTTTATTGATGTAAGTAAATCGTGTTCGTGGAATGATGGTATTTTCGAAGGGAAATAATCCAGATTATTTCAGTAGAAACTTCCTCTGACAGCGAGTAATTCTTATTTCATCACGAAATAGTGAGTATAAAGACCTGTTGAGATATGTTTACCCTTCAAATTGGAAAAGAGAGTCTAAGTAGGTTGTCTTCACCTCGATGCGTGGCATCACCATGGCGAGCATCATCCGATGTTGGCGACGTGGTACCGAGATACGAGGCTATTATGACGTAATGAGCTAATGTTATCTTCAATTTTATCAAGTAGGAATTTAAGGCATTTTCAGTAAAAGATTACAGAGGTAGCTAGACGTGAAAAACATTGGACAAATCAATTAGGTACGCAGTGTGTGCCTGAAAAGCACAAAAACATAGGTTACAAGGAACATTAATGAAAGCAACTGACGTCTTGCAAAAACATTCTTCGCCTGCAGGAAACACCGGAGAAAGGAATGATGAAATTGGAATTCAGTCACTTAGAGAATCTCAATGAAAGTTGGTGTTTGTTCACGCATCGTCAATGATACGAGAGCACTGAAAATGAAATAATATTGGAATATTTCGATGGTTAGCAAACAAATTTTGAATTACAAAGAAAAGGTGACGTTAGAATACAGTACTTAGTATTGTATTTATTCTTAGCTTTTGAACAACTCGTGAAGAACGTGTATCGTTGGATACAGTTAAAAATGAAGTAGCGAAGGCGATTGAGCCTAAAATTACATATAAGCTACCTTCGCAACCCTTCAAAATTACATTAGGGACGCATGAAATTATCTCAGACCTATCAAAAAGTTTAAAATTCTGAAACGAAGTATTCGATCGGTCTGTGGCTTTCATCGGGTGACATAAAGTAGTCAAGCCTAGAGAACACCTTAGGAATGACGTCACGGTTTCGACAAATTCCAGTTGATGCTCATGAATATTCCCATTTTCAGTGAAAATCAACATTTGTTTGGGCTGAAGATCGCAGTGCGAGTTGTTTCATTGCACTGCGAGCGGGATAAACGGCGAGGACGGCTTTGCAAAACCACTATCCCTCGTTATGGGCGTAGTCACACACCATTTTTCCCATACAAACGGGATCGAGTCTCAGGCTCAGCCACTGAACTCCTAACCACTGCTGATTAGCTCTGCCAACAACTAATTGTACCCTTGACCTTCACCAAATCGCTCATTCTTTATCTCCACTACTACGGTCACAGAAGCAACTGCATTCAGTAGGTATACCTCCGGTGACTCAACGCTGACGTGTCCTTCGCATTGTCCTCATCTGCTGTTCCCCTCCTTCTACCTCTCGGTTACCTCCCTCCCCTCCCTCCCCCTCTCTCTTGCTAACCTATCACGCGCGTGATATTGATCAACCGTGCTTTGTTTCACCTGGCAACGGCGATATAAATCAAACATAATTAAATTCCTGGAAAACTCCTCTCCCGCTGAGCGGAAAGTTAAAGTTTCTGCAACGGCTGTTTTCCGCAAACTATAGTAGGAAGAAAGGAACTGATTTCCGCGGAAAAATAATGTTCCATTTGTACCATTCTTGGATTCATGTCGAGGAACTTGGATTCGGATCTCTCCGGGGAAATCGAGAAAATTATTGTCTTCAGTTCAAACAATAATCGGTATAATCTCAACCGTCAAAGCAGCTTACAATCCAATACAAGTAAAGAATAAATTCAACAGATTCAGGCGAGATATCGTGGAAGTTATTCATAATGTAAGAGAAACAATTGCACTTTTCCACAAATTGTCTTGTACCTGATGATGGCTCTGTGAGCCGAAACGCGTTGTACGCAATAAATACAAGTAAAGAATTCTGATTTGAGACATTGTTTTCTCTCACTCATTAAATGCAAGGCCAACGAACGGTAACGAGTTTAAAATTTATGATAGAAGGAGGTAAATGAAAAAGTTATACCGCATCACTGATCAAAATAATTAATTTGGAAGTGAAAGTCTTTCATTCTTCATCTTAAAACATCCTTCACGATGCCGATGATTCCGTAATGACATGGCCAATTGCGGACCCGTCAATGCTTTTTCAGTTATGCCCCGCAAACTTATTAGTCGTCGGTGTACGACCGAAAAATTGAGAAAATACTTCAGATTTGGGTAGAAGCAAGCCCCTTGGCATAAATGTCCAGGACACCAATCCAAGCGATTTGGCTCGCAGCACCCGTTTTTCATCCCTTAGGATTCAAAATGGCGGCGATTTTCCAATATGGCGGCTTTTTAAAGTAAATTGTCAGTTTTCATAGATATTGCCAATCAAGGGGTCAATTTTTAGTATATTTGGGACGAGTATTTCAGTTATGACATTTATTTTACCCGCCGATGCTTAATTTGTTCAAATTTAAACAATTAAAACATTTTTTTTTTTTTTTAATAAGCGATATGGGTGTCATTTTCAACTATATTAGGGTCAAGAAACATTTAAATGACAGTAATTTTGCTTACAGACGCAACCAAAAGGTTAAAAATGGAAGCCATTAAAAAAATGGCGACTATTTTTAGATGATGTTTGTCTTTTTGAGAACCTCAGGCAATGGGTGTGTTATTTCGTAAAATTATTAGGACAGGCAACAAGCTAATGGTGTTTTATCTACTCGCCAGTGTGTCTGCTATTTCATTTTGATTTTTACCTACTCAAAATTTACGATCTTAAACCATTTTATTTTCAGCGTGAAGTATACAAAAGCTAAGAGTTTCATGACCGATTATATTTTGAAGGAGCAACACAGAAATGTCCTGAACAATTGGTAACTATAGAATAGAGGGTAAAGTAATGTATTACAGAAAAACAATTATTTTCTTACACCACATCATTTCAGTTCCAGGTATACGTTCACCACCGAATACGACGAAGAGGATGATTGAGGATGAATTCATTCCGCCAGATTTGAAAATTGCAGGCGAAATTTGATACTCAATGTGTCAAAAGAAGACATCTAAAGTTTCACTTGGGTAATACATTTACAAACGGATGTAAGTATATAGTTACGCCGTAATTTCTTTTGGTTCAATATTCTTGTAAACAACCCTCAAATGGTTAATTAAAATTAGTGAAACTATAATAATTTCGTCTCATTACTTCCCTGCCAAAACTTCATGCATATATTGTTCACATTTCATGAAAAAACGAAATCTAGCTCAAAACAAAGCCCAAATAATGCACTTTATCAGAGGCGTAGTCACCCTATTTCGCGTTTTGATCGAGAGATTCAATCTCTAATGATACGTTGAGTACATAGGTATCTTCATTAATAAGGGTGTGCTGCTATTGACTGAAAGCTAAGCGCATATGACATGGATATAGCTCTGTAGAAAATGACTGGCATTTAAGTTTTGGGCCAAATTTTCGATATAGAATAGGGATGGGCGATTATAAAAAAATAATCGATATTTTGTAAATCGATTAATTGCAAGCAGCTGATTAATCGCGCCCGATTGATAGATTTTATTAATCGATACATCGATTAATCGATTCGATAATGGCAACATACAAAACATTGCTTGCAATCTTATGGTCCCTCCATAAATAAAGTAAAATAATTTATTTTAAATTTTAGAAGGTTAATGTTATCATGATAAAAATTGTAAAATCTATATAAACTTCCTGGAGGCGTGGTATGGAATAGAGTTGGGAAAAATTTCTTAACGTAATTTAAAGTTTGGATAATTGCCAAATGTTTATAGGAACTGAAGCGAAAAATTACAATTTTTATAAGTGGGCACTGGTAAGGTTTCTCAGATCAGATTGAATTAGTCTCATATCGGAAAAGAGTCTCTCTGATGGATTTTCCAATCATTGCTGTTGCACCCCTTCTCTTGGATTACAACCTTGTCGTGGTTGAAGGGCTTGCGTGCTCCGATGACCCCTAGAGCTGCACTGGCGGGAGCATTGCTCCTGGTAGGGTCACCCATGCCAGATTGGTCGAAGGTTAGGAGACAGACAAATGGTAGTCCGCGCAGCGTGTGTACCTCAGTGAGGCGGCTGCAAAAGGCGTCTGATCCCAGTGGGGCGGCCTCTGAAGTGATGGTGTCACGTAAAAAACACTATTGGGATAGGCCACGGAATACTATCTCAATTAAACCAAAAACGTTGAAATTATGGACAGTTCTCAAATGATAATGAATCCTGGCAACTACGGGACTCGGCCAAGAGGGCCGGGTGTCGTGCCCGGCAGTAGTGGGAGCAAGGCCCCTGCGGTCGTCATCACACGAAATCCTTGCTCAGACGTAGCAGCCGCAGAGGAAAAGAAGATAAAGAAGAGGAACGAAACTATCAGAATAGGCACGTGGAATGTTGGGACTATGCTGAGGGCGGGGAAGCTAGAGAATATAAAGCAAGAAATGGAGAGGGTGGATGTAGACATCATGGGTCTGGGTGAAGTAAGATGGAAGGATGACGGGGATTACTGGAGCGGCGACTATAGAGTAATTTATAGTGGAGGAAATGAAAGTCAGCGCGGGGTTGCATTCGTAATGAATAGGAAACTCAGTAGAAAAGTAGTGTATGCAGAACAGGTGAGTGATAGGATAATAGTCGTGGAACTAAAAGCAGAACCAACGAATTTAGTTATAATCCAGGTTTATATGCCTACCTCTAATCATAAAGAGGAGGAGGTAGATGGGGTGTACGATCAGCTAGAGGAAATAATTGGTAGGATACCAGGAAGTAAGCACCTGGTAGTAATGGTGGATTGGAACGCGGTGGTGGGTGAAGGAAGAGATGGGCGGGAGGTGGGCAATTACGGGCTAGGAAGGAGAAACGACCGGGGCGAGAAAGCTGTGGAGTTTTGCCGCAGAAATAACCTAGTAATTACAAATACATGGTTCAGAGATCATCCTCGACGTAGGTACACTTGGAAGAAGCCGGGAGACACAGATAGGATCCAGATAGATTATATAATGGTACGTCACAGATACAGGAATATTGTTAAAAACTCGCATACCTATCCAGGAGCTGATGCAGACACAGACCACAACTTATTAGTCATGAAATGTCGGGTAAAACTGAAAAAGATAAGAATGGGAAGGAGGGTACGAAAATGGAACACGGAGGCATTAACTGGGGAAATGAAGAAGAAGTATCGAGAGAAGGTGGATGAGATAATGGGTGAGGATCATGGAGTTAGATCAGTGGAAGATGAATGGGAAAGTTTGAAAAATGGAATTGTAGAAGCGGCGAAAGCAACGGTAGGCGTAGTCAGTGCAACTAAAATTAGAAAACCGTGGATCACGAAGGAGATGATCAGGGAGATGGAGGAGAGAAGGAAATGGAAGAGCGTAAACTCAGAACTAGGTAAGAGAAAATACCGAGAACTTAATAACAGGCTTAGAAGAGAAACAAAGAAAGCAAGAGAGGCGTGGTGGAGAAAACAGATCGACGTGTTAGAGAAATACCAAAAAGAGGGAAGAGCAGATGCATTATATAGGAAAGTAAAGGAACTGACAGGTGGTAATAAGGGAAGGGGAATTACAAAGATAGCAGACAAGACGGGAAAGGTGATCGTAGAACCGAGAGAGATCCAGGAGAGGTGGAAGGAGTATGTTGAAGAGCTGTATGGTAAAGAAATAAGGCCCAATAGGTTAGATATAGAAAGGGAAGACGATATCGACAGAGATGGCATCGGACCAAGTATCCTAGATTGCGAAATAGAAAGAGCTCTACCAGACATGAAAAGGAATAAGGCGGTGGGAATAGATGACATACCTGCAGAGTTTTTAAAGAGCATGGGGAAGAACGGAAGAGGAAATCTTTTTGCGCTTATTCGTAGGATATATGAGGATGGAGTGTGGCCGGTAGACTTCGCGAAGACTGTACTAATTCCTATACCAAAGAAGAGTAAGGCAAAAACGTGCGAAGACTATAGGACAATAAGCTTAATATCCCACGCGGCCAAAGTAGTTCTGAGGATTCTAAACAGAAGGCTAGAGAAGAAGGCAAATGAATACCTGGGTGACGACAGTTCGGGTTTAGGAGAGGAACGGGAACGCGAGACGCTATAGCGGTGATGAGGACGCTAGTAGAAAGAAACCTAGAGTATGGGCAGGATGTTTTTGCATTCTTCATAGATTTCGAGAAGGCGTTTGATCGGGTGGAATGGATGAAATTAATGGGAGTGTTGAAGAAATTAGGGATCGACTGGAGGGACAGACGTCTGATTCGAAATTTGTATATGAATCAGACTGCGCAGGTTAGGGTAGCCAATGGAGAATCGGGATGGGCCACGATAGGACGGGGAGTGCGGCAAGGGTGCCCACTATCGCCGTTGCTTTTTAACGTGTATTCAGAAGAAATGGTAAGGGAGGCATGGGGGAGGAGGAGGTAGGAATAAAGGTAGGAGGTGAGCTGATAAAATCAGTGAGATTTGCAGATGATCAATCATTGGTTAGTCAGTCTGCCAAGGGGTTACAGTCAATGGTGAATGCTTTAGCGGTGCAGTGCGAAAAGTATGGGATGAAGATCAATCACAAGAAAACGAAAGAAATGAGATTTTCTAGAAGTAAGAAGGCGGGGCTGAATATAAGGGTGGGAGGGCAGAAGATAGAGCAGGTCGAGCAGTTTACGTATCTGGGTAGTATTTTGGAGGCGAATGGGTTTAGTGGTAAGGACATCAGATGCAGAATTGCGCTTGCTAAAGAAGCATTTTCGAAGAGAAGGGAATTGATGAGGGGGGGTCTGAGAAGAGACGTAAAGAAGAGGCTGGTGAAAACTTTAATATGGAGCGTGGCGCTATATGGGTCGGAAACTTGGTCTTTGCGAAGGGAGGATGTGCGTAGACTTGAGGCGTTTGAGATGTGGGTTTGGAGAAGGATGGAGAAGGTTAGCTGGATGGCGAGAAAAACGAACGAGGAGGTATTGGATATGGTCGGAGAGGAGAGGAAGCTTGTGACAGAGGTTCGGAGAAGGCAGAAGAGATGGATGGAGGAGGTTTTGAGAGGAGAGGGCATGTTGAAAAAGGTGATAGAGGGGAGAACACTGGGGAAGCGTGGAAGAGGAAGGAGGAGGATAGGAATTCTGGACGAAATAAGAGGAGGTAGAAGATATGAAGAATTGAAGAGGGATCTAATAACGGGCCATCCTTAGGAGGGAAAGCGAGACAATTTCTAGGAGGCTGGGATACAGAATGGGGACTGTCCAAGAACCTACCAATCAGCTGGTAGAATACTTGAATGAAAAAATGCTGTTGCACAAGTGATGTTGTACGCAGTCACGCGCACGGGTGTGAAGTTATACACCAAAGACGGTGAAATTCGCCATAAAAAAATCATTTGACTTGACCGGGATTCGAACCCGGATCTCCCTATTGCCGGTCAGGTGTGTTAGCCAGTTACACTACCAAGCCATCTTGTTTGTATAAACCCCGCTGAAATTCGCTTTGAATTAAGATGGCTTGAGCATTACTTTAAAAGTAAGCACGGAAAACCTTACCTTGCTAGAACCGCTAACCGCACGTTCTTCAGCGATGAAAAACGTTAAGTATTCCAACGGTTTCTCGAATACTGTTGTCAGAATAACAGTAAAATATGCTAAAAATACTATCAGTAGATAGATAATGATGTTAACTGTAGAAAACCAGCTACAAATCTCACGAAAAAAGCGATCTTGAATCGTCACAGCTCACACCGCTCACACACAACGTGGTCTTCTGGGATTACAAAGGACTACCTATAAGTCCTATAGTAAAGGACTACCTACCTACCTACTATATTGCCAAATTTCCAGCATCACAGCTCGTAAGCTAAAGGAGGCATTGTTTTAGTGCATGAATACTGCATTTGTTTACACTTATCATTGCGCACTCCTCATCATTGTAATTTCATAATATTGTCTAACACCACTCATCACAGTTACATCCGTGCATCAATAGACATTATTATATACAATACAATAGACAATGTCTCTCAATAGCGGCAGTTAACAGTACATTTGAGGGATCTTCAAAGACTTCGAGATAGCCTTTCAAACTCGTCGACGAGTTGTATGGTTATGCCCTATTCACAGTATTTTAATAAAAAACTCGCATTTTATGCTTTTACAAAAATATCGTTTTTAATTTTCTCTAATTGGAATTGTAATAACATATATTGGAAAGGATTTTTTGCTATGTCTACCCCAGAAATGGCCGTAGAGGGAGATATTTTGGAATTTTGGGGGAAATCAAATACCAATTTACGTGTATTACTCATCTAGCTCGAAAAGGTCTATCCATTCCGGCCACAAGCACGCCTAGTTAACAAGTTTTTTCCATCGATGAGTTGACGATATACACCAAACGATCATCGCCAAGTCCATCAACCGTGGATAAAATAGTTTTTATTCACGATAACTACAGAAATTGTCAGGGAAATAATGAAAATATATGAGTGAAATTAGATAAATTTTTATTGTTTCGAGGTTTATGCAGGAATATTTTTTTTTCAATTTTCAGCAAAAATCTTTAAAAAGGAAAACCTTTACTATGAAATCCTATCGAACCAAAATTCTCAAAAAAACCCTACAAAATTATACCCGTATAAACTGATGAACGTATCAGGTGATAAATTTACAAACGAGATCATTACAGAAAATAAATCTGTAATACGTTGGTAAAAATTTGATAAAATAAGTTTTTACACGTTTATGTAAAATAAATGGTTGCGTTTATTAATGATTTAATGAATCATTTTTATTTTATATCCTAATGTGCTACAGTACTTGTGAATGTATTATGGTCAATTAACGACGCCGCCGGTAAAATCATCGACGCGGCGCGCCGGCCGCCGACCCTTTTCAGCCGGCGTCCGCCGCCGACATTTTTTCCATCGGCGCACAGCTCTATTACGTTATCTGATGACTGAGGCGATAAAACTCCGTTATACAACAAAAAAATTGATCGCAACAAAACACCGATTCCGCAGGCGGGGATCAAACTCACTGCCTTCAGGTTTTCCGTGAAGCATGTCATCGACCGATTTACCGTGGCTGACTGAACTGCGCGGTCGTTTCTCATATATCTTCCTCCCTAAATCCCTTGCCCCAGCAACGGGCGTTTGTTAAAGTATCTAATATGTAAGAAAATATGAAAATATTTTTTAAAAATACATACTGCTAACCTTCCGGTGAACGTAAATGTGTTTTCCGATAAATAAAAAAAAATTGGTAAATATTTGTGTGTAAATAATTTTTGTGCACATTAATTCAGAGTAAACGAGTATCTAATAAATCAAAAATTAAAATGTTCTCATCACTGTTAGGAGGTTGTCTCTACTGTGTTTCGGAATGTGGACGATCACAGAGTATATGAAAGAAGGCTAAACGCCGTGGAAAATGGATTATGGAGGAGATTCTGTGGCATGATCATCACAGATAATGTTCCAAATAGTAAACTAATGGATGGAATGGGAGTGTAAAAACATTGACTGAAATCATAGAACAAATTCCATTGTTATGGTACCGGCCAACAGGGGTCGGCAAAGAAATAGATGGAAAGAGGGCGTTAAGAGGGAACTGGAAGTGATGAGAGTTAGTTGAAGACAACTGGCAGAACAGAGAGGGATTTAGGAAGTGACGCGATAAACAGCCGCTACGGCTGTAAACAAAGGAACTGCATTCAAATTCGTAGTCTAAAACGAATTGAATCGCTGTTGATAAAAATTATAAAGGAAAATCATTCGCGCCTGCACCCTGGTTCATGAATTTCCCATTTATTTGGGATTATTACGACGATACCCTCGATCATCAAATTTACCTACGTATGGAATACATATTTTCATGAAAAAAACAGCGAATTGCTAAAGTTGTGGCTGAAAAAGTAAAATGTTATCATTTAATAATTGACAGTATTATGGTATAATGTGTATCCTATGAGAAAAAAATTGAAGAAAAAAAATTGAACTACGAACTTGACATCCTTTTAATTAGAAAAACTAAACAAATATAGAATTATAAATTAAATAACAAATACAAGTTGCTCCAAGAAAATTCTAAATATTTTAATCAATGCTCAACTAAAATATTATTATGAACTGCTCAAAAATGTCGTTAACTATGACATTTAATGGCTACGTATATACTACGGAGGGCATTGCCAGTGGCGTAGCCAGGTTTTGGGTCTAGGGGGCGCAGAAAATTTTTAAGGGGCGCCGACTCATTAATTAACCAGTTTACTAAACTTTACCAATTTTGGTTATGCAATAGGTGGATGGGTTTGTACAAAATATGAAAATTGACATCGTATTATACACATTTATTTACACGTATTTGGGACTTAAGAGTGGAAAAATTCACAGACTTAGGGGCGCCAGAACACGGGGCCGGGGGGTGGGGGGGAATTCGCCCCTCCTGCCCCCCCCCTGGCTACGCTACTGGGCATTGTATTGGTATTGATATCATTAAAAGAAAGTTTGCAAAATTTTATTTGAAACGATATTGATAACATTTTTCTATACCTACTTTAAGAGATATTTCAATGCTTAAGGTGGTTCCACCGTAAAATGAATTAAATGTCATTTTATTCCTATTCTGTCTACTTGTAGAAAACGTTGTCCTCTATCTGATATGAACAACAAAATAATACCTTTCCACGCTATGTTATTCTATAATTGAACTTGAAGTTACATGATGTTCAATGGGGGAATGAGAGAAACACGGCGAAAAATAGTATTTTTCCATAAAATATAAATGCCATTTTCGTGGAAAACTGTCTCTAAGAAGGAAATAATCCACAGAAATTGAATAAAAATAAAATACAGGCATAATTACAGCACATTACATATTCATGCATACAATTATTACGGTTCGCACGAGGAAATAAGATCCTTTTGGCAAGAGAAAACTTTCTTTCTATGACACTATCGCACGAAACTTTTTCGCACGTGAGTACTAAAAACTTGCGACAGATTGTCGGGAAGTGAGTAGAATCTACAGAAAGCCTTGCGACTACACTTTCCCCGCAGTATTAGCCTTATGGGGTGCTTACCCATCGATTGGCCAAAGTGCCACAAGAACAGTGCCCCTGCGTGAAACGAGGACGGGGATGTTGAGTGATTCACTGTTCAGCAGAATATGTTAGGAGCAGACTTACGCCGACGCGCCTTCTTTCGTAATTCAGTGTTACCGATGGTTTTGAAAGTATTTTCTAATATTTCCTCTTCATGAGCTCCGGCGATGACAATGGAGCTTCAGCTATGTGTGAGGCTCATTCGTGGTGTAGGATTACCACATGATCAAAGCAAGCGCCGTCACTGAGTAGCATTTCTGATATTTGTTTGCTGTAGACCTCAATTAAAAATTTGAGACCCCTTCTCTTCCAGCATCATCTTCCGAAGTCCCACTGCGTCACTATTTCTAATCCAGCAACCACACCTTACATTCATACAGTTTCCTAACAACTTTCAGGCTTGACATTTCAGTCCATCTTCAATTACTCCATAATTATTCGATTGTGCCTGATGCTATAGGTAAGTGTTCTGGATAAACGTTTCGCGAAATCGGTATATTAATCTAAAATATGTATAGTAAGGCGCTTACTCATGATTAATCCTTTCCATTAAACCTGGGTTTATAAAACGCTTTAAGAGATGGAGCTGGTTCTATTTCCATAAACTCTTTCTGAAATTTAAACGACAAATTTTGTAAAATACTTTTTCTAAAAATTTTACTGCGAGTAAAAGACATTAGGAATGAATATATCATGCGCATTTGCCTTCCAGCATGAGCGTCAGCATTCATTATTTTTGTAAGGGCATGTCAGGTAGGTCTAATAAAGTTTCTCCAGCGCTCCTGGGAAACCCGTATGACACGCGTTTCTTTAGCGCCGACTAACGTTAATTCCCAGGACATTTCAGTCCGAATAAATTTGAATCTAAATCAATCTAGGTTAAGGGCTAAAGTTTTGAAACCGCAATGAATCTGAACGAAAAATTTTGTTCCCATTCGAACCCTCTCTTAGGTCAGGACTAGTTAAAACTCCTTACCTGGGTTTAACTTGATATTTGTGAATAGGGCTGTTTCAAGTTTTTTTCCTTAGAATTTTCCTCCACGTTTTTTTCCTCCTTTCAACTGAGCGCTCCTATGGTTATCGAATGAAAGGAGGAAAACAAGAAACATATACAAGAACATTCCGAGAACTCATTTTCCTGGTCACTTCGAAACGAAAATTTCAAATAAGGCAAGCCGGGTGCGTGACAGAGGGAAAACTCCTAAAAAATATTCTTCCCGAGGTTTCACTTTCATGCTCTTGCTGCGGATCATTGTATGCTAATCTTATTTTGCAACTGGGTTCCTCGATTCCACTGCCGTGTTAAGAAATCTAATTTATTTTTCCTCAATTAGGTAATTGATCTTTATAAAATGTGTATAAGAGAAAATTACTTTCGCCGTGCATATATGCAGGGCAAAAAACCGTATCCCGGCGGATGTGAGCGGCCGGGGGAACGTGCGAGGTCCTGAATTGTGCTGGGACGAGTGCTGCATGCCTGGTGTGGAATTACCCCGTGCCACAAACCCTAGTGGTAGCTTGCACGGTACTTCGTAGATGTAGATATGTCCTCACTGTTTAAATTAGTCACTTCTTCGAAACCCTTCTTCTTGCGAAACAATCGCAAACATCTCTGATGCAATCCATCATTCCGTTTGGAGACCGACGACGGCCATTTCTTTTCCTTATCTCACGTATGTAAGCATTTTCAATGCGGAAACGTGAATATGCCGAAGATATAGGACTGCTTTTGGTTCCTATCTGAGTGGGTGACTCTGCGATTGCCTGGGAAAGTCAACAACTCATCAGGCTCGAAAAACAAGTCGGGTAGCGATACGGATTAAAGACTATTGCCATGACTCGCCCAACAGAAGAAGAAACAGAAAATGTAAGCACTTTGAGATTTCGAAGGAGGGCCGTGTGTTCCCAAAATCTCCGTCACATCCCGTTGGGAAACAATGCTGATTCAAGCAACTTCATTCAATAGGCCCTTATCATTCACGTTCAACCGCCCTACTCCTTATCTCTACGTCCTTGTTTTTTAGTGCCGTAGGTGAGATAGAATTTTGAGGGTGGAAGGTAAAAAACAAGCTGTTTTCTACTCTTTCTCATCGCCTACATAATATCGGCGAAAATGTTTCGCCGGTCGATGGAAGACTCTACGAAGGAGGATCCGGTTGGTGTGGTGATTTTAGAGTACTGGCTTCCCCATCCGGAGGGTCCGGGTTCAACTCCCGGGAATGGCAGAGTATTATAATTGAAATTCCGATCCGTAATTAGGTGCAGTGATGGAGAGCACTTCAAGTGCGGTACTCGGGCCATCGGATGGGACGTTAAACCACGGTCCCCTTGGGGCCTTCCGTTCAAAGTAGGCTGATGCTAATGTAGGGGTTTTCCTGTATCCTTCCTTCATTACCTAACCGTCCTACTCACTTATCCTAGATGGCGCATACAAGTGCACCATTAAACCTATTGTGGTGTTACAAAAAAAGAATTTTATGAACGGTTACCTTCAAAAATAAATTTCATCACACACTTCTGCTTTTCCGCGCTTAATAAGTTCTACTCTTTAGGTATTTTTATGTACATAGTGTGCTGAAAATCTTTTTTTTGCGTAGTGGGAACTTGAATGGCACATCGCCCTGACATCATAGGCGGACACATCGCTTTCAATTCGATGTTCTCCCCCCTTGGCCAAATTTCAATTTATTTCAGAGAAGTTTTATTTAGTTTGCTCCGAAAATCTTTAATCTACTTCCAATGGAAGTTAAAAAGGAAAACAAAGTTAATTCCTATTTAAAGCAAGAAAAAAGGTTATTTGAACATGATGATATTGAAATACTATTTGCAAACGTCTGTGAAATTGCTTGTTTGAAAGAAAATTATTGAAATTTTTTAAAATTTTGTAGAGTACCGTTTAAAACTGAAATATTTTGTTATGTTCCTTTGCACAAAATTCTTGGTTACCCCCACACAGGTTTATAATCTTTGGGGTAACCTAAAGCTTACCAATATTTTGTTAAATTGAATGTACTTTGTATTTAAGAAGGAAGCAATAAATTATTCTTCTACTCTATTCTTCGAACATGACCTCGGTTGTCGGTCGCCTTCCCCAATTAACAACAAAAAACGATGAATCGAGGAATAACTAAGAAGTTAAGTGGTGGAATAATTTTGGTGGGACTGCGCTGAATGTCAATTTCCGGATGGGGCGTACTCCTCTCTCACGAATCCCACGAGATTTTTCTATCACTGGGATTTGCCCCTGATTGTTCGTTTTTACCCGAATGCTTGATGAGGAGTTTCCATCGAGGCTGAAATATCCTCGCTATGTGCCATAATGGTGAACATGCGAAGGTGATACGAGTGGTCCATAAAAGACTTTGTTTCTGTGGAATGAGAAACCCGTTTGAAGGATGCAGGGATATCTCATTTGCCGCAATGAACGGCAAAGAACGCGTTGAAAATTGTCAGAGGAATAAAGGGTTTTACTGGACCGGGCATCAAACCTCCGACCTCCACCTTTGCGGGCCAATACGTTGACCACTACGCTACCCTCGATTCTCAATTGCAAAGGCAATTTTTGGAGGATCTAGCTAGATTTTAGACTCACTCTCATAAGGCATGTCCGCAGTAGCGTAGCCAGGGGAGGGGGCAGGGGGCAAGGGGGGGCCTACCCCCTGTGTTCTGGCGCCCCTAAGCCAGTGAATGTTTCCATTCTAAAGTCCCAAATACGTACGTGAATCAATGTCATAACTTAATTATCAACAATAAACTCTACAAGGTCTACAAGTTTGGATCATAGTATATTAAAAACAAAATAGCATAGTAAAAGTAAGTAACAGTATTTTAAGTTTAGTAAACTGGTGAATTTTTTAAGTCAGCGCCCCCTAAAAATTCCCCCCCCCCCCCCCCCCCCGGCGCCCCCTAGACCCAAAACCTGGCTACGCCACTGCATGTCCGTGGTTCGATTCCTTGTTCTCTCCTTCCCTCTCTCTCTCTGGCAATTTTCAACGCATTCTTTGCAGTTCAGTAGATGACAACATCTTGCAGTGGTCACTTTGTCACGTGTTGTGAGAGTTTATGGGATCTGTACTCGTGGACTTCCTTGATGGATCATAACGCCACACGACAGATCATTCCAAAAGATCCTCCAAAAAATGCCTTTGGAAATCCTGGGTAGTGCAACGACCTGTACAATGGTGCGGAAAGCCTAAGGTATGTAGATCGATTCCTGGGGTGGGATCACGGGTCCATTTTTCGCGTTGTCGCTTTCGTTATCCAAAACTCAAACCTCTCTGTATGGTAAATGCTGACAGATGCCTACTGTACTGAAAATGTACTACATCAATTAAAACTAGTGATTTAAAGCACCTGACAAAATTTGAAGAATGACGATCACGTTTTAGCCCTCGTGCGCGCCATTGAAAATTACGATAACGCGAGCGCACGCGAAATGGAGAACCATGATCGTGCCCCTGGTCCAGGAGGCACCTATAACCTCAGGAAATATCATCGCTACTTTAATTAAGTCAGAAAATATGTATCTCCTTTATAAGAAGTTTCTGACGGCAAATAAATGTGTAGCACCAGGGTGATGTAATCTTGGGCTTGCAAATTCCTACTCGGTAAAGTGCCGCCTATTAATTTCTCGTGAGTACGAATACAGAAGCGCTCCATTTAAGTTTAACTGATCCCACAAAGTAATGCAGCGTTTACTTTAAATATTTAGCGCCCATTATTTTATGCCCCAGGCATATTGAGAGACTTCTTGTACACAAATAATTCGTTCTAGAATCCTCTCCTCTTGCCAGAACTTACTTTCTTCTTCGCCGACTCTACGCTACCCATCCAGCAGCTAGTTACAACGCGATGGAATTCAACAAAACGAAACTTTTTAAATACGCATTTTTTGTCTTAGATAAGTCAATTTATCAAGAGCCTTTGATTTATTTAGGTAGCAACAGCATTCTCCTCAAGAATAATTTTTAATAAGGAGCTTGTAAAAGTTTTCGAGATCTCTTTCAAGTAAAGAAAACGACTATAAGATGAAACTGGATCGCTGTTATGTAGCCGTTGATGAAGGTAACATCAGCCGACGTGTTGTGAAACATCCACGATAATCAGTGAAAAAAGGGGGGAAATGGATTCAGAGTAACCAAGGCATTTTAACCACTTTGCCCTCAACAATGCGGTTCTGACGTCACAGTCTCTAAGAATTAAAATATTTGCGTGGAATGATCGGAAATGGTCGAGCTTGTTACGTTAAAATGTCGTCTGTGTCGAGGCTCGACATGCCCTTGGTGGTCGGCAGAGGAGGATTCCGACTATGAAATGAACAAATTAAATGATAAATGAAAACGTACACAAAACAAGAGAGGGTCACAAGAACTCTCTCGTGCGCATGACGCCACAGCCCGGGGAAGGTTCTCGAAACTCCGTGATAATTATCGCACGGGAAAAAAGCAAGCTGTCGTATGCTTTCGTAGAAGTATCGAATGCTAAACAACCACTCGATATTTTACAATCAATAGAAATCGCATGCGGGAAAGATGTGACGAATCAAGAATGCTGAATCGACGAAACCATTAGATAAAATTAGGGTTTTCGCATGCGATAATAATTATCACGGCGTTTCGAGAATAGCCCCCCAAGAGGTCAAGGCCACTTTCTAAGAAAAGTTTGAAAGTGCTTTTCAGGCTAATGATTTATTCACAGCAAAAATCGCGAATGCGTGTGTCTCCTCAGCGGGTGAAGTCCGCTGCAGTTAAATGGCTTTGAATTGCCAGAGGGACTATTTCAACGGCAGAGTCATGCGATCCGCAAATTAGCGTTTGAATTTATAATTAGTTAACGCCCTGCATTTCGAAACTCTCTCCAAGAGACAATAAATGGTTAGTCGTTAAAGTCGAACGGACACCGGAAATTTGAACTAACTTCTGATATATGTTGGTATTTTGAATCATTATCTTATCAGTCTCTATTTACCATCTTCGGCCAAAAGTAAGGCCATTCACGCCTTACACAATATGCCCCAGAGGCATTGGTTTTAAGGTCACCGCCGAAAAATCTGCTCATCTCCGGAATTCGAGCCTTGACCCTAAGTGAGGCTTATCAGCGCACCACCCACCAGGGGCCAAATGAGCAGGGATTCTCAGATAAAGTTTGTTTTGTCCGTGGCCGTCAGTGCCGGAGATCAAAATAGTAGGAGGCTGTACCTGAACATTTTGACAGTAATCTTTAATCATTATAATTATCCACAGATATTTACGTTCATTTCTACATTCTGTCCACCATTACTTGAATGCGCTCCTGAAAATTTTTCATTTCAACAAGGAACACCACATTGTACCTACTAAATAAAATGTTTCCGCGGAAACTTTTCATACCATGATCCCACTACTCAAGTGATGCGCAATTGCAATATATTTAAAGATAATTATAGATAATTTTCGTAATTCGATTCTTGTAGTTAAAAGAAATGTACATATTTAACTTTCTTATGTAAAATCTATAAAGCTACATATTTTACTTAAATCTCATTACTTAAAGACACATTAGCTGTCAGGTGTTGTTACCGCCAGTTCATCCGAATATCACTTCATGTCATGCCTACTGATGAATTTTACAGTATGCTTTTGTATTTAATCATATGAAGTACCTTAATAAAAAGCTGTTTTACATTAATGTACTGTGGTATTAAAAAAGGGCAATATCCTTTGAAATAAAATAAATCCTTCTTAATTTCTCTCATAATTTTCTTGGTGTATTCCTTCCTTGGCATTCCTCGGTAATGTTTCCCATTAATTTCCCCTTCCATTAAAGTTTTCAGAAAGCTGTCATGTCTTAGAATGTTGCCAACAATTTTGTGTCTTCCACTTCGAAAGGATCTCATGGTATATCTTTTCTCCTCATTTCTTCGGAAAACGTCTTCCTAGGTAATATTCTCCATTCATTTGATCCATATCGTTCTTCTTTAACACCGCATTTCCCTATCTCCCTAAACTATTTCTATACGCCCAGTGAGATGTCTTACTCAAACCTTTTGATTCTTACATCTCCTTTCCTGCCCCTATGGTACAAATTCCGGATATTATCCAAGATCATTGACATTAAGGAGTAATATCCTTACATTATAGGTTTTATAATCGTTTATGTGGATAATCAATTACGGAAATAATTTTAAGAATATAAAAAAACAGCGAGAAAGTATGTAATAAAGTGTTCAAAAGGGTTTTCAGGTGTATTTTTATTTCCTAAGCTAGAAATTTTTAAAAATTACTCAACTATATAGACAATAAATAATTACCTTAAAAATGGAGTTTCTGAGAATTATTGAAGGAAATCGGGATGATGCACGCAAGAAACAACCCATCCTGTGCGTAAATACTCATGCCTTCAATTAACTATGATCGAGTTTGTCGGAATGTAGACTGAATCAGATACCCCGAACAAAGACACTGACGAAAGTCGTTTCCTGGCTATACACTGCGAAATTACGCGTAAAAATGATGAGTTAAGAGAGGATTGCTAAATGCAGCCATTTACTTCATTTAACACGTATTCCAATGGGTGGGGAAAAGGTCTTGAAAATCATAACCACAGAAAAAACTATCAACAAGAGGAAACGAAGTCAGACTTTTCGGGACAAATTATGTCAGTGCGCAAAAACTAAATTTCGCGCCGTCCTCATTAATTGTAAGCTACGACGCGATGGCCGCGGGAGAATAAACCATCCATCGTTGCCGGCCCGTGTCAACGAATTCAGAGGGGCAGCTGATGACGAACCTAGATGAATTCAGCTATACACTGGCAGGAACGCATGATCTAATTATATCGATCTACTACCTATTATTGCAGGGTATCGGCCTAGGCGCACCATAATTTGCGAGTGGAGGAAATGAGTGAAACAATGGCGAGCATATGAATTAGCAGGAACCAAGATAACGCGAAGGCAGTCCGTCGACGAAATACCAAGAATGAAGAGATAGGAGCACGAAAACACAGCGAAATGAGGCTATGTGACGCGAGGGAGTTGGTAGTAGGCAAGCCTTGGAGTCGTGTTGTTTTCGGTTCCTTTGTTGGGTTGGACCGATCTCATGGCTCCAAATTCTGGCATCTTGATATCTTGGTAATGGGCGCGAGGATGTTTCATTAAAGACGCAATCTTCAGATGAAGGTTACTCGAACTTAAACATGGATTATTGAAATTTTAAATGAACACGAAAATTATCGGCAAATGGCATATTTATTAGGTATTCATAAATGGGTCCATCGCTGCCAGTGAATATGATCGTGAAAAAAAGGCAGTAATTTCAACGGATAGTGTTACAAAATTACCATCGCCTGGCTGCGCTGTAATTTAGAATGGAACGATGAAAAAAGGCAGTCGGTAATTAATTAGGTCACATGCCTTGTGCATTGCCGTCCATAGGATAGTGCGACAGGTGCCACTGCACTGGGCCCCATACGCCCATGGGGGCCCGCCCGGGCTTGGATTTTTCAGATGGTGCAGGGAAACCCGCGCTTGTGGGTGTACATTTGTAAATTTCTTGAAATCATTAGCCGGTTAGTAGGATAATTTCCTTATTTCCATGGAATATGATTGAAATTTGGTACTGTATCAATAAAGGAATGCAAAGTTAGGGGGCCCCCAACTTTCGCTCACACAGGGCCTCTCAATCCCAAAGGCCGGCCCTGGCATTGTGCTGGTGATAATTATCATATGATCTTATTATGAAAATTATCATATGACATTAAACTATCATATCATAGTAAAGGAAAATACGTGAACATATGTTCACGTATTTGCCTTTACTAGCCTGTGGTATAGATCCCGGCTTCAAAGGCTATCTACTTGATGCGAATGCTAAATTTCAAAAGGTTAAGCTCGATTCAAAGGAAGATTATGTAACTCGCGCACTCAGGATAATACTAGATACTTGCGAAAAAGTATCCTGGAGCTGACGTACATTCAGCATTATTTGAGTAATACACACCACTATTCCGTCACATATGACCACCAGCTTCATTTCATGACGAAAGGCACGGATGAGAGCCGTCGTAAATTAGATCGCAGTTCCATCATCACATGCTCGCTCGTTTGCGGAAGACACCTCTGCGCCCTGGTTTTCCACCGCTCGCTTCCTCTGGTTTCCCTTTCAGTGACGTCACCCCACGAGGCAAGGCTTTGCGGTGTTTTCTGGGAATTCAAGAAGCGCAATTTCCTTTCATTTACATTCGAGTCCCTCAGAAGTCCTAAATTCTTTTCAAGTGCACTTCAGCACACATAATTTCAACTACTGATCTGTTTTGAAGAGCTCTGCCTATAGTGCGGAGGGTTTGAAGCAAATAGAAAGCAACTGTGCTTTTGTGTAGTGAAGTGGGCAGTGCTCTGAAGTAAACGGAAAGCACCCCATGCCAATACTTTTAACGGCACTTAAAAACTATAATGAAGTAATTCTGCATAACATAACAACAAACACATCTTCCTTAGCCATTGCTTCAGAACAAACTGGGAATGCAAAGAGCCAAAATTTGAACCTCCATTAATTACTCAATAATTATTTTGACTCAATTAACTACAGGTTAGGGTTAGGTTTGCACGGAAACATTTATTCTCCTCTCCTATAACCCAAGTTAACGTATAGCACTGCTTCCAGTGGCGTATATATGGGGGGGCCCGGACTCCCCCCTCCCTAAATATAAGGCCGCGGCGAGAGGCGCATGCACGGTTACCTAAACTACAGCCGGTCGCCGCTAGCTAGCTGGTCTTGCCCCCCCCCCCCCCCCCCCCCGAAGTTATAACCTATATTCGCCACTGACTGCTTCCACATACAATCTCCAATCTCTTTGTATTTAGCTATCTTCATTCTATGCATATATTGCACTGATTATGGAAGAAGTTCACCACAGCTGATATCCCTAAAGGGCTAATTAGTTTACTAACTAATGCATATTCATCTGCAAACCTAACCACTTTTCTAGATTTTATGGGTGGGCGAGGGCCTTCTGGTGCCCTCCTGGCACTCAGACCTCTTGGTCCATTGTGTCGTCCCACAGTTAACCTGCATGCCACTTGCAGACATGGGACAAGAGCACCACGGTAAAGGTTTGGAGGAGGGGCCACCCCCAAACCTTTACGGTACAGGTATGGAAGAGGGTCACCTCCTTCCAACCTTCCCGGTCTAGGGCTTCCCTCAGAACCTCCCGGTATAGGTCTGGAGGAGTTTCACCTCTCCATCCACCCTGGTAGAGGTATGGAGGAGGGCCACCCCTCCAAACCCGGTCCGGGCCCAACATTGCTTAACTTCGGTGATCTGACAAGAACCGATGTTTCAACATGGCTAGGCCCTCGCCCAACCACTTTTATGAGTTCTCATTCTACTTCTGTCCCTACCCATTGGCGGATACACATGGGGGGCGTGCGCCCCCCCCCCCCCCTTGCGCGGCCGCTCGCATTGCCGCCCGCGCTGCCCCCGCCAGTCAGCCTGCAAGCTATTCGTTCGTGTCTTTCGTCAGTCAACTCCGAGTCGAGTTATCGAGTAGTTGTACTTTCTTATGTAGCACGCCCGCGTCATCGTATTTTATACGTTTCTGTCTGGCACATAGATAGCTAACCTATGAGAAAAGTCGCAGCCATTCTAGTAATTTCGATACGTTATTCTGTCTGGCATTTGTTCGAGAAAAGTCGCGAATATTCTACTGTTTGTATTGGTTCACACTCCTTAAAAGTCTGGAAGCGAACATTCTGGCACCGAATGTTCTCGAAACAACCGAGCTACATATATAAGGGAAGCAGAGTCGCTGCCAGGCAGTCAGTTTGAAAGCTACAATCGTTGCGATAACTTGCGCCCCCCCTTGAGTTTTTTCTGTATCCGCCACTGTTCTTGGTCCCTACCTCACATTCCTAAAATGCCTCAGGCTTCTGCAAATGCATCGAAGAGAAAGAGTGATAAGGGGCAGCCTTATATAACTCCCCTCCCTATTTTAGTATACTCAAGATTCTCTACCGACTAAATAATATCATATTTATAACATATTTATCGGTCATAACATTTTACATAATAAAATATAGGATAAGTCACATCAACACAGGACATCAGAGAACAACAACAAACAATATAAGCAGGATAAAATGTAGTCAGCCGACTCCATGCTCAAGACTCTTGAAGAAAATATTTCATAATGTTATAGTTTTTATCTTGTCAGGAATGTTTGAGTTGTATTCTTTTAACTTCCTTTGAAGAGGATTTATAATGCCAGATAGAAAATGATTTATAGTTTAGATGCCTCTGAGGAAGGGACCCTGACAAATTGTTTTAGCAGTGAGAAATTATACGCACATTTATTCTCTGGGAAGTGTTATGCCTACGTATTTGATCATTAGTAATAAGCTGGTCCCTGTTATCCTTAATAAATATACACAATTTTTTTTGTTTTTACACTGTTTTCAACACAAGTGTCATTATAAAGGTCATACCTTGATAAAGACACTTATGCGTTGAAATCTTGGTCGGCAAATCAAACAAGTGTGAAAATAGTACTAAGTTTTAATTGATCAGCATGAATGTTAGACATGTTCGCAAAATGATGCCTAAAGTTAATTCTTATGGAGGATTTCCACTGAGAAAAGCCAGAGAGTGTGACCTTCGCCCTCGCCCACCCAGATGATCTATATATCCATATACTTTTTTTAGCCATAGCCTTGCCATATCAATCTTAACCTTGAGTTTGATGGACCACATCATGTTTTAACACTCTCATCAGCAGTACGTTTTTATATCACTGACAAGAAAACTTATGTAGAAAAGCAAAATGTAAAATAAGAATTAGAAGAGAAATTTTCTTCCAAAATGTTTCTTATGTCCAAAATTAAAAAAAAATAAATGCCAGTACCTATAAATTTTTTTATTACTATAAATATATTTCCATGTTCATTTTTGTCATATTTATTAAAATATTTTAAATCCAGTTTTATAACACAAATAATCCTTCTTTATAAAGAATTGTGACCAAATGGCAACACTTGGCGTACATTCATATTTATTCTTGAGGTAGAAATATACTTCTCAAAAGGTTCCCATTGTTCATCATTTTGCAATTCCTGAAGAACAGAATCCATATCTCCAGGGCTTTCCTTTAGGGATAAGGGCATTACACTTTCTTTCTCTTTTATACTCCATGAACAACTTTTTGCTGGTAAAATTACAGGGACACCATGATAATAATGACGACTTTCACCTGACATGATGACTATGTCCCCACTATCAATCTTGATGGCAAGAGGCTTTTCTTCTTTCGATTCACTGCCAAGGAGGAAAACAGCACCCTGACCAAAGCTAGGACCAAAAGAATTGAGGAATGAGTACTTAGGCCAAATTATTTAATGAAATATGTAAATATTTCACAGAATTATAGGATTTTTAAATGAAAAAACCACATTCATGACTGAAAATTTTTTTTACTTCCCAATACCCTAGAAAAGAATTACATATATACGAACACTAGATAAATTACTTAATGTATGGTAATGGTTGAGTTGTCTAGAATAATCAATACTTGCCTTGACCACCAAGGAAAAAAGTAAGAGAACAGTGTGAAAGTCTTATGGCAGAAATTAAGCTAGTTGCTGGAGAACTGATTAATTCATGAAGATTAATATGAATGTATATGTATTTTAATGATACCAAGGGAAAGTTGGAGGTCACATTCAATTCGGTAGGTTGTACATGCAGGGAGATTTCTTTTTACTTGAACTCGCCCACATTCTTTGATTAGTCGACCAGGGATGTCTGTAATTTTTGTTGACCATCGACAAACGAAAGTTGTCTCCTTTGTGGCTAAATGGATATTGGTGAATCTAAAAACCTCATTTTCAACAATATAGCGGCTGCCGCTGACCTCACAGTTTGACAACTATTTTGTGTAGTGAGTACTGACATCATCTATATTTTCTCATCGTAGAAATTTATCTCTAGTATGAGAAATAACCATAAAAAATTTTGAAAACCACAACAGAAAAATAACACCATTGGAGCCAAAAGTTTGAGAGATCCTAATGAGCACATACACCCAAATTTTTATTGACTGTCGGCAATTTGGCGATGTCGACTATAATATAAGTGACTTTTGATGCCTACTTTACCTACAACCACTTACCCCAGTCATAAAATTGTTGACCATTGATAAAAATTAGAGTAAAAGTGCATATTAGGTGCACACAGACTCATTTATGACTCCAAGGGTGGGGGCAGTACAAGAAATTGCCCCACCCAACCCAGCAAATTTTATTTATTTTTTCATAGATATAAAACTAGAAGTCAAAATTATTTTATGGTGTGAAGTACGATGGTAGGCATACATCTAAAGCTAAATAAGAGTTTCTTTTTCATTTTACACATAGTTTGTTATGATTTCCCGGGACGAGACCACCAGACTCCCCTTTTCCTGGGAAGTATTCCATACCTCCAGAGCCAGTGGTTGCCCTTCTGCCCCCCCCCCCCAAACCTCTGGTCTGGAGCTGCCCCTTCACAGACTTCTTGCTATAGGGGCGTTATGTTTCACTTGAGATTCGTGATATTTTTTATGGTCACCCTCTCACACAAGGTGCACATTTTCACAGAAAATTTAAAAGGTCAATAATCACAACACAAAAAAGTTGTAAAACAGTGAGGTGAGCAAAGCGGTGGCCACAATGTTGTTGAAGTGAGTTTTATATATGTGCTTGCCAATGTCCATTTAGGCCGCACAGGAGACAATTGGCACTTGTCAATGGTCGACTTAAGTTACAGACTTACCCCCCAGAAAGAGATTCCACAATCAGCAAACTTTCCTAGGATAAATGTCAATGCAGTCGCTTGTTATTTTGGTTAAGTTATTAGTTTCATGAAATACCCATCCTGAATTTTCCAAGTCATCCTCAAGTTTTAAGATAGAAATTACAGCAAGGGAAAAAGACCAGAGTGCTCTTAAGGCATCACCCAAATGTATATAATGCACTTGCTAAATGAACAGAAGAATCTGTGGCTTCTACAGTTTGGATAATTTCATCTGTTTGTTAGGGTTGTGCCCCACTTATGCCTCGTTTCCATTACTATTCCCACAATTGTAACTCTCTACCCATCTAATGCTAGAATGTAATTGAATTGCTGGAAAATGCTTACCCTGGTAGATCATCTTACTAGGGTTGAGGGTACCCTGGTAATTCGCTAACTGTGGTAACTTGTTTGTGGAGGGAATGGAAGTCTGGCAAATCCTTGCAATCAAACAGGGGCACACAGTGTTGGAATTTATGATCTCTTTACATTGTCTATAGCTGCGTGTAAAATGACGTTGAGAGTGGAACGAAGATTGATGTAACATGATCGTGATTATAATAATTTTTTAACTTGCTTATACTTGCAGAAAGTCATGAAACTTTAAATATCATTTGTCTACTTTCTTTTAAACTAGAAGGCATGGAATCTTGGTAATGGCTGCATAACAAAAATAGTGATTTGCCATGGTAGGACATAGCTAGTTAGAAAGCATGTACTCAATGAGAGCAACCATAACCATGACAGAATGCTAGTTTTGAAAAAAAAAAAAGGCATTCAAGTGGCACACACATTTGTGAGAATCACTCCTCTTCATATTTCATAATGATGAATTACCTCAACACACCTAAGAGTTGAGAAAAGGTGAGACCGAATAGATTTATGTCATAATTTAACCCTTTTTCTTTGTGTGACAAGTAAGCATAATCATGAATTGCCCATCATATCATGGATTCGAATTAAAAGTAGGTACATGTTGGAATGGTTTCAATGGTCATTCTTGTTCATCTCTCTACATGTTTTATTAGATGTGCCAGTGCTTGTAGCTCAGCGGCGGATTAAGGTCGTTGTTTTGGGGGAGGGGTGGCTGGCTACTTCCCAGGGCTCTGGGGGGTTTGGAATACTAAATGACCACCATTTTTCTTATTGTCATTTCCACCCCCCCCTCCTTAATCCACCACTGATGTAGCTACATCATACACATATGATAAAAATTGGTAATTCATCCACTAGATGGATGTATCCACATTTCTTTCACTGGACGATATTTCTGTCCCATATCTAGTGCTGTGCAAATCAGGGATTTTTGTTTCGAATCGAACCAAATCGAATCTGCCAAAAAAAATTTGAATTGAATCGAAAAGAATTATTAATTAATTTTGGTAGTATATCAGATCACACTAAAAAAATTTGCTTGCGAATCGAATTTGAATCTAAATAAAATGCAGATTCTTATGCAGAGTTAAAGTAATAAAGATTTTCACAATATTTCAGGGAATTACTTTAAGAAAATTTTCTTCAATGGGCCATTACCACAACTAACTTCACATATAACGGTAAATTTCGTTCTGAAACCCTTTGAATTTTTGTTTCGCATGAAGAAAACATCCTCTAAATGGATGGCGTGCCATTTGGGAATGAGTGCCATGTTTGAACGCGAGTAAATTCGATGACGAATCTATCAGATTCAAATATTTCAAATAATTTGGTTTCAAAGCATCCTGATTGGCAGGCGAATAAAATCGAATTAAGCCTGATTCAAGTCAAATCGATTCAATTTTGAAGCATTCGCACAGCTCTACCCACATCACATATGGGAATGAAAGACTTAATAAGAACTTAGAAGTAACAATTTTCCACAGATAAATATTTTAATTCGACCCGGGTTTTGATGTACTGCATCATCATCAGGTACATAAATTTGGAAATCCAGAATTCCAAATGTATGTACCTGATGATGATGCAGTGCATCGAAACCCGGGTCGAATTAAAATATTTATCTGTGGAAATTGTTACTTCTAAGTTCTTATTATGCTCATATTCCACAACATCTAGCCGGATTCCTCCCTTTTTAGTGCAGCTTAAGGGTCAAAAGCTGAAGAAAAGCTTTATTTGGCCATTGGCCAATTTTTTTTTTTCAAAAATGTGGCAAGTTAACCTGAATATAAAACCAACAAGAACATATGCAGACCACTTTAAAATTCATAATTTCAATAGAAAGCTTGCCAGCACTTAAAACTACTGATAGGCCTCTCAAATGTTTCCTATAATATGTAACATGCCATGGCCCAGATTATGTTAGTTCACAATACTGTAAAACAATACTAAGCATGAAAATCAAAGCCCTTGGACAGACTCAGAAAACTACAAGCATATAAAATGAACCATTCATAATGATAGCTTTGTCAACAAAATACATTGAACAATAAGTGTGTATATTAAAATATGTACATGCATAGTTAGGGTTCCTTGCTCTTAAAAACTGTTCCAGCTTATTTCCCTCCATGATATATACCTTTAATTGTGTCATTACAATAAAGAGAACAGTTAGAGGAGGAATCATGACCTGTTGTAATTATTTATAGCTTCCAAAGCTCTAGAAAATAGTAGCTGCTTCAGTAGCACACTTTTTGTAACTGGCTTCTAACTAACCCTGATTACCAGTACCCACTCAATACCTATACTTTTACTTACCTAAAAGACAAGAGAGGAGCATCGAGATTCAATTCTGAATGGTCAGTGTGGCATGACAGTGTTGAGTCCATATGATAATAGTTAATGATGGCAGCCTCAGCAGAAAATTTTGGAAACCCAACTAACTGGGCAACTTTCTGTGACAAAGCTGCTAAGTCCTCAGGAAAATGATCACGTTCACTTTCGCTATACACCTGTAAAATCATTATTCACATGTAATGAGGAGGAAAGCTGAAATTTGGTAGTAATGACAGATAGTACTGGGTAATGACCATACATACATTTTTTATAATCTTGCAAGTGCTCAGTAATCTCCAGATAAATTGCGATTCAATAGCAGAAGATAAAGACAAATCTTGAGATAGAACACACACACACACACATATAATGCATGATATATTGAAATTCACTTAGCACACTTTGGTTTTATGCTGTCAAAAAATCATATCATATGGTAAAGACTTTCAATATTAACTTTAGTGAACATATAATAATTCCCTTGAATTCACAAAATGGTGCTAGTGTATCTTCATAGGTATCTTAGTGAGAAGTAGATGCATACAATATGCTTAGATAACACTCAGAAAAAAATACATTAATGGCATATTGTATGAGTCAAACTCAATGTAATTACACATGAAAAGTTACTATTCTCATCACTACTCTGAAACAGTCACAAAATTAGGAGCTATACTACTCATTGCAATCAATCTGAAGAACCCATAAAATGTTTGTAAAATAATGAATGCCTCTTACAGTGGCGAATATAGGTTATACATGGGGGGGGGGGGTCCAAGACTGGCTAGCTAGCTGTGACCGGCTGTAGTTGAGGTATCCACGCATGCACCGAGCACCTCTAGCCATGGCCATGAGGTCCGGGCCCCCCCATATATTTGCCACTGGTCTCTTATGATACAGGTACCTACATTGCCACTTCATTCATGATTTCAGGCCCTTATTTATGAAAAGATCTCCTGCTCAGATATGCTGCAACAAAATTTGTTTCTACACAAAGCTTTAGTTAAACTATATTTCTTGTAGTGCATACATAGTCCTCCTTTTTTGCTCAAATTATTCATGGAACAAGTAATAGTGGGAATACATTCTCTCCTAATCAGTTTTGAATCCTAAACATGTACCAGTATATAAATTGGCATTATTTGCTTATAATTAAACTATTCACATTAATCCTACTCTACATTATTGATACTAATGCTACAAAGGCTTAAGTCACTGTATACACTGGGTAGGATATCTGCAACTGTACATTAGGGTGCACTTATTTTTCGAAATGGAGAAAAGTAATGTTTCCACCTCTAACAATGATCGATGTTGAATGTGAATTCATGTGTGAAAATCCTGTCACAGTTGGGAACCTGTGCCCCAAAGGCCTTAAATACTTTGAAACCAAATAAATATGTTTTTGGGTAAGGGAAACACTCTACCTGTTTAAAAGGCAATAAGTAGTATAGTTCTTCAAGGCTGAAATTTTGTCAATTTCTACAAATGCATCTCTCTGCATTTCTGAGATACAGACTGTCGCAGTTCGAGCTACCCCTCAGGGCACCACCCAGTGCCACTACACAACCGAGGTAAACACAGCATCATTCAATTCCCCTATGAGACTCTACCTCTGTTCCACCTCCCTGCTCCGGCACATGGTGGGATGCCCCCTCACCATGTGTCCAGAGAAATGATCGCCAACGCATTGCCTCTCGAACTCTTGTAAGTGGTCTCGTATTCTGGGTAATTATTGATAATATCCAGAAGTATGCATAGGAGATGCTAGGTACAAATTCACTATTACTTAATGTAGGATTTGATGCTTTCCTGGTGAATTATTCCAGTGAAATTTTCTTGGGCTTCCGACCTGGTCAAGTTCTCCATCTCCATTCCGGAGCTATATTAACCCGATAACCCATCATCAACAGCCCTGAGGACGATGGAAAAGTCTCCCATCGAAACTTCGATGAAGATGGAAAACCTGACCCGGTCGGAAGCCTGTCACTATTATTTAATTGATCAATCAATTTCAAAGTTCACAACGTTAAGGTGGCTTTACAAATGGGAGTTATCTTCTATGAAAGTGGTGAGTTAGCAATGTCTCAACGTGTATAGCCACTTTCAGGGCATCATTCTGTTTACACTTTACTACTGGGTTTTTTCCAAAGAAATAAATGGATTCAGTAAACAATTAATGTGGCAATTTCAAAGTTTCCCTTGTTGCAGCAATCAATGTGATTGTGCATCACACTCATCAAGTTTCAAAGGTATTAGCTGATTTATAGATTTGTATACATATGTATATTATATTTGCATAACATATGTGAAAAGTTTCCAGAGCAAGAGAAAGAAGTCACTAATTTATTGCCTGCAGACGTACACCAATTTGAGACTGTGAGAGATAGGTATTGAGACTCTGATCCCAGTTATATTTTCCCATCATCAGCAATATCACAAACTAGCAACTTAAAAGCACGACTGAACCATATTAACATTTTCTGTGAATCAGTTAGGAAAAATGAATTTACCTTCGTATCCCAATTATGATGATACCCCAAAGTAGCCCATCGCAGTTTCTCCATCAGCTTGGATCCCTGTCCATGATTACTGAAAATGCAAAGGGTGAACTGATATAATTACCAGTAATGTATGCTAATTAATGTTATAATGTGGAGAATGAAAACACATGAAATGTAAAGGGGTAGAAAAAACATGGCTTTTTGGATAAAAAAATCATAACTTCATTAGTAGGCACAATATCAGATACGTTCAAAGTTATTGTAGATCTTCTAAATATTATTTAAAACTTTTGTCTGTGACAATTTTCGATACGACTAACCCTTACTGCAAGGGGTGAGCAAAATGAGCTGAGTCTATATTTTTTTAAACTTAAAAATCTACCTGTGCCCCTAGGCCAGGCCTAATGGGATTTTTAAAAATCTTCATCAATGACATCTATTTAGGAATTGATTAAAAAATTCGTCTCAGTGCAGATGATTACATTATCTATGGAGTGATAAAAGGTGAAAGGTATATTTTTCTACATCAAATGATGATTTCAAAATCCAGCTGTTTTCTTTCTTCATCTCAGCATACATTCTACCTCTCTTTATCCCATCCATGATGTCCTTTCACCTTCTTCCACTTCCCTGCTTACCCACAACATCCTCCCCTCTATCGTAGCCTTCAGCATCCTTTCGCCCCTCCTTGCCTATTCCAATCACCTACTCTGCCTCCTCCAACTCTCCTCCAGAAGTTCCCTCTCCTCACTGACTATAAGCTTCTTCAACAAGCACTTTCTTGCTTGTCTTCCTTTCCAGCCACTGCGCCTTCTCTATTTTCCTCCTCACCCACATCTTGAATGGCTGTAGCCTATTCTTGTCCTCCTTTCTCAGAGTCCACATTTCTGCACCATACAACGCTACACTCCTTATTAAACTTTTCCCCAACCTTTCTTTTTCATCCTCACCCTAGGTCCCCATCATCAGTTCCTTCCTATTACTTATCACATCACAGAGTAGCTCATTACACCTATGCTACTACACCCATTTCCTTCCAATGTACTACACACATAATTAAAATGCTCTAATTTCTCCAGTTTGTGCCCTCCTAACAATATGATCAGCCTTGCTTTCTTCATCCTCGAAAATCTCATTACTTTTGTTTTCCTATGATTGATCTTCATTCCATATTTCCAGCACTGATTTTCTAATGCATCTACCAAAGCTTGCAATCCCTTGGATGATCGAATAACCAAAGCCTGGCTGTCTGCAAATGTAACCGACTTTATCAGCTGACCCCCAACTTTTATCCCCATATCTTTCTTTCCATTTCCTCGGTATGAATGTTAAAAAGCTAAGGCCACAATGAGTATCCTTTCCTCACCCCATGACCTGTAACTGCCACCCTGATTCTCTATCAGCCACCCTCACCTGTGTCCTCTGGATTATATTTAACCCTTTTGCTGCCGTGAAGGTAGGAGCTGCGTTTGCCTGGTGGACTGCCGTGAACTTAGCTCTTAAGTTCCATTGGCAAGGTCATTCCTACCCGTCGTTAACTTTTCCACCACACAGTGAATGGAAAGTCTCTGCAGGTTAACCACAGCGAAAGGTTTCGGATGAGTCTCCGATGTCACCAATCTATTCTTATTTTCACAAGTATCTCCATTATTATCCGTTTCAAATATCTTTGCGACTGAGAGGCAGGCTTAAGTTTTTTGGGGGTGAGGGAAGAAAAAGTCTCCCGGCACGTGACTTCGCGAAAACCAACTAGAATGCAGTAGGCGGAGCCTAGTCTCTCTGAAATGCAGTCTCTCCCAGTCCTACATTGTGTGAACTTCGTGAATCTGCTGGCTGTGTTGCCAAAGGAGAATACCCCTTCGCGGGTAGAAGACCCCTTCGCACTCACCCACCCGATTCTGTCCTCGCGTGTTCCATTAGGTTTTTCCCTTAGGGATAAGCTGGGTGACTCACAAGCTGATTTTTTATCAATTATATTTTTTCTTAACCTTCATTTTGCATAATTTTAAATGCACTAACCATTTTGTTTATTATTTCCTGATTGATTTGAGACCAAACAATAAACAATTTCGTCTTATTTTAGCAAAAGAGCATGGTAAAAACTTGGGGAGAAAATCTTCGCGCGATCACGACAATGGTCAGAAATCAACGAAATGACATGCCGTTTGGACTCATTTTAATCGGCTGATTTGAAAGGAACTGAGATTAATGTCTGTTTTTATTATTATTCATCATATAAAAGTTACAACTTCTGTTTTCAAAAGTCCACTTCTGTTTCATTAACCAAGCACTTCCACATGACCCATTCCTTCAAAGACCCTTGAGACTGGTCAAGATAAGAAGTCCCTGTGGGGAGGGAAAGGGATGAAAAGGAGTAATCCCCCCGACCGCGGCGCCAGCCTGGAACTCTTCTGCCCCTCCAACTGGGCCACGTGGTGAATCCCCCGCGTCTGTCACAAACAATGCCTACGACAGGCAGCCTTTCGTTTCCATAAATTCTAGTTCGCGTACATGGCAACGTCGAGTCCGAGTTTTCTCTCTCTCTCCCCACTCCACTTCCCTGGTTCCGGAGGCCCCACCTTCCTGCTGCGAAGCCCCTCGAACCATTCCAAGCTCGCACGAAGGGCCAGTCGCTAAGATATTTGAAACGGATAATAGTTTTTCCCAATCAATTCTGTCAAATGCCTTCTCAAAATCCACTAAGCAAGCAAAAAAGTCCTGATTACACTCTTAAGTTTCTTTTTATGAGTGTTATTGTCACGGCAATGGCATCCAGAGTAGCCTTCCCCTCCCTGAACCCATTCTGGTCATCACCTAAGTAGTATATTGCTCCAGTATCCAACCTTTTATTTATTATTCTAAGCAAAGCTTTTTACGCATGAAAATTAGATTAATATTCTTATACTCCATGCATTCTGATGATTTCTTTCCAGATACATAGGTATCAAAACTATTTTCACAATGTTCTTTAGCCTTGTAAATCCAAACAATAAGTTCAAAAAAAGTTCATCCTTCAAATCCCAATTTCTACAATAATTCTGAGGGGATTTTATCTACCCCCACAGCTTTTCCGGCTTTCATCTCTCGTTACACCTTCTGTATTTCACTGCTGAGTATCTCCGGTCCAAATTAATCCCTCTTGACTGCTATCTTATTTTCTATATTTACACATCTATGTTCACAGGTTTATTACCACTGTCATAGAGATCTTACACATATTACCTCCACCTTTCCTGGATATATTCCTCCTTGATTAGTATCTGCTCTGATTTTTTCCTTAAACTCTGGTACTGTTTTCCCTCTCCTACATCCTGATAGCATTTTTCATTTTAGTGTATAGCATACTTCCCCCTCTTACTGTAGCTTTTCCATTTCTTCACATTCCCCTTTTCACCAGTTTTTCTTCGCCCAATTGGTTAATCACCAGAGTATATTATTTAATTACCCATTCGAGACCCATTACTTCTTAATCCTTATCGTTTCCATTGATCCTATTGTTTTCTCTGCTGCTCTTACTATTCCCTTCTCTCCTCAATTACTTATTCCGATTTCCTTTGCTTCACCCATGTTCCAATCCACTAGCTCTAGCTCTTGGCATTCCCTTCTTTTCATTTATCTTTCAATACATACTTTCACATTCCACCTCTTCGTTCTCCCACTTTTACTACGCCTTAGATCTATCATCACAATTCATCAAAACTAAATTATGATCAGAGCTCACATCCACCCCCAAAAATCTGTGTGATTTTTTAAAAATTGTTCCCAAACCTCTACCTCACCCTAATATAATCGATTTGTATCCACTGGCATTTACCATGATGAATATATGCCTGAATAGGTGTTGTTTAAACCCAAAAATCAATAATCACCCATTATGGAGTCACTACCCTAGTAGCAGAGGAAGTTGTCACAACATTGTGACAACGTTACAATGGGAAAAGGTACAAGTGCACACAAAGCTGATGTTGGTGTCGCAACGTTGCATGCACGTTGCCTCAATATCCAAATTTCCCAAAAAACCATGTTGCTGCAACGTTATCAGTGCAACATCGCTGCAACATTATCGGTGAAACATTTTTAAGGCAGCGTTAAAAAATTTCCCTAGCTTTAGCCGTCAATGAAATTATCCCATAATTAACATTAATGTTGATAATTTGTCAACAGACAGTTCTTTCCTAGTTACTCAGGTAAACATTTCTCCCTTAATACTCCCTTGCCCTCTCCACTGACTCTTCCCTGCCCTCTCAAAATAAAAAAGGGAATTCACATCTTAAATACTATGCAGGTTATTATCACGCGATGAGATAAGTATGTACATTGTATTATCCTACGTATTATGTACCTGACTTCTTCGTATCTATCTAATTATGGTAAGCCCTACGGCTCAAAGTGCACATCCTTGCCCCAATACAATATATCTTGCGTCTGGAAAGTTGTATATATATGGCCACTCCCATAGATTAACGTGACTTCGAGAACTAATTTTTAAATTGGGATTAATATGTGATTATAGTTAGAGGAAATACCATCCAATCACGATAAGTTATCAGGCATTAATTAATTGAAACCTATATTGCCACATAGTATGAATGTAAATGCAATATTACTGAGAATAAACAAGATTTTATCCAATTCCCACATGTTTTTTCACATTCACAAGCAGACAACTAACTAGTACAATACATTATTCAAAATGAAATATATATATTTATACGTGAAGACAATGTTTGCACGTACAGGAATGCAAAGTGCCACAGTTTTCCAACCCCTGTGATATAATTATAGATAAAGTATAATTTAAATCATAGCTGACGTCAACGTTGCATGCACGTTGATTCAACGTCGACTGGTAATGTTGAGCTTGGACGTTGATACAACGTTGTGACAACGTCCTCTGCTACTAGGGGATCATAAATTCTTAACCAATTTGCTTATTTTTAGTGGGGCCATTTAATTATACTGAGTTCTATTTAATAAATTGAAAGAAGAGTTACTGAACATAGTTAACAACTTAAGTTTTAAAGTAATGATAAAGTCAAACTATAAAAAACCAAGGGAAAATTCAGACTCGGAATAACATACAAAACAACCATAGCTGTCGGGGATCAGGTTGTAGTGGTGGCTAGGGTCATTGCTTTCCATCCCAAGGGTAGGAAAATTTTAATTAGCGACCTGCCTCAAACTGCTGGTGCTAAGTAAACGAGCGCTTTAAGTAAGCTATGCAACATAATTGTGTTGGAATTAGTCACACTTAAGTGTGACTAATTCCAACACAATTTGTGTATAGCCACAAACTCAGATTTCGTAGAAGCCTACGGATATTCTAATAATTTGGCACAACGTGCAGACACTTCCTCTAGGATTCAAGAGTAATAAAGTGTGGTTCTCACTTCTGGGATTCGCTCCACCAATCTCCATCCTTAACATCTCCATGGACATCAAGGTTCAGGCGGTTGGGCTTCTTCGTGTAATGTTTCAAGCAACGATAAATCCAGTAGCGCTGGCCAATACTTGTGAATGGGTTAGAGATAAAAATGAAACCTGAAAAAAGGTAGCAGAATTAAAAATTTATGCTCTTAAAAATACTACGAAATGTCAACAGTTCCTGCAATTTACCTGGTTTTTCTTCCAGCATAAATATTCTCCATTCGTTGCTCGGTGTTAAGCCTAGGACGTTATTAGTAATTCCTAAAGAAGGCGTCGTCTGCGAAAGCAATTATTTCCATTAAGCTATATAAATACAAATTTTGTTGGACATATCCACTGCACAGCAATATTTCAGGACCAAAAAACATGACATCCAATGGTACACACATAAATATTTGTAGCCTCTTTATTTGAAAAATCTATCACTTCTTCAAGTGATGGAGGAGGGCATTTCCGTTTATAATATTTAAAAGTCTTTTTCAGCATAACAAGAATTTAGACCAAATTAGACACATGGCGCTTTGAGTCCTTCTTTTGTCTTCTACAAAAACGATGCTGCATTTTTCAGGGATTGCGCATGCGCAGTATGTCCTATGTGAATTGTGTCAGCTGACTTCCTTGGTAGAAATTGTCGTCTGAGTAACTTCAAGACATGTCCAGGATTGCTGTATTTCCTTCTCGGGGGTCAGTATGCGTATTATTTTTTGCTTATATTTTGTGTTTCGGCTTAATTACCATTTGTATGCGTATTTCAGGGCGCAAACCCTGATGAAGGGCAGACTAAAAGGAGCTCAGAAGGGTCACAGTCTGCTAAAGAAGAAAGCAGATGCTTTGCAAATGAGATTCCGATTGATATTGAACAAAATTGTAGAGGTACAGTAGCATACTCTTTATGAATGAACGTTGTCCATATTTGTGTATCATGCGATTACTGTCTTTTTATAGACAAAAACATTGATGGGTGAAGTGATGAAAGAAGCAGCCTTCTCATTAGCAGAAGCCAAATTCGCTACCGGAGACTTTAATCAAGTTGTACTTCAAAATGTTACGAAGGCGCAAATTAAAATAAGAACTAAGAAAGATAACGTTGCTGGTAGGATCATGTCCCTCATTTTTGTTCAACATGTACAGGTCTGGAATACCATGATAATAATTGTTTTAACTCTTTAAATAGGTGTTACATTACCAGTTTTTGAAAGTTATCAAGATGGTACCGACACGTACGAATTGGCTGGACTTGCGAGAGGTGGCCAGCAATTGGCCAAACTCAAGAAGAATTATCACAAGGCAGTCGTTCTTCTGGTTGAGTTGGCTTCTCTGCAGACCTCCTTCGTCACTCTTGACGAAGTAATTAAAATCACGAACAGAAGAGTGAATGCTATTGAGCATGGTGAGTGAATCATGTTGTATTTGACGCCCGTATTTATGATAATTATTTCTAGGTTTTCATTTTATTCACCACCCATGGTAATAGACCTCTTGCGTAGTCAGAGTTGTATACACCATTACTACCCTGCTAAAACTTTCTACTGGTTTCAGTAGGATTTTCTACTGAACTCTACTGCACTCTATTGGACTACTGGATCCCAACGGTTTTCTACTGTTATGGGTACAGTAGCCTACTGAATTGTGCTGGTTTCTATAAACCAACTAAACTACTGTTTTCTACTGTTTAGATAGGTAGGGACAGATAGGTACAGGCAGATATATATAATGAGTCAATAAATGGCACTACAAAATTTAATCAATAGAAGAGCATTGAATTTTGGTGCATAAACAATCAAATAGGTACACATGATTAAAAATTCAAAAAGACATACAAATTTACATATTTAAACGAAAGTTTTTAAATAGAACTGAGCTTACACACTCACAATTATCAACCTGAATGTGAACTGCGACACATTTAATAGTGGAAAATTGTGCACTAAACTTCCCTCCTCTACTAACTACAATTTTCAGGTTATCTAGGCAACAGACATTTAATGTGCGAAGCGGCTTGAGAACAACATAAAGTTCCACATGTTCATCCCCACAGCAACTATATGAACAATTTTACCGAATGATCCCTCAACAAGTTCAACATAGGAGTCATTCTTCTGGCCCAAGTCTCTCTCTGGCGAAAAAGTTCCGCTTCCTCGACCGGTCACGAAGGGTACACGAAGTGGCTTGAGGAAGCGAATCAATGTTCGGTGTAGGTACGGTTCTTTGACTGTTGAAGTAGCGTACACGAAACGTATGGAAGTGGTGATCTACGCGCCCGCTTCCTGCCGCTTCGTGTACGGTTTTTTGTTGAAGTAGCGTGTACGATGTACCCTACGATATTACTCCACCTACTGCCTTCGTTCGCCTATATTACGCCATAATAAGAGTTAATTCTTGCACATTTGAAACGAGTTTATATAATGTGAAACGAGGTAGTGTTACTAGCTGAAACCATATAATACGAGATGAAACAACCTATTCCTCTCTAGATAAGACAAGGAGATTCAAAAAGAATCAAGCTGCCCCGAAACGACAGTTACTGATTGATACCACATACATCGAGGTAATATTACCTCGATTTATGGCCCACAGGCTGTGGGTTTGCAAAGTGCGCCCCCTGGGGGTTGCGCCTCAGGCAGCCGCCCGCCTGACCAGCCCCTAGCTACGATGCTGAAGCTAAAGTGCGGGAATTGGAAAAATCTTGTTTATTCGCAGTAATATTACATTTATATTCATACTATGTGCCAACATAGAATAACAGTTATCTGGCATTAATTAATGGCAAATAATTTTTATCAAGATTTTATGGTATTTCCTCAAACTATCACGGAATTTTCATTCAATGATTATAGTTCTCGAAGTCACATTTATCCACGGAAGTGACTAGATATATACGTCATTCTCAACGCCAGTACATCAGTAAAGTGTGCGAGCATAGGTGCGTCGAGTTGTAAAGTTGGTAGTCATGTAGGCTTAGGTAGGTGCGAGGTAATTTACTGTGACAACGTTACAAATTAAATCATGCCATAGCGCAATAGCATTAAATTGATTAGTGGCAAATTAATTTTTTCTAGTAGTACAAACAGTAGAAAACAGTAGCAGTACAGTAGAGCTACTGTAAACAGTAGAAAACAGTAGCAGTGCAGTAGGCCTACTGTAAACAGTAGGATTACAGTAGACTTACTGAAAACAGTAGAGTGTTCCAAAAAGCCTATAGGCTACTGTAAACAGTAGGTGAAATTTCCAGCAGGGTAGTGGCGTTCTCGGATATCTTATGGAAAAGTCAAAGTATATATTCAAACATAACTATGAAGAAATAGTCTTTGAAGTGGAGCTGGTCTTTCATAATGCATGTACTCTCCGACAAACGTGTTTATGGAGTGGAATTAAGTATTCATAATTATTTTACATTATGATGTTTGCCATGTGTTTATGAATGGCTCCCAACGATTAATTTAGGGCCATGATGTATGGCGAAATTTTCATTTGCTAAATGCATAAGGAAATGTTCAGTACTCTCCCCATCAACGGGTTCACTAGAAGTGCATTGCTATGTTTACGATATCATGAAAGCATCAATATTCACTCATTGTTCAAACAAAGAAATGTTCATGAAACTTGGAGAGCATTGAACAGACAGTCCAAACATTTCCCGTACACTTGTTGCACTTCTTTGGACACTTAATATTCAGCTGCTGTGATGACCTTCATATTGCAGCTCAGATGTTTATAGATATCATTGGTATTTTTGCTTTCCAAGGTAGTGTACCACTTAAGGTATTTTTATGTCGAGGAATAAATAACCTTAACCTTCTCTCATACAAATAAATGTAGGCATCTGCCTCTCAAAATTTCTTTTTGCAGGTCATAGGCCCTTCCTCTCCTCATCCCATCCTGAAAGCACATTCTCTTTCTTCCCCTTCTATGCACATTTAATTTCCTCGGACTATTGATCATGGCTTTCAATATTTTATTTTATTACATGCTCTCCTTACCTCTTCTGCCTCCTTAGTTTTCTTCAGCCCCTTTCGTTCCTCCCCTACCTTGTCCAGGACTCCTTTATTTGTCTTTTTTCTCTACTTTATATTTTTTCTATCCTACTGCCACACCCTCATCACCAATACTTGCAGTACATTCTGTCTCTTTCTTTATCATCCAGGTTTGTTCACCATATTGTGTGATGTTCCATATCAGACTTTCCACCAGCTTTTCCTTGGCTTCCTTACTTTAGATTTATGCCATTATTGGATGTTAATTGTGTCAGGGAATGTGTCCGTCACTTATATAAATCTATATGAATGAAAAACTTAAACTTTGTGGTTCCACAATGATAATTTTATTTGCACGACCTGTGTTTCGACATACTATAACGTCATCTTCAGGTGAAGACTCTACAAAAACTCGTGGTTATATACTGCCCTCAGGAAGGGGAGGGAAGGAAGGTAGGAGGGGGGAAAGGAGTTTGGGATTGGGTCAGAGAGGTATCGCGTGCTTGAGGAAAATGGGGTGGGGAAGAGAATCCCCGTAGGGAGCACTCTTCTGAGGTGAAGGAATGTGGAGGGAGGGGTACTTAGTCATACAAAACAAACCATTTAAAATAAACCATAACAAAACAAACCATAATACCCTATACATGTTTGGCTGTCAAGGTGGAGTGAAGGGGATGGGTTTTTTCTATCTGGGTTGTTAGGATGAATAGGAGGTTTGGGAGAGGGGAATGGGAGATTTAGGAGGGGTGAGTGGGAGGAGTACAAAAAGTCGTTAACAATATTCAGCTTGGAGCCTACACAATTTAAAATTTCTAACTGCTCCAATGCGTCTAATTTGTATCCTTTCTTTTCTACATGCAACACTTCAATTTCAAAGTCACTGGAGTGGTTGTTCTCTAACAAATGTTTTGCAAATTGTGACGTTGATTTATTGTTTCTTACACATGCTTCGTGTTCTTTCACTCTTTCCTCAAATTTACGTTTGCCCAACGTACACAGCTTCACATTCACATCTTAGTCTATAAACCCCACTTTTCTGTTTATTTTCCCACATTCCACATATTTTGAGCTGCCTGTTAGAACCTTTCCACAAACAAAACACATCGTCTACATATCGGTGCCAGCACAATACATTTTTGGTTAGTCCATCAGTTGAGGAGATATCTTTTTCAAATTAATCATCTAAATATCTGCCAGGAGAGGGGACAAAGGAGATCCCATGGTTAAGCCATTGGGCTGTTCGAAATATTTGCCATTGAATAGAAAATAATTTTGTGAAATGCATATCTCCAATAGATTATAAAGTTCATAGATGATAGGCGCTGGCACAGATTTCTGAAACAGAATGGTTTCTGCAATGTGTAGTGCTTCCTTGGGGGGGACACTGGTGAAAAGATTGCACACATCAAACGACACTAAAACACACTTCTTGGGAATGGTCACTTTCGAAAGATGGTGGATGAATTCGATGGAATTACTAAAACTGTATTTTGCGGAAAACTTTGTGTATTGTCTGAAAACACTTAAGTTTTTTCGCGATTAGGTGGCTGGGAGCTGTCACATTCGAAACCACTGGTCTGATTGGGACAGTAGGTTTATGTATTTTGGGGAGTCCAAAAAACTGGGGTGCTGAGGGTCTCATTTATTTTTATGTATTCACTTCAAACCACCTAAATAACACTGAACTTGCTTTTAGTGATCTTATGCACCGTAGTTGAAACTTCGCCGTTGGGTCTGATTGCAGTTCTCTGACCCCATTCTCTTCAATGAATTTTTCACATGTATTAATTTAGTCACACCTATCCATTATCACTACCACACAGGGGCGGCTCTAGGATTTCCTTGAGGGGGGGGGCGCGACGGACTGCTTACCCCCCCCCCCCCCCCGATGATGATTGAAATTACGATAAAATTTTATGCATCATAATAAGAATTCACATCTTCTAGTCTTTTGACTAGCAACCGATTGATTACATTGTCAGTATTAATATTTATGTTTCTGTGAATATATAACAACGCCAACCCAGTCAATCGATCTTCATTCATCCTTGTTCTGAGCCAAGTTTTCAGTCTTTTCAAATTTGAAAAGCTCCGTTCAGCCGTAGCAGCAGAAATGGGTAGGGTCACCAAAATTTGACACAAGATTTTCAACAGAGGATAATCATTTTCATCACATTTCATATAAATTTCCATGGCAGTTTTCATTGATTTCATGTCATTAAATTCCGGACTTTTTTTCAAAAAAGTTATCTCATTATCTAATTCCGTTAACATTGTACTTTTATTTTTTTTCAATAACGGTGCATATTTATCACATATTTTTTCAAGCATGCTTTCTAACGAGTCCGAATTTTTTATTTCCATGAAAACAGCTGGGATTAGTGTATTCAACTTGAAGCACTCTATTGACTCTCCAGCAAATCTGTCCTTGATATCCGTATTTACGTAATCTAAGATGGGAATATAGATGATTTTTTCCCAATACGCGATTATATCATCTTCATCATTGGTAGCCGGGTAATTTGCTCGATTCTTTTGTCGATTGGCTGCACGTGGAATGTGGATTGGAATGTCCATTTCCTCCATAATTTTCTTAGCCTTTGCAAAAATTCCAGAGAAAATTTTATAAGATTTCAACCGTTTATCCTTTAGTAATTCAAAAGTTTGGTCAACTTTTTTTTAGCTTGAAAAACATCTACAGTCTCATTTTGCAAATATCTGCTTAAAATATAAGTTGCACTCAAAACATCACCCAGACTATATACAGTTAAAATGAATTCACAATTACAAATTGATAACAATAAACATTTTCCTTTAGTTGCCGTTTTATAATCATCCCACTTTGACACTTTTTCGAGAGCTTTGGCAATATCAGGTAAGTCGTCTCTAAAAGTTACAATAGCGTTATGCCTTTCTACCCATCTAGTCTCACAGTTACCTGTCATTTGATGACCTAAGATATCAACAATGGTTTTACGTTTACTTGATGCTTTAAAAAAGGAGACGACTTCATTAATTACGCCAAAAGCATTCCTCACACTCTGAACTTTAGAGCTCCTAGATATGGCTAAATTGAGAGCATGGTTCTTGCAACTACATAAGAGACTGTAAATCGCTTCTGTCTGTATTTCGGACACCGCGCCTCTACTCTCTGATATATTAACAGAACAACCAACACCTGTGCAATATTTTGTATCTAAATTCATCTGTTTAAGTAGAAATAAAACAGATTGTCCTAAAATTTTGCCGGTAATCTTTGGTTCTTCTTCAACCCCAGAATAATTATGGTGATGCAAATCCAGAAAACCTACGAAATCTTCATGTATTTGTCCATCGTACACATATCGTAAACAAACAGTCAACTGAGATGTGTGCGACATATCTGTTGTTTCATCAAAAATGACAGAGAAATATGTGGCTGCATGAACACGTTCTTGAACAACTCTCAAAATTTCTTGCCCGCAACAAGTAATCAATTCATTGGCAGTATTTTTGCCAATATAGGTCGCGTTCCCCTTGCACGTTTTTAGGTGATTTTCTAAATCCATATCTCCGCTGTCAATCCTAAATCTTAATGAAGCTCTGAAATTTCCATCATTGTGAAGAAGATCTTCAGAATCTTCGAGCAAACTTCCATCATCACGGTGACCTCTCAGCGGAATATTCTGCCTTCCATGGAACATTATTGTTTTAATTATTGGGACTTGCCGGGCACGATTACTCATGATCTGTTTCTTCCTCTCTTCGCTTATTAGATTAATTATGCTGTGTTCTGGATTTTTGTAAGCCTTCAAAAATGCATTGCCATCTATTTCCGCATCCCGGTGATATTTGTTTGCACGATGTTTTTCCAAATCTCCATCTTTTCCAGAAAGTTTTGCATATTTTTGTAAAGGCTCGGTGACTAATTTTTTTAAGGGTACGTTTTTTGTCCTCCACTCTACTTAGAATAGCAAAAGACCGCACAGAACTTGCAAAACAGACCCTGTTTTTCTTCAGAGAAGACTAACCAAGGATAGTTTGTGAAATGACTAACTTGGACAGATCTGCGTTCACTACGCTCTTGTTCTCCATCTCGTTTTGCATGCAAGGAAACCGGAAAGTTGTATCCAGGTGGAGGAGTCCATGGATTATTCAATAGGTTATATCTGGTAAAATCATCTAGTTTTTCCATGATTTTGATGTAAAGGCCAACGTCATACTTCGGTATACTTATGGAACCATCAGATGAATTTCTATTGCCCTGTGGAAGAATATCTTATTAACTACTTGTAAAAATTTCACAAACATATTTTTTCAATGCTTCTTCTCTTAAATGAAAATAAAAGTTTTCGTGCGGGATGAGTTACAACAAATAATGGAAGTTTTCCGCTCACTGCATCAAAATACCTCGATGGAATGAGGAATACAAGAAAATCAGATTGAGGAAAAGTAAGAATCTGATGGAACTTGGTCGTCCTCGTTATTATTATTTATTACTTGTTATTAGGTGCTGATTTATTCAGCCAGTACACGTAAACAATGGATGTTGAATTCAACGTTCGGAAAATCGTTAAAATGGCGGAAATAATCATTAATCGGATACTTCTATGTAAAACTATCGAAAGCATAAGATAGTACACTTTTTCTACATCATAATTTAAAAAAAATTAAAGCGGTTGAAATTTAATAGTTTTAATGGGTGAAATACGTAAATATTGCGCCGTGCAAAAAGCCCAGCGACCCCAAATATTTTTTCGTTTTGGAGGGTTTAAAATTAAAAAAGTATAGTTTTCCGACTTTTCCCGTAGGTTACACGATATGAGCTACAAGTGTGCCAAATTTCAATACTCTAGCTGAACTGGAAGTGGCCTAGAATTTGTATACGTGAGTGAGTTACACAAGCGGTTGTATAGTATATTGTATAGTATATGTAGATACTAGTTATCAAAAGATAAATAGCGCAAGCAATAGATAATGACGTGGGATAACCAACCAAAAAATTTTTACTCGAAGATTGTAAGATTTCATGCTAAAATGAATGCGAATTCTGTGAAATTTTTGAGATATAACGGTAATGAACTCCAATCTTCCTCCAAAAAAATTAGGTCTAATAAAGTTGAAATGTTCAAACTACATCAAAAACTGAAAGCGTTTTCCATCCCATGTATATTTCAGAAGTAAATAGATTCCCGAATTTAGCTATCTCTCTCTAATAACAAAAGGATTTGGGACCTCCTTAAATCGTTGAGTTTTATTCAGAATAATTTATTTTTGTTTATCACTTTCGCACTGCGAAGAAAGAGGCTACTGTAAAACAATTTTTACTCCGGAGCACATACGTTCCCCAGTTTTTGCTGACTTTTTCCCGTGATACCGCACTTTTTTTTACAAAACCTTACCTCCAGAGAACTCGATGACGCTTGTTCGTTGTTGCTCGTAGATAGTTGCAGTCCGGTGCATGTCACGGGTGGAGAACATTCAGCTCCATCAGGGTCAAACACCACTTCCGAATGATTCACGTCTTTCGAAGTCGCGGGAAGAGATGTCGAATCTTGTTCCTTTGAATCATTTTCTAGCCGAGGCTTATTCCTTATTAGCCACCTATCCATTTTGCATATATATGCAAATAAATTTAGATCTACACGTCCACAAAGAAAGAGAAATCAGTTTGATGACATAAAAAAAGAATACAACCCCAACACGAATGCAACTGTCCAAGCTCACGTGTGATTGATGAATTACTCCAACCGTTTCAGAGAGAAAGTTATATCTTCAACTTTAGAATGTGTCGTCAGAGGTAATCTTCAACAATTTTTGCTCGTAATTGTACAGAGCTCCAACTTCAAACAGCAGGCCAGCAAAACAGATACCTGCGCTCCACCTTTGTGCTGCTTGACCGTGCGCACGAGTGGAAACGATCGATGAATCTGTTGTCGGAGTTTCAGACTTTCAAATTCGAATCATAGATCTGGCAAGCTCATATAAGGAATATATAGTTGCAGAAATTTTCTACAAAGAAAATAAACTCGCCTGCCGATAGTGAAACAAATTATTCGGAACATCTCAACTTCGAGAAAAACTCTTTCTGGCTATAGGAAGGAAGAATGTATGTACCGTGGAATGGGGTGACTTCGGCCACACGCGCGTCGTTTCACAAATTGATACTTTGTAGCACAATGGGTTACGAGCCATCATTTCATTCTCGCCTTTCCTGGCATAGGTAAGGGCAGGCGCGCACTAGCGCGACCACGGCCCCGACCACGACAGATCTCTGTCGCACACCTTCCGACCAGAGCACGACCACACCCATGATAGCAAAACACATTCACCGTCCACTTGCTCAGTTCGTATGGTCGGGTCGGAGTGAAGTCGGAGTCAGTGCGCGGCGCGCCATAAGAATGTGTGTAATTTCTGGCCGCAACGACCGCTGAGTCGGGGACGACCAAATTCAAAAATTTTGGTCGGACGACTCGGGTCCGACCAACGAGTCGGACTTGGCCTAGTGCGCGTCGCTCCATTAGTTGCAATGCTAAAACTGGTCGTGTGCCGCAGGTCGTGGTCGCGCTAGTGCGCGCCTGCCCTAAGAGGAGATTGCAAGCAGCAAAAAAAATTCCGTCAGTCACCGCCCAGGGGGGGCGCGCGCCCCCCGCGCCCCCTGGCTGGAGCCGCCCCTGCTACCACATTACCTTTGTCTGCTTTTTGAATAATGAGATTCTCAGTTTCTAGAGTGCGATAAATAGATTTCAGCGTTTCAAATTCTGGAGCACGTCTCTTCGTCTTGAAATTTTGCTGCAGATGACTCTTCAACTCTTGAGCAATGATATGTTTAACAGAAGTACTTTCTTTTTGGAGAGCTACTTCACAGTTTGCAGCCAAATTCTTGATATCTCTTTCAGAAATTGGGATTTTTGGTACGTATTTTAAACTTTTTTCTAGAAAGTTTATTTCATTTGGTTTATACTTTTGCTTTGATAGATTAACAATTCTTGGTCCAAAGTCATGACTGATGGTGGCGTGTGATTCAGTTAAAAGGTCATTAGCTCCAGAGGTTCCCACCTTCTGGAGAGAGTCCAACTTACGATAAATAACGGCTCTCTTTTTAAAAGCAATCTCACTACTTTTTTGGCAAGTTTTATCTTCCAAACGTAACCACTCAATCCAATGAAGTTCGTGAGTCAGTTCCACATTAAGTAACATTAGGCACTGGGATATGGCATCCTGTTTCACATACCATTCGTGTAGTTCCCTCCTGAGCCATGCTCTCTTGGCTCTGTTGATGGCAAAGGCACCTGTTGTCGACCGAGTTTCCTTCCACTGGAGGTTGATGTACTTGGGGATCATGTTCAGGGAGATGCACCGGCTATTGAAGAAAATTTTTAAAGCTGCGATCCGGTATCTTATGGAGAGTCATTTTGGAGAGCCTTAATTGCGTAACTGGCACACTTGATATAACTGGTAGTTTCAGGCGTTACTTGGTGGAACTTATTCATTGTATAAATGAAAAACTTAAACTTTGTGATTCCACAATGATAATTTTATTTGCACGACCTGGGTTTCGACGTACTATAACGTCATCTTCAGGTGAAGACTCTACAAAAACTCAGGGTTATATACTGCCCTCAGGAAGGGGGGGGAGGGGTTTGAGGGAAGGAAGGTAGGGTTCCATACCAATAGGGGCAGAAGGTCTTTTCGGGGAAAATCTGTGAGCTCTGACAGGACATGCGCGTGCATGCTGCCCTGCTGCAATGCCCTTCTCACTAATAAGTCAACCATTTTTATGTAAATCATGCAATTTTTTTATTTTGTCGTTCATTGAAGATTTTCTGGACCATATTAAAAAAATAAATGCTTTAAATTCCATAGACAGCAATGATTTCTTTCAAAGTTTGATATTTTTCTGGTTTTGATGTCGTATCTACGCCTTATCGTTCATTTTTTATGCGGCTGACGCTTGGTTATTTTGCATTTAACGTGTTCACATTCTCGATCGTCGTCATTTACGGCAAAATATAATTTCTAAAAGTTAACCACATTTTAAAAGGCGACTCACAGCAACTACGACTTGTGCATTAGGAAAACTGTGGGGGAATTCAGATTTAAAAATCAGAGCTCGGTGCAACTGTCTGCACTTATCAACTAAACACAAATTGTAGCGTGGTCAGATTTGTTTTGTTTTAATGAATATCAATTACTCCACTCATTCCAAAGGGCAATAAACAATATTAGCTTTGTAGGGCTAAGGCTACAAGTGAAACTTACCTCTGAGGTCCATATATGCCAATGAAAAATGCCGCATCAATTATAAGAGAATATCGCAAGCGGCATTGATAATTTCCGAAAGTTCGAAGTTAGGCCCTCAAAACTTCGTAATAGGAGGGAAAAAGCCCCAAAATTTTTTCTTCAACTTCGACGTATAAAAAGAGGGGTGTGCCTCTTACATGGGTGCGTTTCTTACACGCATTTATACGGTAAAATTATCATTGTGGAGCCAAAAAGTTTAATTTTTTCATTTATACAATGAATAAGTTCCACCAAGTAATGCCTGAAACTATCAGTTATATATAAATCTACTAATATCCATATTGTTTAGTCCATATTTCTCTAAGGTGCTAAAACTGAATTTATCCAAGAAACTAAGCTGATCCACATTCTGCCCATTCCCTTTCATTCTTAACCCTGCCCTCTCTTTTCTACAAAACTGAATTACTTTAGTTTTCTAGTGGTTAATCTGCACTTTGAATTTCTGATTCTAATTGTAATGATTTGTCATTGTTAAAATCATTGATATTCTTATGAAACAATTAGCAGTAGTAATTTCATGGTGGGCTGACTAACTATTGCCTGGTCTACCATGAATCTCATCCAACAATTTATGCTACCATGCATATTATGTACATTTTGCGAAAAATGGACCAATGATTTAGTAAGCAGCCACATATGTGGGCTCAAAATATACACTCAAGTAATGAAATTCTCTTAGAAAAAATCATTCAATGTTACTGGAATTCAGCATAAATTCCCTAGGGGGAGAGATGGAGTGAATGAACAAACAAAGAGACGAGAATATGGTTTGTGTGCTGTATAGTGCAAGTTGAATGAAAATAGGACCTCCCGAAGGCTTTGAACTGTTTTTAATCAGCAATGATAATTCTTAGGTAAATCGGTGGTGGAGTGAGAGACTATCCACTATTTTAGGATTGGAGCAGCTACTCAAATCTGGGGATAGAAAGAAGCAGAGAAAAGAATTCTGTGGTTTTCTGCTGCCTTTTGCGAAGATGTGCCAGAGATTTTTCAGTGGAATTTGGATCCAAACTTAGATGCTATGTGGCGAGTACTTTGAGTACAGCACTTTGTCCGTTGGATTGGATGTTAAATTGTGAATCTCTGGCATATTTTTTCATAGAATAGACCTTAGGTGCTCAAATGCCAATATATCGGCTCTAAATTTAAAATTATAAAAACCTTTGTATGTTTCATTTTGGAATACATTTCTTTTCAGACCAAGATCATTTATATTTGTTAAAAATCCCCTATAATGGTAGAGTTCTTTAGGTATTTAATATAAAATAAACAAAAGTTATTGCCCTCTCCCCCGTCCATTTAACGGAGCTGACCCACAGCTTGTCATCATCAAAATTAATTTTTTTGATGATGACCTTACCCTCATAAATCCTCTGTCCACTTCCTTTCTTTCTTCCTCTCAACATCCCTGTCCCTCCCTCCCTTCTTCATCCCCCTCTCTCCCACCCCTTCTATTCTTATCTCTCCACACCTCACCCTCTCCATCTTCCACCCTCAAAACTCCTCTTCTCACTTACTCTCTTTCTTCCTCTCTCCCTCCCTCTCCATCCGTATCCCTCTCTTTCTCTCCTTTCTCCCCACTCTCACTTCCTCACCCTGCCGTTCTTCCACCTCCAAAACTCCTCTTCTCTCTTCCTCTCTTTCTTCCTCTCCCTCCATCTCCAGCCCTTCCATCTTCCTCCCTTCTCCCCCCTATCACTTCCTTACCCTCCACCTGTCACGTCCTCTTCCTTTCATTGCTTTGATATTTTAGATAATCACTGATAATCTGAATTTAAATCAAGCATTTGGTTTGACATTTGCTTTAAAGCAACCAGTAGTTTGTATTTGTGCCCTCATTTAAAATTTCTAAGATTTATGGTTATCACAGGCTCGGTGAAGATTTAGAAAATTTTCAAAAGACACTGTTAAAAAAAAACAATAAGAAATACTGAGATGCTTCCCATTCAAATTCCTCAATGCCTCGTTTGCCAAAGTTGTAATTAAAAATATGAAAAAGAATTAATTTATTTCTCTACTCATGGCAGTGAATCAACTTAAATAACCTGATTGTCACTCATTATGCTGCTTCATCAAATAAGGCAGCAGAAAACCATGCAATTCTTTTCTTTGTTTCTTTCTACTCCCAGACTTGAGTAATCGTGATAGCTGCAATCCTGAAGTAATGGATCCTGGCTCCCACTCTGTAACTGACTACCAAAGAATTATCATAGTGGGTTAAAGGAGTGCAGAGTGTTCGGAACATCTCATGAATATTTAGTGAACAAACCATATTTTCGTCTCCTTGTGTTTGTTCACTCACTTTCCCACTTTCCCTCCCACCTCTTTTTCTTATTGCATCTTTGATCAAATGCTCTCGCCGCATACAAAAAATTTTCATGTAAACTTAACGTGGCTTGAGCGTGGTCCAAGCCGTGGTGCAAGCTGAGATTCCCACATTTATTTTTGCTGTTGACTGTGCAACATCTCAACTCCTAAACCGTATTAATAGTGCTACCTGTGTGGGTGCAAAAATAACTATTCTTATTTCCAGAACACTCTAAACACATTATTTCCCTTAAAATGTACACACAATAGCATTAAAGTCGTTCACTAACACACCATTTCCTGAATCATCCCTTGTTGATTCCTGTCCCCCGTCAATCCACCATTGTCAAGGCTCTGGATGACTCCTCTGCTACACTGCCCCCTCCATAAGGCTGTTTTGTCTGGGAACAGTTCTTACCCAGGTCTTGGCCATGTCGATCGGCCACCAAACACATGTCCACCTCTTGGTCTTCCTCGACTCTTGCATTGGCACCTACATAAGGTGCCAGTTGATTATAATGGACTACTTTTGGTTTTCTTCAAGGGAGTTTGTGAATGCGATTAATGACATTGTTTATTTGCTTCAGGACTTTATACGGACCTTCCCATGCTCGTTGAAGTTTAGGTGACAGGCCACACCGTCTCTGAGGATTGGAGAACCATACTTGGTATTTGGCCTGGAAACCTCCCCCTTGCGCTCGAGCATTGTAGTTCTGCTTCATTCTGTCACTGGCTTCCTCCATATTTCTACAAGCAGGCGTTATTCTCTCCCAAAGAGGATGCAAGCTGGGGTGTGTCCTGTAGTTTCATGGACCGAAGATCTATATGCCTGAAGGAATAGTGGCAGATATTCATTCCAATCGTGCTGGTTCTCCTGGGCCATCTTGGAATAGTATCGGCCAATCATCCTGTTCATATGCTCGACCATGTCATCCGATTGGGGGTGCAGCGGCGTAGTTCTCGTTTTTCTTATCCCCATGAGCAAACAAACTTGTTGGAATATGACAGACTCGAAGTACCTGCCTTGGTCGGAGTGTAGTTCCAAAGGTGTACCGAAGCATGAGAATAATTCCCTCACCAGGACAGTGGCGATGGTAGTAGCTTCCTGATTTGGTATTGGATACGCTTCAACCCATTTCGAGAAGTAATCTGCGGCTACCAGGATATATTTTTTTCCTGAGTCTGTTTCAGGAAAAGGGCCTGCTATGTTGATGGCTAACCTTTCGAACGAGCTCCCCCGTTGTACTGGCGCGTGGGCGCCGTTTTTCTTCCTATCGGCTCGTTTGCTGTGGCACAAATTTTGCACCTTCTGCACCAATTTTTGACATCCTTGCAGCTAACCCAGTAGAATCTCTCACTGACCTTTGCTAGTGTTTTACTGATGCCAAATTGACCTTTGGAGCTTCTGTCGTGTAGATTCTGTATAACCTCAGATACCAATTTCTGGGGAATGACGATCTGTGTCTTTGAAGACATCCCATCGATGCTCTTGACCACTCGCTTCAAAGCTCCGTCGTCTAACTTCAAGCTGTCCCATTGTGCTCAATACGACTTTACTTTTTGTCTCGAAGGAGCAACTTCTTCCCACCCACGTTGGCGTCCCGCTCCTTTTCAAATGATGATCTTACCAATTTCCGGATCTTCAGATTGTTTGGTACGAAGTCTGGTGCATACCCAACCGTTGTCGACCACAGTCACTCATCTTGCCTGACTAATTCTTCCGTCTTGTCGCAAGCAATGGCCACATTCCGCTGGACACAGCCTTCTGGACAAGGCATCAGCATTCATGTGAATGACTCCAGCCTGATGTTTAGTCTTGAACTCATTTTCTTGCATGAGGGTTTTCAGTTGATCTTCAATGCGTTGACTACGCTTCAGTGCTACTTCAATGCTTCTCTACGTTGACTTCTACCATTTTTAAGTCCTCTTTTACTTTCTTTAACCTCTCCTGCACGTCTTGTACCTCCGAAGTGATGTATTTTAGTTCTTCCTTCACTTCGTTGACATCAGCTTTCAGCTCACCTTTAACTCCACTGAAGTTGTTTTTTCGCTCGCTTTTTAATTCCCTGATGTCGTCTTTCAACTCACCTTTTATTTCAAAGATTTTCTCCAGCAATTCATCTTTGATCGTTCGGAAATTCTCAACAAGTTCTTTCAAAGCTCTGGCATTTTCGGCACACTCTTCTTTAAATACCCTAAGGACCTGTGTGAATTTGTGCGCAACAACTTCTATTTTGAAAAGGAAATCTTCGGGGTCCATACCTTTGGCCTGAAGCACCTCACGAAGTCGCAATTGAAGTACCGCTTTTGCCCCACTAGTCTCCATGTCACGCTCTTCCAACTCGCGCTTCAAATCCACCACTTTTTACTCACTTAACTTCGCTTCTCTTGAAGCCATGCTCTTACCTTACATGAAAATAAGTAGTGGCTAACACTCAAAAAGTCAACTAAAATTTACTAATTTACTACAATTTACTAATACACCAGTTGTTGTGTGCGTGGGTGAAAAAATAACTATTCTTATTTCCAGAACACTCTAAACACATTTATTACCCTTAAAATGTACACACAGTAGCATTAAAGTTGTTCACTAACACCACTTCCTGAATCATCCCATGTTGATTCCTGTCCTCCATCAATAACCACCGTTGCCATGGCTATGGATGATTCCTCCGCTACACTATCATAAATCCTTAATGTTCTGCCTCGTAGACATTGTCTTCTGTGAAAAGCAAGCCTGATCAGGCATTTTGTTTCTTTGTGATCATTTTGCCTGGCATACCTCTAATGTGAATAGTTCCTTTAACCTAATGAATCTGAATGCTTGCGCGTACAATAATCGCATCTATCACTCATCTCTGTCATTAAAATTCATCGATATGCAGAGTGTGGGTATATATCAGAAAAAAAATATTATGTGGGACAGTGGCATGTGGTGGTAATTTGCCTCGGATAAGCTCTTGTACCTTAGAATGGAATGTATCCCACACAACACAAAGAAATAATTATTTGTGATATCCTAATTTAAAACTATGAAGGTAATATCAAGAATGTCATTTAATAATTATTATTTAACCATAAACTAAAATCTGTTCATTAAATGGATGACTGACCTGCGATGCTCAAATCGTAATTTTTAAAGATATCCAACTATAAGATAAGCACTCCAAAAATATTTCCCCATCAAGTAGATCGCGTGTAAGAACTATTTGATGTCATACTTAAAGCCTGATAAAATGAAAAAACGTGTGTGATATGGCTTTGTGACATACTTAATATATTCTGAGCAGACAACTGGAGTGGAGGGCAGAACTGTTGAGCAAGATAGAATCCTCGAATCTTATCATTAACTTGCCGTAATCATTATCTTGTAATATGGTAGTTCCTTTTATGATGATAGAATGTTAAGAGAGTTGCTCTTGGAAACATATTTATCATCATAAATATTCTGAGTAAATGCTTTTGAAATTCAGGGTGTTCAAGCTAGATTCAGAATGCAGGAAAATTGTATGTACAAAAATTAAAATATATGAGATAAATATAATCATTGCTATAAATCAAATAAACTTAGGGACATTAGTGAGATTAGCTACAGTAAGATTAGTGAGATTACCTGCTGATGTGCACACATATGTGAGTATTATAATGGGAAAACTATTAACCTAGAAGAGGATCTCCGTTCGAATCCCAGCCTAGGGAAATGATTTTTTTGCCAATGATGCCATCTGTAAATTAATATAAAATTTGTTACGTGTTATTATTCATAATCGAACTCTATCTTGAAAAGAAGGATGTGGATGACAAATGGTGTTTCTAGCTGCACTTCTCTTTCACAACTATTGTGTAATGCGACCACTTCACAAACAAATGAACTCATTCACCCTCATGATGAAATACCTTTCATGAGTCACTGAGTAGAAAAACCTGACAAAAAGGCAAAATGTGAGGTGAAAGCGTGAGATCCTCATATCAGTATGTACAACTTTCCCACGTAGGGCAACTTTGATCGGAAAAAAAACCTGTTTTCAGCCCACCCTACGGTGGATCCCTGGCCTCCTCTTGAACTTCTCAAACCATTCTCTGCTTCTATTGGATTCTTCCACTGCCTCTGCATTGCTGGGTCCTGCCATATTTTTCTCCAAACCTTCATAAGTCATTCTGGCTTTGCAGCAGATAATCTCTTGAGTCATAGTATGACCAGCCATTTGACAGACAGTTGTCTCGATCGTCAGAAGATTTTCCATTTCTTCATTCACAGAACTTTTTTGGAATTGAGAAGCCAAAGTTTTTACGCCAGCTGCAACTGAAGCTACTTTAATCTCCTCTGTCTTCTTCAAAATTGTTGCTATTGATGATGATGCTATGTCATCCTTGGCTAGGGGGAGTGCCTGGATCGTTTTACCATCTTCCACTGACTGACGGTGGCTCTGGCTTCCAGGTTTGGCGCGTCAGTAGGACACCTGAATTAATTACGTTTGTCTGAGTAGCACTCCAACTGAGTAATTTCCAGGTTTTGCAATGGGATCCATTCATCCTAAATGATGCTTGGGTGCTACGTGGTGTGACCCTTCCTACCCTTTCCTTTCCCCCCCCCTGCCCCTAACTGGATAACTGGATTAAGTAATAGGAACCGACCAGTTGGGTCTTCCCTGCGCAGTAGATGCTTCCATCGTCCTTGGCGGCTAAATCCACAGTTCTGACTCCTCTTTCATATGCTGAAATAATTTTTTCCTTTTGCTCAATTGTGATTTTTGCTAAACTTTCTGTTTCCCTTTGGTTCGCTGTGCAATTTTTTGGACCCATTCTCAAGAAAATATTGTTCACCTTTAAAAACATTTTCCATATATTTTAATAGCATCTTTAGCATGCCATAAATGAATAGATTTTGCTAACTATAAATGTAAACTTCATAGTATTGTTTAGCCAATTAAAGTACAAATACTAATCACACCTACCTCTCAAATTCTCATCCAAACAGAACATGCCCCTTACTGACTGTGTGATGAGTTTCTCTCTGCAGAACTCAAGGAGCTCCTGAATTAAGATTTCTTGGGTCTCCAACTGGGTGAGAGGTTCCATTTCCAACATTTCGAGGTCTTACAAACCTCTTGAACTATCTCCTCATTTCTCCCTTGAATGACCTCTCATCAGAAAATAAATCTGGGATGAGAAAATCTGGCCTTCAGAACTAAAACACCTAAAGGAAACCTTCTGTCAGAATCGTTATGACAACAAAGTCATCTATTTGGCTCTTGAAAGGACCTTTCATCCCCGTGAAAACAAGGAACCAGAGGAACCACTGGCCAGAGCTTGTCTACTGTACATCTCCTCCTTCTCTGGCAGGATCTCTAGAATACTGAGGGGAACCATATATCACAACCATTACCAAACTCAGGGCCAAAATCAGAGACATATTCGTACGAGCTAAAGACCCAATTGGTTTGAAGACCCCTGGAGTTTTTACCACTTTCCCTGTGGGTGTGGCAAAGCCTACATCAGGGAGACTGGCCGAATTGTAAAAACACACCTCCAAGAGCACCAGCAGCACATGAGGCTTGTACAACCTGAGAAATGGGCCATAGTGGAGCATGTCATCACATGCAGCCATGACATCAACTTTGACGGAGCAAAGTTGTTGTGCCGTTCCTCCAGCTATTGGGACTGACTGACGAAGGAAGCTATTGAAATCGGGGTAGTGAAAAATAAATTTTATCGTGACTGGATTTTCCTTAAGCAAGATGTGGCTGCCGATCCTGAGTGAAGTCAAACTTATGAGGGAAAATTGGTGCCAAAATTCTAACCAATCAGTGGGGACTTGAATGAGAACCAGAGCTACATATTACGGACAATCCTAGGCATCCACATCACCATCCCTGATGACAAAGATCGTGTTGAACCTTGAAACGTTGGCAATGGAACCTCTCTCCCGGTTGGAGACCCGAGAAACCTTAATTCAATAGATTCTCCTGGAAAGCACCAGATCTTTCATCTATGAATTCCTCTCTGGAAAGTAAAAACAATGACCCTCTCTCAACCTCTGATATACATCGGTCATCACATTTGAAACTAATCTTATGTTCTCACTCACTTTTTATTGTCTCAAACCTAAACAACCCAGTTGCCTTCATGGATCTCCCCCGTGTGATATGGTCAGCTCATTTTACTGATACGTACAGATTGAAAAGATAAGCTCCTGGAAAGGCCTGACCGGTTCATGGGTCTCCCGCTGTGTGATGTGGCCAGTTCATTATTATGATGCATACAGATGGAAAAGATGAACTCCTAGAAAGGCCTGATGGTTCAGTTTGATGCTATGAGTCTTACTGTGGGCACTGAAAACACTCCTGTCCTGGATTTTTTACATTCACATTTCCTCTTAGTGTATTTAAAGATAATTATAGGTATTTATGAAAAGTTTTTTTTTTGGGCAGACATCAACTAAACAGTTACGAGTGACAATGATTTTGGTGGTGATTGGTACAAAAATTCAACTTACAACACTTCTGTGTTATGTTAGCACGCACCCAATAAAGCATTTGTGTTCAGAGTCTGTATTTGTTAGGCAAATCTATATTCATTGAGTCTAAAAAACAACAGAATAAGTGTTCATTAGCCAAAAATTTCAGTAGGAGGGTTAATTGTATGCTGAGGTGTCACTGCGAAATGCCACAGAGAAAAAATCATTCCCCTTGACTGGAATTCGAATCCGGATTCATCAATTTTGCACCTAGTGCTTCAGCCAGTTAAGTTACTTCTCCCCTGTGGATTTTTTAGGGCTTTATAGAAACAAGGTGTTCAGGGCTGCTGGACATATGATGTCACGAAGCAGTCCAAAGCAGGTGCTTATCGCCACAGTCCGTGAGGATAAAGCCAAGCATGGAACACAATGAGGTGTTTGCTCTTTTGACAAATTTTGAGGACACCTTGGTAGCTTAACTGGCTAATGCACTCTGCGTGAAATTTGAGGGATCCGGGTCTGAGTCTCGGACAAGGTGAATGATTTTTCCTCTGTGGAATTTCGCACTTATGTGCTTCTTCCAGTCTGTAAAGGCAATACCATGGCTAGTCCCTGTCTCCTCAAAATTCATCAAGTTATCTCTGTACAATTATTGATTTCTGGTGTAGGTGGATGAAGTTATAGGTAAGAGACATTTTGGCAGCTCATATATAGATCAACAAATGGAAGTGTATTATGCTGTATACATTCCTTTCTGTGTGATCCTTTTGACAATTACAAAGATTTGATTTTCAAATAAATTATTGTTTAATGAGTTAGTTAAGTTAGTGACAGAGATGGGTTTATTCTCCCACAACATTGCTTATTGTTAGTTAACTCCATCATGAAGCTTTTGCTACCGTGTAGTTGGTAAACAGAAACACATGCATATGTACATATTTTGCTGAAACCCATTTGGGAGCTCACCTCAGGCTGAGAGAACTTGGTGGTATTACTGGCCTACTCACTTGATTTACAATCAGTAAATATTGGTCAAGTGAAATGCATTTCAATAATTTGATAAAATCATTTCCAATGTTCTTTTGTATTAAAAAAATACTCAACTGAAATATTTTTCCTAACTCTCAATATTTGCTGTTCTGTTACAAAACTATATTAATATTAGATTTCAGAGTTAGATGTAAAACTATTTGGGCTCCAGCTTGTATCCTATTATTTGGAAGTGGTACTGGTAATGACATCCCATTTTCAATATTAACTTACTTAGAAGATAGTCACTCATATGTACATATCATGTGTATCATCTAAGAAGTTTATATGTGTTTTAGTTGAGCTCTGTTTTATACTCCACCTCGTAATTAAGATACATATTTACCTGCATAATGTTTATTAAAATTACTTCGTCTCTAACTTAAATAAATTTGGACATTTTTTTGGAAAGATGTGGTGAAGATTTTCTTTAATATTTTTGGTTCTATTTCAGTGATCATTCCAAGAATAGAAAGAACTTTGGCTTATATCATTTCTGAACTGGATGAATTGGAAAGAGAAGAATTTTACCGGTAAACATGCATTTCCTTTTTATTTCTAATGTTTAACAGTAATTATGCATAGTTGATGAGCAAATTTGCTATTCAGCCAACTGCTGATGAATTTGTGTGAATTTTCCACTATACCTACAATTCCTCTAAATAATTCATGACTTCTTGTTCATAAAAAATCCTTTACAAAAGATATGATATTTTAAAATTAACCATATCATAACCACTCCTAATGTTATTGGGTTTCATATATTCTTCCTAAAGGTAGTCTGAATTGTGGCAGAGTAATACCGTATTTCTCCGAATATAAGCCACACTTTTTTCCTGATTTTGGGGCCTCAAAATCGGGGTGCGGCTTATATTCAAGGTGCAGCTTAAATTCGAGAACTTTCTTAAAAAATCATAAAAATGACCTATTTGAGCAAACCAGCCATTCAGATTCACGCGGATGCTAGCTAAACTCGCCTAAGCTACGGGGAAAGTAAGAAATAACGCTGAAAAAGGTCAAATTGGTGCACAATTTATTCATATATTAAAGGATAATATATGTAACATTGTGTAACAGTTACATAGGTAATGTAAAAATAGATATAAAATTCTAATGCCTAATACTGTAGGTAGTAAGGGATGCACTAAAACGGGTGCGGCTTAAATTCGCGTATTAACTTTTTTCCTTGTTTCAGACCCCAAAAACGGGGTGCGGCTTATATTCGGAGAAATATGGTATTTGTTCTCTATATGTTACAGGATAGTGTAAAGCAGTTTTTGTTATGTGATGTTTTGTTTTGTTATTTCCTGACTATATTTATTTGTCTGCAGTGATGTTATACATAGTAAACTTTAATTTACTATATCTTCACTTTAGACTATCTTATTGTTAGATATGGATTTCCTGTGAAACTTGCTTATTCTGCGTAGAAATATTGAACAACACTTATATACACAAGAGCAACATCACTTATTACTTGAGTGAAGTTCCTTCTTTTGCTGTGACTCATTTTATCTGGTTCCATCTTCCAGTCAGCTGTGTAGGTGAACGAAACAAAATACTGACCTACGCAGCTGAATTGGAAGATGGAACCAGAGAGATCGTTCCTAGTTATAGTCTGTGAATTGTTTCATCTTCTCTCCCTCAATCCAATACCTTAATCAATGTTTCATCCAGTGATTCACTCAATCTCTTATTCTCATACAAGAGAATGGTTATGAATGCACTTGAAGTCACCTCATTGAATATTTTCAATTGGTCAGAATCATATACATGGCCTTAAAGTTGGGATGTTGGGGCTAGTTAAAATATTTTAGAGCTCTTTCTAGTATTCTAGTGTCAAAGGACTAATGTTTAAAAGAAAAGTGAATCACATCACATTTTAGTGATAGGTTTTTAATGTTCACTCCTCAAGTTTCTGTTGTTCCTATTTTTTTCTTACTGATTGTGGAAAGCCTCATTATGTCTTAAGAAGTGGAGATGCAAATCATTTTAATGTTTTCTCGTTATTAAGACCATGCTCGTTTTTGTGTCCTATTCCCCTCCTGATAATCTAGGTTAAAAAAAGTGCAAGACAAGAAGCGTATTTCTCGAGCCAAGAAAGAAAAAGAAACTGCAGCTGCAATTGCTGAAGGGAGGGCAGCAGACAGGGAATATGCTGTCAGTAATATGCTGGATGAGGGTGACGAAGACTTGCTTTTTTAAAGTAATGTTGACATGTAAAGTTAGGTGTATTGAATAGGCTTAGGTAGTTTGCTTCTAATTCTTGGTATTGTGATGACTTTAAAATAGATTGGAAAAGGTTTTAGGTTTGATTTACCACTTCTTAAGAACATTGTAAGATATTCGAAATTGTATATATGTATTATTTTCTGTTGTAGATATGTGAAAAGGGAATGTTTCTAAATCATTGTTGTGCTGATTGAGCAGCTAAGGATTACAGCTTCACAGCTTCTACTTAAATGTTACCATTAAAACTTATTTACTTGAATCCTCTTGGTCTGAAACTTAATCCAAGGAACGAATGATCAAATTAGTATTCTGTTAAATTTTTGCTGCAGTCCACGTGGGTCATTGTGTGTGGTAATCATGAATTAAGGGATAATTAATTATTAACAGTGTAAAATTGTAAATTTGCATTCCAGATGAATTAACCATTACATTACTATTTTTAAGAGATGAGGACTTCTGAAAGAGCCTCTGAAATGCATTTATGTTTTTTAAATAATTTATCTGTTTTCTATGTGCTGCATGGAAGCAATAAAATATTTGACCTCTTTATGACCCAATGGTTAATTTTAAATTGTTTATTACATGAATACACATCCCTGTTTATCAATCCAAATATAATCATTATGGATATAATGGTCTCTTTTAGAAAGACAGTATTCATCTTATTATACGTAGAACTAAATTTAAGGGCAGAGTGAATAGAGTTAATCAGAATGTTTATGCTGCAAGATGTTTCTGTAAATTTTTGGCTAGTGTATTTAACCTCAACAGTGGCATGGTTCATGTTTTGGTAAAGGAATTGGCTGTTGATCAAAATATCAGAAGTTCACTCATGGATAGATAGGCATCCTACAATTTTTATGCTTTATATTTATTTGCTATACCAGTTTTTCACGGTAGCAGATGAAAACAAAAAAAAGTTGCGACATTGTTTTTGAATGTCTGATTTGACTGAATGTCATATGAATGAAATTCTCTCATACATCAAAATCCAATTATTGTGGTTGTCTTTTGTTTGCTCGTGGTGATACTTTTAATGCCATACCTCCACAATGCTCTCTCTATTACATATAAATATTTATGGTCAGGATGATTAATTGCTATGTTATCATTTTTTATTAAATTTGAATTTTCTCAATGTCATGTGCATATGCATTCATTTTTAGAGCAGCTATAACGGCTAAATGTATGTTTAAAATTTCATTCACCCATGGTTTTCTTATGTTGTATCCAACTGATTATTCATCGTGAGGAATTTTTCATCAGAGGTATGGCAACTTCTCCTTTTCATGTGCAGTGGGCAATCTCATCAAATATTCATGTTACCATGTGGCTGTGATGTTAAAAATGTTAATTTGATGATTTCTGGGAGGTACTTTATTCCGAGAAAAATAAAATGATCACAACTGGAAAGTATTTCCTCTGTACTGACTTAAAATAATTTATGAAAGTACTGGAAAATAATGTGTTGACTGATTAATGGTTGCCTGATCTTTTGATTTTAATTTTGGTAAATTACAGTTAAAATTGAAAACTTGCTACCGTATTATTAGTACTTAAGTTCAACTAGCCTCAGCAGCTCTGGTCATTTTGCACTTACTGTCTGCCACTTAAAGATGGGCAGAGTGAGAACTGGGTGATACCATTGTGGCAGGTCGTTACACACCAACCATAGTTTCAGCTTGCAAGGTGAATTTAGTTAGAATTTAGGCTTAGTTTACAAGAGCAAACTCCGGATATGTATGTACCCCAAAGCAATGGCGGGGAGGAAATTATAGTGCAATGGGATGGCTGAGTGGATGAAGGTTATTGACTAAAGATATGTGAGAGTCAGGGGAGAGAAGAACTAGATAGAAATGGATGAAGGTTTAATATCCTTACCTGTGGGTCACAATTGAGAAGGCATTAGTAGGTAGGTGTTTGCAAGGGTGAATGGATAGTAAAAGTTAGATTGCTTCTAGGGTTAAGAGTCAGCAGGGCTAATGACTACATGAAATTATATAGTTAAGGTATTTGTTTTTCATAGAATTCTGACATTCAAATATTTCATCATTTTAAATAAAACAGTCACTTTCCTTTGTCCTTTCCTTATTTAGTAAAAGTATGCTTCCTGTGCCACTGCGTAGACTGAAAGCGAAAACATTTACATAAGTTGCTTAATACCCTGGGAAATTCTTGAATTAAGATGGATTAGAGACATTTCTGGCTATTACACACCTGAGTGGCTATTGGAAGATCGAATATCAAATTCCTGCCAAATCAAATTTTTCTGGATGAATTTCTGCACTTATGTGAACTATCCATTTGCTACGTATTGAAAAATAATATTTTCTTGAGGGATGATGGTAATGTGTTAAGTCTCATGGAAAGTGAAAATGATAGGAATTGTTCATACGTTTTTCAAAATTCACACATTTCCATGAGTCATCTTCATTTTGACTCATTGTGATTGCTGAAGATATTAGCGCAGAATAAAAAGAACACTTAAAGTAATTTTATCCATTAATATGTACTTGTGATAAACTATTATCAGTTTTCTTACAATTCCTTCTTTTGCATTATAAGAGCTGGGAGCATGTTCTCGCTGGTTTCTTTCAACCAACAATTCTCCCTTAAACAGTATGAAAAAAATCATGCTCTCAATGTTCAACGACTTTGAATGAGTGATATCACTTGCTGCAAATACCAATCAATTTAGTTGTCATATACACCAAAGACTGTGAAATTCGCAATTGTGTGATTGGAAAATAAGCTGTCATAGAAAAACAAAAGTGGACTGGAAAATAATTATTATAGGTATTACAGAAAGTCTGATATTTCTCATTATTTTATCTTCCATCCTGTATGTACTTCTAATTCTTTGTCAATGTGGCACTATTTTGAAGTAGGGAGGCATTGGAGGTATATTCATGCATTGGAGTTAGAAATACCACACCCACTTCTCGCTCTGATTTCGACAATTTCCAGCATTTTGCCAAAAAGTGGCTTTGTTTTTTCTCTTTCATCCCATATTTTTAGAAAGAAATTCCTACGATAACTGAAATGTATGTTTCATCTCTTGGATTTGTCTGAGAAGCGTCTTTTATAAAGGGCACCTCTTTACTTCCAACATCCTGAATTGTGAAATATTCCCCCAGACCATCTATGCATGTATGTATGTATGTAGCAGATATATGTATTGCAGAAAAAAATCAGGAGTTACACTTTTTGCAAAGAGGCTTGGGAAATTGTCACTTGTCTTTCTTTTGACACTTTGATAATCTCCTTGAAGGAATTTATTATTCACGTATTTACTTATAGGTATATACTTACAAAAAGCGCAGATGAAATGTGCTATAACTACCTATGTCCAAATATTTGAAAATTCGCATTAGTTTATGCATTTATTAACAAGGTCATGGGGCCAAACTTTTTCTTTTGAATAAATAAGAAATCTCAATTAATATAAACATAACACGCAATGAATTCCATTTCGAGAATTTTAGATGACCGATTATTTATTTATTTCATCAACCTGAATACAGCCTCGAGGACCATTTTACGTCAGGTGATTAAATATTTAAAACAGTTAACGTTGTCTGTTTGTTGGAACGAATAATCGGTTACTTTTCGAACAGCTTATAAGGTTGTGCGAGTTAAAGTTCTGTATTAGTTATCTCTTAATACAGGACTTAATGTGCGAAGTTGAGGCTCTATAGTGCGAGAGCTAGGGCTGATCGACCAACCCAATGCAGCGCCTGTTACGTCAAACGCAGTTACTCATATGAGTATAAGTATATGGTATAAGTGGGGTGTATAAACTTGTGCGCGAATTTTTAAATATTATTTTAACATGCACCGGATTTTCTTATTAGGTTATTCTGCTTCCCCCCCCCCCCCTCCTCGTTCGATCCTTTCCCCTCCCCTACCATGTTTTTGTATTTTGTTAAAAATACCTACCAGAAGATGACACCAAGTGTTGAAACCCGGGTCGTGTTAATAAAATATTTAGTGGAGTTAACAAAGTTATTATAATTATTCCGTATTCTGCTAAATTTTTTCTGGATAACAAGTGTACGTAATCATAGAATTACGATACAATCTATCGAAAAAGTGCAATTCGTGTTTCAAAAAACTACCACATCGGTGCGAAATGTGATGTGGTGTCATAAACGCTAGTTAAAAAACGCATAATTACGTTATAAAATGAATAAACCTTTCTGCAAATATATGTTTATTCCTCAATGGAACTCATAGAGGTACCGCATCAGCGTGAATCCGAAGTTTTTCCAAGAAAATCGTAGCCAAATATTTTTCGCAGAATTTCCAATGCCTACGTATATCGTGTCTAAATCGCAAATGAAGGAAAAAGCTCAATAAAGTCGTATATAAATGGACATTCCCGTTCATAAATGTGTCTGCGAGAACTAATTTTTAAATCTCAATGCCGTGATATAGTTTGAAGAAATACCATCCAATGACGATAACAGTTATCAGGCATTAATTAATTGAAACCTATGTAGCCACATAGGATGAATATAAAGTCGATATAAAATAAGAATCAACGATATTTTTTCCAATTACCACACGTTTCTTTACATTTCAATGAAGTTATAACATATACTTGCGGAGTCTTTATGTGCCTTATTTAAACGGTTGAAGCTATTTTTGTGCATGGTATATCGGCGTGCCGATTATTAAGTTCCGCGACGAAAATGTCAAAATAAAATACTCTCAATCGGGAACTCTTTTATGTAACAGTAATGCGTACATATTTTAAAAATAATTTCGGGTTATATATGCGATTCGCGTTCGGGTATGCAATGGGAACGTGCAAATGCGAACCATTATATGGAATAATACCTACCTAATGTATTCCCGTTGGTGATATTCTAGAGTCGTTCCGAATGGAGAAAGAGTTAACCTTACGGTATACCCGACAGAAGCGCCAAAAACGGAAACATCAAGAACTCTCGATATTCTAACACGAACGATTACAGAATATTCCCAGTATATTCTCAAATATTCCAAATGGGGATATTTCCGTGCGAACCACAATAGAATATTCGTAGTATATTCTCCAATCTTCGCTACGGGGATATTCCCATGCGAACCTTTTTTAGAATATTCTCAATTATTCGCAATGGGGATATTCCCGTGCGAGCTATAATAGAATATTCATAGAATAGTCTCAAATACTCGCAACGGGGATATTCTCATGCGAACCATAATAGAATATTCTCAATGGGATATTCCCATTTGCGAACCATTTTCGAATATTCTTGGAATGGTTCTCAATGTCCCTGGGACCAAATAGGAATTTTGGGGATGAAAATTGAATATTCCTGAAATATCCCGTGCTGTGTGGGCATGTGGAGTTATAAATTCCGCACTGAGAATGTTGTTTTATTTTCGTTTGCTTTTTCCGATTTCAGCCAATTTTGCGCGGGCTCAATCGTGACCTCTCGGTGGTCACGGCTCAATGCGGGTAGTGCAATATCGGAACTTACAAGCCAATGCGAATCCCGCTCGGGCGATTACGGGACGGCAGCGAATCAATTTCTGGTCCCTCGAAGCAAAGTTTCCCTCGTTCCGCGACCCTCACACCAAGTGGATAATGGCACTGAATAACGTGGGGTGAATACTATTAATGTATATTGAATGGATTGGAGTGAAAGAACGAAAGGTAACATGAAAAGTATGCCATGCGGTATTTTAATGGTGAAGATGAGAACGATAATTTTCCCTAGTAACATATGCCAGTTTAAGCTTTCATTGATGTAAAGTTAAAATTTTCTACCATTACTTAAGAATACACTCAAGTCACGCCCAGCTGCCGCTGCCATCTTATCCTCTCTGGTGCGTGCGATTGGAGCTAGAAATCCCGGCGATATTTGCGCGAATTTCGCTCCCGTACATCGTATTCGCTTCCCCCGCCGCACAGTACGGTCCCAAATCGAAAAAAGCTGCCCAATATTAATACCGCTGTTATTTTTCCATATTTGAACCATTTTTTAAGGTTTTCGATTCGCTGAATCCGATTTTGAAGTTTATTTTGCTGTATTTGATATTATTTTTACTAGACAAATTATTTGAATAATTCAATGTGACATTTAAATTGAACTTTAACTTAAATGCCGCAGGTTGTTAGATCCGTATAATCAGAATTCGATGTTATTTATGCATTATCTCTGTTTTTACTTGAGAAATTGTTTAAACAGTTTATTGTTACTAATAAAAATTGAGCAGTAACCGTTGTTTCTACATATTTTCTATCTGCAGAATCCGAATTGGAAGTTATTTTTACTGTATCACTGAATTTCATTGTTTTTACGGGAACATTGTTTAAAACATTTAAAAAACACTAATGGCCATTGCCAAGAACCCTGTGTTCTTGGCCATTGCAATCGGATGTATGCGGAAATCTGGCAACTAATGTTTTGTTGTGCACTGTAAGATTTGAAAAATAAATCACTTCATATAATCACTTCATTCAAATAATAGGCAATATTCGGACCCACGATCTTCAGCAGAGCCGTTTCGTGCGTTAACCACCAGGATTGGAAACTATTATATATGCACACCAACTTTAGCACTAAATATTTTATCAGTTTTATTATTTAGCTGGGTATTATTATTATTAATAGAAATAAGACACTAAACAAGTTATTTTCCTAGTTATATTATTAATTATTGAAGAAAACAATACAGATATTCAAAATCATCGTCTGATAGTTCATCAGTCTCACTATCGGTGTGTGATTCATCCAGAGTAAGAAGGCTCCGTACCTCTGCAGATAAGGTCATCATTTTTTTCTCTGGACACCTGAAATGGTGGAAATGAATGGATCGGACGTTAACAGTAGTCTTCGGCATAGATCCTCGTTTGTTGTCGTTGTTGAAGATTTCCTTGTGGTCCTGGGATCTTCGAATATCTTTGTTCCTGGCCTCCATTGCCTCTTCTGATAATAGACCAATAGGAATGATGGCCTCCTTGGCAATGGCTGCACCGTGAATTAGCTGCCTATGTAAATTTACGTTTAAACGGATGGCATGTAATACTATGCTGGTACTAATATGTAAAGCGGGACGTACAAATATGCCGTCGAAAAATGAAGCAATATTCTCTTAATGGAGCAGCATTGATCTCGAGACCACTTTCCAAGGAAAGTGCTCCTTCCGGTGATACTTCGCTTTGTTTGACTTCCTTTACTCTGCAGTTCGATAAAACGCGTCGCGCTCTTGTAAGATTAGTTGTAGTCACCTATTTGATTAGCTTTGCACAGAGTTCTCTGGATTTCCGATAATACACTTCATAGTGAGTGAGGGAGTAGTGTTGAGAACGGCCATCCAGAGGACTGGCTTTGCAGCCGACTCATTACCTCTGCTTCGGTAGCTCATAGATATAGCTAAGCCTATAAACTCAGCTGGCCATGTACTAGCTCGAAGTTTCCCTGTTTTTCTTCTCCTTAACCTTTGACTGGACTCTTCAAATTGTTTTTTCGGTCGTCCAATTCCAGCTAACTCTGCTGGACGTAGAAATATGTATGGTGTTGTTAAGATAACGCGAAATAGTTTACTGATCATAGTTTACAATTACACACCGGATGTGCTATGAGGATATTTGCATACAACCGAAGGAAATTTAAACTTTAGCTACAGACAACTTCCGAACTTTCTCCTGAAAACACTATCACATCGTGAACTTTGCTCCCACTTAATCAGATACTTAGAAAAAAATGTCTGCATGAAACGTGAACAAATATTTTTGGCTATCAAATATTCGTTTAAATTAAAAAATTTCAATCAAGTAGTCCAGCACATTTTTTTCTTAAAGTTTTTGGATTATTCTTTCAGGTCAATACATTTTTATGCACCTCAAGGTGTGCAACGTTTCTCACTACCATGAAACACAACACGATCTCTTTCAGGCTGAAACCTGATGCACGAATCAAATATACTGAGATATAGAGCATCACCCAAAGTCGCAAAACTCACGAAAGAGAAATTAAAATAGGTAATGCACAACACAAATATGAAGTGGACTTAGCTCTAGAATCCTGGAGTATCTTGTTTGCTGTACGCAACATAGATGAAACACTTTCCTCTGGGCTTAAATCGACTCACAGCACACAAATCAACTCGCAACACACGAGTTTCTCATGCAAGGAACTGAGTGAAACTGAATTCTGGCTAGTATATTTCACACTAGCGATGCTTAAAAGTAACTTCGACAAGTTTGTGTCAAGGAGGCCCATAATCTTCCCTTCGTATTATTCCAGGAAATTTCGCTCACGTGCAGAGAAAAGATTCACTCCCGGTGGCCAGAGTGCAACTCATTCCTTAAAAATTGAGAGACCTGGTTGGGTTTTTCTCGTTGGGGGGCAATGAAACTGCGGCATGGCACTACCCTTCTCAGCAGCAATTTTCCTTGCGCGGCGGCTTCAAGGGTTTTTGTGAACAAGTGCGCTGTGAGCTGCCTATTAGGAGTCCGCTTTCCTGATGGATGCGGTCGAAAGGTTGGCCTATTTAAGAAACTTTACAATTCAAGAATGCTTAAAAACTATTGGTACAGCATACATGTTCCACCATCACGTCCATTCGCTACCGTTGCAGCTCTCAGAATGTTACTAATGAGAATATCACTGTAATATCGAGCCTCACTGATGGTATTTTCGTCGAACCACATCAATATACTCTAGACTAACTGGAGAATCTCTAGTGCAAGATACTAGAGAATAATTTATCCTATAAAAGTTTCCGATATGGATAAGCAATGCCTACAACGTCACTTGAACCTAGCCACAAAAATGAGATTTCCTTGGGTTACACCACGCGCCCGCAGTCCACCGTCCGAGACAGCGCACTGCACCGCTCGACTTTAGGTGGCTGGAGCGATTTTTGTATGTGTACAGATTTGCGTGAAACTTTGCATAAGTGTCCTTATTAGTAATATCTATCGATAAAAGTAAAAAAAACTGCATGCTACCGATTTGGTTTCCTGGCAATTCAATGATATTTTAACTAGTACTCTTATGGTACTCGGCATATATTTTGAAATAATTCGATTACTTATGTACAGATTTTCTCCTAAATGCGAAATATTACGTTTCATATGATTATAATAGCTGCTAACAAATATCAAGGTATCATGCCGAGTAAGAAAAGCGTATTTAGATATGATTTTCTCGTAAATTTCGAATTTCGCGCCGAAAATCCAAGTCAAAACAATGCTTTAATTAAGGCGAAAATTTGAAATACAACTCTTGCATCAAATACATTACTGCATGGTTGGCGATTTCCAACGTATAAACTGGTGTACTTGAGTGAAATGTGGTCTAAGAATATTTTTTTCGACTTGGTTGAAAAGTTATTAGAATGTGCCTTCAACGACTCACGATTACCGCTCCAGCCACCTTGAGGTCGTCGATCTTGAGGTCATATTCGCGAACGAATGCAACATTTTTCTTTTTTTATATATTCTATATACTTCACTCTTTTAATCTATGTCGAAATATCCGGCGGGCAAAGCGGCGCTAAAAACGATATTGCTCTTTTTATTTCAAAATACGAGTCAAAATAGCTTAATGTTAAAAAAGTTGAAGGAAAGCAAATCATTATGAAATGATGCTTAGATGTACTAATTTACGTTTAGTAATTTTTTAAACTCCATATATTGTCCGAGCACTTAATTCTATGTAGGTAAATGTCTCTAAAATCGCTGGAGTTCGCGAGACAGGCGTATGCCTTACCCCGAATGACCCATGTTTGACGGATTCCTCAGATTATTATGAGCAGTACAATGACCACTGCAGTAGCCTATATTGTGGATCATATACAGTGGACCCCCGCTTTACGATGGATTCACTTTACGATCTGAATGCTAGGAATTTCAAAGCGCACTGATTTTGCGCGCGCCCTTTAAAATTTCCCATTTTGACGATTCAATTAAAGTTTAAATATTGGTTAAATAACATTTTCAATCATAGAATTCCAGCATATTTTGTACCTATACTGTATTGTGTCTCACTGAAATCATTGGCGGTGATGTAGTTAAACCGATCCGTCGTCCGGTAATATACTGATTCACTTTACGATGAAATTCGCATTACGATCGGTCCTATGGAACGGATTACCATCGTAGAGCGGAGGTCCACTGTACTATAAAATACGAATTAAAATTTCTGAACTCCCTCGTAGAAAGTTGAAAAAATGACTTTTGGCCAGCTTTTTTCGATTTGGGACCACTGTGCGCCGGTGTTTGCCGGCTTTTACCGTAACCTAAATTTAAAAGAATATCAAATTTCATTGTAGATGAAACAGTTGTGAAGTTATCTCAGGATCCCTTGAAAACCACCTGCACTCAGTAGCGTGCGGTGACAATTTGCCTCTGGTAAACTCTCGTACACCAGAATGGTATGCATCCCGCACGACACAGTCGATTAATTATTTGTGAAATCCCAATTAAAAGCTAAAAAACTAATGCCGAGAATGACACTCAATTCTAATTATTACATTATAAATAAAATTGGTTGATTCAATGGATGATCTATCTTCGATGCTCAAATAGTCCTTTACGTATTTCAAATAAGTATCTATAACAACAAAAAAAGCCCTAAACACCCCAAAATATCCCATCAAGAGGTTCTATTCAATCTCTATCTCATCAAGAGGTATTATTCAATATTCCCCATCAAGAGGTTCTACGTTAGAAGAAGATCTACGATACACTTTTTACTTTGATAGTAACAAACTGAGGAGTCAACAGCAGCGCATGGTACACCATATTCGGTTTTTTAATGAAGCTCCCGTAAATCTGATTAGCGTGCCGGCGCGAGGGACTGTAGCAGATTGTTGGTGGCCGACCTTTAATCCCTGGGATCTGTTGTGGATTTCAATATTCTACTTAGTGCCATCGCGCCGATAGGAGTATGGACTATACATAGAGGTAAACCTAAGTCTCTCGGATATAATTGTGGAAGGATGAAAGAAATTGATTTACCCATCATTACACCAAGCAAAGCACTTCGATTAACAGCACGAACATACACTTAGAGGTAGAAAGCATTTCCCTTAAACATATGTATGAAGCACGCTCTTCTATGGCAGTGAATCTTGGACGATGGGGGTAGCAGCACCTAGAAGATTAGAAGCAATGGAAACGTGGTATTCTCGAAGGATATTGAAGGTCAAATGGACAGAGACAATCGTCAATCTAGGAGTCCTGAGCAGAAATTTGGTAAAGATATACTTAAAGTTCTTCAAACTAGATGAGACAAATTTTGGTCGCATCTGCGACAATACAGAAAATTATGAAGGATATTAAAATAGGAAATACGAAGAAATAATGCGGTTGGTTGGCTGAGAGGAGAATGGGGGGCAGAGCTGCAGCTAACCCATCTTCGAATCGATGAGTGCAGTGGAATAGCAAACCTTTTGCCAAACCAACCGAACGCTTTGCTGAGTGGGACGTGGGGGAACCAAAGAGTTCCCGTCTCAATAAATTCTTCGGTTTTGGAGCCAGCCATCTGGTTATCGTGTCTCAGGTTGGTTCTGTCTTCGTGGTAGTTGACTGAAAGGTGTTCGAGAAGGAGCAGGCGGTGGTGAGTGTGTATGGGGACACAGGAAAACACATGAGTACAAAAAATTAAGATACCTACTTAGCGGCTGAGGCAAAAGTTTCTTGATCTAACGGTGCCTTTGTGTGACATACGGTGAATTTTTTCTGATATTTTACATTGGCATATTTTCAAAAGTGCTACTGTGATCGGCTATTTGACTTTCAAGTAAAAATGTTTGAAGTCCCAGGAGTAGATCGTCTCTTGGATGCGACACTCTTCCTGTGAATCCAAAGCGGGTGGACTTTACAGCAAACGAAGAAAGGTATGTATTATTCTCATCTTGCAGATCACTGAAGGAAAGAGCTCGCTGGTACTTAATGACGAGACAGTGCTGTCTGAATACTTTCATTTTCCTTTTCATGCTACTTCATAAAAATTACGTGTATGTATGTTATGGATAAAACTGGCAGCCTAAAATGCTTCCACAAAATAAGTACTTACCTTTGGTCGCCATGGGGCCCAATAATGGACCTTGAGATGGAAAAAGAAGAGCGAGAAAATATGTAATTTAAACGTTTCTCCGGTGATTTAATCAGTAGGGCAGTCGAAATCATGTGATTGAAATGTACATCAAAATGCAGACCTATAGAAACACAAAAATTTAGATGCTAAACCTCATTTACATTGAAAATTCCACAATTACCAGCTAATGTATTTCATTTTTATGATTCAAATTAAAGTTGTTAGGCACTTTGAGAAACTGTGTATAGATATGTGTTTGAAGTCACCTCTGTTAATATCTCTCGACACGTAAAGCCTTATGCATTAGAAACCAGAGCATCTCATCACCTAATCCCCATTTTTTCTGTGCTACTCCCTGTATTTGTGACAGTCACTTTATAAGAAATTAAATTAGATGATCAATTTATCCTTAGAGGCTTATTTTTAAATAGAAACATACCCCTCTGCAGGAGATCTGATTAAATATTTTTTTTCTTCTAGTTCGAGATTGTATGCCTGCCCAGCAAGTTCAGCTGTTCCTAAACATACCGAGGGATCTATTAAGGATAAAAAATAAATCGTTATCTCATATTCCTACAAATAATCACTTTTTTCGGATTTAACATTAGTCCCCCTATTTCGTAAAATTGAAGATGGAATTCTTAGAAAATTATTGCTTGCTTCAAAAACAAACATTTCTCTGAATTTTGAGAAAATCAATGGCATAAATTTCGATATATCCCGAATTTGTACGCTGAAACTTTAGCGCTAAATTCTAAAGAACCCTATATGAATCGTTCATGTGCATTCGTTGGTCTCGCCATTTGAACGACATGATCTCCGCTCAGGCAATTACAAAAATATTCCTAAACTGCATGAACTATTTATACAGAATATGTGTGCATAATTTATCGGAATAAGTACTATTCTTCTACTGCTTTCGTTAACCTTCAACAAATTTTCTTTTTTTTTCATTGCAATCTTTGAGTTGGTATTAGAGGTGATAAAGCCTCGTTGACCATCATTTATTACCTATTTAACTGTTCTCAGAAGCTTATCTTCTCTAAATTTTATTTTATTAATCTATATTTTAAGTAGATGTTTCGAATTTTCTCTCATATGTATATAATTTCGCGTATATCCGCACCACTGTTTACAACTCACGGTACGAATATTTTTCTTAAATATGTTGGTATTATTTGCTCTTGTTCCACGGATTTTCCCTTTTGCTTCCAACGAATGTTTTAATCCAAGGATTTTTCCCTGCACTCTCGTCTGTTTTTTTTCTTTCCCGTCTAAGCAATTTGGTCTCGCAGCGGACCGACCAGCCCACTCTCCGGGGCATTATTTTCGACCATTCCCCCTGTTTTTTTTCTCATTATTTCGAACTCGTATCATTGAATATGTAAAATGCAAAATTCTCTCGCAGCCGAGCTGTATTCGCAGTTCCTCTGCTCTCATATTACAGGGAATTTCATACGAGGTATAGCTCGGAATGGCTTATAAATGGGTTGGACTAAGAGCTCTGGAGATGGGCTAATTAAATTCGCGGTAATAGGTGGGTGCAGTTCTGTGGTAGGGGAAAAATATATTAGAATAGAAAGAAATAAAACTTCAGCGATTGATAAAATCAATTAATTATTATGGTGAGGAACAATTCCAATTTAAGGTTTACCCCACTGACAGATGCTTTGCGTTGTAAAAGAAAGGAAAATATCAAGGCTTCTCATTGAATCTCCGAATGCAGTGTTTTCAGAAATGAAATTTCAAATTCAACTCAAGTCACTGAAGTATTACAGTAACTGAAGGCTAATATCTCATCGTTACAATTTATGACAGCTGGGTGAAATTTTACAGAAAATATTGGGAAATGGAGGCTAACTACGAGAATACATTTACATAACTGCAAATATAATAACAGCATCCAATCAACCAAATTCATTCTCAAAACATCGTGCATCCAATAAGATGAATGGTTTTTTCACGCTTTTTGAAATGGGAATTTCACCGCCTTAATCACCTCTGAAAACTTCATTCCTGTCCCAGCTTCCCCTTCTCATCCCTTGAAATTAATTCCGCGGATATGAGCTCTGGGGGATTTAGGGCAATTACGGTTTTATTGTAAATAATAATGAACGCTTTTGATTCTCGAGGAAGATAATGACTGTCGTCCATCAATGGGCGAGAGGCATTCTCAGCGTCAAAGCGTGGATTCCAATCGTCGCTAGCGAGTGGAATTACTAATAGGGCTGCGCATATGGCAGTAATTAGGAGCTAGGGCTTTGCGATAACTCGATGCATTGACTTAGATTTACCTAATGTGATATTGACCCCTCGAGATATTCGGTGAAACACAAGGCGATATAACGCGGAATGCGTCATGCTATGTCATGCGATTTGCAATGCTATGCAATCGAAGTTGCAAAATTCTGGGATACTCGGACGACACCAACTTGCCGAGACTCGGCTGGCAGCCGTGGACGGGAGAGGAATTCTCGGCACTCGGACGAGCATCGCCCTTAATTTGCAGAACACTAATGGGCGTGCATAATTTTGGCATGTTCCCAAAATATTTTAAGCATAAAGTTAAACCATTTTGAACCAAACCTTCCTTTATTATACCTGTTATCGAGCGATATTAGTGTATGTCGACTTTTGAAATTTAATTTCATATGTAACACGTTTTCAATAGGAATCTTTCGAAATTGTAAGTGACGTTAGTGCCACCACTATCTTGATTTATATCTTCCATGCCTTTTCGTTGCTTTCTAGAGCAATTTTCGCCGTTTTAGGTACTTTATAAATCTTAGACACTATCGCGTATATTTCCGGACTTGAAACGATTAATCTGCTTTCGCTTTGTGGGTATTAATACCTATAACCGAGACGAACACATTAAATTTTTATTCTTTGAATGTTACTGATGATAATCGAGATTTTTATGCCTTGAATTTTACTGATGAAAAACATAGAATGTCGCAGCATCTATTAATATACAGTGTATATGCATACCTGGGGTATTGGTAAGGGGGGAGGCGAAGATACTTGAGCCCGCACCCCCCCCCCCTGTCCCTTACCGCAAAAGGAATGTAGTGATGTGACCTCAAATATGGAAAAGCATCATAAGGTGATAAATCTTTCCACCGCTGCGCGTGACTGCGTACCGCATCATTTGTACAATCACAATTTATCATGAGGTGAACTCAAGGAGAGAAATCATCATCCGAGATCCTGCCCAGAATATTGTAAAATACTGAGTAAAATTTGGAAAATTTTAGCCATAATGTAAAATATACAGTGACGACGCACTGAACTAGAAACTTGTTTTTGTTTATTCTGCGAGTACATTCACACATCCTGAGCCTGCATTTTGTTCGATGGAGGAGATTAACTTTTCCACTTTCTGGGGAATCTTCTCTACATCGACCTTCGAGTAGTCCGGCTAGCGTTACGTTTCCCCCTAGGCTGGTCAGGTTTGCTCTTTAAGTCGATGAATCGCGTGTATAATAAGAAAAAATATATTATGTCTGGCCATGGTCTTTATCGTGATCAATAGCTTTTAGCACATTCATTCAAACGATTATGAAATTTTGAGTGAAAGTTGAACTCTTATTTTCAGCCAGTTTATAAACTACAGATTCAGGTTTGATGTGGTTGAACCGTTCCATAATTACAGAAACAAAACACTTGCCGTTATACACTAATAAAATATTTAATACGACTAGTTTCGATGCCACTACATCATCTTTAAGTTTTATGAGTCTTGAAGATGATGTAGTATCATCGAAATTGGTCGCATTAAATATTTTATTATAGTGGAAAACTCCAGGTGTTTTGTTTCTGTTACTAAGCCAGTTTCTTTTTTCCGTCTGATTTGCTTTGCGACGCTGGATTCGTGTTTTGACTTTGATGGAGCTAGGGAAAGCGCGCCCTTATACAAGGCTCTCACTCATCCGCCAAAATATTTTGAGACGTGAGTCATTCAACGATATTAAGAGGACAGAGACCTTCGGTCATCCCAAGGACTGACTGATCGGTCTGAACCGAAGAGTGAGTTTGCATCTCCTCCCTCCCCGCGATCTTCAGCTGCTATTCCGTCTCCCGCGGCTAAGAAAATATTTATTTAAGTGACATTAATATATCTTGATAGTCGCAAAGAGTTTGACTTCATGGGTTTCACTTCTTATCATTATACATATTTATTACCCCAACGAAAGTTTCGCTATCGTTTCATCCGGATTTCGGTAATAAATAGCAATGTAATAAATAGAAATGAGGTGAAATAAATACGCGGGGAAATGAATTCCAAAAAAAATTATTCTATCGTCGCTTCAATTATCCCCGCCCTCCTTATGCGTCTCATAACTCATTCACGGTGATATCTATGTTCCCCTTCAACATTCAAAGTTTGATTACGACCGCTGTGTGACTGCGACCGACCTCGAATGACATACCTACGCATCAGTGTGCCAAGTCCGGTAGTTGCCAGGGACTAATTCTCCATATTTTCGTCCAGTATCCTTTTTGAGAAAAAAATTGATTGGTTGCCGTTTCCTTCCCAAATAATGCTTTTTTGTTTTTGCACCATTACGTAACAAATCTCCCACGCCTTTTTGCAGCCACCTCATTAAGGTATGTACCTACGCTTCATCCATTTCTTACTCTTACCTTTCGACCTATCAAGCTATCAGTTATGGGTGGTCCTGCCGAGATCAATCATCGTTGCTCCCACGAGTATATCTTCAGGGGTCATTGGAACACGAAAGCCCCTGGGAAATTTTAACCAAGGGGTTTATGTTCACTTCACGGTCGCATGCTTCCGATTCTGGTGGCATGGAAATTAAAGTTCTCTGGAAAATTGTTCTATTATTAGACTTGACCATAAGCGTTGCAAGTCTTCAATAACAATAAAAAGGCGACAATAACTTCGTGTTATTCCACTCTTAATTTCATTGGAACAACAGCAGCGATATTAAAGTTATCAAGATAATCAGCAACATGCCCAGGTGATATAACTGCAAATAAAGTGGGTAAAGGAAAAATGGCAGGGGGAGTTAGGCCGGGGTCAGCTCGTTAGGCTGTCATAAATTTAGGGTTGGGTCGAGATTTTGCACTAGTAAGGACGTTTGCGAACAAGGCGTTGACCAGAACAGAAGTTCAGCGGAAGAGAACTAATGACCGGAACCCTGGACACATACCTGCGTCACGATAAGGTTATTGTAGAGCTTTTTAATGTGTACCGCTCTATGTGCTATCAAAACTTGAATTCTGAGAAAAGGGGATGAGAAGAGACTGGAACGTTCGAGATGTTGGTAAAGGAAGAGGATGGAGAAAGTACGATGGGTGGAAAGGAAGTTAAATGAAGTTCTTGTCATGAGGGATCGAAAAGAAAACAAGTTGAGGAAATCAAGAATAGACAGTAGGTTAACCAATCAAGGGGGATGGAAAAGTGAAGGTTGCTGTGAATGTTAGAATGCTGGGAAAGAAGGGAAGAGGAAGGAGAATGATATGTGTATTGTGAAGAGAGGTAGATGCATGTTGAACTGGAAAGAGAGAAAGGGATCGTTTGAGGAAGAAGCTTTTTTGTGCACATCTAGCTAGGGCAATAGGAGTTTGGCACAATGGCTTATCTATGGCTTGTCATAGTCGAAAGGTTTAAAGGGGAAATTCGGTGAAATTCAGCTGTTTATTAGAGGAGAAATTCAACGAAAACTTAACCGTCCGAAGAAGTAAGACTTACAACATTTATTTGTTCGAGGGAACAACTCCGTTTATCCGACGACTTGGAGAATATTGGCAGTATGCATCTAATTATAACTTCTTTTAAGTTTTTACTTTGGGAACAAGCTTTAGTAATCTTTTGCGGTTGCAGATATGAAGAGGTGATTTAAAAGGCAAAAATTACTTCGGCTGCGTGATTATATATTGCAAAATGAATTATTGCGATAAGGAAGATTGAATTCACTCTCCAAAGCGATTTGGCGCCAAGAAGTATCTCACGCCTTTCTCCCTTACTCTTACGTTCCATTTGCTAAGTCGTCTTACAACTTACTAGTAGGTCACTGTGGGTGAGTGCCAAATCCGCTGCCTGTTCCGGCGGTTCTGTTTTATACCAAACCTAATCTCGCTTCAGAAATATTCGTTGGCTCGAAGAAACTAAGGACACGCCGGAAATAGAGGTCATTATCCGAGGGTTGCAACACGAGAAGCCACGGTGTTTTTTTATTCAGAAGAAGTCCCGGCTTTGTTCTCTACGGCGTTGTATAATCCGTATTATATTAATTTGATACACTGTTTTCTTTTCTATAACAAGCACTCTGAATTCGTTCAAATGAAGCATAAACCACGTTACTAGAGTAGTAGAGGGGTTCATAGAGAAATCCTTACTGTCGGATGTATGCGCGAAAGCTGCATGTTGACTACTTTCAAAAGCAGAAAATATGTGAAAAGTACCTTGCATGTACCATTAATTGATGTGTCACAGATGAAGTGGAATTGGGCTTTACATCCCCAAAGGCAAAGCTGCATAGTTCATTAAAGCTCAGTATTTTGTCGCCATCTTAACGGCAATGAATAGAAGAAGAGAAGGATTCGAGAAGAAAATAAGACTACTCTTAATTGTAGCCGATGATGGCGTTACATGCGCAACCAGTAGTCTTGTAGACAAATAGAGAAATAAAAAAGAGAAAAAAAATCTTGTAGAAAAATAAATCAGTAGAAAACTCAAAATGATGTTTTAAGAATAAACTTGTTTATATTCCACACACTATACATTCCACACAGCCGGTGAGACTCTACATATATATACTGCCAAGTCTGTCACTCCGTTTGTTAACTATTGATTATGACCTGAAAAGGATGAAACCGGTTGAATGAAATAAATGTTGTGTGGAATATAACCAAGTTCATTCTTAAAACACAATGTCTTTATTCCACCTAGTAAACTCGCCATTGATTTGAAAAAACTCAAAGATGTGATCCTTTAATTATGGTACAATTCCACAATAACTTCGTCGCATTATTGTATTTTACCGATTAATTGACAGAAAATGTATCAAAAAATTAATTCGAAGTTTCACATTAATTTCTTGTCATAACTCAGCCGGAAATGAAAAAATGAAAGATTTCGGGTCCAACGTACGTCTTCGCTCGATAGGCAAGGTGTATAAGTTAAAGATAATGACCCTAAACGAGGCAGACAGGAGGAAGCCTGTAGGATAGCCGGCGAAATATTGTCCCTAAGATGGAACCACGTGACGGAAATCGGTATAATCAACGTCCGAAATTCGTTCACTTCACCGGACACGTGTGTCGAGGCTGATGTCGCCAAGGCAACGGCAAGCAAGAAGGGGATAGTTAGGATGATTTTTGGGCGCAGATCTTATGGATCAGAAACTTCCACCCGCGACCTTAGTGATGAACGCCCTCGCTCGATCACCGATTGGAGACCATCCAAATGGCATCTTGGGTCTCTCGCCACCCGGATTACTGGCGGGTGAGGCTCCTGCCGGAGTTGGATCGAATTTGGACGTCGGATCTCTTTGGGAGAGCCTCCTCCTCTGAACTCCGTCATTCATCGTGCGTGGCCCACTAGATTGGCACGTCGCTATCCATTGCAGTGACTAACACATCCAACTCTCCCCAGCTCCACCGCGAGACCTATTGATTTTCGGAAAGTAACCTCCGAAGCAGGCGGTCGGTGAATGGTGGGGGTTTGGAAGGGGGCGGGGGTGGGTTAGGGGGTCTGAGCATGCGGAAAAAACTTCGTCGTTCTGTGACCGATAAACTCTTGCACGAGGAGAAATTCGTCTGTACACACCACACCTGTGGATGATAGCCGCGCCTCGTCTGTTGATTTAGTTGACGAGAGGATGAAATAATAAGTGGGGCACTCACACGTCCTCACCAATCACCTATCCGTCAAAGCTAATTGAGGTAAATGGAGCGCAAATGAGAATTATTAGTTTAAAGCCAGAGTTCTTTGGATATATTTTTTCTGGGTTAATGTAATTATGAGTTTATTAATTATCCCCATATGAATGCAACAGCTCATCGGCTTTTGTGGAGTCCCGCCACGTAAGAAAATTGCATGAGACTTGAATGGTAAATAAGACTAGGCTTCATCCAGGGGAATGACTTGACCAATTCGCAGAGGCCATTCATCCTACCTAGTCCTAAAACGAATTTGCTCGTTCGGAATTTTTAGCGACATACGACCGCGCATTCCTCTGCATGGGGTCTGCCCGTTCTCATAGGCCCTTGCGTTGCCATGGCGACGTCTCGATCTTCCAGGAAGGCGACCGACCCATGTCCCATATTGGAGCTTTGGAATTTAGGTCGGAGCAGGGAGCGTGGAGTGGAGTGAAATCAATGGAGTGACTGAGGATCTAATGAAAAAGAAATTCCACCCGTCATGAATTCCCGAGTCGGAGACAGGCAGAGGAGATGGTCGAGCTCTTCCCGTCGAGAAAAACATGACGATCACTTGGGGTTCTTAGAATTACCCGTAACATTCCATGAAACGTAGACAATTTTGAGGAGGCATATATTTTATTAAATTAAATTTTCAACAGTCAATTTAACAGTCATCTTAAAATAAAAAACTTACATTTTACTCGAAATAACAAGATGAAATATAGACGAGTCAAAGTCTTAGTCTACAGGTAATTCGCTTCCACTCTTTTACAAATAAACATCTCTATACAAAAAGCAAAAATCACTTTTTTTATTTTCGTTTAATACTTTCACACATTGAGTAATATTGTCACAGGGTCTTTGTTATTTCATATATTATCAGCGGGTAACATGTAATAGCACTAATTAACAAATAGTTTTCAGTATGAGGTACTTCTACTCATTTGAAATAAAAATTAGAACATTTTTTTTAACATAAATCAATGGATTGATATAATGATGAACAATATAAAACACATCTGACGGTAACAAGTGTTGAAATGTAAATCTGGAAAACTGAGTAACTTATTGAAATATCACAGATTGGGTTGGTATACCTAATATAACTAACATAGTCCACGATTTAAATTCTTTTAAATCGGTATAATCATTCGTCTTTACAAAAATATGTGACATTTTTTGCATAATAGTAAATTATGCGAACAAATTATTTTAAAAACCAACCGCTTTACACCGAGGGCAATATATTCTGTTACATTATATTAATTTTTATTACACGGAACAATTATAACGACAACAAACCATCGAGATTTGATTTTTTTGCTATAAGGATTTATCAGTTTTTCCTCAAGTAGATATTTTCTGAAGAATGTTCCTTTAAAGAGTAATTTTTCCTTCCATGGGCAACATTTGCGACGACTATGGTCCTTACTTTGACCGTTCCCATTTATTGCATAACCGCAATGAGTAGATACTAAATCACAACTTTCATTCCACTCTACTCTCTCCTATCTCTCAATTCATTATCAACATTCAACTCTCTCCTATCAAAAACATTTAAAATGCTAATATTTATTAAAGATATATTTTGGTCCATCGAATGCAGTGTAACAGATATTATAACCCACTATATAGCAAGAGACACGACAGCTTACACCTCCCGTGACCGTAATTGTCATATGGCTGGAGTGAGCTCTTAAAATGCAAGGAAGCTACAGATTTATGGCACTCTCATTATTGTAGAATTAGGGCTTTTACCGTGTTGCCAAAACGATCGATTAACACAAATACTAATTTAATGCTCACCTATGGTATACAAACATTTCTCTCATTGATATTTATCAGTGACCTGGAAACAGACCCTATGACGACATATTTTGTAGTGTCTTAAACTTTGTATAGGGTGTCATTCTTGTAATAATTCAAAATTGACCAACTCACATTGAATTGAAAATATTTTGAGAAATAATTCATCTGATTAGGATTCTTTGGAAACAAAATATGTGGCTTGGGTATGGATGGAAAATGGAGTTAATAGCCTTCTCCATTCCTAAAGAGAAACTGGAGTCCACATATTAGGCGAATAGGACAATGAAGGGGAATATATAACGCAAGAGTTTCTCATTTACCCTTTCCTCGCAAGTTATACTTTCCGTTTGAGTTTCCACCCGTAGAACAGGAACGTGAAATCTCAACAGTTTTTCGTACTCCATTTACATTTCTGGCGCAGCACAATTCGACACTCGTCAGTGTCCATGTTGGTCACATTGAAGCTCTCGATACATTTATATGGCACAAAGAACATTTAGCTGGATATAGGTTTTTATCTGTATATTTTGGTTATGATAATTAAATTTATCTGGGGGCATCGATTTTTAAATTTGTAATAGACAGTTGACTCGAGCGATAAACCATGCCTGTAAAAGGGAAAGTTTTTCGCACCCCAATTATTACCCGAAAATGGTGTTTTTAAAAATTATTATCATGTTTAAATTATAATCTCATTGAGAACATTTTCTTGCACCATTTCAAGTGTATACTTTCCCATTCTCTTTCCAAAAGTACCGGGTCAGGTCTTAAGCCCGTCGCTTCACTGCAGAAGCTTCACCATAATCTTCAGGCTGTCATGAGGTGGGCTCGTAGGGAAAATGACTTTCCCGTCGCTGTCCTTGTACGAGTCATACATGACCGTGTGTATGGGATTGAGTCCAGACAGGGCCGCCATTTTCTGCGAGAAATGTCCCGTGGTGTCAGCTTTGATCAACTGGAACCCTTTGCTGCTGGCCAACTCCAAGCTTCGCCTCATGAGCTCGTTTGACAGGCCTCTGCCACGCACTGTTGCGTCCACCTAAGAAAAGAGGAAAAGGAGCGTACATAGGTAGGTACATACATCGTGGGTGGGATCATTACATCGTAGTGCACCAATAATTTAAAAATATCACTGAGACTTGGACGAGAGTTAAGGTAGTAACAGTACGTTTCCTCGCGTTAATTACATAAAATAACATTTAAGGTCTAAGGCGCTGAATACTATTGTTTCAGGCTTAACTTTGTGAAAATCCATAATCACTGAATAAATAAAACATTGTAATTTTAAAAATGATTCATGTGATGCATCGTGTGATGGTGTCGCGGCAGTGATAAAACCGGTCGTCTTAAGAATAAACTATTGTGAAATGTACAGTTTTATTAATTTCTGTGATCTAACGCGATTATTCACTGTTGTCATCGTGTTTCCAAGTATTAATGGTTCTGTACGACCATAATGACTTCCGAAATTAGCTGCCACCTAGACTTTAAAAAGAAGGACGAAGGAAAAAAATGATATATGGGGAAATTGTGCTTTCTCCTCTTTGCTTTTTGTTGCGATGGTTGATAGTATGGGGGCAAATGAATCCAAATTTTCGTAGATCAATCACTGTTTTAAAACTTTTATCCAGTTAAACGTAATATGATAGAATGACAGTAACTTCCTTAATATCGAAAGTAACGTAACAATAGTGATGTCTTTGCATTAGGTTTAAAGATTCAGAGAGTTTCGGGTCCTATAAGCTCTCATCCCGCACGCGGTAGAAGTTGCATGACTTTTGATCCTTCCACGGTAGTTTTTGGGAACCTTTGGCTGAGCCATCTCAGCATTATGAAATAACCGCGTAAGCCAGCAATATACAATAGAAAATTGTTTCCATAAACTCAGGATGATCACATAGGTTAGAGATTCACGGTGTTAACGCAAAGTGCCCCAAAGTTTTGAGCATGTAAGTAGTTTCCTGATCTTGCAGCAATTTTATATTTGTGTTATTTCGCAGCAGTTTACGCCAGCTGGGAGTATTATAGGATTTTTTCGATTCATAATTCAATGTTTACTGAGATGAATAAGTTTTTCCATGACTTAAAATAACAATCAATAGCATGAAACCTAAAAATTTTTGTCACTCCTTATTTTACTTTAAGTTTGATAGAAGTTAGTACAGTTGAATAGACTACGTGTGAGTAATCTTATTTTAATTTTATTTTTGAGCTGGTTTTTTGTTGTATAAGATGACTACATACGCAATTAAGGTTTAATAATGCATGTACATCAAAAGTTACTCTTTTGATATTAAAACTTGAGCTACGTACCTACTTTTATTTCCTTTTTTAAGTCGTTGTTATGACCCCTATCCTGATAATTGCCAATGATCATAATTGAGATGCAGGACAATTATTGGACTGGTCTCGAATGGACCCCGTTCTTCTCGAATCCGTCACATAAGTTTGCCATTTTTAATTATACCTACGGATTACCATTGGAAATAATGCGTAACTCATTTCAGATCATATGGGTTTCAGGAATTAGAAAGCTAGGCGATCAAAATCCTTCACGAAAGTATTTTTTTTAAATTTACATCGTGTTTCACTCTAGATACGTTCGGTGATGGCGACATTTTTTCGGCATGAGGCATTCCTAAGCGCAAGATTTTCGCTTCTCCATTTGACTGCTGAGTATGATCAAGTACAGCTTGCACAAATAAAAAAGGGTGTTATACATTAAATATTTTGGTGCGGGACTGGCTCAAGACCTCTCGTGAGTTTAAAATATCCGGGAAATAACTGGTCAAGCAAATCGTAAATTAGGATCCATTAAAAGGGCACTTGAAAACTATAGATTAAAGGGAATTTTCTACTCCTTCCTTGTAAGTCCTCATTTATGATGCGGCGCCAGAATCTTTGGGATCCTTGCGAGTTGTCCCAAATCATATTTACCAAAGCAGAGTTAACAAAATCGAACGTGACCGGTGAAGATTGGTGAGGCCGTTATGAATATTTTGTTAGTGCCACAATCATGTTACAATGCTTCAGGTGGGAATACTAACTGACCGTGGGTTGAAGTTTCGAAAAAATCTTTCAAGTTTCAAGTCAATGTATTTTCCTACGTCGTCGAAAACATTTTGACAAACCCTGACATTCTGCAGTCCTCTCGATCACTAACATAAGGGCAATAAAATGCTAAATGCACATGTAAAAAATGTTTTCTTGCTATCAATAAGAATGGTAGTCGTTGAGACTGTAAGAATAGATTCTTTGGTAGGCTTGAATCTCTGTATAATGCTCTATACTCTAGAGTCCCACTAATCCGAATTAATTAAGACCGGTCACTGTTCAGATTGCGAAATTTTCGGATTACCTGAAGAATTGCTATCTTAAGGTAAATATCCATTCAAATCACTTTATATCGTTTTTTGATACAATATTGTACGCATTTATGTACTTTGTACAGTATTGTAGAATAACATCGTCAATAATTACAGTACATTAAAATCGGTATTGTACAATGTCTATAGTCAAATAGCGTATGCGTGTACCTACACGTAAATATCGTCCAGTTCACTATTCCAAAAATTCTGTTCAGATTAACCGTACTTTCGGATTAGCGGGCTCTAGTGTATTATTAAGTATGTAACAAATACTATGAGCACGCCTCGCGTATTTGCATTACTTTTCGCAATTTTATCTTTATAATACTTGTAAGCTTGCTCAATCAATTAACACTCGTTGACTACAGCCGAGTATCTAAACATTTCATGGTACCTACCTAATGCACAGTGACGTACCCAGGATTTCGTTTCGGGGGAGGTCCATGTTGAGTATAAGCAGGGTGACCAAATATTTTTAAATCAGGAGTAAAATTGTTTGTTTAGGTAATTAAGAGTACAATTGCGACTGCAGTGTAACAGCCAATTTTAATAGATTTTTGCTGGGAAAATTTATGAAGGAATACAATACCGACGGTTTCATGTCTGAAGATTAAAAACATATTAATTAAAAAAGTTGTGAACAATAAAGAAAGAATGAGATCAACATTTATTGTTTAAAATATAACTTTTCCCTAAAGTTCCTTTTATTCAAATTAATCCAATATTTTGGGGGGGACCCCATGGACCCCCCCTGGCTACGTCACTGGAAATGCAGTTCTCGTTTGGTGACAATTCACCCCCTGCCGCACACCATTGAGGTTGCTTGCAGGGTAGGTACAGTGTGGATGTACATTTTCTTGAGGGCTAAAAATTGCTCGTCCCCGACATGAAGAACGCAAGACATGATGCCACTCACACACGAAAAGAATACTAAAACTAACCCATATTATAATGATTTTTCACGTAAGAACACGTTTTAATGTACTAAGTGCTTGCAATGGGCTCACTAAATAAATAATTTAGACCCGAAAAGAATGTATTTAAGCTTTTGGTGTACATAGAGCACGAGGATCGTTAACTCTTTCCTCAAGTGAACTAAGAGATTCACAAAATTTTTCGGTATTTTACGAGAGCACGTAAGTTCTCAGCAGAAAGCATTTCCGTGGGAACGATTCCTTTCCGAAACTCTTTCCAAATTCAAAGATCAAGGCGTGCAAAACATTAAGTTTACTCCTCTGAGCCACGGTTACGGAAGAAAATAATTTAAAACTGGAAATGCCCTCCTGCACTCATTTCACAAGTCAATGCTTGAATTTATAATATGTAATGTGCAGCATTCTATAGATTTTTGAAATGTAATGACCAAAGAGCAGATGAATGGACCAAGTGCTGTGTGACCTGGGCAAGATGGGAGTGAGAGGCTGGCGGGAGAAAACTGCCAATAGGAAAACATGGAGAGCAATAGTGCAGCAGGCCAAGGCCCACATCGGACTGTAGTGCCACTAAGAAGAAGAATGGGTCGGCCCGATTGCCAATTTTCAGTTGCTCACCACGAAGTGTAGAGTTTTTTCAATTCGTCGATTTTAATTTTTCTTATTCCCACCTTTATGACATCTTGATCCGCGTGATTGGCAGTGTCAAAAATTGCATCTGAGACTTCTTGTCGTCTTTTAAGAGTTCTCAAACTTGTCATTATGTAGAGTAATCCGACTGAAAACAAGCCGCGTTGTGTCTTGCGTCCCTATAAAGTTAAACGGAAGTGAGACGCGAAGTTCGGAAAGAGTCCTGATAAACTGATAACATGCACGGTTGGATGAGATGACTAGAATAAAGTAGCCAGTCAATTTAACGAACAGGAATCGTTTACAATTACCTTTTGCTTAATAGATAAGGAAATTGATATTGATTGGATGTAAATAAAAATAAAAACTTGACTTTAAAAGTCCTCCAATTCTTATTTATGAAATACGTCTCACTAATATGCCTTTAACATAAGCGGATTTTAGGACTTTGGTTGGGGGAAGGTGTACACTTCGAACCAGAGACTTAAAGTGGTAGATTTGGAGAAAGCCATAAAATCTCAATGCAGACATCTGAAATCATCTTAAATTTTCCACGCCGAAAAGAAAGGGACAACAGCTTGAGTAACTTGAAGTAAATGAATATGATAATGTGATATTGTTACGTATTGGTCTAGAATGTATTTACTCGATGGCTGACTAAGGAACAAGAACACATGTTACGTACACTATTTGACGAAAGATGATGCTGAAAATAAAATGAAAGTGACCGCACAAGGTCCGAGCTCGCTCTCAGAAGAAATTATGCGAGCAGTAAATCAACAACCTTCAAAAAAATGCTTCCACTCCTCTTTCAGAAATGGAATGAAGGTAGCAATTTGGATTGGTGGTAATCACCAACGCTGCCTTTTCAACTCCATTTATCTTTTCAAAATAAAACATAAGCTGAGCTGACATTGAAATTTTGGGGAAATGATAATTACAGTTCCTTAAAATATTTTTTTCCGATTTACGGCTTATAGCCGCCTTGTACTTGCGCAGCTGAGGCAGTTGGGACGAATGTGGCGAAAAGAAAACAAAGAAGACCACCACAGAAAGGACAGATACAAGTTTTGTTTTAGCTTAGAGTGGAAATATAAAATTATGGAGATAAGTGTGACCGAGATTAGGTGGGAAGACGGCGGCTACCACTGGAGCGATAAGAGGGATCTGTAGATGATTGAAAGAGAGTGTGCGCGGGATGGCGTTCGTAATAAACAGGAAATAGGTGGAAGGATAATGAACATAGGGCAGGTAAGTGATGGAATCCCATTAGCTGAAATTATAGGAGAACAAATGCATATATTCACACTATAGTTATACATGCCTACTAGTGGCCGAAAGGAGGAAGGAGTAGATAAAGATCACGAATAAATCGAATAAATAATGCTTCGAAATAAACACATAAGGTGGCAATGTGGGATAGGAATGCAACAGTTGGCGAAGTTTGATAAAGGGATGAGGTAAAGCAGTGGGGATTGGGAGTAAGAAATTATCACGGAGATAAAACAAAGATTTTTGCAGAAGAAGCAGGTTACTGATGACGAAGGAAAGGCACAAACATCATCGAAGGCGAAGGTACTCCAGGAAAATGGCGGGAGAAAAGGGAGATATCTATTAGATTGCATCATGATCAGGTACAGATTCAGGAAAAGTATCATCAATCGTCACAGTTCCCCAGTGTTGGTGCAAATTCCGATCACAACTTAGAGGTTATAAGCGGCTATCTTAAATTCGAAAATATAAAGGGAATAGAGGAGGGCTTAGAAAGGAAGCTTAAAAGTTTTAGCTTGAGTTGAATAGGGGAATACCAGGAGTAAGTTGACATTGAGGCATACAATGAAGGATAGAATAACTTAGAAGATGAGCAGAGATAGGCTGCTCGTTCGAATGTTTTTATTTTGCAAGACCATGTGAGGGTAGCGGATAATACATCCGGTTGGACATAAATAGGTCTGAGATAAGACTGGATGTCCTGTTATCGCCAGTTATGTTAAACATAGGCACAAGGTAAGTGAAACATGAAAATAGGAGAATGACTGATTTTGGTGGTGGGATTTGCGGACGACCAGACATCAGGGGGTCGATTGTGTAACTTCGGTGATTCCGTTCGGAATGGAATCGGGATTCCGAAGACGTTACGAATGGAATCAGCAACAATTCCGATTTGCGATTGTATAACTCATTCCGATTCCATTCGTAGACTCGGTTTCCATTCGTTATGCCCATGCGCTAATGAGTTTACTCCTTCCCTCCGCTCCAACCCCCCCAAGTTTAAAAACATTTGAAAGTGTCGAGGTGCAAAATATGCTACTCAAAATATCACCTATATCGGGAAAAATGTATTAACACTCGTACTAGATGCAAAATCGAAATCTGGATTGGTATGAAATGGACACGGAGCTTAATGATAATAATTAAATATAAAATAATGAGGGTGAACTTGCCTCTGAACGAAAGACATTAATAAAATAAAGGACAATTTCTTTGAGATACTTAATTGAGGAGACATTTATGGACCAAAGATTGGACCAATGGATTATAAAGTACATTTTGTTCTTAATTCGCTGCCATTTCAACGGTGTGGATATATTTCTCCTGTATTCTTAAGAGTATTCTAGAATTAGTATACATTTTGATATCACCATGAATAAACTGTCACAAAGTGCTTTCATAAAACCAAGATTCGCACTTAATTTTTGCCTTTCATTACGTTTATGACTAATCCTTTTTGTGAAAAGAATATTATCACAGTATTTTCACTCTTGAATAATGCGAAATTTGCAAAGAATATCGTCACCGCGTAGCGGTACGCCATTTTGTTGCTCTTTAGAAGATAATTCCGATTCCATTCCTTAATTCCGACACCTCATTGTTGAGTGGAATTATTCAGATCCGAAAATTCTGTGTGGATCGGAATTGAGGCTTTCACAATCGCATTTCGTAATTCCGCGCGGAATTAATCTAAAATGGCGGAAATTCCGCTACGATAAATACGAACGGAAAGTTACACAATCGGCCCGCAGTCTACCATGGGAATGCAGTTGTTTCAATACCCATAGAAAAGCTAGGCGAGAGGAATAGGATGAGGATTAATTGTAAGAAAACTGAAGTAGTGGAATTTACAAGGAAAAATACGTCTTATCTAAATATAAACGCAGTTGCGCAAAAATAGGAGCAGTCAATTTGGTTTTTTTACTTTATTTTGGATGGAAAAGAGCGCAGCACTTGCGGTATTTGGAGGAAAATTACTTCATCATCGGTTTAATAACTCGACAGAAGTAGTAACTGCAAACTTTGGACAATAATGACAACAAAAAGCTAAAGACGTGTTTGATGAGCTTGACGTTGTACGAGAGCGGCCGCTGGACGTTTCTGGGAAAAGAGAAAATAGACTACTAGAGGCGATTGGGATGTACGGCTACAGAAGGATGGCGAAAATACGATGGCCGGAAAGGAAGACAAACGACAAAGCAAGGTAAGGGAGGAACGGAGGCTGCTGGAAGAGATTAGGATGAGGTAGAGCAGGTGTTTGAAGAGAGCAATTAGAGGTGATCAGTTATCGAAGGCCGTTATAAAAAGAAGAATGCTGGTATGCGGAGAAGAGAAATGAAAAGGATAGGGATGTTAAACGGGATGAAGAGAGGTTGGAAGTATCATGAGCTAAGGAGAGAAACAGTGCTAGGAAAAAGACTTTAAGATGGAAAACAGGTTGGAAACGTTCATCGAAGCCTACTGAAGCCGGTGAAACACTAATTACTGCTAATAATTGCTACAGTACACTAGTAATTGCTTCAGCCTGATATTATTCGGCCGCCCGAAGTCCGATGTATGTACCGAAGGCGCTTGAAGACTACCAATAAATGTTGAGGAAGCCATGACTAATTTCCCGAAATTATACACTTTGCGCACGTATAGGGGCTAGTTTTCCTGTTGTGCTTGATTCACCGAGCTTCATGCAGTAATGGACGGTACGCACGTACAGAGGTTTGAGCTCAAGCAAAAAATTGAAGTTTCAAAGATATTTTCATCGCATTAATCAAAACAGGTCAACAGAACCAAATAAACGGTCAACATAGGCACGAAACTTGTAGGATGAGGAAGTAAAAAACTAGTTCTGGGATTTAAGCAGCCTACGTTCAAGACCAAACTAAGTCACATACTAAAATTTAAGTGGCACATTTCTACTCATCAGAAGAGAGTGTATCGGTTGTGGCGGCGTGTATTGTTTTGTATGCCTCCAGTTTATGTTCTGACCCTAAATTAAATACGTTGGAAATTGATTAGAATAGAAAAAACGTCCTATTTTTCATAGAACCTCCTCTTCCATAAATATTTGAAATTGATATTTCTTAACCATATTTTTTTTACAATACAACAGTTAATAGAGAATATTATAAAGAGAGCAAATGAAGTTCATATGACTTTCATGGATCTAGAAAAAGCTTATGGCACAGTCCTACTGCAGAAGTTATGGAAAGCGCTTCATCTCTTGAGTACAGATGATCAGTTAATAAAGATTATTATCAAAGAATTCTATAGAAATAATGTGTCGTACATTAAAAAAGGAGAACGACTGTCGAGACCCATTGCAACAACAGGCTTACGTCGAGGCTGTAGTTTATCAAACTTACTTTTTAACCCCTTTATAAAAATTGTATTAAAAAAATTGAAGGAATCTTTCATAGGCATGGGTTTCCCAGTGAATGCTCACTATTTACTAAGCCTTAACTTTACTGACGACCAAGTAGTTTTGGCTCAGGATGCATTTGACTTGAAGTTTATGATAAATAGATTATACTTTGAAAATGAAAAATGGGGATTATGGGTAAACTTGAAAAAGACGGAGTACCTATTTAGCAATCAATAATGAAGAATAGTCCGAAATATTGATCGATAATGGAACGGTGGTTAATCAAGTGGAGAAATTTAAATCTTTAGGTGCAATCATTATTAAAAATGGTCTAGGAGAGAGAATTAAAAATAGGATTAAAAAAATTATCAGCTGCTCAAATTCCTTATCGTGGGATAAAAATATATCAACGAAAAATGTGAGACGAATTGGTCTAACACTTAAAGAATCCGTGCTGTGCTGCCTGGGTGATCACCAAATACCTAGGAAGAAGGCTGAAAGCTGTTGCAAAGGATTACCTAAGAAGAAGTGCTAGGGTATCGCGAATACAAAGAGTTACTAACGAGGAGATCTACAATCGTATGGGAACGACAGCGATGGTAATTGACAGAATCGAGAGGAAAAAAAACTGCGTTGGTTTGGTCATTTGTTAAGAATGCCAGAAAATCGATGGCCCAAACAAATCTTCCAGTTGACTCCTCCTGGATAGAACATACGAGGTCAACATAGACAGCCATGATGGAAGGAATTAGAAGAGTCATGTAAAATAGAGAGCTAGAGGAAAAAACAGCACAAAGGGGCTATTCTGGATGTTCTCGGAATTGCTGAGCCTCGAAAGTGACGAAATTTTGAAGCCACTACCTCTAAAATATCAAAAAGGCCCATTCCAAAGTTAAGATTTTTCGGGGGAAGTGACGTCAAATTCACGGATTTTCTGAGGTTCGACCATGTCAAGTCCTTACTGAATAAGGCCCTATAATAGAGAGGCTTGAAGAAGGAGATTAGACAGGCAGTATCCAGCAGTATGATATGTTACATGTGTGTGCTATGGAACGTAGAGACTATGTACATACATACTATCAAGTAAAAAATATATTTTTTTTCTTAATCATAGATATAATGTATTATTTACCTTCTGAAGAGATATGTTTTAATAATTCGGCCCAGAATTTTTCATCCCCAAATTATTTTCATCTCTGGTGTCGCCTCAGGAGTTTATCCTTTAATCTGGACTCCAAATACGATGAGCTCGTAAGGGGGGATTGGGGCGGAGGTAGTGTGTTCCTGACAGTCCATGGGGGACACGCGGGGGAGCGAGGGAGACTCGCCCCTGATTTATAAACTATTTACCGCAATTACGGACTCTCACGGGAGTGACGACTACATCGGTTGGTGCACGCTTCGCTCGGACGGGGGGGGGAGGGGGGGGGGGGCGAAATTCTGAACTCGCGTTGAGGATAACTTCAGAGGGGGCGGATTTTCGGAGGGGGGATGGGTGAGCCAAGGAGGAGGGGGATAAGGGGGTTTGGACCAGAGAGTGGAATGGGGGGAGGGGGGAGGGAGGTGAGGGTATAGGGTGGGGGAGGAGAGGAAGAGATGAGAGAGGGAGTGGGGTATGGAAGAAGGGGGTGCGGGTGAGGTGGGAGAGGCGGAAGGGGGAGAGAGAGGTGATAGGGTGGGAGAGAGGTTAAAGGGAAGGGGTAATGGGGTGCGGAGGAGGAGAAGAGAAGGGGTGAGGGAGGAGATGGGAGTCGGGTGTGGGGGCGAATGAGTGGGGTGGGGCAAGGAGAGGGGGTAGGGATCCTTCAGGGTTAGAGGAGGGAGTAATGAAGAGGACGGGAGGGTTGGCGAGACGGTTATTCGATTGCCGGCGGGCTGGAGGTCGGCATGGCAGAGAGAGGAGAGGGTGGCGGAGAGGGTGGGTCAGGGAAAGGGTGAGGAGGGATGTTGACAAGGGGAGTGAGGAGAGAGATAGAGAGGGGGTTGTCGAGGGGCGTCAGGGGGAGGGGGTGGTCGCGAGAGAGGGCTCTTTCCGAGGGTATGTGGCAGGGGATGTAAAGAGACAAGAGAGATGCGAGAGGGTTGGCTGTGAAAGAGAGACGAGGAGGAGGACATGGGGGTCCTAAAGGGGAATGGGGGTGGTGGGGGGAGGGCGGAGATTACGTTCCACCCCTAGAGCGCCGCCGTCAGGGATAAAGGGGTGGGAGGGGTTGGAGACGAGTTGGAGGCTGGGCGAGGGATCAGAGGATTCGCAGTGAAGTGAAATGAAATGGGCGTAAAACGGCAATTCTTTGCAGTAAGGGCTTTGCTGCTTTAATGCACGGGCCTATGCTTTAAAGGCGCCATCGCCAAGCGCTTGGTATTTGATTTTCCCCGACATCCAGGCGTTTCAAATTCCACAGTCCTCTCCTCCCGGGTATTAAACGACTGCTCTCTCTCTCTTTCTCTCTCTCCTTTTCTCTCTCTCTCTCGCTCAGCAGAGAGCGTCAGAAATTGCAGTCGCCTTCATAAAGGCGCTATTTGTGTGCAAAAAAATAAAGATAAAATTCGGCTTTCAAAATCCATTAGGCGTGCCACATTTAAAAACAGAAACTATAGCAATAAATAATGCGTGAGAGCGACAGTGTTTGCGGTCATCTCGTGATTTTCTCGCCGGCTAGGCTTTCTAGAGTAAATTGTGGGTTTTGTGTCCTGAAACTGGTGGTGAGTAAATTTTGTTTGAAGAATTGATCAATGCACCCCTCGCAAGGAGCTTCTATCCCTGGGCACACAAAGTGGTTCGTCGTCTTGCGCGGGGGATTTATATTCTGGACGTGGAGAACGTTTGACATGACGCGTGATGTTTTTGTACGAATAAAAGCGCAACTGAGATCCATTTTGAAAACAACTACTTTTTTCCATAATTCTTCTAAACTCATTTTGAAAACCAAAGTAAAACCTAAGAATTTGCATAAAGCGTTATTCACAATGGTATAAACTTTTTAATACTGCCGGTTTTTGTAGAAATTCCAAGGACTAGCAACTTAACTTGCATCTTTAAAGGAACAAGCTCCAGCACGTCGGAAAATCATACAACCAAAGCTCACGCAATTTCTATGACACCTTAGTTATATCGATCATATAAGATTTGGTTTTATTGGCTTTGGAAATATGATGGAACTACATTCAATCTCAACGTTAGGACCAAAACATGCGAATGCTATCACTCCTATTTTATGAGGTTGATTTGACGTATTTTCATCCAATCTCTATTTGAAAGCGTTTGTGCAGCCGCATGCCATCTTATTTACTCCGTTTTCTTTTTAATTTCCTTGCGTTATTAAATTCTACCCTGATGGAAGTTTGTTTCATTGGAAGAGACTGTCAGGTTTAAGGTTAAAGGCTCTAATTACAGTCGGGCGTATGGGCTAACGCTGCAGTTCGCCGAAAACTGAATAATGCACGCCGACAGAGAAATTTGTGCGACTCTGCAATCCTTCTCCTGCCTATGTGCCCACTTATAATGCTTGATAACAGTATATATTGACTGTAAATAGTCCTCAGTGAAATGGAGATGCTTCGTGTGACTGTTATATTCACTGATACTCGTTCAATATCTCAAGAAGAATGAAAATATCTTGCACAAGCCTCAGAAATACTTGGAAATATAGAACTTGAGTTTCTTTTCTTCCGCTATTAGAAGAAAAAGTGAAGGTGAACATCACTCACTTTAATATTCGCATTTGGGAATTAAAGAGAAAAAATTCCCGTCACATCAAAGGTTTCCTTCCCGAATCACACCTTCTCTGACGCAAGCTTTAGGCGGAAAATAAATAAGAGCAAATTATGTAATTTGAATATTCATTGTGTGGCAATTCGTACTACTTGGCGTACTGATTGAACCTAACCAAACTTCTAGTATCGCAGGTCATGTAATAGGTACACCCGGTCATTATTTTAACCTTGAAAAATTCAAACTGCGGGTTTCTCGAAAATAGTTTTTCTTTTGCGGTTACAATCATTTCCGAATGCATTGAATTTCTCTACTTCACTAACACGTACAAATATGATATTTATTTGCAATAAATAAATAATTCCTCGGTCTCTCTCTATTTGAACGCCATTAATTTCGCAAGCAATCGTCTTGGGAAGAAAAATGTTCATGAAAATGGTCAGTGATTCCCGAAAGACGACCGGCGTCGATTTAATCTCGCTCAGTGGAAGGGCTGTTGGGTTTTCGGTGTGCCACTGCCCTGCGGCCACGCATATTTCACTTCGTCCGAGCGGCCAACGGTGAAACAAAAACAGATTCCTAAGCCGCTAAGCTTAAGCCCGGAGCTGGAATCTTTTTCTTCAGTTCCTCGTCTCGAGCATTCCACAACTCTCATTCGTCCCAACGTCAGGTTTTCATTTATTGTGTATATTTTACATAATGTCATGCCAGTCGTACTACAAATGGAAATTTTATTTAGCAATCGGTAAAATGGACTAAGATGTCACTCTCATTTGATATGGCTTCAGCTACTTAATTTCCATGGTTAAGTCTTTCGCGACTGTCGTCTAATGTATTATGCACGTACTTTAGTTCGCGTATAAACCTTATTTGTGGAAATTTCCAGCCAGGGGTGATTATTTTTAGGTTTAAATGTCATCCAGCGCTTTTCGTGTGCTTCATTATTAACATAAGAGATAAACATAGATTATTCTATAGAATATGAAGAGTTTATTCCGTTATTTGAATCATAGCGAAACTAAAACAAAATTTAATTTCGGAACTCTAAACTTTAAAACCTCAAAATGACGGAGGTAAGGAGTTGGAGAGATAACCAAGACGTACCGAGCTAAAATATTTAATAACTTATCGAAGCTTGAAGCGGTGATTTTTTGGCTACCAGAAGTTAAGCACGTCTGCACATCCATTGAAAAATTAGGCTCATCTGACCATCAAAAGTACTTTATTGAAAAAGCATTAAAAACTCGATAAATATGTTAATGAAAATACTATCTGCGGATTGGCATTTCAAAGTAGGTAAAAACAATTGATAAAGAAACTTTATTGTTTGGTAGGGTAGAAATTGTGCTTAAGTAAATTTTGTGATGAATTTGTGGACGATAAGGTTTTATGCAAATGAAAGGTCCGAATATACCTTAAAGCAGGCCTGCGCATTCACATGCGTTTTTATCTATTGGTCGATGCGTTGTGAAGTGAGAGAGCTATACCTACCCCAGTGTCCGGAAGAGATTTTTCGACGGTATTCAGAGTTTAAAATTAGATCTACGGAAACAATATAAATAAATGGCAATGTAAGCAGAGACCGTTGGTTCATGGGGCTTGGGAAGGAAGATAATTCGAAGGAAAGGAATTTTTCATCGTAGCATCATTTTCAGCACCACGCAGCTGGGCTCTCAAATCCGATTAAAACCCCTTACCCCGCATCTCCATTGTTGGCTAGCACCCCTCGGACGCCGGCTTACAGAATTGAGACGAAAATATTGCTTGGTTGTCGGAACGAGAACTTGCCGTGGAGATTAAAAAATAAGATTAAGAAAAAATAAGATGAGTTTTGAAGTCTCTCTTTGCGGTGAGACTTGGCCGTTGAAGCCAATGAGGGACAATGAGTATTTATTGAAGAGGAAATTTTTCACTCCATGACTCATTCGGTTCATCACAAGTGAGCTATGAGAATGAGATTGATCAGAAAAGAGACTCATAAGTAATAATTGCTCCGCCAAAAAATGGTCAGCATCCGCATGGCGTGATGGTGCGTCTGTGCACTTAATGTTATAGAAAGGAAGAGTGAATTTCATATGCATAATGATAGGTAGCAGAGGTTGCTTCTTTGCCATCATTTATATTTCATAGCATATTATTAATTTAGTTATTTTTATTGCAAAAGTATATCATGACGTAGTGAAAGAGAATATTTTTCACGTGAAGAACGCGCACGCAAATAAAGGCGAGGTGTTACACAGGGCGGAGTGGTTGCACTATGCAACCCACAAAGTTGATAACACTGCGGAAACGGAGCGATAAGATAACTCCCCCGATGAAGGAACTGAACGTTTGAACTTCTCTCATAGAGAGGAAAGGTAACCAATGTATCAACCTGCGTATATTCGGAGGGCTTCTTGTATTAGTGAACTCGTCAAATATAATATTCCTGTATAATTGTCTCAGCGATTAGATGCTTCGGTAAAGCAAAAATTCCCTATTTCTCAAATACACTATCTAACTTATCTGGGCTGGAGGATGAAAAGCATGTCACATGCCAACGATATGGTGCATAGCAGAGTAGGGCGGAGAATGGCTAATGCCACTCGAGCGTGGTGGAGGTCTTCCCAAAAACTACTCCCATGGATGGATGCATGCGTTTATTTCATAAGAACACTTGAAAAATAACACACAGTTCAGATTTAATAAGGCCTTGATACCCCCCAAAAAATGAAAGCAGAAGGAAGAATATGAAAGGAAATGATCATCAGAGCAGATCTGGGCTGGTATTTGGGAAGTCCCCGCTGGAAAAATATTTTTTATCGCCGTGGAGGAGCTTTTCCTCCATAACCCATAACCTTCCCTCTCGCTCTCTCAACTCTTTTGCGACATTATTTCTTTCTTCGGATCTTTGAATCGTTTACCTCCCATACCCAGTTTACCTCCCATAATACAGCCTAAAATTTTTAGTGCTTTCCATCCTCTTATAGATCCTTGCCACCACGGCCGTCAACATTCCGCTATGCTCTCTTTCACCTCATACCGCCTAACTCGAATTTTTCACACCAACTTGCCTTCCTCCCTAACCATATCTAGCCCTTCTTTTTTGTCTGCCAATTCTCTTCTCTATTCTCCATGATGGCCAACTCGCTCATCCCATTTTTTTTTCCGTGAGACCAAAAGAAACATTCCACTCTGCGCTCCGTCTTAAAGACTGAGAAATCTCTTCTTAATGCACAAAAAAAATCTCGCAGTTTCCCATTGCACAAATAAATGAGTGGAATATTTACCAAGCATTTTGCGATCATTGTTAGGTTGTAAGGATCGCGCTTCCGGTAGCCACAGGTGGCTGGAAAACTGAGCATGACCATCTGGTGAATCGCGCTTTCTGACTGGATGCAAACAATGCTACACAAATGTGCGGAATTCATCCATATAAAATAATTCGCATGGACTGGAATCTGAACCCAATACCCTGAATTTGCTTCGAGGAAATGAATCAATTAAGCTACACCTAGGTGTTACCTTCTAGCGTAATTTCGGAGAGGCTTCATCCTAGATTTAAAATGTTTTTAGATTACACTGACGTAAGTAAAAATAGGGTACTATCTTTCAATGATTTCTAAAATACTAACATTCAATTTTTCTAATATCTTTTTAGCGAGATGATGTGAACATATCTTGATTTCAGACTTATTAAGGTAAAACATATTAATCCATACCGACACGATCCTCAGGTCGAAAATCCTCTCCACATTGTATCTCTTGAAGAGGGACAGCTCCTTGTTGGCTTCGTTCAAGAGGCCGAAGATTCGCCGGAACTTGGGGTCGGGCGAGTTGGCCAGTTGACGCTCGGCGACCTCCAGGTCCCCGGGCCGGGTCACGCCGTTGAGGGCGACTCCCACGACGCGCGCCTCCTCGCCAAGGGTGGCCATCAGCGAGAGGCCCTGCTTCATCGTCGACAGGCTCATGTTCTCCAGCTCGGCATGCGGCGCCCCCGGGTGCGGGCACAGCCCCACGGCGCGGTTCAGGGGTTCATCGCAGAAGAAGTTCTCCCTTAGGTGTCTTATGACCTCCGAAAAGCGATCCTCGGTGATGATGCCGTAGGAGATGGCCTCCATGCTGCTGCTGCCCATGGCCCTCTTGACGAGCGAAACCGCGCGACGCGAGATGCAGTGAAAGGACGGATTGAAGACAATTAGATTCATGCTCCCCGACAAAAATGAAGCGGAGGATGTATGTATTCGGAGAGGAATGAAATCGATTTTTTAAGACAGAGAGAGTAAAGCAAATCAATGGATGGCTAGCAATAAACTAAATGGATTTAAAAATACAAGAATATCATGCGCGTAATGCTGTAACTTCTATTGAACATTGAAAATTGTGCAAAGAACGACCGGTATGGTTTGGCGCCGCTGGTCTGAAACGAAGGAGGGACGTAAATAAATGAGAGATATCTTTGAGAAACATCAGAGCTTGGAAGCGGGCCGTGATAAAATAAAACCTCGCCGAGGAGGGCGGGCTGGAAGGGGAACGGAGGAGTGGAGGAAGGTGAGATAGTGGAGTGGAAGTGGTCGAGGTGGACGCGGAGGAGGAAGTAGTGGTTAGCGGTGGCCTTTCCGTGTCTCTCGCTTACCTGTTATTTTCACCTCTTCCTCGCGCAGGTAGTACGGATGCCTTCGCCGAAGCGCCGAGGGAGACGCTTGCCAGCCTCTCGCGAGATCTTGGCTCTCTCCTCACGAAAAACGGAGCGAAAATCACAAGGGATCGTGCGCTCCGCTCGCTCCGGGCGGCCTGAGGGCTTGGAATGGGAAAAAAACCTAACGCCTTTCCCGCACGTGAAGGGTTGCCATGGTGATGTACGCCGCTCGAAAACGATCGAGAGCGGGAAGCGAGTGTGCGCAGTCAGTCTTGGGCCAGGCCCACCGAGAGCAGAGGAATAACCGAATCTCTCTGTAGAAAAATGCATGTACGTGTCTCCTGCACTGCATTGATTCAATGCATTATGAGTTTTATAAACAACGCTTTCTGATAAGTATTCTAAGATGAGTGTCCCCCCGCAAAAAAAAACTTGCTTAAATTTTTTAATAATATTTTAGTTCTTGTTCCTCTCCAAGGAAGCAAATCGATGTATTCATTAGTGATACATATTACTCACAATGTTTGTACAGCGGATTAAAAAAATAGTCTTTCAAAACAGTGGATCCCTTGTTTGAGCGCCACGATTCCACAAGTGAAGCTATTATTTTAATTAGCACTATTAATCCTTCAGAAATTATCTTTGATGAATTTTTCCTGTTAATTAAATTTTTGAAAATCAATGCTTCTTCTATACCTATCTTATCTTAAGATTCTCTTAATTGTTTTCAGAAACAAAAAATATTGACGTAGGTTAAAACATTGTCATAATTAGGGTAAAGGGACGGATGTTTGGGATAAAAAAATATAGCTTTCACGTACTTATTCGAAAAAATTATTAATATAACCAAGACACTAGAATTAAATTAATAATTTACTATGCAATGAAACCTGTAATGTTGGAACAGAGTTCAAATATTTTTTACACGCCCTACCATAATCATGAGTAAAACCACTGTAGTCCAAATAATTACCTCTAACATGATCTTTTTGTGGAAATCTAATATTAACTTTCAAAAATTAAAAATTATATAGCCTATCCCCACCGGATACCCCTAAGTATCCTAACAGGTAGTGCACCTGATACACATAATATTTTTATACTCCGACATCCGATGAGCACATTTAGGCTCATTTAACACTTTGAACGCTCCACCATTTTTTGATTAACCTATCCGGTGACTGAAATGTTATTTACTAGTTTTCCGAAAGATTTTAACCCTAAAAATCGTTATTCAGTGTTTAAAAATTTTCAAAATAAAAATTGTAATTAATATAATATTTTTAATAAATGATGGGAATCTCCGTCATGAGTCACCAGTTATAACTTGTAGTGCGTGTTGCCTAGATGTCTCCCATTCCATTCTCTTTTCTTTCTTGATTACTTTTAGCATTAGGTCTCTGTATTTTTAAATATTCACGTATTATGTCATAAGGATTATATGTACATTCAAATGATGAATTAGAGCAAATGTGAATGTGGGAATTGACAAAAGTTTATGACAAAAGTGTTATGGTGTTCGTTACTTCTCCTTACATATCTATAAAACGACTAATGTTTGTGTGTAAGTGAGAACCAATTCGTACATGATTCCTCATTACACTTACGTTATAAGTAAGTTTATACATCTGCTTTAAAATGTCTTATAACCAAATTACAATGAGATCACTTCTTATTATATTTCTTTATTGAATACAGTAAATGGTGTAGAAAGATAGATTGTTTGTAGGGGGGGCCTTTGACAGAAGCCCAGGCACTTTAACCTTTTTGGTCCATTGTGCCAACCCCATGCCTGTCTGCCACATGCAGACAGGAGACAAGAGTGCCACGGTGAAGGTATGTATGGTCACCCATCCAACTGCCATCCGGGCCCAACATTGCTTCACTTCGGTGATCTTACGGGAACCAGTATGTCAATGTGGCTGGGCCCTTGCCCACTAGTAGAAGGTGTAGTTTACTTATTCATCAAACGGAGAATGAAATCAATGATATTATATCAAAATTAAAATCTATTTTGAATGATACTTTTTATATAAGAGGTGGAGATACTTTTACTTTTTAACTGGTAAATACAAAAACAAAAAATTCACTCGCATTGCGAAAGATAAACTAAAATGAAGTATATATTTTCCACTACACAAGTTTTCAATTATATTTTACAAATAAAAATGATAAATAATCTAGTCTTAGTAGCAACATGTATTTTAGAAGTAGGTATATGATGTAGAAAATTTTTAATCACAATTTATAATTACTATCTTCGAAATTGATATTTTATACACATCTTTTATCTTTGTGATATTCCACAAAACATGGAATGAGACTTAAGGGTGGGCAACCGTCGCACACCGGACAGTAAAAACTTGTCTCTTTCCTTGGTCCCTTTTTATATCACTACCGGCACCTTTTTTGGAGAGTCCTTTCCCTCTTCTTTTGTTCATTTCAACTAAGCATGGCTGGGAAATGTTTTGATTAGCCCATGATCCTTGGAGTGGGCGAAGGAGAAGGCCGCAGAATAGGTTTGTAAGAAGAGGGATGGAGCAGAAATTTTATTACGTAGAGCCGGAAGGAATAGAGAGATTCCCCGGGGTTTCCAGGGATTCCCCAAAAACATGGAAAATTGAATAATGAATCTGTGCTCCAATAATTACCTAGATATCCTACTTAGAGGAATGGTTCCCATGTGGTATAATAATCCAAGGAGTGTGAGAAATTTCTCAGGGCCCAAACGCTTCCATTTCAGTATCCTAGCCTATGGAGCTACATTTCGTCACAAATGTGCATCAGCAAAGTTGTTTATGTCTGTCACTGTCATGTGTACAATGTTATCAGTCAAAAGAATGTAAAATAAAGTCCCGGGGCTCATCTCCAGGTTCAGGAATATTTATTCCAGGGGTGTGTATGGAATTTGTGTGGGAGTCTGTCTGTGGGATGTTCAAGGTTATGTTCTTTCAGGTGTGCATGTTGTTTCTCCTTGAAAAGAAGGACCAGTAGTGCTAATAGGGCTTGGTCTAGATGATTGTTGTGGAGAGGGAGCAACATCTTTGCTTTCCCCGTGTTGTATGGGGAACAGTAGTGACACAACCTTTCAGTTCAAGAGTCACGACGCAACTGGCGTAACTCACTTTATTTTGTTTTTTCTACATATACAACATCTTCCCTTTCCAAACAAAACATATACAACATCTTCCCTTTTCAAACAAAAACATATACAACAATAAAATGTTATGCCCTTGACACAAGAAAACAAACAACTGTAGAACAATTTCATAGATTACAACAATTAATTAGATAATAAATTCAAGAACACACCATTTGAAATTAACCAACATACCACCTTATTTCATTGAATACATATACACAAAAGAACCTGTCCTGAACAATCAATTTCACAATTCATTAAAGAACACTTTAATTTGAAATTAACAATCAAACAACAAAAAAAACAACTACTCCAGAATAATTACCTACATAAAAATGACAAATAGTGGCCACATCATTTCTAATTCTTATACTTAGGGTTGGCCTTTACCACTCTCCCTGATTTAGTACAATAATTGTCAAGCTTTCTTATGAATTGATCCTCATCACTATTAGACAAAGTTTCAGGAGGTAAATTTACTTCTGGGAGAGGTGGCACCTCAGTCTGATTAGGCAACAAGTGTATTGCACTCCTTCGAAATGACTTATTGTTCGAATCAACAATGTCATATGACCTGGGCTCATTTCTTACATTAGTTATAGAACCTGGAGCCCACACCGAACTGGGCTGCTTTTTAAACCATATGTTCTCTCCTCTCTCATACTCGTTCACTGGTTTGGCATTTCTATCATACCACTTTTTAACCTTGTACTTATCTATTCTTATTTGATGCCGGGCATTCTTTAGATTGACCTTCGGCATCAGCACATTAAATGAACAAGGAATATTAGTTCTTAAACTTCTTGACATTAATATTTGTGCTGGAGAGGGTATGTCACCCCTTGGGGTGTTACGAAGATGTAACAGAGCTAAATATGGGTCATCCCCTGAGTCAATTGATTTTTTAAAGAGATTTTTTATTCTTTTTACTGCTGATTCTGCCATTCCATTAGAGTTGGGAAGGTTGGGACTAGATATGACATGCTCAATTTCCCATGAATTAACAAATTGTCGAAATAAAGATGAGGTGAAATAGGAGGCTCCATCAGTATATAGTTTACAAGGAATTCCGAAACGACTAAATATAGATTTTAATTTCTTCACTATACCCTCGCTGTTGACATCAGGTAAACCAGCTACTTCTATAAAATTGGATAAGTAGTCTACTACGACTAGATACTGTTTGTTTTGAAACTCAAATACATCTGATGCCACCACTTCCCACGGTAGCTTGGGAACTTCTCTAATAATTAGAGGAGCTTTAGCCTGATTATCTTTAAATTTTTGACATGTTTCGCAACAGTTCACAAAGCTTTCAATATGCTTACCCATATTAAGCCAAAATAAACAGGTTCTTGCTCTTTCTTTGAAACGAACCATACCCGGATGTCCTACATGTAGTTTCATCAAAAACATGTTAATTAAATTTTCAGGCAATACAATCAAGTTATTTTTAAAAACTATTTGTTTAACCACATACAATTGTTCCTTGAAATCAAAATAGGGTCTGATTTCAGCCTTAACATCCCTTTTATACTTTGGCCACCCATTGAGAATGTAATGTTTCAATAGATTGATCTTTTTGTCCTTGCTGGACTCTTCGACAATCAAGTCCCAGTTATTCTTTGTCAATGGAAGATTGTTTAATAATAAATTTATCTGTACTTCCAACTCTGAGTCATAATCACATTCTAAATCAACACTTCTTTCATTGAAATCTCTGGACAGTGTGTCTGCAATTAATAAATCTTTACCAGGTTTGTACTGTAACCTAATTTTATAAGGTTGCAGTCTCAGAATCATACGTTGCAATCGTATTGGAACTTTTTCTAATGGTTTATCAAAGATTGAGATTAAAGGTTTGTGATCAGTCTCAACCAATGTTTCTTTCCCATATATATATTGGCGGAATTTCGCACATCCAAACACTATTGCCAGCATTTCCTTTTCAATCTGAGCATACCTTGTTTGAGCATGAGTCAATGCCCTTGAAGCATAAGCAATTGGTTGGCCTTTCTGAAGCAAAACTGCTCCAAGCCCTGTATAACTGGCATCTACTGATAACACCAGCTTTTCTTTAGGGTTAAAGTAGGCCAATACTGGGGATTTTATTAACTGATCCTTTAAATAATTAAATGAGTCCTCCAAATTTTTAGTCCACATAAAATGATAATCACTTTTTAACATATTTCTTAAGGGTGCACTGTGGCAAGAATAATTTGGGATGAATTTTGATAAATAATTAAACATCCCCAGCGCACGCTGCAAGGCTTTCTTATCTTTAGGATGGGACATTTCTTTAATAGCTTTGACTTTATTTTCATCCACTTTTAAACCCTCAGCTGTAAATTTATGTCCTAAAAACAAGACTTCATCAACATTGAACTTGCACTTGTCCTTATTAAATTTAATACCATTGACTTTTGCTCTTGCCAATACTTTGTTCACCCGTTTTTGCAATTCACCTTTGGAGGTCGCCCAAATTAATATATCATCTTGGAATGTTACTGTTCCCTCTAAATCATCAAATATTTGTGAAATAACCCTATGGAACATTTCTGGAGCACAGCATAGACCAAACGGTAATCTATTGAACTTAAATCGGCCAAAAGGACTAGCAAAAGTACACAGTTTGGAACTACTGTCATCTAGTGGTAGCAACCAAAATCCAGATAATGCATCTAATTTCGTAAAGACTTTAGCTCCAGTCATTTTTGCACTTACTTCCTCAAATGTAGGAAGGTCATAGTGAGCCCTTCTAATGGCCTTATTCAATGGACGAGGATCTATGCAAATGCGCAAGCTACCATTGTTCTTTTGAACAATTACCATCTGACTAACCCATTCTGTTGGCTGTGTGATGGGTTCAATAATTCCCATTTTGCACATAGAATTTAGTTCCCTCTTCACCTTATCTCTTAAGCTAAAAGGAATTTTCCTTGACGGTAAGGCTACCGCTTTGACATTTTTATCAATTTCAATATGAACTTTGGTCGGAATTCTTCCGACCTTACCATCAAACAATTCTCTATACTCTCTATCAATGGTTTCCAGAACATTAACCGATTTTATAAGGTTTAAAGCAACACTAGTATCTAGACCTAATAGATTAACATGACCATCTTTAACAATATAAAAGTCAAGCAGGTGATAATTCTCATTGATCTTACACTTAATTTTACAGGTTCCCACCACCGGTACTTCATTCTTAGTAAAGGATGTAAGTACAGCATCAGTGCTCTGCAACAGATCAGGATTTAACCCAATCTTTACAAATTCATTTTCACTCAAGACATTACACTGAGCCCCACTATCAATTTTAAAATTTACCCGCTGGTCATTAATAATCAAACATACTTGCCAGCCTTTTTTAGACTGACTGACCCCCTCTTCATTAATAACGTCAATAACAAAATTATTTAGATTTAAATATTCACTCTCACTATCATCATTGTCTGCTTCTTCTTCAATTACATGCACCATTTTGCGATTATTTCCACTTTGTCCCTGACACATTCTAGCAAAATGACCAATTGACTGACATCTGTTACACTTTTGCCTGAAAGCCGGGCACTTTCCAACATCGTGAGTGTACCCACATTTGCCACATGTACTTCGTCCCTGGTACATACTGTTATCCGGTGACCTTGAATATCTGGGTGCTCCTGCCGTCATCTCTCTTGAATCAGCTGTCCGTCTGGATGTCGACTGGGCCTGAAGTTCTCTGCCGCCTCCTCTACGCGTTGAGCGTTGGCCCCAAACTCGCTGCCTGGCACCCAGCAAGTCCACTTCAATGGGAACCGTTGACCCTTGAATTGACTGAGATTGTCGTGACGCCATCTCTTTGGCTCTACAAATACTTAAAGCCATAGTAGAGTCTAACTTTTCAGTTTTTAACAGAAGTTCCCTTGCATTGGCGTCTCTGATCCCGCTCACAAACACGTCTTTTACTAGGCTGTCTCTAATGCTTCCAAGATCACACGACTGGCTTAGATTTTTTAGTATCGCCATGTACTGTTCGTATGACTCGCTGTCAGCTTGCTTTCGATTCAAAAAGACGTATCGTTCGTAAGTTACATTCACTATCGGAACAAAGTAATCATCAAATCTTTTGATGACTACGGAAAGTTTCTTACTTTCACCTTCCGAGAGATTAAAAGAGTTAAAAATCTCTAATCCCTCGTCTTTCAAGGAATGTAATAATAACGCAACTTTCCTTTGTTCCGTAACCGCCTCCTCTAAATAGGCCTCACAATATAGCATAAATGACTTTTTAAATTTCTGCCAATTAATAGATTGATTTCCGGAGAAATCCATTTCTCGCGGAGCTATCGATAAACTTTTCGCCATCCTTAACCGATTATTTTTTCTTTACACACGTGCTTTAAACCTTAACCGCTGCCACCATGTTGTATGGGGAACAGTAGTGACACAACCTTTCAGTTCAAGAGTCACGACGCAACTGGCGTAACTCACTTTATTTTGTTTTTTCTACATATACAACACCCCGTCACTGTTACCCCACTCCGTATCCCCAGAATCATTGCTGAAATCGCTTTCTTCCTCCAGAAATGTTTCTAATTCCTCCGCAATGAGGATTTGGCGCCCCGAATCACCCCTCTTATAGGTAGTATTTCTCGGACAGAGGAGGCGGGGGTTCACTCAAGACTATTGTGTTGCCTTCCCTCAAAGGAAATACACTTGACTTGATAAAACCTTGAATAATTTAAATATTTATGGCATCCGAATTAATTGCTTCATAGCAGTAAGTGTGATTATTATTAAGAATAAACTCTAAAACATTCATCCAACTGTACTTAGGTCAAACTGTTTTTTCCCTGACTTCTCCAAAAATTCAATTTTTTTCTCTCAATTATGCCTAGAAAAATAAATAAACTTCAACTGAAGCAAAATTGTAAACATATGATAGTTGATTTCAAATATTGTATATTTTGATAGATGAGTTTGTACTTTAGTGTTAATGCTACGATAAATTAGACAATAAGTTAAATAAGTTATCACCATCCGTAAATCTGAGAAACGTTAACACACAGCGACGTGAAAAGGATATACTTTATAAATTTAACAATGTACTTTGGTAATAAAAATCGGATTAAACCTTGTAAAATAAAAATACATACACATCCTTTTAGGAAACCAATAAATATCGCTGGTACTAATTCATCAAGCATGCTTCAAGTTGACAACTAGGAAGAAAGGAAAACTAAAAAGTTAAATGTTGTGTTGAGGGAAAATAATAACTCACCATGAATATACATTACACAACAATTATGCGCTGTAAATGTAATACTTCTATAAAAACAGAATGCATGCCTTGCATAATTGTTCTAGGAAATCCAGAAATGTTACCTTATATAGAATCTATAAATATATAAATAAAGACAAACATATGTCTGACGGAAGACGAGCATTACATTATGCAATCTATTCATTTCCTAAGGCACATATTTATTTATGAAAAAAGATGGTTAAATATACAAGTGAGTAAAGATATCAATGACCTAATAAAATATGTCTCGAAAAGCATTATTTAAAAAGAAGAAAAAAAAGTGTCTATACCCCTAGTATATAAGCAAAATAAAACTAAAAACGATTAAAAACAATTAATAAGAAAAAAGTACAAAATCATTTTTTCGCTTGAATATTATGCCTGAAATAACGATGGTTATGAAATTGAAAAAACATGAATGGAAAAACACGAAAGAAATTAATCACAATTAAAAAAAAGAAACACTAATTAGCACTAAGAGAATGAGGTGTTGTCTAAAGGAAAAAGCTCCCTGAACCAAAACTGACCACACTCTCTCATAGTAGGGTTCAAACGGATGACTGAAGCACGACGACAGAGCCCTTACACATGACTGAGGGCAGCAGGAACCGTTAGAAAGATGCATATACCAACGACGGGAATTCCCGGCAAGAGTCAACCGATAGAACCTACAATATGGGAATTCCCATCATGCAGCATTGAACGTGCACTGAACGTGCATGTAGTATGACGGGAACATGTTATTCAGTCAACTGTTACATTTCAAATGAATAAAACATAGGAATTGATGCTTGATTATTCCTACGACTCTAATCAAGTATCTAAATGTAATAATTATTGAAATTTGTTGGACACTCTTGATTTTTTAAATTCTATTTTTAAGTAAGTACTTCTATTAAGCTCAGAAACTTGAACTTTACACCCAACTTGAAAGAAAAAGCAAGAATATAGATTAGATTGTTGTTGGGTGGGCCTTTGTCACTTAGACCTTTCTTGGTCCATTGTGCCAACCCCATGCCTGTCTGCCACTTGCAGACAAGGGACAAGAGCACCTCGGTAGAGGTATGGAGGATTGGCCTCCCCCTGCCTCACCCCAGTACCAGGTATAGAGGATGTCCTCCCTCCAACCTCAGCATCAATGCTTCTTGCTGGAATGATTATTCATTCAACCATAAGCCTAGCTATATCCTTAACTTGGCTTTGTTGGTGGTAGGATTGTGTCCTCAGTATAGGTTAACCTTAGCATGCAGGTTTGAATTCCATTGGTAGATTTCCCAACCAGTAGGCATGCCAGCACATGTTAGTCAAAATATGTACATCGTATTGCTAGTGATGGGCACTTTGGGATCAATATGTCCATAAAAATGATAATTCCTACTTAAAGCATTCCATTATAGCAAAAAAATTCTAACTTCATCAAAAATTAAAATAAAACCATAGGTAACGAAATATTTTCACGTTTCGACCAAATTTACATGTTCAATTATTTTTTTATATTCATATTTGGTATTTTACTGGTCTGGATAGATTTTGATGGATATTTCTATTTATTAATTTTTTTAAATGTTCACCCAACATATTAATATAATTACAAGGTGAACAATATCCAAGCAAACAAAAATACAAATATAATATGCATTAGTCAAAGCTGGTCAAATACATTACATGTACTGTACTTACCTACATCATTTTAATTTACATATTTCAATCATATTTCTTAGATATTTTTGAAAGAGCATCTTTATAAAAGTTCTTACGATCTTGGTGCAAATATAGATCATTACATAATTTGTTATATGTCATATATACTCGGTATAAGGGAACATTTTTACAGTAGTCACTGTTAACATTCATGATGCAAAATGTCATTTTATTCCTACCTTTATTTGTTGGAATATGGAAATTCAGTCAATTTATCAACGTACCACTCTCTCCTTTATTTATAATATCATGTAGAAATATCAGGTCATTAAGTATTCTTCTATCACATAATTTTTGGCAGTCATAAAACATTACCAGCAGGTCCTCATATTTTACATGATTGTCAAGGATGGGATAAACATGATTCCAAACATAATACCTACATGTCTTTAAAAAACTTTTTTACATAAGGGTTCCAAATTATAAAGCAATACTCTAATTTAATTACTCCTAACAAGAGATAAACATATTTTTTTAGCACACATTCATTCTGGAAATACGTTGATGCACAACATAGAAAACCTTGTAGTTTACATGCAAACATGGTAATATACAATATATGTTTAACAATGATCATTTTACAGTAAAAAATATTGCCCAAATCTTTTATGTCACTTTTTCTCTCAATAATATATTCTCTCATAATTGAATATTAGCTCACTCTTTCTCCTTGAATGGGTCATAACAGAGCACTTATTAGCATTAAAGTACAAACGGTTTTCGTGACCGCATAATTAAATTATTTAAATCACTCTGAACTTAACTCTCACTCGAACACTCTGGATAACATTCCAAACTACCCACTCTTCAACCTTAATATCATCAGCTAACATAAAAAACTTGGTATTGTGAATGCATTGCAGCAGATCATTGATGAATATCAAAAAAAGGAGTGGGCCTAAATTCGAACACTGTGGTACACCTGATAATACAAGGTATGAGTGTATTCGGTGAATGTTGAGTTTCTGTGTACCACTTACTGCTTTCTTTATAGGAAGAATGAGCGCAATAAATAGAAGAGCGAGCCTGTGACCCCTATGCTTTGAAGTTTTTCCATCAAAAGACTATGATTAACAGTATCAATAGAATGCTTTCAGGAAGTCAACGTAGATAGATAGCATCTATATATGTACTTGAGAGCCAGTATCCATGACAGAGATAACATAATCTACAAAATTAGTTTGGTAAATGGATACTGATTTATTCTCCAAGAATCCATGTTGAAATTTACTCATCTGACTTTTATCTGAAATTTAATGTATTCATATGTAATACTCTTAAATATTTTGGAGAAAATTGATAGAATACTTACAGGGTGGTAATTCTTTACTTCATTGTGTTCCCCATTTTTAAAAACCAGACAAACCTTAGCAATATTCCATTTAGTTGGAAACACTCCATTTTTTAAGGAAACAGATGGCATAGAGTAGGAGCTATAATATCTGAGCAACCTTTAACAATATATGCCAGAATGCCATCCGTAATATAATTTACTTCGCACTTTTCTTCCTAAACAATTTTCTATGCCTGGCTTTCCTTTTTATTTTCTTAATTAAGTCATAAGTCGACCAAGATGGATACTTTTTTTTGTCTCGCATTTAGGAATAGCTACATCCATCGATCGCTTCGTAGAAATAAGTACCCTGTTAAAAATTACCCATTGGTCCCCATTGAAAAAACCTATGTATAGGGAAAGATATTCCCCATTAAATTGCAATGGGGAATATATTGTCCCTATGGGTGCTCAATAGGAAATGAAAATCTATGGGTTTTCAATAGGGAATATTAATTCCCTATAGGTGTGCGGGAATTGGAAAAATCTTGTTTATTCGCAGTAATATTGCATTTGTATTCATACTATGTGGCAAAATAGGATAACAGTTATGTGGCATTAATTAATGGTAAATTACTTTTTTCAAGATTTTATGGCATTTCCTCTAACTATCACGGAATTATCATTTTATGATTATAGTTCTCGAAGTCACATTTATCCATGGAAGTGACTACATATATACGTCTTCCTCAAAACCAACACTACAGTAATGGGTGCGAGGATAGGTTCGTAGAGTTGTAGGTTTGGTAATCATGCGATACATGTACCATCACGTTAGGTAGATACGATGTAGTATAATATGATGTCCTATATCATGCTATGGCATAAGAGCACATTCGAAGTGATTAATGACAAATTATCTTTTTTTTTTATTTTGAGAGAGCAGCGAAGTCAGTGCCCTTTGCTTGAATATTGTTGTCTCTTTGGGGAATATCAGTCCCTATCGCTAATAACAGTCCCTATCACTAATAGCAGTCCCTATAGGGAATAGCAGTCCCTATAGGGAATAGCAATCCCCATTGCCAATTCCCTATATGGACATTCAATGGGTATTTTCAATGGGGAATTTTTAACAGGGTACAGAACAATTCTTGACCCATATTAACTTAATAATCGACTAAGTAGCATTCCCATCCTTGCCAATCAACTCATTGTATAACATCAAGTTATCTCTTCTTTTAAAATTATAAAAGGAGTCACTTGAGATACATAAACATTTTCTTTCAGGTTTGCATGAATAGTTAAATTCGATGGCTGGGTGATTTGGAACATCTTTTAGTAATATGTAGGGGAGCATGGTGGTCTAGTGGGTAGAGCGCTTGGCTACTGATCGAAGGGTCCCGGGTTCAAATCCGGGTGAAGCCTTTGAACGCCCCCGTGCGCCCCATCCTCGGAGTGCGAGGTGGCCCAGGGAAAGGAACTGGGCCCCCTACCCTGAATGTGTGAAATTCACACGCCTGTGGCTTAGTCCGGGTTGACTCTACCATCAACTATCCAAACCAACCTTCGGGTTGAATCACTGAGTGAGTGAATTATATCACATTGGGTCTGCTTTACATCGATGGTATCAATATTTGTAAGTACAAGGTCAAGGAATTTTCCAAATCTATTATTAATACCATTTCTCTGCTTCATACCCATGTTATTCATGTACATTTCTAACTCAATACCAAGTACTTCATTTTTCCCCAAATGCATTACATTATGCATGTAATTCTCTTTGCTCCTTTCATAAGTTCTACTTGCATGAATTCTCTCCTCAGTTCTGTGAGATATATTTTGTACTTCAATCACAGCTACATGCCAAACCTTGTATAAGACTCCTTGAACTTAATGAACTCTCATAGTGAACTTTTAATGGTGATTTTTTAAGCCTGTCGGATGCTGGCTGGACTTCACCCACTCCGAGACAGTAAATATCATAGGTCAGTTCAGGATGAAGACCCTGCGTTATGGTTAATCACATCTATATTTTCAGAGTCTATTTGTATCAATGACAACTCTTTTGATGTTATCATGGGCATTTCATAAGGGTAAAAATACTTTTGTGATACAATTTAGGTGAGATATTTTCTCATAATTCGATTTATTACCAAATTATTCCCTCTCTCTGAAATAAATACATGTGGTAATATTGAATCACCATCCACAGAAGTAGAAATTTAATAACATCTCCACTTGTTCCATCACATTCCCTTGAAAGCTATCCAGAGGAAGTTTCCTCTACCCACCTAAAAATTAAACTACATATGTACCACCAATTTGAATTTACATATATAATTTGATCCCACTTTTTTTAAAATCACACCAGGCTTGGGGGATGCCTCAAAATCACTATTACCCTTAGTCTAAAATCCTGCAAATGTATTGGAATGAGCATGATACAAAAATTGTCTTTTCCTAACCATGCATCCCTGAACATTCCCGGAATCTTTAAGGTTCCCAAGGTATCTACACTGTGAGCGTGTGGGCCTGAATAGGATTTTTTAATTGGCCAGAGTGCTACACATATACCTAAAGAGCATAATCAACAAATAATTCTTCTTACAATCTCACTCTCCGTTCTTGGTTTGCCAAATTTACCCAAGTAATAAGTAAAACTTAAGGAAAAAATTAGCCCTTCAGCTGCATGAAACATATTTATACCTTTTCCAGGGCAACTGGGGAGGAAGTGTTCCTTCATGTTTGACTATTGCCTTCTTCTAGTCTCTCTCCAAGTTTTTAGGCCTGACCATTCCAAGAGATGTTCCCCTATGGACACACATTCTTATTATTTCCGAGTATAGTCCTTCACTGCTGAGTAATAACAGATGGGTTTCTATTCCTTGGAAGATGTTAATTACTCCTTACTTACCTATTATATATCATGGCTGAAAATCAAGGACTTTGCCTACTGTTTGGTATTAAATTAATCAGAAAACATAAAGGAAAGCAAACATGGGGCCTGTATTCCATAAAAGTTCCATAGAAAATCAATCCATTTTTAGTAATTGCATTTCCACTGATGCTCAACAATGACCAATTCCCCAGCCTTCAGATAAAATTGACCCACATTAGAAGAGTAAAACCTGCCACTCCCTGGCCTCCTTATTTTTCAGCCATATAAGTGCAAAAAAATGAGAATGTCAATGAGGGAGTGGATATATAAAATGATTGCCAAAGTTCCACGCACAAATACAGATGGGAATTGTCAATCACTTAATTTCTGTAGTTGAAATAGGAGTAGATTGAGAGATATTTAAGAAACTCCTTTTGAGATAGCTGCTCATTCATTCCTCATGTTTAACACAATATGAACTTTTTTTTGAAGATTTTCGCAGCTCATATTTATGTTATTCAGGTTTCTGGTTCTGCGATTAAATTATTTTATATTATGCGAGTTTATTTACTTTTTGAAAAAAGACCATTGTTGTTCTTAAAAGCCCGACGAAGCCTGCAGCATAGTACGGCGAAACTGTCGCATAATATAAAATAATTTAATCGCAGAACCAGAAACCTGAATAACATTAACACAATATGGTTTGCTAATGCACACAGTCGTGACCCAATTCTAATGTTTGCCTAATGAGGCTCTTTATGGTTGCAATTTTGAAGGTTTATCATCTTTTATGGCTACATAATATGGATGAAAAAAAGGGGCAAATCTTCCATCTCCAAAACTACTGAAGCAGTGCAAACCAGGATACTGCCACATATCTTTCAGGAAGATACAAGTATGAATGTCAGCATTGTGAAATGAATGTAAAAGAGAAAGGAAACATATACATTCCATAATTATCAAGTAATACAGAATGATTGATTCATGGTATTATTATTAGTTTATAGTGCATCTTAACACATTGAAGATCATGACTTTTTTTTAAAACTTTCCCCTGCGGCAGGCGATTTTCCTCTAGCTGCTTTTATGCACTCAAATATTTATTCGATAGTTCATATCTTCAGAGTGATTTTTAAAAATATTCATCAGATTCAGTGCAGTAAATGTACAAAATAAGAGTGTATTTGTGACCAGTCTGTGTCCAGGCAAACAAAACATGAGTAAACTCATGAGCTGTCCACAATGAGTTAAAACTGGCTCCTTTGGTTGTAACCAGAGGTAGATTTAATTCATGAGTGTTGAATATTATTAAGTTTCCTATTTAATTATGTATATAGATACATTTTGTTAAATTAATGCATGCTAAGGATAAAAATATAACAAGAATGAGACTAGTAATGCAATAAGCACACTATTTAATACATTAGTTCACCAAAAAAATCAGTTGTCCCATTTCAGCAGTTATCCAATTTGAAATAATCACAAATTTAACCTGGACCAATATATATTTATTACAGTTTCTCAATTTTATCAAGATAGTATTTACAGCAATGGCTCCTGAAAATACTATTATATTGTTAGCATTCTCTTTGCATTCATGTAAACATTGCATAACATCAATGCAATGGAAAATACCCCAATATCTGAAGGATAATTAAGATAAAATGCTCAAAAATTAACCTGAGGTCTGAAATATTTCTGGAATTTGTTAGCTTTCGTAGATAGCTTAAGGATATTCTTTGCCTGCACTTTTTTCATGTAGTGGACATCTCTAGCTTTCCTGTAATGAAACAGAATAAATTACAGATTAAAGGAAAAGATGATATGGATGAATGTGTGTACCTGTATTATGATTAAAGAAAAAAAATATTTCAGAGCACAAATGTTATCAAATCATAAATCTCTCTTTGGCTGTCAATTATCATACTAAGGTGCTAAGGTCTCCAGTTTGCAGTAAACCACACAATATTTCAAGGGCAAAGGAACAGGAATTACTAGCATGGCACAACTGTCAGAGTAATGTTTCTTAAGATCTCAGTGATGCATAAAATTATTGCTTGAAATTCTTGAAATCTTCTGGGAAAGGCAAGGTTAGGATTCATTTTATAACCACTCAGAAACTTGACACAATGACACTGCTATTTAAATGGTATGGAAGAGAATACATTAGAAATTTTCCCTTTTCCGCTCCCAAAATAATCCTAAATAATATACCCAATAGCCATATGAAAAAAGGACAAGGTGACCACTACTGATATCAGCATTCCAGTACCCAACCTTTTAGATGCACTTGCCAAGCCATTACCAAATACAGAGAGGACTTCAAAAGACTTCTAGAATATGGCTACTTTCCATTAGCATCACAATTCATTCATTGTGTACATATGGTGCAACTGAAGAACAAAATAACTACACATAATAGGTTTAAAAAAATGAGGTTTCATAGGCTATTACTGAAAATCTATTGGAACTAGCAAAATAAAATTTGGTGCAGCTAAGTAATTTGGCAAAGTGTAAAACCAAAATAATATTTCATCAAAACCTCAGGCTCTGGTTATCAACACCATCTTTTTGTGGAGGAATTGACTTTAAATGATCCCACAGCCATAGCATACTGACACATTTTTATTACTTATATTGGTATAAATATGGTATTGGTACATATATTTCGGTTCTTTTCTTTCAGCATGGCCACCAATGCTGATTGTGTTGTGTAACAAGTGCTAAGACACCAATGGTCAGAGTATAATCTGTAGTCTTTGCAATGGTATAGTACATAGATATTGTTCCAAATTGTCAAATATGGATGCAAAAAATATGAGCATGTATTGGAGTCTACTATTGAGTTTGGTTACCAAAACAAGAAAGGAAAAACGAAAAAGAAGCAGTTTAAGACTCAGACTTTGGTTAATTATGAATCTAAATGGCATGTGGTTTGGAGCAGTAAGAATGTGCCACAAACAGAGCCGGACCTTACTAAACGTCTTCATTTATTCGGTGTTATTGGCAGTCTCAGCGGCGAGTTGGTGAACTTAAGTTAAGGTTTGTGTGCACTGTGTGACACAATTATATTATTTTTCTATATTTTTCCTTTCGATAATGTATTATTAACTTATCTCGATTGTTACTCTGTGCAGTGCCGCCAATAATTGTGGATCTCTTTTCTAAATTCAGAAACCGAGGAAGGACTAGGGGACATCAACTCGGGCAGGATAAAGTATCATTCGATACCTGACCCTGTAAGTGAAGTTAATGGTTTGAGGCGTAACATTATGGAACTCCTTCATGATTGAAAAGAAAAAACTTTGTTCGTTCCACATAAAATAATTTTAATGCCGACCTAGGTTTCGTCTCTCACCAACCTAGGTTTCGTCGCTCAACGACGAAACCTAGGTCGGCATTAAAATTATTTTACCTATGTGGAACGAACAGTTTTTTCTTTTCAATCCTGTAAGTGAACCTGAGTCAACAATTGAGCTATCAAGCTTGGAAGAGTCAGCTTCAGTAGTTCAACAGCAAAAGCAACAGCGAGTAGGTTTCAGTTCCTGTGATTAATCACAGTCAATATGTGCATTTCTGTGTCATGTACCCTTGTGTTTATTGTGTGTATTTTTTATAGAAGAATGGAAAATCTCTAAAATGACTAAATGAAAACGAAGAGTTTGAGAGGTATATGACAAAAACAGCTCTGTCTGTTGCTGAAATTAGAGGTCAAAGTGGAGGAGTTCAGCATGATGAATCTGTGGAAGCTTTGAAGGATTATATCTGAAGACATGAACATGGTGAGTCATGGTGCCCCCACCCTCATGTCGCAGGCATTGCCCATGATGCTGCCTGGGTCCTAGGGCATCTCCGGAGCAATGGGGTCTGCAGCCCCCCTTGTGCTGACCTTGACCTCCCGTGTCAACCTCATGAGCATCCTTGTGGTGACGGAAGGACTGCCAGCACCCCACGCTACACGTATAGACCTGGAGGCAACACGTTTCGACGCCATCGACCTCACCAGTACGTAATATGTTTAATAATAATAGTGTTGAAAATTTAATAAAGTCGAATAATGTCTAAACCTCTCTATATTACTACTTGAGACAAAAGGCGTAACAGTACGTATTTACCCAGACTGCTGGTCAGAAGGCATAACAACACGCCTTGTACGGCACTTCAGTTCCCTTATAAAGCGTTTGAAACACCTTCAATGCACCTTGCGATCGGCTGGAAAGGCACTTCCATACACCTTAAAGCACCACTTAGTACACCCTATAAGGCATATTTGGCCTTTCGAAGGCGTATGTTAAGCATTTGCAGACATCTTCCCAGGGTGCATTGAAGAGGTATCGATACGCCTTTGAAAAACATCTGCTGCTCCTAAGGTGTATCAACACGCCATGTAAGACGCTTTGGTTCATTTATAAAGCGTTTTGAAATGCCTCCAATGCACCTTGCGATCGGCTGGAAAGGCGTTTCCATATACCTTAAAGCATCACTTGGTGCACCCTATAAGGCGTATTTGGCCTTCTGAAAGCATATATTAAGCGTTTGCAAATACTTTCCCAAGGAGTACGGAAGATGTATCAATACTCCTTTGAAAAATGCCAGGGTTGATTGCAAGAGTATTGTTATCAATTGTAATGTAAAAATATTTGGATAAACAAACAAAACGTAAGAGCACCATTTCGGGTGAAGACAGGAGGCGAGCGTGAAAGGTGGGGGAGGGCTCTTCTTACTATCTCACGAAGGGGAGTATGGGAATCGAAGATGATCTTGCATAAGATTTTGTTTACACGTGGGATTCTACTTGTATTACCATTTTAATAATCATCGTCTCGTATTTTTAGAACTGCAAACATGTATTTACTACAAGCTATTGTGCTCCAGCTACCGATACCGCTGAAGTGAGGTAAAATTTTCCAAACAACATAGCCACGGATTCCTTGTGATGAGCGTAATACATTGTGATCATAAATTTTACCACTTTTAGGCAAACATCACAACAAGGATATGCAAAAGAAATAAATTGTATGTACGTCTGATTCACAAGTGAATGTCCCACGAATTGATGGGGGTTATTCCATACACGTCAGCAACAGACATAAGTTTTAGTTGCTGAAATATTTTGGTGAAATAAACAGTGGGAAAGACTGACCGATAAACGTAATGGTAGAAAAATAACAAGAACTTCCAATCCCAGTTTCTCCCTGACTAACGAGAATTCCCTGACTTTTCCAGAAATTCAAAATTCCCTGACAATTTCAGGTTTTACCTGACGATCGCCACCCTGTAATAATCTCAAATCCTTTTGGAATCATACAAGGGTCAATTCATTTGAATTGGTCAAAAAAAAAAATAAGTAGGCTGCTCAGGGTGTCCGGTGAATCTCAATTTCTTTTTTCCCTGAGTTTTCCAGGTTTTCCAGGCAAATGTTTTGCATTTTCCAGGGTCTTGCTGCACTTTGTTTCTAACATATTTTTAATGAATTTCATAAAATCGGCATAATTTTGCAAACATGAAAAAACGAAAAATTTTGGTCCCTACTTTGAGTTAAAAACGTAAGAGTATACAAGGAATGTGGAGTATTACGGGTTTTATTTCAACCAACAAATTAAAAAAACTGTTAACTGACAACAAAATTCTGAGTCAGGTGCAATTTGAACACAATAAAGTAGATTCAGACTAGTTTTATTAATAATATGTAATAAAAGAAACTGGTGTGACATTTTTCAATGAGTGCATTTCCGATTCAATTTCAGCAACAAATTTCTCGGCTTTTCAAGAAATTACGTTATTTTGGTTTGCAGCTCTTGAAACTTTTGCAGTATGTACCTCTTTCTTATTCTTTTTCTCTTGAGGCCTCGGTACCTTTCCTCTTCTCCCCAAAGGCTTCACTGTACTTTACATGAACATTTCGGAAACTGTGAATTAATTGCTTTGTGATAGGTACGGATCTAACTCCCAAAAGCATTCAATTATGTAAAACAAAATTGTATTTTTTTGGACAATTCACAAATTTTAATTAGGTTGGATTGCCCCTGTACAGTGGCCCTGTCGACTACGAACCCGAGGGCCGTGATTTCCATACGCAGTGACCGCAAAATGTATTTCCGCTCCTTCAAAAACATTTCTGCAAACATTAAAACGAGGAGGGTGGAGATTATTTGGAAAGTATTATCAATTACATATATAACAATACCCAATTATCCATTTTGGTTGCCGGCCGAATGGTTTTCGTATAATGCGGGAAATGCCACTGCGCATGCTCAGACGTTTAGATTTCTCGTAAATTTGGCCACACCAAGAATTTCATTCGTACGACTCTTCGAACAGAATCTTGATTTCCGCGTGAAATTCCGTTTCCGGTGACAGATTTCGGCATCAATTCCGATTCCATTCGTAGCGGCCATTTTACATGGGAATTATTCCGTGTGGAATTTGCTTTGTTATGCAATCGGCCTCCTAGACTGCGCATAGGGAGAGTGGGGTGGGATGACGAAGCACAAGCTGAGAGCGGGCGCACAGCTATGAAAATAGTATTAAATTAACAGGGAGCGCAAGGCTATGCTGAGCCGAGAGCATAAAGCAAAGGCGCAGGTTAAACCTCTCTCTCTGCCTAAATCGGCTGCCATGCATTTTCCAGGGTTTTTAGGAAAAATACAAAAATTCCCTGAGTTTTCCCTGAGTTTTCCAGAACAAAATATTTCCCTGAGTTTTCCCGGTTTTCAAGGTTTTCCAGGTCGCCGGACACCCTGCTGCTTGACCAATTTAAAAAAAATTGAAATTCTCCTAGTTGTTTCCCTTATGTCTTAAGACATTAAAACTATTTTTTTCTCAAGCGGTGTACCTTGGGTGGCCATTTTTATAATGTTGTGCAATCCCATTTTTGGGATTGTAAAGGTTTATGTACAAGTCTATAACTATAAAAGTACTTATCCAAGAAGGATGAAACAAAAAGCATTTTGTTTGTAATTTCTTACGGTTAAAAATAAGTCCAGTGGTTTGTTTACCTATCTCTATTCTTTCTAATATAAAACTACAAGCAAATTTAAAAAGAGTTACAATTGAAATTTGACGATTTGAAATTTTTTTTCTAATAGTAGCAGTGGAATATATAGTTTGAATTATTTTTCATTTGTAGATATAAGTTAGTAATATAAATAAAGAGAACTTAGTAATTTTCCACACTTTTTTATTGATCACTCAACCAGTTTCAATGTACTGATCACGTCATTTTCAAGAGCTGAGACAACAACGCAATTATTTTCTTAAACTATAGAGAGAATGCCCCTTCTCTTGGACTACAACCTTGTTGTGGTAGAAGGGCTTGTGTAGTGATGGAAAAATGTTGATCAAAATCGATTTTTCGAGCAATCGATTTATAAACAAAATGAAAAGCTCAAATTTTCAACAAAAATCGAAATTTGAACCAAAAGATCGATCAAACCAAAAAATCAACGGCTCTTTTTTAAAAAAATACAGTTGAAAACATGTTTATTATTCATTCGAAAAACGCTCATAATACATATTTGAATAGTATAAAAAAATCCCTAAAAATGTACTTAGAATACATTCTTGAATTATTAGTAGTAAAAATTTACAAATGCATGCACATAAAGTTTGGTGATCACAGCTTGGAACCATTTGGCTTCACTAAAATTTTTAAGAAAGATCAACTGATTGAGATGCTTTCTTGATGATCTAGGGCGTGCCTTTCCAATTTCACCGGCCATAGACAAAAGTCTTTCACATGGGACGGATGACGTTATCGTACTCAGCACTCTGATCGTGAAACGGTACGAAATGGTCAAGATCGAAGTTGAAAAATCAAGTTTGGATCGAAACTCGAAGATCATGACTCGATTTCGATTTCCTCGATCTTTGACTATTAAAACTCGATTTTCGATTGTAATCGAAATTGATTTTTCCATCACTAGGATTGTGTGCTCCGATGACCCCTAGAGCTGCACTGGCGGGAGCAATGCTCCTGCTTCGTAATGAATTGGAAACTAGGTAGAAAAGTAGTGTATGCAGAACAGGTGAGCGATAGGATATAGTCGTGGAACTAAAGGCAGATCCAACAAATTTAGTTATAATCCAGGTTTATATGCCTACCTCTAATCATAAAGAAGAGGAGGTAGATGGTGTATACGAACAGCTAAAGGAAATAATTGGTAGGATACCTGGGAGTAAGCACTTAGTAGTAATGGGGGATTGGAATGCGGTGGTGGGTGAAGGAAGACATAAGCGGGAGGTGGGCAATTACAGGCTAGGAAGGAGAAACGACTGGGGCGAGAAAGCTGCGGAGTTTTTCTGTAGAAATAACCTAGTAATTACAAATACATGGTTCAGACATCATCCACGACATAGGTACACTTGGAAGAAGCCGGGAGACACATATAGGTTCCAGATAGATTATATAATGGTTTGTCACAGATATAGGAATAGCGTTAAAAACTAGCATACTTATCCAGGAGTTGATGCAGACACAGACCACAACTTATTAGTCATGAAATGTCGGGTAAAAATGAAAAATATAAGAATGGGAAGGAAGGTACGAAAGTGGAATACGGAGGCATTAACTGGGGCAATGAAGAAGTAGTATCGAGAGAAGGTGGATGAGATAATAGGTGAGGAACATGGAGTTAGGTCAGTGGAAGATGAATGGGGAAGTTTGAAAAATGAAATTGTGGAAGCGGCGAAAGCAACGGTAGGCGTAGTAAGTGCAACTAAAATTAAGAAAACCATGGATCACGAAGGAGATGATAGGGGAAATGGAGGAGAGAAGGAAATGGAAGTGCGTAAACTCAGAGCTAGGTAAGAGAAAATACCGAGAATTAAATAACAGGCTTAGAAGAGAAACAAAGAAAGCAAAAGAGGCATGGAGGATAGAACAGATAGACTCGTTGAATAAATACCAAAAAGAGGGAAGAGCAGATGCATTATATAGGAAAGTAAAGGAACTGACAGGTGGTAATAAGGGAAGGGGAATTACAACAATAACAGACAAGACAGGAAAGGTGATCGTAGAGCCCAAAGAGATCCAGGAGAGGTGGAAGGAGTATGTTGAAGAGTTGTACGGTAAAGAAATAAGGCCCCATATCTTAGATATTGAAAGGGAAGACGATATCGACAGATACGACATCGGACCAGGTATCCTAGATAGTGAAATCGAAAAAGCTCTACAAGACATGAAAAGGAATAAGGCAGTGGGAATAGATGACATAGGTACCTGCAGAGTTTTTAAGGAGCGTGGGGAAGAACGGAAGAGGAAAACTTTTTGCGCTTATTCGTAGGATTTATGAGGATGGAGGGTGGCCGGAAGACTTAGCGAAAACCTGAGAATTATAAACAGAAGGCTAGAGAAGAGGGCAAAGGAATACCTGGGTGATGACCAGTTCGGGTTTAGGAGAGGGACAGGAACGCGAGACGCTATAGAGGTGATGAGGACGCTAGTAGAAAGAAACCTAGAGTATGGACAGGATGTTTTTGCATGCTTTGTAGATTTCGAGAAGGCGTTTGATGGGGTGGAATGGACGTAATTAATGGGAGTGTTGAAGAAATAAGGGGTCGATTGGAGGGACAGGTGATTCGGAATTTGTAAATGAACCAGACGGCGCAGGTTAGGGTAGCCAATGGAGAATCGGGATGGGCCACGATAGGACAGGGAGTGCGGCAGGGGTGCCCACTACCACCGTTGCTTTTTGACGTGTATTCAGAAGAAATGGTAAGGGAGGCATGGGGGAGGAGGAGGTAGGAATAAAGGTAGGAGGTGAGCAGTTAAAATCAGTGAGATTTGCAGATGACCAAGCATTGGTTAGTCAGTCTGCCAAGGGGTTACAGTCAATGGTGAATGCGTTAGAGGTGCAGTGCAAAAAGTATGGGATGAAGATCAATCACAAGAAAACGAAAGTAATGAGATTTTCTAGAAGTAAGAAGGCGGGGCTGAATATAAGGGTGGGAGGGCAGAAGATAGAGCAGGTCGAGCAGTTTACGTATCTGGGTAGTATTTTGGAGGGGAATGGGTTTAGTGGTAAGGACATCAGATGCAGAATTGTGCTCACAAAAGAAGCATTTTCGAAGAGAAGGGAATTGATGAGGGGGTTCTGAGAAGAGACATAAAGAAGAGGCTGGTGAAAACTTTAATATGGAGCGTGGCGCTATATGGGTCGGAAACTTGGTCATTGCGAAGGGAGGAAGTGCGTAGACTGGAGGCGTTCGAGATGTGGGTTTGGAGAAGGATGGATAAGGTGAGCTGGATGGCGAGGAAGACAATCGAGGAGGTATTGGATATAGTCGGAGAGGAGAGGAAGCTGGTGGCAGAGGTTCGGAGAAGGCAGAAGAGATGGATGGAGGAAGTTTTGAGAGGAGAGGGCATGTTGAAGAGAGTGATAGAGGGTAGATCACTGGGGAAGCGGAAGGAAGTGGAAGAGGAAGGAAGAGGATAGGAATACTGGACAAAATAAGAGGAGGTAGAAGATATGAAGAATTGAAGAGTGATCTAATAACGGGCCATCCTCAGGAGGGAAAGTGAGACAATGTCTATAAGGTTGGGATGCAGAATGGGGAATGTCCAAGAACCTACCAATCAGCTGGTAGAATACTTGAATGAATAGAGTGAATGCGGGAAAAGTGTCACGGCTTTCTTCTATTTGGGCCCGGGTTCGCGAGAAAAACACAACTATAGAATTCTCCTCCATATAAATTCTTTGCAGTGCTCTCTTTCTCCAACAGAAGCCATGGTCGAGCGGTTAGAGGTGCTGGGTCAGTAATATCCATGATATGGGGCGGGTTTGAGTCCCAGTCAGAACAAGTTTTTTTTTCTTTCCAATATTTTACCGAATCACTGTAAATTGCCCAATCCCATACATTTATGGCAGTAACAACAATATTTTTTTTTATTTTCAGCCTATTTGCTGGATATTTAATCAACCCCCTTGGGAGACTTTCGGAGCTAATTTCGGGATTCTTGTTTGACCAAAAAGGGGCATGCCGACAGGCCTAATATGTTTAGATTTTGAAAATACAAGGATACTTCCGTGAATAGGTGGCCTTCGATTGGTCATCGCTCTTTCTCAACGCGGTAAACAATGACCAGATTATTACTTTTTAATATACAGCGATGTATGCACTTAAAATTTCCCAGGAACCACGTTCGAATAATGAATTTTGTAACTCAATTTTTCGTTCAATAGTGAACATGATGCAAGAAGAAAAGAGATGGTGACTGTTTCCGAGGTTATGTAAAAATATTTGCTATGACCTCTTTACGGAGCAACATATTATATTGAAGCTAAGCCTGTATCATCGGGAAGAGGAAGATATTAGATTCCAGCACTAAAAAATATCATGTAATGATAACACTATTTCTTTTCCCATCTCAAGTTTATTACAATTGATGGAATTTAACTTTTCATTCATGGTGTGGAATTCCATACTTTCGGATGATATGATAAGGCAGATCCTGTCTACAAACTCTAGACCGTATATTTATATTTTCTCAGATTTAAAAAAGTTGGAACAAGCCTTAATTCTTTTACTATGGGAAAAACACATGTACACATGCAACTCCTTGAAATGCATCCTTCTACGCTTGAGCCACTCTTCATATCGTAGCGTAGCGATCGTATCGAGCAGATTCTAATGTTCTGGTGACAGAAAACTATTTGCTAGGTGCAGAAATGATTTGTTGCTTTAAATGTTTTTACGATGAATATCATAATTGTAAGCAGTATTGCCAATGCGATGTTGATGAGTAAGAAACTTAAACAGGTGCATTCAAATAACAGCTACATTACTTTGAGATAACCCCCTCCCTAGTTATCCACCGTAGGTTTTTAGGCGCCCCCCTCCCCCTCTAAGTTGGTAACGTAGTTTATGCACGACCCTCAACGGGTGATGTAAGCGTTCAAGAAAAAAATTATTTGATGGCTATTACCAGAAGAAACAAATAACATGTGCATTTTCTGACAAACATGCACAATCCACCTGCAAATGTTAACTTCATTTATGAACATTGAAATGTTCTGCATCCGGCAACTGTCCAGGACAATAACTGGAACTTGGGGTTAGCAGAAAAGAGGGGTGGAATGGCAAATAGCTATTCAATTAGTCGATAGATATGGAAGTGGACTAAAAGTGCTTTGGGCTATAATGAAGAGTTTTATTATCTCAAAAACTCTAGGCAAGAAACATTTCCACCAGGAATTTAGGGCAGTCATTAGCTCGTGATATTTTGGAATTGAGAGCAAGTGGACCAAAAAGAGTTTGTAGGAAGGCAGTCTGAGATGGAAGAAAACAACACAACTGGAAGTAAGAAACAGAAAAAATTGGCCTTAAGGGGGGAAATTTCATTTCATCAAGCATGCATTGCACTAAAAGAGGAAAGTATGTTGAGAAATAAACCCATTATTGAACTAAAAACAAGTGTTTTACTGTCAGACCAAGAATATTTAACCTAGAAATCGTATAGGAAATAAACTGTTATTTTTATTTTAATACATTTTTTGCTAGAAAAAATTATTTAATCATCTTTTTTAAGTACAAATTATCTTCAGTGGCGTACAGACAGGGGTTTTAGGGTTAAACCCCCCACCAAAACATATTTACCTGAATTTGTTCTCGTTTATTTACCTGAACCAGCATTTAGAATTTGTCTAACTGGGCTGAAAAATGTAGTTAAATTGTCTTCACGAAAAGAACGTAAATTTAATTACTGTTTTAGTGAATAATAATCTAAATATTTTATGATGATACACACAAATATTAATGAACCGAGAAGGCAATCTTGCTTTCGCTACTGATTATCTTAACTATAATAATTTATTTGAATCTGATGAATTTAAATCATTGGCAACTAGAGAGTATAAGGGATTTATTCGATTCCTTGAATGAACATACTCATAAGACTATACTTTTTACTTATCTCCTGGTATTAACATGTTAATGTTTTTGATACTAACATTAAGAAAATTAAAGAAGCAGTGAATGCAGATAAATTCCTAATTAACTTACCATACTATTGTATTATCAATCACCCTCATGTTGACACTGATTTTTTAGTATTTTTCAAATTGTTTTTATATAGCTGACTGTGTTTGTGTTATTAAGGATAAAATAGGGGATTAATGTGACGCTATAGCTATACTGAAGTTTATTTTGATCAATTGTTTTTTTACTATTATTGCATTCTAAATGTTCTATACATATAAACGCTTTATTATTAAGTGAAAAATCTGTGAGTAAATTGCGCTTATTTAGATATAGTTTTTAATGAGTTATGTGTATTCATATTTTATTGTAAGGCGATGATGTTATTTGTGTTTTAAAAGTTTTTGATGTAATTCTATGACGTAATGGTTTATATAATTTATAGCAAAGTCATTGTGCACCATTGATGTAAAGAGTACTATACCCATCAATGGTTCATTAAATAAATGCTGCCACTCTGACACCTCGTTAATGAATTACAACCATTACCAACCTTTGTAGGGCCTCTACAGAAGTGGTAGCACACCCAAGTGACTTATACTGTGCCATGACACGATGAATACTCTTTTGAGGCACAAGACTCCTGTTTGGATTAAAACTTTGCCTAAAACGAAAAATTTTAATAGACATGAGAGGAAGCACCAGATTTTATACATGTTTATAGCATTAACTGCGTGATATCTTAAACAATAATATCACGTCGCATATCCATTAGTTTATTTAAGAATTCACTAATTAACTTTCATAGGAGTATACTGACCTGTAATATCTCATTAGAGATCTATGACCTATGACGGCACCCGATGGCAAAGTAAGAGCGTAATCAGAATCTTCAAGGACAGGTATGGTAACTTCCTCATCAGGGTTTTCTGAGTCAATCGGATAACTGGAACTGTAATCATAAAAGTCTACATATTCAGCCAAAGCCTCTCCTTCATGAAGCATTTTACAGTGCCCTTTATCGATCATATGTTTCCTAGCTGCTTCAAGGGAATAGAATGTTCTTCCTCTAGTGTTACACCAAAGACACATAAATCCTTCTCCTACTTTTTCTCCCAAGTACGTTAACAGTCCATTCATATCTACTACATACTCCAGATCAGGAATAAAAAATGAGTGCACAATTGTCATATGCTTCAAATTTTTCTCCACATTACAGCTATGGTGGTTGCAAAACAAGCACTCATTCAATGGAATGGCTTCTCCACTTATTTCTTCCCATTCGTCAGAGTCAACTTCTTCTACTTCAGAATCAGTTGAATCATCCACACTCGCCATTCTCTTCCGAGTTTCATGCACAATCACATCTTTTGAGCAATTTTTACTGCTGCTACCAGCTATTTTCGACTTGGGATTGCCATTGCTAGATGAAGATACATTGACAGCGCTTATGGAACTGGACACAGATTCGAGATGTTTCTTCGAGTTTAGATGATTTTCGTACGATTTTTGATTGTTAAACGGTTTTCTACAGAATTTACAGTACGCTGATGACTCCCTGCTTTCAGCTTCATCTTTCTCCCTCTGCAGCAGAACTCGGCGTTGAAATTCTTCTGCGGATACAGGAGGCAGCTCAGCAACTCTTCGTTTCAAGTTATACCTATGCCAGTCAGATTTGTAATGCTGTCTTTGCACGTCTGAAGTTTTGAAAGCCACCCTACATGCTATACACGTGTAAATTTCTCCTTTGCTTGACGACATGGAAAATGATTTTCGACGACACTTATCAATCAATGATCTAAGAGTAACTTCCTCTAATCTTTGTCACCTGAATTCTACCTGTCCTCGAATAATAGTTCACACACACTATTTCTCAAGTTATAGACTCACTTCATCCGTCTTCCCTGTTATCATGTGTGTTCATGGTACGTTGGTTGCAAATTTGACTGCCAAATTGCGTATCATGCGCATCTCGTCGTTGCTCCGTGCGTTACTAACAAATGACGACGGCACCACGGCCATTTTATGAGCCCGGCAGATATGAACTTGCGGTGATAATATACATTCCTTCCTCGAAACGAATGAAATTGTGTTTAAACGGCAGAGAATCGATTAAATTTGTTGTTAAAATCTTCAGTCAGTCAATTTAATGAATCAAATAAAATGTCATCAGTTATTTCAATATTGTTTTTCTGGCATATATTTATTTCGACAAAGTAGAGAAAAATATTTTTTCCGCCGAACGAACGACAGCGGAGAAAATATTGCTACATTGGCTGAGAATTAATGAATCTATTCGATTGCATGTGTTTCATTATCTCAACCCGCCTGTTGTATACAAAATTTATCTGTAATGGTTAAGTATTGAGGCGTGCTACGTATCTGGAAGGTGAACGAGGAATGTGTTCTTTTGAGGCGGAGAATAGAGAATGTTCGACGGTTTCTTGAGAATAGTTTGAAGCAATAATTGTGAACAGGAAACTTTTTTTGAGATAGGCATAGGTTATAAAATAGAAAGCATTATTACGTTATCCATTGTAATATGCATTAATATGTTTCTTAACGAACTACATGTAGTCCATAGAATACGATTGACTAGTGGTCTTCTATATTACATGAACTTTACTTGGCAGAAAATCATATTTAAGTATAGTATATAATTTTTTGACTTAATTTGAATTTGTTTCCAACATTTTACATATATTTATAAATAGATAGTGTAGGTACATACATGTTATAAGAGATGACTATTCTGAGAATCGTCTTGACATTTAATAAATGTGTTGTCCATGGATTTGGGTGCATCCGTGCACTCGCCTACAGTAGTTTTCCTGAGTAGAAAAAAGTTCAAAATGCTTATAGGAGAGATGTGTTTAGCATTTCTGTATAACATTATTTGCCGTAAAAATGAAGGCTTTCAATTATTGATCAATATATTTATAAATATCAATAATTATAATATTATATTAATCAATAATAATATATTAAGCGAGGGCTTCAAGCACTATAAATATCCTTCCGGCGTTATAACGCTGCGACTTTATTGGAAATTATTTTATTTCTAAAAACGTGTTTTGTCTTTAAAAGGAGATTTGCACTCGGAAGTATTGATGCATTGTATTTCTTAGCAAATGACTTCTGAGAAGAGATATTGATTGAGAAAAAAAAACTGAGTCGTGATCATGAATTTATTATGAATAGTATCGCAGTGACTCAAAATGCTTCACACTATTATTGAACTTCATACGCATTGATATTTTATATTTTTAAATTGAAAGGAAAAATTATAGAGCTTGCATTTTGTGTGTTTACTTCTGTGTATTAATGCGTGATTCCAATTTTTCCTGGAGTGAGAAGAGGATACGAAATTTTTCAGAGAGAGCATTTTTTCCACGTGTGTTTCTTTTGGCAACTTTATTAACAGAAATCTCATTTTTTAAATACGTACTTATTTGAAATAGTTTCACTTAAGACGCTCGTTTTCATGCAGTTATCTTTTGTCTGATAAGTCGGGCTAAATAATTATTTTTAAATTTCAAAATCGATCTCATACCTAGGAAGTAAAGTTGACCTATGCAGCATTCAAATGACGCATCATCCAATATTAAGAATTTCATAATAAGTTTTTATAAAAATGTCTTTTCAGATATTTTATTGCAGAAGAAAACTTCATTCTTCCTTCCTAAATTCCCTTATTTCTCTCTTTCCCTATTTAAAATAAGCCTTTTTGGTCATAAATGAGATGTATTATCCTTGAATAAATAGTAAACAAAATTACAATTTTAGAAGATTCCGGCAATAATATTTCTCTATTTTGACATTGTGTGAAGTAACATCTGTAGTTTCTGTCAGAGCGATTCTGCTGGAGTTATATCAAAATTTTCTCTCTAGAATGGATAAAAATTTGACCTTATGTAATACATCATCTTGTAATTCTCTCGAACGGAGGAAAACTATCGTAGGATAGACGTACAAGCAAGTTTAAACCGAATGGGTATTACTTTCCCGCCCTATATTCTTTGTTGCAGGCGATGCTAGTAGTACAAAATATAGCCGATAGGTTGTTCTGGCGTAGCCTATCGATCCAACAGATTTCAAAGAGCGCATGTGCGAAGTGCTGGTGCTGGTGGCAGATGCCGGCTGGTGGTCAAGTTACCGAGTAGTGGGGTGATTCCGCGTGCTACCGGCATCCGGCGTCTGTCAAGTTTTGAGTCCTGTTATCTTCAGTTCACTATACCTTCGCCTGACATTTAAGGAAATCAAGGTATGAGATGATTTTTATATTTTGATATCGTACGAATGTTGGAGTCTTTTTTGGAGTTAGTGATATTTAAACTCAATGATTTATTCCCTGGCGTCGGATACGGTTCCCCGAAAGCTTTCGCAAATTTACATGATAGTAATTATTGGGCATCTACTTGTTTATTTTTGTTCGTAATTTGTCTCCCCTTTTTGTGGCACAAACTCCGTCATCTGTGTCCTAGGAGTGGTGCTCTCATTACATACTGGTCGTTCGAGCTTCATATAATTATAAGACAGCGATCTGGCGGCATAGGCCCAACTGAAAACAATTTGTTTATTATTGCAGATTCTCCGGAGTGGTCGAGATAATAGTGTTTCTATTTCGAATTAACTTATTTTCGCATTTAGATGGTAATCGCAGTGGGGGCAAGATTCTTATAGTAACTTGTACCTTCCCAATAATGAATTTCGAAGACATTTTGAGCTATGCGAAAATGTAGTTGATTGTTATATGTTTAAAGAGTGTATTTGCAAGTTTGCGATACTTGTCTGTGTGTAGTTGTCACTCTGTTGTTGAAAGATTTAACGTGAGATTACCTTGTTGCACTACCAAAATGTCATGCTCAAAAAGGTAAAATTAATGACTGTAATGACCAAGGGAGTTATGGTATGGAATCTGCTTGAAAATAAGGCCAGCTTTCACGTGACACATTGGAGCCAACGCCCACCTCTTATTGAGAAGTTATAGTAATTTGTTGTCTCTCATGCGTGATTCATTATATGAAGTTGTGTATTTGTCATAACATTTTGCGTAGGTAGGTTCCTATACTGGCCATTGTTTGTTGTATCTAACAATAAGGTAGTCAACATTTTTATATAACCCCCTTCGTTACGTTAGTCAAAATTATGATTAAAACTGCTGCCGTTTGATGTGAAACTTAGCGAGTGCCATAAAAAATGATTAGGTAACGACTCTTGTTATATGCTTCCAGTTCCGGCATTACGTCGTATAATTGATTATTACGGGTGTCGTTACCAGCATTCAGCCAGAGTCTCCTACCCTTGCCAACTTCTTGAATTCAATATAACCCTAGCATTTTGTTTTCTGTAATGTCGACTTCCTCTGGGCTCACGATCAGGCGGGATTCCTCGCCCAATCGGGAATGGAGGGAAGCGGAAATCTCCGGCCATGTGCCGGCATCTTCGGTCCCCTCCCTTGCCTTCGGTGAAGTCATTTGGCGTTACCAGCGTTACCTTGAGAGGGAACGGTGAGAGGCAGGGCGGGAACGGCTGATGAGGCCACCTCTCACAAAAGAGTCGGGAGAGCAGAAAAAATATTATCCTGACCAGAATAGGGAACGGAGCTGAGAAGTCGTTGCTAGGCAGTGCGGTAAGACCAGACGACACCCCGGAGCGCAATTGTGATGCAATGTCAACCCTGCTACGAGAACGAGTCGCGGAATAAATCGCCCGCAGGAAAAGCCAGTTGACCCAGCGCTTAGTTACTACAGGGGGTTCGAATCTGCTCTCGGCTGTAGTATAGCTGCTGTTGTGTTGCTGATGAACAGTAAACAAAGATTTTTTTCAGCGCAATATGACCCCTGCGATCTCCGATTGTTGGCATCTCAGATCGAGTTTTTGTATTTTGTGAAATTCAGTGCTTTCTGAACGGTTATTGGTTTTGTTACAGCCGCGCTTTAAAGTAAGTTTTGCTGTTTTTTTGGGTAAGTTTCAGTTCTTTTTTTTCGGGGGAATCGACTCGACCGTTGTGATTTTTCTCCAAATATATGTCTAGTGCAGCCGTGCGGAAATGCCTGACCGTGATTTCGAACAGAAGGAATTCGCGGTCAGGGCGGCAGAACCGTTTCGGAACTCAGGTATCGGGCCGTCTTCGTTTCGAATATCATTCGTCGTTTTATAAAAGCAAAATTAATGTTTGTATACAGATGTCTCCTGTGAATTGGTAGTTTTAACTCGAGGTAATGTCTGAGTTGTCGGAATGAATGGCTACTCGGAGCGATTCTGGTATTCAGTTGAGGTAGACCTGTTGTTCCAGCAACAGGTTCCCTGGTATCGGTGGGTCTTGGTCAACAACCTGTATGTTGGCCCATCTCCACTTGTTGCCAATGTTATCACTCGGTCAGTCCGCCCCCTTGGCGATTGCTTGTTAGTCGTGGGGTGGAATTAAATACGAAGCAGCTGAAGATTGAATAAATACAGCAAACATATAAGAGTTGTAGTTTGTACGAAAAGTTATCGCGCGTATTCGATGATCATGAACTTTGCTTCGCTCGGATGATTCACCGTCGGATTTTACCACAGAGAGCGGTACGCTGAACCAAGGCTGAACTTGGACTACATAATTTCTATTCAGTTCCTCTCGGGCTTGAGGCTAATGCAGGATGAGGCCTGCCTCTGGCTGGCCCATGTCAACCTTCTCAGAAATCCTCGTTTGGTTTATTGCTAAAATATAACCGGTAATATAATGCTAATAACCTAGGGTGCTGATATGTGCTCTTGTCGTTCATAGTTTTAACGTAAATATTCATGAACGTTGATGGCATTTTGATGGTTGATGAATTCATGGTGAGTTCCTGGCCTTCCTTTTGCTCTGATAATCTCAAATGATTGTTCGAATCCATGCTTGTTTTTCATCTGGAGGGAAGGGTCATGCAGTCTCTCGATCCGTCGAGCATTGACGAATTTGATAGTTTTAAATTCAGTCTCGGAATTATTCATGCAATGAATGTGTGTAAGAATTTAGTACTGCGTATCCTGCAGGATATTGTCTTAATGTGGTGGGTCCCGGCTGCAATTCCTAATATTTATAAACAATCTCGTGATGTTGACGTCCTACAGGGTGTCCTAGATGAAACTGAAAAAATTTTGGGTGTATAAGAGTCTGTACATTTTAAGTAAATATGCATTACGTTCCTCAAAATATTGGGGTAAAATAATTTTTTTAGTAGCAGCAGTGGTGGCTCTAGATCTAGTTTTTTGGACTTAAATTCTTAATGCTATTGCGATATTTTAAATGAGAAAGAGAGTAGTTAGCACGATGTCGATTATGTGGTGTGTACTGTAGATAAACGTATGTAAAATCAAACTCCGTCGAAAATAAACGTTTCTGTAAAACTCTTTACTTTCATTTTTATGCATTAATTTGAGTTATTATCCATTGGCAGTTTATGATTATTTAAAGGCCAATATTAGAATATTTGAAACAGATTTAGAGTTATCCAAATGTGGTGAAAATTGCCAACAACACAACAGTGTTGCATTTTAATGACCCCTGAAGTGTGTCAGGGCCTGAAGATTTAAGAAGTTTCTCCAGTTATGATCAAGCCAGATTAATTTACCATGGAAAAGAAAGCGTTAATTTTGACATTGAGATTAAATCACGATCTCCATGATGAAACATTCGATGAACGTTTTGTCGTTTCCTTAATTTTTTATTGTAATTTCTCGAGTATGTTTGCGTTATTTGTGATAAGGATGTCGACGGTGAAACTATTCAAACTGTTAAAATCAGACTATGTACACACCAGCACAGAAATGTATATGTAACTTTCAAATGAATTATTTTCTTTTTTTTAATAATTGACCCCACTTATTGTATTTTTTTTCCTAGGGACATTATTCTGGGTAATGAATTTCCAACGTGTACGTTTACTGGTGCTTGAGTTCAGTAATTATCCGTTTTAATTTTCCGCCAAGCTGCTGCAGCTCTTCTCTTCTATATATTATATATATATAATCAATGGAGAGTATTGGGATCAATTACTTTCAGTGACGTCTGCTATTTCTCTCAACCTTTGCTGGTAGCCTCATTTTGAAGTTTATGTAGGATAGTAGCAGTTTTGGAAAACGAATTGCCAAAGAAGGAGAATTTAATATCGCAGACTAACAGTTGTTTTCTTATGGAGCATCAATTCATTAATGATTTTCAATCGTCTTCATGATGGTTACATTGGTAGTTCTATTTGCAACATGACAATTTTAGAAAAATGATTTCTGTTTATTTTAAATGCTGATGCTAGCAGTCAGTCACTTGTACAATAAGCGATATTTGCATCTGGATGTAATCGGGAGTGCCGTAAGTTGAACATCGTGCGTTGACTTGTAGCTCGGACTCAGATCCATGACGTTGCAGTGGAAATAGAATCCCGATACACTGCTGCGTATTACCAAAATAATTTAATCCGAATCTCGGAAGCAGCATTTTAAATCTGACCATAAAATAAATGGACATTTATATCCCACCTTTTGTAATAATTTCGTCCACAGTTGATTGTCACTCTTAAGCTACGAACCGCCCTTTGACCTCAAGAGTGTGCTCTTTTTTAACTATATTTTCGAAACTCAATTAGTAGGGATGGAAATGCCACGAAAAAAGAAGTACACGTATGTCGGGCACGCATTTCTTTTTTATTTCTAGAAGTTATGAATCTAAGAATGCTCGGGGAAATCAATTTAATGTGTTGACCTTTTAATGCCTTGAAATTTTATCCGCATCCTTTCTGTATCTTCCCCTAATTTCTATCCTTCGATGGTAGTCATTGATTCTCACTCTCCCGTTGGTTTCCATTGCGTAACATTGGTTGGTTACCTTTACTCTACCTGGGCGGCATTGAGTGTGCCTACCAGCCATCCCACCGTGTCACCTCTGTGTGGATTATAGTTGACTGCTATAATTCAAGCGGAAAGGCGAGCGAAGGACATTTATAAAAAGTAAGATATTTTTTTCATGACTGGAAATGAAAAATAAAACCACCTACCGTGGCAAATTTTTATTCCCATGGTTACGTAAGTCGTTTTTTATGCTTAATTTTAAAAGCATAATTCAGGCCACTCGGACTTAAATTTTCATAAGTTTGTCGAAAGAAAATGACTCAATTTATTTTGGCTCGGTTTCGGTCTGTACACTGTTAGGGAGGCAGAAGTTACGTAGAGTTGGAAAGGGAATTACTTTTGGAAAAATAGGTTGCGTTGCGTAGGAAACATTGCGTAGTTGGCCGAGAGTCGAAGTTAGTCTAGAATTGACTACTCTCGTTATGATGGCGCGCATCCGCGTGGAATCTTATATTAAAAGAGTCGCATCACCGATTACCGCTGTTGTCTTATCGAGTAAGTAATTATATATTCCCTGACTATTTTGCTATGACGAGTGAAGTACGTGACGGTAGTTGAATTCCTCAAATATTAGAGTTCCCTTGAGTGTTCGTAATCACTGGGAATTGTCCAGTTGAGACTTAACTGAAACGATATTCCATTTATCGATGCTCAGGTCGGTTTGAGGAGTGATGGTGGAGCTCACCTATGGATCTTGTGACGCCTAACCGTATTACTGATTCATTCTTTTCGGCCCCTCCCCCGAATCGTAACTAAGTCTTCGTTTACCTTACGAACGGTCGATTTCGGTCAGTCTTCGGTAATCCAGTCTCATTGGTCATCCCATTTTCCGCGGAGGTTTTTGAGTAACTTGTCCATCGTGCATTATTTTTTAGTTGCGCACCACCGCAGCACTTCAGCACAACGCGTTGCAATGGTCAAAAAACTTGTACGTGTGCTGGTTAGAAAACATTCATTATGTTTGGAGTAATATACAAGGCATAGGTGAAGTCGTGCGCTTAGAATAAATCGATATACTATGAATTCAGAAGGTTACCGTTATAGTACGATAAAAGTTATCGTTTTTGACCGATCGGCCTAAGTGGTTCTTTAATTTTCATGAAATGGTCATAGATTTCCATCTTTTGGGAGGGCTATTTCGGTTTTCATTTTCTTAAGTTATTATAATGACGGGTTATTATTATTATTATTTTCAATTATAATGACGGGTGACTGACTCTAGCAAACATTAAATAGTGATTGGAAGAATTTTATTATTCTTTTCGCTAATGAGTTTAAAATTACTGGTGAATATGTTGTCGAGTAAGGCGGTTTTGTAGTTTCTCTAGTTAACTTGGACAACTGATCAAAATTGTTCAGTGAGTTCCAATGTGCTTTGAAAATATTCTCAATAATACCTGTAACCAGTTCCTGTTGTGAAAGGCGTTTTTCCAAACTATCAATTGTTAAGAGTAAACTAAGAACGACTATGCCTCAAGATCGCCTGGAGTGCTTATTTTTCCATTCATAGAGCAAGGAACTGCAATTAATGTTAACTGTATGGATGTCATTGAAGAGTTTCAACTTTTTATTCCTGGTGAGAGGAGAATGTTGCTCTAAAGCGAGTTATTAAAGTAGGTTTATTAAGTTTGACTTTATAGCAATTAGGTAAAGATTGGTAGTGTGTTTTGTTTCATACTTACAAACATTTCAAGACATTTCTTTGCGAAACATACGTACGTAAACAAATATTATTTTTATTACCCTAATGTTGTTCGTTCAACTTTTATTTTTCATATATGCAAACATGTTACAAATTTATTTTATACCATTTTTTCCCGCTATTTTTGATAGTCAAAACAATTCCAGGTACCACCTAATAAAAAGGTCTGCGCACGCCTATGAGCGGATATGAATGCATTTGGTGATAAGTCTCATTTCCATTAGCAGAAAATGTTTTTGTGCTCCAGTTGTAAATTGATTCAAATTCTTGTCTTTTGTCATGAATCATTTTCGGGTTGAACGTTTACTCCATCCAGGTGCGGCTGCAGATAATGGAGATTGGTTCCGATGGTTATTCTAAGTCCGTGGTTCCGATGAAACGAAATGAGACGGACGAATTCGTTATTCCTCACGTGTCTTCACCACTCGCTGCCCTATCGCTCATCTCGTCGCGAAAGGACGCACCTGTGCGCCTCTCACTGGGTTTGCAGTTGAAATCCACTTCCTTTGCTATTCACTCATCGTAATCATAATAGACGATCGACTGTATTGTATAATCGTTGCTTCACAAGACGGCTTAAAACCAATGTTATTGTTTCCCCCTTCAACTCTTCATGGGAAGTTTCTATCTCTAAGGATGTGAGAAGTTTACACCTGAGGATGTGTAAGTTTAAATTTAACAGAATTATACTATCCGTTTACGTTTTTTGTTGTATCAATTTCGTATAAATTTCGTGCGACCTTCATTGTTTATTTATTTTTAATGAAATAAATTTATCAATATATTATTAAATGCTATGTGTTACGCTTTTAAGTTATTGTGAAGTGGTCCTCCGATGATGATACGCGGAAAAATTCTTGTAACGGCGAGTGGTGTTTTCAATCTTAAAGCTTTTCGTCGCCTGTTCGTGCAGGTGATGTTTAAAGTTAGTGGAGCCCTGTGTTTCTTTTTACGTGTTCCCCTTTAACTGGTGAAAGATGGGATTAGTGCCAGTTCTTTTTTCATACATTTTAGAGGCCAGTCCTTGGATTCATCTCCTTTATTATGAACTGGAATTCTTTCTTTTGCGGTTGAACGACCTTCACGCTAAAGGTTTTGCGCAACCATGATCTCCCGATCTCTTAATTTGTTACTTCTGGCATTCCAAACCATTGAGTACGAGGGAAAGTCCGGAAGTGGATTATTGACGGGGCTAGTTGGTATTGATGCCGTTGAAGTATGCATGTAAATGTAAAAATAAATGAAAAATTTGGTTTTCGTTCTTAAGGTTGCAACGGAATGTAAAACGACTTCGATGCCTCGACTCTTAATCGATGGTAGTCCTTACTAGTGAAGCGCTATCGGGAGAAGGGAATAGTTTTTCTCGCCGATAACACCCGTAAAAACAAACTCTTTCCAAGCTCGGGTGAGACAATTGAGAAAATTGAACGAAACAAGTATTATCAATCAGTAACTTAACTATCAATATATTTCACACATAAAACCAACCAAGTTACAAGCAATTTACCCATAAGTCGAGTGCCAGGCGACCGTAATGAGAGTTTCCACTCAAAAATTATTAAAGTATACAAGTACGAGAGGTTGAGCTCTCTAAGTACAAAATGACTGAAAGTAAGAAGTTTCACACAAAGGTGTTGCTCGGTCGCCGTCTCGACTGCATAAAAAAGAGCGTTCTGAGGGATGAGTCGGGTGAGGAGGGGGTCTGTCGGCAGGGACGAGGTGGAATGGGTAAGCTTCGGATATAGGCGATTGGTAGCCTTGGAGGGGAGGAAATAATGGAATGGGTGATAGATGGGGTGGCAGTTTTCAATTGGAGCGCCAGGAACTATTTTCTGGCTTCGGCCGCAGAATACAGGATCTCAGCCTTTGTGCCTTGGTCAGAATGACCGCATTTTTGGAATCCATCCTCTCTTCAGGGGATATATAAACAATGCAGGATCTGGTGAGGTAAAGGCTCGGCGAAAGGCGTGGCGGAAGTCGTGGCAGAAGTTTCTGGCAGGATTCACTGCATTTTGGAGTCTTGGGCATTTTGGCCGTCGTTGGCGCACAAGTCATTCGGCTAAGTCCGGAGGGTAAACAGTCCGAAGAGGGGAAACTGTCCAAAGAGGGGAATTTGGCAAAAAAAAAGGGGTGGGGGTGTATGAAAAATGCCACACCAGACAGTGCCTCAGAGATATGTTACAATGGTGGGAAAAAGTTTGGCCGCCCCTATAAAGATTCAAGATGGGGGAATATGATTGAGAAGTCGTTCTTCACAAACGAAATTCGAATGCATCGATAAATGCCTGATTCCGCTTGAAAATAAATATTTTTAGGATTGTAAAAATTCACGTTTTACGATAGAGAACGAAATGTGCGTTAAAAATAAAAAAATCGTCAAAATGCACGATTTCGCAGTTGCGGGTTCTGCATGTTCTTACTTATTAATGTTGGGTCAGTGCCGGTTAGCACGATTTCAAAATGGCTTTCGGAGTGAATTCCTATTTATGGTAATACAATTTTAGGTAAGCATACTGTAATTCCGGGTGGTGAATATTTTTACTGTGATTCTTTTTGAGCCATTAACCCGCGCTGAGAACTCATTCTGAATGTTTTTGACCCTGTGAGCGGTTTCAGTATCGTATTCGTAACTGAAGGTATTGGTCTATAACCTATACTCTAGGAGTGCGTTGCAATATTTGCATTAATACGCTTAATGGCTACATGTAGTTATGCATCTGGACATTGCGGATTAAATCAAATATCTGGGAATTGCAATAACTTCAGACTTATCGTGACGAAAATATGTATGAATCATTTTAGGCTCTACATTAAAGAGATGTGGATGCGTAAAGCGAATAGCTGGGACGGCATCGGACGGACAAGTATTAGAGATATGCTATATCACTCTAGGTAGGCCACATGAGTACGCAGGAAAGCCACACGTTTTGTCAAAAGCTGCCATGAGCTAAGAGAAAGTAAAACCCGGAAGAAAGCTTCAAATATTTGTGATAAAACCATCGGAATGACTGAGTTGGGTTCCTCTGGAGACCCTAAGGTTACACGGGGCTCTCCGGGAGCTTGTCGATGTTGATTATGCTAAAAAAGAGTTCGTTAACAGTGATCACAAAATATTCTTAGAAGACTTCTCCCTTGGTCTCGGTCGGTCTGCAGGCTAGTTACTGACAAAGAATTTACGATACGTCTACGAAGCGCACATATTTACGCATTTCGATACGATGACAGCGGTATGAGGGAGCATTATGCGAATAAATTGAAGATGCGGAGTTTTTAGGAATTCATCGATTTTCTAGATTTGAACCGGCTCCTGGTCTACATTGTGCAATGCGAAACAGAGACGACGAGTTAGACTCTTAACACCACCTGTCCCTGACGGTTATTCCTCAGACGATATTTAGTATTGATTTGGATGAATATTGAGTTCACTATTAGTACAGGATAGATAGGTTTTAACCCGGAATTTTATAATTACTAAACAATTTCTTGATCAGTATGTTCATACTCCCCTGGAGGTGTCGTGAAAAAAGTCCCACTCGTTCCTAGGTGGGACAACCCGAAATATCCTGGCATTTCTGGAATGTCCTTGGAACTTGGATTTTACGGCAAAAATTTTACCTGCATTCGTGGCTATTTTTTGTTTGGCTTCAAATCTACCTCCGATAATGTTAGAAATAGGTAATTTAGTAACCTATAAAATTCAAAATTCCTGGAATTTTAGTCCCTAGAATTCCCTGAAATAACCCTGGAATCGTCGTAGATTCGTGAAAAATAGGTGTAGTAGGCAAACCTTTTTTTCCCTTCTGTTAAGCTTACAGTGCTGGCGATACGCCATGTTGCAAATTGTGATACAAGCAAGCCGCTAGGTACAATTATTTTTTGGACCTGTTTGGCCCATTTGGCTTGAAGTACACATTGATTTCACCGTGCAGGCTCAAATTTGGGGGGGGGGGGGGGGAGAGAGGAAGGGAGAAAAGTGAAAAAAAATGCTTTGAAAATTGTGTCAACGAGCTATAGATGGGTTTTAAGTGTCGATTTCATTTGGTTCGAACCCAATAAATTATGTGCAGCAAAAAGATTTATCCCTCTAACGATCGGTAGTCAAAGTATCACCGCCATATTGGAAAATGGCGGCCTGAATGAGTGATTTGCCCCGGTAGTCAACATGCCCATACTGGGGGTCTTCTCCGGGGTTTCTGGGGTCGCTGATTGCGTCTGTAGCACCAAAATACACTTTTTGATCAATCCAACTGTGTTTGGGGATACACTATCATAATGTTTGTAATTAGTTTTAAAATGTTAAAGAAATCGCGAGTATTTTCGAGGAAAACCACAGGCCTACTTTGCCAGCCGATATTTTCTTCTTTCGCCTTGGCCAAAACCAGACGGCTGTGAAGTTATTTCCATGATTCGATTGTATGATACATTAATCCCTGCTTTGTGAATCTGATCAATCACCTATTTCCCTCTATTCCGTCCATAACCGGATAAATCCGTATAGAGAGGTAATGGGAACTCAAGGATCTTTTTATGAACAACAATTTCTCCTTTCGGCACTTTGGAGTGGTGATTGGACATTATTAATTGAAAGATTATGATAACTGGCTTGGTGAACCCACAATTCGTCATTACTGAAGACCCATTAATTAAGGTATTCACAGCTGCAAGTAGAGGACTTGGGACGCTCTTCTCATCACAATACCTTGTAAATGCACCATCAAAATTTAATTTTGAATCTAATATAAAGCCGTTACACTTATATTGTATACTCATCGAAGATACACCTGTGTGCCGAATTTGAAGGAAATCTGATGGGTGTAATTTGGTGAAAATTCGATTGGCAGATCCCACCCAAACAACAGAAACTCAAGTTACATAAAACCATGTCATATTTCATTCATGTATTCTACCAGCTGATTGGTAGGTTCTTGGACAGTCCCCATTCTGCATCCCAACCTCATAGACATTGTCTCGCCTTCCCTCATAAGGATGGCGCGCTATTAGATCCCGCTTCAATTCTTCATATCTTCTACCTCCTCTCATTCCTCTCAAAAACTCCTCCATCCATCTCTTCTGCCTTATCCGAACGTCTGCCACAAGCTTCCTCTCCTCTCCGACTATATCCAATACCTCCTCGATCGTCTTCCTCGCCATCCAGATCACCTTCTCCATCCTTCTCCAAACCCACATCTCGAACGTCTCAAGTCTACGCACATCCTCCCTTCCCAATGACCAAGTTTTCGACCCATATAGCGCCACGCTCCATATTAAATTTTTCACTAGCCTCTTCTTTACGTCTCTTCTCAGGCCCCCCTCATCAATTCCCTTCTCTTCGAAAATGCTTCTTTTGCGTGCGCAATTCTGCATCTAATGTCCTTACCATTAAACCCATTCCCCTCCAAAATACTACCCAGATACGTAAACTGCTCGACCTGCTCTATCTTCTGCCCTCCCACCCTTATATTCAGCCCCGCCTTCTTACTTCTAGAAAATCTCATTACTTTCGTTTTCTTGTGATTGATCTTCATCCCATACTTTTTGCACTGCACCTCTAACGCATTCACCATTGACTGTAACCCTTTTGCAGACTGACTAACCAATGCTTGATCATCTGCAAATCTCACTGATTTTATCAGCTCACCTCCTACCTTTATTCCTATCTCATCCCCCCATGCCTCCCTCACCATTTCTTCTGAATACACGTTAAAAAGCAGCGGCGTTAGCGGGCGCCCCTGCCGCACTCCCCGTCCTATCGTGGCCTATCCCGATTCTCCATTGGCTACCCTAACCTGCGCCGTCTGGTTCATATACAAATTCCGAATCAGACGCCTGTCCCTGCAATCGACCCCTAATTTATTCAACACTCCCATTAATTACGTCCATTCCACCAGATCAAACGCCTTCTCGAAATCTACGAAGCATGCAAAAACATCCTGCCCATAACTAGGTTTCTTTCTACTAGCGTCCTCATCACCGCTATAGCGTCTCGCGTTCCCGTCCCTCTCCTAAACTCGAACTGGTCTTTACCCAGGTATTCCTTTGCCCTCTTCTCTAGCCTTCTGTTTATAATTCTCAGGTCTTCGCAAAGTCTTCCGGCCACACTCCATCCTCATAAATCCTACGAATAAGCGCAAAAAGTTTTCCTCTTCCGTTCTTCCCCATGCTCTTTAAAAACTCTGCGGGTATGTCATCTATTCCCACCGCCTTATTCCTTTTCATGTCTCGTAGAGCTTTTTCGATTTCGCTATCTAGGATACCTGGTCCGATGCCGTATCTGTCGATATCGTCTTCCCTTTCAATATCTAAGATATTGGGCCTTATTTCTTTACCATACAGCTCTTCAGCATACTCCTTCCACCTCTCCTGGATCTCTTTCGGCTCTACGATCACCTTTCCCGTCTTGTCTGTTATTGCTGTAATTCCCCTTCCCTTATTACCACCTGTCAGTTACTTTACTTTCCTATATAATGCATCTGCTCTTACCTCTTTTTGGTAGTTCTCTAACGAGTCGCTCTGTTCTTTCCACCACGCCTCTCTTGCTTTCTTTGTTTCTCTTCTAAGCCTGTTATTTAATTCTCGGTATTTTCTTTTACCTAGCTCTGAGTTTACGCTCTTCCATTTCCTTCTCTCCTCCATTTCCCTTATTATATCCTTCGTGATCCACGGTTTTCTAATTTTAGTTGCACTGACTACGCCTACCGTTGCTTTCGCCGCTTCTACAATTCCATTTTTCAGACTTCCCCATTCATCTTCCACTGATCTAACTCCATGATCCTCACCCATTATCTCATCTAACTTCTCTCGATACCACTTCTTCATTGCCCCTGTTAATGCCTCGGTATTCCACTTTCATACCCTCCCATTCTTATAAGATATATAATCTATCTGGAACCTATATGTGTCTCCCGGCTTCTTCCAAGTGTACCTACGTCGAGGATGATGTCTGAACTTTGTATTCGTAATTACTAGGTTATTTCTACGGCAAAACTCCACAGCTTTCTCACCGCGGTCGTTTCTCCTTCCTAGCCCGTAATCCCTCTTCCTTCACCAATCACCGCGTTCCAATCCCCCATTACTACTATGTTGCCGCGAGACGAGACTTGAGCCAGTCTCGTCTCAGTCTCGTTTTATGAACTCGGGTATCGTCTAGAGTCTCGTCTCGTGAACCCCAGTCTCGTCTCGGTCTCGAGTTTCGGACGAGACTCTCGTCTCGTTTCCCCCAAAATAAATTTAGCACCATAAAAAGCTGTTTCCTTTGCGTACTTAATCGCTGAATCGTACCGAAAAATAGGAAAGCCATTTAAAATATAAATTTTAAATATATATCGATCTGGACACCAATTACATCAAACTGCTAGTAAAATCATTGATTTTATTGATACTCAATTAATAGACTAGTAACATAAAACAAAAAATTTCTAAAAAGGGAATGTAGACACAAATTTACTGCAGAGAAATCCACAGAAGGTTTAAGAAAATAATCTCAAAAATAATGTGAGTGGTATAAGAGATAATTTTCGCTTTAATAAAGTAGTTTAAATAATTTTCAGAAATAAAGAAGTTTAATTAACATATGTTTTTTATATGACTGGCCAAATTGCACGTCACCCACTAGTTCACACAGAGTAAACTTCTTGCTGATTCGTGACCCAAGCGGTTTTTATGCTTCCTTATTGTCAAGGCTGCTCTTGAGAACAACCTTTCCGCTGGAACAGATGTAGTGGGATTACTGAGGAAGTCTCTCGCCAATTTTGATAGCACTGGAAAAGTTGCCTCATTTGCCTTCCACCATGTCAATATGTTTACATCACTAGGGGAACTCGGCAGTTGACGATAGTCTTCAAGTTCTTTCCTCCATTTTTCATGCTGGGATTATAGACTAGGAGAAAATATATGAAAACCATTAGGTCTTAACAGAAAAAGGGTTAAATTTCTATTTAAAAGCAAAAAAAAAATTAAATAAAAGTTCTGAGACTAATTGAACTTCTCTCTTAGGTCAAAATAGTTAAGGTAAGTGAAATTAGTCGAAAAGGAGAAAATACCTGCCAGTACTGGGTCTTGACTGCTTATAGAGAGAATATACATCTAGAAGGTCTTCCTTGTCACTTTCTACCAAAACAGACCTCTCAAGATTCTCTAGATCCATTGATTGAGCGGACTGTATTTGAGTGGGATACCTTTCGTAATAGACTTTGAACATTTCCTCAAATTTAAATAGGGACTTTTCCTGCATCTCTTTTCCCCATGGCGTCATGGAGAAAGTTTCACATTTATGACGTGGATCTAATATTAATACAGCGCAATAAATCCAGTTTGTCAGGCGGTAGTGCTTTAGCATCTTGTTCCGAGCAGCTTGATAGGCAAGTAACAGTTTTTCATCACCTTCATTCCTTCCAGGCTTGTCGTCCAGTATTTCCATCATTTCCATCAGTATTTCCATCATTTTTTCCATTTAACTTGCTGTTATCCAACAGCAAGTTAAATGGAACGGTAACGAGTGGAAGGGTGACGTTATTTTCTTCTCCTAATTTATTCGTCAGAACTTTAAAGTTTTTTTAAAACTTTGTGAACATTTTCAAGCAGTGTCCATTCTGATCCAGTGATTTTGAGGCGCTTCAGGTCACTTATACTATCGCATAGGATTGAAATACCTCTCTTCACATTAAGTGCTGTTCCAATCATATCGTCTGTTGAATTCCACCTAGTTGGGACGTCTATTACAAGGTTCAGTGATGGCTCCCCTGCAGCTTCGCAAGCGCTACGGAATTTATTTCGTAACTGCTCACTTTTTTTAATTTTTTAAATTAGAGATCTTATTTTGGCAATTGAAGTTTTATTTTCTTCTTCAAAATCAAAATCCTCGTCGTCACTGTCAATTAATAAAGCTGGTCTTCAGAAACCCCGTCCTCCAGAGACAACGTTCTTAATAGATCCTGTACTGCAAGGTTTAGTACATGGGCTATGCTTCTAAAATGCTGATCAGTGCTATCAAAACTTAGTGCTTTAGCCATTTAAGCTAAAGAACTCGGCCGCAAATCGAGGGATCCGGGTTCGAATCCCGGTCTGGGCGAATGATTTTTCCTCTCAGGAATTTCGCACAAGTCTGCAAATAGATTTTTTCGACAGGTTTCTGGCCCCTTTTAGAATAGACTGCATGCTGCTGAAATAAGATTACCTGCCGCTAACAGGTGTTTCTGGAGAAAATATGATGAATGGAGTTGGAATGAGTGGCTCATGAATAAATGCCAGTCAGATGATCCAGTAGTGGACTTAGTTGCGTTTTTCCCTCGAACTCGGGCCCATATGGAAGAAAGCCGTGACACTTTTCCCGCATTCTCTCTATAGTTTCAGAAAATAATTGCGTCATTTGGATCCCGAACATCAGTCGGACCAATTGGAACCTTTTCACGTCCATAAAAATATGAAAATAGCATGAGATACTACTACGAGATAAAAAAGAGCTTAAACAATAAATAATATCACTTCGACTCAGGCAAATTAACACTAGCTACCTATATAAATCGGACCATTTAATATCATAATAATGTAAAAATAATGTATAAGCGTAACTACGATTGCAACTTATCAAATACATAATAAGCACAATAAGGACGGTTTCTGATCATCATCAGCAGTCATAAAGCTAGAGATTGGTTTACTGCAGTTTTCTCCACTTCACTCTCCTCTCTCTTCGCTTCATTTCTACTTATGAGATTTCACTTTGGCGTCCGTAATAATGTAACACCTGATGTGTTCCATTCTTGATCGTCCTCGGTGATTCTCCTTATTCATTTCCCCTTACTTAGTTTTCGATAGCCTGTTCTGTTGCAAATGTGCCCAGTAAGTTAGTTTTCTCTTCTCAGAGTTTTTATGACATTTTATCTCCTACCATTCGCAGGACATCTTCAGTGTTGATTATCTCCTTCCATTTGATCTTAGACTTCTTTCAATAACACCCCTTTACCACTTCTTTCAACCTGCTTCGTTGTTCTGCTGGAGTAATCGTCCAAGCTTCACTGCCGTGTAAGAGCATGCTCCGAGTGCATGTTTTAAGGAAGTGCTTTGTAACATAAAACCTTGTGTTACTGGCTGTTGGTTGACTTCTTCTGGTAGAATACCTTCTTGGGCTGCGCTACACTGCTCATTATAATTTCTTATTTCTTCCATCGCTAGTGATCTTCCTTCTCAGATGGCTAACTTCTTTCTTCTAAGTTTGACGGTGTCTCTTTTCCTTGATTACTCCCGCTAGTCATTATTTTGTTTTTCCTTAATACATAGTAATCTTTAGTTTATTTATCTTTAGAGTTTTATCCATGCGGTGCATAGATCTTCTCTCTGATCCACCACAATTGCTCTGTTATCAGCAAAGCGGACATGCATAGTGTGTCTCCATACATATAATTTATCCTTTCTTTCATATACCGCTTTTTCATAGAAAGTATTGAAAATTATTTGTGATGGAGCTCATCCTTGCCGCACTCATTCGGGATTCGAAATTTAGGCAAAAATTATATTTATATGTTTTTTTTTAGAATCTTTGACATGGCGTGACACGTATACGCATACGTACACGCATATTTGTCAGAAACCATTATAATTAAATGAAATATATTATTTCGCGTCAGAAGAAATCTGTACAAATGTATTCGAGAAATTACGGAATATATCTCGTGTGCCATAAGGCTGCAAAAAAGCAATTACATAAAATTATTTTTTTTAAATTTTTTACTCTACAGATCTATATAGATTCTAATTAGAACACATGCTCAGAGGTTCACGGAAATTTCTACGTACCAAGTCAAAAATCGCTCCAACCACCTGAAGTGTTAGAGGTGACACTCTTCATTTAATGTGAATTGTTATGTATTTCAATTCACAAACCGTATCTTTCCTTGGCAGAGCCATAAATTTCAAAGGGTCTCCTGGAAAGAATTGCAAACGCTTTTTGTGGGCCAAATTCCCTTTGTTCACTACGGGGAGTTACTTCAAATTTGATTTAAAACGCGTAGTCTAAGTATCATAGTAGAAAACGCCTGCAATATGTGTCCGAGTACTTGGATAGAACGGTTGGTTCGCACAGTTTCTGGATGATTTCAATACTAAGACGATTCATATGAGGTTTAGTTCGTGGTAGGAGTGGATGGTGTAACGTTTGATTCTCCCTTTGGCCCTCAGGGTCTTGACAGCTCACGGATTCCCTAGGAGCTTACTTTTTATTTTTACTCGTAGGTTTAGGCTGAATTTCCGGTGAAACATGTCAAGAGTACTCTTTGAGGGCTAATTGGAAATCCCTGCTTACAAGGTCGCTCTAACCCTGGTATAGGGACATTGCCTGCTTAGCAGTTCGTCCCACCAGGCGTGCGTGCTCTGCACGCCCGCCGGTGGAAACGTTTCCTGGGTTTTAATGAAAAATGTTGCTGATCTTTTAAGTTCCTCCAACATTGGCAACCATGACTTTTAGCTGGCTTGTCTTTCAAGACGGAAGCGGATGGAAGTGAGGGGTCTCAGAAAAATGGTCGGGTTCATTGTCTCTCCCCTAAGGGCCCTCGGTGGGCCTTTGTGCCACAGAAAAGTGGGAATGGGGAGAAGGATGTATGTGTGTACCCTCGGTGGCCTGGCCTCTTTCCTTCCGTTGCTGATCCCTGGGTTCATGCGAAAACTCGCAAAAAATAACTTTCGTGGGCCTGAAGAGAAGATTCCGTCCCTTTGTGCGTTGTCATTTGGTAGCTGAAGCCCACGTAAAGCAGTCTCGTGAAGCAATTCATTCGACTGCATCGTGTGAACGTTTTAAATGCACAGGTAGGAGTGTACAAGTAGCTTCTGCTTGTATCGAGTCTCTAAAAATACTATTCTTTACTTTATTTAAAAAATACGACGATTCCGAGCTTACCTTGCATTCTCTCTCCTAACATTTTTTTCACTGTCCCATTACCTCTCAAAATCGACATTAACTCCCTCGCTTTCTTCCTATTCTAATATCTTCGAGTAATTGTTTTCAAATATACATTCTTACATAACATATGATGAGATACATGCATACGAGGGTTATCAAAAAAGTAAGTTCCCCTAAATTTCATATCCAAGCGCAAGCAACGGAGGCAGTTACCGCGTGCATGGCATTTTATTTTGGGTGTAGTGGCAGCGTTCACATCACGTTCGGTGGCCGTAAACCGCTCAAACGTCAGTAGCGAGCCAATCGTTTCGTTTTGCCACCAGTTTTTAAATACGCCTGGTTGTTCGCCAAAAAAATGATCGGCTGCGGAAATCTATCGTCAGTTATGCGGTTTCGGGGTGGGCGATTCGTGAGGGTGTATTGATATTCACGGATGAAGGTATTCGTTGGGGCGGGGGATTCGCGGGAAAGAAGGCTTTATTTGAAGATTGTAGATCATTATATATTCAGTAAAACATTGGGTAGCAGTTTATGGTACATGCATAAGTAAATCAGTTCAACAAATTGCGAAAGAAAAAATATCATACGAAAACTGAAATAGATTTTCCAGATTGAAGAAGGATACGTGGGGAGTAGGCTGGTGAGGAGACTAGAGCTTTCAGAGAGCCCAGGTTCAAATCCGGGCTGGGACAGAGATTTTTCTGTGGAATTTAGGTCTGTATTGGGTGCTATATACATGATGAGTCAACTAAATTCGTGGTCGACCAGGCATTGGTGAGTTTATTATCGGAAAGATTGTAAGCATTAGTAAATACATTAGAAAAGCAGGGCGGGAAATACGGAATGAAGATAAATAATAAAAAACTAAGTAATTGATGTAGAATAGTGCTAGCGAAGGAAGCGTTGAACAATAGGAGGGAGCTGATGACGGTGGCCTTGGGTATGGGGTGAGTTTTCGGAGGAGATTAGGAGGATAAGGAGCAGTTGGTTGGAAGAAATAATGAGTTGAGAAAGGTTGATGAAGGCCTTAATATAGGGTAGGATGTCAGGAGGAGGGAGTCAGCGGGAATGAGGAAGGAAGAGAATAGGTGTGACGGGACGGAATGATGAGAGGTACGTATGCTGTGACGAAAGGAGAAAATGTAGGTAGATAGGGGTCTTCATCTGTAAACTTCTGGAGGATTCCATTTAAACCTACTGGTAGATTACCCTAATAATAATCATGCAAATCTGTCTCACTGGTTAAAATACAAGTGGAGAGGTACGGTCAATGAAGTGTAGAATAGAAGAACGTTCCATGAATGCAAATATACTTCCGTACAAGTTTTATTGGCATCCTAAATAGGGAAAGTAGTCTTCCTGTAATATAATCGCATTCTTTTGCAAAAAACGACAACGTCGCATTTATTTCGCGTTTATCGCAAATGCTATAAATCACCATCTATATTTATAACTCTCCATGTACGTTCTACAAAAACTAAAATAAAATATTTTTGTGCAACGTATCCTAGAACGTTTAATTAATAATGCATTGAAGTAAATTCTAATCAGAGCTTTTATTCTCCACGATTCACCATAGTAAATATGCTTACCGCCGGCAAACAGCGATCAGTTCTTTTATTTGATTTTTAAATGAGCATATTCGATGGAAATATTCATGAACCACTTATGTTAACAAACTATTCGCAATTTTATTGGCTCCTTGAATTGGTCCACCAATTTTCGGTCTGAGAAATCCTTGTATTCATATAAGTACATTTGCTGGCCATGAAAATGTGAAATTTAAAAAAGTTCATAATCACTTATATACTGTCAACTCAATTCAAAGAAAATACTTAAGTTTGATTCCCCTAGTTCCTCCCCTCGATGACGTGTCAGTGGTGCAAACAAATGTTACGTCGCCGCTGTGATAAATCTGAGAATATCTACGTTCTAGTTTTCCTCTGTTTTAAATCTGATAGCAAGTACGCATGCAACACATCTACACTTTACTTTGGCTGGTCGCTTATATTTCTGCTCAGATCTAAGAGAAAATCAAGTTCGAGCTTATTTTCAACTAGTATGTTTCACAATCTTGGTCCCGGGACCCTGAGCCGAGAGCTTGAGCATGCCTGAGTCATCATCGTGCCGGTGAGTTCAGTTCATTCAGCGTAAAGCATAAAGCTGCGGGATTTAAATATCATTGACAGGGAGTAGTCTGAAATAGAAGAACGGGAAGCTATGTTCCTGGCGTGTGTTTAACTTGCTGCACGGGGGTTACTTAGTGGGCTCCGGTGACCACGGGCCGCTAACGTGAGTAGTGATGGACTTCATTAATTCGCCCGCACAGCTTACTCGCACTTTTGGAGTGCTAGTTTCAGTGAACTGGGTCTCTGCCTCGTGAAGGTTTTCCTCGCGCTGGGGGAGGTAGCAATGAGAGATGCTCTTCGAGCATAATTTCTTCGGGTTCTCTGGACAAAATGCATCGCGAATGTTTTTTCCGAAATCTTTTCATTTTCAGGTGATAAAGGTAGTTGGAGCGAAAAATCATTTCACCTACAATTTTATGAATTTTACCTCATTTTAAAGAAAAAATCATCTTTCCAATGAGATCAAAATATTAACCCCTTGACGAATTACTTTCCGAGCAATATGCCGAGAATACAGGTTGTTTTACATGGGATACATTTTACATAGTACAATAAGAAAATACTAGCAGTTTTACATGGGATTGATTACGGCTGTGAGCTTCAGAGGGAGAATGTTGAAAAACTTGAGAATTTCTAACACCTTGATTTCGTCAAAAAACCAATGATGTGTATTTTGTATGTTTTATCAACTATTTATAAAAAAATAATCTATTGCCGCAGTAATGTTTACAGAATCGCAAAAAAGCCTGCTGTTTTGAAGGCTTTTTAGACGTAGGTACGTCGTGAAAAAATGAGTCATGTTTGAGACTTGTGATTGTATTCATTTAATTACTGAGAATATTTGTCATACATAACTATATTATGGCACCATTAATATTAAAATATTTACTTCATACTTCTTGCAGACGTTGAGATTAAAATATCAGTCGAATATGGTCTCCATTATGACTAGGGAAATATTTCGCTCAAACTACCTTAAGACACTTCAATTGGTAGAAAAATGTTCCTTTTTTCATAAATCGAGTAAAATAAAATATCGGTGCAACTGGTCATCATATATCAATAATAAGTCTGTACTCTATCAATTATTCCACTGTTGAAATAAAGTTGAATTTCAACGAAATGGTGATGTAACTGGATAAAACCTGACCGGGACTTGAGAGATAAACATTCGAAAGCTGGTGAAGCCATGTACCTAAGTTTTTACTGTGAATTTATGTATATTGGTGTTGCCGTGTCTGTTTGCTGATTTTGATTGGATAGTCCTTCGAAATTCCCTAGTTCAAAAAATACTTTCCTTCACTTCTGCTATATAAGTTATAATTAAGTAGTCAGTTGAACTGACAAAAGCAAGGCTTATGGATGAGGAGGAAAACTTCATTAAATCTTTGTAAATATTTTTCTTTTTGATTTTTTATTTAAAAAATCTTCAAGTGAATCCGTTTTTCAATATTTTTTTATTTCGCGTAGAAAAGAAGTGCACACATCCTACCAACAATGTATGAATTTACAATCCCCTGTTCCGACACAAGGGGGGTAGTAACTTCTAAGAATCTCTCTCTCTTGGTTTAGAAAATAATTATTAACTATCACCTTTGCCTTTTTCTTTTTTATCCATTTCTTTAATGCTGTCTTTTTAATCGTCCCTCAATATCCTCGTTATCATAGTTAAATCATAATCGGATGATTGCTGTGCTGTCAATTACTTTGAATACGTCGTCATAATTAGTCTGTACTCCGGAATGCACCCGTACATTTCATTCTTTGTATCATCTACATCTACATATTACCCTGCGAGCCACCTCTAGGGTGTTTGGCAGGGGGTGACAAGTCACCAAAATGCAGCATGCAAGCGGACCGCGACATGCACACCGCACGGTCATGAACATTAAGTATACTAACCAATTCCATCATTAACTAAAAACCATCATGCAGCATGCAAGAGAATCCCCACATGCACGCCACACATGTACGATGACACATAATATTCTACATGCTACTTAAGAGGGCAATCTGCCTATGAAGCTAGAACATGCAAAACATGCTGTTAGAATCACCATAAAACTCCGCAAACATGCTTTAAGAAATACATAAGTTAGTAAGCTACACTACCAGTCAACTAATCTATTTCTAAGTCCTTACACAGCCGTTATAGTCTCTTAACGCTCGCGGAAAAAACGACATTTTGAATCTATCTGTTCTACAGTCTATCTCTCTTATTTTATTTTTATGATCTAATCTACCATAGTACGTTGGCGGTCGTAAAATATGATCAACTTCGTCGGAAAATAAACTACTCATGAATTTACATAATAGATTTAGTCTTGTTTTCAATCTACGGTCTGACAGTGATTCCCATCCGAGTTGTTCTAAGAGGTCAGTAACTTTAACAAGACTATCGTAACGGCTTTTCACGTACCTGGCTGCTCTTCTCTGTACACGTTCTAACTCTGTTTTTAAGCCTGTTTCATGAGGATCCCAAACACTGGAAGCATATTCTAAATGGGGTCTAACGAGGGAGAAGTAGCTTATTTCTCTCACTTTGTCGTCGCACTTGCCTAGAATTCTTTTAACAAATCCCAATTTACTGTTAGCTTGACCTGTTATTTCCCGAATATGTTTATTCCACGATAGATCATTATTGAGCCTAACTCCGAGATATTTTACGGATTCTACCGTCTCTAATTGGGTATCCTGAATGAAATAGCTCTGTTGTGGGGAGTTATTTTTCCCCCAGAATTTCATTACTACGCATTTTTTCAAATTTAACTCTAGCTGCCACGCATCGCACCATGCTTGGATTGCAGTAAGGTCGTTCGTTAGTTTATCCTTATCTTCACTGCTACGGATTTCCCTGTATACTACAGCGTCGTCTGCAAATAATCGAAGTTTACTGTCTATTATGTCACCAATATCGTTGATATAGAGTAGGAAGAGGAGTGGGCCTATGACACTACCCTGAGGGACGCCAGATGTGACTCTAACTTCGTTGGAGGCTACGCCGTCTAATACTACTCTTTGCACGCGATCGCTCAAAAGTTCTCTGATCCAGGAAATTACATCATCGTCTAGGCCGTATGATTTTAGTTTTACTAATAACTTATCGTGGGGCACTTTATCAAATGCTTTTTTGAAATCAAGAAAAATCGCGTCCACTGGAATGTTGTCCTCTCCGGAGACTAAAATATCGTGGGCAAACAGCGTAACTGAGTTTCGCATGATCTACCTTTCCTGAATCCGTGTTGAGTTCTCATTAACAAGTTATGCGTGTCTAGGTGTTTCATTACTGAGCTGACAACAATGTGTTCAAGGATTTTGCATGAAATGGACGTTAAAGATATCGGTCTGTAATTACATGGCTGTTCCTTGTCTCCACTTTTGAATATGGGCGTTACATTGGCAATTTTCCAGTCATTTGGTACTCCGTGTTGCTTTATGGATTTTGTGAATATTAGCTGCAAGTAGGGGGCAATTTCTGACGCTAGTTCTTTATACACGCGAGAAGGGATTTCGTCTGGACCAGGTGACTTATTTGGACTGAGCAATTTCAATAAAATTTCTATTCCGTGAGCACTAATATCAAGGGGAGGCATCTTTCGTATGCAGTGATTATCAACCGCCACGGATGAATTCTCAGATGACTCGGTGAACACGCTCTTGAAGTAGGAATTTAATAAATTGGCTTTATCGGAACTGTTTGTTAACACATCTCCATTATCGTTTCTTAGCGAACAAACGGTAGATCTTTTACCTTGAACTTCCCTAACATAGGACCAAAATGCTTTTGGGTCATCCCGTAACTGCTCTACAAGTGTTTTCCTTTTAAAATTCGTGAATGCATTTCTGAACGCTTCCTTTGTAGCGGCTTTAGACAACTTATATTTATTAATTATTAACTCTTGATCACTAGGAGACACATCATGAATGATTTTTTTCATCTTAGCATGGCACGCTCTCTGTCGCCTTAACGATTTTCTGACTTCCGCGTCATACCATCTCGGTTCGCTACCTTCTTTTTTTATTTTACTAGGGATATATCTTTTGATTCCTGAATTTATGAGCGAAAGAAAAACTTTCCAAGTCCCTTCTACATTTAACTCCATTACTGATTTTTGAAACACGGGAAAAGCATTTTTCAGATTACTCTTGAACCCATCAAAATCAGCCCTTTTAAATATGAAAACTTTTCGTTCTCGTTTAAAACTTTTTGCGATATTTAAAGAAAACTTAGCTGTTACTGCCCTATGATCACTGATTCCCTCGACGGTGCTCACATTTATTACCTGATGTGGTATATTTGTCGCTAACAAATCAAGAATATTTTCTCCTCTGTTAGGAGCGGAAGCTATTTGAAGCAATGCGTTTGATGAAAAAGCGTGCAGTAACGCCTCGCAGATGACTCTATCTCTCCCACCGGGTATGAAGCTATAGGTCTTCCAATCTATAGAGGGTTAGTTGAAATCTCCGCCTAATATCAGATTTCTATCAGGATATTTGGATACTATGCTGTTTATTTGGGTTTCAAAATCTAAAATTGATGTTATATCTGTGTTTGGTGGTCTATAGTACGAGCATACAAATATAGTTTTCGATTTAGGACATTTAATTGAACACCACACAGATTCAACGCTGGTCTCCGGTAAGGTTTCCGCTTGGCTGACAATTGAATTCTTTACAGCTACAAATACTCCGCCTCCAGCTCGGTTAACTCTATCTTTCCTATAAACGGTGAAAGATTTTGGGAAGACTTCACTGTCTGAATCATCATCTGTAAGCCAACTTTCTGTTCCTATAATGACGTTACACTTCGTACTATGAATTAAATGGTGGAATTCAGGAATCTTATTTCTTAAACTACGGCAATTAATTACTGCCACGACTATTACTTCATCACTAATATTATTGCAATTTGGGAGTATTTTCGATTCGCTCTTTCCGATTAATTTATTTTTAGGCCCTGTATTCCTACTTCCGGGCACTGCAGAATTTTTTATCTCACTTTTTAAATGACTTGAATCTACTGACCTCTGATTTCCCGTTTTTGTCTCACCAACTGACCTACTACCTTTCCTTCCATTGACATTATGACGCAGCTGACGTTTCCCATGCTTAAAGGTACTAAATGTTTTATTGGAAATTAGTGATGCTGAGCCTGACACGCTGCTTTTCCTTTCTATTAATCTATTCTGATTTCTGGAGGAACTTTTGTTACTAAAAACTTTAGAATTTACCCCTTTATTTATCGACCCATTATAAGCACTACACTCTGGCCTTCTCTCTACTCTAAAAAAGACCTACAGTGCTCAAATATACTACTCGCTACACATCTAGCTGACTCGGCCGTGTAGTGGACTCCCGAACGGTTCAGAGGGGTCCGACACGATCGGAGCGAAATGACTACGCGAAATATCAACGCGATATCAAATGACTACGGAGCGTGGTGGCCTAGTGGGTAGAGCGCTGGGCTACTGATCGTCGTTGGCTTGACTAAGGGTCCCGGGTTCAAATCCGGGTGAAGTTTTTGGACGCCTCGGAATTCCTCGGAGTTCGAGGTGGCCCAGGGAAAGGAACTGGCCACCCTACCCTGAATGTGTGAAATTCACACGCCTGTGGCCTAGTCCGGGTTGAGCTCTACCCTCAAACCAACCGAGGTAGAGCTCACAGTTCGGGTTGAATCACTGAGAGAGAGAGAGAGATTATATGACTGAAAATCATTGACTGAAAATCATGTTTGCTCGGAAGATGAGTATGTAGAAACATTCAAAACATCGGGATCATTTTAGTATATTTTTTCTTGAGAAGAAGCGAGCATGTATTTTTCTGGTACAATTTTTCTCCTTTCGGCATTGTACATTGAAAAATGTTGCGCGAATCGGATGTGTACTTAGTAAAAGTTAATACGGGTATTGCGGAAATATATTTTTATAGCATGAAATACTTCAAGATAGTACGTTTGGCGAGGGTCCCTGCAACGTGACGATTGCAATTCTACCTTAAAGTGAAATATTTTAACTCAGTCCACGTGCATAAAATCTTAAGATGCATTCTACATGCGAGTACTAATTTATCAACTATCATTCGGTGTATCACTTCATCTTAAAGTATTCCGTGGATATTTTCATAATTCATCCTGGTATGAATAATGTCGAAAAGACTAGTATACGTAAGATACTAACCGGAATTCATAAAATATAGGACTTAATAGTAATAGAAATGCTTGCCAAGACGCAGCGTCAGCCGAATAGCTTGAAAAAATGTGTCGACTATGAGTGGCCTCTGATATGGGACTACCCTTGTGAAAATATCCGCGCTGAAGCAGCATATAATCCTGTCTGTCCAGCCCGAATGCTTGGAACGAACATTCCAAGCCCGCAACGAAAGGTATGAGTTCGAGGAATGATACGAATTATGGTTTCTGAAGCATATTTCCGGCGCTAAATTCCTGGTACGTACCTCAGTCTTTTCGTTCGTCTTGCCGATAGTATGCTGTGCATCCTATGCACTTTCCTTTGCATTGTTATTTTACGGCGGCATTGATTCCTTTTTAAATGTGTGCAGTTCGTTTGGCTGTTCTTTGCAGACTTGTCAAGCCATTTTATTAGGCTTTCTTTCTGAACATTGTAATTTATTCTTTCGTACAGCTAAAAGTTGGCTTTACCACTGCTGTGACCCTGTGAGTTAAGGATAGGCAAGCTGTAATGTGGATGACTTCTCAGTGACACATCTTAGGTGTGTGCACTTTTCATAGTGAGCAACGTGCACTAGGGCGGTCACAAGAAATCAATGTTCGATTTTTTTCCGGGAGGCTCTCCTAAAAGTTGCCAATTGGCTAAAAAATGAGATTGGCAAATTTTCAGCTCAACTTGACGACGTTAACTCGTGCCTCATTGAGATAGAAGTTTGGAAAAAATGCGAATTTTAGCAAAAAATTGCAGTTTTTCGTCTATAAAATGAAAACCATTCGTCATAGTAACCTGATTCCTGGGTCATCTCATAGGAAACTTTGTTGTCTTAAAGTTCTGTAAGACTTATGCTTGTACTAAAACTGATAGATATAGCGGTATTCAGAATTTTTCAGGTCAGGCCGTGGTCCATATCCTGAAAGGTGATTTAACATGCGAAAGCCTAAAAACACTTCAACATTCAATTACAACTACTTTCCGGGATTCGCTTTCTTTTTTATCAATTTATACCTTATAAAGGACTTTGTTATGGGTGTTTTCAAAACAATATGTCGCAAAATCCTAATTGGAAGTGAGCGAATTATGGAAAAAGAAGAGCAAGTAAGGTTTAAAAGTGAGAACAAATAATGCTCAAATGTATTTTATTCGAAGCTATGATAATTATTTACAATTATTGGATGGAAATAGTACAGGCAATGGCTTAGATATAGTGGCTTTTGAAGAGTCTGTAAATATTTGCCTGTATTCAGATACAATTTGTTACAGAAACTGCTGTTGTTCTTCGTCTTTCGTCAAACAGGAATTTAAGTCTTGTATTCATTTCACCCCCCTTTCAGCGGTGCCATTAACAACTTTTAAACCATTCACAAATTTCTAAGCTTTTCAATAATACTGACTTTCACACCATTCCTTGGGATAAGTATTTAAAAATTGTGAATTGATTTCAAATCTCTTAAAAATTTTAGAGTTCGAGGAGAAACAAAAAAATCTACTTCTTTGTCCAATAAATGATCAACTTGTGTAAGACATAGTGTTGGTTTTATATCCCTGCCAGCACAATCATAATCTTCTTTTTCATCTGGACAAATTAACTTTCTAACCATGCTTGTTTTGATATTTTTTCCCAAAGTATCATCGAAAAATGAAAAATCCACTTGCTCCAATTGAGATACCACAGTGTAATCATTTTAGAAGGTGACTTGTCTGCAACCTCTTTGTCAATTTTCCTATATTCAACAGATGATTTTAATAGTTGCAGGTCTTGATTTGGGGCTAAATTTGGTTTGTGGGCATTGAATCACGCTTTTACATAAATATTGATCATAAATAAACAAATATGAAATATCTCCTACGGCTTTTTTCTTGTAATCAGTTAATTGATCCCTGAAAAGACATATTTTGAGAAAATAAATGGTCTTTGCCATCCATCTGACATGATGAATGGCAAAACGCAGGCTCCCCTGAAGCGACTAGTATTTACTGCAGTGATATCAAAACACATTGCTTGTATTTTCCCCACTGTACAACCGCCAAAAATACAGCTTTTGCCGGAGTAATTCCCGTTCTATTATCAAGTTCCGGAACTCCAATCAATTGTTCTTCATCCCTACAACTAATCAAGCCCGCTACCCTAATTACATAATATTTATAAAAAATGTCTGAAAGCAGTTTCCCATCCCAGGGTAAAACAGCTCCCTCTGAATTGGAATTCTTGAATCAATTTTTCATAAGTTCCGTCCTTTGTCTTCGGAATAGCTGTATGCGGAGCCTTATCACACTTCTTGTTACAATTCAACTCTGTGGGTAAGGACCTAACGCCTGTGAAGTAGCTGAAATTATTCGCACTGCATCTCCATCAGAAATATTACACCTGTCTAACAATAAAGACAACTTTTCAGTATTTATCTTCTCAGTGAAGTACTTCCTCTTATTTACTTCTGGTCCTGTTTCCTCTGTATAGAAAATTATCCTCCACGTCATCTTGCATCGGCTCCTCTTCCTCTGATGTGCTTCTTGTGCTTTGCAAAGATTCCAGTTCTACATCTTTATCTTTTAAAAATAAAAAAAATAAATTTCAGGCATTTAATGCCAAACCAACTACCTAAGGAATATGAATTAACATGAAAAACGTGGGAAAAATCAACTGTAAAATATTTCCTCTTGATTTTTCCAATCTTGCCATCTCAGCTGCTCGTCTCTTTTCTCTGCGTTTTTCTGCTTTAACGAATTTCATGTAAACGCTTCCCATGCAGCCAGTACGTCCATTTCCTCTCTGGAGTGACAAAAACTGCTTGTCTTCGTCAGTGGTGTTTTCAAGTGCGCCCTGATGAGCAACGTCAAATAGGTCGAAAAGGTTTAACTTGAAAGCTTCTACTTTTCGATTTTGAGCGGCGCTTGATGATCTGGTAGCATTTCTTTTGCAGTTTTCTCCACTCTTCATAAAGTTTTTCAAACTTAGCCACACAATCATTCATGTGTCTGGTTGGCATCTTAGCTTTCTCCCAAAAAAGTAGCACCTCCAATATTGTAAGTCCGGCATCTTCTCTGGTGTTCAATTTCACTTGCCGCATATTACAAAATAAACTCAGAAACTTTACAGTGAGATGGCAACTTACTACAATTCATTTGATACGATACGTGGCTAATTTAAAAATCTTGTCATGCTCATTGTTGCAGTAGAAGTGGAAGGTAGAGCCTTTGTTCCTCAAACCTCACAAGAAAAAATTCACTAAATGAACGTTCCCTCCTTGAAAACCAAACGCCAACTAAAGCTTCCTTCCTGGCCCATTCAAGAGAAGAACTCCAGCGTAGTTGGTTGGATGAAACTATACGGCAGAGATACTATGTTTGTTGCACAGGTACTACATAGTTTTTTCAAAAAAATTTATCGCTTTGTACATCCACCGATGCCGACTATTGTTTCGACATATAATGTCATTATAGAGGTGACAGTGACAATGTATGTCGAAAGCGTGATCGACATCAATAAAAAAAAGTCCTGTACAAAGTAAAATATTATTTCTTGCGCTACAGTTAAAAAATGTAAAGCCTGAAGCTAACAGTTCTACATTGTTTTCTCATTGCCTGTTCTTCGTCTGTCAAAGCTAAATTTAGGTTTAGCTAGAGGAGAATTATCAGACTTTGTAAGAATAATGGACCTTCAGATGTCCATTTTCAATGCACTTCAACTGCAATAAAAATTGAGGACTAATTTTTTTTTAGGCTTAAAACTAGACTCCTATCAACTTTCATTCGTGAAAGTATTTTTGGCACAAAAAGTTATTCATTTTAATGCAAATTAGTCTTTAAATTATTTTCCAATATATTTTAATAATTTCTATCTTGTTTTAATCAATTGCATTTTGATGCAAATAGTAATCAGGAAAAACCGTCAAAAAGTAATTACATTCGATGTCTTGCCATTTTCCAAAAGGTGCGATAGGGAGGATATGGACTACGGCCTGACATGAAAAATGCCAATTTTCATGTCAGGCCGTTTATCTATCAGTTTTAGGAAAATAATGTCTTAAAGAACTTCAAGACAACAAAATTTCCTATGAAATGACTCAGGAATCAGGTTTCTATGACGAATGGCTTTCATTTTATAGATGAAAAACTGATTTTTTGCTAAAATTCGCATTTTTTTCCAAACTTATACCTCAATGAGATTCGGGCTAACGTTGTTAAGTTGAGCTGAAACTTTGCCAATCTCATTTTTTAGCCAATTGGCAACTTTTAAGGGGGGTCCTCCAGGAGGTATGGTGAAAAAATAAATTTCCCATGTACCTTGTGACCACCCTAGTGTGCACTAGGGTCAGCATTCAGTTTTACTCAATGTAAATATCGGAAAAACCCCACAAAATTGTTGCATAAAGTCGTGATTGAAACAATTTTGCAAGGAAGAAAGCATTAATAAAATAACGAGGGAGAGAAGAACATCGCACTTAACACTTAAGTGAGAACATTATTTTAATAACTAGTGACTTGATAAGGGACTCGGTATTACCCTTGTCATCATTGGCTTTAAATTTTAACATAGTCACTAACAACAGTATGAATATCTGACAAAAATGTCAATTGAACAGGTTAATAGAGCACATTGGATATGATAAGAAATGCAGGGCTCATATAAATCAACGTATGAGAAGGATAGCATAGTATACCATCATCTATATTAATTATAATGATAAATGGATCATACCATTAAATTTGAGAAATCACCTTAGGCATTTGAATAGGATCAAATTTCCAAAAAGCCTCTGAAAGCCTCACAAATTAATATAAACAAAACATCAAAGATCATGTGTCAAAAGTTTATTGATGCACATTTGCATGCACCTAAATTTAATTATTATTTCTCCATTTTATTGCTCAGATATATTACATGTATGCAATGCTCGTATCTAATGCAGGATTCATCAAGACAATGGAATTACGTATGGAATGGAACTTAACATTTTTAAGACAATTCTAAGAATTGTCAATAAGTTCTTCACATTATTGGATCGCTGCGAAGATTACTAGTGCGTTAACGGATCCCAAGAGTTGCGCCTCGGAGAACAATAGACCAACCTCGTCTCGTCTTTAGCTTCCAATGCTACTTTTATCTCTCTCTCTCTTCTAAAAGTTATAATTATTAATGAAATTATCTGCGTTCATCATATCTAATTTCAGGAAGGCGTCTACTGCCTTCACCAATGGGAGGTTTTCTAACCGCCGTTGTAAGTTGACAGTTGCGTTATCTATCACCTGGCCATAAATGTTTATCTTCCAGTAGTCCTCGGATTGGGTGTCGGTAGGCAAATCCACAGTGTTGCGTTTTCCATCAGTTGTCTCTGTATAACATCCTTTTGTTGACGCCTCCTTATTGATACTCTTACAGGTTCTAGGTAAATTCCATGCTTTTCAGCAAACTATTTAGTTTAGTTTAAAAAAGTTTAGCTTTTTCCAAGAAATTACCCTTATTTTTAGACGATGTGTCCTCTTGATGCCCTCTTAAAGGCTAACCCCGACGAACAAGGGTCAGTATAACATCAATGTGTCTCAATAAGTATTCTCTATTTTGAATAACATCTTGCTCCTGTTGCTTTAGAACTTGCTAATGGACATCTCCAGTTTGGAAAGATTTTTGGTACATGCGATATTTTTGTGCACATTCAAGCGAAGACTTTGCATGTTTTTAACCCATTTCCCAGTTTCTTCCAATTGTTGTAACTATTTTTTACAAATTTTTCGTGTTGGTCACGAATTCCTTCATTAATGAAGTGCCTACATACAAAATAGTAGACCTTGTCTTCTTAAATATCATGATTGAAACAATTGGTTTAGAACCAAACAGTCTGTAACTATCATGTAGGTATTATCAACTATTAGGTGGGCACCTAATTTTTACTCAAGCTCAAACAAATAACAAAACCTCTAAATGAGGCGATTGATTCGATTGAAGCCAACATCCTGATTTACTACTTAAATAGTAAAAAATAACACCCTACGTATCGATTATCTTGTATTTATTAGCTTTTAAACACTGTAATCCATCCAGTGATTGAAAATACGTAGCAGCGTGCAATGACAATAGCCGACTAAGTTCACGGTAATCAACAACTTGTCAACAAAACAACCGCTGGATAACGAGCGCTGGTGCTCGAGGCTGCCCGTGACATTTTCGACGCTATTTTATAAGGTACAGAGACTACTTCTCGAGGCGGCGCGGCGCTGTGCGGCGGCGGGCGGGGTGGATGAAGCGGCAGTCGGCATCGTTCGGGTGCATTTGGTTCTATCCGCACTTTTTTTGCGTTCAAGCGTATGAGTGAGGCACATATAATGTGTAATTGTGTTTACAAGGAATGGTGAATTTTTCTCAAGATAAAAATAATGAAAACAGTTCGTATAATCTCTTCAATAATCTCGATTTTCCAAGGGTCTGCAATGAATTTTGTATGGTGGGCGGTGACCACCCTTGCACGCATGGGCGTAGCAAGGGGGGGGGCCCTTGCTACGCCCATGCGTCTCACCTTATTTGTGGGGAAGTGAAGCATTGGATTTTCTCGGCGCTATTAAGCTCGCCTACACGCTCCCTCTTCGGCTTCGGCGTATTACCGTAGTCTAAGTATGTATGCATTACGTCAAGCAGGTAGTCGTCTCCTTAGTCAGCTGTGAATGTGGTCGGTTTTAGACCCGCAAGCTAGGTCATGTGAACATAATCAGGGTTGCTGGAAATGCTGGAAAAGTCGTAGGAAAAGAGAAATTAACCGGAAAGATTCCTTTTCCAAGTCAAAATCTAATTGTCTTCAATCAGTCAAGAGTATCATTTTAGGCACTGTCTGTTGTTGTGTATACTTAAGGATGTTAGTACATATGATGGGTTGGAGCTCTTATTTGGTGTTCAGCAATTAGTTGTGCCCCTAATATTAACTTTCATATCCTATTCTTTACTTTAATGCTGAGGAAGATGAATTATTATTTCTCTTCTGATTTTGTGCCAGGAATGCATATCCCTCATCGTAGACGAGACTTAAGAATAATATGCCATCAGAATGGAAGCTGATTTTCCTCCGGAGGGATAGTGGTTGCGCTCTAGTTTTTTGGGAAACTGTTCCACCATTGAACATGCGTTATTGTGTGGTGCTCCTATTCTGGCGCCTTTTTTCAAATACACACCAAAGAGTGGATATTTTCATCTGGAAAAATGAAACTTTTTACCTGGAAAACCTGGAAAAACCCTGGAATTTCATCATATCTATTCTGTAGCAACCCTGAAACTTTATCGAAACAAACCAATGAGGCTAGACGTGGTGGAATAGCTTGTTGAGTGTTCGAAATAATACACTTAGTTCTGTCCACAGGTATCTTTGCAGTAGCTGTACTAAGTTTTACAACGCTTTTGCATCATCTTCAGGGTGCAAAGATATTGTAGCAAACAAACTTTGAAGTCTTGAATCTGCGAATAATTGTTTGGAAGGTGTTAGGCTTTAACCCTTAATGGGCGAAAACTTTTATTAATGAGGAGGAATTATTTCCTTTTAATTAACTATGAGTAACGCTTGGTTTAGACACATTAGGGCATAGATACACATGGAAAAATCCGGGTTACACAGGGAGGTATCAAATAAATTTTATCATTCTTAGGCAGAGGTTTAGAAACAGTGCTGAAGATTCGCGAAACTTTTCAGATGGTGATGCTTTTTCGGGTCGGGAGTACATACTTATGAAAGGTGATGTTAGACCAAGAAGCCTAAGTAATGCCTGAGAAAATTAATTCTTCCTAAGAAAGGTAGAAGGATGAAGATTTGGAAAAATTGTACGGGGCAAAGAGAAGGGAATACCTAGTGGACCAGAGCGTAAGAAAATAAATGCTGTTTTAACGCAAAATCAGCGCGGATTCCGGAAAGGTAGATCTTGCGAAACCCAGTTGGCCCTCTTTCTTCACGGCAATATCTCCTCGGGTGAAAAGCATGTCCAGGTAGACGCAATATTTCTAGATTTCAAAAATGCTTTCGATAAAGTCCCTCATTTAAAGTTACTCGTTAAGTTGAAAGCTTACGGAATACACCACGACGTTATATGTTGGATAAGGGAGTTCTTAGCCGACCGGGAACATAGGGTAGTTCTAGATGGCGTAGGTTCAGATGTAGTGAAAGTAACATCCGGTGTACCCCAGGGAAGTGTAATCGGTCCTTTATTATTCCTATTGTATATTAATTACATCACTACCATTGTTACGAGCAAAATTCGCCTCTTCTCAGACGACGCAGTGTTGTATAGAGATCTATGCAATGAGTCTGAAAGGATTGCGTTACAAAAAGATCTAGATGCTATAAATAAATGGTGCAATACTTGGCAGTTTGAATTGAATTTTAAAAAGTGCTTTGTTGTGAATTTTTGGAAAAAGAATAACTCGGTCAACGAAACGTACACAATTAATCAAATCGACTTATCAAATGTAGAGTCAGTTAAATACTTACGTGTGACCCTTACTCAGGACCTGTCTTGGGGGAAACACGTTCGGGAAATCTGCGGTCAGGCTAGTCGCAATTTGGGATTTATTAAAAGAATACTAGGAAAATGCGACGAGAAGGTGAAAGAGCGATGTTTTTTTCTCACTCGTGAGACCTCACATGGAGTCTGCCACTAGCATATGGGACCCTTATGAAGAAGGAATTATGTTTGTCAATAGGTAGTGTAGCTCTTAGTAGCAGTAGTACTCCTTAATACTTGTATCCTTATCTGCTATCTAGTACTAACAGTACGCCGTGCATGTGTTGAACATAACTCTTGAGTCTCTGTCCATTTGTGTAGTGGCAAAATACATATATAATAACGGTCCCTCTCCGTTGGGAGCATATCTGTACTGTAGTGCATGCTTGAAAGGCTTCGCCTCGTGACACGCATTAGTGATTTATGCTAATGCATAACTAGCCGTAGTTACACTAACTTTAGGGTGTAGTGTAATGCATGTTGGTGACTACTCACCCCCCTGCCACACACCCTTAAGATGGCTTGCAGGGTATTTTGTAGATATAGAAATGGGAATGGTTGAGGGGAGATGCAATAGCGCCAAAATAGGAATAATGAGAACGGCAGACAAAAAATTCGGAAATCAATGAAAACGAGAAATACTTAAGAAAACTCGGATCGTCGGAGAAATGATTAGGAAATTAGAAGTGAGAAGGAGTTGGAAACCCGCAACTTTGAACTAGGCTGAGGGAAGTACAATGCATTTAACAATAAACTTCCACAAGGAACAAGTAGAGCGAAGGATAATTGGGGAAGAAGGCAGTGCGACGAAATGGAAAAGCTACAGAAAGGTGAGGAAGTGGCTGCGTAATACGCCTAGTTGAAGAAGTCGGGTGGTAAGAGAGGACAAAATATTCTTATAATTAAGGACAGTACATGGATAAAAAAAGCAATTAGATAAGGACAACCTCGGACCTGGGATACTGGACAACGGAATAGAGAAGGCACTAAGGGAAACGAAGGCTTGAAAAGATGTGGGATTAGATAAAATCCCTTCAGAGTTACTGAAGAAAATGGGAAATAATAATTGAAAACGGAGATTAATCGTAGGATCTGCGAGGAGGTAGCATACCCTGGGGACTTGGTGACGGCAGTGTTCATCCCTATCCCGTAAGAAAGCGTAAGGATGCGAGAACTATAGAACAATAATTTTAATTTCTCACGCGGTAAAGGTTATGCCTACAATATTTGAGTTGTCAAGAGAAGGTTGGAGTACTTGAGTGACGACCAGTTTCGGTTTAGGAAGGAGAAAGCAACTCGGGATGTGATTCTGGTGGTGAAAACACTTATAGAAAGGAACCTAGAGTATAATCAAGACGTTTTTGCTCTTTTTATGGAATTCGAATAGGCGTTTGGGAAAGGCATAATAATTGGGAAAACTGATGAAGATACTCCAGAAAATCGGAGTAGATTAGAGATAGAGTACCTAGACTCAATTGAAACATAAGCCTGTTTCAGACAACACAGATGAGGAAGGCCAACGGAGACTAAGGGTGGAAAGTTATTTGTCGTGGGGTGAGAGTAGGTTGCCCGTTGTCGCCTATGATTTTTAAAGTTTATGCTTAGGAAATGGTAAGAGAGGCATCCGAATAAAACTATGAGAACAGCTGAAAACGTGGGTTAGATTCGAGGACGGTCAGGCGTTGCGTAGTCAGTAATCCAATGGATTGCAATCTTCGGCTAAAGCATTTGGAAAATCAGTGCGGGAAATAGGAAATTAAGATTTATTGCAAGAAAACTGAAGTAATGAGAACTTTTGGGTGAAACAAAGTGAGGCTAGTCATAAAAGTAGGAGGGCACTAGCTGGAGCAAGTAGAACAATTTAAATGCGAACGACGCAAAAGAAGGCGAACGAGGAAGTGCTCGGCATGGTGGGTGAAGAGAGGAAGATGTTTGAGGGAATTTGGAGAAGGGGGATTAGGTGGTTGGGACAGGTAATGAGAGGCATGGGGACACTGAAGGCAATGGTAAAGGCTGAAGGCAAAATGTCGAGTAATTGGGGCGGGGAAGGAAGAGAGAGGCTTTTTGAATTGGAAGAAGAGACAAATTCTGAACTGAAGAATAAAATTGTGCATGGAGACATGGACTGTCAGCCGTAAAAGATTGGTTTAGTTATTCCGTCTTCCCTCTAAACGTACTTTTACCGGTAGACCACCTCTAACAATAATGGCAGTTTTATAAGGAGGTTACAGATACATTAACTACTGTTAAAAGTGTTGAAAAGTTATTATTTTTGTATATACTAAATTTGGCACATGGGTCATTGGTTAAATGAGCCGAGATGGGGTAAATTCGGCACACCAGATATTTAAGGTTAAGGCTCTTAACAACATTTAAATAATTTTGGGAACTTCTTTAGGAACGATGTGAAAACTTGAAACCGCTGGCACAGGAATACATATTTTTAATCTCGGGTAACTTAGCCTGGTTGCAGCAGCGTAAGTTCAAAGGTTTCTTCGTCTTTGAAGCTGGTTAGAGAGCCGGAAAACCATATCTTCCTGTTTTCTGTGTAGAGTTAATATCTGTAACCGCACGTCTCACGATATGATGTGAGATAATATAAAATCATTTAAGTTATGCGTGAATGAGTGCCGTTATCGTGGCCATTTTTCGTGCTCACATATCGTGATCACATTTTTCGGCAAATAAAGGTCGAATTTCGATTCCTAATCCGAGTGAACCTGGTTCGGTGGCTTGTCTACCATCATTTGGTTGGTTGGTTATTTTGGAAGGCGAACGGCAAAGAGTCCATTTGCTCCACTAAATATGGGTGAATGGGAAGGGTAATTTTTTTGAGAGTGGGCGAAGCAAGCACTCAAACATTTCGCCTCTCTTTATGAAAGGGGCCAAAGTGTTCTCCGTTGAACGTTTCATCCGATGGAAGGAGTACTTCGATTGATGCGCCCTCCACGAGTTGTAAATAATATTTTCTCCCTATGGAATATCGCACTTATGTGCACTTGCGGGTGACTTCGTGAAAGGTAAATATCGTGGCTAATCTCGTGGTATCTTCAAAATCACCCCAGCCCTATGTAGAGAAAAACCCGCCTAGGCGGGAACCGAACCTGCGACCTCCGGGGCAGGCGTTTGTTACTCCATTATGAGTTTACTTCTGTGTGTAAGTTTAACTGTATGCTTAGTTTACAGTGAATTGGCGATGCACTAAAAAGACACGCTTTTCCTGATGACTTTGGCAGCTTAGTTTTCAGCCGATCACAAAACTGAAATGATAATAACCTGGACCATTAAATTTCTAAAATGTATTTGTTATTGAAATCATAATTGTACATACGTTGTGTATGCATCTAAGATTTCAAAGGAATGGCTTGGAATTAATTGGCTTATTGGTGAACGTCAAGTTCCTTCGTGATGTCACGTAAAGGCATGAGATATTCCAGCCTTAGGAAATACAATATGCTCTAAACGGAACATATTTAGATTTCATTATTTTCTTTCGTATAAATGATCATTCGTCCATTGATCTTTGATGCAAAGGCCACATGCCACTGAATACATAGAATAATTACTAGCTGTGGGAAGTACATACCATCATCGTATGGTGTGTCATGAAGGATCTTATTGCGTCTGGCGAAAATTTATATATTGGTTCGGAATTTGATAACAGGGAGAAAAGTCCCATGGCCAAATTTGAAAAATCGATTTAGTTTTTTGTTTCTTGCGGCCGAAAAACATTCTGTAAGAAATTTATCGCTGTGAAGATCGGCATTTATGCATGATGCGCTCTTGAACAATTACAAAATTTGTCTTTCTGCTGTAGTTTTTTTCTATTTCAGGTTGTTTAAGGTTTGTTCGTCTCGAGGTCCTTGGGCTTGTTCCTTCTGCTGCACTTTTCCTTGTGTGATCTCTAATGGGCTTCCTTTCCATCGCATATTTCCATTTCCATTGACTGCTCGACCCATGCGTAGCACCCTTCCCCTTTCTTTATGCCGTTATTCCGTCCTCCGATTTTGTTTACACCAAACCGTATTTCTTTATTTACTCTCTGACGGCAGTAGGGAATTTTAAGTGGATATTTTGTGATTTTTGAGGCCTTGTGAATACCTTTCCTTGAATGACTCTTCTCATAGAGTCATTAGAGAGGTCGACGAAATAATGAAAGACCCGTAAAACTTCAACCGGGGAGACAGTTACACCCTCATGGCGGCGTGGAAGAGAGTAATTACTCCGGCCAATCAAAATTCAAAAACTCCAGTTTCAAATTCTAAATACAGCAGCCGTTGACAATGTTCCATAGCAACCAGCTACTACGTACATAGCGGCCGAATTTCAAAGAAATACTTTTACCGGAAGACGCTTCCAAGAAGAGAGGTGCCGGAAGCGAGAGGAGTAGAAAACATTGTGCATAATACATCCACACTATGCCGATCTGCTTTGCCGCGCAAGGAGTGACAAGTGGCGAAGACGATGAGATTTTGGTAGCAGCGGCTACTGTTGTCATTGATTCTTGTGTACCTGCGGGTAAGGAGAAGAGATTTTGGGTCCGTCCAAGTCTCAAGAGTCGCAGTAGATACAGCGCGAGTGATTTAATGAGACTTTATTTTGGACGATGTAGATGAAGTCTCAGCGTGTCTGTATCACTCAACTCCATCTCTACTGAATGAAAAATAGTAAGAAAACAACTGAATTAATGTTAACAAAAGAATAATGCGTGAGAGGGATGTGGACCTAGAGCGAAACTGCCCAAAAGCCGACGGGGTATGCCAACAAAAGCGTCCCCACTTCCAGAAGTCCGCGCGACTTCCTTTGATCTTAACCGCCACTGCTCGGGTATGGATCGGCACGGCGATCGGCATGACGCCGAATCAGACGGTTGCGTCCTCACTGGATCTGCAAGGACGCAGTGAGGACGCAACCGTAACGCATTGTGAGGACGTACCTTGAATCTACCAAACGCTATGGATCCCGAAACAATAAAAAAACAAATAACTGAAAATCACCAGGTGGTGGTGTATTCAAATTGTTTATGGCTTGATTTCTTGTTTCGCCTTTCTCTGTAGTATCAATATGCAGCTGATGCAATGCAGAGATTATTCCATCATAACCATTAAGTATTGCATTGGGACAAATAATGGTGCAGTATATTAAAGTATATATGACAATTGCTCACTCGGACAATTTTTTTTGGGGGCCCTAAGCTATAGCTTGTGTAGCTTATACGTAAATCCTGCACCGCCCCTATCTTTTTACCCACACCATTCTCTTTAGACTTGTACATAGTTCCGGAATATACGTCAATGTACCTGAAGATTGCGTAAATGCCGAAACCCGTTGTACATTATGAAATAAACCGTGGAAGTTACAAAGTTCGTTTTACGATCAATCGTCTCTGCTAATTAATTTCCTTACAACTTTTTTATTAGCTCGTTCTCCTCTTTGATTACAAATCGCACATTTCGTCTAAATTTCATTGGCTGTTGTTTATTTCTTTTTTGTTTATTTGTAGTAACAGAAAGTCTTCCTATGACATCGAGTTCATAACATATGTTTGACAGCCTTGTGAATTGTGTTTACTATCGACATTGTAAACATGAAAGGGGTATTAGTTAATTAGAAATAGTTTGATTATTCTTTGCTTTATTTGTGCATAAATAAAGAAGTTGGGTAATAATTTGAGTGTTTAAGGAAATAACTCTGCAACGAAATTAGAATCAGCTTTTTTATTCGTCGAAGTTATTTTGGTGAAACTGCACTGCCAGGTAACTTTCAAGTGTGGGAAATAAAAATAGCTTTCAAAGGAAATTTGCAATCGCATAAGGTTCCTTCGTTTCACCGGCCTAATTAACTTCTGATTGCATGTATACGAAGATAACTGCGGTTGGATCATCGAAAATTAATCATTAGCGATGTATTGATAATGCGAGCAGAAAATGTATAGTTAAATAAGTAATAAAGATTCATCCTTTTCTTACCTTCGTAATATATCCCACATGACGATTACGAAGGTGCCAAGTGCACACTTCTTTAACGTAAGTTATTAAAGCGACTAGTTCGGTTATGTCTCGTGTTTTTTTAAGTAAAAGGAGCACATTTATCTTAAGATTATTATTACGCATGTGGACATACTATTTGTTTGCACAATTCAGGTGATGCCAAAATTTTCGTCAAGAAGACCATTCTAGGTAAATCGTGCTCACTTTCATACGCGAATTTACCTTTCCAACGATAGCTCTTCAATTTCTTCATAATGTATTGCCTACTTACAACTAAGGGGACTGATAACTATCCAAACATGGCCGTATTTACCTGTAAAAGAGAATGTATGAATTCCGTACGAGTTTTAAACAGGCCTCACAGAACGATGTCTTCTGAAAAATGATGAAATCCCAATCCAGGTGACAAGGAACAACGATAAAAGTAGCAGACACATTATGATCAACGACATGGCTCGCAAGATGGATTATGATTACGTCGTGAATGTGATTGTGGATGTACACATAACAGGCATGATCGAATAACCTAGTTCTCTGCGTCAATTTTATGCCTGTGAACATTGGTTCTGGAACTGACTCATAAACCTGGTCTTGATATCGTGGTTAATCATTTCCTTATGTTAGGTGTGACAGAAATAGTTCTCGATTATAAAGATGTTACTAAATGTTTAATGATGTGTTAATTGACGTTTAGCATTGAATATCATCGAATGACCTGACACCGAAAAACATTAATTAAAAATCGCGTCGGCTGCTACCCGTCCTTAATGACGTCGCGAATGCGTCATATCTGCCTCACCGAAAGGCGTTTGCGAGCCAGTACCCTATTGGTCGTAGGTTTGAATGCCCAAATACCATATTATCTTGGACGTTCTCTACTAATCATTCAGTCCCACGGAACGAATTGCTCGCCGCGATCGGGAAGGTCATGAGTTTGAACCAAATGTACTTTTAGCATGAGTTCTTCATAGATAATAGTCATTGATAATTTGTTAAAAAAATTATATGAACGATCGGTGCAGTGGAAACCTTAGGCTATGTATTTGTATGCACCGATACTTCGGTGAAATTTTCGTAATTATATGTGTCGAATAGTAATCATGCCGTTGTTAGAGTTGCTTTTTTAATTGCATAAATACTAGATAAGGTTTTCCAAAATAAAAAAACTAAAGTGATTCCACTTTGCTCTCGCGCATGCCTCCAAGTTTTAGATCAATAATGAAAAAATATATAACTGTATTCATAACTAAAATACTCAAGTTTCTCTACATTAACTATTCTCGATTAGCTTTTTTTCGCCTTTGCTAAAAAATCTCCTTGGCGCACGTATTTCGAAAAAAAAGATGCTCAGTGGGGCCTCCAAAGCCATTCCATTCCATAGGTTCCATTTGTTGCATAATTTCTCAAAGCATAAAACGTTGTCGAGTCATGTCATGCAAGTTTCTGCCTTGGAGTGTCACTTAAATTCCTGTATTCTCTGAGGCTCTTATTCAACTGTCTCTCTTGGGCAAGCCATTATGCTTCAGACTTGTAATGGATCGTATTGAGAAACCGTGAGTATTGAAGAGAGACTAGGAGGTCATGAGTAAGGACTCGGGAATGGCATCGGCATAATTTAGTAATTTTAGTTTTTCCGAGAAAAAATGTCATGTGCCCTTCTCGTAATGCTTGTAGGCACGCGATGTCCTTAGGTCTTGGTCCCTTATTCATACTTGCTCGCGGCTACGCATTCTCCAGGAAAGGAGAGACTCGCAAAAAATTATCTTCATTTTTGTCTGAAAAGCACCACCACATCGAATTATATTGGCAACACTTGACTACCATTGGATGATTTGTAGGCAATTAAGAAAATAGTTTGAAAAGACTAATAACCCTGACCTATTAAATTTCATTTTTTCTGCCATGTGTAACCATATCTCCGTCTCGTAATTTAGCCCTAATATCAAATGCGTAGGTCTGTGCTTACGTTCATTCATTCATTCATTTATTTATTTTCATTCCTTCGTCTTGGAAATATTTAAATTCATCAACCAACTTAAAATAGCCGTTTTTAATGCACGAAGTTATTTTTCCATGTTTCTTAGACTTCTGCATTTTCTAAAAAGTTTCCATATTATTTCATTTTGAAAAATGAAATTATGTGGTAAAAAAGGAATTCTTTTGAATGGATGGATGGATCAGAAGTGGGAAACATTTTGAAAAATATTTTTCTATTCTTGCTTATTCTATATTGTTCTTTATTCTATTAAAAAGTTGTTTCTATTCTATCATTTTCTTCTCTAACTCTCGCCAACGAAGCTTAATCTTTTGACGTATGTCTAAGGATTAAGCTTCGTTGGCGACATACGTCAAAGGATTAAGCTTCGCTGGCGAGTCCAGCTTATTTTTTTATTAGCAACAATCACCTCTAATTGGGCCTTTATATCGGGGTTATAAAAATTAACAAAGGACGAGCACACACAACCATGCCCTGGGAGGTGAAAAATCTCCCACAGGCGAGACTCGAACCCGCGACCTTCGAGTTAGCAGGCGAGGACGTACCTCGCCGCCACCGAGGCCGGCAACCCTTTTTTTCTTCAATTTTTTTAAATTTCTCCAACCATTTCATACATCATCCTATCTCTCATCTTTTCCCCTAATACTTTTCATGCATCCCATGACCACCATATTATGTCGACATGTACACTTTTTCTTTCATGCCCTAGTTTCACCTTTGTGGTGGAAAAATCTTTTTTGAACAGGACCGTACATTGTGGTGAGAATAAGTACTATCGCAGACCACAATTGTCGTCTGACAAAAATTTTCTCTTAGAGATGCTCCACGTAGTAATTAAGATCTTACTATCGGCAATCAATAGCTTATTAGCCTGTTCATTTGTCCTGCCATGCTTCGTTAATATTCGGGAAAGATTAAAAAATAATCAACGCCATATATTTTTATAAAACCGGTCAATGCAATCAATCTTCGTTTTCTCCTTGTCAATCACAAATACTTAAGTCTTTGACCCTGTTTTCCGTCAACTCTTATTCTCTCTGCTACGTCACAGGAGTCATTATTTCTTGTAAATTATGTGGGATCACTGCCAGCAGCACCGGTTAGTCAGCATTAAGAGGAAGTCGCGACTTAGATGCTCTACATTTAACTATTACCTAACTACTACATGAATCAGCATTTATCCATTAAAATATTAATAGCCACGGTGGCATGTCCTTATTTTACGTCATGCTGTGTGTCAAACCAGCCACTCAAGGTCTCATTCTCTTCATATTCGCTCAAGATCGTCCTCAAAAATCCAATTTTTATCGTATCGTATTTCTTCTTCAAACCAACTAGTTCACCATACTCTTTCAAACAGCCAGACATATTGCTAGTACCAGTTGAAGTATCTAAATCTTTCCTATGAGGTTTCCAGCTTTTGAACACCATCATTCAGACTGCCCAGATTTTGCATTTTGATCATTTTTTTAAGCTGTCAACCGAAAATAACACACTTTATTGTCCTAATTGAGAACATAGTCTATTAATTGACGATTGTGTACCAATTAAACTGAGCATTACAATGCCTGTCTCAAAAATGAAAATGTTAATGCCCCTAAATAAATTCTCGACCTCTTTTATTTATAATTTATTTATCTCATTTCAGGAGACCTATCTTCTCCTGAGAAAAGAAAAACAATGAAAATGTTAACTTGTTTTGTTGAAATATCAATTGTTGCGATTGGAAGAAACCATTTATAGGAAGCCACTAAATAAGAAGGTAGAGTAGTGGTCTGCGCATTGGCCCGGTTAGCCTAAGGTCCGTGGTTCGATTCCCCGTTCAGGCTGATTTTTTCGTGCCAATTTCCCCGATAAGCTTTATGGTGTCCATGTGCAGCGGTACGGCGTGGCTCTAAAGGCCGTTTTACACGATGAAAGATTTTGTACAAACGAATGTACGTGAGATTGTACGTTTGTCTCAACGAAATTAGAACAGGTTCTATTTCCCGTGCAGGCATTGAGACATTCGCACAAGCGTTCATACAATTTGCCGCTTTACACGATACATTTTGCCTCATGCAAGAGTTCACGGAAGAGTTTGTACAAACAAATGTACCGTGTAAAACGGCCTTAATAAAGCGATCGAGGCGGTCTAGGTGAAGAGAACGGACCTCTGTAACTTTTCCATGCTCTTCATTAGCTCTAATTGTTTTATCCCGACAGATTTCACGAGGAAAATGCTGAGTTTTGTCAATTCCTTCTGAGTTTTATACTTGCTTTTTATGGCAAATAGACTTAATATAGAATGGAAACAACTTCTGTTTTACTGCTTAATATTTATTTGTCCTAATTCAATGCCCAATTTTGTCTTTATTTTCAAAGAGCAGCGTATCAAGTAGACATCCCTGGAAGTATTTTACGGTTCACAAAGGAAGAGGTATGATGTATCAGTAGGGCAGGAAAGTACGGTATTGAAACAAATAATAGTGGGAAAGATGATGATGAAGTGTGGAAATCTGAATGTGAGGTCATTCTTTGAAATCATGTGATACGGTTTGAGGATGAGAATGCGAAGAGGTATTACCTCTGGCGCGGAGGGTCAAGTTGGGGCGCATGGGGAAGTGGTACTCACATGCCCTTGTGTCAGTTGTGAAGGCGGATCACAAATTTCGCGAGAAGGACGAGCGTTTTAAAATGCAGAAAATCGAACCCTCACCGCTTCCTCAATAAGTATGTAATCCCCATGTCACAACAGAACCGAGGCAGTAACTCCATCCGTCCTAGCCCCATCCCCACTTCCACTTACGTAAGTCCACTTACGGTTTTCCTTTTCTATTTCTCCCCATTTTGAATTCCCTGCCTTCCCTCTCCTAACCCGCAAAACCCAGCCCCCTGTCTTATGTCCGCTATCCCTGCTATTTAAGGCTCTCTCATATCTCCATTGCAGCAGTCTCCCTCGGTAGTTGAGCCTTGACGTTGAATCCAATGAGGTAGTGATAAAATTATTCTTTGATGAAAATTACAAAAGTAGTACATTCTTAATTGAGATTGATTGGGGAAGATGTGTCCTTAGGTTCTTTTAACTTCGGGTAAATAATTGGTACCGTATCAAGTTGGGGCATTAAGATCGCGGTGATTTAATTTGCACATCAGTGATGTGCCATCTGGCATTAATTCCGGTCAATTTGAATATTTTTAGAACACATATCGAGAAGCCATCCATCCTCGCTCTCGTAATGTATTTGAATCCACTTGTAAATTTAGTGTATGTGAAACTCGAATAAGATATTTTCTGTCCATGCAGTGATTCGAGCAGAATTATTTTAACTGTTGTAGTGCCACCGTATCAAGGGACAGAAGGTACTAATAAAAGTTTCACTTTAGTTAGTACCTTCTCTCCCTTGTTTGCTTCAGCGTCCGGAAATCACACCACGTTTAGTTCAAAATAGATTCTGAGTCTCGGGTATTGACCAATTTAAAATCTGCCGTGATTGTTCTTTGTTTTACCTTTGCCGGAAAAAATTTCCCCTTGTCTTGCTTCAAGGATATTTTCTAATTGTTGGTTGGACGAGTTTTTTTCGTAATCTTAAGTGACTATTTCCTTTTTATTTTGATTTTTTGAGAAATGAAGAGTAAGTAAAATAATTTATTCCTTCAGTGGGGCCTGTTACGGCGTACGTTTTTAATTTTAACTGATCATAGATAATATCGTCCTTGTGGGTATTTTAACAATAAATTGTGGAGCCTTTAGACAGTCTTTCCCTGTAATTCCTTCCATGTAATAATCGATAACCAATTGTAAAGTTGATGCGAAGGTTTCCGCGTCGTTAAACTTGAAGAGTATCTGCTTTCGGGTGTTCCTCCGCGTGGTGTCTTTTGAAAACAGTTTTGCCAGCCAACTATTGGCCTTGTTGTTCTGGTTTCTAATATCACGAATGTTTTATTCAGAAATTTACCTTTTCGCGCATTATACGTAATGACTCTGCATGTTTTGTTCGTACTGCTAATGCTTTGTGTACGCGTCAGCATTTCTTAAAGGAACGGAATAATAAGTAATTTTTACAATGGGAAACCCGTTACCCAACTATATCAACTGTCTAAAGTTAAACTTTTTTATTCTCTTCAGGATCATGATGGGTTTCTTCAGGGCTCTTAGCTGTCCCGGAATCCGAATGGTGGGAAGGCCCCTCTCCTCAGTGTCCGCCTCGCCATCCGCCGCACCCGCTCCGGCTCCCGCGCCCTCAATGACGAGCCCCTCCGAATCGGTAACCGTGGACGGCGTCACCGTGATGAAGACCATCGAAGGCAAGGCGATCATCCAACTGGACCGTCCGCAAGCCCTCAACTCCCTCAGCACGCGGGCCATCCCACTCCTGTCATCCGCACTGGCCAGCTGGTTTTCGGGGCCCAGCATGGTCCTCGTGACCTCGCGGGGAAAGGTCTTCTGCGCCGGCGGTGACCTCAAAGATATCGCATCCCTGAACGAATCCGGTCGCCTCTCTTTCTTTCGCGAGGGGTACCGCGGCTTCAATCTCATGGCCAGCATGCCCGTGCCGACGGTGTGCCTCGTCAGGGGTCACGCTTTGGGAGCCGGGGTGGCTTTGGCCGCCCACTGCCGATTCGCTGTGGCCTCCGATAGGTGCTCCTTCAGCCTCCCGGAAGCGGCCGTCGGGTTCCACACGGACAACGGAGCGTCCGGATACGCGTCCAAGCTCCCCAGTCGCGTGGGTTTCTTCCTCGCCCTCACGGGCACGAACATAACGGCGGAGGACGCGAAGACCGTGGGGATGATTTCGCACGTGGTCGCGCCCGAGAGGTTGAACATCTTGGAGCGCGAGCTGTTGGAGATGGACGACCCCTCGGACGAGAAGATCCGAGCCCTGCTCAACGAACACGAGTTCGCTTCCGCAGGCAAGAAGGAACGGCTGCTGAGCGAGGACTTGCTCGCTCGGATACGAGACGTGTTCAGCGAGGACAGCGTGGAGGCGATCGTGAAGAAACTCAGTCAGGATGGATCTCCTTTGTCCAAGAAGTGTCTCGCTGCCATGAGAACTTTCTCGCCCACGTCCCTCAAAGTCATTCATCGGTCGATGGAATTGGGACTCACGAGGCCTCTAGCGCATTGCCTGCGACGTGAAATCCTCATATCCTTCCGAATGTCCTGCGAACCAGACTTCAAAGAAGGTAGGGATATGTACAACACACATACATACATATAATTTAGAGGTTGAAGACAGCGATTCGGCGATGAACATACGATGTAGACAGGAGAGGAGCTGACGGAAAACGACGAAGCACACATTGCGAATTTTACTTTATTTATTTTACTAAGAAGACTTAATCTTGCCCCGTCTTCAGGCGATAAGAAGAGGCCCTGTCTTCTGCGTCGTCGGCGCTTAGAAGCAAGGTGGGGTTGAGGGGGGAGACAGTTATTTTTTCGATTGGACGATTGGGATCACTTGTGGCAAGGAGAGAATTAGCCGAGGAGGGACAGTAGAAGAAGGTTTGAGGAATACTTAACTCTCGAACGTGTAGCCGGAGGAATGGGTAGTGGATTGAAATTGTGGGGTAGTCCCCCGAGTTGGAAGAAAGGGGGCGGAGAGAAGGAGAGGGGGAGGAGAGATGAATATAATAATGGAATTTATTTAATCCCGGATGGGCAAGTGATCTCAAAGAGGAAATGGTCGCTTGCTCAGTCTTCCTGATCTGGATCAGAGAGGCGTCAAGGGGTAGGGGGTGAAGAATCGGCTCACAGGGGAGACTACGTACCTACGTTGACCGGCCTTTTTGAATGCCGTATTTTTTGTGCGGTGCAGGAGGTCAATTGCTACGATAATGTGTCGTGATCTTTCCTGAATAAGCCCTAGTTTAGTTAATGGAAAAATTTCACACAGCTACCCCTGACATCGTTCGTTTTGTTAAAAGTCCTAGTTTAGTTGTTATCAATTAATTTTTAATTGGTAATGCCTGCAATATTATAACTCTAGGGAAACTTAGTTCATCAAAATTGCTCTGTTGGTCTAGTTGTTAGCGTGTGGCACTTTTATGTGTAGTGTAACTGGATCAAGTCCACGGGCTTTCGTTTTCTTTCTTCCTTCATTATAAAACGGGATCACGAGAGACTTTTCCACCGACGTGTGTATCCTGATCATAGGATTTCAGCACACTTTTTCTCATTACACTTACCTCAACAAACGTACTCCAGTTTGGAAACAGCTAATAACTTCACTTGAGAAGTGATGGACCGCTTATTTCATAATGTCCGGGGTGATAATCGTAATAAATACAGCAGAAACAAAGAAAAACGTTAGACAAAGAACATCGAACGAAACATTGACTGCCACACGCACATTTGTCCTCGGCACTTCCTCTGGAAAGCACACTCTGTGAGGACCTTGGGTTTTTCTTTACCCGGACCGTTATTTCTTTCATTGTAAAGAAAATGACCGTGCAGGTGCAATAAAAGTTAAGCCTTTCGATATCCCTGCGATTGCTTTCGTCTTACAAGCTCTTGTGGGAAGCAACTCTTCCCCTATGCATTCATTCTCGTTTTTCGAAACGCACGGAACGGCTTGTTTTCTCTCCGGTATTACATCAATTCAGCATATTAGATTGTTCTTTCTAATGCACATGATAACCCTAGTATGTACTCATTATTGATTAAAACATTTTTGAAAATATTTCTCTTGAGATTAAGCTGGTGGTTTTAATACTTACTAGGTAAATTCTACTATGCATGCTAAAATGGTGAAATTATATACTTGTATAGTTTTCTTTCGCAGAGGCCCTGAGGAAAATGTATATAATTGAAAATTCATCTAGTGTCGAAGTATCTGATAAGGCTAGATTAATCGGAGAAATGGCTGTTGTAATGTTTATGAGTATTTTGGAAGAGTACACTTTCGTTGAAGGGGAAGAATTGTTTCTTGGGAATGAAATTTCAAAGGCTGACTTCAATTTTCAGAGTGAAGAGGAATTCGAAGGAAGCTTTACTCCGTCGTTACAGGGTCCCAGTGATTCGTATGAGCCATCACACAAATCACCAAAATTTACTCGAGTACCATTAGATACCAAAATAAAAGTTGTTGATCTTTCAAAAGAACACTCCAACTGGTCGCTATCTAAACTTCAACGAGGTTCGCAATCATTGAGACGCAAATCTCAAAACTAAGTGTGGTATAAAGATATTGAAAATGGAGATACGTGGTTGGACAAATATAATATGGTTAAAAAGTGCACTTATGCCAGATTAGGTGAAGCGCGGAAAAAGAGGGAGCATGTTGCGTCAAGAACAATAGGGTAGTTCCCTTCATCAAAGGAAACAGAATTCATTAATTGCGAATGGTGCCCCAGCATAAACGTATGCATTCCACGCAAATTATTTGGATTAAAACGTCTTAGTTTCCAAGAAAATTGAATGTTAATTTTAAGTTCATTTGAAAAGGCTCGGAAATGGCGGGACAGCGGCAGCTTTTATGATGACGTAATAGGTAGATAGTCAACATTGCGAGGTATATGGAATTATCTTCGACTGTACTTACTATTGTATTTCAGTCCCTAAAATCTGGTGAACATGTATTAATATACCTCAATTAAAATGCTCCAAGTTCAGAAAGTCTCCTCCATTGAGCATGCCATTAAAAGACGTTTTCTAAGCTCCTACGCTCTCTGCTAGTACAGAGATACCGCGAAGGCGTTCTTCGCGGCAAGCGTCGCGTCGCATGCGCAGTGAAAGGAATAACGAAACTGCGTACCTGTGACTTCGCGTTCTGTGGTGTTCCGGCTTAGTTGTTTACGTTTTGATCACTTTCGTTTTGACTAACATTTCCTTTATCTCATCTTCTATTCCTTTCATTTACCATTCCTATCATTCATACCTTGCATATTCCATTAGTTACCTTTCATCATCAGTTCCTTTTGCTGATATACAAAGCCACAAGGTTTCATGAGAACAAGTTCAATGGCTTTACAAACTGGTTTTGTACGGACATTCTACCGAAAGTGGATGTGGCCATGGTGGTGGAGTTCTTTAGAGAAGATGTTCGGTTTAGTGCAGGTGAAATCAGAGGAGTAAAGGAAGCTACTTTACTTTACTCGCACATACATCAGAATAAATAACATTTCCTCAGTTACGCTAATGAAAGGTCGTGCGAAAGCCTGCAATTTTAGGGGATTCGACTCCTGCGCTACAGTTTCTTTAGTACACAGAAAAATCGAATTATAAAATCTTCTATAACTTTCAATTAAATGATCTATGGGAAAAAATCTAAAAAATCCATTGACAACTATTTTTTTATTTTTTGTAATTCGCGGTATTTAAAAAAATGCTGAATAACATTTGTGTTTTTCAATTAATTTTGAAAACTTTTGCGTTGTTACACTTTAATTGATTTAATACATTTTCTATTGCATGGAAATAATGCTTATTAAAATACAAGTAGTTGTTACATAATGTTATTGAAAGTGTTACAATTTTCAAGTTGAAAAAAATACAAATAAATTTGTTAAGAAGTCAGTTTTACATGTACAGACTTTTGCATACATATAAACTTTATACATGGTGTCAAGATAAGATGGTAAACATTTCATTGTTCTTTCTCTTGCAGTTCTTAAGGTATTCAAAATTAGTATGTTAAAACCGTGAAACTATTGATTTGCGGGAAATGGCATTTAAATTTTATATTTATAAAAACTAGTCTTCTACTTTCTGTAATGTTCCTGCTGCATAGCTCAGAATGGCTTAAAATTCCACACACATACTCATAAGAATATGTACTATTAGAATATGTCAAAATTGGAAAATATAAAAATAATTTAAAGTGTCATTTTGAAGGAGGCAAATCCCCTTAAACAAATAGTTTGCTTGCATGAGATGATGTTTCCCGACGATGAGGTTTGTCTGTAGCAGAGTGATGGCCCTCCTTTATCCAATCAGCAGCAAACCGTTTTGCTGGAAAATCTTCTAGGGCGGGTCCATTTACGGATATAAACATTAGAGATGATAGTGTCTGAATATGCATTCTATTAATTAGCTTGGTCAGTGTGTTGTTCATTATACTAAACCCTCTTTCACACTCTGCTGAAGACACCGGCACTACTTTAATTCTGTGAAATAGCTCCTTTATTGAAATTCATAAAAATTCCTGGCTTTTTAGCTCCTTAAACAAACGAAATTCTTTAATGGTTTTTGACACAATACAGTTTTCATCACCTTTGTCATAAATGTTTACTGAATCGCAAAGTGATTTAATTCTTCCATCTCCAACCAGAAGAAGTTCACTGCTACTTTTAGGCCACCATGTTTAGTTTTCTACTTCACAGTCTTTAAAGAAGTGATTAGCTCTGAAAAACCTTGCACTCAAATTATCAACTGATCCTTGTAAGAACTGTCGTCTAAAGCTGTCGAGTGTCTCCTTGTTTTTATTGGATGGTTCTTTTATATCTTGACCTTGATACTTCCTGGTTTTTAAATATTCAGAATTTGCTACTTTTAGGTAGATCCCTTCAGCTCCCTTCATTTTATGTAAGGAATTAATGCACACACTTATCTCAGATGAAACGGAGATTGTATCTGAACTCTGTGATTGAAAATACAGTGATAATTGTTTTAGAATTTCTAAAGTGTCTCTGAAAAATGCCAATTCTACAAAAAAATAACATGATTTCAACTTATCTAATAATCCTTGATATTTTGCTTTATTTTTTTATAAAAGCAGCCGTCACTTTTATTATTCCTCATAAATTGCACAAGTGATGGGTAACTTGTCAATATTGCTTTTACTGTGCTGCAAGTTGATGCCACCCACCAAATGTCAAACATTTTTCCAATTTTTCTGAATTATAATCCCAAAGTAGAAACAACTTAATACCCATGTGAAAACAGTATTAAAGCTTATTCCGAAGAAGAAGAAAGCGTCAGAATGCGAGGAGTATAGAACAATCAGTTTAATTTGGCACGCGGCAAAAGTCTTGCTTAGAACACTAAATAGACGATTGGAGAGCAGAGCAAACTGCTATTTAGGCGATGACCAATTTGGGTTCAGAAAGGGGAGGACAACCAGAGACGCGATTGCGGTAATGAGGACACTTATAGACAGAAACATAGAGCACAATCAGGATGTTTTCGCTTGCTTTGTAGATTTCGAAAAGGCGTTTGACAGAGTAAACTGGGAGAAACTAATGCAGATACTGGGGAAAGTAGGAATAGATTGGCGTGATAGGAGACTCATCCGAAAGTTATATATGGGGCAGAGGGCTCAGGTAAGGGTAGCTGACGGTGAATCAGGGTGGGCAGTTATAGGTCGCGGGGTGCGGCAAGGGTGCCCGTTGTCGCCTTTACATCTACATCTACATATTACCCTGCGAGCCACCTCTAGGGTGTTTGGCAGGGGGTGACAAGTCACCAAAATGCAGCATGCAAGCGGACCGCCACATGCACACCGCACGGTCATGAATATTAAGTATACTAACCAATTCCATCATTAACTAAAAACCATCATGCAGCATGAAAGAGAATCCCCACATGCACGCCACACATGTACGATGACACATAATATTCTACATGCTACTTAAGAGGGCAATCTGCCTATGAAGCTAGAACATGCAAAACATGCTGTAAGAAACACCATAAAATTCCGTAAACATGCTTTAAGAAATACATAAGTTAGTAAGCTACACTACCAGTCAACTAATCTATTTCTAAGTCCTTACACAGCCGTTATAGTCTCTTATCGCTCGCGGAAAAAACGACATTTTAAATCTATCTGTTCTACAGTCTATCTCTCTTATTTTTATGATCATTTACATTTTAACATCTATGCTGAAGAAATGGTAAGAGAGGCATGGGATGAGCTAGAAGTGGGAATGAAAGTAGGAGGCCTAAAGGGAGGATAAAGTCGGTTAGATTTGCAGACGACCAGGCGTTGGTCAGTCGGTCATCGAAAGGATTGCAAACTTTAGTTGATGCACTGGAAATGCAGTGCGAGAAATACGGAATGAAGATAATTAATAAGAAAACAAAAGTAATGAGATTCTCTAGGACAAAGAAAGGGAGCTGGTGATAAGAGTAGGAAGTCACAAACTGGAGCAAGTAGAACAATGTAATTTCTTAGGTAGTACGCAAGAAGAAACAGGACACGGTAGCAAAGACATTAGGAGGAGAATAGCACTAGCGAAGGAAACGTTTAATAATAGAAGAGAGCTGATGACGGGGACCTTACGTAAGGATGTAAAAAAGAGGCTGGTGAAGAGCTTGATTATGGAGTGTGGCGTTGTATGGGGCAGAAACGTGGACTTAGAAAAAGGAAGACGAAAATAGGCTGAAGGCTTTTGAGATGTGGGTGTGGAGGAGGATGGAGAAGGAGCGTTGGACGGAAAGAAGACAAATGAGGAAGTGCTTGACATGGTGGGCGAGGAGAGGAAACTTATAGATGAGATTAGGGGAAGACAGGGTAGGTGGCTGGAAGGGGTAATGAGGGACGATGGTTTGCTGAAGGCCGTGATAGAGGGAAGGATGTTGGGTAAGCGGGGAAGGGGAAGGAAGAGAATCGGTTTTATGGACGGGATGAAGAAAAGTAGGACTTATGCTGAGATGAAGAAAGAAGTACTAGAGGTATAAAGGGCACGGAACGTGTAAGATTTCCTTGGATATTCTCTGACTTTCATCACAACCTACCTCTAACCCGTAGATTACTGCAATGAATGAACACCATTCATTTGTTTTCTAGCCGCCGAGCTATGAAGGGGTACATATTCCATCCGCGGTGATCGGCATCGCCGTCAGTCTCCGCTGGCGTCTTATGAAGTCCCCCTTCGACAGTTATGTGGAATTGCGATAGCAAACACGTGATAACGAACACACTGCTTCGTAACATTTACTGAATAATACAGTGTTAACCGCTCTTGTTGAAGCATGGCCGACTTAATGAGTCACTTTCGCCCCAGCGCGGATCCAGCTGACGGAGTACGCGATTCCTGCGCATGCCGCTTGCTGTGCACTGTACAGTGTACAAGTAACTAGTAGTTGCTAGGAGCAAGAGAGTGGGGAAACAATTTTCCCTGGCAGGGAAAAATATTGCTGTCATCAGCCAGGGAAACAATTTTACGAGCCAGGGAATTCCCCCCCTTCCACACACTCATTCGCACACTGTTGATGTATGCTTGGCACGCGTCAAAACTGGCGGAAATGGGAAGTTTCTTTCAAGATGTTCGTCAGGTGTGATTTCCAGAGGAAGTACCGAGGACTGAATGTGCGTGTGGTAGGCAATGTTTCGTTCGATGTTCTTGGAGTATCGTTTTTCTCAGTTTCTGCTGCTTTTATGACGTTTATCGCCCCAACAGCTGCATCCCGCTTTCTTCGAGAGCAGGAAATTAATGAAGTTGATTTTTGTCAGTAATATTCCTATTTTTGTAAGTATATTATAACCGAGGTTTTTGGATGGATTAAACCAAATCCCGCACACTCCGCCTGTTATTTACTAACCCTGAACTTCGTTTATTTGCATTTTTTTTCAAGTATTATTCAAGGTTATTCGTACCTTGGAAATTAGAATTCAGAATGTCATTGCTCTCTGCCTTTATCTCCTCAGAATTACGCATAGGCTGGTAAAAGACGCAGCTGGTGTTGTGTATTATGTTACATTAGAGAGTACAAACCGGATGGACATATTGTGAATTAAGCGATCCATAACTTCTCAAGTTAGGTAATTAGCTGTTTCCAAACTGGATTACCGTTTGTGAGGTAACTGTAATGAGAATAAGTGTGCTGAAGTCTGCTGATGAGGATACACACGTCGGTGGAAAAGTCTCTCGTGATTCCGTCCAAATGAAGGAGGAAAAAAACGAAATTCCGTACACTTGATCCAGTTACTCTCGGCATAGGAGTATCGCTCGTAAACCGCTAAACCAACAGCACTTTCGATGAACATAGTTTCCCTAGAGTTATAATATTAATTGCAGACATTGCAGATTAAAAATAATTGATAACAACTTAAACGGCTTATTCAGGAAAGACCACGACACATTAGTGAAGTAATTGACCTCCTGCACCACACAACAAATACGGTATTCAGAATGGGGAAATGGTTGCATTGTAGTAAATAAACTATAGTGGAATTGCTGCACGAGCCTGTGGCGTTAATCGTTAGCGGGGTCTCTGTGTTTTTCGACTCTGGAAGTAGGAAAGGAGGATATGGAGCGGAAGATTTTACACGTTTTACAGCGAAGCTTTTGGCACCGCTGGGTGTTTGGGCGGGGAGCGTCATAAATGCTCCGCTCGAGAGAAGGATTGGAGCGAAGAAGGTTGGCCAGATTCCGTGGACCTCTGAAGAATACTGCTGGGCATTTAGATAAGAGATTTGCTGTCGAACTATTTGTTTCTAGTAGGAAGAATAAGTCTTTGAGAACGGCCTTGAGGAAAATATGTGGTATGGAGATTGGCGTCTGGGAAAGCGTGTATTTGGTATGCGGGGTGAAATTAGCAGGAGAAGGCAAAATTCGTTTGTTCAACAGTGGCTTGGGGTATTTTCTGTTGAATAAGGAATTTTGAATTTTCACTAGGTATTCCTGAAGTTTTACTTTAGAGTTGCAAATACGGTGGCCACGGATCGACAGCGAATTCGAGATGGAATGGTTTGTGTGTTTAGGATGACAGCTATTGTAATATAGATGGATTTGTTTATGTGAGGGTTTTATGTGGACCGAAATCTCAAAAGTATAATTGCCCTTGATGGACATATAGAGTCAAGAAACGTGATTTGAGAGGAGGAGGCAGCTGAAGTGAAGTGGTTTGAGGAGATATTATGTAGAGAATAGAAGAAACTCGTCAGGGACTCCTCGCCGTGGATCCAAATGATGAAAATATCATCGATGAATTTAACCCTGAGCTCCGGTTGATGCTCTTGGGTGGCGAGGAAATCCCCTTCGAGTTTCTCCATGAAAATATTGGCATAAGAAGGGGCCATTCTTGTGCCCATAGCTGTCTAGCTGTCTGTCTTGGCTTGAAAAAAGAACCAGATATTGAAAGAGAAAGCGTAGCGTTTCAGAATCAATTCTGATAATTTGATGATTAAATTGGAGGAGGGATTCTGAGGGTGACTTCTGCTCGATAGGAAGAAGGATATGGGCTTCAGACATTCTTTTTGAGGAATAGAGGTATGAAGTGAAGTTACATCCACCGTATGACACTTTGGTCGGAGGGAATTTTCAGTCTTTAAGAAGTCAAGAAAATTATGGGAATCACAAATGAAGGGAGTTTTGTGACAAGAAGCTGGAAGTGAAAGACTGAACGCATCTCAGCCTCAGTGGACTTTCACTAAGTGTGTTTCGTCGTTTTCTGGACCTCTTTATGTTTATTTACCCTTCTCCTCCACATAACCTCAACAGTTTGCAAATTCATTAATATTACTCTCGTATTATTCTTTAAAGCATTAATATCTAAGATGCACTGTTGCTTCGAGGTAAAATGTTTGTATTTAACTGAGTTTTCTTCTCCCCTGGAGCACAAAATTCATCTCATGGCAGTAAGAAAATTTGTTAAATACTATTGGTAGATACCTCAAGTTTTGAATGATTTTGGTAAGTAAACCAGCAAATTGGAAATGGAGCAAACTGTTGACATATCGTTAAACTTAATTGTATAAAATTGAAAACTGTGGTTTCAGCCACTGCATTTTCTCGTGTAAAATTGTAATTAATCTATTCTTTGTACCATAGGTGTACGAGCCATTCTTGTAGACAAAGACAAGAGGCCTAAATGGAATCCTCGTACTCTTGAGGAAGTGTCGGATGAATACGTGGAACGAATTGTATCCCTTCCTGATGCTGATGAACACGATTTGACTCATCTTTTTAATCTGGTAATATTTCTTAATGTTTTTGTACTTATTGAGTATTTCCGATTGGTACCGAATGTTTTGGTCTGTTCAATATATGCTGCCATCAATTAATCGTAATCAGCAGTCAAAATTCCGAAGATGCAGTTCTCTACTCGGTTTTTCTTTCTGCAAAATGCTTCATTTCTTCGTAAAAGTCACTTCTAATATCCCTGTCAATTTGACTGATGTATTCCATCCTTGGTCTACTTCGGTAAATCTTTTCTTCCCATTTAGTGCTCCTCCCAGTATGGTTTTGCGGAGGCTGGTATGCCTCAGTATACGTACATATAATAATTTTATCGTCTCCTATACTTTTTTCTTTTAAAAATTGAAAACTAGTCTTCTCAGTATGATAAAAGTCCACGTTTACTAACCATTTTATTGATGTACTTATTATAAATTGAGCGTAGACTATTATAACAGATTTCAAACGCAGGTGATCGCATAAAAAACTTACGGGAAGTGGCTGTAAAAGACTTCATTTCTAGGCAATCCTCAGGAATGCTATAATTTCCCCTTTATGGCGAATCTAGAAAAAAAGAAATCTTATGTTTTATTTTAGCCAAGTAAGTGATTTTGGCTTTTCTAAATTCTTCTGTAATGGTAATTTCATGATTAAGTTTCCGGAGGCCAAAAATTATGTATAAAGTCGTTCGACATTTTTATTAGTATGAATATGCTTTAATTGGCGATTGTAAGCTTAGAAACCGAGAGAATAAAACGAAAGGCATTTTTTACGCCTTCTACTCGTAATTTTCCTTTACGCGGTGTGCACTGTATTTGTTCTTTCCCTAACTAGCATGTCTTCGTGTTACTCTGCAGCTGCCTATATTTACGCTGCTGAGTTGGCCTTCGTACATACATTCCGTTGTGCGTTGGCCGCCTAATTGTCCACCATCATTCTGAAATTTTCTAAAGAACTCTCTTTCTGTTATCACCAGTGCTCCAAGTTTTAGAAATTTATTTGCAATGGAGTCGTTATGTGATAGTTTTTCAAGTTGCCTATTGTTAAATTTTAAAGTGCTGCTTTATCGAGGGAAAACTATACTTGGATATCCCAATTGCCGGCCAGGTGTGATAGCCAGTTACTCCACCAAGCCATCTTAATTCAAGGCGAATTTCAGCGGTGGATTGGCTATGATTTTTTTTTTCATATTTCAGCGGGGTAAATTCGCCTTGAATTAAGATTCGCTTGGTGGTGTAACTGGCTAACACACCTGACCGTCAATTGGGAGATCCGGGTTCGAATCCCGGTCAAGTAAAATGATTTTTTCATTGCGAATTTCACCGTCTTTGGTGCATAACTTTGCACCCGAGCGCGTGACTACGTACCTCATCATTTGTGCAATCACAATGATTGGAAAATTGTCTTGAAGTGAAGTTCAATGGTATGTGGTCGAATGTGCTCTTTTTAAGCTTCAGTTGGACCGTCTTAATGTTATCGTAAGAAGTAGGTGTAACGCTACTAAGAAAGTCGTTCTTGAGCACAGGACATTAACATGATATGTTTTCAATTTGAGTACTTCATTTCGTGTGCCCCTAACTCCATAAACCATGCATTAAAATTGTTCACAACTTTTTTTAAACGGCGGCAATGATTGAATTATGAATCTTGAACGCATTTTTCTGTTTTCATTGCGTGAACACCTGACGTTACGTTAAAAGTTAAGTCACGCTCTTACTCCAAAATCCTTGCCTCACTTATGCGGATAAAAATATTTTTTTCATTTGCAAATTTCTCGTATATGTATTTGGTTCAAAGTTCTCTTTTCGAAATGTTTAAGCTCTGACAAAATATCTCGAAGGTTAGCCTTAGGCTACGATACAGCGGGGAAACGGATGAGCTAGGTGGCGTTATCATATTTAGATTTACTAGCATCTCGACTACTGTTGTAACATTACATTACGCAAGAAAATGTTCATTTTTTCGTGGCCAGTGGAGTTTCCTAGAACAATCTATCGTCCTTTTTTCCGGAGTATAAGGCTCAAAGGAAGTCCGGGAGTTTTATCGCAACCCTGCAGTCGAGCACGCGTCGTCTGCTGTCACTCATTCTCATATCGCAGAAAAACGACCCCAAGAATTTTTATGTCCCTCCAAACATCAATCAACACTCTTTCTCTGTGAAATATCGAAAATTTTGGCCCGGATATCCTCCCTATCGCAATTTCCGGATTGAAGGCCGAGTATAACTAAGATAAAGGTTTTTCTTGTGCTTCCAAAAACTTGAGCGGGTTGGTGTTTGTTCCTTTCTTCAGCGTCTGGTGAATGTACATGTTGCAGTATCACATGAAATTCACAAAAATTTGAATAATTCTGTCTGTTGCTGTCTCCAGTTTTTATTCGATTGCTATAAATCAAACAATCAGTGAACCTAACTCGGACACCAAATCTTTGATTACCGATGGGAAAACGCTCTATTTCACGCATAGTAAACAAATTCTATGAACAACGTAGTGACAATGAATTAAAGACAAAAAAATGGAAGGCTCACCCCCTCTGAATTTAATGATTCACTCTTGTATATATTCCGGAGAGTACTCAATTTTAGTCATTTTACATCTTATTTCTTATTTTTCTGTGTACTTTTTGTTTTAAGCAGAGTTTACCAACCACGCAGTCGTCTGTTTTCACAATTATCTGCCCCTCGCCTCCTCTTGGCACATGCGTTACACCGAGCAAGCAGAGGCCTGGGTCAATAAAATGTCTTATGTCTGAAAAAACGAAGTTTTAAGTTTTTTGTCTAAAAATAAAATCATTGAGTAACTCGTGTAGTTTTATTTCTAACCTTCGGGAGAACGGTTTAAAAACTCTGCCAGAGGCGCGGCAAATGTAGTTCCATGAAGATGGAGAAATTTTTGTGGAATTACTCGGGAAAAAGAGTCTTTTACTTAAAGGAGAGAACTGTTGACAGGTACCCTGAGTAATAATGAAAAAGACAGACGCGGAGGAAACAGGACGACAGAAGATGAGGAAAAGACAGACGTGGAGCTTTGAGTTGGATGATTCTAATTCTTGAGAAAACGGGAAGAAAAGGGATTGGAAGTGTTTGGGATGGCCCTTGGAGGATGAAAAAAATACGCTGAACAGGAAGGAAGACAAATAAGTGCTAGTCATCGAAGGGTGAGGAAAGAAAGTTGCTGGAGGAAATTAGGGAGCAGTGTATGTGGTTAGAGTTGGCAAATAGGGAAGTGTGATGTTGAAAACCCAGGTATAAATGAGAATATAAGGGTCTTAAGGGTGGAGGGAGAAAAGCATGTACCTTGTGAAGAGCGGTGTGAACTACGCATTGCAGTAGAATTAGATTGTGCAAGGGTATGGATTTTTGCAGGATTTTGGGTCCATGTGGAAATACATAATGGCCATCTAAACCTTCATTTTGTAAGAAGAACACCGATTGTAAATCCAACCCAAAGACAGTAGTGTACTATTATACAGTCTTACACTATAGTAGATAAAAGAAGAGAGAAGATGGCGTCTTCAAGCACGTAAATTTAAAGCTCTAGATTAGAAAAGTACGGACAACTTTTGTTCGTATTATATAAACATCACAGTTGATTACATCACATTGCTCAAACTCGCTAAAATGCTTGGAAATAATTTTTTTATCGTAGAAACATTTTAGTCACTATCTTCCCCATGTACTAGATATGTCTGTTTTGGTTTTGTTGTCCATACTTCCCCAATCTAAAGCTTTACGTGAATGAAGCATGTTAGCATTTTTTTGCTTAAAATAATCCACTTATCATAGCTATCACGCGTAATTTGCCCATAAATTTTATGAATAATGCAGCGCTATTTTGGAAATTGTTTGTACTGTGCATTTTTATAGGTAAGACATTAATTAGAGTACCACGAAAATTCCGCTACTTACATACATGTTTTCGGCGTATTTAAGGCCCCACTAGCCCTGAGTGCGCTTGAATTGACTCACATATTCCCGTGTTATCGTACCGTATAATTTGATTTATTCTATACTTTAATCAATTTTCCCCAGTGTCTAACTCGACGAATTTTCGCAATTCATTGATGGAATAAGAGCACGCCGCATAGGACTGGCAATGGTATTTTTAATGAATAGGGATATGATAGTCTTTTTTCCATTGATCTGCTTCTTTCTTTTTGTTCAATAGTTCCCGAGGCAAGTTATGAATATTTTCCCGAGCAGCCAACGAGTATTGGGAAAAAATTGACACTCTCGATAAACCCTTGATCTTAATTTCTCATCGATACCTATGCCATCATTTTCAATTTACCGCAAGAGATGGAAAGTAATTTTTTCGGAAAATAAAAAATGTAAAATCAGATTACCGTAGTTTTATACGCTTGAAGAAAGTCATTATCTGTCGCTTCTGTTGTATAATATCACTCACTCCACACACCCTGATGAGATCGCGTCGAAGGGAAAAAATTGTGCCGAAAAACAGTTTTAATGCTGATCGATTCCCGATTCTTAACATGTAACCGGTCGAGAATTTTCTCCATTTCACGTGATGATATTGCCATTGTGATATCGTTTTACTTGTTTTTTAAGATTCTGCCGATAATTCTGTTATTAGATTAGGTATGTGTGTGTACATAAAGTTCTCCTCGATCAAATTCCCATTCTATGTGCCAAAGGGATTTTATGACGAGTATGAAGTCGGTAGAGAGTAAATTTAAGAGTGAAGTGATCAAAAAAGCATAGCGTGCCCCCCTACACTGAAGGTGGTTCCACCGTAAAATGACTTGAATGTCATTTTATTCATATTCTGTCTACTTGTAGAAAACGTTGTCCTCTATCTGATATGAACAATAAAATAATACCTTTCCACGCTATTTTATTCTATAATTGAACTTGAAATTACATGGTGTTCAATGGGGGAATGAGAGAAACACGGGGAAAATAGTATTTTTCCATAAAATACAAATGCCATTTTCATGGAAAACTGTTTACAAGAAAGAAATAACACAGAGAAAATGAATAAAAATAAAATACAGGTATCTTACCACCTTATTTTTCTAGTTATTGAAGCATTAATGCCGTAATTGAAGTCAAAATGCGGTAATTCGTCGGCAATGGCGCTGCAGTCGGCTCTTATGGCTGAAAAAAGTGCTCATTTAAAATACATTCGTGGAATAATCTGCATATCTTGTACCTTACTTTTGGGTTTCTATAGGTAATGCATTGCATCAGAGAAAGTAGGATTTTTTTGACAAAATATCAAAAATGTGGAATTTAGTATTTGTTTTGACTCACACAGTCGCGGCGGAACCTCCTTAAGAGCCCCTGAATTTCATATTATTGCAAGGGGTGCCTAGCTCTCCTGGAAAAATGTACTGGTTAAGCCAATGGAATGTCTGGCATCTCCTAGGGCTGCATCTGCAATAGCGTATAGGGACGTCTAAGTAAGCTTCTCTAGTATCATTCGGCCTGTAAATATTTTCAGGCGTGCTGATAACCATTGTTATTAGATGTAGGGATTATTTTTTTCGTATCAATTACATATGTCCTGCAGAACCTAGCTTCGCCCAGTACATGTAGGTATCGTTCGAGGCACGCTTGCCGCGAGTAATAACCACTTGTTGATTTAGGGGAACGCGAAAAAAATGGGCAAAGCGGAAGTAAGTTCTAAATATCAGCCAGAGTATAAATGATTTCCATTTTTCTTTCATGGAGGATACAATTTAGGGGTAAAAGTGACTGAGGGGTGCGCAAATCTCAAAGAGATTGGATACCGCTGGGCCCCATTAGAAAACGACGAGTGCGTCTTTTACGTCCTGTAATTGTGTGCAGTCTCCAGAAGTAGGTGCCACGTCCTCCGCCTAGCTGGTGAGAATGATAAAATTTTATTGTTAATGGTTAATTGATTTTAGTATAAACCTCAGCTCTCCTGTTTCTGGATAAAATAGTTAAGCGTGGAATGAAGTCATTTCTTCCCGATACCCGTTGTTCCCTTAGCAATGAGTGCCCTGGCATAAAAACGCGTAGACGGTACTATGGTACAATATCGCCATAACTTGACGCTGCGGCCTGGGCCCGTTGCTGTTTAGCGTTTGCAAAGTTGCATCCCGGAACGCGTCATATCCCCCTGACAATTCCCTAGTCGTCAGGCGGTGTTCACCACACCAATACGGCTGAGACGTGCTCGAAATCCGCGTTCGCCTTCAATAGTTCATTGGTCTCCAGTATCACAAACTCGGTAAGAAGATACGTATACCGCACGCAAGTTACGGAATTCGGGTACAACTCTTATACCCTTAGCGTGCCTATCAATTGACGCACTCCGGTGATAAGCAATGATAATGGCACCGTACAAGGCAGCATGTTGAAGCTTTGCGCGCGTTAAGTACTTCAGTCTTCGCCGTCGAAAAAGTTATTAATGTTGTGTTGTAGATGGGGTTTTATAGTTCAAATATCGATTGTTATTTGTCATCGATTGTTGAAGTGAAAAATTATTTAAGTGGTCAATTTAAAAAAATAGCTTAGTAGAGCTGTTTATCTAATCTAACATTATACATGTATATATATATATATATAAATTCAAACTTACAGGAGGTAGGAGAAAGAGGAAAAGATAAAGAATTCGTTCTTACGGAACGTTTCGAACCAGTTGGTCCTTCGTCAGCTCTAGAAGTCAATTTCAAGTCAAAAAGTCAAACTCTTTGTGGCCAATTGGCGAAAACTTCCAAAGATTATATATATATATATATAGTTTTTATTTGTAAGTGTTCTTTTTTCCGTGTGTATATTTTTATCGGCCACCCTCTTGGCATATTATATATATATATATATATATATATATATATATATATATACTCAATCATACGAAAATGACGCTCAAAGGCGCGAATAAATTCATACATTCATAGGAAAATGGAAATGGATAGGTACACATAAAAGAACGAACACAGGGATTGGTGGGGAAGATGAAAATGAGTCAAATCCAGACAGAAAACATTTTTTCCCGGCTAAGGTGAAATTTTTTCTGTCTGGATTTGACTCATTTTTATCTTCCCCACCAATCCCTGTGTTCGTTCTTTTATGTGTACCTATCCATTTCCATTTTCCTATGAATGTATGAATTTATATATATATATATATATATACAATATGCCAAGAGGGTGGCCGATAAAAATATACACACGGAAAAAAGAACACTTACAAATAAAAACTTCCGATATTTCGGTGAAGATATTAGCTCCACCTTTCTCTAGGAGAAGAGTAGGTACTCTTCTCCTAGAGAAAGGTGGAGCTAATATCTTCACCGAAATATCGGAAGTTTTTATTTGTAAGTGTTCTTTTTTCCGTGTGTATATTTTTATCGGCCACCCTCTTGGCATATTGTATATTTATCACCCGAGTGATAAATATACAATATCCCCCCCCCCCCCCCCCCCAATGTACCCATATATACGTTACTTATAAATTCAGCTTGCGTATGGTTGTGCACGAAAAACTCGAAAAGTAGACAATCGATTGACTTGAAATTTTGACACAACATTTAATTCGAATATGCGCTTGTTTTTAAAATGTAAAAATCACAAATTTTGGGGTTGTGTTTACCCCAGTAATGTTAACATTTACTCCCATAAGAAAAGCATTGATTTCGGTGCAGACGTTTATTTGCTTTTTTAAATTACTTGCACTAAAGATATTGGATGGAAATTTTTATCATAGAATGCATAAAAGAATGCAATATTTAATTCTTTCATTCAATTTTCTTATACGCTTCGCTTATGTCCAAGGATTGCGTTTTTGTCTCTAAATTCATCATTTTTCTCTCTTTTCAATTATAGAACTTTCCTCAGCAACCACGTGTGAATATCCATTTAATAGGGATTTTATTAATGGCTATTTGCACCTTCAGCATTTAAAGGCACGTTCAGTGACTAATTTGGTAGTTGTAGTTAGAAGTGGCTTCTTCTTTGTTTTTGTAAATTACTTGCTCTCAAGATGGGGAACTGTAGTCGTTTGACTATAGTTCCCTGTTTGCCTTGCCTTCTCAATGACCATCAACAAGGCACAATGTCAATTGCTACAAGTGTGTGGATTAAATCTGAAAAATCCATGCTTTTCACATGGTCAATTATATGTGGCATGCCTTGAGTGGGACAGCCAAAAGATTTATTTGTTTTTGCAGAGGGTGGTAAGATCAAAAATATTTTATATCCTAAAGCACTTGAATAACTTTTTATTCAAATTTAATTTAATACACAAAAAATCTTTAATCTATTTTGCATATGTAAATGTGTCTGATTTGTATGTGTGTGCCTACTCAGAAAGTAAAAGAGGCATTGCAATGCATGCCAGGCACAGATAGTCTAATGTAAAAACGACTCAACAACTCCAAAATGGAATCACAAAAGCTGTTGGTATTTAAATCATTTTTTCCTAGGATTCTTGCTCTAAAACTGGAATAATTTTTCTGCAAAACCTGAAGTTTGGATATACTTTTCTAAAGAAACAGTAGATACTGTGATTATTCTGTTCACGGCTCTGCCAGAGTTTAAAAAGTTATATTTATTCAATATAAAATTTTATACATAGTTCAAATACTGGAGGGGCCAGATTTTTGCTTGAATATCTTTTAAATGAATTCTTATAATATAAAGAAAGAAAGACTTTGAAAAATGTGAGTGGTGTTGTAGAATATCAGATTAAAGAACTTGCATGTATTTAGAGATCCGCCCTATTCAGTGGACTGTACCTAACAATAACTTCCAATGCCTCATACTCTCTGCTTATTGCCTGCACAGTATACTTTCTCCTGGTACTGGAGTTTTTGATGTGATGATTTGCTCTTTATGTATTCCATAGCAGCATTATTTGAAAAAAAGGAAAGTTTCATATTTTGCAACCCCACATCCACCATAAATCACCTAATATATATTTTTTTACTTATTAGTTATTATATATAAACAGTATTTCTTGTTTCCATCTTGTGATTTTTTACTTCCATATGTATTATCCATATGAATTAGAGAATATCATAAGATCTCTCCACCAATTGAGCCATTATTACTTCAGTGTTATTTCCACTCCTTCATATTCATGGGTCTATTTATATTTTAAGAGATTGGGCTGCCTGGTTAATTGGCATTATTTTATCTGAAAGGAACAGAGAGGAATAAAAGCTCAGCTGTTCCACATTGAAACATATTCTTATGGTCATGGTCATGTGAATTAAGATTAATGTGGAATTGCTGTTTTTTCATTCTTAGTTCCTTCAAGTATTTAAATTTTGTCTGTGATATCGGTATCATGAAAAGGAGGGGATACTATATGCAATTAATGAACTTTTGATTGCTGTATTTTGTTGTATTAATTTATTTCAAAAAATTTAAATCCCGTTTTTTTTTTTTTTTTTTCAGCCTGCAACCTCATCATCATAAGTGATCTTCTGAAAACTGATGCATATCAAAATTCACAATTCATTTGATGGTTCGGCAGAATTCATTCAAATCTAAACAGTACTTATCTACAAACATCGATAACCAGTGATAATGCATTATTAAATAATGCAGTGTTTGACACAATGATTTATGTTATTATTGCATTATAGGTTTTGAAACATTTTCATTATCAAGCTTTACCAGGTGCATTTAAAGAATCTCAGTGAAAGCTAATTTAATGAAGAATGTGATTTGTTATAAGTTATGGATATTATATTTGATACTGTCCCTCTCCGTTATTATGCATGAAAATATGTCAGTGAGCAGGGACTGGTGGCATGTTTGCATATCACACTCCTTTGATCTGTCAGTTTGAGATGGAAATATAGTATTGAGTGGTGAGAATTAGTGAGTCTCCTGCCCGGTTTTACCTGGTAATCCTGCCATTATTTCTATTATATTGTTTTTAGAAAAAAAATTTTTAAAGTCATTAAGAGTAATATGTTTAATATTACTTGTTAAGTCTATATAATTGGTTTATAAAGTCATGAGAATGTCCTTTATCAATAAAAATTACTTTTGTATGGAAAATATTTAATATATGTATTTGAAAATATATTTCGCCTATTATATTTAAAAAATCTAGAATCCAAAGTGATGCACTTACAATTAGTCTATGATAGGATTGAGGATAGTTAGTACATATGTCAAATACCTCAAGGAACATTTTACCTCTCTAATTATTTGAGTTGCCAGAAATTGGTTCATGGAGTGGAATCTACATTAGACCATGGCATGGTCATGATAGCTTGAGTTCCGGCTTCCCTTCCCAAGGCCCAGGTTTGAATCCGAAGAATGACAGATTTTTTAATCGAATGCATTCCTTCTTGGGTGACATGAGAAGAGCTTTTAAAGCTTATCATTCTGTCCACCATCTGTTTTAAAATTATGATCTCATATCACCAGCCAATAATAAATTGACCCACAAATTAAACACTTATCCTCTTACAAATGGGTTGCTTGTTGGAGCATGCTATATTAAACTCTTAGATAATCTAATAGTTCAGCCAAACCTTGTGCAGGCAAAATCTGAATTTAGTTTGTTATTACAATTTTTCCTTCTTTATTAAAGAAAATGAAACTAATACGATTTAGGTGCTTATTACAAGATTTGTTCACTCCATTATCAAGAAAAATTGGACCCACTCCCAAAAATTTAAATCAGAACTACTTTCTTTTTAATTGCTGGCATTACCTACTATGCATAAGAGGGCCTTTTTTATGTTGTCAGTGATCTTCATGATCAAATTGAATCCTGTTTCAACTATGAGGTTTTTCCTGTCATTAGCTCTCTAGGTTTGAAATGTGGATAATATTTTTCACCCCATGCTGGTATGCGAGTGTGAATCATATAAAGTTACCTAAGAGTTTTCAACATCAAAGGATTGTAATTACCATTGAAAAAAGAGAAAAACCAACCTCCAAGGGGAAAGATTTAGTGCTTTCCCGGCGAATGCTTAGAGTAAATTCTTCTCAGGATTTTCTGTTGGTTAAATTGGCAAAAAGTACCGATGTTTAGACGATAACTCATCTATCGTCTTCAGGGTAAATGCGGTTGAGTTAAAGTACCGCAAGCTCATTACATATTTGGGTCCAACAATCAGGTGACTCCTGATTGTCTGGTGAAATTTGAAACTTACGATAATGGTAAGGGATATTCGTTCTATTATTCCATATTATATTTAATATGGAATTCCAAGAGTTGCTGAGATGAAAACCAGCATCATGATAAAGATTATTCTTTTTCAGCCTGATCTCAATGGCTTCCTTGGCCAGTCTATCCCAATAATTGTTGGAGCGGCAAATAATCTTGGTACTATCCCATTTAATCCTGTGATCAAGACTAATGCTGTGTTAAACAACAGCAGATTTTTCAGGCTGTCTAAGCCTGAAGTGTCTCTGGTATTTTTTAAGCCTCGTAGCAATAGTTCCTCAAGTCTCCCCCGTGTAGACTTCGCCACATTCACAAGGAATCTGATCAACATCAGGAGTCATAAGGCCAGTAGGGTCCTTCACTTTTACATGTTGGTCTCTTAAATTAGTTCTAAAAGGCCTGTATTTCAGTTGTAAAGGAGTAGGGGTGTAAATTAAAACATTTAATTGAAATTAACATATCATTCATAGAAAATTCTAAAATGGAAATGAGTGTAAAGAAATGGTAACTCATTGGTGCCTACCGAATGACACCATTGAAATGAGTTTCAGGTGAGGTGTAAATTATGTGGTTGAGATTTTTCTACCAATGGAGTGTATGGGTAAATGATAACCATCTATTTTTTCTACTCTTCATTGTTAACTACCTGTGCAAGATGTCTTAAGACTGTGGATGAAATGTAAACTCAATATTCCAATTTTATATGCCTACTTGCATGTTCAGAAGTGGCAATTTGATATCATGGATATGATATGTTTTTCCGAATGACTTTTGAAGAAGTTTAACATTATCTATGGTAAGTAGGTACATGGATACACACTTGAGTAGGTCATCACCTATTTGTAGTCCCATTGAGTAGGTATTGAGATACATGGATACACATGTATACATACACCAAAACGTGTCTCATGAGTAAAATTTCAGAAATATTTTAATGTATTCCAAAAAATATTAATTGGCTAAAACATTGCTGGGTGTGACATCTGCTGTTATGTCCAATTATTTTTAGAAGGTCAATGACATAAATGAATTTGTACAAAATGTGCTTCCATGTGAAATAGATCGACAGAAAAAACGAAATTGTTAAAATATTATTCCTTCATAATAAAAATAAGTTAGTATTGTGATAAATACTATTTCACTCCGTTTCAGATGTATTACTCACTTATCCAAACTCAACTCCCTGATAGGGGTGGCAGGGTCAGCCATTGAAACAGCAGCCCAATTCCTGACCTCACAAAAAATGTTGAGCTATGGGAAGAAAATACATTTACCGGTTGAAGGAATATGGGGAGGGATGTGATGATAAGAGAGGTGTATTTTTAGCAGCACTACCTATTTGTTAGAATATCCGTCACTGCTATCATATCACCTAAGCTCGAATGTCAACTAAGCTAAAGCAAGTATATCGTACTACATTAACACACATAAATCATGGCTCAAACCAATTTGTAAGTGATAAATTTAGATGATAGAGCCATAGCGGCGTAGCCACAGGGGGCACGATGGGGCGCTTAACCAGCCCCCCCTCCCTGGCTCATTTAGTCAAACTAAATTTTATAGGTCAACAATATCAATAGGTTTTTTCGCAGATAATTTTAATTTTGGCAAGTTTCTTTTGGAATGCCTGACGAAGCCGGCAGAATAGCACGGCGAAACTGTTGCTAAAAAAGTTTAGTTTAATCGCAGAAATACAAAAGAAACTTACCAATATCAATAGGTTATAATATTATTGTGTGGCAAGAAAGCATGTTTGAATCATGGCAGGGAAACATCTTTTTTGACAAAGAAAAAATGATGGTTCGTGAGGAATTTCTAGGTTTCGTAGAGTTAACTGAGATGGATGCAAAATCTGTAGGTTCTGCAATTAACAACTTTGTAGAAAAGGTGGGCCTTGATTCAGAAAAGTGCATTGGACAAGGATACGATGGGTGTTCCACTATGGCAGGAAAGGATGGTGGTGTCCAAGAAATTCTTTGAGTAAAATACACAAGAGCCAAATATGTTAATTGTGCTAGTCACAAACTGAACTTGTTGTAAACGAAATATAACGTTGCGAAACGAAACGTTGTCTCCACAATAAAAGAAAGTATAAGATTCTTCTGAGACTCTGCCCTTTATCGAAAATGCATTCCGAACATACCAATGCTCTTTAAAACCTGTTGGTCTAAAAAATATAAACATATCACCACTTTCAAGTAAGATTGTGCAAATCGTTATGGTGCTTGAAAAACATAAATCAACAGATGGCAGTAACGTAACCAGGATTTTGGTTTGGGAGGGGGGCTTAATCTGAAGCCTGGGGGGTCCTCTCTTGGTATCTACAATTTTATTCTTATCCGTTTATTTATGGATAACTTTTTTCATAGAACACTGCTTTATTTTTTTACCTTTTCCCCTTCTTGAATCCTTGTAATTTTCAGCCAATATATTACATGGTAAAACTAAACTAATAATATTTGAAATTTTGGGGGGGGCTTCAGCTGGCTACGTGCCTGACAGACTGTAACAATGCAACGAGAAAAGCTGCTTTTCAAATGCATTGCCCTGCTACAAAATCAGAATTCATTTTTAGTGTTTGTCTCATAGCTATGCCACTCCCGCAACCCATGGTGAAGGCTCTTCAGTCAAAAAGTGTGGACTTCCTTCAATGTGCAAATCACATTAAAAAATCACACATCATGAGAAAACACTGTGGAAATACGGTTGGTGAAAGTGTTATAGCAGAGGCTGAAACAATTGCAGAGCATCTTCGAACAGATTTAAATATGCTTCAAGTCATAAATCAGCAGAAATATTGTGCAAATCCAACAGCACAGATTCCTGGTGAGTTTTGAAGAAGATCACTATAGCCTCCGTACATAGATTCATTAATGATGTCTCTCGAACAGCATTTTTCCGAGGAGAACTTGCCCGCATTCTCATTGCTTACGTTGTAAAATATACGAGTCACCCTCTCATAATGCTTGATATGATGTTTGAGGATTAAAACAAAACTATACCTTTTAGTAGTGACTACAATTTGAATGATTTCTCCGTTGAAGCTGAACTTTGGTACAACCAATGGAAAGGAAAAATTGTGCCAAATGTCGAGCTGAAGGAGATAAAACTGGCGCTACTTATCTCACTTGCACAGCCTTGATAGTGCAATATCGAAAGATCCTTTAACACCTTATCCATCCATTACAGTAATCTACCAGTTAGAGGTAGGTAGTGATGAAAGTCAGAGAATATCCAACGAACTCTTACACGTGCCTTGCCCTTTCTATCTCTAGTATTTATTTCTTCATCTCAGCATAAGTCCTACCTTTCTTCATCCCGTCAATAAAGCCTATTCTCTTCCTTCCCCTTCCCCGCTTACCCAACATCCTACCATCTATCACGACCTTCAGCAAACCATCGCCCCTAATTACCCCTTCCAGCCACCTACCCTGCCTTCCCCTAATCTCATCTATAAGTTTCCTCTCCTCGCCCACCATGTCAAGCACTTCCTCATTTGTCTTCCTTTCCATCCAACACACCTTCTCCATCCTCCTCCACACCCATATCTCGAGGGCCTTCAACCTATTTTCGTCTTCCTTTCTCAAGGTCCACGTTTCTGCCCCATACAACACCACACTCCATATCAAGCTCTTCACCAGCCACTTTTTTACATCCTTACTTAAGGTCCCCATCATCAGCTCCCTTCTATTATTGAACGCTTCCTTCGCTAGCGCTATTCTCCTCCTAATGTCTTTGCTACTATGTCCTGTTTCTTCTAGCGTACTACCCAAGTAATTAAATTGTTCTACTTGCTCCAGTTTGTGACTTCCTACTCTTATCACCAGCTTTGCTTTCTTTGTCCTAGAGAATCTCATTACTTTTGTTTTCTTATTAGGTATTAATCTTCATCCCGTATTTCTCGCACTGCATTTCCAGTGCATCTACTAAAGTTTCCAATCCTTTCGATGACCGACTTTATCTGCTGGCCTCCTTTTATTCCCACATGTAGCTCATCCCATGCCTCTCTTACCATTTCCTCAGCATCTATGTTAAAAGGTATAGGTGTCAACGGGCACCCTTGCTGCACCCCGCGACCTAAAACTGCCCACCCTGATTCAGCGTCAGCTACCCTCATCTTAGCCCTCTGCCCCATATTTAAGTTTTGGATGAGTCTCCTATCACGCTAATCTATTCCTATTTTCCCCAGGATCTGCATTATTTTCTCCCAGTTTACTCTATCAAACGCCTTTTCAAATCTACAAAGCAAGCGAAAACATCCTGATTATGCTCTATGTTTCTATCTATTAGTGTCCTCATTACCGCAATCGTGTCTCTGGTTGCCCTCCCCTTCCTGAACCCAAATTGGTTATCGCCTAAATAGCAGTTTGCTCTGCTCTCCAACCTTCTATTTAGTATTCTAAGCAAGACTTTTGTCACGTGCGAAATTAAACTGATTGTTCTATACTCCTCGCATTCTGACGCTTTCTTCTTCTTCGGGATAGGTATTAATACTGTTTTCACGAAATCCTCTGGCCGTACTCCTTCCTCATAGATCCTGCAAATAAGTTCGAAAAACGATTTTCTCCCCTTACCACCTAGATTCTTCAGTAGCTCCAAAGGTAGGTTATCGGTTCCCACGGCTTTTCCACCCTTCATCTGTTGTAATGCCCTCCCTATTTCGCTGTCAAGTAACTCTGGTCCGAGGTTATCCTTATCTTTTGCTCCTTCATCCTCTAGATCTAGGCTAAAGGGTCTATTCTCGCTGTCATATAACTCCTCTTTGTATTCTCTCCATCTTTCCTGGATATCTTCCTGTTAGGTTAATATCTTCCCTGTTTTGTCCTTAACCTTTGGTATCATTTCACCTCTCTTACCGCCCCCGATAACATATTCACCTTGAGGTACAAAGTGCCCACTTCCCCCCCCCCCCCTCCTGCATCTTTTCCATTTCCTCGCATTGTCCCTTCCACTAATTTTCTTTTGTCCGATTGGTCACTCGTCTGAGTTTATTATTCAATTCCTTGTACTTCTTCTTGCCTACGTCGGTGTTGACGTTTTTCCATATCCTTCTCTCCTCCATTTTCTTTATCATTTCTTCCGTAACCCACTGCTTCTTAACCCTCTTCTTTTCCACCGTTCCTATTGTTTTCTCTGCCGCTCCTGCGATGTCTTTTTTTATAATCTCCCATCTTCTCTCTATTGTTTCCATCCGCTTTACTTTGCCTATGTTCTTTTCTATCAGCTCTTGGTATTCCCACCTTTTCAACCCTTTTAATTGTTCAAGGTTCCACCTCCTTATCTTCCTATCTTTACAAAGCCTTTTGAATCTAACTTCACACTTCCTAATCACCAAGTTATGATCTGAGTCTGCATCTGCCCCTGGATAGCTACGCGAGTTTTTTACATTGTTCCTAAATCTCTGCCTTACCATTATATAATCAATTTAGTATCCCAGTATCCCCCGGCGTCTTCCATGTGTACCTACGCCTGGGGTGATGTTTAAACCAAGTGTTTGTCACTACTAATTTATTTCTTCTACAAAATTCAACTGCCTTTTCACCGCGATCATTATTCTTCCTAGCCCAAACCCTCCTACTTCTAATCCATCCCTCCCTTCCCCCACCACTGTATTCCAGTCACCCATCACCATCAGGTTTTTCTTTTCCGGCACTTCTCTATTTATTTCTTCTACTTGCTCTTCCACCTCTTCCTCCCTATGGTTGCTTGTAAGCATGTATACCTGGACCAGTACGAAATTCGTCGGGCGTGCTTTTATTTCTACCTCTAGTATCCTGTTGCTCACTTGTTCAATGTTTACCACCCTCAGTCCAAATTTTGTGTTTAGTACCATGCCTACCCCACGTTGACTCTCATCTCCCCCACTATAGATTACCCTGTAGCTATCACTCCAATAGTCCCCGCTATCCTTCCATCTCACCTCGCACAATCCCAAAGCATCTATTTTTCATTTTTCCATTTCCTGCTTAATATTTTCAAGCTTCCCGGCCCTCATCATGGTCCTTACGTTCCAGGTTCCTATTTTTACCACTGTTTTCCTCCTCTTTCTTCTTCTTCTCCTTCCTATCCCATGTATCCGTCGATGATGATGCTATGCAAGGATTTTGTGTGGTATCGACTGCGGAGGCCTTGCCTCCCCCGCTGCCAGGCACGACACCCGCCCTAGTGGGCGGCGTCCCGTAGTTGCCAGAAATCCATTCTCTGTGAATGACTTTCATGTTCTAGGAAGTGATAGTTGAGAGGTATTCCCACGCCACTCAATGGTATTTTTAACGTGACACCATAACGGAACTACCTTTCGTCTGGCTCCTACCCTTCGACCTATCTGGCATGGGTGGCCCTACCTGCAGCAATGGTACTTGCTCCTGCCAGTCCAACTCTATGGGTCATTGGAGCGTGCAAGCCCTTCCACCACGTCAAGGTCGTAGTTCAAGGAAGAGCAACACCTTATGCAGGGTAAAAATTGGTTAAGGTCAACTATGACAGAAACTCGGCTTGTCGGTCTTTTTTTGATGAGTGTGGATAAAAAGAGGGTTGTGGAAGCTAAAAATAAATTAGAGAAAGAAATTTTGTCATTAGCCACAACTCAGGCTAGTACTGTAATAAGAATTAGATATGTTAGAATAGAATTGCAACTAATTACTTTTAGACATTTCAAATTTTCAAATAAAACTATTTTTTAACAAAAAAAGTTCTTATTTTTGCAACCCCCTTGAGAAATCTACGCCACGGGATAGAGCAATGAGATAATCTTTGGCACTGATCGTGCCTTTGTCACATTTGAATTGAGCGGGGTTAAATGAGCAACGTTATGCGGAGCACTTGAAGTTGAACGCTGAAATATTACCGCCGGGACTTCAATTGATCCGTACAGGGATACTATATAATAATATTATCTAGTATTCATGGATCCGTAATTTGTTATCTGTGGTAAATTACTTACCTGCTGTGAAAAAGCGTTTCTTACCTTTAATGTAAACATTTATTAAGCCATGTCTGTATTGCTATGATACCATACTTTCTCTTCGTAGTAGTTACTTATTGTTGGAAGTCAGCAAATTTTGGGAGTCTTATTTTGCTGGTGCCTATTTTAAGTCCAGAAGTATGTTGCGGAAACGTTGTCATTCATTTGAAGATGACTTGTTACCTCAATCTAAAATTCATGTCAGCGAAAAGGAAGTCAACACGGGAGTGAATATGGAGCAAAACATGCAAGCTGTTTATGGTGAATTTTAGTTTTTGTGTGGGTGGGCTTTTATCCACATTGTTGTCTTATTGAAAATGATTTTATTTGTATTTTAGCGAAAACATTGGAAATGTTATTTAAGGCATCTCCTAGAAAAGTCTGTGAAGAAAACCCGACAACAACGGTGACAGCAGTTCAGAAGTTAAATGTAACTGCTGGACGATATAAACAAATGTTTTTGGATAGCAATTGCAAGTTGAAGATTCAAGGGAGCTTAAAGGTATGGCCATGCGTATAGGGCTGTTGTCTGCTATTTGATTTCCTATTTCGGATAGTTTGATTTCATTGAAGTAATTTGCATTTCAGGAGAATCAATGTCAAGCGGCGTGCGGATTTTGTGGTGGCCATAGTCATTGCCTACAGAAGTGTACATTTTGTGAGAAGTATCTATGTGAATCCTGTAAACGTTTATGCAGAAAATGTGTGCTTCATTTTTGCTCATCGTGTATATTTTCCGTGTAAGTAAAACTTGATACTGTAATTTTAATGTCACCCAAAATATATAGTGACTAATCTGAAGTTAAAGTTGAACATTTCTCTTTCAGGTTCGAAGGATACGACGAATTTACGATATGCCGGTCTTGTTATTAAAGGAGCGATGTTTTATGTTGAAGGAATGAGCTTGGATCGTGGAAATTAGGGACGGTCATAATTTATTGGAAGGACTCAATGCAGTCAAAAATATTATCATCTTTGTGGTGTTGATTTTACCTTAACTCTATCAAATTTTCCAGTGGTGTCCTGCGGTTCAAATTTTCTATTTTTCTTGTGGCACTGTGGAGTGGATAGGGTTCAAAGTGAAATTAAGTGTGTTAAACTATTATAGATGAGAGAAAAATATTTTGTGAATTTATATGTGCTTGAAGACTTGAGCACGGACTCTTAGTTTATATGCATCAGATTTGAAAAGTTAATTTTTGAATTTGTATTCAGTGTTTGTGTATTAAGGAATACATATTTTTCTTCTTAATTGCAGTTAATGTATCATTCCTGCGTACTCCACTGGCGCACAACACTTATTATGCCCATTGGAGCGGAAAACTTATACCATAATGAATAAAATTAAGAATATTCATATTCGGTTTAATATGGGGAGGTCGAAGGCAATGAAAAAATTGTTATTTAACTTATACTTTTGATGCAAGATGAGTTACAATATAAAGCTTCTGTGGTGTTGACGTGAAACGTCCCGAAGCAGTGTGTTTATTCATTTATGTCATCAAAAACAACGTAGCTTAATTAGAGCTGTGATCATGTGAAATTAGTTCTAATGATGATTATTTTTTAACCCAAACATACAACTATAACCTCATAATAAGACCTTAAGACGGATATGACACTGATCGGATGTCCGAATTCGGACAGCTAGCGGACGAATATTATGGATGTCCGATGGGCGTCCTCTGACTGTCCTGAGAATCCGTGGACACTATTCGGACAAGTAGGACACCCAGCGGACATCCACCGGCCACCCTGTGCTGTGTGGGTATGAGTGCCTACTCATTCAACTTGTTGGAATTGGTGAAATGAATATACAGTATTTCCTCACGTAAAACTGCCATTGATTCTGTGTACACAAAATATTAGTACCTTTTATTGCACTATAATTTACATTTAAAAATTTCACATGGTGGTATGAGTTGCGTTGACTATGTTGGAATTCTTAATGGCTGAAAAGAAGAAAAAACACTCTGTATTTTCATTTCCATATTGTTTCCATTTGATGAAATTGATATTGCTTATAAATTTGTATTACATTTCCTCATTCACGTAGCCATGCACTAACTCTAGCTATATCTTATTTTAAACATTGTCAGTGTTCTAACCATTAGTCTTTATGCAATAAGTTGCAATATAAATTTTCTATTTCAACTATATTTCCAGAATCATCATTCCTTTGTAAAACATTGGTCAGTTCATGCGTTATTGAATGATAGTTCACATTCAGTGGCCATATGGAGTGGCAACTGGCTACTGAATCATTTGCTCCATTAAGGGCAGTTGGTGTTGGTAGAATCCTTTTGGAAATGGAGGAAGGGAAGGGAGAAAATTGGTGTGGCATGAGGCCATTTAATGGTTGAACTATCTCACATTTAAGTTGAATTTTCATTGTGATACTTATCAATCTTCTCTTTGATATCATGGTTGGTCAGGCAAGGGCCTAACCACGTTGAAACACTAGTTCCTCGTCAGATCACCAAAGTTAAGCAATGTTGGGCCCGGACGTGGGTGGCCCTGAGGATGGAGAGGTGATACTCCTCCAGACCTATACCGGGAGAGTAAACCCAGACCGGGAAGGTTGGAGATAGGTGACCCTCTTCCATATCTGTACCAGGAAGGTTGGGAGTGGCCCCCTCCTCCATACCTATACCGTGGTGCTCTTGTCCCCTGTCTGTAAGTGGCAGGCAGGTTAAATGTGGGACGGCTCAATGGACCAAGAGGTCTGAGTGCCAGGAGGGCTGCAGAAGACCCTCACCCACCCATACAATCAACAATCTTATGGTTGGTTAGTCATTGGAATCGGTTGAGTCAAGAAAACCAGGGGAGGGATCACGGCTCCTTTCACGTCGTCGATATCGCTTTCCAAAATGCATATTGCTCTAGAAAGGAATTTATCTCAGTTAATTTCCTAAGAATGCACTCCAATTGTATCTGGTGATTGAAAGCACCAGACAAAATTTTAAGAATTATGATCACGTTTTCGCTTTCAATAGCGCAATTGAGAAATAACAATAATGCAAGCGTATGCATTATGTGGAACCGTGATTGCTCCCCAGCACTTTTTTTATGTCGGGGTGAAGTGTGGTGTAAAAAAGTTTTAGTCCAAAGTTACACGGTGACCCAGGTTTAAAGACAATGTACATACAGAAAAATTATTCATCCATCATTAACATGCATAATTATCAATATAAATATTGATTTCAGATCTGGTGCACTTCAAAGCTACTTCACCTGGAGCTATTTTAAAACCAATCCGAAGATTGGTTTTGAAATAGCTCCTCTCAGCGTAGGTACAGGTTATTGGTTTATTATTTACATAAGAGCATGCTCCAATACGAATATGTTTTAATGCAGTCCTTCCTTACTTCCAAGCCTGAGTTGCTGGCTGTTACTATAATAGGCTCATCATCTGGTGAAATGCCTTCTTGACTTATGCTAATTTTACCATTGTCTTGTTCTACTTTTACCATAGTCTTTTCCATACTTACCTTGAACTGAAAGACTGCTGCTATTGTGCTCAGTTCAGATGCCTAACCCTCTCAATTCCTTTTTCCGAATTAGAAATTGAATCGATTGCCATGCATCTTTCACTTCGCTCTATTTTGTGTGGCCATTTTTGCCCTTCAAGCACTACCCAAATTCATTCCACTGAGATATTTTCCTAAAACAAAAAAAACTAAAAAATCCTGTGTCCTGTAGACTTGCCTTAATTCATTAACTTATTGAATTCTTGTCGATTTAGCTGGCAATCTGCAAGTGTTCAAAGTGAAGATGTTTAATATGCAACAAGTTTTCTTGGCTATCTTGGACCTTCATGGATGTCAATATTCTGTTCTGTAAGTTTTCCTGGTGTCATTTTTTAAGTGAAAACTAATTTATTTTGTCAGTAGTTATAGGTATATGTTGTTCCTTTATGCTAAAATTTACATTCTCCCATCATTTTATCCTTAAATAATCGTTGCAATGTTTCCTTTTGTAATTTTTTCCTTTGATGCACATGAGTTAAGGATCGGAAGAAAATATTTGTTTCTTGTGTATATCAAGAAAAGAGTTTAAAAAAAAGTTTCTTCTTAATCCCGGCTCTATTTCTGAGAATTCGGGAAAGTATAAACTAGCTGGATCTACTGTCTGGAACATGCCAATTAGATACCTTTTACAACACTTTTGAGTGTTGACGAATACTAGTTGTAGAAACCAAATAGCCAACCATATTAGTCCAGCAAATGGCCACTATAGGTCATATGTGTTTACATCGATACCAATATATATGTTGGCCCAATTTGGCTAATTGGGAACTCAAGAGTAAAATATATTAACTCTGAGCTTGGGACGGTTATCTGCAACAGAGTGGAGTAACTGTATAAGACGGCATAATTCGTTCTAAAAAATTATTTATCGTAAACTATTTAATTGATTTTACATCTGGTAATATTTGGGAGCGAATTAATGTATGTACCCTGATGATTGAGCAATCATTTCGATATTCATATATTTGTGAGGTTATTTTTTGCAGCTTGACTTCTAATAATTATAAAAATAAGCTTGAATTTTTTACTTTTTTTTACAGAGAAAATTTCAGAGATGATCTTTTGGTACATTTTCTGGGTCATGTTTTCGTTGTTTGGCTTTGTGCCATATGTGTCGACCACCTGCTGTAATTTATAACAGGTTCGAATTTCCCGCCGTAATTATTTGCGTCGTCATGTGTCTGGTGTTTGTTGGGACGGCAGTTCAAAACACGTTGTCGTAGTTTCCATTGGTTACTCGTATCACAGAGAAACTATTATCAATATTATTGCTGGCGGCTTCAATATCGATTTGTGAGCAATGTGGCGATTTGGTTATAAAATATAATCCTTGGTTTTATAGCTCTAAAAATACTTTGGTTACATCGTTTTCTGGTTTCTTTTGAATTTGTGCCCGGCCTAACCTTCACTGATGGTCAGGTCAACTGACAATGAGTGCGGAGAAATATGTTCCTGCTCGCGCCTATGTGTATCACTTGCTGAAGAGGATTGTATTTTGTGGATTTAAGGTATTGAGCTGCCGATCCGCGTAGTCATTAATAAGAATGATCGGACTATACATATGATTAGCTCCTCTGGCATCACTCATCAAAGTTGAAGACCTCAGGCTTCGCAGTTAACTCAGAATGACGGATTATAGGATCGAATGGCTTAAGGAGAGAGTTAGAACTTATTTCAACCTAGAAAATGACACATTATTCCAAGATTTACTGGGGTCTCAGAAAGGAGAATTTCTTAAAAATCTAATGGGCTTCTTAGATAATACTTTTGATGCCCCGATGACACCAGGGAAGGGATGTCTTGTGATTTTCAGGAACATGCTGGAGAGAATGGTCGAAAAAGAAATCCTTGTCCCGGAGGAAGGTACCTGAAGTTTTTTGGCGCCTACTTCTGTTTTTTTCTTACAAACGTGATGAGTCAATTTTGTTTCATGTCACAATGTGATGACTCTATAAGAATGCCTTTCCTTGGATATTTTATTAATTTTGCATTATATGATATTAATTTATATCCCTTAGCCCATGACAGCAGAAAATCTAACTGCACTCTTTATCTATGTACATTATTCTTGTATCAGCAACTGATGTCAGCCAGCCTATCACAGTTGATGAGACAGACTCAGAGTCTCCATCTCCCTCCCGAAGAAAGAAAAAAAAGGGAAAGAAAAAGGGTGGATCTAAAAAAGGCTCACCTCGTGGGAGCCCTAAGAAAAGGAAGAAAAAAGGAAGTCCGCTCAAAGGCAGCCCTTCAGGTAGCAGCCCACGCAAAAAGAAAGCAGAGGGGTCAGACAAGGAAAGTTCTCCTGTTAGCAGTCCTGAGAAGAGAAAAGGAAGTTCTGATAAAGGCAGCACTCCTGGCAGTAGCAGTCCTGAGAAAAAAAGGCGAGAGGATTCAGACAGGGATAGCTCACCAACAAGCAGTCCAAAAAGGAAAGGAAAGAAGAAGGGGAAAGGCGGGAGTCCTAAGAAGGCAGGCCAAAAACGGAAAGGTCAAAAAGGGAGGAGGAGTCCACGAACAGGTGAAAAGGATATGCATGGGGGAAATATTTTGGGGGCCAGGTTTTGAATCAATTTTCTCTTACATGCATTAATGAGGTCTGACTGTATAGCTGTGATGTGAGATTATCATTGGAATCCTTGCTCGCTTGTAAGAAAAAATTAATTGTATAACCTATATTATCAGGTCTTGTATTTGATGAAGAGCTATATCACTGTGAATTTTTTTTTAATTAAAAGACTTAAGTTAGGTACCTACCATCTGTGAATAAACTATGATTAAGTATTTACTTACTTTTGAAAATCTATTCATGCAAATTTAAAAAATGATAATGTTAGAAAACTATCTACTGGGGCTATCTATTCAAGGGACATTTTGAGCTAGTCTTACATACTTACAGAATCAATAAAAACTTTGCAAATTTCACAATGGATTTTATTTAATACGATGACCGGTTTCATTGCATACGTGACATCTTTAGGTGCCTGAAGATGTCACCTGTGCGATGATAATGGTCGTATTAAATAAAATCCATTGTGAAATTTATAAAGTTTGCATTGATTCTGTCAATATGGATTTTCACAAAGTTACGCCTGAGAATATCGAGTTCATTACATACTTACTGTATGTCAAAAATGTGATGCCTACCTAAGTTATGTTGTATCTTTAACATTTTGATTTTGGGGGCATTTTCATTCAATATCATCTAATTCAATATTATTAAGGTACTTTGAGGATTTCAATGATTTCAGCACACAACTTTCATTCATGGAGAGCATGATGGAACTTTTTTACTTTTGACTAGGTAAAAGGAAAATATATTAATTTAGGAGTTTACTAAAAGCTGAATTTCAGTGTATCTTGATCATAATTAATGATGGGACCTCTGTAGCCATTGGTTAGAGAGGTAACATTTAGAGTTCTTTGTGTGCCTTATCCTTAATAAGGGTTTTTAATCAGATATGTGACTGTGAGCAAAGCATTTTAGTGACACGTTTGAATGCTTAATGGCGAACATGTACTGCTCTATTTTCAAAATTTCTTTCTCCTAAATGAATATGTTTTGTAGTGATGTCTAAAATTATTCTCCATGAAAATTCCAGATTTGAATTGCAAAGTATGTGTATTACATGCATTTTTTAATTTCCTCTGCTATGACAAATATATCTTAAATACCAATATTTCATCCTGCATGTATTTAATTTTATCATCGCTAGTTGTTAGAAATATATTACTTTGTGTTGCACTGTCTAATGTTTACCCATCTTGTAAACAAACTAAATGGTTAAGTAAATATTTACTTGTTAATCAAGTCACAACTCCACCCTTAACATAATGTAAAAATGTACTGGATTTACTAGGATTAATATTCTCTGTATGAGACTGATCTACAGCCAGACATCATAAAGTTTTTTCTGATAGCACAAGAATTTTGAGGGGATTCACCCTTCGTGGAAAAATAGTATTTTTTCATAGTCCTTAATTCAAGAGCGCAACTGGGGGGGGGCAAATTTTGATAAATGCAATTCAAGCATGCGTAATCGGTGTTGATGTGTTGTAGGCTAAGTCCTTATAAAAGGTATGTTTTCCAAGGAACAACTGTGGCGATCATCACTGGTAAGAGTGGCCGAGGGGAGGGGCACAAATACTAATAGCCCCCCCAAGAGCTTTCCCTGGTTACGCCCTTGTGTATATGTAGGCATTTTTGCAAGTCTCTCTGCCCAAAATTCATTGAAGACTAATGAACAATTGTGACATCTCTTTTTTCCAATAAATGCAATAACTGGAAAACTGTCAAAGTTAGTCGTTCTAAGTGACAATGTTGGGTTTGTACTCTGCGACAGTGGCTTAGTGAACATGACCACATATCTTTTGCTACAATGTGGACTTGAGACAAGAACACCTAGTTTGCATAAACCCCCGCTGAAATTTACCTTTCGATGGCCTGGTGGTGTAACTGGCTAAAACACCTGATTGGCAATTGGGAGATTCGGGTTCGAATCCTGGTCAAGTCAAATGATTTTTTCATGGTGTATTTCATCCCCTTGGTGTATATAATTGTGTAATCTCCTCCCACACTGCACTCCTTTTGCTCTGCATTTTTCCTTATTCAGCTCTTAATGTCTTCTGTGACCCTTCATGATGCCCAAAATACATAATGGATACAAGGACAAAACTAAGTGAAGTAATATTATTACTTTGACTTAGTTTTGTCCTTGTATCCATTATTTTTCCTTGTATTCCAACTTTTGACTCCCTTTTAGCAACAAGAAAATATTTCAGGTCTTATAGGAGGAATTTTTCATCTCGGAGGAACTGTGAGGAACAGTATACACTGGCATTCTACTTTTCAATTTAGTCACTCAAATATGGTTTTACTGCAGTGAAGCTTTGTCATGTGGATATTCAATGATTTGGAGTACCATAAACGTACACGTATAGATTGGGTTGGAGAGGGTTTGGCAGTGGGTAAAGATGGGAGCTGGATTTCTAACCACAGCTGAGTCTTTGAAAAATTTATTATTCCAGTGATTTTATTTGAACCAGTTCAATGACTCAAACCACTTCAGGTGTTAACTTTGGAGAGGGACAAAGTGCGGAGCAAAGAGGAACAAACTGTGGTGTGTAAGCCTGAGAGGAGCAAATTTTGGAGCAAGCTGGGAATGGAACCTCAATAATTTTGCCTCTTTACTCCAATTTGACCATTAAAGCTCCTAAAAAAATATTCTGGAGTGGTGCATATTAGTGGAGTGGAGTGAGACAAATACTGTTTGAAGGGAGAGCTACGGCATCATACAGCATGCATGTGCTCTTCCAAATTTCCAGGATTTTTCTTATGACTGAGGTCAACCTTAATACCTGATAGCATTTGACTTTTCTTGTACCTGTGTGCCATTTTTGCCTTTGCCTAACCACTTCAAATAAGGTCGGTAGTCTCAAATGCTCCTCTCCAAACTAGAGAGCAAATTCCAAACACAGCTCTGCACTGGAAAGTTCAGTTCCACTTGAGTCTCTTTGCTCCAGAGTAAACTAGCATAGAGAACCCACTTTTGCTCTGGAGAGGAGAGCTTCATTGCAGTGTTGCTGAAGAGATGGTTGGTGTATACTTAATGCCCTGTGTATTGGTTAGGTAGTGAGTGGCGCGAGGGAACTGGGGCTGGAAAAATGATGGAGGGGAGAGCTGGAAGAGTACAAAACTTGATCATCACTGAGCTTAATGTAGAATTGCAGCATTATTTGCTCCTCTCTGTTCTTTCAATCCTATGATCTATTAATGTTCCCTCTGTCTGCTTCTGTCACCATGGATATTTCCCCCTGTTTTCCTCTTTCCCTAGCATAAGTAATGCATCTTTGTTCATCTTTCTATTTGTTCACCCATTATGCCAATCTTCTCCCAGTTAATCCCATAGTCTTCCAAATTAGTTCTAAGCTAGGTTTTATGAAAGAATAAAGACGTGCTTTGATAGTTATTGTGCTCAAAGCATGGTTATCCTACCTTTCTTATTGATTTATGTGCCGTATTACCTCAGTTGTGTCCTTATTAAATTTGATTTTGACCAGTCTTTTTAGGAAGTTAAGCAGATACATTGTAGGTGATATTGTATTTTGGTCTAAATTTAAAACGTTTTGCCTTTCTTGCCTATGTTATATGTCATAACTAACCTTCTGTAAATCTAAAATTCCGGTACTTAATGATTACTCTTTGTCTGGACAAAACCTTGTTAGAGTGAACCAGAAACTTGACTTGGGTATATTTTTTGACTCTGACTTAACTTTCAACAGGCATATTGAAGCTACAATTACGAAAGCTTACAAAATTCTTGGCTTCATTCATCGAAATTCCAGAGACTTTAACAATATGTCTTGTTATAGACTCCTATACATCACCCTAGTGAGACCTATTCTGGAATATTGCTCTATAGTCTGGTTTCCTTACTATAATAAATATGAGTTAGGCCTAGAGAGGGTTCAAAATAAATTTCTAAGATTTGTTGCCTTTAAGGCTGGAATTGTAAGGAAAAGTGGTGAATACGAAAATATTTTGAATCTACTTAATATCCACTCTCTTTCTGCACGTAGGAAACAAATAGGATTAATATTCTTACACTCATTGCTAAATAATCACATAAAGTGTTCTTATCTATTATCTTTAATTAATCTAAGGATTCCATCGGTTCTCTCCAGATCTCACCACCTTTTTCATATTCCACATGTAAGAACTAATTACATGTATCACCTGCCAATGTTTCGAATAATGAGGGATTTTAACAGACATTGTACATCAACAGATATTTTTCATTTATCTCAAAATGTATTCAGAAAATTTGTGCATCAGAATGCCTAATCTTTGTATTTTTTCTTTTTCTAATGTAACTATTTTGTCTATTGTAATGTTTTGTAAAAGGACATTTGTCCGTATAATAAATATTATTATTATTATTATTATTATAAATTTAAAATACTGTAGTAATACCTGCAAAACAACACACTTTCATATGTCCATCCATTTATCATGTCCTTTTTAAATTATTCCACAATTTAGGGTATGTTTTGAGTTGAGGTTATAATGGAGTCTGGCAATGGAATTATCTAGGTACTTTGGCTTTATAGTCAAGCTTTGCATTAAAATAATATTAGCAATTTTCCACAATATAAATTTTAATGCGACCAGTTTCAATGCACTGCATCATCATCAGGTGACCTGATGATGATGCAGTGCAGTCTGCCCCCTAGTATGCATTTACAAATGTGTGTCAAATCCAAGTTCATGAGATTGATCACCATGTAAATGCTAAGTTTCTCTGATCACCATTATATTGAAGATGTCTGAGGCTTTGCATTTGCACATTATGTATGTATATCCTAAGCAAGGGCGAATATATGTGGGGGAGGCTCCAGTCACCACTAGCTAGCCAGTCTTGCCCCCCCCCCCCCCCCCAAAGTTATAACTTATATTCACCACTGATCCTAAGTACTGCATATTTACTCACCAGGCTGGCAAATGCTGCTAATAGGATTTATTTTTCTGTGGTTAATTGTATTCCTGGTTTTTTTTTTTAGCTATTGAAAATATCCCAGAAACTGAGACGGAAAGCAGTCCTGAGCCTCCAAAACAAGTATTTGTGAAGGTAGTACCTTTTTAGCTGTCTAACTTAATGTTATTGTATCTCTTGCTGTAGGTATATGCTCGAGTATGAGTCAATGTCTACTTTTCAGCTGAGGATATGGTAGCAAAGGAAATAGACTCCTATGCATGCATTTTGGTTTTCCAGGTGACCATCCGCAGAGAGAAGTTTTTAATCTCGTGAACACGTGTGCATTGCCAGAGGCTAAGAGTCCAAGTCATACTTGGATTTTTGAAGTGAAGTCACACTTGGACTTTTAGCCTCAGGCAATGCACATGTGTTCACGAGATTAAAAACTCCTCCCTGTGGATTGTCACCTGGAAGACTAAAATGCATGAATAGATATCTATTTCCTTTGCTTCTATTAACAATTTGGATTATTAATCTTTAATGTAATTTACTTGACAATTACCCTCCTCTTTAATTGAAGAGTTGAATATGTGACATGAGATAGTGGAATTGGAAAAAAGTGCCTGATCTCTTAGATTTGCCATTGAAATAGTGAACCACTTAAGGTGCAAGAATAAATATTGAAGTAAAGCATGACAAAGATTGAAAAAAAGTTGAACTTACCATAAAATTCATTGAAATACTTTTAATCTGTTGCATAATTTGCCGTGTAGATGTGTACAACATCCTTTGATGCCATGGCCAGTGATGAGGGAGTTATGTAATTTTCATCATTATGTTGTGGTGTATATTCATCATCCACACCATGCATGGCTTTTGCTATTGCAGTCGAAGTGTTGACAGCACGGCAGTTAGAAAAAGAGGCAAAATGATGTTCATGTGTAGAGATCATGTGATGTGTGTTGGTAATGAAAGTGTCATGTATTACACCCAATAATTAACACACAGACACCTCTGATATCTCAGGATTAACTATTTATTTCTCCATGATACAAAATACACTAAAACATCCAGTCCATTGGGCCACACACAGCCGCATACACACAACTCTCATCAGGGTATGTCACTGTCATCCCACATGACTCAATGGCAAATGACTCACAAAATAAATCCTCATGCCTCTGTAATGTTAAGTATGTATTTCTGATACATCATGGAAAGAAGGTGCCATAAAATAATAACCCTAAAAGTGTGCTTTTGGAATACTATCTCATAACCTTATGTCTGGTGATGAGGATAAAGATAAGATAATATAAAGTTTATTTACTCTGGGACTATATAATCCCATGGAGCACAAGTACACGGCATTTACATTTATTTATATTTTAAGCTGCTGATAAGATTTACAAAAACAACGTAAAGTTATAGCTACATAATGACATGCAGGAGACATAATATTAGAGGTAGGTATTGTCTTGGGAAAAATGACCTAAAAAGATTAAAGGCATAACACTTACAATGCTTTGTATAAACAGCCACTAATATTACATAATTTACAAAAAAAATAAAACAAAGAAATAAGTAAATGTTACATTTTATATACTAATATTTAGAACATAAATACTGTTTCAGAGCTCTCTTGAATGCATACACAGATGTCAATGTCTTTATATTCTGAGGAAGAGAATTCCACAATTTACACGATGTTACATAAAATGATTTATTGTAAGTAGATGTTCTATGGCATGGTATTATTAAGTTTAAACAATTGTATTATTTGTAGTCATTTGCTTTTTTTGTCCTTATTATATACATATTGTTCATATAAATACAATAGAATCTTTACATTTAATAATTGAAAAATAAATACACCCATTTGTAGCATACGTCTTTCTTCAATATTTAACCAATTTAACAACTCATAATACGGGTTGACATGTTCATCGCGTGAGATATCATATATATATATATATATATATATATATATATATATATATATATATATATATGTATAATATCTTCTGAGAAACCGCACTCGGCAAATAAAAACACAAATATAAATATACTTTTTAAAACACAGGCACACGAAAATTAAAAGGACACTCACAGAATAATTTGCGGACGTTTCGACGGGCAAGCCGCCATCGTCAACGACAAGAGACTAACTAGTGGTCTGTTACCTCGGGTGGGGGGGGGGAAGCGGAACAGGAGAAGGGAAGGGGACTGGTGGGGAGCGGGAGCAAGGGGTTGCTATTGGTCAGTGAGCCAAGTTAAGCCCGGGCGATTCAAATGCTCTTAAGCACCAGATGAAAGCCATCTCGCGAGTCCTCAGTTCAATATTAGTTGCTGATTCGGGGAGAGCTTCTAATATAGAGAGAGAGAAACATTTATTGAAGGTCTTACGATGGGAAGCGGTATGTTTAGGAATGGGATCAATGAAGGGAGGACATGTGGTGGAGTGGCGGTGCCCATTCATTCGTATTGAAAGCGGGGTAGTACATTCGCCAACATAAAATGCCGGGCAGAAATTGCACGAGAGACGGTAAACGATATTCGTGGAAGTACAGTTGGCTGCTGAGGAAGATTTATTGGAAGAGGGCGTAGCAGAAGAGCGTAGGAGGGAGCAACATTTGCACCGAGGACGGTTGCAAGTTGTGGAGAGTGGTGGAGAGGGGGCGGTCGGTTGAAGGGAGGGTTTAGTAGATTTTAAGATATCTCGCAGGTTTGCGGGACGCTTAAAAAATACTGTGGGACATGAAGGTAATAGGAGGGCAGTGGAATTATTATTCTTTAAAATTGGGTATAGATCGCGGAGGATGTTTCTGATTTTATGGGAGCCAGGGAAGAATGTGGTGATGAGGCTGAGTCTGTCAGGATGGTGGGTTTTGGCCCGAGGGGTGTAATTGGCAGAGGGGGGCAGGATTTGATTGGTGAGAAGCTTTTTGGGGTACTCACGTTCTCTGAGGGAGTGATACAGGTTATCGGTGTATTGTTGAAGGGAGTGGGCGTCGTTACAAATTCTGTGGCCGCGGACAGAGAGGGAATATGGAATGGAGCGTTTGGTATGTGGTGGATGGCAGCTATTAAAATGAAGGTAAAGGTTATGGTTAGTGGGTTTTTTATGGACGGAGGTGATGAATTTGTTGTTTTTTAGTAGGATATTAACATCCAGAAATGTGATGGAAGAGTCAGAGACGGAAGAGGTGAAAGAAACCGAAAAGGAAGAGTTTAGCACAGAAATGAAGGAAGATAGAGATTCACGGCCATGAGGCCAAAGAACAAAGATATCATCAATATAGCGGGCCCAGAAGAGAGGTTTGAGGGGTTGGTTTTTGAGGAAAGTGCTTTCAAGATGGCCATTATACAACAATTCTGTAATCTTTGTAGTATGGCAATTTGTTCTTTTGATATATTTGTGAACACCAGTGAGCAGTAATCTATATGTGGTAAAACTAAAGAGGTTACCAGCTTTTGGCGTATCGGAAAAGGTATTAGATGTCTGAATTGCTTCAGCTGATAAAGTGTTTTCAAAACTTTATTAGAAATACTATGAACATATAAGTTCCAAGTCAAGGTTCTATTTATAACAACACCAAAATTGTTTACTTCATCAACATAATCAAGTCGTAGTCCTTTAACTGTTATTTTATAATATTTTGGATGCTTATTAATAGCAGAAGAAAGTCCACCAGGATTCCCACTACCTTACGTTTGGGATCAAACACATATTTCGGTGTTGAACGGTCGCTGGCTTTCAACAACTTTTTCTCCGAAAACTTCGCTCAGCCGTCTCAGATCCAACAGTTCCCACCCACCTCTCCCCTTTGTTCCCACTCATTATCTGTCATCTCCACATCACCTAATGAAGTCCTCAGTCTTCTTTCCTCCTTACCTGTGAACAAGGCTACTGGTCATGATGCCATCGGGTCTCTGTTTCTTAAACGCACTGCCAATACCTTACATGTTCCCATCTCAAAGATCTTTAACAGAGCCTTATCATCTGGCACTTTTCCAATTCAATGGAAAATGGCCAATGTAACTCCTATATTACAATCAAAATGCAAGAATTCCATTGATAATTATCGACCAATTTCCATTCTTCCAGTCCTATCCATCCTCTTCGAAAGAGTCATTCATAATCGCCTCCTTTCATTCACACTTCCCTACTTGTCTCCTCAACAGCATGGGTTTCTTCCAGGTGGATCATGCCTTAGCAACCTCACAGTCATAAGCAATCACATCAATGAAGCTTTTGAGCAATCTTCCTGACTTGATGTCTGTTACATAGATTTCTCCATAGAATTTGATACAGTTGACCACGCCCTCCTATCATATAAGCTTAAAAACTGCTTCAACATTCACGGCAGCTTTCTTCATATTCTCGTAGACTTCTTATCAAATATATATATCAGAGAGTAATTCTTGACGGTGTCTCCTCTCCATCCCTCAAAGTAACCTCCGGTGTCCCACAAGTCAGTGTACTTGGCCACCTTATGTTCGCCCTTTATATTGATGACATCACCCAATCCCTTTCTTCATGTGACTGTGACATTCTTCTGTATGCTGATGACTGCAAGGTATTCAGGAGAGTTGACAGCCACGCCGATAGCTCTGTCCTACAGGATGCCCTTACTTCCATTTCAGATTGGAGCTCTACCTGGAAGCTTAAGGTAAATCCCATAAAATCCAAATCTCTGACCTTTACATTGCGCACCAATCCTGTTAATTCCTCCTATAGTTTCTCTGACCAAATTCCAAAAGTTACATCCTGTAATGATCTTTGTGTACGTTTTGACTCCAAGCTGACTTTCGCCCCTCACATTAAAACATCTCTTCAAAAGCCATGTCTCTAGTTGGACTCCTTTACAGATTCACAGAAATTCATAGTCCCCTGGCTCTAAAATCCATCTTTTCCGGCTGTGTTCTTCCAATTATAGAATATTGTTTACCTATATGGTCCTCAGCTGGTCCCACAAATCTCAAAATTCTTAATAGGCCTCTTAACTTCTTCATCAGCATTGTGAAAAACCGCCACCCCTCTCTTCGTAATCTTACCACACATGATCTGCTCTCAAAACTTGATATCGCTCCCTTGCAACGTCGCCGCACACTTAGTGACCTCAAATTTTTCCATAGAATCATGAACGGCTGCTTCAGGTCTAACGACCTTTATCAATGTTCTCCCTCTGGGTCCCCTCATGTAAAACAAGGAACTCTTCCCTATTTCATCTACCTCACTCCCGTTTATCAGTGACTCAGATTCCTTACCTACCGGCTACCTCTTTCCTACAATTCCCTTAATACCCCATCTATTGACATAACATCCTCTTTTCCAACTTTCACAACCGCTATTAACAGACTTCCTATTTAAATTACCCTTCCTCCCACCTAAATTGTCACAATGGATGAGTTGTTTATGAGATGTTGTTTCATGCTACCTTGCTATTTTTTCATGCTGGGATATAGTATCCAGTGTTTATGTTTATTGAGTGATAACTTATTGGTTTTTCTTTTTTGTTGTTCTATGTAAAGTCATTTCATAATGTTAAAAAATCCGATGTAAAGGTCACCTTGACTGTTTTTGGATTTATTATTAAATAAATAAATAAATAAAAAACTTAGATTTTTGGTATGAGCCGGTTTCTGAAATTTCCCTTGAAATTTCATTTTTTATTGTTGATTTGTAATTTAAAAAATGCTGTTTTGAGTCAGTTTTTTTGCTAAACTGCATGAGTAAGGACTAGATCTTTCATTTGGGTCATTCCATGCCAAGTGGTCTGATTTTAGAAAGTGCCCTGCTCAACCCTCATGATTTCAATGAAATTTTATATAGACATTCACATATACAGTGTGTCCTCGTTTAACGTTGTCCCGTTTAACGTTGTTTCGCGATAACGTTGTCCAACAATTAAAACCCTAAATCGTTCAACGTCGTCAGTGCTTCGCGATAACGTTGTTCAAATTTTGCGCAACCAAAAAAAAATGAATAACGAATACGAATTTGGCGCATCTGATGCGTAATTTCCATTCGGCGGAAAAGTTTGACGTTAACTCCTCATAGCGTGTGTCAAAAGTTCACCTGAGCGAATAATTATTACGTTATTTTGTTTCATAACTATATGTTTGCTTATTATTTACTACGCTGTTATTGGGGGGCAATGAATCGGGTGATTTAAAACTCAAACCAACGTTAGTGTACCATCTTCAATCGCATGGTATTAATAATACCATGTCCGAATGGTAGATCCAGGGGCAGATATCTATGGGAAAAAAATACCTGAAAATCACATACCGCCATAAGGTAGATTTACTGCTGTTTGAGGTGTATCGAAAACATCTTTTTCGTGTTGAATTAGTGTGTAAGAGGAAGTATTCTAAACCCTCCATGATGCAGTAAATCGTCGAGGGTGATACTGTTCCTAAAACTTTGTCACGAAATAACAAAAATTTGTACACAGCACCGAGTTTCCCTAGTTCACTCACTATTTTAATTGATATCCTACGTCTTCGCGATCGCAGCGAGCGAAATCTTTGCCCTTCACTGCATTCGCATGCGCACGCTCCCGCAGTGAAAAACAAAAATTTATTTTACTCCGAGGGAAGCCGGTGCTAACAGCACTAAATATCAGAAATATAGGAGGGAAACCTGGTGCTTATTCTTTTAAAAATGCCTTTTCAGTTTGTTTCATCTAAGATATTAAGATCTCTGACTAGTGAAATCATCTGTTCGACTGTCCGCGTAATTAAAATACGCCGTGGTATTTGTATCATAGCGTCCAGTCTGGGAGAAAATTAATTTAACCTGCTTCCCGATCACCTTATACCACCTATTTCACTTATATTGTTACGCTACATATGCGCATTTACCTATCGTTTGCTTCATAAATCCTTTTTCTTTCGTAAACTATTCACTTAAACCTGTGATGTAAATCTACTTCTGGACGCCATATTGGAAATACTGACCTTTTACTCCTAGTTCCCCCAGATGGCGCAGCGGCCAAGCAGTGTCTTCATTTTCTATACCCACCGCCCATGACTTTTCCCGCCTTCAACTTAAAAGTATTCCCGCTCTTCGACGGCTTTATTACACTCAGGAGGGACGGGTAACCTCTCGGAACTACCCTATAATCTTTGGAGGTACTTCATTCCACTGCCTCCATACGGAACTTTCATCACCAACTCGCCTCTCGCCGTAATTTTACGCAAACCAATCACCATTGGGGTGGGTTGGTTTAAAAGGGTATTAGTGAAAATAAATCGTAACTTTCCGCCAAATAACCTATTTTTCCGTTCAGAAATGGCCTTCTCGACGCCGCGTACTGTCCCACCTTAGCACCCCTGTTTCATTCCACAGACACGCAACGTTGTTGGGGGGGGGGGGGGTTGGGTAAGGCCATATTTCAGACGTGATATTAGTCCGTATCCCTCTACCGGAAATTCCAAAAATCTCGCAATATGGCGTCAAAATATCACAAAAAATACGCGAATTTGGTCATTTTCAAACTTTATTTTCACCAAAACTAAGAATCCCACGCTTTTTTTTCTTACATTTAATAAATGCGCATTCCTTTCACTTTCCTTTACCATTCATATAATACCCCTTACTTTTCTACTATTCTCACACAAGAAATCGTTATTGTTATGAAATGAAGAATTGGTGAGTTTGGAACCGATTTTAAATTTTTACATTGTTTCTTATGGAAAATACTGCTTCGTTTAACGTTGTTTCGCTTAACGTCTACTTTTTCAGGAACGAGTTAACAACGTTAAACGAGGACACACTGTACCTCCAATGAACATTTATAAATTTTTACGTTCGCCAATGGTATACTTGCTGAGATATAGTACATAATTTCTTTGACCTCGTGTCTCAGCCTTCTTCAGTATGACTATGAGATTTCGGTAACTTTGAGGCATAGTATCTCAGGGGATATTTTGATGAGAAACAAAAATGGGGTATCTTGTAAAAATGTTTGCACTCTTTTAAACAAAATAATAAAAATAACTGTCCGAGCGACCTCCTTGTAGAAAATTCAGGGCGAAGCTGGCCCGATAAATTGCAGATCGAAAAAATTTGACTTTTTATATTTCAGGAAGTAAAGGTATAATCAACGTGAAACTTTGCGCGTGATAGCATATCAACACATGGTTTATGAACATAAAATTTCATCTTCCTAGTGCTTTCCATTAGTTTAAAATTTGAGTCAAAATTTTGCAATTTTTGTAAAAATGTCAGAAATAGGGTATTTTCACCCCGCTTTAACAAAAAAAGACCCTCTGGAATTTCTTTAGGATTATTTTCATTAGAAAGAGAATGATTTCAACCCTCTAAAAAAGTATATCTGGTTTTTCGTCACGGGCATATAAGGCCCTAACAATAGGGAAAACTTTGAGGATGAAATTTGTAAAAATGACAAAAATAGTTTATTTTCTGCCCACTCTTATAAAAGAAAGGCCTTCTGGATACTCTTTTGAATCATTTTCATTTGAAAGAGCCTGTTTTAAACATCTTAAAAAGTGAACTTGGTTTTTCATTGCGAGCACATACGTCCCTAAAAGTATGAACAACGTTGAGAAAGTTGCTATGGTGGCACCACATGCATTCTGTTGTGTATCGTCCTGTTTGTTTTATGTAGACGTGTTTAGTATATTGCATTGGTCCATGGTGACATTGTCACTACCAGTTCAGGCATTTGAACCAGTAACCCCATTGCCATAGGGGTCGTCCTATAGCCGTGCGATACCAGCCATGGGTGGGTTTCTTGGTTGAGGATCCCAAGCCTGCAATTTGGTTTCTTTGACAAGGTTCCAAATCTTTGAGTGGTTATCTGTCTGGTTCCCAAGCCAAAGGTTGGGCAGCTTATCCTAGGTTCCCAAGCCTACAGTGGGTATCTTATATGGCTCCCAAGCCGAAGCTCGTATGGTTCTCATGGACTTAGTGCAGCAAAAAGCTGAGGGGTTTCAACCACAGCCGGTTCCTAGCGTTAGCCTTACCAGGGGGACCTGTGGAGGTTTGGAAGGGTAAAAGGTTATGGGAGAAAAGGGAGTTTTTAAGAAAAAGACCCCTGAACCTCATAATTAGAGGAGCAGGCATCGTCGCGAATCCCTTCATCCCTTCATCGTCCGAAGCCTCAATTTAGCAAAATTGATCTCTCAAGGGGTGGTTAGACAAACACAATGGTGCGAGTGTCCTTTTGACCCCTTGAGCCAGAAACCTTTACCACCATTGAAGGGTCACTCCGCTACTACGGTGGTAGGCAGATGAAAGGCTCTTTGTTCATCAGAATCCAACCGTGAATCCGCCCCCCAAAGGAGTGCCGGGCCCATCGATCTTCTCCGAAGAACCAGTTGACCTTCCTTTAACGGAAACCCTTCGCCATTGCCCAGTCAGCTACCGTAAAACGGCACCCATCTAACACCAGGAGGAGGTTGGGTTGGCTTCTCAGACTTAGTGAAGGGCCGAACAGGCGGCCTGGGTCCCAGAGGTCCGAGCTTGTTAGATGGATCTCATGTACTGCCAAATTCCTCAGATATCTGATGATTTGAAAAAATTTGCAAAAAAAATGTGAAGCCAATTCAAAAAATTTGTTCCTAGTTTATAGCCAAATTTATTTTTATGGTCCAAAACACGGCTGACTCTTCATATTCGGAAAATTGCACTATGGATATTTTGATATACACATGGATTTTGGACTAAGCTACATTGTACCTTAAACTGAATGCATTTTCATTCTTAATTTTACTTTTAAGTCTTATTTTCGATTAAAAAAAATAGACATTAAAGATGAGAGTAAGATTTTCCTTCACACATATAGTTGCAATAGTATGAACAAATTATTTATTTTTTTTAATTCACTCATTTTGTACTTGTTCTCTTTAAATCTTATTGTTGTATTTTCAGAAGTCTATCACAACATTTCCAATGACTTAAATTTGTGGGAAAGCCCTCTGAAACTTTCACATTGTCATGTAATTTTAAAATATCTATTATTAAAGAGCAATTTTACCAGTTATCAAGAATTCTTTTTCACTTAAATTTTCCTTTAAAATACTAAGCAGTGATAAAGGCATAAGGAAACATAAGATATGTATGGAGGAAGGTAGTGCCATGTATCAAAAACACAGTTTGTCCCCACAGGATAATTACTGCTACCTAATTTATTTCTGTTCTGTAGCAAAAATGTATTCACTGATGTTTCCTGGTTTAGGCGTATACTATTGATGACCTGATAAATCCAGGGTTGATCATTCAAATTGGCGGAGAATAGTTACTCAAAGACATGCCTACATGCATGTAAGGTGCATATGCATATCCAGCAGGGGGTTTTTGGGGTTGTACCCCCCCCCCCCCTCCCATTAATAAAATAAACTTAAAAATGATGTGTTTAACACTTGCTAATAGTACACCTGTAGATCAACTTCCATTACATAATAGAGCACCTTCAAAACATCATTTTAAGATGTATATTTTTCAAAATTCCCGGACCCCCTGTTTTACATGGGGGGTATTCCAAAACCTCCCTTCAGAAGGGGGGTGGTTGTGACCCCCCCTCTTTAGACACTTCTAGATATGCCTATGGTATGATAGCTTTTGCAAGGGAAAATGCTTCACAGGTATCATTTGAGTATTGACCAATATTTCTGGCTCTAAAATTGGCAATTCTTTCCCCGGGGCACCCCTTTTTTCCCCTACGTACATCGGAAAAAAGGCAGTTGACAAACCAACGTAAAGTGCAGGAATTTTACTGTTTTTGTGATGATGTCAAGGATCTTGAATGAGTAATCAATTAATTTGCCATATTTTGTGTACAGTACCTGTGTGTGGCTGTAAGGTCTTCAAAAATCTCTGTTACCTATCCAAAGGTGTAGGCTCCATAATTTTATCCCTATAAATACATATTGGGTTAGTCTATTGTGCTTTATTGGTTACATTTTGGTCTCATTATTCCTTTCATTTTAGAAAATGGAAATGGAGTTAATTCAGGTTCCTGTGCTACAAGGTTATACAGGAGGGTTAAGAGAACAAGATGAAGTTTTCCAAGGAGCTATTCCAAGGCTCTCATTATATTTCCTGCGTAATTCTTATGTGCCCATTCCAAAATTTGAGTCACTTGAGGAGGCTTCTTGTAAGATGTGTCAGTATCTATCCATTGGAAATTACTCTGCAAAATATTCATTGATAGAAAACTTTCATCTACTCTCTCAAAAGGTGAGTATGAAAATATTAATTCTGTGTTTAGAATAATTTTTCATGCACAAAATTCAAGCATATTGAGACCACCTATATCTACAGTAATGGTAATATTTCAAGTGTTCATGACCCAATTTAAACCAAATGTGGCTGAAGCATGCGAAAGGCAGGTCTCTTGCTATTCTTTTTAATCTAAGTTAATTATATATGTGGAGATTTTCTAAGGTACTATCCATAAGATGAGATGCTCTTACTTTGTGGGAGGGTTTGAGTGAAGTAGTATGGTCTTTATGCTTGCTAAAGAGACCTGCAACCTAACATACTTGCTAACCATCCAGCATATTAACTGTGATCAACAGAAATTGCCCTGGCTGAGCCTTGCTGTTCCTGATGTTTTTTGAAACTTTTAAATTAAGCATCACTGTTAACCCACCAAATATGTAATCAGATTACTGACCAAACCATTTTTCTGTTGAATGGTGTTTGAGAGCTAATGTCTATGTATTTTGAAGCTACCAGCATTCTCTTTCTTCTAATATTGATACAGCATTATAAATATATGTATGTACTGATACATTCTGGTATAGGCATGTGATGTAGAGGACCTGATAAATCCAGTGTTGATCATAAAAATGGGAGGAGGATATATTCCATTAAATACCTACATGTATGCAATGTGCATAGCTTTTATCAAGGAAAATGCTTCACAGGTATTTTAAGGGTATTGCCCAAAATTTCTGGCTCAAAGAACTTACAATACTTTCACTGGGGCACCCATTTTTCTTCCTCTGATGTAATGTTTATTTTTTCTGGTTACATTTTATGTGAGGTGGGTTTGATATTTACTATAAATTAATTCTATAGGTAATCCCTCCATTACTTGTCTATCAATTTCGGTGCTTGTTTGACCCATCTTCTGCTTGGATTGATCCAAGCAGCAAGGACAAAAAGGTAGAGGATGTGTTAAATGCAACTACTGAAGAATCATTTTATGAGGATGCTGCTACCTATGTTGGACATTCATTGGATATGGAATTTAATATGAAAGATGTGTACCATTTAACAGTTAATAATCAAACAGCTCGAAGGAGAATTGGTGCCAGATTTGCAGTTCCTAGTCGTGTGAGTATTTTTTTTTCTTTCCGTGTAATTTAGAACCCAACACCTTATATGTCATATTTATTTCCCATTCCCATCTATTTTTTTGGGTACTTGCTTCCTCTGCTTCAGCTGTACATATTGAGAAGATTTTTGAGTGCATTCTTTTGTTAAATGTTAGAGCCCATCTGTCTTTATGGGGGGAAAACATTCATTAGGGAAAGCATTCAGGTTATTATGTACTCTCCCTTAATGCGGTATTTGATTGAATAAAGTCTCATGTTAATTATTTGTTTAAATCTGAATGTAAGCTAGTCTTAATGTTTTCATGGCATAATACAATCCTTCATGATGCTTTCTGTGGACACTGATGTTTCTGGATATGCTCAGGACACTGGGGTGTTCATATGTTTATTGTTTACTCAGGACTGGGGATAAAACTGAAAACCAAGAGTAGGTAGGTCCAAAGGGTTAAGATGGATCTAATGACCCTTAGCCATCTTCAAGGTGCATACACACAACTATGTTTTAAGATCTACCAATCATTTGTGATCGTAATTGATTTTTGTAAATCATTAAAAGATACGTAGTTAAAATGAATCAAATCATAAATTTCCAAAATAATTATGCATTAAATCGTCATTTGAATAAAAAAGTCTCATCTCATGCCTACCTAGTATGTCATGTCTAAATCGCAACTGAAAGTGAGATCTTGGGAAAGTCGTATACACCAGGCCATTCCCAAGCATCAAATTAACTGCAAGAACTAATATTTAAATGTCAATGCCATGATAGTTTGAGAAAATACCATCCAATTGCAATAACAGTTATCAGGCATTAATTAATGGAAACCTATGTTACCACATAGGATGAATATAAATTCAATATTAATGAGAATAAACAAGATTTTTTCCAATTACCATATGTTTGTTTACATTTCAATGGAGACATAACTTACTTGTGGAAATGATACGAACATGAATATGCATGTATATTTCATAGTTGATTGCTGTGATAGCAGATTATGCACAAAGGGTAACTGGCTTTGGTGGTCTACTATATACACAGGAAAGTTAGAAGTGTTGGAGCCTATTAGAAAATTGAAGCAAAAAAAGGCAGTAGTTAGGTGAGGATATGATTCCATCCTACATAGTAAAGGCATGTAAGGATATTTTTGCTGGTCCTCTTTCTTATATCTTTAACTTGTTTTTAGCAAGTGGTGTATTTCCTGAGACTTGGAAGACTGCCGAAGTACATATGTCCCATCTTTAAGAAAGGGGATAAGAGCATAGGCATATTCTCAGAATATTCTTAGCATATCCTCAGAATATTCCTGGATTATTCTAATGGGAATGTTGGAATATTCCCTGCATACTCTCAATATTCTCAGAATATACCGGGAATATTCCTAGCATATGCGATACGTCCGCGGGCTGTAGGATGCTGATAATATTCCTGAGGAAGATACTTTGAATATTCGTAGTATATTCTCAATTATTTGCAATGGGGATACTCCCGTGCGAACTATAATAGAATATTCATAGAATATTCTAAAATATTCACAATGGGGATATTCTCATGCGAACCTTTTTAGAATATTTCCAATATATTCTCAAATATTTGCAATGGGGATATTCCTGTGCGAACTATTAAAGAATATTCCTAGAATATTCCTAAAATATTCTCAAAGGGATTATTCTCATGCGAACCATAATAGAATATTCTCAATGGGATATTCCCATGCGAACCATTTTAGAATTTCCCTGGGACCAAATAGGAATATTGGGGATGAAAATGGAATATCCTGTGCTGTGTCGGTTGAGAAAGAAGTGTAATATGGTCCATTGGCTGTGTTGATAGAATCATTGTATCACTTAGCTTCAAGTCAAATGAGGGAGTAAATTGTTTTAAAGAGAGGAGAAAATGGTGAAGTTAATGGTTGAATATGTTTGTAATCTCTTGATATGAGAATATTTGAAGTCTCAGGAGTAAGATCAAGTATCAGCAAGGTATTGGTGTGTGTGAGTGAAGAGGATTTTCTGGGATAGATCTGTGTGAAGAAAAACAGCCGATTGCCTGCTACTGTGCAGAATATGTTTAATTGCATGCAATTTTTTCAACTGTCGTTGTTTCATTTTTTTACTATAACCCCTCTTCATTCTACAGAATATTCTTTTTGACAAGAGCTCTCCAATAAATGATGAAGGAGATAATGCAATAAATGAAGAAGGAGATCATGCCACAGATGAGAATGAGAAAAGTATGTCAGATCATGAAGAAGTTGATGCAGTCACTCAGAAGGAAAGTGAAACTGAAAATTTGATTGATAAAGAATCAGTTACTTCTGGTGATCGGTCAGATATCCTGGCATGTGGTGATAGTCCTGAGATTAGTTCTCAAACAAGACGAGCTGCTTTGAGAGTAGATATACCAACCTCAATGAAAAGAGTGTTTTCAATTAGAGATGATCTTCTCTTCACAGTTCGGAGGCTAATATATGAAATCAGTCGGTAAGTTGGTATTCTTTCCATTTTTCATTTCAAAACTAAAAACTGCATAAATGAAGTAAAATGTTATTTACATATTATTGAAGGGGTAAAGTATCACGTATTATTCAGCATGTGTATCGTTGAAGGTACTGACATTAGTATTTATCAATAGATTTATTCTATTAAATTATCTCATTGAAAGATGGACCATTCTACCCTAGTTTAAAAAAATTTGTTACAGTCCCTTTGGTATTTTCCATGAAGCATTCATTATTAATAATTTTGCATTATAAAAATTTGGTTATTCCAACTCAGATATAAGGAACAGTTTTAGATCAATCTATCTGTTAATAACTTTGAGATGAAGCCCATGAGTATCGTCATAAACAATTCCAATAAAGAAAATTAAGGTGTCAATCTATCCCAATATCCTTCTGCATTTGCACTGCATTTATTCATGTCTGGTAGATCATCTGCAAAAATGTAGTGGAATGAATCTAAGTACCAGCCGACTCATGACTTCGACCTATCTCTGTCTTCTCCTTCTTTTGGTGGAATCCAGCCTCAGGAAGTCTTCTTTTCTCAGGATGCCCAGCGATATTCACTTAAATACACTGCTTCTATCCCGCAGTCTCTTAATTTATTACTCTTGCCTTCTCTAGGATATCCTCACTTTTGGCCTTTCAATTATAGGTCTGCTCCATTCCACACCCTTTTTCCCACTCCTCAGCATCCTTTTTTTAAAGATGTTCATTGTTATTCTCCCTGACAACATTGTTCTCCGCCCTTAAATGTTTGTATTTGTTCACTACTTTCTTTGAAAATGTAGAATTTTAAATGTGTTTCTCTGTGTAGTTCGTGTTTATTAAACATGCTTGTCTTAACTAATGTTGTACCTTCACTAAGTCATCTCTTTTACTAAATCTCAATATATTTAACCCTTCAACGACGAGAGATGTAATCACTACGTTGGGCACGAACTTCACATGCCGTCAAGCAATGTTGTGACTACATGGTGGTGATTCCATTTAAATCAAGGGAAATCCAGCGAGTCCATTTAAATATCCTCCAACCTACAAGATGGGATTCATATAACACGTTCGTGACGGCGGGACCCACCGGTGGGTCCCGACTTTTCACACTCACGGGTGGAGGGACCCATGGCTGGATCTCTCCTCCCGTGCTGTTTACACTGCCTTGTCCCAAGTCCCATTACACTGCCTTGGCTATGCATTGACGGCCTTGAAGAAGGACATATTTCTCACTGACGCTCCTCAGATAAATATTTAGCAAATTTTTTTCAAGAAAAAGTCACACAAATTTCTGTTCTTTTGTTGATGTGTAAGAAGGCATGTGGATTGTTAAAATATATTGTTCATAAAATAAATTTGCTAAATAATATATAAATAAAGTTATTTTTATTTTAATAAAATATTACATAAATCATAATAAAAATAATAATTCCAAAAAAATGAATGCACGCAAATTTCATTGCATATTGAAATTACGGGTCTCATTATCAATGATCTGCTAGGTACCGTGAAAGTTGTACATTTCAAGAAAATTTTACTTTTTATAAATTCAGTAAAGTTTTTCAATATAGAATTATTATGAAATGCATTTCTCTTTTAGATTCTAGATAAAACAATTCAGACACAGCAGGCTGTTCATCACAGTCCTTGCAATAAGTTTTTGCCTTTTTTGCTTTCGCCTTCGATTTTTTTACACCAGTAATGTGAAGTTTCTCTTATCACGCAAAGCATATTTTTCTGCTACATATCTCTATCCAGCCCTTCATGTGTTCCCAGCTTATAAACCACTTTTACTCTTTTGTCACTCACACTTCCACTGCTTTCAATGTCATCACTTTTTAGTCCATAAATTATGTTTCCCGAAAATTTATCATATTAATTTTCTTCCCTCCAGCATATCTACTGTAAATGACCCATGCATTTACCACAAAGGTTCCAAAAAGCAGTTCCCCTTCATTGAGCATCTAAAACGTGTATTAGGCACTCATCCGATCGGAGAGGTCATCACTCTTTTTTGCAAAATTATAATCAATCACAGATTACGGTTTCATTTTTTATACACCAGTTCTTGTCTTGGATGTAGATGGTTTTTAAGTTTCTTCTATAAATCCCTAATCTATTTGTCTTTTCTTCCTTTTAATAAAAAGACAATGCTTGCTATCGCTGGATCTTTTATTAGCTCTTAAACAAACTTAAAAACAACTTATAAAGGATTTAAGATCGAGCGAGGATGCTGGCGGTTATAAATACCCGCAGATGCCCAATTGTTGTGGGAGACGTTACGAGTTCTTTGAATTTCGTCAATCACTGGGTGCCATTTCAACTCATCATCCTGATGACGATGGCTGAGTCAACCATCGAAACGTTGATCCATTTAAATAATCTTACCTGGTGTGAAACCCGAGAAACCTTCACTTATATTAAAAACAACTTATTTACCAAACAAAAGAAAGTTGATAAACAAAATATTCAAATTGTATCTCCAACTCTAGATTAATAAAATTATTTAAAACACAAAAGGACAAGAAAACAAAACAAAGAAAAAATAATTTTCATCTAAGTATTTTGTAATAAAAATGCAAATTTAACAGACGGAACCAAATAAGCGTTTTAGGTGGGATCCTAGGAAATCATATTTTACTGTTTTTGGTTTATATCTTACCACCCATGCACGTAACTGCGTGCCACATCATTTGTACAACCGCAATGATTGGAAAAATCACTGGTCTTCTGTCTTCTAACTTTATAACTTGCAGACTTTTTTCTCTTGCTCACACCTCTCCTCTCTTCAATTTTTTTGAAAATGCCTCTATTTGGATTACCTCATCTATTTTTTTGCAATGTTCCACAAGGATAGATTTTTTGCCAACAACTCCTCACAAAGAGAAACACTGGAGGAAAAAATTGTCGACATGTAACGTCCTACCCTCATTCACAAGTCCCATAGTCTGCTCTAGAACTACCTCTTCGAGCGTGCCCTTTTTGGCCTCTTCTGGGATTGTCACCTTTACCAGAATATATCTTCATCCTGTAAGTGTATGCTTCAGGTTTACATAACTTAGAGCATTTGACTTCATATTTGTGAGCCTTGCCTGGGATGTAAGTACTGACAGAAATGTAACCTGCCCCATGTTGACTCCATTGATTCATCTTTTGCAATGTTTTCCCCAAAAGTAACAGTTGATTGAAAACATTAGCATATAACATTATGGTTTTATCTTAGCCAACCTGTTTTCTGTTGTAGAAACTGTGCTGCTAAAATGTTGGCACTTTAGAATCATTCCAAGCGGTTGAGTTACATTGTCATTCTGATACAGTGAAGAATTTTGACCAAGTCGCATTGTTGGCAAATGGTTTATTCCCATTTCCATGAGAACTGAGAGGAATCATTTAATTTCTCTCACCCACATTTCCATCCATTTCTTCATCAGAGTTCTTCTTTTTGGCTTGGCAGATTCTAGGTGTTGGGCTGCATATCCATTTGTTTCCATCAATATTATTCTAGCACTTCTTCATTTAGGAAACTACTGATTATTATTAGAGGCCCGCTGCAGATTATTCTGGCGTACTTACAGCCTAGGATTTGAAAATGTGAGAAAGACTTTTTGGAAATTTTCTGTGGCTGTAAATAAATGATAGCTGCTGGCAAAATAATGCCTAACTCCCAAAAATAACATACTTATAGAAAAATATAATGGGCACGAGTTGGGACGAAGTAACATAGGCAACAGTGTTGCTGTCACGGCATCGTGGATGCCACGCATTGCCAACATGCTCAACAAAAACTTGGCTGGGAAAGTAGAAGGTAAAAACACTCAATAATCCTGCGAGCCTTCATACACAGAAGAGGTCAAGTGGGAGGATATTTTCAATTTGAAACTCAAGAAAGATGCATCTTTTGCTAATCAGATTCCAAAGTTGGGCATTTGAATTTGTACTGGTGTGGTTGCATATACCACAGGAGAAAATAATGATAAATTCATCCAAAGTTTATTTTTTATATTTTTTTGGGGTAACTTATAGAAAGATGATTCAAGAGTATCCAAAAATATTTGTATCCCATATCTATGTATCAGTGACCTTGAAAAGCATGTAAAAGAAAAATTATCCTCACAAAAGTTATTGCCAACTTTGTACTATGTGGTTGCATACCTACTAGGGGCATTGTTAAAAAAATTATCATTCAATCATAAACAAATGCTTTCCACTCCCTAAACGTATAAAAATAATAATGCTTTTGCAAAGGAAAACTTCGATTATTTAAAAAAAAACAAAAATTAATATTCATTTTCATGAAATTTTACGTCTACAAAAAGGCCTACATCGCGAACGTGTTAAATCTCCTCCAGGCTTGAAGGGTTCAGTTTATTTGGGTGGCTGCTTTTGTATCTTGGGGGTTCAAGCGGTCAGGTATTAATGTTATGATCTTGAACTTGGGAATTTAATATTACAGTAGGTACTTCATAATTTTCTGAAAAGGAGACTGAAAACTATATATATTAAATAATTTAATCAATGCCTCAGACATAATTGTAAAAAATTGTTCTTTTAATTCCTTTATGTAATATATTGACAGTTCCAAGTGATGTAAGGATCAAATGGTGTTGTACGTTTTGCTATGTATTTTGCTATTTATTAGACATTTTACGTAGATTTTCTGACCAAATTGTGGCAGTTTTTATATTGCAGTATAAACTGTGTATTGAAACTAAATAATTGCATTTTTCAATATAGATTTTGAGATGAGTCTCATGGTTGTAGCTGAACATCACTACTTCGCATGGCAGAGTTGCCATTCTAGGCACCAATTTATGGTAGAGAAATATTTAACACTCTAGGCAAACCATTGGAAGAGTTGTCTTATTATCATTAAGAACTAGCATGACATAGGAGGACGAGGCCCACCTTGATTTGAGGGGGTTAGAATTCCACTAGGATTGTCTCACCAGGAGAAAGGAGACAAAGAACCATGAGAAGAGAATGTGTCATGATTATAAACTCTGAAGTAGGCAGCAATAGGACTAGTGTTCTAATGGGCAATAAAATATGTCATAAAAATATTTCCAGGGGCTCCATCTTTAAAAAAATGAAGTCCATTTCACAGTGTCTCTTGTTGTTCCTTGGACAAATCATTTATGGAGGAAAATCATTCACCTTCGGTTTGGCTGTTTCTATATTAACCCGTCAGCGCCCACGGGTGCCATACGGCACCGCAGTGCAGCGCCGAGCCGAAACTCCTACAATGTAACTAATATGTGACTCTTAGCGTACATTTCGGTGCGCATACTTAGTAGAAGGTTTCTTCTATCATTAAGCCAGTGTGAATTGTGTTTCCCAACACATCGGATCGTCCAGTCTGTTTCACAGCAAAAGGCTTTTTTCCGGACCCATCAGTTATGGGTACTCGATCGAGGTAAGTGCTCACTGTGTCTATAATTATTAGTTTAAAAGCTATACCTTAATGTTTTCTTGAAATGTAAAGTACAAACTAATATTTGTAAACGAATTAGCAGGATCTAGTGATTAAAAGTTGAGATATGTGAAGTTAAACACTAGCGGTGCCGTTTGGCACCGCTGGGCGTTACCCGTATCAATTCACCTTGTGGTCCTATTTTGCTTACGGTTGTGATTTACAGCTCTATATTTCATCGTAAAGCAGTTTTCTCAACAGAAATGGGTGCTGAACGTTTTTAAAAGGTATATAAGCTATGTTTAAGGCTTATTTTCATATAAAATATTATTAAATAAGATTTAAGAAATACAAATATTGACTCGTAGATATCCACGGCGTTGAATTCCAAACGTTTGCATGACTTCTGGGTTTCACCGCGTGGGATTTGTTGGTAGATTTATAATGCTGTGGGTTAATTTCAAGGTTATGATTCGTGAATTTTTACTTTACGAAAAAATTCAAACACCAAATTAGTCTCATATCTTTCTTACAAATAAACCCTTTTTTATCACTGTACTGAGAATTGTTTCATTCATGCGTAGAGCGATACATTATGTTTGCATGAGGAAATATGCGAATGAAGTGTTAAAAGTATAATTCTACAATTATTTACATTTCTAAAATTCTATTATTCTAAAATTTTTCAATTGCTGATGCCACGTTACTTTCTCCAAGCTCTTAATTATATTTTGTTCACTTAGGAATTTAACTCTTCAAGAGGTTTTAGACCTCCTAGAGGAAGAAGAAGTTGATAACGTCCACCAAATATTTGTATAGCCACCAGAGAGCACCGTTTTGACTTACGAAGTTTCAGGTGATGATGACGGTGGCTTAGTTGACAACTTATCTGGTCGTCAGCTCCGAGCAAAAGCAGAGATACTGTTTTTAAAAGGTGGAGAAAATAATGATGAAGAATTTGATGAGCAAAGTTGCCATAATATCTCAACAATTCAGGTTGATTCTAGTAAGCCCGTCACCGGAATGTCACACAATATGAAAAGAAAAAGAGCTCCGGATCTTAAAAAACGGAGAGAGAAAATGGATGGAGATGTATCTAACTGCAGCTCGAAGAAAAATAATGAAATTTCTAAATTTATATGGCAGAAAAACCAAGATATCAATGGTACAGAGTCTTTCTTCCCTAGCGCTGACTATTCAGACCTCCGGAATTTAAATGCTGTGGATATTTTTGAACTATTTTTTGATGAACAACTGGTTAACTTATTAGTCTCTGAGAGCAATAATTATGCGCTATTCTGTTACTGCCCTTCACCTAATATTTCTTTCGAAGAGATGAAAGTGTTCTTGGGAATTTTAATTCTCTCCTGATATAATGAGGTCCCTGACAAGCGCAATTACTGGGAGGAAGGAGGAGACGACCGGAACGATTTTGTGTGCAATGCCATGCGAAGGAACCGTTTCCTGGAGATTGAACGCTTTCTACATTGTGCGGACAACAATGCTCCTCATCACACTGACAAATATTGGAAGTTGAGACCTCTAATGAACCTATTGCAGGAACGAATTAGGAAATTATTTAGACCTGAGCAAAATATTGCCTATAAGGAGAGTATGGTGGCTTACTACGGATCCCATGGATGTAAGCAATTCATAAGAGGCAAGCCTATTAGGTTCGGCTACAAGGTATGGTGCTTGAATAGTGTAGCTGGTTACCTAATCGACTTCGAGGCATACCAGGGAAAAAGGCATAATGGAAATGAAGTATACGAAAAGAGGTGCGGAAAATCAACAGCCCCGATGTTATCAATGTTGGACAATCTCAGAGAAGATGCATGGCACCTGCCGTATAATATTTTCTTCGACAACCTTTTTACAGGTAGGCGGTATATTTGTAATTCTTATAAAATGATGTCACTATCTGTTTACCACGAGGGGAAGGAAATAAGCTTTGGTTTTTTTAAATGTAGGCATGAACCTCTTGATGGAGCTGAAAAGTAGGGGCTATAGTGGCACTGGTACACTCCGGAGCAATCGATTGCCGAAAGGAAGTAACCTCACCCCAAAATCCATTTTTCAAAAGGAGCCACGGGGAAGTTACGAGTACAGCTGTGATAAAGAGACATCTATAATCCTTGTTCAATGGGTGGACAATGGGGTTGTAATGGGTGCATCAACACGGTATGGTGTGCATCCTGTGACAAGCGTAGCAAGGTACTCGAGTGGTGCGAAAAAGATAATTTCTGTGACGCGACCAAAACTATTTGAGGCGTACAATGAGAACATGGGTGGTACCGACCTGATGGACCGAGGAATAAATCGCTACAGAGTGGGTGTGCGCCGTAAGAAATGGTGGTGGCCAATTTTTACGTGGCTGTTAGATGTTTGTGTACACAACACTTGGATTTAGATGCGTAAATCAGGAGTGGATATATCGCAGCTGGAGGTAAGGAGACTTATTGTCCAAGTATACCTGGTTAAGTACGGAACTGGCTCGTATCAGGGAAAACAGATAGGGAAAAATACCGGACGCCTTGCAGCAAATATGCTACGATACGATGGCATAAACCATCTCGTTATTCCCACCCAAAAGGGGAGTAGGAGAAAATGTGCTGGTGATTATTGCATGTCTCAAACAAGAACCGAGTGCAAGAAATGTAATGTTGGTCTTTGTGTTCAATGTTTCGCTCATTACCATTCCAAATCTAATGTGTAATAAATAAATTAAATAGAGGTTTTATTATAGTTGACGACGTTTGATTCTTCCCAAAATACCTTTATGAGCGAAAAGACCCCACTAACGCCCAGCGGTGCCATATGGCACCGGCATGTAACTCTGGATCTATGGAATATTTTGGGGAAAAATTTTAGGAGCCTTCTTTATTGCTCATATGTATCATATTTTGGAAAAATGAACGATGTTTGATTTTAAAAAAACTTTGGGCGCTGACGGGTTAAGAAGTTTCACCTGGATTAAAACCCTGGATCCCTGGTCAGGAGCATAGTTGGGATTAAGGATTTTAAAAATGAATGATTAAAATAAATCGTTAAAAAAATAGTTAACTATTTAGCTTAACCATTGCTTTTTAGAAGAGTTAACTTTTAATCGTTAAAATTAAACGTTAACTGATACAAAACTAACTTCAGTTAATTTATTTTGTTAATTTTTGGCTAATGTCGACCTGTTCGAATTAGGGGCGCAAAGCTTGCCTAACAGACAAAGTGGAAAATAAAACGGTGTCTAAGAATGCAATATACATAGTTGGGTAGTTGTGCAAGAATGCAATGAATAGGCCAAGACAAATACATCCAAACAAAAGCGGGGTTGAGTGAGGTGACCAATAAAGTCAAGGAACGCACCCTCAGACAAGAAAACACGAGACCACTCGAAGACAATATCCGCGAAGGCGCCTTACTTGGCAACGTTGTGTCATCAATACTACGTAGCTGAATGCGAGAAAGGGGTTCACCAAAAAACTTATGATGGGTGATGAGGGGGACAGGTTCATTCAAAGTAACGTATCTGTAACATGCACCAGTTTACACATTACACTCGGCAACAACCTGTCGTCAGCGGGGTTGAGTGGAGTGACCGCAAAAATTTGTTGATGGGAGGGATGTCAGATACAAATTTTGAAATGAGAATTTTGCTTAAGTTAATGACCTTTTAACCCTTTCGAGACGGTGGAATTCTCTCTTTAGCATGACTGCTACGCTGAGCCCCAAGAGACTTTTTCGTACCCTCTGTACGGAGCATTTTTGCGGGGCATCCGAAGGGTCTCGCAGGTAATCACACACCCCCAGACCCCAACCTTTTTCGACCCGTCTCAGCAGGGACTCCGCATTATCTCGAACTCTGAGGGTAGTTGGGCTACCTCTTTTCCGGGTTTAAAACCCTCCCTGCGGCATTGTTTCGCGGTCAACTTATGATTTGTTTATATGTGTTAGCTATGTGCATAATTGTTGCTTGCTCTTAAATTGCAGACTTTAGACTGAATTCCTAGTTTTTTTCTGTGCATTGTCAAATTTTAAACGAAGCTCTACGGTCAATATTAACGGATTTAATGCAACTATCATTTCCAATCCAATAATGTGCTCCTAAAATATTCTTATTTGATTCCAAACCCTTCCACAAACCCTTCCACAAACTATTTCTTCGAAATGCATTAGTAGAGGTAAAAATTTCCTGGTTAGAAAAGCTCTTTGTCTGTCACAGCTATGACTACTGTGGAATCGTTTGGAAAGTACGCGCCACCACGGGCATACAGAACACCTGTGGATCTTCTCTGAAATTTCATCCATTAGTATTATTTCGTTTTTCTCAGAATATTTTAATGTCACTCGTTTCGTTTGGAAAATACGCTCCACCATGGGCTTACAGCCACACGAGCTTCTCTGGAATTGCATCCATTGGTACAAAAGCGTTTTTCTCGGAATAAGTTAATGCCATTCTCGTTAAAATTCCCACAATTCTTTTTGACTATGAACTTCCTCTTCACTTCTGTCCTAGTTGTTCTTGGCTTCAGACATTCGACATTTTAATTCTACGCGTGATTTTTTTTACCATATTCGTCGTGAGAATTTGGCAGTAGAGCACCAGTGTTTTAATCTCAGTTTTCTGCGGCTGGAAACATGATGAAGAGATTCCAATCGGATCAACATATTTTGGAGATTTTGATTGATTGAGATTTCAGTTAATATTTATCGTAGAATTTCGTTAAAAAATTGTAAACGCTCATCAAAAGACAGAGAATTCAATTCTTAGTTTATAATTTCTGAAATAAAAAAAACATAAATTTTGCAAAATGACTGAATAAACAATCGTATGACCGCGGTCCCTTTCCACAAAGAGGGGTAATATACGACGAGGGGTACAGGTACCTGCTCCCGGATTTCGTGGGTGAGGCCTAACCCCAGATGCGTTGGGTCCCGAAACTAAGCCTTCGCGTACCCGTGACCGTCATAAAAGGGGGGGGAGCAAGAAGCCGAATATATTCGGCATTCATTCCCTTGGTCAGGAAAATCTCAGACGAATATATTCGGCCTTCGTCTCCCTGGTCAAGAAACTTACAGCCGAATATATTCGGCGTTAGTAGGGAAAGGGTTAAGTAAAAGTTCAAATTTTTCTTGAATTTTAATTTTGTAATTATTTTATCCCAATTGCAAAAAATAGCTTTTAAAAGTTTCTGAAAAATCAACTTTTAATGTAAAAGTTACTTTTTCAATTTAACTTTATTCTGGTACTTTTTCAGAAAAGTAACTTTTCCTTTAACTAGTTACGTTTTACAGAGATTAACTTCAACTTTAATCAGTTTATTTTTTTGGTAACTTTCCCAACTATGGTCAGAAGCCATCTGCCCAATTGGCCCTGAACCACAATTAAAATTTATGTTACAGATTTTTTACCCCATCATCAATAGTAAATTATCTAAATTTTGAAGAACTCATTCATTTTTATAGGGAGTTGGGTTAATTTTAAAGAAAGCTGGGTAGAGGTATGTTGGCTTGACAGTAAATTTATTTTTTTGTGATTTTTAGGGTAAAGAGTAAATTAAATCCAGATGCCAGTTTACTCTATCCACCTTTGCCAGAATTGCCAGCTGAGGAAGACGTAAGCCTTTCAGAATTATGTGGTGATTCTCAACTTGTGAATGAAGTGGAAGAAGGTATTTCGTCATGTGAACGATTTATCTCTCGAATTTTGAACAAATATATCAATAAGGTAAGTAGTTTTGAAGAACCTGTTATTATAATAGCTTCTGATTCAGGAAATGTAAAGCTATTAGTATACTAATAGCTGTGACGATCAGATATGTTGGGGCTCGATAGCTTATTGTCGATAGTACGTCGTTAACGAAAGCTGCCGCTTGTATCGAACCCTCTTACAGAAAGTGTGTCTCCGTAACTCACCTTATTGACAACTCGCCGTTGCAAAACATGTGGTACCGGTGTCGGTAACTAGCGACGCTCCGTGAGGCACCCTTGAAAGAGGCTATAATTTTCAGCCAATCAGAGGCAGAGATTTTTCGTGCTTCATTTGAAAAAGGGGAAGTGATATCCTTAGTTTCTAGCAACGGAGAAACATTGCATGCAACCACGTTTGATGAAGAGGACAAGGCACTATGTATGTGTATATTGTTTGATAGGGTCCTGCACATGTAAAAATCTAGAGAATTTTTACTCACTTTAACTTGAGCCTAACTTAAGCGGTGGATAATCTTTATCATATAAATAAAGTATATATTTATTTAATTAAAGATTTAGAGTGAGTTTGTTTTAATAATGTTAGGTACTCTCAGTAATGTACCTAATAGGCGGCAGGGCTGGCCGCAGCCAGGGGCACCGTCATGGAGAGGGATTTTTCTTCCCTAAAGATAGGATAATGTTGAAGTAAACAATCTCATCCGCATATCTAATTTGAAAAATGCTGAGAATAAAAAGTAAGAACAAAAAGAGGAAAATAGAGAATTAGATAAAAGTGGGAAAGGGGGTGCCACCCCTTCCATTTTTCCAAGGGTGGCAGAAACCTTAGGTACACCACTGGGTACCCTACTGTCTTCTTTTTTATACTGTCTGCTGCAAATGGTCTAAAAGGTAATTAAAATTTAGTTATTTTTCTCCCATTGTGACTCTCACTACGCCCCCACAAGCTGGTCCAATGTCTCATGCCAGGTTTCGTGCCACCCCCGGGGCTTGCATGCATTTCATTATAGTTGAAACTGTCCTACTGAATTCTTTTCTGTCATATAATGCCAATGCAATGAGAATCTGTTAACTGGTGGATGGTGGTACATACTTCCTCTGGAAGTTTATTTATTTTAGTGGCACACCACAAGGAAGGGATTCTGGAAAGAGCCTAATCAGTGGATTTGTTTTTTCGGTAATACACGTACACCGGCAAGGGCCCAGCCTCATTGACACACCGGTTCCCACAGGATTACCGAAGTTAAGCAATGTTGGGCCTGGACGGTGGTTGGATGGGTGACCATACATACCAACACTGTGGCGCTCTTGTCCCCTGTCTGCATGTGGCAGGCAGGCATGGGGTGGCACAATTGACCATGAAGGTCTAAGTGCCCGGACTCCTGTCAAAGGACAATCTAATACACGTACACCCCTTGCCAGTCATTAGCATGGAAAATCATGAGTTTATTGTACTTGTGATGTTTGATGTTACTGGCTAGATCAAGAGTGCACAAAGTAAACAAGATGGGTCCAAGAATGTAGTCTTCTGGAACCCTGCATGAAACTTTCAAACTTACGGTTATAGGATGTGAGGGATTTATTAGCAAGTAGACACTGCTGGGGAAAGGTTGAAGCCTTTATCTCTAGATGAGAAATTCCTCTAAACGGGGGCGACGATCTTGGTGGCAGTGAATATTGAAGAAGGCGAACTATCGCAGGGGTATATGAACCAGATCCTTTGCCACGAGCTTTAGGACATAATCATTAATCAAGGTCTAACACTGATTTCTGCACTAAGTGCTTGCCCAATATAGCTTACCAGGGTGTCAACGATTTCACCTTCAACAAAGGGAACACCACTAAATTCAGCTGCATTTCGTAAGCACTCCTGCTCTGCTCTATTAAACTATTATTGGAGATAAGTAACAAGATTAGAGATGAAAATATTCTAGGCATGCATGATGTTGACAAGGCATTGCGTAAGGCTCATGGTAAGGGAAGACCTGATACCTTTAAAAGCTTCCACATGTTCAGTTATGGACTTCTGAACATCGGAGAGAGACTTTTTCACGTCTGAGTATCCCTCTTGGAGTTGCTTCACTCTGTCAAGTAGCTCCTTCACCATAGTACCCAGAGGTCTTGTCTGGGCCAGGTCTAAAGGTCTTTTTACACGATGCATGCACCTACGCGGTTACATGCGAGAACATTTGCGCGAACACGTTCACCGAATTAGAACGGTCTATTTTATGGACGTGTGCCCATGAACCCGTGCTAGTTGTTGTTGTTACACGATGCATTTTTGAATGGATATGCATTTATGCATGAACCCGCGCGGGTATATGCATCGTGTAAGAAGTCCTAAATGGGCGTAGAGTCACAACGAGTAGCGCGCACCTGGGATGAACTAGAGTTACAAATCCAAGCTTTTTGGAGGAGTCTTCGTCAAATACAGCGACGTTAGACGGATGGAAGAATGATTTACATTCACTTCCCATAGTTAAGGCTGCTCCCTAGTGCGGCCAAGGAAGGCGATGCAGACGCTTTTTTTACTTTCCGATTTACTCTCCCACCGTGATAGATACTTCGCGGTTTTTAAAGTTAAAAATCTGAACAGAAGTTCAATCTTTGCATTCCGATGTGCGTGGGTCTTTCACAAGGTTTACAAGAGAAGATGTCATGCGTCAAAGTTGATACATTTTGCTTGTTTCTTTAGACTTTGGACGCCTACCAGCATGGCGCAAAATCATACTTGGAAAATTCCTTCGAGTAAAGAAAAATATAATTCTTCATCTACTAATATAAGTACTTGGCAGTGCGACGATAAAGTTAGGGAAATCAGCTACTTCTCCCTCGTTAGACCCCACTTAGAATATGCTGCCAGTATTTGGGATCCTTATGAGATAGGCTTGGAAACTGAGTTAGAACGCGTGCAGCGAAGATCGCCAAGATATGTTAAAGGCCGTTATGATAATCTCGTTAGCGTTACTGACCTTTTGCAGCAACTGGGATGGGAAAAGCTTTCAGACCGTCGATTAAAATTTAGACTAAATCTATTATGTAAGTTCCAAACCGGTATATTCTCTGACGACGTTGATAATATTTTACGAAATCCGACATACTATGGTAGATCAGATCATGAGAGTAAAATTAGGGAACTAGACTGCAGAACGGATAGATTTAAGATGTCATTTTTCCCACGAACGATAAGGGACCATAATAGCTGCCATGAGACTTTTATCTAGGTTTGTCGTTAGGTAGTGTAGGTCTTAGTAGTGGTAGTACTCCTAATACTTGAATCCTTATCTGTTACCTAGTACATACTAACAGCACGCCTAGCATGTTTTCTACATGGGTCTTGAGTCCCTGTCCATCTGTGTAGTTGTAGAATGCATGTATATTGAGGTCACTCTCCATTTTGATAGCATCTGTAGTGTAGTGTTGCATGCTTGTGAGGCTTCGCCTCATGACAAGCATTAGCGATTTATGCTAATGCATAATTAGTGATCGTAGTTACACTAACTTTAGGGTATAGTGTAATGCATGTTGGTGATTACTCACCCCCTGCCACACACCCCTGAGGTGGCTTGCAGGGTATTTTGTAGATGTATAAGCTGTTACAAATAGCGCATTTCCTCCTTCAAGGCTACAATTTGGAAATTAGTGAGCCCTTGCAGCTTGCTTTTCGGTCGCTTTAAATATTTTGGAGCCATTTCTCCCGAGAATCATTCTACACTCCTTTCCCTCTGTAAGCTCTCCCCTCCAGAGACTTTCTCCAGCGGCTCAGCCCTGTGACGGCTTGCGTCATATATCAAGATAAAAAGTAGGGATAATTGTCTTCCTCATCGCCATGGGGAAGGGGGGGGGAGCAGGTGCTAGGCTGTGAATCGTAAGCATTTTTGGTCTACGAAGCTGTGTGCTGTATCTCACAATGAGATGTTTACTGGGTTCAGAGCAACGGAGACCTTTCCAAAACTTTCTTTGCTGCTGGAAGATTGGGCTCATGTTTCAAGTTCCCAATCCTTGGGTTACCTACTCTATTTTACATTTTGATATTTGATATCTTTATTTATATTCCGTATGTTTTGGTATTTTAGGAGCTACATTTTCATGCGTAATGTCAATGTTACTTCAAAGCTTAAAAATAATGTGGTCAAATAGAAATTCGTGTTATAACTTTCTACCAATTAAGTTTGTAGTGCATTATTACTGCTTTTGGAGAAGAAACTCATTGTCTTTTCACCATGTCGTGAATAATATTCCAAAAATTAGTGCCAGGAATAATCACTGAGGTGATGGCTAATATAAAAATGCTAGCATAAACAGAAAACCGTCGCAAAGAGCGTATAAAGAAATAACGCTCACACACAGTACATTTCCGAATATTTTCAACTGCCCATTCCAGATTGAGAAACGTTTCGATACCACGTAAGCGGCGCGGCGGTGACTTCGCCACGGAAAAACCTCCAGTAATTTCCTTCGTCTGCTTTTGTAGATTGTATGATTCACTCTCTTTTACCTTTATTTAATTGTGTTATCGATAGGATTCTGTCGCGAGTGTCATATTCAAGATCAACTCCATATTACGGAGAAAAAAAAATGCTGCCACTTTATTTCATGGAGCCAGTTAGGTATGGCAGTTTTACGGATTGACAGGTATGATGACTTTTGGTCAAAATATATGAAGGATAAATTTAGAAAAGTTTACAATTCATGTTTCTTTTCCTCTTTTAAATACTAACACAGGTTCCAGCTCTCCCAAAATTTGAATATCATATTATAAGAATCATTTTATGCAAAGCTAATGGTTGCCATTGATATTCGCATTATTGTGTGATTTTGAATGCTGTTTGTTGACATTTAAACTATGAAATTTCACTATAAATTTGGAAAATGTGTAAATATTCAATTCATGATCCATGTATCGAAGAGCACATTCTAATTTTTCCTTTACTTATTCCGGGGGAATTTCATAAAGCTACCTACATTGAACTCTATAATCCTATGAAAGAATGTTGTCATATTTTTGTCATTCGTTATTGATAACCCCTTCTCTTTTCCCGCTCTTCTTCCAATTCGTGGCGCTCCGGCTTGTGCTTACGACAACCGATAAATAGGGACATTCAATACCTAAGGGGGGGGATTAAGAACTTCAGTCCACGTCAAGAGTCCTGATGATAAATACAACTAGAGGGTATTATGAAGGAAACACGCAGGAGCAGAGAAGACAGTATTTTGGCTCTAGAGCAGAGCGACGACTGAGAAATTGCTGAGGGAAAAAAATTAAGGAAATTTCATCTGTCCACGCGTGGAACACCCACATTCGGCACTATGGCTACGGCGCCTGTTTAAAAAAATGACGAACGGAGACAAATCAGATGAAACGACACAAAAAAAATGACGAAAATGGGTATAAAGTCGACGAAAACCTACAATAGTACATGTTAGCTGTGCAATAGTGTAGGTTCAATGGCAATGTTTACAATGTAAGCTATGGGATCGCAGATTCATTCATTACAGTAGTCTACCGGTTAGAGGTAGGTTGTGATGAAAGTCAGAGAATATCCAACGAACTCTTACACGTGCCTTGTCCTTTCTATCTCTAGTATTTCTTTCTTCATCTCAGCATAAGTCCTACCTTTCTTCATCCCGTCCATAAAACCGATTCTCTTCCTTCCCCTTCCCCGCTTACCCAACATCGTACCCTCTATCACGGCCTTCAGCAAACCACCGTCCCTAATTACCCCTTCCAGCCACCTACCCTGTCTTCCCCTAATCTCATCTATAAGTTTCCTCTCCTCGCCCACCATGTCAAGCACTTCATCATTTTTCTTCCTTTCCGTCCAACGCACCTTCTCCATCCTCCTCCACACCCACATCTCAAAAGCCTTCAGCCTATTTTCGTCTTCCTTTCTCAAGGTCCACGTTTCTGCCCCATATAACGCCACACTCCATATCAAGCTCTTCACTAGCCTCTTTTTTACATCCTTACTTAAGGTCCCCGTCATCAGCTCCCTTCTATTATTGAACGCTTCCTTCGCTAGCGCTATTCTCCTCCTAATGTCAATGCTACTATGTCCTGTTTTTTCTAGCGTACTACCCAAGTAATTAAATTGTTCTACTTCCTCCAGTTTGTGACTTCCTACTCTTATCACCAGCCTCGCTTTCTTTGTCCTAGAGAATCTAATTACTTTTATTTTTTTTTTATTAATCTTCATCCCGCATTTCTCGCACTGCATTTCCAGTGCATCTGCTAAAGTTTGCAATCCTTTTGATGACCGACTGACCAACGCCAGATCGTCTGCGAATCTAACCGACTTTATCCTCCCTTTAGGCCTCCTACTTTCATTCCCACATCTAGCTCATCCCATGCCTCTCTTACCATTTCTTCAGCATATATGTTAAAAGGTAAAGGCGGCAACGGGCACCCTTGCCGCACCCCGCGACCTATAACTGCCCACCCTGATTCACCGTCAGCTACCCTCATCTGAGCCCTCTGCCCCATATGTATGTTTCGGATGAGTGTCCTATCACGCTAATCTATTCCTATTTTCCCCAGTATCTGCATTAGTTTCTCCCAGTTTACTCTGTCCAACGCCTTTTCGAAATCTACAACGCAAGCGAAAACATCCTGATTATGCTCTATGTTTCTATCTATAAGTGTCCTCATTACCGCAATCGCGTCTCTGGTTGCCCTCCCCTTCCTGGACCCAAATTGGTCATCGCCTAAAAAGCAGTTTTCTCTGCTCTCCAACCTTCTATTTAGTATTCTAAGCAACACTTTTGCCGCGTGCGAAATTAAACTGATTGTTCTATACTCCTCGCATTTTGACGCTTTCTTCTTATTCGGGATAGGTATTAATACTGTTTTCGCGAAATCCTCTGGCCATACTCCTTCCTCGTAGATCCTGCGAATAAGTTCGAAAAACGATTTTCTCCCCTTACCACGTAGATTCTTCATTAGCTCCGAAGGTAGGTTATCGGTTCCCACGGCTTTTCTACCCTTCATTTCTCTTAATGTCCTCTCTATTTCGTTGTCAAGTAACTCTGGTCCGAGATTATCATTATTTATTGTTTATTCATCCTCTAGATCTAGGCTAAAGGGTCTATTCTCGCTGTCATATAGCTCCTCTACGTATTCTCTCCATCTTTCCTTGGAATCTTCCTGTTAGAGATATGCGCTCGCAGATACTTAAGGTTATTTTACTTCTATATTAATTTGCCAATAGTTGTCAGTATGTGGACTCGTCGCGTACTGCGACGTCGCCAATGTTCGACTGTGAACCTTCCGTACGTTTCACACGAAACTATGTGCACGCTACGCTCGAAACGTCTGCGTGTAAACCCGGCTTTAGAAGACGCTAATGCCACCATTCATACGGAGGGGAAAACGAAAGACCCCAATTAATAGTTGGCCTATTCAACCATTTTTTGACCTCGCCGCATTGGCTGATCAGGCGCATTAGACGTGGATTACCCAAAATTTCGAGAAGGCCAGTATAGAAGAAAGGTTCAGTCAACTCGCGGTGACGGCCATATTGTTGCCCCGAGCAGAAAACTTTTACTGTAAAACGACTACACTTTCTACATGATAACCACCTTCGTTACCTGATAATGAATAAGTTTCCGTATAATAATGCGTCGGAAAGCTTCTATCCGTGGCCTTGTCTCTCGGGCGACAGTAATTAACTCTGGAGGAAATAGCGAACTATATACCTCGCGTAGTCCGTACCTATTTATCGACAATCCACGGACAGTTACTTGAAAACGAAGAGGGACCACGTCAAACTGAACAGAATATGGGAAATTCGGAAGTATCAGACGATGGCTTTCAATTAATGTATTTTATGCGATGGAGTCGTGAATTTTTCAAGGGCTCTAGCGTCTTGTCTCATTAGTATGGCAAGATTTTGTATTCTGGTTTGAATCTGTGATTTTTTCCTTTCATAGGTTTGCGACCGATTATGCACGGTGCTACGAGGGCTCTTTCGGGGCCATATAAATATTTTGCGTTTGGTGCAGGTGATATTTCCTTCCTATGATTCTGAGATTTTGATTTCCTATATCTTCCTCGGTTATTGATTACATCTACATCTACATATTACCCTGCGAGCCACCTCTAGGGTGTTTGGCAGGGGGTGACAAGTCACCAAAATGCAGCATGCAAGCGGACCGCCACATGCACACCGCACGGTCATGAATATTAAGGATACTAACCAATTCCATCATTAACTAAAAACCATCATGCAGCATGCAAGAGAATCCCCACATGCACGCCACACATGTACGATGACACATAATATTCTACATGCTACTTAAGAGGGCAATCTGCCTATGAAGCTAGAACATGCAAAACATGCTGTAAGAAACACCATAAAACTCCGTAAACATGCTTTAAGAAATACATTAGTAAGCTACACTACCAGTCAACTAATCTATTTCTAAGTCCTTACACAGCCGTTATAGTCTCTTATCGCTCGCGGAAAAAACGACATTTTAAATCTATCTGTTCTACAGTCTATCTCTCTTATTTTATTTTTATGATCTAATCTACCATAGTACGTTGGCGGTCGTAAAATATGATCAACTTCATCGGAAAATAAACTACTCTTGAATTTACATAATAGATTTAGTCTTTTTTTCAATCTACGGTCTGACAGTGATTCCCATCCGAGTTGTTCTAAGAGGTCAGTAACACTAACAAGATTATCGTAACGGCTTTTCACGTACCTGGCTGCTCTTCTCTGTACACGTTCTAACTCTGTTTTTAAGCCTGTTTCATGAGGATCCCAAACACTGGAAGCATATTCTAAATGGGGTCTAACGAGGGAGAAGATTACTCATGTTGTGTAGGAATACATAATTTTCAGCTGTCGGGAAGTACAATAACCATCATGAGCATTGAAATAAATGAGAGCTTTCACTCCGAGCATGTCTCGTTTACATCTGGTCGAGCCTTGTTTTATCTCCTTTGGCACATGGCAAAAAGGGTCCCCTTTGGCACATGGCAAAAAGGCTTAGATTGTGTCCCCTGCTGCTAACACAAGAAATGGTTGATCAATTGATGAAAGGAAAATAATTCACAGAGGCCTGCGGAACTGATACCTACGTGCTTCTCGTCGGGCCACAATATGACTCATCGACAGACAATGTTTCAATGCATCCGGCTTTGACTTCTCACAGCAGAGGAATCCCCAGTAATACTTAGGGGGGACAGCTGTGTCTGCGAAGGAGAACCGTCTAAGATGTGGACGAAAATAAAAAAAATCCTTCCTGGCGAGACATTTCCCCAAAGATTTACGAACCACTTCATGTACATCTTCCTGTTCATTGTGTGCGTCCACAATATTTTTCTTGCAAATACAAACCACTCGTGTACTTGTTATAAGCCAATCTCATTTTCAACATCTATTCTTGGCATCGGCATACCTCGACCCTTTCTCCGATGTTGCCTTGAAGCCCGTATTTAAACCAGTCAGAAGTGCGTCTCTCGGAGAAAAAATGACCCCATCTTTCCCAGCGTACCTGGAACAATGAATCGCATTGATGCATGTTTTATCGGTGTACACAGTAGGTACTAACGTCGGAGTTTATCCCTATAGCTTTTAATTCATTGCAGATAGTCTTCTCCATCTTATAATCTCATCATTATATATTACCGCGGGTCACTCATCTTTTCTCATATCTTATGGCCTTTAGAAATCCATACACTGCGGTGTGATTGAATTCAGAAATATCGGGATCAACGTTAAGAGCAGCTGAAACTAAATTAATCGTTGGCTGGGTATTGTTGAAAATCAAAGAGTGAATAACGAGTATTATTTCACCTCCAAACCGTCGTATTTAACGGCTCTTGAATATTTTCGCGAGCCAACATTCTTGGTAGGTACGTTTTTTATTGGGAGTCATCATTATCCCTGTTTTTACTTCCTTTCTCATTGAAAATCGTTGGTTCTGATATGTTTGTCGCTTCACGAGAAAGTTTTATTGCACAGTGGAGTTTTTGAAGTTATTGGGAGTCATCATTATCCCTGTTTTTACTTCATTTCTCATTGAAAATCAAGTTGGTTCTAATATGTTTGCCGCTTCACGAGAAAGTTTTATTGCACAGTGGAGTTTTTGACCCAAAATCATGGCCAAAAGTTTTCACCACACAGTATTGTTGAATTAAAATGGAAAACCAATCACTTTGTGTTCAAACTTTTACTTTTTGGTGGATCATACAAAAAACAACACATTCGTTGCAGCAACCTACGCACTCCTTGATATCCTTAACTCAAGTTGAACACTAGGCAGTTGGCCGTAATATATTTGCAAAACCTTGGGCAAAATAATTGAAAAATCCCAGTTGTTAGTGCCCCTTATCCCTTCGTTTTTTGTCCATCTGTAAGTTTCTTCCTAAAAAATGTACAGTATGAACATGAAATGAGATACACAGTCGTATTTTAGTAGTAATATAACTCAAGTTAAGTGTATTATGAGTTTTAAATGAATTTTAGCTTTAAATAAATTCAAATGTTACATTTTTAAAGTATTTTATTTTGAAATATAAAACCATTAGTCTTATTCGTAAAAATAAAAAGGGAAACTTAAATGAAAACATATCCAAAGAAAATATAAATAAATGTAAACTAAACATATTTATATCGTATGGAGGACGGACCACCCAAACTTTAATTCATCAGAGCCCTCCGATTATATTTTATTCAGTTTATTGTAATCTTTGAAGTCCATCCACTCAGGTAACATCCCATAGTAGATGTTGTTCCAAACTTGCAAACTTTTCCGTCGACTATTGTTGGTAAAAATTTGTATTTTACCCTAGCAACGGCACTATCGTCGTTGATAAGTTCGGTCAGTTGGTAATACAGTCCTCGCGAGAGCTTACGGCCTTTAGATGCGCAGAACAGAGGGGTATTAATTCAAAATCAATGAAAAATACCAAATATAGTCGTGATTCCGCTGAAACGCTGATTGAGTAGACACCAAACTTCGCGCAATTCCGTTGTTTTTTAGTAACGTTGCTAAAATTTTTAGCCGCGTGAAATTCTGTAATCCTGATTCAAGACATGTAACATAAAATTACGAAATAACAGTGTATTCTATATTCTTCTTTTACTTTGCTAATGGAATGAATGGAATCGGACTTTGAATGCCACTAGCTAAAATTTCAATCACTGAAATAAGGATATAAAAAGTAGGTACTTGAAGAGATGTCATAAATTGGCACTATGTACGTGTATATTCGATGAATAAATGGGACATTAAGAACATAAAATAGTGGAAATATATGAATATATATTCTAGAGAGACGGAGAGAACATATACGTTCCATGCAAAAATAAATTGGATAATTTCCGTAATTTATTAAAAAAAGATGAAATACGAATGTGATATTTGTTTTTGTTTAATATTGTAGAAAATAGTTAATACTTGTTGCAACTATAATTCCACTTTGGAGTCATCAGCCTGAGATCCCCAGGCCGTGACCCCCTGGCGCGCGCTCAGGTCCAAAGGGACGACGCCCACTCCATAACCTACTGCGGCGAATAGTTGGGGCATTAAAATTTACTGAAGGCATTTGACAAATTTAAAAGTTGACAACGAAAATGGTAAACATTAGCCCGCTGGTGCTACCCTTCCACCCGCGGCAACCGGTTTTTAGATAATAGACCCTTCCAGTCCCAAAATCGTCTTCTGCGCAACGCCATAAGCTTTCTCGAGGACTGTACTTGCTTGGTCTTCCATATATTTTTCCCCTCGTTTATAGCGTTGGATGCTTCATGCATAAATCGTATTCTAATTGGGTGACCAAACCGAGTGGGTATAAGGACTGGGTGTACCACACAAGATTTTAATTTTTCTCAGTTGTGCATTTTAGTTGCAGTGGTACAAAAGAACATTGTAAACTGTTGGCATCTGTATTGTTGCTGTCCTGAAACTTCTATTTCATTTTTAATATTTTTTAAATTTTAACAATGTACACACGTCTGTTTATTTACCTTAAAAGAACCTACCTCGTTTGATAAATAGTTTTTTAGTCCGAAGTATCCTCATTTCCGATTAAATCAAAGTAATGAAGTACTATTGAATTATTAAATTTAAAAAAAAAGCTTGGACTTATAAAGAAATCCGATGTTTAGTCGGCGTGGTCTTTTGGAATACGCGCCTTTAATGCAACGTGGGAATCTACATTCTCGAGTGTTATTTCAGAAGCGGTTCAGTTTCCGTGAATATTTCAATTTACACGACCTTCACCACTTAGATTGGACAATTATCACAAGTATTCGAGGAAAGCTTCCATACCATATCGAATTACAGTTCGTGCCAGGGGCGGCTCCAGACCAGAGGTTCGGGTGGGGGGGGGGGGGGGGCACCAGCGGCTCTTGGGCTATGGAATATCTCCCAGGAAAAGGGGGGTTCGCGGGTCTCGTCCCGAAAATTTGTAACAAACTATGCGCAAAATGGCGCGTTATAAGTGGTTTGGGAGCAAACGTTTACCTTTTAAGAAGAGCAATTTTTTACTAAATGCATATTTACCATTTAGATTAGGGACCACCAAGTTTCAACTAATTCCAAAATTATTTTGATTTAGGTACATTCGCATTTAGCTTGTGGTTTTAAAAACAGTTTTAGTTTACATAACTGGATTTTAAAGTAAAATACCAAAACTTCAATGTCAAAAAAGCAAGAAAATAATTTAGGCTTAAAATTTAAGGTCTTCTTCTTCTCTGGTCAGCAATCCGTAGATTGGTTTGCAGCAGTCGTTTTCCGTTTCCATTCCGCCCGATCTTGAGCCAACCTCTTCAACTCCAAGTAAGAATGGCAGCCCATATCCTCTACAATCTGTTTGGCGTATTCCTTTCTGGGTCTACCTCTCGCATTTTTACCCTGAACTGAGCCCTCTATTATGGCTCCGAATAGTCCCTCATGTCTTATAATGTAGCCTATCCAGGTGTCTCGTCTCTTTCTCTTTGTGTTCCACAGACATCTACATCTACATATTACCCTGCGAGCCACCTCTAGGGTGTTTGGCAGGGGGTGACAAGTCACCAAAATGCAGCATGCAAGCGGACCGCCACATGCACACCGCACGGTCATGAATATTAAGGATAACTAAAAACCATCATACAGCATGCAAGAGAATCCCCACATGCACGCCACACATGTACGATGACACATAATATTCTACATGCTACTTAAGAGGGCAATCTGCCTATGAAGCTAGAACATGCAAAACATGCTGTTAGAATCACCATAAAACTCCGCAAACATGCTTTAATAAATACATAAGTTAGTAAGCTACACTACCAGTCAACTAATCTATTTCTAAGTCCTTACACAGCCGTTATAGTCTCTTATCGCTCGCGGAAAAAACGACATTTTGAATCTATCTGTTCTACAGTCTATCTCTCTTATTTTATTTTTATGATCTAATCTACCATAGTACGTTGGCGGTCGTAAAATATGATCAACTTCGTCGGAAAATAAACTACTCTTGAATTTACATAATAGATTTAGTCTTGTTTTCAATCTACGGTCTGACAGTGATTCCCATCCGAGTTGTTCTAAGAGGTCAGTAACACTAACAAGACTATCGTAACGGCTTTTCACGTACCTGGCTGCTCTTCTCTGTACACGTTCTAACTCTGTTTTTAAGCCTGTTTCATGAGGATCCCAAACACTGGAAGCATATTCTAAATGGGGTCTAACGAGGGAGAAGTAGCTTATTTTTCTCTCACTTTGTCGTCGCACTTGCCTAGAATTCTTTTAACAAATCCCAATTTACGATTAGCTTGACCTGTTATTTCCCGAATATGTTTATTCCACGATAGATCATTATTGAGCCTAACTCCGAGATATTTTACGGATTCTACCGTCTCTAATTGGGTATCCTGAATGAAATAGCTCTGTTGTGGGGAGTTATTTTTCCCCCGAATTTCATTACTACGCATTTTTTCAAATTTAACTCTAGCTGCCACGCATCGCACCATGCTTGGATTGCAGTAAGGTCGTTCGTTAGTTTATCCTTATCTTCACTGCTACGGATTTCCCTGTATACTACAGCGTCGTCTGCAAATAATCGAAGTTTACTGTCTATTATGTCACCAATATCGTTGATATAGAGTAGGAAGAGGAGTGGGCCTATGACACTACCCTGAGGGACGCCAGATGTGACTCTAACTTCGTTGGAGGCTACGCCGTCTAATACTACTCTTTGCACGCGATCGCTCAAAAGTTCTCTGATCCAGGAAATTACATCATCGTCTAGGCCGTATGATTTTAGTTTTACTAATAACTTATCGTGGGGCACTTTATCAAATGCTTTTTTGAAATCAAGAAAAATCGCGTCCACTGGAATGTTGTCCTCTCCGGAGACTAAAATATCGTGGGCAAACAGCGCTAACTGAGTTTCGCATGATCTACCTTTCCTGAATCCGTGTTGAGTTCTCATTAACAAGTTATGCGTGTCTAGGTGTTTCATTACTGAGCTGACAACAATGTGTTCAAGGATTTTGCATGAAATGGACGTTAAAGATATCGGTCTGTAATTACATGGCTGTTCCTTGTCTCCACTTTTGAATATGGGCGTTACATTGGCAATTTTCCAGTCATTTGGTACTCCGTGTTGCTTTATGGATTTTGTGAATATTAGCTGCAAGTAGGGGGCAATTTCTGACGCTAGTTCTTTATACACGCGAGAAGGGATTTCGTCTGGACCAGGTGACTTATTTGGACTGAGCAATTTCAATAAAATTTCTATTCCGTGAGCACTAATATCAAGGGGAGGCATCTTTCGTGTGCAGTGATTATCAACCGCCACGGATGAATTCTCAGATGACTCGGTGAACACGCTCTTGAAGTAGGAATTTAATAAATTGGCTTTATCGGAACTGTTTGTTAACACATCTCCATTATCGTTTCTTAGCGAACAAACGGTAGATCTTTTACCTTGAACTTCCCTAACATAGGACCAAAATGCTTTTGGGTCATCCCGTAACTGCTCTACAAGTGTTTTCCTTTTAAAATTCGTGAATGCATTTCTGAACGCTTCCTTTGTAGCGGCTTTAGACAACTTATATTTATTAATTATTAACTCTCGATCACTAGGAGACACATCATGAATGATTTTTTTCATCTTAGCATGGCACGCTCTCTGTCGCCTTAACGATTTTCTGACTTCCGCGTCATACCATCTCGGTTCGCTACCTTCTTTTTTTATTTTACTAGGGATATATCTTTTGATTCCTGAATTTATGAGCGAAAGAAAAACTTTCCAAGTCCCTTCTACATTTAACTCCATTACTGATTTTTGAAACACGGGAAAAGCATTTTTCAGATTACTCTTGAACCCATCAAAATCAGCCCTTTTAAATATGAAAACTTTTCGGCACATGGCACCTCATCAGCTCCACGTAGTACCGTTTCATTAGTCACCCTCTCCATCCAAGATATTTTAAGGATTCTCCGGTAGCACCACATCTCGAAGGCCTCTATTCTCTCTCTTCCATTCATACCAAGTGTCCATGTCTCACTTCCAGAAAGTAAAACACTCCACACAAATGTCTTGAGTAGGAGTTTTCTTAAACGCAAATTAATGTTGTTGGGAGTTAAGAGCCCTTTCTTCTTATTAAAAGCTGCCTTGGTCTGATTAATCCTGCTGATGAGATCTTTGGCACTACCTCCGTCTGATGTGATTTTGCTTCCAATGTATTGGAACTCCTGTACTGTATCGAGTCTTTGACCATTTAGCATGACTTCTGCAACCGTTCCCCTCCTACTCATGACAAGGATTTTTGTCATTTCTCCGTTTATTTTCATATTGAATCTTTTACTGACTGCCTCCAACTCTCTCAACATGTTTGATAAGCTTTCTTCACTTTCAGCTAATACAGCTACGTCATCAGCAAATCGTAGCATATCAATCTGTCTGCCTTGAACACTTAATCCACCACTTTCTCCCCACCTTTCTCGTGCTTCATCCATAGCTCTCGGTGTGTATGCGTTAAACAGCAGCGGGGACAGGGAACAGCCTTGCTTCACCCCCTTTCGTATCTTAGCTTCTCTCTGGTGTGTTCCGCATCTTATAACAGCTACCTCTTCTTTGTATATCTGCCATATTATTCTACGGTCTCGGTACTTTATTCCTATCTCCCTCAGAATCTGAAATAGCTGCTGCTGCCACCTCACACGATCAAAAGCTTTCTCAAAAGCTATGAAGGCAATAAAGGTGTCCTGGTTCTTTCGAGCTCTCTTTTCCATGATTAATCTTAATGCTAAGATCGCCTCTCGATTGCTTCTTCCCTTCCTGAAGCCGAATTAGTCTTCAGTGAGCATGTCTTCAATCTTCCCTTCTATTCGTATCTGTATTATTTTTGTTTATATTTTAGAGGCGTGGGAGATAAGACTAAGTGTGCGATACTGTTGACAACATTTTGGGTATTGGTACAATGACACACTTTTTAAAACCTTCAGGTAATTTCCCTGTATCATACATGGTACCCACCAGCTAGTATAAAATGTTTTCACTTCATCCCCAGATGCTTGAATAAGTTCTGCGGGAAGTGTGTCAATGCCAGAGGCCTTCTTGTGTTAATGACTTTAATTGCGTGATCGAATTCTTCGCGCATAATTCTGTCGCCTATTTCATGGTGGTTTACAATGGCTTCGTCTTCAATAGTGTCATTTTCTACTGCTTCTTCATCTTTCCCATAAAGATTTTTCAAAATAAAAAGAATTTCTCATTTGCATCTGCTTTGCGACTGCTTTACTTCTGATTTGACTCACTAATTTACATCTAGTTTACAACTAATTTGAAAATTGAAACACGCATGTAAATCAATTGTAAAGGTGATGTAAAGAAGTTGAAACAGAAGTGGTAAACCAGATGCACAGGAGTTGTAAATCAGATGAACGGGAGTTGTAAATCAGATGAAAAAGAGTTTTAAATCAGATTCACCGGATCTCTCCCCTGCGATTAGGTGGTGTTGGCAAGGGTTGATCTCATCTAGGTGGTGTTGCCCTTGCCCTCTCCTCTGACTCTTAATTTCCTGGCCTCTAAAAGTAAAAATAAATAAAACTTTCAATTTTTGTATTATAATTGTTTCTATTACGTGATGGAATGCGTAAGCAATACTTTGTATCATAGCTATCGCCTATTTATCTATATCACACGATCTGCACCCCTACGGTTCTACGTGCATATACTTGCACCCGAATTCGAAAGTTGTGCGTCGCGATAGTCTTATATATGTGGCCACTTTCGTGGAATAATGTAACTTCGAGAACTAATTTTTAAATGGCAATTCGGTGATAGTCTGAGGAAATACCATTAAATAACGATGATAGTTAATTGGCATTAATTAATTGAAACCTATATTGCCACATAGTATGAATATACATGCAATATTACTGAGAAAAAAATAGATTTTTCAAACTCGTATGTGTTAATTTATCGTGTAACCAGGCCTTTACCCTGTGGGAATTGCCGTCGATGAGGAGGAAGAAACTATTACAAATGCCATTTGTTAAGACTGCAGCATCTTCCGGTTTACATGCATTCTCATATGAGCTGTTTCTTCTTTTGGCACATTTACACATATCTTATTCGGCGTTGAAATGGGTGAACTTTTGCACAAAGGCACAATGCACCACTTGCATGGCATAACTGAACAATGTTCTCTTCCGTAAACAAAATACACAGCGACTTACAACTGCTAACTGGCGGAACTGGGGACTAGATATAGTCCCAGGGAACCGTATTTACTGGACTCTGACGTCACGTTCATCAAAAATGGCGATGAGTCGTTTTGTGCGCAAGGTTACAGTACTATTTTCAAAGTTGAATTTTACAAATAATTCTCAAGTTACAGAAAACTGTTTGCATTGTAATTTTCAGTATAGACGGTACGTTTTAATCGCATAATCATCCATTTTTAGTAGTCTTCCCCAATGGGGAAGCGTGGTCTACGCTGCTGCCAAAATAATGGCTCACTCCAAAAAGAATGTCTCTTAGGAGAACAAAGCAGCTATAAAGACGGAGCAGCTAGAGGCCAAAATCACGCTAGCGCGACGGCAGGCGTCGAGAATTCACTGTGATGGAATACATCACGTCTGAGCAAACATTTTCTCCTAAAGTTCGGCGCATATCACGCAGCCTCGGATACAACCTTCACAATGAATAAAAGCGGGCTGCTTACCATTAAACAAAACACGGTCGATAGAGTACGGGCGCTCACCACGGCCCGAAAAAATCTCATCAAGAGGAGTAGCGCCTTGAAGGAGAACTCAACCTAACTCCTTTATGCGTCCCGTCCTTTCGACCTCCTCCGCCTGTCGTCGTATCTCAGCCACCAGTCCAAGAAGAGGAACGTGCCTGGAAGGACATCCACGAAACGTCGAAGCCATTCAACGGAGACACTCGAGACATAGGCTTCTTTAAAAAGTTCTGTGACCGCCACATGCAAGATGTGGATGGACCTCTTTCAGTCACAGAAAGTGACGTGAAGGTCTTCTCTGGAAAGAAGAACTTCTAGATTCCAGGGATGGATGCCGTGATGAATGCCGTGCGGCCGCTTCTACCCACCTACGCCTCACCAGATTATTCACGTCCTTTCTATAAGGCAGAGAACCAATTCCACCTTGGCTAACTGAGGGACGCACGGTTCTCGTAACTAAAGAGGCAGACTTATCCGATTCAAAGATCTACCGCCCTATAATCTGCCTCAACACTGTATACACGGCTTTCACCTCGATCTTGAGCGACCTTGTGCTACACCACGTCCAGCCTGTGTGGAAGGAGGTGCACGAGCCTGCTCATTAATAGGTGCATATGCCAGGATGCCATCCGGCGTAAGAAAAGTCCATCAATGGCTTAGGTGGACTACAAGAAGGCCTTTGACACCACCCCGCATGTGATTTCGTCATTCTGAAGTTGATGAAAGTCCACCCAGAGGTTGTGTTCTGCATCCAACGCCTGTTACCACTCTGGTAAACGCGCTTCGTACTGAAATCAGGCAAGAGGTCAGTTCGACGGATTTTAAAGAACTGTGGAACTGGCCGCGCAGTAATTTTAACGGAATCACGCGCTAGTGGTCACACAATTGTGTGAAATTCATAGTGAAAAAATCAATCGCTTGGTCTGGAATTTGAACCCAGACCCGTCGATTTCGCACCGAGTGCTCTAACCAGTTAAGTTACCCAGGCGTCCTCTCTCACTGTGAATTTCATGGACGCTTTTAGGATCGAGTTGTCTTCACAGGTACCGTGTATACAATGCCATGGAGTAGGTGCCCGTGTGCGAGCGCTAAGCGCTACTATCCACGAGGTGAAGCCCAACTTTAAACACAAAGGTGTTTACTAAGACAAATGTCAAAGAACTGCGGAACTGGCCGCGCAGTAATTTAAACGGAGTCACCAGCTAATGGCCACAGAATTGTGTGAAATTCGCAGTGAAAAAATCATCTGAGAATATTACAAAAATAAAATAATAATATAAAAATAATAATACTGACAGGCAAAAACCTAATTATAAAGAAAAAAATTGGTGTACATGTTTATGCAGCAAATACAAAATATAATTGAAGCATATAGTCATATATGGTGACAAATAGAAAAGCGACAGATACTTATTAATATATAATTAATAAATGTATGTATTATAATGAATAAGCAGATTCATTGTTGATAGAAATATAATTTTCTTTTCAAATTTGCTGGATTCATATGAAATATATCTATATAACTGCACACGGAATTTATGTTGCACATTGTCCGATTTAGTGGCGAGTTAAAAATGCAATTTCTATCTGCATGAGGTAAGGAAAATATGATGGTGTGTCTAGTGTTCACAGTAGGGATGTGAATTGGAACCATAATGCTAGCAAATGGCTACAATCAATGCCTTCATGTAACAAACAATGTATGAATGCGTTGTCCGAATGTAATCGATGGGTAGCCAGAGGTAACAAATTTGGAGCGGACGCAGTTAAGAGATTAAATTTGTAAACTACTAGCCGAATGAATCCACATTGAAAACTCTCAATGGCCTAGTGCTCCAGAGGTGTAGGGGTTAATGTGCAACACAAGATCTTATAGTTATAAATATTATTAAAGTCTCTGGAAATTAATGATTAGTGATAGAGCCTTAATGATTAGTTATGGGATGTGGTAAGTGAAAAATTATTATTAAAATTATCCTTATTAAAATTTAAGTGAAGATTCAAAAGTGATTCCTAGGTCAGATATTTTACTGACCCTTCAAATTGCGCTAAAATATAAACAGTAGTTAAACACAATTGGGGACTTTATTTTATGAGAAGTTATCGCGCATCGGCGAATGCAGACCAAATGACTAAAAAGCTCCAGTGATCGGTGCGATGCGAACGACGTAGTTGCAGCTGGACAGCCCGCGCCTTTGTATGGAACTGATAACGATCATTTCCCTCAGGGACACGAAGGTGGAGGAGGGTCGATGGTTCTGAGAGGAAGGTGTACCACCTCTCCCTGCAGGGCTGTACAGAACCCCTCCCCGGTCCGGAAATGAGACAGAGAGCTTTCCTCCCCCTTCCCCTTAGTACGCCGCTTGCAAGAGGTAGGAGTCGGGTTCGGAATGAAGGAGCAGGCCTAGGCGTCACTGACGTAAGCAATCCTCACAAGTTCACCCAGTCCATCCATTCCTGCACCATGCCTCGGAGGACGAAGGTGGAGCTAGTAGCTAGGATGGGAAGCATTAAATGCCAAGCGTTATATTACGTAAACATTGAAGACTTTGAGCAATTATACTCCATCATGAAGTACAAATAGAGTGTTTTAACATTTTCCGAACATCATGTTAATCAGCTTTTAATTCATTCCTCGACCTTGGGGTGATCTCCTGGAAAATTGACGTGTGCTCGTCATCTACGTACCACAAGTTAGTGAAGGTATGCGAAGTTTTATTGCACCTATTCATTATTTTAGTTGTTTTCAATTAATAGGTACCTCATATTCAGTTGAAAAAGAGATATTTTAATTAATAAAGAAAAATCTTGCCCGTTTTGGCTGCAGCTTACAATTAGAAGTGTGGTCGCTTGTGACCTATCATTCCTAAACTCCAATCCACTTCCCACAATGGCGTCAAGAGTTTCGCGCCAGTTTGTGGTTAGTGTGTCATGGAGCGGTGATTACCAGCTTGTGTTTTGGCACCCGGTTCTGTAAGATGAGGCACTTGTGTCAAATGCAGTTTTCTCTTTCAGCCAATCCCAGGTGATGGCCCTCTCGATGAGTTCGAATATTGGAAGAAAAGAGAGTTGGAGCTGTCATACTTGGTGTTCCAGCTCAATGGAGAGAATATCAAGAGAGCATTGGAAGTTTTGGCAATGGTCAACGCTGGGGCACGTCGCACATTCGAGGGATTCTCTATCAAGCTTTGCCAGTCTCACAAAGAAGCTAGTGAAAACATGAAATCTCTGGCAACAGTTTTGAGAAACTTCAAGGTGAATTATTTTTTCATATAGTATATTAACTGTGTGTATAAGAAAATTATTCATTAAGTCATAAGAAATGAACAACCGAATGTATCAGAAAAATGCTTTGATCAAAACCATGACGCCATGTTTATAAAAACTCATATTTTAAGGAGTTAAACGTTATATTTTTTCTTTGCTGTGGGAATTTCTTAGCATTATGCAAAAAAATGACATCATGCTCCGAAACGTTTTAGAGGAAGTTTGAAGTTGATACTGTCATATGTACGTAGCTATATGAAGTGGTGATTGCATTTTGAAGTCATTCAGTGTTAATAGAAGGGAAAATGTTGACAAAGGAGAGAAAAAAGAAAGGGAAGAAAAGATAATGTATTTTGAACATTGAAGGGAAATAGGTACTTGTTAAAATCTGTAGAAGGAAATAGTGTAAGTTTGTGAGTGTTATGCAACATTTATAAATATTCCGATGTAGCACAGGCGGCTGGGCCAACGTTGGTGAACCGTTTTGCCAACCGTTGACCCACTGTAAGGCCCAAAAACCTAGGCGATGTTTCGTAAAATATCGCGAATATGATTTTGAGTTTTGAAAATTGACGATGTATCGTTGTTCGATAAATATCGTGATATATCACCCGATAAAAAATCGCAATATCGCGCCCAGATAAAATATCACGACAAATATTGCGATACTATATCGTGATATTGCGCTCGATAAAATATCGCGTGATCGCGCCCGATAAAATATAACGATAAATATCACGACAAAATATCGTGATATTGCGATCGATAAAATATCGCGTAATCCCGCCCGATGAATTATCGTGGTATCACCCTGGAAAATCGTGTAGGAAAAAGAAAGTCGTAGGGGGCTATTACGAACGAGAGGGCGTTGAGACTCCGCCAGGCGGAGTTTCCGTTCCGCCTGCGGTGTCACTCCGACCCCTGCGATTACGAATGGGACGTACGGAGTCACACCGCCGGGCGGAGAGGACTTCACTAGGGGTCGGAGAGGAGCGATGCGGCGGAAGTGACGTTTATATGAAAAATTCTGCGCTCCTTCAACACGGAAACAGCTGCAGCCAATGGCAAGCGTTTGTAGTGTTTTAATTCCGCGGGAACTCTCTCCAGCAGACATCTGAGTTGAGCGCATTAAAGCTGCGACCGCAATGCGCATACATAAAGAAATGTACGAAAATCCACAACGAATACTTAGCTGGAGAGCCTTAATCACAGGCAAAAACACTTAATTCCTGTGAAATAACAAAAAATCTGTTGCTATGCATACCTTTCGTTTAAGTGATGGGGATTGGAAAGCTATTCAGAGAGCACAAGAAAGGCACTTTTTTTTAATAATGAAAAATAACTTTTAAGCAGTTATCTGTGAAAACCAATAAACAGTTAAAGAAACACAAGAAGTGCACTTATTATTAAAATACACTTTTATTTCATGATAATGTGACAGAGTTTCACCATTTACTTTGGTTGCACGAATACACAATCACAGAAAAACAGTCTGCCCACAATACATATGTGAGATCGCGAATCGGTTCTGTGCCAACACCCACACACAAGCGACAACGTATTTCAATAATATAGATAAATCCACAAACGATATAGTAGCACACACCATAAAAATATAGTGGGAAATAGGCTAATACAATCGTCCAAACTGGAAGTCACTGCCATTCTTATTTTCATCACGTAAAACTTACAATCACAGGGCTCGTTATGATGAAAACTATTATTTATTCACCGATTTTAAGCCTTACATTAACCCACGCAAGTGACACAGGTGCCTTTTCTCACTACTATTCGTTGATACGATTCATATACTCGAATAAACAAACTTCACTCTTGATAGCTTGACCGTGAAATATCATCTCTATGGTGAATAACGGAGGTGAACACGCCAGTGGCAATTTTTACATTACCGTCAGATATTTCTCGATAGAATAATAGCACTATTCACATACCAATCACGATGGAACACTGATAATTACAACTCTTGGCCGATATTTTTCAACCTAGTAAAACTTTGAGCATTACAACACCACTGGCACTGTGATTATCAGCAGTAGATTAACGTGAGTATAGATATAGAATAATAGCACTATTCACATACCAATCACGATGGAACACTGATAATTACAACTCTTGCGATATTTTTCAACCTAATAAAACTTTGAGCATTACAACACCACTGGCACTGTGATTATCAGCAGTAGATTAACGGGAGTAGTCATGTTGAAAATAACACTATTTTGGCACAAAAGATGTTCGTAGAAATCTCCAAGCAGCGAGCAAAAGTTGTATTCACCCTTGTAAGATAAAGTTGTACCTGTGTATTCACCTTACAATACAAGCACAGGCAGTCATAAACGACGAATTTTCCGGTACCTATGAATAAATGGATGAAGTTATTGTATATAAAAGCATAGAGATCATTAGAAAACATCACAATTGTTCTAATTACATAAACGAATGAGGTACCGTCGATAAAACCAACTTACAATCAATATGTATCCACCTCCAACGGCCGTGATTCAGACTGCTACAACGATGTAATTTACTATAAAAGTTTTGGTTTCCAATTGCTCCAGTTTTATATTTAATGAACTTACTCAGATATTAATATTATAAATAATACAAAATATGAGGGCTTCCCAGTCTCTATCGTCGGATATTTTACTTTAAAAACGCCAGCTCGACCCGAAAAAGGTAAACAAACGTCCGCCATTAAGGGGTCGGAGTCACAAAGGCAGGGTATCCGGCCGCGGTATCACACCGACCCCCTAGCCGTCGTATGACTCCGACCGGCAGCCACTCGTAATCGCTTGGGGCGGTGAACGCGCTTCCGAGCGGAGTGACACCGCCGGCGGAGTCTCACCGCATGCGGTGAGCCGTTCGTAATAGGCCCCGTAGGGTTGGCCTTCGTTTAAGCTAGAGCAAATACGTTTGAAAACTTACCATTCTGCTACCTGCTAATTTAAATTATTAGCAGTTCTCTCTCACTCCCTCTTTCAATCTCAGTGGTCTGATAGTTTAAAGGTGCTATCATATTTAAACTTTGGAAGGAACTGAAAACAAATGTTCATAAATTAGTGTATATTCCGACACGATATTCCGGCGCGATATCACGATAATTCATCGGGCACAACTATGCAATATTATATTGAGCGGAATATCACAAAATTTTATCGTGATATTTTATCGGGCGCGATCACGCGATATTTTATCAAGTGCTATATCAAAATATTTTATCACAATATTTATTATGATATTTTATCGTGGTATTATATCGGGATGCGATATATCATGTTATTTTATAGCGATATTTTATCGTGATATTTATCGTGATATTTTATCAGGGTGCGATATCATAATATTTAATTACGTTATTTATCGTGATATTTTATTGTGATATTTAAAGTAATATTTTATCAGGGCACAATAAGATGATATTAATCATCACGATATGAGTTATCGTTATCACCACTATATGATATGCTAAAATTATCGTATCCCGAAGTATTGAATTATCAATATCAAAGAGTGTGGGGAGCGATAAGTGTAAAAAAAATGGAGAGTAAACAAGGTGTTCTCTTGGAGTGTTAACGGAGCGTAGATGGGGTGCAAGTCTATGCCTGCACGACATGCATGTGGCAAAAGGAAGTGCTAACTGAGACAAATAGCAGAGCACACTCATACCTATGTCATGCCTAACTCGCAACTACCTACGTAATGTCTAACTTGCAACAGAACGTCACGCTTCAAGAAAGTTTTATATACCTGGCCATTTTCATGCGTCAAAGTAACTGCGAGAACTAATTTTGTAATGTCAATACCGTGATAGTTTGAGGAAATACCATCCAATCACGATAACAGTTATCAGACGTTAATTAATTGAAACCTATGTTCCTACATAAGATGAATATAAAGTCAATATTAATGAGAATAAACAAGATTTTTTCCAATTACCACACTTTTGTTTACATTTCAATGAAGATGTAACTTACTTGCGGAAATGTTACGAACATGAATATACATATGTATATTCAGTGTTACAAATGTAAAAACGAGAAAACTGATGAATGTACCAATTAAAGAATAACAATAATCTTATGTGCAAGGGAAATTAATTACTCAAAGTTATCAATGAAGTGTTGACTAGCAGAACCCAAGTCCCTCTGCTTCAGGGTGACCAGATCAAAATTCTCAAAAGCAGGACATATGATGGATAAAAGCAGGACATTTTGAAAAAAAGCCTGGCAACACATTAAATTCCTTTTCATTTGCTTTTCACATTATATCATGTGGCCAAAATATCAATAGAGACGAAGTGTAAACAAAAATGCATCACACTGAAAATCAGAAAATGTTGAATTTTTTATGTCCTCTGTGAAACATTTTGCAATTTTGTTACTTCAAGATCAACATATTATGTATTTTGTAAGTCAAACATTTTTTTTCCAAAAGTATCTAATAACGATTCTTTGAATTATTTAGTAATGCCTGTCTAATTGCAGTCCTCCCTTAGAATCCTACTTGTAGGATTGTCAATGAAACTATTTGTCATTTAAGGCCAAACTGACGAAAGACCTAAAAATTCAGAGATCAGAATACATCCATGTCCTTAATACCCCTATCCCTATTCATGCAGAAGATCCTTATGTTACCAAGTAACAGCAGAGAAACCTCGAATAACCTCGTGAGATTACTCCGCCTCTAATGAATTGTAACATGGATGCTTCACTTGTGTAACTAATGTAATTAAATTTCATTGTGTGTCTGTTACAGATTATCACGCATTGTGATTCTTTGGAAGAAATAGTTAAAACTATTTATGAAATGATGAATTCCCTCTGGATGATATGGGTACTTAATAAATACTATTCAATTGAAGATAACATGGTTTTATTAATGGAAAGGATTGTGAATACAATCTGCAATCGTGTAGAAATTATGCTAGACAGCAAAAAGCTCTTCAAGTGAGTTGTGTTGATAGTGATGTTGGTTGCTGTATACCATACAATACTTTCAAGTTACAGCTCTATAAAATAGTATACTCTTCTTCCAGATATCCATTAAATACTGTTGACAGTCTAACTAGTGGATCTTTGAAGCTGCTAAGGATGTGGAAGCATGCTTACTTTCACATACGCCAGAAAATTGAAACTTCTGGGAAAGGAGTTCGATGGGAGTTTAACCGAGCAACACTTTTTGGGAGGTCTGAATATATGACTAAAATTGCAAAAGACCTTTGCTCTGTATGTGAGGTGAGTCTTTTCTTAGTAAAGTAATATAACCATGTACCCAAACATGTATTAATAGTTGTCAAAATGATGAGGATATGAATGAAGTATTTAACCATCATTAAAGAACTGAACAGAGTGAATTTAAGTAAAATAATAACGTTATCTGTGTGAAATTCTTTCATTGTATATATTAATTTATAATAATACCTTGTACAATTAATGGCTAATTATGTGTATTGCTTGAACTTTCTGGGTTTTGTTGATGAGTTGGAAAATAATCTGTCCCATCATGGGAAAGCAGATTGTTTTGGTCCAATATCTATCACCTTATAACTGAAATTTATCAATCAGGTTCAGTGAATGTTTCACAGTCTCCAAATCCCTTTTCATAAACTTCATTATTTTTTATGTAATATTGCATTGTTATATTAATTGCTTTTACAACAAAATTGTTTGTAGATACTTCAAGATTTCCATAACATTTTTGGTCCTGAATTGAAAGCTCTAGTTAATGATCCTGCTCAAATAGATGTGGCCAAAGAAAGGGTAAATAGGCTAGTTGTAGCTATTGAAGAAGCTGACTTTGAAATATTTGTAAGCTCATATAGAGATAACTGGAAAACTTTAATGGCTAACTTTCTACAAGAAGTCTTGGTAATTGAAGACACTGCAAAATCCTTCATTGATGAAGTCTTCATTTTACTGAGGTGAGAAAATAATGAAATTTCATGCACAAATTTGTTGACTTGTCTTCACAGTAGAGTTTTCACTTTCTGGAAAGAGAAGTCAAAAAGTTGTTGATTAAATATATATTTTGTCATAGAGTAAAAAAGATGCTGAGCTCACAATATGGTAATGACTGGTATGGCTCTCATTTGGTCCAAGAAATTTTCTTGCCACCAGATGTTGCTGTCAGTGGTAAATGGTCCAGAAGAAATGTTTCTCATGAAATATGGTAGATATCACCGCATAAATGTTGACTCCACCTCACTCTTTGAACTTGAAGGCAAGTCACTCAGGCCACTCCTGATTCCCCGTACCACGGGATGTTCTTTACTACAACAACAAACAGCACTTCTTTATGTAAAAGAACTGTCATGATGATTGAAGTGGGATGGGGTTGGGCTGTAATTTGTATGCTGAGATGGAATTAGACTTTTTCCAAGACTGAAGAATCACACTGGACAGTTCAAGGGGAATATTTTGCTTATGAAACATGTGGGTATGTTATGCCCTAGCTACTTTCACCAATGCTAACATTACAGTGTAACATTTGGAATATTGCTAAAATGTTGTGACAACTTTTTCTGCTGCTGGGGTAGCTAATACTGACAGGTCCAAATATGGGAGCTCCTGGGAAATACAGGAGGGTTAGCAACCCTGGCTTGAGCTACACTTTAGGGGCCATGGTCGCCACAGAAACTTCCCGCCTCATCTCATTGGGGTGTTGTATTAAATGAGGGTGCCTAATATGCCCACTTGTGATACACTTGGTGCCCTTTTGAGAGTGCCTTTGGTGCCCACATTTTAGGAGGAGAATGTACCCTTGCCCCTACCCCACTTTGCCCAGATGTTACACCATTGCATTGAACCTAAGATTAAATTCAATTAGGATTTAGTCTCTTCCCTATCAAGATGGAATTTAATATAAGTAGGTACTCTTCTAAATAAAGCAATGACCTGATATTTTCTGCAAAAACATACTCACTTTTAAGAAGTTATTAAGAGAAAACCTTGGATGATTTTTAAGAGATGATTTTTGAGTATTTTCGTATGGTGATCTTGCCTTATCTGCTATTTTGAAGCATTTCTATTACAGGTTACAAGTGTAAGGTTATTTTTTACAAATAATTTTTTTTTGTCATTGCTTATGGCATATTTAATTTCTATACAGATCTGCTGAAGAAGGATTTGAAATGTTGCAACGATTTAGACAAGTTAAAACCAGGAAAGCCATCATGGATTTACTTATGACTAAATTTGATGTAGTACTGCATAATTTTATCCAGGAAATTTCAGCAGTGGAATATATTTTCCATGTGAGTTGACAAGCTATTTGGTTTTTTTGAGTTTTTATAGAAATTTGGAGCCATCCTACTAATATAAAAATCTAATAGTATGTTTTGTTGTTACCTTATAATGGAAAAACTGATCAACCACAATCTTAATTTAGTAATTGTTAATTCTTTAAATTTGTTTTGTATAGGTAATGATAGCATTGAGAAGGATATAGACCATACCTATGTAAAAAAGACTCCCCAAAGGTCCGAAAAGTGGACTGGTTTCTACTTAGCTACATTCTACAACCTCCCTCTGGAGGTTGTAGAATGTAGCTAAGTAGAAACTCCTACTTAGCTACTTAGATTTTCTACTTAGCTACATTCTACAACTTCCCTCTGGAGGTTGTAGAATGTAGGTAAGTAGAAAATCCTGCGCATGCCTATGTCGCTAAATCCCTAAGTAGGTCTTCAGGTAGCTGTATAATAGTGTCATTCCCAGTTTCCTGTTTATTGTGAAGGCAACCCTTTCTTTCCCTCCGCAATATATCACTCAATAACCATCGCTGCAGTAGTCCCTCCTATCTTTCCATCTTACTTCACACAGACTTATGAGGTCTACACCCATTTTCTCCTTTTCTTGCTTTATATTTTCCAACTTTCCCACCCTTTACATAGTCCTAACATAATATGTGTCTATTCTGATTCCTGCAATCCTCTTCTGTATTTTCTTTTCTTCTGCTGCATATGCCTAAACTCCTGTGCAAGGATTTCATATGATGATAACTCCTGGGGTCGTGTGCCCTCTGCTACCAGGTATGACACCTGGCTGAGGGGGTCAAGTCCCTTAGTTGCTGGTACTTATTTGCGTATTGTAGCGCTATCGGGAGAAGAGAGTAGATTTTCTCGCCGCTAACACTCGTAAAAACACAAACTCTTTCCAAGCTCGGGTGAGATAAATGACGAAAACGAACGAAACACAAGTATTATCAATCATAAACTTAACTTATCAATATATTTTACAAATCACAAAATAGAACCAAACCAATTACAATAATTTACCCATAGGTCTAGTGCCAGGCGACCGTAATGAAAATTTCCAGTCGGAAAATAGTTTAAGTTTAACAAGTACGAGAGGTTGAACTTCTCTCTTAAGTACAAAAAAGTGACTTAGTCAGCAGGCTCAGACAACGGTGTTCCCGGTCGGCGTCTCGGAAGCAATAGAGAGCGAGCCCAGCCATGAGTCAGCTGAGGAGGGGGTCTGTCGACAAGGACGAAGGTGGAATGGGTAAGGTCAGGAGGTTGGCGATTGGTAGCCTTGGAGGGGAGGAAATAATGGGATGGGTGATAGGGTGGCAGTTTTTAATTGGTGCGCCAGGAACTGTTTTCTGGCTTCGGCCGCAGAATACAGGATCACAGCCTTTGTGCCTTGGTCAGGATGACCGCATTTTTGGTATCCTTCCTCACTTTAGTGGCTATATAAACGATGCAGGACCTGGCGAGGGAAAGGCGCGGCTAAAGGCGCGGCTAAAGGCGCGGCTAAAGGCGTGGCAGAAGTCGCTGGCAGGAGTCGCTGCATTTTGTAGTCGTAGGCATTTTGGCCGTCGTTGGCGCACATGTCATTAGCGCGCATGTCGTTCGGGCAAGTCCTTCGGCTAAGTCCGGAGGATAAACAGTCCGCAGAGGGGAAACTGTCCAAAGAGGGGATTTGCCAAAAAAAGGGGGGGGAAATGCCACAGTATACAGTAGAAGTCCGTCATTACGAGTGTAGTATATAGCGAGAATATGGCTGTAGTGAGTGATTTTTACCAATGGTTGGCCTCATGGTAATACCATACGAATTTGGACGGTTGGAGCGAGTGGTTATTTCTCACGTATTGCCATAACGAGTACGATTTTTCGTTTATGTCATCAAGGTTGCATAATTTACAGTCACCTTCTACTACTAGCGATTAAGTTATTCAAAATGAAATTACTTCATGGCAATGTATCACCTTGAAAAGAAAGTGTACCTAATTTGAGATCAGAGTTCTGATTCTCTCTTTGCATGCGCCAATGCTCTAGGTACGATACTTGTCCTTTTGATGTGACGGTGCATTTCAAAGCTCTCTTGAGTGCTATGCAACATAATTTCAGAATGTGGATAAAATCACAAGGAAGTGCGAAATCTACCTCACAGCTACCACCGGGGTAAGGTCACAATTTGAATTGAAAGAAATAATGGCTCCCCTCATTTGGTTTGAGCATCGGCCGTATCAAGCCAATGTTGGCTTTTGGTTTTCGCCATACTTCCAAATTATCTGTAAAAATTATGATACAAGTAAACAATGAACATTGCAAATTGATAATGGCAAAATCCATTGTTTACAAAAAGCAAAGGAGTGATCTTCTCGGTTGACTCCCATATCGTTCTCGCAGAATGTGTCCCGCACTCATGAATTTCATCTTGTCCAAAAATTAGCGGTGATGTTTTCTCATCCTAAGCGAAAGGGCGGCCTAGGGAGGTGTGAGAGGGGCACGCAGGGGAATTAGCTGTCAATGCTTTTTGAGTCAGCGAGCCTCCAAGCAGGAGGATGGGACCCCCGGATGATCCAGGGTGGTGTCAAGGAATCACCCAAGCCAAAATACGAGACGAGAGGGGAAGAAACTCAGCCACTGTTGATCACGGAATGATTTACCACCGTCATCCTAAGGCGAACCCAAAAATGTATCTGGTGTCAGAAGGGGTGGGGGAGAGAGCAAAGACAAAGAAGTCGGCTGAATCAAAGACCCAGGTTGGCCTTGGCGCTAACATCGCAGCAAACCGCCAATGAAGAAGTGTGACATGGTTCACGCCTTGAGGGGAGTGGATACAATTCAAATCGTCCTAAATAACAGTCATCCTGTATTGCGGCCGATGTTGAAACGAGTTGGACCATGGAAGTTGGCTGCTGAGGCTCTCGAAAGGAGTGGAAGCCACCTGAGAAGTTAGGGCGTGTGAAAGCGATGAGGGAAATGTGATACTTTTGATGAAATGTGATGCTGACTCAAGAAAAAAATATCGCTTCACTCCGACCCTAAGGGGAGGGTGGTGGAGAGGAGAGTGAGAGGCAGGCCAAGGAAGCTTAGCCATTCGCTGGACTGCCGAAAGCCCCAGCACTCAGCACGAAGGCCTGTGGAAAAAAGCGCTGGACATCCTCTTTGCTCTACACTACTACAGTACTTGTATTAAACTTACGTACTTGAGAAGTATTCACATTAAAAGAGAAAGGATGCAGTTAGAAATTATATCAAAGCTCTTTTTTGTATCACTTCTCATAGCCGAGTAACATTACTGCAAAATGTTTGATTTAACACATTCAATGCGGGTCACGAATTTAAGGGAGCCACTAGAAACGGAAGGGCCTAAAGTTAAAGGACCACGTCTATCGACGTGGTTCCTTAGATCGGCATAGACGGGACCACGTCGATAGACGTGCTCTGTGCTGAATGTGTTAAGGCAAGTTTACTAATTTTTTTCTCCAATGTGGTTGATATCAAGTAAACGCGCAATGAATTAAGTTCTAGCGACATCCTTCGTGTGCCAAATGGTATAAACACAATGTCTATATCTATGAACATGCCACCATGGAGATGTGATGTCAGTGTCATAAAAATCAGCCCAGTCTCAATAAGTCTCAAACTCAGGGTTGCATTCTTTCTGCGCAGACAGTAGTAGTAGGACAGGCTGCAAAAGGAATTACATGTGTACACAAAGACTCAAGGGTTCTTCAGGAACAGCTCTACTTTTCTCTTGGGGATCGAATAAATTCTCTAAGGAGGGACAGACCTTGAGTTGTGACACGTAATAGCTCTGAAGATGATGAACGAGATGTTTGTCGAAACGTCGTAGGAGATGGAGAATTAAACCCAGCTAAAGACCCGTGAGGACGTCACCCATTGACAAAAGATACTTGCAGTGCACAGAATGCATTGTTGACTAATCCACAAAACTCTTGGTGATGAATTAATTTACTTTTTGAACTCACAACGTTATTTTCCATGCATTACGATGCGTTAATGAAATATTTCATGAATAATTGCTCCTATGGTTATTTCTAAGGTAGCCGTTGCGCAAGAATTAATGACAATTGAGACATTAAATTAGGTGACGACTATAATGAGTGTGCCTAATAGCGAGTACTTTTTGAATTTTGCCAAGACTCGTAATAATGGACTTCTACTGTAAGTACTGCTCATGATTTCAAGGTTAATCAAATGAGATGGTATTCCGTGGCCTACGTCAATATTTTTTCTTTTCTTGACACCATCATGTGAGAGGGCGTCCCACTGAGGTCAGGTACCTTTTGCAGCCACCTCACTGAGGTACAGATGCTGCACGGATCCATTTCTAAAATATTTGGATGCTCATTCTCTAGCTGAATTGTTGTGTTTAACTTTTCGCACTGAAAGGGAAGGTTTAGCTGATCATTATATTATTAATACATGCTTGGAAAAAATGGTACATATATCTTCTAACAGAATTAATTATTTTACTCTAAGTAGCCTTTTTTATAAATATCAATCTGTGAAATTCAATCTGGAGCTCTATTATTTTTCTTTTACAAAATTTACATAAATTTACTTAGACATGAAATTGTTTCACAAAAGGTTTAATATTAATAAGGTTTTATAGTCAAACATCGTAAAATTGAAAATACAGTAGGCATATTAATAAAAACCTGATGAAATTAAATAAAAAAAGAAAATTTAATTTTATAATAATATCAAAAGTTAAATAAAAAAGAAAGCCTCACATCTAATATTTTTGAGAAAGCAATTTACATATTCTTTATTATATCATAGGCCGAACCTTTATACTATAAATTACGAACAAAAAACCATATAAAATCAACAAAGCATGTTAGAATGAAAAACTAACTTTGTGATTCCACATTATTTTATTAAGAAGCGACTTGAGTTTTAACATTCAAGCCACATATGACGTCAGGTGTCACATGAAGATGATATTATACGTCAAAACCTGGAATTTTTCTTAATAAAGTAATGTGGAATCACAAGTTTGCTGCTTTTCATTATAACATTAATTGATTCCATGAAGTTGCACCTAAGAAAAGTAGGTGATGATTATTGTGAACATAAAGAATACCACCTACTGGCAGTTTACCAACTGTTTCTTCTGTACACATGGCTCCATTCATCGCCATTCGTATGCGCTGATATGTTCCAATCTGTGCTAACTTCAACACATAGATAGGAAAGCTCCCAGTATTACTGCTTCCGCCTCTGATGGCACTATACCACAGCTGTACGGACAGACGTAAAAATCCTACATGTATTCCCACTATATTGGTGTGACAGCCATAACTCTGTGCTGCCCTCTCCAGGAATTTCAGGGAACAAGTGAAATGCTAGGAGTTAATTTCATACAAAATTAGAATTCCCGTATCCATGATACCTTTGGAAATGTTCGTAATGGTTTCAAAGGCCAATGAAACTCTTCTGCTATCAAATTGTAATATCACGCCATTATCCATTTTGTGTTCTTTTTCTGAGTATCACGCTTCATAATTCTGGTTCCTCCCCCCTAGTTTGATATTATTGAATACGATAGCTATTATAAAAAAATAAGGAATCCATTGAATCAAAGCAACAATTTTTTTCAGAAAAAGAAAAATAATCCACCTCTTCAACGGAATCAACCACCAGTATCAGGTGCTGTTTTCTGGGTAAGGTCACTCTTTGCCAAATTGAAGAGGCCATTGCTTAAGATGCTATCTGTTCCTGAGTACAAGGATACTATCTTAATGCCTCAGGTAAGTGACATAAAAAGGAGATCATGTTAAATATCTCTGGCTGGGTTATTCACATGGGTATTGTCAAGCCCCTTGGAAATGTGATATGTAAGTAGTTTTAGTGTCACACAGTAATAAATCCAGCACATAAGAACATAATTTCTTATGAACTCGTACTTTTACTCCTACCCCCTTTCTGTTCAATTGTTCACCTCTCAGTCAATTTCCCCAAACTTTTTCAAAACCAAGCATAATGCCTTTCTCAAACTTGCCGCATATGGAATAAACTACAGGAAAATATTCTTTATAAAATTCTAAAAGGATATGGCTTGAAACTAAAAATTAAATGAATGATTCCACAATATTACATTGTACCTTTTTGGAATGGTTTTCATTTTGTACCCTTCATCTTTGGATCGGAGGTAGTTACTGAACTGGTGTTTCATACTCTTCTCATTTCTTTCATCTTTGCACCCACACCACGTGAGCATATATTTCCGCTCTTTCGCGGCCGTGTTAAATTTCTTTCACATTATTGATTCAGAATATCTAATTCTTCAGGAGAGAAAGCGCGTAATTCTAGATATTTCCGAGAATTTCAGGAATGATAAATGTGAATCGAAGAGAGAGGCGGTGATTAATTTAACGGCGGAGACATCACTACTGTGCGCGATATTACGCGAATGCGATATGCGCGTGACAAAACAAGCCAATTGACCTTTGAATCGTAATGAGATAGAGCGAATGAACGTCAGCAGCTTTAAACAATTAAGGCTTAGGCTTTAATCGATTATGATTCATTACATGTGATTTTTTCGCTTATTCACGTAACATTTGCACAAAATGCAAAATTTCGTTTTATTTTTCCGATTTTGCGATATTTAGCATTATTTTGCGTTATTTCGTGATATCGCGTCTCGCGAAGTTCATGGACCTCTACATATAAGTAATTATTAAGTGGTAAAGTGGCTGTTACCAATGATTGATTATCATAATAATTGTATCTGTTAATTTTGGTCAAGCTAAGAATGGCATTAATAAAACTCCTCTTGTATTGATACTCTTTTCATGTACGTGATATACTTTTAATTATATTATGCAATTACTGAAAACTTTAGCCATTTAAAACAAAGATTTTGGGTCTTTAACCACTTTCCTGACGCATTCTTTTGAGGAAATGGTTCCGAAAAGGATCATATTTTTTATTGTATTTTTAAATTAGTTATAGGTTAGAATAATGGAAAAACAAGTTTATTTTGGGCATTGAGCTTGATTTTATTTATAATTTAAATTTCAATCCTTATTTCTATTTTTCATCTAAGGTGAGAGAGATTCATTTCTACCTCAGCTAGAACAAGTATTTAAGCCAAAATATCTATATTTTTAACGAAAATTCTATAACCCTAACATATATCAAAATCAATTAAAACAAATTTTTATTATTTACAGATTTGTTTTGTGTGGTAAGTCCTAAAACATGGTGAGATACAGCGTTACATCGCAATCTGGGCAAAACTATCTGCTTTCCCAATGAATGATTTTCCCATTTATTAGTGGCTAGGATCAGCTCAGGAAAATGCCTTTCTGAGTGGCGGAGAGGGTGAGGTGTTGCGGGTGGCCTACCTAATTCAGGAGCAAAAAAATGGCGGAGGGTACTCTTTAATAATTTTTTTCGATGAGGTCTAGTCTATTATCCAAATATTACTTCCCTCCACCTGATTTTTGATAGAGCACAAGAAATTCCACACAAAAAGCTCCATTAGGAGAATAAATAATGTATCTGTAACAACACAGTAACCCTTATCAAATAGGGGCTTCATAATATAATTCCTAGGGCTGTGCAAGTCTTGACTTTTTGAGATTCGAGTGAGATAAATGCACTGCTCGCTCGATCTCGATCACAATATGCTCGAAAAATGAGTCTTGAGCTTGTCTCGAAATGGCTCGAGATCTCCGTCATGGTGGACGTAATTTTACGGGGCCTTGCGTTATAATTAGGGATGAGCGGGATCCCGAAACTTTGGGAATTTCCGAAGTTTTTGGCCTTCCCGGAGTTCGAGACGGGAATGGTCTTCCCCGAAAATCCTGTTTCAGGAAATGTTTTTTTTTTGCTTTTCCGAATTCCGGCCTTGAAATTTAAAGCAATTACGCATCATTTAGCGCATTTACAAAAAGTACAAATGATACAAAAGTGAACCTATAATATTTCTTTTGAAATTTTAGAAGAGAGCGCAATTTTCTCTCAGGATCAAAGCATTTGTCGTATCATGAAACAGACTTTCGTATCCCATAGTATCTGTGCCAAGCTGTCCTAAATTTTGCATAACTTCCGATATTTCAGGGGCAATGATGAAAGGAGAATGCACGCAGGTGCTAAAACGGTTATCACTTCCTTATTAACCACAATAAGGCAGAGATATGTAACAACAATATAAATCTAACATTAGCGTATGTAATGCATAAAAATTGATGGAATGGGTCTAGAATTAACGGAGAAACGACGCCATGAAAAACAATGGTTTTTAAACATTAAAATTATTAATTTTCTCAATAATGGCGAGATGAATTTAAAAAAAAAATTTTTACTGGTATTTTTTTACTCATTTCTCTCCATCATGAGGTACCTGGAATGATTGTGCCCCCCTTAGATTCACGTGAAAAAATCGTCAGAGTAACCCCTGTAGCAGATGCGTGCAATTTGGTTATAAATAAGCATTCCTCGTTTTTGAACAATAGTGATTTTACAATAAAAATATTTAAAAAAAGATGTTAAAGCACTATAAACGATTGTACTGGGAATATTTTTCTAAATAAACAAAAAAAAAGAAAGGAAATTAAATAAAAATATCAATTATTTAAAAGTTTAACAACAAATATCTCAAAAACGGGTAGATAAATTTTGTTAAAAATTCTTGCATACATCAACAAACTTTTACCGAGTGCCTTCTATTACAAAATATATTTTAAATGGTAAATTTTTGTAGCCAAATGCGTATGCAAGTCTTTGATAAAAGCAGCATAAAGTATATACAATTGAAATGAATACGGTTGAATGGAAACGATGCACAGTTTCCCAATTACTTGGGATACAGCTATATGGTAACTATGGTTACATATCTGATCAATCCCAAATTTTAGTATTGTCAAAGACTCTCAGAAACGTATCATTTGCGGTAAACGAAGCGTGGCTGCATCTTTATCTACACCTATTAGGGAAGTCAATGAAGACCCCAAAACATCAAGCTTGGGAAATAATTAGCATAAAGCTGAATTTTATGCCACTGATAGACTACTGCTAGAGGAACATTTGTACAAAGTTCCCCAAAAATCCCCCTGGAGTTTCCCTTTCCCCCCCCCCCCCCCCCCCACCAATACCAGTATTTACGGAACACCCATTATCTCTCTGTTACTAATGATCAGATCAAGTTCAACTTTTGTCTGTTTTGTTTGTTATTAAATGTTCTACAATATTAATTCCTGGCATATTTCCTCATAAAGATTGAGGTAGTCCATTAACCCACTGCAGCTGTATCACAGAGTAAAAATAAATGGTACACATTCCCACTCCCGAAGCTCCCTTTGATAACAGTAAAAGAATTTCAGGGGTACATTGGGAATATCCACGGAGATATTGATGTTAGGTTGTATACGGTACCTTTCCAAAGAGGATAAGAAAAGTCAGTGAGATTTAGAGGGAAGTGAGGGGTACCGAGAAAGAAGAAAATTAGGGAAAATAATAACAAAGGCAGAGTCTTCCTGCTAAAAGTCTTGCTAAATGCACGTCTACATGAGGGAAAATATGCCTTTTCCTTATGTGCATATTCTTTGCATTCAAAAATTACCACAAAACAAGCAGATAATGTCAAAAAGCAATGAGGTTGGAAGCATACTTTTCCGCAGAAGGCATCAAGCAGGGTCGGAAAGGGACCGCATGCCCAACCATTTTCCTGGGGCTTTCGGGATGGACACTGCATTCTTGCCGCCGCCCCGTTTCAATTGTCCCTTTTTTCTCAGGTGACCGTGGAAGAAATGGGGCTGCAGCGTATTGCATGAGTGCAAGATGAAACCTGAACGAAATGTAGTGAAAGGGAAAGCAAGCCACTGCCCCTTTCCTGAACATTTTTTGAATTTTCAGTGACGCTGTTATCGAGAGATTTCTTCCGATTCGCCCGAGAAATGGCATTTATGGTGGTTGGATATAAGATGACTATCATCGTCTAAATCTCAGCCTCTAAAGCCTTTTTTTTTGCATAACTGGAAGTCACTAGATACTCAAAGATTATTTACGAGTCTGAGAAATTACTTGCAAAACTTACTTGCTTACGAGTTTCACGTTAACACGGCAGATATTATTTGACCACAACACCACATTTGAAGGACAGGAAAGGAAGGCTAAATATTTGAGAAATTTGCTGTTATATGGATAGGTTCAACAATATCATCGTCTCCCACACAATTTATGACTACATCATGAAGATATCAAGACTACCGTATAAACTCATGTTTTTGGCCCACCTTTTTTCCCAGAAATTGCAGCCGAAAATGAGGGTGCGCCTCTTACACGAATTTTTTATCTGCCTGCCTTCGAGCCTCGGTCACGATATGAGCGGCAGGCTGCGGGCGGCAGAGCAGTATCGCGGCAGTGGCCACGAAACGAGCAGTGATTCAACCCAAGATAATCAGAAATGGCAGTACATACTGTCATTAGGCAAAATGTTCTCGGCCGACATTTATGAATCGGAATGAGTAGAACGGCAGAGCGGCAATTTAATATCTGGGATTGGCTGCGATCGGAACCTATGCCGTTCACATATATCATGGCTGGGTTCGAGCGTTTTCCATGTCAAGGATTAGGAACATGAAACTTGGTGTTGCCTCTCTATCGCTTGCCTACCGCCACGGCCCGCCCGCCAGTCGTACCGAGGCCGAGGCATTACTCTCAAGTCCCTGGAGAGCTGAGTGACCTTGGTGCTCAGCGTGAGTCATCAAGGGGGAGGGGATTGTTCGCTCACTTGTTTACGGGGGACGCAGTCACCTAAAAACATGTAAAAACTTGTTGTTTGACAAGGCGAGGGTGTGGGGTGCAATTCGGGGACAGCGATTGGCCGTGCAACTAGTGCAAGCACCGGAATTTTCCACCCCCCTAACTTTCTCATTTTCTGTCATCGGACAACTTTGAGTGACTCAACTGTATGCACCTGCCCTAAGCACAACTGAGAGAATTCTGCAAATATTAACATTTGTGAATACACCAACATAGGTCAGTGTTGTTCCATAATGAACAAGGGAAAAAAGTTGTGGTCTTTCACGCCAGCTGAAAAACTTAATCAAAGACGTTGAGGAAGTAGGAAACCGCGCTGCCGGACGAAAGCATGATGTGCCGGAATCATGCATTAGGGGATGGAGGAAGGATAAGGTTGCACTCATGGTTGCACTATTCCATACCAATAGGGACAGATTATCTTTTCGGGGAAAATCTACGAGCTGTGACAGGACATGCGTGCGCATTAGGGTGGGCCGAAAAACACGAAAGTTTCCGAATGGAATCGTAATAGCACGGAAAAGTTGTTACTCGTCACCCTGATCACAAAGAAAGAAACATTTTCGAAATCGGACCATGTCTTCCGGTCGCACATCTCGTTCGAAGTTTTGAAAAATCGTGAAAAATATGATTTTGTAGGGATTTTTTAAAAATAAGTTACAGTGATTGGATTACGTTCAAAATCGGTATGTGGCCTCTTCTTAAAAACTTCTGTCTTAAAAAAATATGTAACACCCCTTATCTCCTTCTTTTATGGAGAGGGGGAGTCGCTCATCGCGTTCAAATTATCGAAAAATCGTAAAAAACATGACTTTTTTCGGAATTTTCTCTTTATGAGTTACGTGATCGAATTGCGTTCAAAATCGGTATGTGGCCTCTTGTAAAGGTCCTTTGTCTTTTAAGAAAGATATAATTCCCGTTCCCCCCTTCTTTTATGGGGGAGGGGAGGGACATTTATCGTAAAAATGAGTGACCTCCTACGGTAGGCCTACGCTTATTTTTGAAAATTGGTTTTTCTTTTGATTTCGTCCCTTCAAAATAGTTTTTTTGGCGAGAAAACAAATACATTTCAGGCTGGTTGATGTGCGACTACCCATAGCCGTGCCTAAGGGGTCAAAGTGCAGGTGCACTAAAATAAGCGGATTTTAATGCCAGGTACACGTCTTTACAGTAATTCGCTGATTGTAGAGCTCCGCATGGGCGAAAAATTTCTTTGCGTTTTTTGACGAAATCTAGTAGTTACAAATTCCTAAACTCACTCTGGAGCGCACAGCGTTCTTTTCACTCTGAACAGACACCGAAAAACTAATAACCTGATAGTTCTGCTATCTTATGAATGTGTTTTGGTGAAGTGGTTTGATACAAAACTGCTAACTTAGTCTATAGATGCATATTAAAGCATTGCTTTGTAATCATTTTGGTATCTCCTGTTATCCTTCCAAAATAATCATTTGAGCCCTGTGGGATGGGGTTAAATTATCGGCAATCCTACTGTTTCCCTGCCTTGACATAGTGAATATGTAGAATAAAAGAATCGCAGTCTCTTCTCTTTTGGCCAAAGAATTTCAGTGAGGTGTTTCCCTTGCAAGTGTGTGGCTTGCGTAGAAATCTATTTAAAGTGAAACAGTTTGTTTACACAATGGCGTGGATGCGGAGTGGAGCTGTGATTGACCTTGTTGGAAAAGAATCTGTGTAGCTTTAAGTATTATCAAAGCTTCCAACAATACGTGAGGTACTGTGTGTGTTCTTTTATTACATGAGAAAAAATCATAACGTCCGGGACGCAGCTTGGATTGCAATGAAAGAAGTTGTTTATCTGTGGAACAAAACTATCCCGTATCCAAGACATTCGGGTTATCGAAAAATTTGAGTCGCTTTATCAGGAATGGAGGAATCTCCATAAGAATACCTCCACTAGAAAACTGCCAAGTGCAGCCGCGATGGTTAAGAAAGAAATGTTTCAGAGTACGCTAGACTCTGTTTGACTTGAGCAAAAATGATACAATGGAACAGCTGGAAAAAAAGGCAAATGATGCAACTAAAGAAGCAGAAAAAAGGCTTGGAAGGAATAAATACTTTTCTTGTGTGATCAACGCGGACCAAGGTTAGGAATTATTGGGGGTGTACATTTAAAGATGAAGAAGGATGATCAGAGGAGGGCAGTGAGGAAAAATTAATGTGAAACTCACTGAAGAAGACAAAACGCATATTGCCACCGGTATTCTCAATAATGAAGGTTAAGAGGAGCCGCTGAAGAAAAGACAGGTGCAGTTGAGGGATGTTCCCAATATTACACTTGGTGATTTAGCCACAACAAGCTCCGTCAGATTTTTCCAAATACTAGGAATTAGTCAAGAGTTTTTAAGAGCACCCTGTGACTGAATGGGCTGAAAGAGAGGATTACAAAATGGGAAATCAAATTGCTTCTTACCTTAGAGTGGTTCATGATCATGCGGGGCGAGGCGTAAAACTTAAATCTGATTTCAACAGAACAATAACACAAAAAGAGGACGCCTTTCAAGACTTGCTCATATCCGTAGATTCCTACCGGAAGTCCCTACCTGACATAAAAAAGTCAACATTAATTCATAAGTATGATACACCATCTGCATCAAGAGACCGGAACTGAATTGTGTACTTACTCGTTGTATCTTCAAATATGTTTATTAAACACATCCAGATAATCAGATAATCTTGACCATTTATTTACCCTCAGAGGTGCACGAGGAAGTACAAAGAGAAAGAAGGGGTGGGGACAGAGGGGGTGCGCTCAGAACTCGGCACGGATGCCATCGTAGCGGCGACCGTCAGCCAAGTGCCCGTACGGCGCAGCGGCTAGGCGGGTGCGGAGTAATAACTAATATTACTCCGTGATGGCTTCAAAATACGGAAAAATGGTTAAAATTTTCGCCACTGCAGAGCTCTACAATCAGCGAATTACAGTAAAGACGTGTGTCTGGCATCGAAATCCGCTTATTCTAGTGCACCTGCACTTTGACCCCTTAGGCACGGCTATAGGCAGTCGCACATCAACCAGCCTGAAATGTATTTGTTTTCTCGCCAAAAAAACTATTTTGAAGGGACGAAATCAAAAGAAAAACCAATTTTCAAAAATAAGCGTAGGCCTACCGTAGGAGGTCACTCATTTTTACGATAAATGTCCCTCCCCTCCCCCATAAAAGAAGGGGGGAACGGGAATTATATCTTTCTTAAAAGACAAAGGACCTTTACAAGAGGCCACATACCGATTTTGAACGCAATTCGATCACGTAACTCATAAAGAGAAAATTCCGAAAAAAGTCATGTTTTTTTACGATTTTTCGATAATTTGAACGCGATGAGCGACTCCCCCTCTCCATAAAAGAAGGAGATAAGGGGTGTTACATATTTTTTTAAGACAGAAGTTTTTAAGAAGAGGCCACATACCGATTTTGAACATAATCCAATCACTGTAACTTATTTTTAAAAAATCCCTAAAAAATCATATTTTTTACGATTTTTCAAAACTTCGAACGAGATGTGCGACCGGAAGACATGGTCCGATTTCGAAAATGTTTCTTTCTTTGTGATCAGGGTGACGAGTAACAACTTTTCCGCACTATTACGATTCGATTCGGAAACTTTCGTGTTTTTCGGCCCACCCTAGTGTGCATGCCACCGTACTGCGATGCCCGTCTCACTAATAAGTCAGTCGTTTTTATGTAAATCATGCAATTTTTTTATTTTGTCATTCAATGAAGATTTTTGTTGGACCATATTGAAAAAATAAATTCCATAGACAGTTATGATTTCTTTCAAAATTTGATTTTTTCAGGTTTTGATGTCGTATCTACGCCTCATCATTCGTTTTTGACGCGGCTGACGCTTGGGTATTTTGCATTTAACGTGTTTGCATTCCCGCTCGTCATCCTTTACAGTAAAATATAATTTGTAAAAGTAAACCACGTTTTAAAAGGCGACTACGACTTGTGCATAAGGAAACGGAGGGGGAAAACAGATTAAAAAATCAGAGCTCGGTGCGACTGTCCGCACTTACCAGCTAAACACGAATTGTAGCGAGGTCGGATTTGTTTTGTTTTAATGAATATCAATTACTCCACTCATTCCAAAGGACAATAAGAATGTAAGCATTGTAGGGCTAAGGCTACAAGTTAACACTTACCTCCGAGGTCCATATATGCCTATGAAAAATGCCGTGTAAATTATAAGAGAATATCGCAAGCGGCTTTGATAATGGCCAAAAATTCGAAGTTAGGCCCGCAAAACCTCGCAATAGGAAATAAAAAAGCCCCCAACATTTTTTCTTTAACTTCGACGCATAAAAAGAGGGGTGCACCTCTTACATGGGTGCGCCTCTTACACGCGTTTATACGGTAGTTATGTGAAAACACACTTCACTAGTCATCGCTCTATCCAATATTCCTTTATCCTGTATTCGTCTTTTACATGGCTGGTTGCATATCACCCCCTGCCACACGTCCTTGGTGCAGTTTGTGGGTAGGTAGGTATGTAATGTTGTTTAGAAGTGATTGTAAGGGATTTTTTTATTTTTACCAAAACAGACTCACCGTTACGAGTGTATATCGAGCGACTGTTATTTTTGTATCCAAAAGTCGCCATGAATGTCCGGAATCAATTATATTTTGCATTATGAACCCCAAAAATAAAAAATAAATGCAATAATTTTTCAAAAGTAATAGCATTTGAATGCGGTGTACATGCATTGGTATTACACCTAAATGTATGAATTCGATACGAGATAAATTTATGCATAACATGAGCAGATAATGCACTAAATCTCACATGTTATGTCCAAATACTGGGGTAAAAATTACGAATATTATGATGCAATTCCATACGCTAATGCATCGAAATAAGTCTCAAAAGTAGGCTGCAAATGAGCCAGTGTATCCGCAAACCCCATCTGCTGCCTAGAGATTGAATTTCTACAAATGGGATGAGATAACTTGTCCTTGGCAGCTAGGAAGACGAAAGAGCCGCCTTGGACGAGATATCTCGTTTGCTTCAGAATTTGCTTGACCATTCTGGACGAGATATCTCGTCCGCATCAGGGAAGGGGTTAATGGCAATTCCGTGATAGTTTAGAGGAAATTCCATCCAATCATGATAACAGTTATTCAAGATTAATTAATGGAAACCTACCTATATTGCCACATAGTATGAATATAAATGTAATATTACTGAGACAAGATTTTTTCCAATTCCCTCACGTTTGTTCACGTTTCAATCAAGACATAACCGCAAACATCATCTTCTGCCTAGAGATTGAATTTCTATGAAGGGGATGAGATTTCTCATCCTCAGAAGCTAGGAAGATGAAGGAGTGGCTGTGGACGAGATAACTCGTCCCTGATGCGATTTGACGCAACTGGTTTGGACGAGTTGTCTCGTCCTTGTCAGGGAAGGGGTTAATATTGCAATATTTACTTCTGCTTTACATTATTTGCTTGTTACTGTTGCTTAAATTTTAAAATAAAATTTGAATATGGTCTTTATTATGATTAGGGAATAATCTTGCTGAATCTATCTTTAATTGTAAAGATATTATTGAAGAATGTTATTTTACTCCATTATTTGTATGGATAAAGTCAAAGTTTGTTTGATATTTTATACTCATCCATAGGTGGAGATTTTATACAAAGGTATTGCTCTTCAAATGAAGGAATATGAAGATAATATTTTGGAAAAATGGAGGAATGAAACCCTTCATGAAATAAAAGTCAATGAATCCAAGAAGCTACTGAAATTGGTTCTTTATAAGGATGAAACAGGTTTGTTAATTGGCTGACAACTTTTGTGTACACTAATATCTTTGAGCTTAAGTTGATTTGTGTAAAAGTGGAAGCTGTCTTTTCAGCTGAAAAAAAAGAAAATATGTGGTCTAAATGAAAAAGTGTATATATCCTAATTTTATGGTTAAAAAATTAAGCCAATAAAGGTGACAGTAGAAGTATTGAAACATAGAGCTACAAACATTGATCAGAATAAAGTCCAACTTCTGTTAGATGTATTTTAAAGCTTTTAGGCTGCTACATGATCAGCCAAGTAGACCTCTACAGCAACTCTTTTTGCAATAGCAAGCATTAATGCGTGACACAGTAGTTGTGCCATCCTCTTCACCTAGATTGAGGGTATCATCATCTGTTCCATCTGTAGTGATACCAGTGTAACAGGTCTTGTGAAGGAAAAGAGATTATGTTAAGGCGTAACCAGGGGGACCCTCCCTGGTTGGGTGATTGCCCCACCCCCCAAAAATAGAGAATAAGTTCAATTTTAATATCCTATATTCAAATTTTGATAAATGCAAATCAAGCGCTCATTATTGGTTTTGACGTGCTGTAGGTAAAGTCCTTATCAAAGCTATGTTTAATAATAATATATTTTATTTGTCCGGCGATTTGTTGTTACAAATATAGGACACGTCAAGATAATACACTACATAATGCACATAATACAATACAATTGCAAAAAGTTAAAAAAGAAAAAAATCATCAATAGAGTAAAATAAATTACTCAATAGGAATTCTTGGAGCTTACATTTGAAGAAGACCATAGCCTTTGCACTTTTGATTTCGCGAGGAAGCTTATTATAAAGCAAAAGGCCCATATGCCAGGGGGCGTAACGAGTTTTTAGTCCTTACATGTGTTTGATGGAGGTCTGTAGAGCTCCTTGTATAATAACAATGATAGTTATTATTAGTGGCATAATTTGAAAGATTTTTTTTGGCACAAACAATTGCAGCAAACATGTACACACAGGGAAGGGGTAAAATACAGAATTTTTGAAAGAGAGGGTGACATGGGGCATAAAGAGATGCTTTACCTATCAATCGCATAATCCTCTTTTGAATTTTGAATATTATTTTAGAATTGGGTGTAGGGCCCCAGAAGAGGATACTGTACATGACCTGGGAATAGAACTCACCATAGTAAATTGATTTTAGTACATCATTATTTACAGTTCCTCTAATGGACCGATTCAAAAAACAGACAGAACTCAGTTTACTGCGGAGTTTCTGAATATGACCCTCCCAAGAGACTTGACTGTCTAAAGTGACACCCAAGAATGAAGAACTATTATTTTGTGGAATAGGTTTACTGTCAATATTGACTGAGATGAGCGATTGATGTTTATTCTTATTAGAAAAATAAATTAAATTTGATTTCTCCACATTAAGAAGGAGAGAGTTTCCGTTACACCACTGTTGTAGGAGAAGCGCAGCATTATTAGATCTAAAAGCCAGACTTTCAATTGACGAGGCTGATACTAGAATATTGGTATCATCAGCTCCAAGGAACACTGTGGCGATCATCACTGGTAAGAGTCACAGACTGGAGGGGCAGAAATATTAATTGCCCCCCCCCACCCCCCCAAGAGCTTTCCCTGGTTATGCCCTTGTTATGTGATGCATTCTTAGGGAATAAGATGGTGCTATGAAATAAAGTATTTTAACCAAAGTGCAGAGGTGAATGGTCCATAAAAGCTCTTTCAAAAAAATTGAAAAATTCTAAATAAAGAGGTCAATATACAATGGTAATTTTCCTTTGAATTTATATGCACGAGTTTATAGTAATTAGTATGACTGCAACTTGAAGACTAGGTTGCAGAATTCTAGAGCTCTATCATGACATCTAGGCTGAGCTGAGGAAACCTCAAAGGATGCCAGTACAAAGGTTGTCTCCAGTTAGCCATCTGCGTGCATGACTGTCATCCACAGAAAGGGATGAGAACCAGTGCTGCAGGTATACAGTGACTAGGCATTATAGCATGGTGATTTTTAGGGTAGCCTTAAGGCTGTGCCGTTACTATGAGATTCCGGCCTGTGAATGTAATACCGACATTGTCCTTTTTCTGGATCCAGTGAGAGCATTGTAGCAATTTTTAGATCCAATTTTGTAGTTGTAGATCCAATTTTGTAGCAACAACTTTGACTAGTGCTGTCAATCAGCTCTAATACTTTCCAAGCCAGGCAAGCCGTATTAGGCAGATGTGTGCTGTAGTTTGGACCTGCTTGTGGTCTTGTTTTTGAGTAGAAAAGTGCTCTAACTCATAACAGAAAACTTCAAAAGTTAGTAGAATTAAGTTTTCAATTATTTTCAGTAGCAGGCTATTTTAATGAGGAAAAGAGATCGTCTTTGTCATTATTAATTTTTCTTTAATGTGATGACATTGAGTAGACCCTCCAATAGCATGGTCTTGTGAGAATAGCATTCTCTACTGTATTGCCAGTTATTTCATCTTGATGAAGTTTGATTCATTTTGTCTTGCTTAGATAAACTTTTTAATCCAATGTAGTGCTTGGCTCCTGATACAATAAAGAACCATGGAGTTCGTGAAAGAGTATATCATGAGCCCCCATATATGCGGTTCTTATATATATGTGGTTTCAGTTATCCACAGTTTACTGTACTAAAAAATTGGAAGAAATTTTCCTGAAATAATTAACCCTAATTTCAAACCTGTTTCCTTATCAATTTATGTATTACAGTGAGGAAACTTTTACAAACCACATAAAATGTTTGTATGTGGTTTGTAAAAGTTTCCTCACTGTAATAAATTGTTGTGATGGAATACCACAAAGTTTCTGAAGACTACGTTTTATTCTGTTTCCTTATGCAAGGTGCAACATTGTCCCAGAGTCATCGATGAATGACTCGTTGTCCTCTTTTCCTCAGCTACCATGAAAGCCTGAAAATATGTGCCAATAGACCTTAAGTATTCTCAGAGTTTTTACATGTATCCCTCACTTAACACAATTTCATTTAACACAATTTTTGCTGTAACATGACCGGACAATTGTGAATGTACTCATGTAGCACATATAAATTTCCTGTTTTATTATGCTTGCTGGAGTTCATTTTTCCAATTGGTAAGCACCAATTACCATTTTCTATAGTTTTGAGGACAGTTAAACCAGCATTTGATGTAGAAATGGCCCAAAGTTATCTGTATCAAGCAGTTTATTTTGATTAGCCCTGTTAATTCCATCACCAACTAAGTCTTTGGTGCAGTGGTAACAACTGAAGGTATCATTTCAAATCTGAATCCTAAAACCAACTTTGTAACATTCTTAACACTCAAATACTATGCTGACCAGTGTTTTGGGACCTATGCATCTTGAGGTAGAAGTATTGGCTTGTATTTTTTTCAGTTAGATGAAGTAGCAGTTTAATAATAATAATACATGTTCACAGTTCCTACACTGCTGTATACCTTTGGATGCATGAAGTGGAACATCAACGAGTTGCAGAACCTTGATAGGGGAACGAGGAAGATGATGACCATCTATAGAAGTCTTCATCCGAAATCTTCCATCGCCAGTTTGTATCTCCCTTGCAGTGTAGGTGGTAGAGGACTATTTAGTCTGGAGTACAGAATTGTCCTGGGTATAGCATGCCGAGTGTTGAAAAACAGGGACCCCCTGCTCAATCTCATAAGAGAGCACGAGAGTGTGGGAGCAGGGGCATTTCTCTTCCAGCCGGCAAAGAGGACAGCGGATGAAACCGGTCTCGACTTCGATGCGGCATCCGACGGAAGCAACAATGACACGACCATCTCGTCATTGAAGGCAGACGTCCTCAAGCTCGAAATAAAAAAAGCCGAGCAGAAGGCCTTGCTCAAGGTGCATACCGATAAGCCCATGCATGGATGTTTCTATCGAAACATCGAAAAGCATGGTCTATTGAAGGAGCTTCCTACGCTCCGCCGGTCTGAAGTCCGAGACTGAGGGTTTTGTCCTCTCGTGGCAGGATGGTGTCATAAACACTCGTGTACCACCGCATTATATTCAAGGCGGAGGTTGCGGACATGAGATGCAGGGAGTGGTGAGCCCAGCTGGAGACTTTGAGTCACCTTCTCTCCAGCTGTAGTTATTACGCCAGGGGCCTGTTTCTCAAAGCTACTAGTCTACAAGTTACAAGTCGGATCTTACAAGTGTGACCTACAAGTTTTTCTCAAACGAAAACGGAGGACTTGTGAATTCTCCACAATTGTAACTAATATTTTACGAGTGAAAATGGCGGTCATAATCCTGTCCTATTTAGCTATTTTTTTAAGCTTTCAATATATTTCGAGAGTTTATCCAGCAATCTACTATTACCTAGAGTCAGTGCAACATTACTCAGTTCATATAAATGCGTAAATACAAGATAAACGGTATTTTTGGTTTACAATTTACCTTAAAATATCCCAAGCGAGGACGAAGCATCGGCAATACTTGAACATAATAAGGAAAAATCGGTTATTCCAACGTATGAATTGCTATTTTATCTTGAAATGAATGTTATTTATAATTCTTGAATTCCAAGATATATTGTTGTGCTGTGTTTATCTTTCATACGTCTTTCGTAAGTGCGACATAACAACATAGTATGGCTAGGATTGGGTACGTATGTTTTCTTGCCTTTTTTGAATGCTGTATTCTTTGTGTGATGATGGAGATCGATTTCTACACTAACGTATCGTGTGGTATCGTGGTTATTCCTGAATATGCCCTACTTTTGTTTGTATTAATTAATTTGTAATACGTAACAGATTCCCTGTATGTAATGTAAACTTAACTACTGTGTACTACTGTAATGGGGATGTTGACATACAAAGTAAGATAAATGAGTTAATTCTGTTTTAATAATGGCTTTTCATTGGTTTTTTATTATTGTATGTCATTCGATTTAAGTTAGAGACAGCTATTATTATTCTTGAGGTGCAAAATGGCAAAGAATTTTGATAACTAGATTGCTATTATTAGGCAAAATAAAGGAGATGAAGGGCATATTATTTGGTGCGTTTTCAGACACTATAAGGAAGGAGGAGAAGATGACGAAGTGGAAAGATGTTAATGAAACGGCTAAAGCCATGGGTTTGGTGGGAAAAAATAAGCCGTGGACGTATGTCAGAGACGTTTTGTGGCAAAACATAAAGAAGTCCACGATGGTAGGTTAACCGAAATGCCTTTTTTTCACTGCTCTTTATTTAAATAGTTAAACATTAGGTCTCTATTCTGTGGTTTAGCTATAAATAATTATAAAAATGGTACATATCCACTCGTTTTTTTTTACTGTTGTTGGTTTGTTTTTATCAGTATAGCATCATGTCCAAGAAGTACGTTTTAATAATTAATTGCGCGAATTTATAATTACTGGCATGTCCTCGTACCACAATAGAAACAATACAATTAACTGAATATTGATACTATTTAAACCACTTCCTAACCAGTGCAAAGCAATGCAAATAACTAACTTAGGAGAAAGTGCCTTGCCTATATTTGTAGTTCGCTGCAAACGTCACCTATCTGCAACATCTCAGTAATAAGCTGTTCTATTTTGTTCTCAGTCATTCTGAATCTCTCTATGCATTCATAGTCTGTGTTAAATGTTAAATTTATGCTACTCCGGTATCTTCTTCTTTATCTTCCTACTTCATCAAAAGCTATGTTGACGCCTTCCACCGCGTCCATTTTTACTTTTATTCCGTTGTTTATCATTGTGACACCGTTGCCATGTTGCGTCACAAATCGCTTTTCATTTATTTTTAGTTATTTACGTTATATATTCCGATTTACTTACCTCGGAGGACTAGTAGAAATTTCCTTACAAGTCACAAGGACTTGTAATTTACAAGTCTGTTTGAGAAACAGAATCTGTCGTAACCATGAAAACACTTGTGAGTAAATACTTGTAACTTGTGAAATGGACTTGTAACTTGTGAACTTGTAATTAGTAGACTTGTACGTTTGAGAAACGAATTTCACAATTACAAGTGAATAGACTTGTAACTTGTAGACTTGTAGCTTCGAGAAACAGGCCCCAGGTCAGCGTATCTAGCTCGGCACAACGTGGCCCTGCGAGTGATATACTTTCACTGACGACACCATTATGGCATCGTTGAAACACCTGTGCTGCCCTATGCCCCTGGAGATATTGAGTCCATCGTGGAGTACAATAATGCACCATCTGGTGGAATTACTCCTTCTCCACCACCAGGCAGTTGGAGGCAACCAAGCCTGATATCGTTCTTCTCGACCACCTCACATGCTCCATGTTTGTGATCGAGTTTTTGTCTCCGGCTGAAACTAACATGGATGCGAAGGAGGTGGAAAAATGGACGAAATATCAAGACCTGCTTTTTGAACTTTGACAGATGTACCCTGTGAAACTAGCGGTCCTCATCATAGGTGTGCTCGGTGGAGTTTAGGGCTCGCTGCTAAATAACATCAAGTGCATTCCATCCTGCGTGGCACAGGCAGAATCACTAGTTGCACGCATGCAGAAGGCTGTCATCCTGGGGTCACTCTGTCTACTGTGTAGGCATAACCCGACAGCAGCATATCCACTCATCCGATGGGCATCAAACGTGGCAACAATTACTGCCAAACCCCTCTCGAGTCTCTGGCCATTGTGACGGCAATGAAACCTGATGCTTGCCGGGGACTGGGAGGGGGTGTTACAATAGTAACAATTTTATAATAATAAGTTTTATTGGTCAAAAGTATTCCGAAAATACACAGACCTTGTCAGGAAAAAGGTCAAGTGTACATAAATATACAATAAAAAGTACACATAATTACAGTTTATCAGCTGTGCACGCCAATTCTGCAATTCTGCAAACGGAACCAGTATCTCGGTTGACGCTAGAATTGTTTAAGGATGAGTGTTTTGTGGTTGAGGTAATCGAAATGAAATTCGTCGTTCAACTTAACGAAAAGAATTGTATTCGTGCTCATTCAATACAAATTAGCAAAAAACACACTACGAATGAGTCGGGGTTTGAATACACGACCGGATCGACGCCTTCTCCTTGTGAGTAGTCGAGGCCACAGGTAACGTCTCTCGCTCCGCACAACCTTTCACTCGGGGCAAGCGTCAGCGAGTGAGTGATGGTCACATCTGTCTGCCGCCGAGCCGCGTGTGACGTGGCCCGACGACAGTTGCACAGCAATATTCCAACATCAGCTGCATGTTAAAATACAATATCACAAGTGTAATGCGTGAATAACTCACCAACAGAATACAAAGCTTGTAAGGCTAGCCATGAGTGAATCACACTCTTGAATTTAGTCAAGCTAGTCATTCTGGCTGAAATTGGTAGATGATTAAAGAGCCTAAATTGGGCAGAGAATAGAGGGTTTTAGTTAATCTGCATTGGTTAAGGGATAAGAGATTATTATATCTTGTGCTGTAGTGGTGAGTTGCACATCTTGTAGGGAAGAGATCAAGATTTTCTTTCACATATATCAAAACTGTTCACATACATACTATAAACAGTTAAAATTTTCAATTTTATAAACAGTGGGCGGCAGTGTTCCCAAGATGGGGTTTTTTTTATTGAGTATTCTAATGGCCTTTTTTTTGCAACAAAAATCAGATTTTATGTCAGGGTCATTCCCCCATAATTCAAAGCCTAAGTCCAAGTGGCTGTTTAAAAAAGTAAAATACATACAACTCATGAAATCAGAAGGGACTATCAAGTTTAGCTTTCTTAACCCTTTGAGTGCCGGGGAGAGCGATCGTGCTCCTCCCGTCTCTCGCCAAAAGTGCCGGGAGCACTGTCGCGCTCCATCTGCAATGTCACTATTTTGTATATTAATATTTTTTCAAATATTAATATACGATAAAGTCATTACATTTAATATGTCAAACGTTAAACCAAATATAATAAAGGTTTCCTAAATTTTTAGTAAATGTAATTTTATTTATATATGAAGAATAATTTTTTTTCGTAAACTACTGCAAAATCACCAAAAATTCCACGGGAATTTTAACATAATACCTAGGAAATTGGTTGGCAATCAAAGGGTTAAAATAAAGAGAGCTTTGGAAAGCATTTTATTTACCTCTGTAATATGATAGCTTCAGCTGAGTTTATTATCAAGGTATAACCCAAGTAACTATGTTGGCTTCAGATTACCTGATTCAGACTTCAGACTACAGATTAACTTTTGAGTTTTTTCCCTGTTAAGGACAAAACCATTAACTCTAAATCAATCATTAGCCAATGCTAGATGATTATCTGCACTTTCAGCAGCAGTGGTAGTACTTTTGCAAACATCCATTTAGGTTGTATCACCAGCGTAGAGAATGGAATTTGTGCGAATGCTATATGGAGTTTGGTTCAAGTAAGTGGTTATGGTTTGGTTCAAGTAAGTGGAATGCGGACTACAAATTTTATTTTATGATAGGAGAAGCACCCTGCACTAATCCATTTATAGTTGCTGATATGAAATATTAGAATTTTTATGTTTCACATGCATGATTGAACAAAAATTTGTTAAAATTTCATTTTTGAATACTATTATGCCACCCATTAACATATGGTGATAAAAATTTTCCGTTGTCACTATGAAGTGAGGAGAAAAAAATAAGATGAGGCCATCATGTTTCAAACATTCGAAGATAAGTGCCACCCTAATGTACTTACATTTTTAAATTTCTGATAATAGTTGTAATTGTATTATAATAGTATTATAATACTATCCATGAGTGAATAGGTACACCTATATAATAATTACAATCCATATGAGGATAGGTAAACCTATTCACTAATTGATTGTAATTCTATGATATCACATGTTTTTCTTCCTATAGATGATTTCTACATGGGGCCGATATCACAATATTTCAGTAAAACTGAAAGGCTACAACCAACACTTGCAAATAAAAACATTCGGGAAAAAGTGGACTCTCGTTTACAGCGTAGATCATTTGATGTAATACCCAAGCCATTAAATAAGCATTCAGATACTGTTAAGCAAAGAAGAAGAGTGAAGAGCTTCCAAGGTGTGTTGACAAAGCCTCCTCTCGAACCCCTGGGCCACTCTAAATCAAAACTTTTGATGGAAGAAGGTTTCCAATTGGTTGTGGACATTAACCAAGAGGTATGCAAACAATAGTGTATCAACCTCATTTATTTACCTGATCTGGGGTCTCATTGCCAGTTCAGTTAAATCACCCTGAGCTAGAGAATACTTAAGTTACATCTGTAATGTTAAATATTTTCTTTGCTTTCAATTTGACAAAAAGTGATACATGTACCATTGTAGCTATAGGCCATGAAAGTCAAGAATAGGAACTTAAAACACTCTCATGCATATTCAATAAGACTTTAATTTTGCACTAGATCCTCACAAACTCAGGTAATCTTGACGTGTGACATGTAGTGTGGGTGGTTTATGAGGTGTCACTGAGATATATGGAATATGTATTTCTTTTATTATGATTGACTTATCTCTGAAGGAGCATGCTAATACATTAATTTTCTGCTAAAGGGTTTCTTTTACTATAAATTCACTACTACTAGGAGAATACAAATCATAAGTTAATTTTCATTTTACTCGTGTAGATGTATGCAATATTATAGTAACACGACTTATTATATGGTGTTAAACTATGCAATAGAGCCTGCAATTGGCATGGCAAAGATCTGCAATTATTCTGTAACATAAAAGGTGGTCAGCACCACTGCCTAAACAACTGCACAACCCATTTGATTCTAATTAGGCGTGCAATTTATCGTAGGGATCACCACGCATCACAAAAGTTCTGTTGAGATTTGAGAATGCATTGAATACTGAGTGGATCATGTATAAAATAAAAATGGAATCCTTTTGTTGACCATATGACAACGCTGCATTTACACATCCATTCTTTCTAACACATTATTATTGCATACCTGCCATTATATCCTGATTTCCCTTACCTAATATCACCCATTTCCCAAACCTCTCCAGTTCCACCAAAACTTATTTCCTCCCTCCCGATCTTATCAACCTATCTCCCCTATTTTCCAACCTCAATTCTTCCTGGGAGTCCTTGGAGACCAGTGTGTAAAATGTACTCAAATGAGAAATACCAAACACCTCAATTTATTTTATTGAAGTTTGATTGCAATGGATCAATCGAAAGAGGGTAGGGGGCAGGGCTAGGAGAAGATTAAGGTGTTGTTTTTGGGCGAGGATTGCTACTTTCCAGGGATTTGGGGGGTATGGAATGCCTTTTGATTACAATTTTTTCGATCTACCTAGGAATTCAGGGGGGGCTGCCCCCCTATAAATCCACCTCTGGGCAGGACCTAAAATTAGGTTTTGCTGTGTTTAGTGTTCAAGCAAAGATATATGAATAGCAAGATATAGGGAGTAGAGGGAAAATCTTCGTTCTGAAACAACCGCAAGTTGACGTATCGTATTTCCCCCTTGACCACACTCCCGGTGTGCATGACTCGTGAAAACCACAAGTTGACGTATCGAATTTCCCCCTTGACCACACTCCCCAGGTGTGCGTGACTCATGAAAACCGCAAGTTGACGCAACAAATTTCCCCCTTGACCACACTTCCGGTGTGTGTATGACTCAAGAAAACCACAAGTTGACGTATCGAACTTCCCCCTTGACCACACTCCCAGCTTGAATGATGAAACACAAGTATCCGTTGCAAGGTTCCCTAGGTGTGTATGACTCATGAAAACCACAAGTTGACGTATCTAACTTCCCCCTTGACCACACTCCCAGCTTGAATGATGAAACACAAGTATCCGTTGCAACGCTCCCCAGGTGTTTGCGTGACTCATGAAAACCACAAGTTGACGTTTCGAAACTCCCCCTAGACCACACTCCCAGCATGAATGATGAAACACAAGTATCCGTTGCAACACTCCCCAGGTGTGTATTAGTTATGAAACATTAGTTTTGCGTCAGACTATCCCCCCCCCCCTCCACCCCTCCCCCTCTTCCTCCCAGGTTGACTTCCCTCTCCACAGCGACCACCATGAGCTCACCACCTCCTCCATTACCCCCATTGACGATGTTCTTTTAGAGAGGTTTCAATCGTAAACCTTTATTCTTACACCATCTAATATTTAATTGTTCTGAATAAAAGCTTTCTTGTTCTTATTTATTAGAAAAGGTTTCAGTTCTTAATAAAATACTTTCTTATTCCTATTTATTAGGACAGGTTTCATTAAAAATAAAAACACAAGAGGATGGGTTTTACAAATTTATTGTTTTTTCATATATATTATAATTTATTATTATTAACATTTTTTCTATACCTAGTACCAAGATAGTAACAATTTCTCCTTGCGTATGGCAAAATTAACATAAGCTCCAAATCTCCATGTAAATATCCTTGAGAAGTATTTTTCAGTTCGTTTTTTTTCTATATAATTTCTAAAATACACTCTTAAGTATATATCTCGCGAGTGGAGTTGGTTATTTGTCAATGCCATATGTTACAGCATTTGTTTGCTGTTCACATTTCTTCATTGTACATCAATTGCAGTGAATCATCATCAGAATCCACAGAAGTAATTAGTCGTAGCTACACTAACTCTAGGGTATAGTGTAATGCATGTTGGTGATTACTCACCCCCTGCCACGCACCGCTGAGGTGGCTTGCAGGGTATTTTGTAGATTTAGATGAAGTACTCGTCCCGATAATCTGCCAAATTACACGGTTTTAACCGATGCCAGGGTTTGACAAATTATCAAAAAAATAATATCCAACTCGATCAAATATGAGTCATTGGTTGGACATCTTTTCACACACACACACACACACACACAAGTAATCAGAGTATGGCTGAACTATACTTTATGATTACTTTTTCATTCATTCGCTACGAGTACCATCTCAGATTCCAATCTTTCCAAATCTAATTTGCATTTCAATGGCTTGACAAAGTTTCCAATTTAATGCTGGAAACAAATTCTTTTACCACTCTACACTCTGCTGAGATATTCTTAAGAATAATTGTTATTAAATTGGATAGTGTATTTAAATAATTCCACTCATCAAAATTTAAATTAAACGAACTATTGTCTCGTTTAATCGACAAATGTCTCTTCCCAAAGAAATTTGCAAAGGAGATAAACGATAAAGAAAGTGGCTGTTTTGTGCCGGTGACAAAATAATCAGTCACTATATGTTGGAGATTTACAACATTAGTCCATTCACTGATAGTAATTACAACACTTTTCTTAGTTGTCTGATTAAATTGCACTACAGGTTCAAAGTCTCTACTGGGATCATAACCCACACAAACACTCTTTGTTCTTCCCACATTTAAATTATACACGGTTTGCAACAGGATATTCTTATTGTCAGAGGTGATGCGCTGTGTCCGATTAGCAGGTCTCTTCCGCTTCACCGGAGGAGATGTCACAACCTCTCCTTGCGACTGTTCCATATCGACTGATGGTTGGACATTGAATAATGTCACTATGAAGGTCTTGGAGGAGGGGTAGGGGAGCAATCTATGGAGGGGCAAGGATCGACTTCGACCTTGAGACGATTGTACTGAAGCCACTGCGCCAAGGAATGCGCATCCCTTAATGCGCATGTACTATTCCTTAATTTATGGCATGGATTGAGACAGGAGAAGGCGGGGAAGGAACATTTCTCAGGAGAGGGGGAATTCAACTCTTTTTTCAGAGAGATGAACGCACGCCCGGTGAGATCTGTGAGGAATTCACATTCAGCTTCCCTAAATGCATACAAAGCCGTGGCACCTTCAATGATGGATTCCAATGCCGGCAGCAGCTCCACGTGCGAGATGAAACCGTTGTCGAAGCTCGTCTCATCATCACAGTTTAGCGGGTCATGTAACCTGAGCTTCTTACCAGCACCAACGATCTTCCCATACTTTTTAAAGCTACCCCAAAACATCCGACTGGAATCCACGTCAACGGCAGCGAGCTCTATCACTCCCCCTTTTGAAAATGTCACCGCTGCGATGATCTGCATCTTTCAGGAGTTTTTTCTCTAATGTTCACTCTCACTTTAAGTATCTACTATTTATTCTTGAACAACAACGTTGAGCTAAAGGGTGGCAGGTACTCTTCTCCCTCAACGCGTTGAAGTTGTGATGAAACAGCCGGAGGGCTCGACAATCGTTCAGATGAGGAGTCGTATGATAGAATTGATCTAGGAATTCGTGCAGTGTTTGGCCAAGTGATTTTGATATCCCGTATAGACAAACGTATTCTCCACAAATGTCAGAATGATAGCTTTGTATCTGAACACGATTATGAGTGAGATTGAAAGGTTCTAAAAATTCTAATATTTTTGCAACGAAAGGTTGTATACCGTAGGAGTCGAAATATTCGACAAATATACCATTTTTGTAAACTGCTACCCAGTGAGACCCAGGTAAGTGGGAAGGGTCCAAATTGATTACGTATATACCATTTCTCGGAGAGTGAGGTAATTTGTCGGAAGGATAAACTCCGCAAAACTCTTCATATGCTCGCAATAGCCCATCAATCTGCACGCTATCCATGTCAATACTAAAAATTTGTGATCACGTTTCTGTTTTTATCTATTTCCAAGCTAGCATCATATTCGGCAAAGAGCAAGCACGTCACGGTTTTATCCAATTCTCTATCGAATTTGGCCTCGATTCTAACCACGCCTCTATCTCCAAGACTAACGTAGTCTTCGTTACCGGAATCGTCAGGTGTGAGGTCAAATACGAGCATGAAATAACCGTGGCCAAACATATCGTAGGTTATTTGATTACCTTTATTGTAATGTTTTATTCCACTTCCGGAGAATATAGTATCATAAGCACGTGCCCAATAGTTTTTACTGGTAAAGCTACATTGTAGACCTTCAGCGGGTGTTTGAACACCGTTAATGTAAAGAGAAAAATTTTCAAGCGAATAGTGGGATAACGCAAACGGATTTTTTTCAAGGTGACCTGCATACGCTTCGTTATCTACCATGGTGAATATTATAACGTTTGGAATTCTACCGGTGATGGCATTGTCTATGTTTAAAGTTCGCCCCCCAGAGGGAATCGTAAAAGTTTTCATCTCTGTACGTTTATAATGATATTTGCAATTAGTATTTTCTAACATTTTATTATGTGCTACTAATATTGAAGGATTGATGTCGAAATGTTGGACGTATAGGGCAGCATCTAAGATTCTCATCAATCCGTCCTTTTCCATAAGATAGAAGTTGGGGTTGGAGAGCATTAATCTAATGCCAATGTCTACGCCATTGAGCACCAATTGAGTTTGATTGAAAACGTCTACATGTAACTTTCCGTATAACTCAACTTCCACGCTGTTTTTAAACCAACCTTTTTGCATCACGTACCCAGGGTTGGAGGAATCAGTTTTGTTGATATCCGAGCCCGTGTCCAATTCCCATCCAACGTTACGCAAGTGTGTTCTGCTGGCATCCACACCATAGTTTAGTACGTTTTCGAAATAGCTTCTGTATTGATAATTATCCTCCGAAGGAGTCACCAAAGTTCCATTGAAATAAACACTGCAGTGTTTGAATAAAGAGTGTAGAATATTGTTGACAACACCTGGTTGATTAGCTTCATCACTCCCCCCAAAATCTACGAGGTTTTTCTTACACAGTTTCACTCTTAGTCTGAGAAATATACTATTCAAATCCTTGTACGCATCACCAGAATCTTTGATCAAAAATTCGATAACTGAACCATTATCTAGCGAGGAAATGGGTTTGTAGGAAACTAGACGTTTTGCTAAAATGTTAGTCTGTATGGGCGGATTGGGTTGGAATAAATCCAACGAACTCAGCATGTGCTCCGTCATTATGAAAAAATATCTCTCTGCACACTCCTTTCCCTTCTTCGCCCTCTCGACGAATGACGCTCTGCTTTTACAACGCTTGTATTTATTTTCTTCAATCGAGGTCGTTTTGCAATCCTTAATCGACCGCCTTTCATACTCTGCAACTTTTCCTCGGCTTTCCGCTTCAAGTTTTGCCCCGCCTCGTTTAATCTATTACGTAATATCTCCTTGACCGGTTTTGTTCCTAGATCAGCGAGCGCAGCGGCTCCCGCGCTCGCAGCCTCTTTCCCCACAGTCTTCAACCCGCTAAACAGTAAAGGCCTTGCAAAACGCCACAAACCAGTGAGAAAACTCCCAATGCCACGCCCTTTTTGCATGCGATACGATGCTCTATAGGTCGGTCCTATCTCTCCCCCCACCTGTTTCGCGTAATAGGCATAATATCGATCCGCTATCGGAGCCATCTCGATGCTCAATGATGAATCAACTAATTGTTTCGCTTTTTTATAAAGTGCAAAACAACAATAGAGGATTGTTCTCCAGCACGAAAGGGAATTCTTTCGCCTAGTTTATCTGCCAGGAGAATTTCCACACTCTCTATATTACTTTTCTCCACGGGAAAGTAATATATAGGGTTGAATATTTGATACGCACCTGACTCGATATTAAGTATGCGAATACATCGACTCACAGAATCACCCACGAGTTGAGGTTTGATTATATCGCTGTAAACGTAAATGTTTGCGGGATTAGGTACGATACTTCTCTTTCCTTTATTATTACCCTTTTTATTACTGTGGAGTAGTTCTGTAGCTTGCGCGACAATATTGTCTAAACGACGTGTTGGCCGTTCCTCTAACAACATTATTAGAACTGTCGATAATAATTCGAGATCTTCTTTTATTTTATTTTTTCGCATACTGTTAAAGGTTGTCAGAGTTTTATTGAATAATTCGTTGAATGTGTTATACATCCCAGGTGGTAACGTATATTTAACTTGTTTACTTATAATCTGCACACCGGTGGATGATGTGCGTTCATCTATTCCACCCATACCCCTCCGATATATTACTCTTTCTACGTAATGCTTTACATCATCTGCAATTTCTGTCCTATCAACTGCAGAAGCACTCATGAATGGTTCCGCGAAAGCGAAAGCTACACTATCATAAACCCCGTTTGGAATGATGAAAAACGTTCCGCTCTTTAATTTAATTATAACCTCATCCTGAGGTCCACCTATCTCACCACGAACCACCCCATCTTCGGTCCGGGTCCTATTATCCTTTGATGGAGGAGGAGGAACAATTGTATCTTCTTCTCTAACATCATCCTCCACGTCTTCGAGTTCATTTGTATTTCCTGGTAATGATTCAGGAGGAGTATCAACTTCTTCTCTAACGCGTCGAGAAAGCACACTCGCATCTAATGAAGGAATTGAAATCTCGGCCAAACCCACCTGCCACTCGTCATTTTTTAAATCTATTCGGTGCGATAACTTTGTGCGGTAGTGTGAAATAGTATTGTTTGGAAAAAACTGTCTAGAACTATCGCTAGGTAGCGTGAGATAAAAATCGTTCATAATTTACGAACGGAAGAAGCGAAAATCCAAGAATTGAACGACGGGGGATATCCAAGCCACTTTACGAAATACTCTAAATTTCTACCTCGCCCCCTTCGTTTTAGAATTTTTTCAATCTTATATTCCGTCTCTTGGGAAACCCTAACCTTTACTAACTCTTCTGGATAAAAACTACCGCTTATATCTTCTCCGTTCAGATCCAGCAACTTGTAGGTGGGTATCTCTCTCGTTGGATCCACGCTCGTTACTTGAAATATTTCGCTAGTGTAATTAGCTGTATAACCTTTCGCGAAGGGAAGCCGCTCCTTGCTTATTCTCACATAGTCACCTGCGTTAAATTTAGCTTTTTTTCCCACGGTCGACAACTTCCGGCTAGCAACAGCGAATGCATTCTTTTCATTAACATTGGCTGGTGCGAAACCTGTGCTCGAATGAACGCTCTTATTATAGCTACTAACCAATTTAGGGAGGATATCTATGTAATTATTTGTCGAGTATTTTGTAAAGTACTTGTACATTTTAGATTTCAGAGTGCGGTTGAAGCGTTCCACGATACTAGCCTTGACATCTGGGTTATTGGTAGTATAAAATTTTATTCCGCGACTGGAAAGAAAATTTCTAAGTTTCGAGTTGACAAATTCGCCGCCTTTATCGCTTTGAATTTTTAGTGGCCGTCTATGTCGAAATATTTCCCTGAAAGCATTTACAATTTCTTCCGCCTTCTTACTTCGTAACGGTTTTGCGAAACCATAACGAGAGAAAATATCAATAACTGTTAAAATGTACGCGTAGCCCTTGTTGAATTTTTTCAAATGTCGCATATCGTTCAAATCACACTGCCAGCACTCGTCTATATACGACGCGTCGTAATGATTTCTCGCAAACTTTTTTCTCGCGGGCTTGTGTCGAGTGTACGTCTCCTGACCCTCCAACCACTCGCGAATTACCTTTCGTCCAATTCCCGTAGCCTTGTGTAACTTTGCAATCGTTGAAAAACTTGCAGGATGCTCGGGGTCGTTGTACACTTGCTCTATTACGTCGTAATCCAATCTGTGCCGAATTTTTTTAGCTTTCTCTCTCGCTCGCTTCGCCTGGGTAATGTTCTTGGTGGCGGCATTTCTTTGGTTTCCCACGATTTTTTTCTTTTTCGCGACTTTGTTACGTTTGGCTGTGGCTGTGTCGACTTTTCTACCTTTAGAGATTTTGTTTTTATGAGTGGATGCACCAGCTTCTCCATCTTTTCCAGTCTTTCGGATATGAGCTCCCATGTCCTATCCAATTTTGCGTTTGCACGTTTCACATCGGCGAAGGATTTCCTAACTGAACGAGTCTCCTCCTCCTCCTCCTCCTCCTCCCCCTCACTGTCCCGTAACCTTCTTTGTGACTGAGTCTGACCCAGGGATTTAACTATCGGAATGTGTATAGGCGCCTTTATGTCTGAGGATGTGTTAAGATATTTATCCAGCACACGCTTGTACATGTGCCACTTGTCTGTATCCTTGATGCCTCTCTTGCTCAATATAGTTTTCATTTCCGCATCTAACGCATTCAGTCTCCGTTTCATGCGACCTCGCTCGAAAGACTCGGGGCTGACGACTAGCATTTTATGCAAACTCATTTCCCTATAAGGCTTCCAATGACACCGCTTAGTATGGAGCCCAGCAGCATTGGCAAAAAGCCGCCCTTTTGCGCGATAAGGACGCGTTTTTTCTTGAGACACGTACCTCTCGAAGCCAAGGCTCTCAAAGTGTTACGATGCTTGGCGAGTTTATGTTTTAATCTCGCGTTTAACTTGTGGTTCCCGTTGAGCGTGTTCAAGCAGCAGTCGCAAATGGCTTTGATTAACTCGTTATCTGAAGTATTTACTATTGCAGAGCGTAATTTAGGCTTGGCAGATTTTAACACATGAAGCAAATGCTTATTGTTCTTTAATCTTTTCATCGTACTCGGACATGTATACTTCAGTTACCTCGTCTTCGGGAAAGATTTTAGTACGAAATCGGAACCGCTCATCTGTGTCCTGTCCGAGGTCTAGAACCAAATAACCAAACGGATCTCTTGTCACTTCCTTATATACCCTTTCCAAATCTTGCGAATTTTCGGGATACACCTGGCGAGCCAAGTGACCGAATTGTAACCGGTCCCGAGGATTTTTAAACGTTACAATGTACTTTGCATTCAGAGAAATGTTTCTAGATTGAGGGCTTTGATAGAAAATATTTTGCGTAATCAAAAATACTGAAATGTTGAAATGGTGACTCCCTCTCGTGAATAATTTACACACTTCTTTGCTGTATCCCCCCTCACCCATCAAATCGTCTATCACGTACAGAGTCGGTGTGCCGCTCGACTCCTCGAATGAGGGTATTTCGTGTCGAAATCTTAATCGCGGTAAATATAGATTTGGTTCACTCCCTGGGCTGCAGCACCAAACGATCTCGTCAATGTCCTGATCTATCATGTGCGGTAGATTATCTAGAAATTTCGTGACAAACGTGGTTTTTCCACACCCAGAAGGACCTGCGCAAATGCAGGTGAAAGGATGTTTCCATTGTAACGTCATACTTAACACTGATCTGTTTCATCAATTGAGATATCATTTAAAAAGACGTACTCAAAGCATAGATCTTAACGCGTTTTCTCGGAGCTCTTCCAATATTTTATTCGGGAGTATTTCTTTAAAATCGTCTAGTATTTTAATCACATTCGCTTTGACTTTGATGTACAAATTTATGCGAGTGATTATGCAAGGAAGTTCGTGAAAAGACTGTTTTATATCGGCTCGCTTTAGTACACGATGCGTGATTTTCTTAAGACACAAGTAAAATAGCGAATTCGATTTGTTTTTGCGACGATAACGTGAACATTTATACTGATCTAAAGTATATATCGCTTCGTGATTCATTTCATCGAAGTTTTGTGTGTTCTCAGTACCGTCTAAGAAAAGATCTAATCTGATCGACTGTTCGATTGATACTGAACTAATAATACTAAGTCTCATCATAAAACGCCTCTTCGTGTGTTCTCTTTCGCGGGATTTTGTAATGTCCCCAAGCAAGCGTGTTTATTCCATCCTCGCATACGTATCGTTTATCATCGAATGCGTTCAGAGTCACTTTATTCATCTCCATAGTATATATCTCGTGTTTGCTGCTGCGAATTACATTCATCTTTCTAAACTCTGTGGAATTTTCGTGTAGGCAACGTACATAATCATCAAAATTTAGACTTTTATCTTTCACGGCTCTAGTTATTCCTTTCGCTTTCTTTTTCTCTTTACAGCCGAGGACCTTATAGGAGTAGAGTTTACTCCTTAGCCCCACGAAATGAGTCATTAATTTGCCATCGCATTCGTCTTTGAATTTACCTATGACCTTTTTGTTTTTCTCAGAATAACATGGGTGATTTTTAGGATAGTTGGATGTATCAAAAGCGTCTAGGTTATCTAGCATGTCCTTGTTTATATCGTTGGTTTTGATATCATAAATGAAGCTATCGGTATCAGTATAGACCAAGGATAGTTTTTCAAAATATTTCGGAAGCATTTTTTCATAATGAAAATCGTACATTAGCGTTTTACTTAAATCTAAAACACAGAAACCAATGTATATTGGCTTGTTCATTTTGATGGTAGCCTTCCGCATGTGAACGGCTACCAAAGACTCACAAAAAATCGTTCTATCCAAAAAAGTCGATTTGTTAATTAATTTTTGTAATTGTTTTTCTTGCGTCACTAATTGCATATTCAGCCTACCACGTAAAGACTCCAAGCACTTGCCAAAAACCGCGTTATTCATCATTTTGTAGAAGTCTTTTTCGAACTCGTTATTAGCCACTTTTCTTCGATTAGTATTTAAGTCGATATATGACTTTAACCAAGGTGATTGACTGAATTGAATGATTCGGTGCACTTTTTTGAGTACCAAGCCTAATGACAGAGCTTGTTTCAAGTTGACATAGTGAATTACATATTTCGTCTTGTTCTCGAGAGTCGTCAATAGTTTTTTTTGTTTACCGACCGGTGGAATTTTGTTCTCGGGGCAAAGGGGGAGGTCTGAATGCTTTTCGTGCAGGTCTCGAGGATACTCTAGATCTACCTCAAGAATGTATCCCGTTTCGTTATCGTCTGGTATTTGATCGATTTTTTTTATGTCCTCGATTTGATCGGGAGTTAGCCATCTGAAATTTGCATACGGTAGTGGCCTTGATAGAGCCCATCCATACAAGTTATTCGCATCATAATACATAATGAAATTAGAAGTCGATTCGGAATCGTTGTTTTCCATATACTTATTATTCGCCTCGCAATATCTTTTACAACATTGGGAAATTCCTCCTCTAATTCCTTTCTCGATCATGAGTAGCATGTCGTAATCAGTCATTAGTTCCAGCTCGATCTCGGTATGCTTCAGCATTGCATCAAATGTCAATCCCGGGGCTGTATAATACCACGCAGGATCGAGTTTGTATGCACCGAAAGAAACTGTTCTAAAATTCTCGAAAACGTCCGCCAAGAGTGTGACGTCACTTTTTAAGTATACGTCACTATAATCACCCAAATTGTTACAATTGAAAGCGGTCCATACGTTTCTGGCATGTTCATAGTCCTCGTCTGAAATGTGCTTGTCATTTAGTCTATTATAAAACTGTGTCTTGTCCGGTAGCGAATTTTCTTCGAGTTTTTCCATAGAATCTGTGTAATCGTAAGGGTATACACCTTTACAACTGACCAGATTTGTTAATTCAGAAAATGTCTCTCGCGTGTACTTTAAATCGGTCAAGTTAGCCACTAGTGACGCTAGTGAAGCTGACATGAAGCGACAGGTATCGACAAATCTGATGCTAAAATTGTCCTCGATAGACTTTGAAAAAGAAATGTATTTTTCTTCAGAGTTTGGGATCACAAATATTCTCCTGTCATCGTAGTCCAGTTCACGAACGATAAAGTGTCCATCGTACGAAGACAGGTTATGGATAAATACAGGTAAGAAATTTGGCATTTTATATTGTAAGTTACAAAAAGAGTGTATCGCACCTCTGTACTGTCCATTCAAATGATCGTGATCTCTAACTCTGTCCGTGTTAAGTTCTTTCTCGCAAATGTGGCAAAACGTTGTCTCGTAAAAGGCGTTCTCTTGTTCAGGTGTGAGCGGATTCATCGGCACGGTATTTTTGTAGAGCTTGAATACTTTCTTCGCCTCCTCTTTCATGCGTTCTAGAAATACTCGCGTCGGGTTTGGTCCTCTGTACAAGTACGGTGTTTCACACCCTTCCGGTGTGACCACCATGTAACAGAAGCTAAATGGCTCGTGCTTTTGAAATTTGTTGGTATAGGATGAGTTCAGTGAGGGTTGGCAAGTGCTCACGTTCTCGAGTAGGCATTCAAAGTCTGCGTAAATAACGTATGGTACTCTGAAAGAATAGTTTACGTTGGTAAATTTCAATATTTTTTCGTTCTCGTCAGGCATTATGATCTTACTCGGCGCCCCCGTTCCTCTACACAATTGCTTGTGCACTTCCAATTTAGTCTCCTCATTATAATGAGTGAAACAGCGTTTGCATATGAATAATCTGCCATGGTCCTTAGTTATTTGAGAGTGAACTAGTCTATCGAAATTCTTTATCCAGCAATAGTGCGCAGTCGACTCGTTTGTAAGATATAGCAAGTCGCGGTGATCGTCAAGTTCTCATTCGACTACCTTAATAGGGTACACGTTATTTTTATCGTCTAGACCGAATACATTGATCGAAATGTGATTTGCGCGCTCAAATTTGGGAATGTCTTTCAATTCTACCGGATATTCCACGCATGACCATATATAGCCCATTCGAAAATCTGGTGTATCGTACTTTGAAACTCGATGGGGGTTAGCATCAATGTTCTTAGCCCATATTGCATATTTGAAACAGAACGGATCGTTATTTTGCACGTTGATTACAGATTTAGTGTTTTTGATTTTAGATGGTAATTCTATGAATGTTGATCCTCGCAATGGTACATATTTATTGATTCGTAATTCCAGACCCATTATCTCGGATAGAGACCACCCTGATCCTTTTGTTGTAAATTCCGATTTTTCTTTTAACAATTTTGAAAATGCCTCATCCGCGATTAGATTTAATTCATCGGTAACTAAAACTCGTCTATTCACTGTCTTAAATGAAGCGTCCATTACCTCAATCTCACTCTTCCGAAATTTACATATCAAAACAAGGTTAAATTTTATTGCATTGTTCAAAATGACTTGCTCATTCAGTTTTTCAATCAGTCGATCTTTAATGTCGTTTAGAAATGAAATAATGTCTCGACCTTCTCCCTCCTCAGGCGTTATCCAGAATGTTTTTAATCTAGACCCGATTGCTGATTCAATCTCCTGTAAACCTCGGCCTAATTGAAGAGTAATGTTTCGTCTATGTTCGTTTCTATTCTCATGAGGCATAGCCTCATCTAGGCTGTAAAATACCTCACAGTAAGGACAGAAACGTCTCCGTTTGGCTTGGTCTAGCACATTTTTCATTCTCTCGTAGGTTCCCACGTCGTTTACGATATCGTTTTCGAATACAATTTTTGTATAAATGTCCGCAAGTGCTCGTTCAAGCTTATCAGAGGTGTTGTATAGTCCAGAATTAAAGTTTTCGAGAATGTCTGCGATTGATGCCATGTTTTCAGAGTAGCGCCGGCAGATGTGCACTGTATGGAGAGAAAATAATTTAAAAAAAATAAACCGACAATATTGATATCAATAAACAAATAAACGGTTATTCTACTATTAACTTCAAACGGAAAGGCCTGTTCTAAGGTTTTATCTCCTTATATATCATGGTTTAAACTCACCCTTAACCATGCAAAAGATACTACACTAAATACGTCGCGTAACACGTCTCAGTGGAATCTCTAGTTTTGAACAATACATTCAGAAAATCTATTTGGGAAAATATTAAATAAATACTTGTCACACAAGGGGTTGACACTTACAATCTTATACCGATTTGGTGTATAGAACCTTTCTTGCTGTCTGATAGTATCCAGAAGCTGAACTCTGAAGTTTCCTCAGAGGAATTCTGGCTGGAAATGATGATTCTGCTACCATTTGGTTCCTTTATAAAACAAATGATATTGGGGAGATTTATTGAAGATGAAGATTTCTCTGAATAAATAGCGATATCAAGTTGTTTTTATTTCAATGTCACTTCGATGTGTTATATGGCTATTTCGAGATTTTTTTCTCTTAAATTCTAATTCTATCCGCGTTGTTGTATCCCGTACCAATATTTTTGTATCGATGTTTTGCATCGATGTTTGTATCAATGTTTTGTGTTCATGTGTCGTAACAATGTTTCGTACCGATGGTTCGTACCAATGACGTTGAAAAGCCAAAACTTTTTTTTAATAAACATCAAAACAAAATTCTATCAAATAAGGGTACATCAATACCCTAACCCTGAACCCTTAAGGTTATGAGTTAATTTTATTGGTGCATCTGAAGCATATTAAAAAACAAAGCAGCTTTCAAATTTAAACCATACCCGAATTCCTATTAACAACGTAGATACAAGAAGTTTTCTTACAAGACTACCTTCTGTCTATGGATTGACGCCTAATACCATCGCCTATGAATTGCTCTCTATAAACTAAACTAATTGCTTTATTTAAATTTTAGTAATGGGGTTGTATTCCTAATTATCTCTCTAATTTTTGCTAGAGGATAAAGCGGTACTCGGACAAGGATTACGGTATACCCTGAGTACCCTAGGGTACATTTAAAGGACTTGCTGGTTATTTAACCAGGATTCGAAGGGGGGTATTTAGGGTGTCCCATCCATGAATTTCTGCGTTTCTAGGACTTGTAGAAAAATTGTAAAAAAAACATCGATTGGTAGAAATTGGAAATTATTTACTAAAGAGAGAGGAGAGGGGAGGGGGGATTTATTTAGTTCCTCAAGACGGAAGAAAACTTTTTTCCCATGCATGTAATAAATATGAAAACGATATTCTATCAAATAAGGGTACATCAATACCCTAACCCTGAACCCTTAAGGTTATGAGTTAATTTTATTGGGGCATCTGAAGCATATTAAAAAACAAAGCAGCTTTCAAATTTAAACCATACCCGAATTCCTATTAACAACGGAGATACAAGATGTTTTCTTACAAGACTACCTTCTGTCTATGGATTGACGCCTAATACCATCGCCTATGAATTGCTCTCTATAAACTAAACTAATTGCTTTATTTAAATTTTAGTAACGGGGTTGTATTCCTAATTATCTCTCTAATTTTTGCTAGAGGATAAAGCGGTACTCGGACAAGGATTATGGTATACCCTGAGTACCCTAGGGTACATTTAAAGGACTTGCTGGTTATTTAACCGGGATTCGAAGGGGGGTATTTAGGGTGTCCCATCCATGAATTTCTGCGTTTCTAGGACTTGTAGAAAAATTGTAAAAAAACATCGATTGGTAGAAATTGGAAATTATTTACTAAAGAGAGAGGAGAGGGGAGGGGGGATTTATTTAGTTCCTCAAGACGGAAGAAAACTTTTTTCCCATGCATGTAATAAATATGAAAACGATATTCTATCAAATAAGGGTACATCAATACCCTAACCCTGAACCCTTAAGGTTATGAGTTAATTTTATTGGGGCATCTGAAGCATATTAAAAAACAAAGCAGCTTTCAAATTTAAACCATACCCGAATTCCTATTAACAACGGAGATACAAGATGTTTTCTTACAAGACTACCTTCTGTCTATGGATTGACGCCTAATACCATCGCCTATGAATTGCTCTCTATAAACTAAACTAATTGCTTTATTTAAATTTTAGTAACGGGGTTGTATTCCTAATTATCTCTCTAATTTTTGCTAGAGGATAAAGCGGTACTCGGACAAGGATTATGGTATACCCTGTGTACCCTAGGGTACATTTAAAGGACTTGCTGTTTATTTAACCGGGATTCGAAGGGGGGTATTAAGGGTGACCCAACCATGTATTTCTGCGTTTATAGGACTTGTAGAAAAATATTAAAAAAACAAAACTTACTTACTTTTTTCGACGTTACCACGAAAATCACTTGATTAGGCCTGAAGCTTAAGTTGATAATAACGGTGACACTTCACACAAACACTAACTTCACTTGTCGCTGGTTAAGACTGGTTGGGAGAACATAACCGCGAAAATCACTTGATGAGACCTGAAGCTTAAGTTGATAAGAACGGTGACACTTCACACAAACACTAACTTCACTTGTCGCTGTTTAAGACTGGTTGGGAGAACATCCTGCTTGGTCCTTTATAAATTTCGAATAAGAGCTGTGGAGAGGGAAGTTAACCTGGGAGGAAGAGGGGGAGGGGTGGAGGGGGGGGGGATAGTCTGACACAAAACTAATGTTTCATAACTAATACACACCTGGGGAGTGTTGCAACGGATACTTGTGTTTCATCATTCATGCTGGGAGTGTAGTCTAGGGGGAGTTTCGAAACGTCAACTTGTGGTTTTCATGAGTCACGCAAACACCTGGGGAGCGTTGCAACGGATACTTGTGTTTCATCATTCAAGCTGGGAGTGTGGTCAAGGGGGAAGTTAGATACGTCAACTTGTGGTTTTCATGAGTCATACACACCTAGGGAACCTTGCAACGGATACTTGTGTTTCATCATTCAAGCTGGGAGTGTGGTCAAGGGGGAAGTTCGATACGTCAACTTGTGGTTTTCTTGAGTCATACACACACCGGAAGTGTGGTCAAGGGGGAAATTTGTTGCGTCAACTTGCGGTTTTCATGAGTCACGCACACCTGGGGAGTGTGGTCAAGGGGGAAATTCGATACGTCAACTTGTGGTTTTCACGAGTCATGCACACCGGGAGTGTGGTCAAGGGGGAAATACGATACGTCAACTTGCGGTTGTTTCAGAACGAAGATTTTCCCTCTACTATAGGGATGTTCACCAACGTTCCTATCGATGAGTCCATCGATATAATCAAGAGACTCACTGACAATGGAGTACCGAAGGATTTTCCAGATCTTGTGGAGCATTGCAATTCATACTTCTTATGGGACAATGTTTCTACTAGCAGACGGAAGGTGCCACCATGGGGTCCCCCCTATCACCCGTGATTGCCAACCTGTTCATGGAGGACTTCGAAAGAAGGGCTCTGGACTGCTGCTGAAAGAAACCCACCCTCTGGCTCAGATATGTGGACGATACATTTGTTGTCTGGCCACATGGAGAGCAGGAGCTTACCATCTTCCTACAATATCTCAACAGTCTACACCAGTCAATCAAATTCACCATGGAAATAGAATTCCGTTCCTGGACGTTATGATGATGAAGAAACCCAAAGGCAAGCTTGGACACGGAGTCTATCGAAAAGCGACTCACACTGATCGCTACGTTAATGCATTATTATCGCACCACCACCCATCTCAGAAGGCGAGCCTCATCTCTACCCTGGTTCACAGAAGAGCATACTCCATTTCGGACAGAGACTCACTCCCCTCGGAGAAATGACACCTGGTCACTACTCTTGGGAAGAATGGGTACCACAAAGACTTGGTCCTTAAAAGGACCATGAAGAAAGAAAGGCAACTCCTGGGTTTACCTCCGGATACAACTCCCGAGACGACGGAGAAACCTAAACTTGCAGCTTATGCCACAATTCCCTTTGTGGCCGGGACTACGGATAAAATTGCCAGGCTGTTGAAAAAATATGATGTGGTCACTCGTTTCAACTGCGCAAAAAAGATGGGTGACATACTACCTCGACCCAAGGATCGGATCCCATCCCTTGCCTACGACGGAGTGTACAAAATCGAGTGCAGCTGTGGATCGGCATACATAGGAAAAACAAAAAGAGCTGTGAAGTGCCGCCTACAAGAACACAAACGGGCAATGAAGAATAAGCAATTAAGCAACTCTCTCCGGTGGCAGAGCATGCCTATTCCGAACCTGGGCACACCATCAACTTGGAGGACGCCACGGTGATAGCCAGGGAATCTCGATACTTCCTGAGAATCATTTGGGAAACTATCGAGATAGCAAAACACCCAAAGAATTTCAACCGGGAAGATGGGTATCACCTCCACAACACATGGAAGAGACTTTTCCGTGTGGGTACTGATGACATGGCCTATCACCGACAACGGGGAAATATTGGCACCAACGGGAAGAATGACGCAACCAATCAAGAGTCAATCAATGAGTCAAGGCAGTCAATTACCGGCATCATGATTTTGACCTAAAGATGCCTGCTGGAACGCAGGCGAAACTGTTGTTATAAAAAACAACAACGTGGTGAAATACCTGAAAAAATGCAGCCTTCAACTTCTACGCACTGCGGAAGCCTTCGCACCAAGATATAGGAACTATGGCATGTCATGTCTTAAATATATGTAATATTACATTTTGGAACACCCAGCTAAATACATACTTATTAAAATGAGCATTTAAAAAATATTTATACAAAACATGCCTTGCCATACTAATACAAAATGAATATATTCACTTGTCACCAATACATATTAAATATGCACTGAATACAAAGTGTGCTGTGTGGGTATAAATGCATTTTATCGTTGATTTGTACATGCAGTCCCCGAGTTACGTAATAGATGTGTTCTGACACTAGCGGTGTAAGTTGAAATTTACGGAAGTCGAAAAAATAGGAGTCGGAAATTACTCCGTAACTGAGTCCGTGCTCTCAAAATTACGGTCCATTCAGAGAAATACAGCTCTTACTAACATTACAGCACATGCACTCCTTGAAAGTAGGCAACCATCCTTCCAAATCCGTAACATTCGTAATTCTCGTCTTTTTTGGGGTAAGGTTGCCACCTACATAAGTATGGATTTACGTAATTCAAGGCTTACGTAACTCGGGGACTGCCTGTAGTCTGGGATTATTTTTCCATCATTGAGTCATGCTTAGTGCTCACATGATTTTTTTGCATTTTAGGTTTTTGATATGTCATTAGAATCTGCTGCGATTCAAATTATGGGTCTACATGTCCCTGAACCAGTACAGAGATTAGCGCTGCAGAGTGATAATCTTGTGTATCGCCATGCAAAAATAAAAGATGCTATCACAAAGTATTCGGAGTTGATTCAAACATTAAAACTTGAAGGAGTAAGTAACCAATGGTAACTTTTTCATTAAATATTTGATAATAATTTGATTAGTATTTGTATATTACTGAATAATGGTGCTTAAGGTGCAGGAAATGATAGTAATTTCAGCAAATATAAAAAGGTCTTCAAATATTATTATTATTATTATAATTGATGGAAAAGCCATATTTATTATAATACCTATGTGAAATTAATAGTTTCATTGTCTTTGGCCATCTTCAGTGTTCATTGTTTGTGCCAAAGTTCTGTTCACAATTTAAAGTGGTCTATAACTACCCATGTATTTGCAGCACTTGTTTTGTCAAGGTGGTACATGAAGTCACTGTGCTATGACCCATCCTTCATATAATAAACCCTCCAGAGAAAAATAATATATTGCATTATCGAATAGAGCACAAAGTAAGTGCATTGTATAGCTTATCAGAATTATTCTTGTGTATGATCATGCTTTCCCATATTGTTGGCATTGTAGTCTGTGGTTTTTATCTTCATGTCATTTGTCCTTGACTGCAAGTTTGACGTCAGTTTCTGCCCTTATGTTCCTGGCACATTTGGTTTGGTGATTTACTGTACCTCTCATGTAATCTACAATGTACTGTGCCATTTTTTGTAATGTGGGTGGATTAGGATTAATTAGACATCTTAATGGTAATTGTTCATTATGAAATATAACTTGTCCACTTAAAATCCTTGCCTCACTCACTTTCTTGGGCCGTATCATCACATAGCAATGCATCCAAGGGTTCACTGTGATGCAACTCTCATTTGTGCTAGTAAATATGTAACTTCCATTTGGAAAACCCTTTTTTGAGGACAAAATTTAGAAATATTTTGGACTAGTCAGCAGTTGTTTCTCTAATCAAGCTTAGTATGAGTAATGGAGGGAAAGGGATGGAGGGTACCCTGTCGATTTCGGTAACAATAATGCCTGTTCGTTGTCTGTTCCGTAGGTTGTTGGTTCCCTGCCCCTTGTCCGAGAGACAACAGGCAGGCGTTGGTTGGTAGAATGTAAATTTGAGCACCTTGTATGTTTCATGTCTGTGAGAAGAGGGTAACTTGTCTGTTCTCTCCCTTCTGTGGGTAGGGGCTTACTCTGCTCCTTGCTTGTTGGACCACAGCCAGTGAAGAGTTTGGGACTGTGCACTAGGGGACGGAGAAATGCACTTATTTCGTCGATTTTCCGATGGGTGTTGTGGAAATTATGGGCACCCAGTCTAGAAACATTTGACAAATAGAATTTTTTCAATTTTCCAATTTTTCACCGCTCTGGATTTCGTTTGAAATTTCAGGCATTTTCAGGGAGGCAACCCGGTATACACATATCATTTTTACCCATATATTTGCTTTTGTGAAGACCTGCAGGTGACCATCAGGCTGCTGTGCCTGAAATAGTTAAGTAAATATGGCAACGAAGTGACATCATATCAGGAGTTATCGTTTCAGTTTCTTTTCGAAATTACCTTTTTTTTCTCACCTCCTGTATTTTTCTACACTGCCTGAAGTAGCCTCATTTGTCTCTCAATGCGTTCATTAATTAACTGCTTATCAATTGTGGGAATGGATGCTGACCTCTATATAAGGCCGATCTCTCCCATAGGGCACGTCACCCGCTTCCTCACCTCTAACGCCGGTGGGTTGAGGAAGGCATGCCTATCTTTCATTTGGTGGTGCACAAACGAGTAATGAAGTCATCCCATATGGTATTTAGAGAATATAGAATGTCGATAATTTTGCTTATGATCTATATTGGTCGATATTCCAAATTTTGGTCCAAATTGGTCTATATTTTGGGGCAGGGTCTATATTTTGGCCAAAGGTAAGCTACAATTTACGCTGAAGCAGCTGGCACAGCACTGCAAAGTTTGAATATGTACGCCGCGGCCAGTCACTCCTACTTTTTTCGTCTACTTTGTCTGGCTCCATGCTCCTGCAGTGTGGCTGTGGTGCTCGGCACTTGTCTCTGCCCAGCAGCGTGCTTGCCTGGCTGCATCTTCCCCCCTCCCTTGACACCTTACCTCACCTTTACACCCACCGCGGCCGGCTCGCCCACCTCAACAGGCATCGACAGGATTGTTGTTTCTTTGCATTGGCGGACAAGCCGCGCAACGCACGTATATTCAATTTTATATGTAATATATTAATAAAATTGTTCATTTTTGCAACTACCTCGTTTCTCTCAATTTTTGCGAGTACAATAACCTTTAACACACAAACCAGACAAAGTTTTTAAGGGTAAAATGCATAATTTTGCATAATAATGCAATGCATTGCCTTGATTTTAATGCATATTATGAGTATGTTTTGGTCTATATTTTCACGGACTTAGGTCTATAAAGTCCATATATATTTTTGCCCTCAGCCTACGGGATGCCTGCAGTAATACCTTAAGTCACCTTTTTTTGTAGGCACCTGTAAACCACTAAACTCCTTCAGAGCACCAGCTATAGTACATTTAACTTTAAATCGCATTTTGGGCATTTCTAAGCCAAAGAAATCAATCCATCCAAATTCTAAGCAATACTTGATGTGACTACTGGCTACTGCTGATGCAGACTGAGGCCAGCAACAGCCACCAAACTCCCACTGGCGGTGTCGGGCATTTTCAGATGTGGAAGGCTTATTGTATATGTCTCAAGTTACGAACGAGTTCCGGACCACAAGCTCCTAGGAAGGCTCAATTTGTTCGCAGGTCAAACAAATTGAAACAAATTTATCTAATTAAAAATATTGAGGTGATCTTGCGTGGTATTTTCCTTAACCATCTATGAATTGTAGCTACTTTCAAGAGCACACGGGCATAGAGAAGACTGTACGTGATTGTTGGAAGTATTAACGGACACTGCGAAGCAGCTGAGGCACAAAGAATCCATTCGCGCCGCAGATACATTTGTATTTCTGATAGGATTGTGATTTTTTAAACATATTTATATGCCTACCAAAATCACTATCAATATCAGTTGAGTATACTTACTACAGTAAAACCCCGCTTTTACGCCCCCGGAATTTACGTTTTCCCGTGATTTACAACATTTTCTCCCGGTCCCTAAAATGTTTGCATCATTATAATGTATTTCCATCCCGCTATTTACACTTTCAAAACCCGCCATTTACGACATTTGAAGGCAAGAAAGATGGCGGCTGGCGCACTTCAACTGGCGACCCTTCGAGCGTGATTAATGTTAAATATGGATAAAATACATGCTTAAACATGATGAATGAATGCTTATTTATTTGGTTTCCTTTAAAAACACAATTATTCGTTTGATGGTAGCGCATTACTCCTTGATAGCATTGCTGAAAAGTATTTATTCCGGATATTGTAATGCTGACGATCGGGATTCTCAAATTGGTACTAAGCCATACCAGCGAATAGATTTCTCTTCCCTGGCCGTACTAGCTGTTTAAACAGTACATTTAAATTGTAGTGGATGCCATAAATGTATTTAATTAGATGTTATTAGGCCAACTACCGCTGTCATTGTGGCGATAAGTTAAAACGTATGTTAACTCTTGTTCTCATACTTCGCCGCGATCTTTTTCTTTTTTCTCGTAACTCCCGCACTAATGCCATTCATCTCGTGTTTTTTTTTAGGTTTTTAGTTACTTCACCTTCAGTTTTATTTAATGTGCAATTACTTACGGCAATAGTGAGGAAACGTATTTTAAAATGGCAAACAAGCGTGCGAGATAATCGTTATCATTTGAAGAAAAAATCAACATTTTGCAAAGAGAATTGGCTCTAATACAGACACTCGCGTGTCCCTGACCGAAGCACTTGATATACCAGGTTCAACGTGGAACACAACTGTAAAAACCCGTAAATGTATCGAGAAAAGTGCTAATGGACTGCGGCCGTATTGGAAAAAGACGTATATACATTAAATACTCCAAGTATGATGAACTTGAAGGAATATTGAAGACATTGTTTCAATCTTCCACCGAAATAATAAATTTTTAATGTGGACGAGACAGGTCTTTTTTTAAATAATGCCACACATGACCCTATAGACTTCGAAGGGGATCCTTGTCATGGGGCCAAGCTCAGCAAAGGTCGCCTTACTGTTTTATTAGGAGCTAATCCAGATGGCAGTGTGAGACTGAAGCCTTTTGTTTTTGAAAAGTCCAAAAATCCACAGTGCTTTAAAAACATTAAGAAAGACCTTGGCTACAACTTATGCAGCCAACACAAAGGCATGGATGACATAGACTATTGTTGAAGAAAAAATGTATGCCCTTGATGCAAAGATAAATATATGTAGGTAGACACCACCTCAAATCAAGTTAAGTTAAAATATGAGAATACTTTTATTTTTTGTTGACTTTTGTTTATTCATTTATTTATGTCTATTTGGTGACCCATCAAATATTAAACATCACCTGTTAATTTAAATGAAATTATTTAACATTAGGCTATGATTTTGCTTCTATTTCCTACAAATTACGATTTCCCTCGATTTACATTTTCCCGCGATTTACACTTTTTTCATTCATCCCCGTCAAAAGTGTAAAAGAGAGGTTTTACTGTATTTACTTACCTATTTCAGTCACAGTAGCCAGATGGCCACCTGCAGGGCTTCACTAAAGCAAAAAAAGGAGTAAAAAGGTTTGGTGTTGTGCGGTTTGCCTACCCAAACCGCCTAAAATTTCAAACGAAATCTGGAGAGATGGAAAATTGGAATATTGAAAAAATTCTTTTCGTCTAATGTAACTAGACTAGGGGCCCGTAATTTCCACCACACCCATCGGTGATCAAAAGAAAAAAGTGCATTTCACTGTCCCCTACTGTGCACTGCCAGTTTGCTGTCACTGCCTGTTCGAACACTGTCGGTAAACTGGTAGGAACCTATGTGCTGCCTGTTCGCTGTTGCTAATTTGTAATCAGACAGTTCTTTCCTGGTTATATTCTGTTGCCTCTTTGTAAGCTGTTGGTGTATATTCTGTTTGCAGCCTGTTCTCGAGGCATTATATATGGTTCCCTGCCCTCTCAAAATAAAAAATGATAACTTACAATGAAATACTATACTATGAAAGTACTGTTACGAGCTGGCATGCTTTATTATATCCTACCTTGCATCTACTTAATGGCTTTGTATCTATCTCGCAAGGTCATCTATCCTAGGGGTCAAGGCACATATTCTCGCACCCAAAATCAAATATCTGCGATCAAGAAAGTCTTTGTGGCCACTTCCAAGGGTTAATGTAACGTCAAGAACTTATTTTTTTACCCCTTTCATGATGCATTTTTTTGAGAAAATTGTTCCAAAAAGGATCATTTAAAAAAAATGTATTTTTAAATTAGTTATACCTAGGTTAGAATGATGGGAAAACAATATTTGTAAGTATTGAGCTTTTTTTACTAATAATTTCAATTTCAATCTTTATTTTTATCAACAATGTAAGGTGAGAGAGATTCATTTCTACTTCGGCTTGAACAAGTATGTAAGCCAAAATATCTATATTTTTATTGAAAATTCTATAACCCTATCATATATCCAAATCAATGAATACTAATTTTTATTATTTACAGATTTTTTTGTTGTAAGTCCTAAATCATGGTGAGAGATAGCATTACATTGCAATCTGGGCCACAGCATTACATTGCAATCTGGGTAAAAATATCTGCTTTCCCTTCGAATGATTTTCCCATGCGCATCTCTATTTCTAGTACATAGAAAGCACTTACGTGTGGGGCTTGCCTTCTTATTAGTGGCTAAGATCAGCTCAGGAAAGTGCCTTTCTGAGGGGCAGAGAGGGTGAGGTATTGCGGGTGGCCTACCCACTAGGATCCAACAATTGGTGCTGGAACTCCTCAATAATTTATTTCGATGAGGTCAAGTCTATAACTCAAATGTGACTTCCCTCCACCTGATTTTTGATAGAGCACAAAGGAATTCCTCACAAAAAACTCTATTAGGTGCATAAATAATACATCTGTAACAACACTATAACCCTTATCAAATAGGGGCTTCACAAGGGACATAACCACTTATGATGACATTGGCATGCTATGAAAATCTTGGTCCAATTTAGTTGCTTTGTGTGTGTAAATTATAGTGGACCACAATAACCACTTTTTGATTTTCATAATAAATAAGGCGATGCCAAATCTTGCCCTCTTCGAGCGAATATATTGCCTCCAACCCTATTGTCCCTTATAAAGGAGAAGACTTTCATCCGCAGTCATATCTCGACCTAGGGTGTAAAACTCACTGAACTTGATGTTCTACTTTTGGTAGATTTTCTAAATTTTATTAGTTTTGGATCTGTACGTATTTCTGCTATGTATTCCTCATTGTTGCTGATATATAAATATTGCCAAATTTTTGCAAATCTGCGATATGCATTCACTTCCCCAAAAGATGACGTGCACAGAATCCACCATGTGGTCCAATAATACTCTCGGTCAGGCTTTTTCACAATGCCCTGCAGCATTATTAGCACCAAGATCACACATATTTTGGGAGCACTCACTTCACGCCATTGTTCTGTGCAACCTGAGGGTTTTTCACGAAGACACTGATTTGCATACGATTTGTCTCATCAGTAATAAGTCCTATCATTTCATTGCTGAAGAACAGTTCAAAAAACTGGAGTACACCACGATCTTCTTGAACTTCAAAATTGAGTGATGAAGCACTTTCAAAATTAAAACTTGCAGGTGCAGGAGGGGGAGTTTCACTACCTTTCATTTCCCTCCATTGGTTGTCTTCAATAGGCTCATCTTCGCACACAGCATCTGATATGCTGTGTTTGGAGAAGCTCAATTCAGATCCAGAAGTTTCTAAATTTCTTTTTTCCACCTCAACATCCTTTCACTATCACTTTGCATTGCAGAATGAATAAAGCAAAACAGTAAAAAAAATACTAAGGTGACCAAAAATTGCTCTCGATCTCTAATCACATAAAAGCAGATTTCAGTGATACGATGATGGAGAAGGGATACTAAACGTGAATGCTCAGAAGGAGAGCGAAGAACTAACGTATGCCCCTGTTGAAAATTTAGGATAAATTGAAATGAGATTATGTCGACACCCTTTGATAGAGGTAAAAGAATTTCAGGGGTACATTGGGAATATCCATGGAGATATTGACGTTAGCTTGTATATGGTACCTACCTATCCGAAGAGGATAAGAAAAGTTGGTGAGATTTAGAGAGAAGTGAGGGGTACCAAGAAAGATGGAAATCAGGGGGAATAATAACAAAGGCAGAGTCTTCCTGCTAAAAGTCTTGCTAAATGTACATCTGCATGAGGGACAATTGATCTTTTCCATGTGTGAGTATTCTTTGCATTCAAAGATTACCGCAAAACAAGCAGATGAGGTCAAAAAGCAAGGAGGATGAAAACATTCTTTTCCGCAGAAGACCTTTCCCATTCATAAGGGTCCACTGCTCCACTTGAGTGAAGAAATTATGGCTCTATTATGACAGGCATCAAGCAGGGTCGGGAAGGGACTGCATGACCAACTATTGTCCTGGGGCTTTCCGGATGGACACTGCACTCTTGCCATCACCCCTTTTCTATTGTCCCTTTTATCTCGGGTGACCCTTTTATCTCGGAAGGAATAGGGCTGCAATGTTATGCATGAGCGTGGAAGAGGAAACCTGAACAAAATGTAGTGAAAGCCAGCAAAGCAAAGGAAGAAAGCAAGCCACTGCCACTTTCCTGAACAATTTTTGAATTATCAGTGACGGTGTAATCGAGAGATTTCTTCCAATTTCACCCCAGAAATGGCATCTAAGAGTCAGTTCACTGTTGTATGTTCGTTTCCTGTTGTGTGAAACAGACAATCAGCTGGCTCCTGCCTGTTCACTGTTGTCTGTTTGTTCCCTGTTGTGTGAAACAGACAACTAACCAACCCCTGCCTGTTAAGAGTCTGGTCACTATCGTCACCAAAATGCTTGTTGTCTGCCAGTTAAGGAACAAGCAGCAAACAGTACAAACTGTTGGAAGGCTGTTTCCAAGTTGTTTCCATTTGTGTGTAGCATGAGATTGTTCGTAGGCTGTTCATATTCTGTTCACTAAATCTCCAACTGGCACTCAACAGGCTTCAAACTGACAGCGAACATATACAGTTGTTACTGAAATCGACAGGGTAAGGGAGTGCTTGCAGGCTGAGAAACCATGGTATAACATATCGATTGGATAATCAAACATCAGATAATCAGTGCCTTACTTTGTATGCTCATTTTTTAACTTTAAGATATTTTTATTGTTCAACAAGTCATATATCACATATGTTTATTCATGTAGCACCAGGAAAATTATTGATAGAAGTACATAATAGTAATACTGTATTCTCAGTTTTCATTTGTAATTCTTTTGATTTGAATAGAAGATGGAATTATTGAAGGGCCATGTTCATAAAGTGGAGAATGTTTTAAAGAGAGGACTAACACAGTTTTCATGGTATTCTCTGGGAACTGAATACTTTGAAAGTGAATGTCAACATGCTATCACAGGATTGACTGTGGTCAACAGCATGGTGAAGCAGTTGGAGAATAAACTGAAAGATTACTTGGCATCATTAGATTGCTATAATGTGTTCAAACCAGATGATGATGCTGGGGATTTTGTTGTGGCTGAGGTAAGTTGTGTTACATTCTTTTCTGAGTTTGTCAAACATATTTGCCTCCCAAAGCCTAGTGAATCATGATATTTGTAGTGTTATAATTTCAAATCAACCGTAGGGTAACTTTTTTTGATTACTTTGATAAGATTATCCGTAATAGAAAAAATAAATCTTTTTGTATTTTTTCAGATTCTTGATTTGATGATTTAGCGCTCATTAATTTTTCTTAGAGTTGCTTGTCAGAATTGTTTGTGAAGCCAATTTGAGTGTTTGAGTTCAAAAGAGTTGGATTGTTTTTTATTTGTCTCATTATAATATTTTCATTGCAAAGGTATATTTGAGGGCTTTAGCACTTGTTGTTTTTTATTCAAAATCTTCCAACCCTTTTCATAAATGGTGAACTAATTATGTGTGTCTGAGAGAGAGCTGCTTGCCTTTCTTTGCTAAAAATGGCTTACTAACTCTTTCTTGTATTTAGGTATGTGTTACATTATGCCTTCTTTGTGAATGCATGCCATGATTGCTTTGTAAATTATGTGTATGTGCACTCCCACAGTTCAACAAGAAAGTGTGACATTCATTTAATTCCTAATAATAGCACTCTAAAAAAAATGGACTGAAGTACAGGCTTACTACCACCTATAATAAACTTTCCAATAATCTAAAGGAAATTTGAAATGTAGAAAGATTCATGAAGGAATTGCGTAAATATATTATTAAAAAAAACTATTTTTACTCTATCTGGGTTTGAAATTCCTAGATAACTATCTGTAAACCATGGCTTGACGTGTTCTATGATTTGAAAAAAATTCACGGAACAAATAAAATTTAAGATTAAGATGATAGTAACCATCTGATCTGATTTATCTGTGGTGACTCACCATGATATCAATAATATGGTATCATGATGTAAATATGTATTGATATTAATCTTATACTGAATACCCTTAAGAAAAAATACTGGTGAAATCCATCAGTTACTGGTGAAATCCATCAGTTACTGGTGAAATTTGACCAGTAACTGGTGAGATCGATCAGTTTTTGGTCAATTTTCACCAGTAACTGGTAAAGTCCATCAGTTATTGGTCAGTTTTTGCAAACTACTCAATCGCATTCCCTAATAACTGGTGAACCCCATCAGTTACTGGTGAAATGTGACCAGTAACTAGTGAACACTCTTTAGTGACTGGTAAAATCCATCAGTTATTGGCCAGTTTTTCCAAATTACACAGAAACATTTCCTAGAAACTGGCGAAACCCATCAGTTACTAGTAAACATTTTAGTGACTGGTATATTTGTTTAAAACGCGATTCATGAACTTTGGAAGCGATTAAACTCTTTATTATGGAACTTTTTTTTGGGTCCCATATATTATCCAGACGATTTTGGGACTTATAATATTTTCAACGAAGGCGCCAAAAAACTAAGTCCGAAAATCATCTGGGAAAGGAACCCAAAAAAATGTTCCACAATCAAGAGTTTAATCGCTTCCAAAGTTCATGAATTGCGTTTTAAACAACATTTTTGGAGATGCTTCGACGTTCGTCATTCAATTCAACTTGTAATATTTTCAACGAAAGCGCCAAAAACTAAGTCCGAAAATCATCTGGGAAAGGAAACCAAAAAAATGTTCCACAATCAAGAGTTTAATCGCTTCCAAAGTTCATGAATCGCGTTTTAAACAACATTTTTGGAGATGCTTCGACGTTCGTCATTCAATTCAACTTGTAATATTTTCAACCTAATAATACTTGGAGCCAAGGCTCCAAGTATCCACGCTACTTTTCCGCTGTGAGCATGCGCATTTACCTTTAATAGAGTATAGTACGCGTATAATACCGTAACATATTGCATTGTAATCAGGTATGCTTCGAACGATACTTTAAAGCACGTAATCCGGCAAAACCTCAATGACGAATCAAGAATTTTAAGCGATTCAAAACCTATGCTGCAACCCTGGACAAGAACTTGGGGTTTTGAAAAATGCGGGTTTCAACTAACAATTGGCGCGTTGGCGCTGCGTTCGCTACGTCAAAAATATGAAGATCGATGTTTAGCTAGCGTGTGTAACCACAACGCGTAAGGGGGAATTAAATATTTCCTAAGTATTTTGGTTATATATTCCCTGGTGCAACTGTTGGTAAAGGTGAGCTTTCGTCCCGCCAGCGTTTTCGCGAATTTCACCCGCTTTTAACAGAGATATCGGAACCAAATTCACCTCACTTATTATGCGGTTGGATGTGCAACTCAAGTTTTATGGAAGACACCACATGTTTGGACACCCCCAATCCAAACTGAAGCAAGGTAAGTTTGTTGTTGTTGTTCATTATTATCTACTATCTTTATTTCATTAATATTGGTTTAAGAAACCCCTTATTTTGATACCCCTTGTACCTTGACTTGGTTGGTACCCCCCTCTTAAAAAAGTTCACTTCTTATTTGATATTAGCGAAGCATATTCTGTCCTATTATTTTAATTAATTTTACCGGTGTATTTTCACGTTGCTTAGTGTGTAGTGTATTCATATTGATATCAGAGGACAAAGCTTGTAACATATTTGTGCATCTGTTAGTCATATCTTACGACTCCATTTGTTAATTTCACTCTTGTGTATTTAAGATCCTAGTCTAGTAATGAGGCTTTTGAAAATATCACCCTCCAAGATTATTTTTCTTGGAAAAGAAGTTATTCATGAGTAAGAAAATTAAACGGCTAGGAGTAGTGATTTTGGAGGAAGAAGAATATAATACGGAATTTTGTTATAAGGTCGTAGTTAAACAAGTTCTTAACGATAATCGTTGGTTTATATTTAGAATATTATTATTGCCTGTGGGGAAGAATATGCTACGCTAAGAGTAATGTTTCAAGATATCACTGTCGATTTGTTCTATTTTCACCTGTCTACACTTCCAACACTGTTCTATGAAAGTTGCCGTCGTAAAACTCGTGATCTCATTGGGCTCATGCATTGGTGTCGTGGGTCAAAGGTTTTCATCTAGGTGTTAATTCTGTATGTGTTTTCGGAGTGGGAATTAGTCATTAGCTTTTTTTTCTTGTGAGAGTATTTAAGGGTAGAGTACAGTGGTAACTGTGTTAGTGGAATAGGTTAAAACTTAGTGACTGCAATGAATGACAATTTTTAATTTTCTTTGAATATGTGGTTGAATCGTGTATTATGTGCTTAATTTGTTTCATTGTGTCCCTCGTTTAAAACTTTGCGTCACTTATCCAATTTTATTAATCTCAGCTACAATTTTTGGTCAATTTAAGGTGACTTGTTAAAACTTTTATTTCTAGCTGTGATCCGATGAGCACATCCTGCTTTAACTGTGGCAGATGAAGACATGGAGGTGGGATTGAGGCTGGAAATATTATTATTGAGAGGGAGGATGAGTGCAGCTGAAGCCAGAGTGCGAAAATGAAGGAAGAGGAAGGGATTAGAAGAGGAAACATCCGTTGGGGTAGGTGATACATGATTTAAACCATCTATAGCCAAGACTCTCTTGGTCATATCCTAGATCAATGGAGGATTAGTAAATATTCAGTTAGTTCTTTCTTCAAACTGTGGATATTATTATAATTATTTGTTTTAAGTAGAGACATTCATGCCTTTCTTTGCTTATTTACCATTTGATGGATGTAAACATTTTCAGTAACTTTGAACACCCATATTCCTGACAAGGGGACTTGAAAAGATTTCTCTGGTGGTGTCTTAGGTAAATTAAGAGCTTGACATTCATTATTGATGATATAGCTGCTGATATTGAATTTGAAAATTCGTGTCAAAATGTTAATGCTACCTTAATTACTGTAGACCATGAATATGCTAGTATCAGCCATAAAAACTCTACTTGGTGGAAAATATAATAAGATCCGGGAATATATATAATAGAATAACCTGGCACTGATTGTGTTTTGATCGTATTCTTAAATTTGTTTCCCAGTGATATCATGACTCATGTAAGCTGTTTCTTTCAGTTTTAGCAACTGATGAGGATGAAGCGTCATTGAGAATGGGAATACAGAAGAAATGCAACAGTGCTTCAAGTGGCATGAAAGAGCTTATATGACACCTAGGATTTTGTAACCATTTGTAATTTCAATAAATTGTATTTTTCATAATTTTGTACTTTATTTCAGAAACACTCTTTCATACCTATTGCAAGTACATCAAGTACTGGCTCCAGTCATATGGTTAGTTTCAGCCATATGACTGTGCCATCATTACTATAACCTTATTTCCCATTTTTCGGTGCACTTAGTTCCATAGTCCTTAATATCTTTTTAACATCAATTTTATATCAGTCAGACATCATCACCAAATGCCATTTTTATATCATTGTATAGTCAGGAAAGATATATCTTTTTAACGTCAATTTTATATCGGTCCAACATCATCAGGAAATGTCATTTTTATATCAATGTATAGTATTAGTATGTAGTATGTCAGATATATATCAATTTGACGTCGGTAACATGTCACTTTTGTTATAGTCGGGAAAGATATCCTTTTTATGTCAGATTTTGTTGTCATTTCTAAGAATACGCCCATCAGTTACAGGTCAGCTTGCTTGCTGGCTATTGACAAGAATATATTCAAATCTCCTCATTTAAAAGCCACCTGTTGTATAACTTACCACCATTGCAATGGTTTTCATAGCTCTCATAATTTTAATAACAGATGTTAACAACTGGATCCCACAATATTTGAAACTGTAAATAATAAAATAATTTTGTTTCTGGAAGAAGTAAGTAAACAAAATACGAAGGGTTAGACAAATAATGCAGTATTACTATGTAGGCATAACTAACTAACTAGTATGTATAATAACTGGTTTTTAAAAAAGTTGTTAGATTCTTTCAGCAGGTACTGTTTAACTTTTACCAGTGTCTGGTGATATTTAAACCAGTGACTGGTGAATTTTCTCACCAGTAACTGGTGAAATATCTCACCAGTAACTGGTGAATATTCTCACCAGTAACTGGTGAACTTTTCACCAGTAACTGGTGAATTTTCTCACCAGTAACTGGTGAATTTTCTCACCAGTTACTGGTAAAAGTGTTTCAAATAACTGATCAACTATTCATCAGTTATTTACCAGTTAATTCACCAGTTATTGATCAGTTTTTGGGTGAAATTTTTCTTAAGGGTAGCAACAAGTGTGGTTCCATATTATTTCACCTGTATCCAAACATTCTGGGCCTTTTGCATTTTATCTCACAGTGATTATATTTGGGAATGCTTTTTCCAGACTGAGGTTAATGAATTTCTGAGACACAGACTAGTTTTTTTACATTTTGTTCTATTCACTTGCGTTATTTTTATTAAATCATTTAACTACAACATTGGAAAAAATGTTATTTGACAGTTTCTCAAGTCTAAAAAAGTGAGTTCTAACACCCTTGTAGCATTTTGAAATGGGTGATGCTGGAGAGAATTCCAGATTAGTGCAGAGGAGGAAGAAAAAAATAACAAATTTGATGATACCCTGTATTGAGTGCATAGTGGGGAAGACCGGCAAGGGCCCACTGCAGATTATTCTGGCGTACTTACAGCCTAGGATTTGAAAATGTGAGAAAGACTTTTTGGAAATTTTCTGTGGCTGTAAATAAATGATAGCTGCTGGCAAAATAATGCCAAACTCCCAAAAATAACATACTTATAGAAAAATATAATGGGCACGAGTTGGGACGAAGTAACATAGGCAACAGTGTTGCTGTCACGGCATCGTGGATGCCACGCATTGCCAACATGCTCAACAAACACTTGGCTGGGAAAGCAGAAAGGTGAAAACACTCAATAATCCTGAGAGCCTTCATACACAGAAGAGGTCAAGTGGGGGGATATTTTCAATTTGAAACTCAAGAAAGATGCATCTTTTGCTAATCAGATTCCAAAGTTGGGCATTTGAATTTGTACTGGTGTGGTTGCAGATACCACAGGAGAGAATAATGACGAGTTGGGACGAAGTAACATAGGCAACAGTGTTGCTGTCACGGCATCGTGGATGCCATGCATTGCCAACATGCTCAACAAACACTTGGCTGGGAAAGCAGAAAGGTGAAAACACTCAATAATCCTGAGAGCCTTCATACACAGAAGAGGTCAAGTGGGGGGATATTTTCAATTTGAAACTCAAGAAAGATGCATCTTTTGCTAATCAGATTCCAAAGTTGGGCATTTGAATTTGTACTGGTGTGGTTGCATATACCACAGGAGAGAATAATGACGAGTTGGGACGAAGTAACATAGGCAACAGTGTTGCTGTCACGGCATCGTGGATGCCACGCATTGCCAACATGCTCAACAAACACTTGGCTGGGAAAGCAGAAAGGTGAAAACACTCAATAATCCTGAGAGCCTTCATACACAGAAGAGGTCAAGTGGGGGGATATTTTCAATTTGAAACTCAAGAAAGATGCATCTTTTGCTAATCAGATTCCAAAGTTGGGCATTTGAATTTGTACTGGTGTGGTTGCAGATACCACAGGAGAGAATAATGACGAGTTGGGACGAAGTAACATAGGCAACAGTGTTGCTGTCACGGCATCGTGGATGCCATGCATTGCCAACATGCTCAACAAACACTTGGCTGGGAAAGCAGAAAGGTGAAAACACTCAATAATCCTGAGAGCCTTCATACACAGAAGAGGTCAAGTGGGGGGATATTTTCAATTTGAAACTCAAGAAAGATGCATCTTTTGCTAATCAGATTCCAAAGTTGGGCATTTGAATTTGTACTGGTGTGGTTGCAGATACCACAGGAGAGAATAATGACGAGTTGGGACGAAGTAACATAGGCAACAGTGTTGCTGTCACGGCATCGTGGATGCCACGCATTGCCAACATGCTCAACAAACACTTGGCTGGGAAAGCAGAAAGGTGAAAACACTCAATAATCCTGAGAGCCTTCATACACAGAAGAGGTCAAGTGGGGGGATATTTTCAATTTGAAACTCAAGAAAGATGCATCTTTTGCTAATCAGATTCCAAAGTTGGGCATTTGAATTTGTACTGGTGTGGTTGCAGATACCACAGGAGAGAATAATGACGAGTTGGGACGAAGTAACATAGGCAACAGTGTTGCTGTCACGGCATCGTGGATGCCATGCATTGCCAACATGCTCAACAAACACTTGGCTGGGAAAGCAGAAAGGTGAAAACACTCAATAATCCTGAGAGCCTTCATACACAGAAGAGGTCAAGTGGGGGGATATTTTCAATTTGAAACTCAAGAAAGATGCATCTTTTGCTAATCAGATTCCAAAGTTGGGCATTTGAATTTGTACTGGTGTGGTTGCAGATACCACAGGAGAGAATAATGACGAGTTGGGACGAAGTAACATAGGCAACAGTGTTGCTGTCACGGCATCGTGGATGCCACGCATTGCCAACATGCTCAACAAACACTTGGCTGGGAAAGCAGAAAGGTGAAAACACTCAATAATCCTGAGAGCCTTCATACACAGAAGAGGTCAAGTGGGGGGATATTTTCAATTTGAAACTCAAGAAAGATGCATCTTTTGCTAATCAGATTCCAAAGTTGGGCATTTGAATTTGTACTGGTGTGGTTGCAGATACCACAGGAGAGAATAATGACGAGTTGGGACGAAGTAACATAGGCAACAGTGTTGCTGTCACGGCATCGTGGATGCCATGCATTGCCAACATGCTCAACAAACACTTGGCTGGGAAAGCAGAAAGGTGAAAACACTCAATAATCCTGAGAGCCTTCATACACAGAAGAGGTCAAGTGGGGGGATATTTTCAATTTGAAACTCAAGAAAGATGCATCTTTTGCTAATCAGATTCCAAAGTTGGGCATTTGAATTTGTACTGGTGTGGTTGCAGATACCACAGGAGAGAATAATGACGAGTTGGGACGAAGTAACATAGGCAACAGTGTTGCTGTCACGGCATCGTGGATGCCACGCATTGCCAACATGCTCAACAAACACTTGGCTGGGAAAGCAGAAAGGTGAAAACACTCAATAATCCTGAGAGCCTTCATACACAGAAGAGGTCAAGTGGGGGGATATTTTCAATTTGAAACTCAAGAAAGATGCATCTTTTGCTAATCAGATTCCAAAGTTGGGCATTTGAATTTGTACTGGTGTGGTTGCATATACCACAGGAGAGAATAATGACGAGTTGGGATGAAGTAACATAGGCAACAGTGTTGCTGTCACGGCATCGTGGATGCCACGCATTGCCAACATGCTCAACAAACACTTGGCTGGGAAAGCAGAAAGGTGAAAACACTCAATAATCCTGAGAGCCTTCATACACAGAAGAGGTCAAGTGGGGGGATATTTTCAATTTGAAACTCAAGAAAGATGCATCTTTTGCTAATCAGATTCCAAAGTTGGGCATTTGAATTTGTACTGGTGTGGTTGCATATACCACAGGAGAGAATAATGACGAGTTGGGACGAAGTAACATAGGCAACAGTGTTGCTGTCACGGCATCGTGGATGCCACGCATTGCCAACATGCTCAACAAACACTTGGCTGGGAAAGCAGAAAGGTGAAAACACTCAATAATCCTGAGAGCCTTCATACACAGAAGAGGTCAAGTGGGGGGATATTTTCAATTTGAAACTCAAGAAAGATGCATCTTTTGCTAATCAGATTCCAAAGTTGGGCATTTGAATTTGTACTGGTGTGGTTGCAGATACCACAGGAGAGAATAATGACGAGTTGGGACGAAGTAACATAGGCAACAGTGTTGCTGTCACGGCATCGTGGATGCCATGCATTGCCAACATGCTCAACAAACACTTGGCTGGGAAAGCAGAAAGGTGAAAACACTCAATAATCCTGAGAGCCTTCATACACAGAAGAGGTCAAGTGGGGGGATATTTTCAATTTGAAACTCAAGAAAGATGCATCTTTTGCTAATCAGATTCCAAAGTTGGGCATTTGAATTTGTACTGGTGTGGTTGCAGATACCACAGGAGAGAATAATGACGAGTTGGGACGAAGTAACATAGGCAACAGTGTTGCTGTCACGGCATCGTGGATGCCATGCATTGCCAACATGCTCAACAAACACTTGGCTGGGAAAGCAGAAAGGTGAAAACACTCAATAATCCTGAGAGCCTTCATACACAGAAGAGGTCAAGTGGGGGGATATTTTCAATTTGAAACTCAAGAAAGATGCATCTTGTGCTAATCAGATTCCAAAGTTGGGCATTTGAATTTGTACTGGTGTGGTTGCAGATACCACAGGAGAGAATAATGACGAGTTGGGACGAAGTAACATAGGCAACAGTGTTGCTGTCACGGCATCGTGGATGCCACGCATTGCCAACATGCTCAACAAACACTTGGCTGGGAAAGCAGAAAGGTGAAAACACTCAATAATCCTGAGAGCCTTCATACACAGAAGAGGTCAAGTGGGGGGATATTTTCAATTTGAAACTCAAGAAAGATGCATCTTTTGCTAATCAGATTCCAAAGTTGGGCATTTGAATTTATACTGGTGTGGTTGCATATACCACAGGAGAGAATAATGACGAGTTGGGACGAAGTAACATAGGCAACAGTGTTGCTGTCACGGCATCGTGGATGCCACGCATTGCCAACATGCTCAACAAACACTTGGCTGGGAAAGCAGAAAGGTGAAAACACTCAATAATCCTGAGAGCCTTCATACACAGAAGAGGTCAAGTGGGGGGATATTTTCAATTTGAAACTCAAGAAAGATGCATCTTTTGCTAATCAGATTCCAAAGTTGGGCATTTGAATTTGTACTGGTGTGGTTGCAGATACCACAGGAGAGAATAATGACGAGTTGGGACGAAGTAACATAGGCAACAGTGTTGCTGTCACGGCATCGTGGATGCCATGCATTGCCAACATGCTCAACAAACACTTGGCTGGGAAAGCAGAAAGGTGAAAACACTCAATAATCCTGAGAGCCTTCATACACAGAAGAGGTCAAGTGGGGGGATATTTTCAATTTGAAACTCAAGAAAGATGCATCTTTTGCTAATCAGATTCCAAAGTTGGGCATTTGAATTTGTACTGGTGTGGTTGCAGATACCACAGGAGAGAATAATGACGAATTGGGACGAAGTAACATAGGCAACAGTGTTGCTGTCACAGCATCGTGGATGCCACGCATTGCCAACATGCTCAACAAACACTTGGCTGGGAAAGCAGAAAGGTGAAAACACTCAATAATCCTGAGAGCCTTCATACACAGAAGAGGTCAAGTGGGGGGATATTTTCAATTTGAAACTCAAGAAAGATGCATCTTTTGCTAATCAGATTCCAAAGTTGGGCATTTGAATTTGTACTGGTGTGGTTGCAGATACCACAGGAGAGAATAATGACGAGTTGGGACGAAGTAACATAGGCAACAGTGTTGCTGTCACGGCATCGTGGATGCCATGCATTGCCAACATGCTCAACAAACACTTGGCTGGGAAAGCAGAAAGGTGAAAACACTCAATAATCCTGAGAGCCTTCATACACAGAAGAGGTCAAGTGGGGGGATATTTTCAATTTGAAACTCAAGAAAGATGCATCTTTTGCTAATCAGATTCCAAAGTTGGGCATTTGAATTTGTACTGGTGTGGTTGCAGATACCACAGGAGAGAATAATGACGAGTTGGGACGAAGTAACATAGGCAACAGTGTTGCTGTCACGGCATCGTGGATGCCACGCATTGCCAACATGCTCAACAAACACTTGGCTGGGAAAGCAGAAAGGTGAAAACACTCAATAATCCTGAGAGCCTTCATACACAGAAGAGGTCAAGTGGGGGGATATTTTCAATTTGAAACTCAAGAAAGATGCATCTTTTGCTAATCAGATTCCAAAGTTGGGCATTTGAATTTGTACTGGTGTGGTTGCATATACCACAGGAGAGAATAATGACGAGTTGGGACGATGTAACATAGGCAACAGTGTTGCTGTCACGGCATCGTGGATGCCACGCATTGCCAACATGCTCAACAAACACTTGGCTGGGAAAGCAGAAAGGTGAAAACACTCAATAATCCTGAGAGCCTTCATACACAGAAGAGGTCAAGTGGGGGGATATTTTCAATTTGAAACTCAAGAAAGATGCATCTTTTGCTAATCAGATTCCAAAGTTGGGCATTTGAATTTGTACTGGTGTGGTTGCATATACCACAGGAGAAAATAATGATAAATTCGTTTTAAGTTAATTCTTTTGTCTTTTTCTGGGATAACTTATAGAAAGATGCTTCGAGATTGTCCAATAATAAATATCTACCACATCTATGCATCACTGCTCTTGAAAAGCATGTGAAAGAAAAATTATCCTTAGAAATGTTATTGTCAAATTTAATCTATGTACACACCACACTAAATAGCACCACTCTGTAGGTAAAACTATCCTAAAAATATCAATTAAAGCACCACGGGGTAGTTCCTGAAACCCAGGGAAACATTTCAGCATAATCTGACTGTGCATTGAGGTTATAATTGGGCAATCCATTCTAGCATATATGCTGAAGTCGTTCTAGTTCATAGATGAAGATTAGGATTATATCAGAATCACAAACACTTCTGTAGTGGCGTTAAACCTGAAATTAAGAGTAAAATTAAAATACAGCTTGGGAAATAAGTGTAACAAGAACAGCTACAAAAATCACAGTTAATATGAGCTTTCGTCACCCCAGCTGAAATGTGTTTTTCACCCACTTTCAACTGACACATCACCACCAAATTCACGTCACCTATCATACAATCTTACTATAATCTTGCAATATTAGTATACCAATACACCAATTATTATAGGAATGGCAACATTTCAATGCACCACTTGCTCTGCTGGAGAAAAATTAACCTGGGAATGCAGATGCTCCCATGCATGCCATGTTGTGTTGCTCCCATGGTAGAATATTGGATCACCAGAAGTTGCTTTGTGATGGTTTCAGAATACGGATTGGTGCCAAATAAGCCACCAGTAGCTTTCTGCTAGCTCTTTCTCCCGAGCTTCCAAGATAGAAAATACCGATGAGAGATAGGAGCTTATTGAAATATCTTTTTGCCCAGAAGCTCTGGAGCTTTGAGTTATAGAATAGATCCCCACATGACTACTCAAAAATCTTGTCAGACATTTGAAAATATGTTTACCTAGTGACAATTGATCATTTAAATGGGGATCCTGTTTGTCAAGTCTACTGCTCAAGTATAGTTACCATCCACTTTTATATTTTCAGGAATTCTTCAAAAAGTTGGCTCTCTCATGTGACAAAAAAATGAAGAGGATGGTGCAAATATATGAGGCACTAGGCTCTACATTAATTATTATTGAATTAATTGTTCTTCGTCAGTCTACAGGACATTGTCCTCTTCTAATACATCATTATAAAGCATGGGAAACTGAGGTGTTCAAGGCTTTGTCATATTTTACAATAAAAAACCTAGAAGCATTTAATTTCATGCTTAAAAGCAAGAAAACATTATTTCAAATTGAAGTAAATGTTTTCCTTCCAAAAGTGAGACTAGATCCTTCACCTCAGCTAATTTACAATTATATTGTAACAAGAGTGGAAAACTTCTTGGAAAAGTAAGCTGCCTGTTTTTAATTGCATCATTTTTATATTTTTCTTGATCAATGATCCCTGAAACTTTACTCCCTCAAATTTTAATTTCTTTATTTTTTATCAAATTAGAAATTTGTTTAAACTTACAGTGAATACCCTATATTTCCACTAGTCGAGGCTTGATATCATTTAACTTTCATATGAAAATACTAATTAAAATTGTTATTCAATATATTTCTATTTAGGGCCTAGAGTCTTTGGGTCAAATAATTTTTTTTCTATAGTTCAACTGTGTACTTCATGTTTATATAAAGTGTGTGAGGGCCTAGCTTTGAGTTACCTCAAAAGTATTCTTCTCTCGCATACTCTTGTATTGTTGTTTGTCCTTCCACTGCCCCTATTAATTACTACATATGAATAGTATATTTTCAACTTATTCAATATTGCAATTAAACAAAATGTAGTTATATGGCTTAGGTTTTTCTTTATGAATTAAATTTGTTTCTAGCTTAAAACTGTTCCGTCGGTGGATGAAAGGGACATGCTTGATGTGCCCACCTCAAAAACTACCAGATGGAAGGGAACATGTGATATCATTTTATGAGGATATCATTCGAATTCAATTAGTAAATGATGCCCTCGTGCAGATTCAAGATTCTGCTTTCAAGTTATCTCGTCTAGTGGAGACTCAGCTTCATAGGTAAATTTTTTTTTGTTGATGAATATTGGATGTGATGTTAATGTAATTTACTAATATAGAAGAGAGTAAGTATTATAGTATGCATGATTATCTTTCCTCTACTGTCAAATTTGAATCTCTTATGAAAATTGTAACTATCAATATTAGAAGTTTAAGAAATAGAATTCTGGATCTTCAACTATTTTTAAAAAATTTCAAAATTATGATGTTATTGCCGTAACTTTATTACTTAATGAAACAAATATGGCTGTGGTGAGAAGTTTTTCAAAATGTAAAATATAAGAATTCAAATTTACAGTGTAACAGTTTTTATTGTACAGTAGACCCCCACTTTACGATGGTAATCCATTCCATAAGACCGATCGTTATGTGAATTCCATCATAAAGTGAACCTGCATTTTACCAGATGAGGGATTGGTTTTACTACATCATCGCCAGTGTATTCTGTGGTACACAATACAGTATAGGTACGGAATATGCTGGAATTATATTATTTAAAATGTTATTTATCCAATATTTAAAGTTTAATAAGGTGTTGTAAATTGTCAACACATCGAATATCATTGCATGAATATGCAAGATGCCCCTCGCCTCCGTACTCGCCATCTAACAGTGAGCCAATCGCACCAACTTAATATTTTACTGCATTTTCAAGCAATGGGAAGAAAACGTGGAATGGAAATCATTCAACTCTCCTTATACCTTTGCTTACTACTCGGCACCGGCAAACAGGCATCTTTCTTTTGGTCTAATGCCATCATCTCTACATCGCAATTACCTCAACAATACCTGTAGAAATGCACCCGTAGAAAGTGATGTTGCGAGCTTACTTAAGTTATGTACACAAAATTAGGCATTGAGTTATGACAGAAATAGGCTAAGTATGAGTGAGAATTTGCGTACAGCCATATATAGACGATAGATGGCTCAGTCGGAAACCTTTCCACGAATAATAATTTACATGCACATCAGTGTCTCTTCTGGGCTGGGAGAGTTATTGGGGGTTTGTTGTTTATTTTAGGGGCCCACAACCGTCTTAGAGGGCATAGAGAAAGTGAACGCAAAACCCATAGATCGCACCCATAGAACCCATAGAACCAAAACGCACCATAGATCGAGAAAGTGAATGCAAAACATGCAAAAAGAACACTGAAGACATAAAGTACTAACTCGAGCACCCTCATCGTGTTATTTCACTATCTCCTGCTTGATTTTATTTGTTATTTTCTGCTTAAGCTGCACTTCATGGGGCATGGTCACTACATAAACTTCCTAAAATAAACCATCTGCTTTTGGCAAGTTTTGTAATCGAATTGTTAGTGCGGTTGGAGAATAACACTGTGAGAACTACGCCCTTCGTCCACAATACCACTTCGCATGGAAGACTGATTCAGTCAACCCCGTTTGTAACAAAGTTGTGGGGGCAGAACATTTACTTCGTAAAAACTGAACTTCGTTAAATATGGGCTAGTTTTCCAAGCCCTATTTTGATCTCGCTGCTGTAATTCTGTGGTATTCGATAACTGGTATACAGTATTTTTTCCTTCCCTTTGTGAGGGGCGAGAGAGTGAAAGGGTAGTTCCATATTAATGCAATGAATAATGTCAACCCAATGAAATTACCTCAGACGAGCAAATTAGGTGGTGCACTGGAGTCGGAGCGGCTGCGGCAAAGTGTATCAGGCTCAAGGATCGGCTACCGCACCATCCACGGCGTCAAGGTCACTGAGTCATCAACTAAGGGTGAGGGGAAACGGATGGAAATGCACGCAGCGAAATATTTTTTAAATGACACAGGAAGAACAAGTTTTGCATCTACTCGAAGAGGCTTTTAATTATAGTTATAAACGATAAATTGCAAAACACTTAGCACTACACTTAAGTTCCGTAGGTAATGTCAAAAAAATGGATTTACACAAAAAATTCTGTCATTCTCGTTTGCTTTGCTAAAACACTGTTGGCGAGGATTAATTCTTGAATTTGGCCCAGGGGCTGCACATTTAACCCATGCCCTTCACAATAACGGCGCACGATGTCCAAAGCTTCTATAGAATTGGGGATAGAGTCTTCTTCAATGTTCTCACTGTCACTCAGATGGCTGCTGTCCTTATCTTCCACCGTAGCATTGGTTTCACTGACACATTCTAAAATTGACTCTTCATTATGAAGCTTGCAGGTCAAAACCTCATCCATCATCAATAGTGACAAAGTCCTCGAAACTACCTTCTTTCTCTGGAATTTGACCCCAAAACTTGACGTTTTTGACGCAGCATATCGTTGTCAAATTTGATGTGCCACTCGGAAAACAATTCCTTTGTCATCCACACCTTTTTGTTGATCCTATACATGATGGGCATTTGGCGAACAACTTAAAAGCACCAGGGCTTCTCATATTTTCCTATCACATGAAGTCGCCTTTTATCACTTCCATTTAGGTTAGTGCAGCACAATATCGTGATTCTGACCTTACTGTGTTTACCTCCATGGCAGGATTGATTGATTGATTTATTCACCATAAAAGGACAAGATTACACTTGTATGGGTTTCGTCAAGGACTCACGCCTAACGTGCATTGTCTTGTTTGGAGTCAATTGGTAGAAGAGGACTGTTTCATCCACACTGTAGACATCACAAGTGGCATACTTCTGAATAAGGCTTTTATTTTGATTAAGCCAATGTCGGCAGGTCACATGGCCTACTGAGTTACACTCCCCACTAATGGAATGGTAAGCGATGTTGTATCATTTTTTAAAGTGATCCAACCACCCATTACCATGGTGAAAGTCCTTGCCTAAAGCAATCACGAACCTGCGTGCTTGTGCTTTCAAAAGTACGCCACTAACTGGAACATTTCATGCATGGATGTCACCGAACCATTTAAATGCAGCATCCTCTACTTCACTATGCTTCGATCCACGGATTTTTTTACCATCACTTCTAAAAGCAGTGCTTTCATTAGCCTTTTCAATCTTCTGTAGAATTTTCAATATTGTCGATAAAGTACTCAAAGATATATCGCTCTTTCTTGCCACATAGGTCTTAGACATTTTGTCGTCGATGTCCTTGAATAGATCCAACTTTGAATTCAAGCTTAAAATTTTTCTTCCATCATTTTTCGTTCTCCATCATAACCGATACAAAGACAAACGCAATTTTAATTGACACCAACATGAGCTTTGCAGTCTTGCTTGACGTGATGGCTGATGACCAAAGCAGACCAAATACTGAAGGCAGCACCACAGGAACGCGGGAAGATCTAAAGTGAGAAAGTGGAGGCGACGTAGAGTGGTCGAGGAAGTCGAAGCAGCGAGAGTTGTCCGATGGCAGGGCAAAACAGAAAGTCAGAGGGGTGGAAAACCCTAACGCTTGCACCTTTCGCAGCCAATTGTTTTCCCCTTATTGTACCCCACACCCTCGCCTCATATAAGAATGTCACATGGCTATAAATCACCAGAATTACCCTTCTTTTCCTTCCTTTTGCCTTTCCCTCCAGTCTTGTTTCTTCGCAGGACCTTTATGTTTTTCTCTAGCCATGGGCGTTGTCCTTTCTAAGCTAGCAACCTTTTCCCCTGCCTGTCACTCAACCCCTCTGCTTGTCATCGGACAACCCTAACTCAGCCGTAATCATGGAGCAGCAAAGGCTTTCATGGTGTGCATTCATGGGAGCCAGAGTAAGGGGCAGGCAGGCGGGCGTATTTATGGACGAAAATTATCAGATGTACTCCTTCGTTTGAGTTTAGCTTGCAGATAATACTGAAAATATGTAAACAACAACTGGGGGTTACTACGGAAAGAAATAGGTTACCCATTGCGCAAAAAAACTTTGTTAAAAATGAAGTGCCAACAAATGAACATTTGTAAAAAGTTGGATTTTTGGCATGTAAATATGGCAGTTTTTGATGGCAAATGGCCATCACTTCGTTAAAAGCGGAACTTCGCTATTACCGGGTATGATATAAGCGGGCTTGAGTGTATTCATGGAACAGTTGAGTGCATCAGCGCACAGCAACATCAGTGCAACGCAGATATTCTTGGTATCATGGTGTGAAGTCATAAGGGGAGTGAATTTCGATGCAAATTTAGAGAAGCCATTACAGTTTGTCACTATCATTCACCGCGAAATGTTGCGATATAATTTAGCTCGTTACATTGATGTGATTTATTATCTCGCTCCAGCTGTGTCCATTAAGGAATCATATCACTTCGTTGGTAGGTAATGCGCTCTTGCAATAAGTTACTCTTCGGCAGAAGTTCTCATATTATTACAATTTGGTAATCAAATGATGTCTCTATAATAGCTACTGAAAGCCTTAATATGTGAGAAATACACAGTGAAAAAATCATTCGCCTGGACTGGGATTTGAACGCAGACACCTCGATGTCGCACCGAGTGTTCTAACTGTGAATTTCATGGAGGCTTTAAGGAGCGAGTTGTCTTCACAGGTACCGTGCACTTGGAGCAAACTCAAGGGGTCTGGGTTGGAATCCCAGTCCAGGTAAATGATTTTTTTCACTGTGAATTCAAGATACATAGGCATAGTAAAGCTCGCGCTACAAAGGCGTAGAACATAACATTTCATTCTTTATGAGTATTTATGAGGAAAGTTTTGTAGATCAAAGACAAAAGGTATAAGAACAGTGAATGACATTGTATTACAGTCAATATATAAGGGATGAGTGATCGAGCAGATCTTTTTTTCTTCTCCTTTTTTATATTTGGCTTAAAACTATAACCGTCCTCTTATGCCCGCACCATCATCACTCGGTAATTGATAATGATCAAGCAGATCAAGTAGCAAATTGGGTTTCTCGACAGTATCCTGAGACACGTTTGCAAAAATCGATTGTTACCTGTGGTGAAGAGGAATATACTAAATCAGATGATAGTTATTTTATCAACAAATGATTTATCATCTGAATCCATTTCAACTGAAACATCAATAGATAGTGAACTAAAAATCCAAGATTTACAAATATCAACAATTACAAGTGATTAACTCATCTTGCATATTTGAACACCTGAATCATATACAGTGAAACCTCTACCTAACGAACTCCCGATAAACGAAGAACTCCGATGAACGAACAAATGCTATTGGTCCCGCCAAATTCCTATTTAAATGCATTGGTAAATACCTCTAATGAACGAACTCCTGCTCTACGAAAACTCCCGATAAACGAAATGAAAGATTAGCCCTGTATTATAATATTTACCTCTTCATAACGTATTTAAAAGAAAAAGGCTAATTTTGAATATGTTTCGAAGTTTTAGCCGTTTTTGCTGATTTGAAAGTGACTAGGACCAATCAGAGACTCCGTACAAACAAGCCAATCAGAAAGGTCGTTGTTGTTAATTCAGTCAATTGCATTTCCGGTATTTTGCGTCAGTGTTAGCGGCGTGGTTAGTGCTTTGGTCGGCGTTATTGAGTTTTACTGCAGTTCATCATCGTGAGTTTATAATTTCAATCTTTTCGAGTGAAAACTGGTTGCTCTCGAGTGTTGCTGCGGTTCAATTGCGTGAGATTGGGATGCAGAATTGGGACTATCCAAGTGTTAAAAATATTTTTGGTTGGTAATGAAAAGAATGGAACTTAAAGGTTGGCAGCGCAAGTCACGCGAAGTGAATTTAATTTCTTTTTTTTGTGAACTGGATTGTAATTTGAATTTGTGACAGAAGTGTTGTACCAAAATGACCTCATCACGTGAATAAAACATCGTTAAAGTTAACCGGACGTTCCTTTTCTTTCGCTAAAACTACGGACCTCAACACCAAGAACATACCAATCAGCTGGTAGAATACTTAAATGAATAATTACAATCTTTGCGATTGAAGACTGGTTTTGCCTTAAGTGGCAATTATTATGTCTGGTAATTTATCTACTTATTTGCAAGGTAAGTTCGTAATTTATTCTCCACGCTTTTGCAAAAATTGTTATCCATGTTTGATTTATAAAATGTCAAAATGTTGACTATCATATCGCGGGCTTGAAAATTTCTTTAGCATACTTGAAACACATCCAATGCAAAGAAATCCCGTTCAGTGGTCATTTACGTTGCGCGCATTCCTAAATATTTTTATTGCTGCAGTAACATTATTTTTTTTTAATTCGAACGTTTCAAATGTGATTATTGTTTTTTTTCGCTCGCCGCCATCTTGAAAATAATTCTCGAAAAAAAGTAGCAGGCGGAACGAAAACCAAAATATATCGTGCTGTATTTACGGAGCAGTTCTCAAAAACCTTGAATGAACCGCGGATGTGACCGTGTTAAGTTAGAGTTCTTGAAAGTGGCGGCATAAGAAACTACTATCATTAATTCTAGCGTGTTTGTGATGCATTGGGCGGGAAGATAAAGCCAGTTTACGATTGGCGTCAACGCGTACTTCACCCTCGAGCTGAATACACAGGTTCCAACCCACTACTACAATTATCACAGCAATTACGAGTTGATAATACTCGTACTCGTCCATGTTCTCGCTCTTTTGTAGATAGTAAACAAATCAACACATGTTGGCGATCGGCTGCATGTAAACATCTGCATCCAAGCAAAGATGAATGAAGGCGACCAATGGTTACCGACGCACATTCTAGTTGACGGCGATCGTAACAGGATGGCGTCAACGCGAAAACAATTCATGGTTAAAGTTTGACGTTCATGCCAACTATAAATCGGCCTTTAGAAATCGCAGTAAATGGTATATTTAGCAGGACTTGCTGAAATACCCGCTCGTTGCTATTCCACGGTTTTTTATTAGGCAAGGGAGCAGTAAGGATAAAAGTATGCTATCCTCTGTGGAAATTTTACCTTTAATTGAGTTCTTCATACCTTTTTTCCTGAAATTCAAGGTACAAGAAGTAGATTATTTACATTGCCCCTGGAGTGATGCAACGTGAAAAGCACCTCCGACAAACGAACTCCCGATAAACGAACTGGAAAATTATCGGTCCCTTGAATTTCGTTTAGTAGAGGTTTCACTGTATATTGTAACCATATGGGTGCCAAGAATATGGTCCCTTCACTGGCCAGGCTAGCGCATCAGGGGAACGGGCCGTGATATAGGTTCTCACCTGAAAATCCACACGCAGGAGTATGGATATAGGTCTAGGAATAACTGTTTCTGTTCTTATAACAAAATAAACTTATTGCATTCAAAAAATTAAATCCTTCAAACATTCAAGGTACTGAATACCCTGTTACTCTCGGAATCACCAACCCTACACAGATAACCAGCATAAGACATTTACAAAAAAGAAACCGAACCATAAGGAAATGCATAACGAACACCATCCGTGTTCATTCCCACAATAACCACCAACCCTACACAGATAACCAGCATGAGACATTTACAAAAAAGAAACCAAACCATAAGGAAATGCATAACGAACACCATCCGTATTCATGCCCACGAGAACCACCAAAGAAAAGGAAAGTTAATAAATTCACTCCCACCCCGCACATAAATGGTTCATTTAAATAAGCGGTGGGTATTGCTGACCTCCTTTGGAATTAGTTTTTACCAGGGAAAAGGGCGGTAGAGGGGACTTTGGCCTCACACATTCTGCTGCAGGAACGAAGTTCACTGACACGATGGAAATTTTAAAGGGGTGTGGTTGACATTCTTCCAACTGGAGAAGAGCGGGGTAATTCTCCGTGACTGGAAACACTGCTCCCTTTTGCATGGGCAGCGTGCTCCCGGTCCTCCTTTCTTTTAACCCCCTTTATATGCTCTTGGTTCGTTTTCCTTTCATCGTCTCACCTTTACTCCAAGCTGGTGGAGTTACAATATTTATAGTTAGAATTAGACAAAGATAATATTTCCTTGTTATGGTCTAAGGCATTTAGCTTTATATATCATATAAACTCGTGTAAGAGGCGCACCTTTTTACCCAGAAATCGCAGCCGAAAATAAGGGTGTGCCTCTTACACGAATTTTTTATCTGCCTGCCTTAAGCCTCGGTCATGATATGAGCAGTGGGGGGCAGAGCAGTATCGCAGCAGGGCGGTAGTGGCCACGAAACGAGCGGTGATTCGACCTAAGATTAGTTCAGATTCAGAAATGGCAGTACATACTGTCATTAGACAAAACGTTTTCGGCCGACATTTTGCCACAGAATGAGTAGGACGGCAGAGCGGCACAAGAAAAATTTAATGTCTGGGGTTTGCGGCGAGTGGCACCTATGCCACTCACGTCTATCATGGCTGGGTTCGAGCATTTTCCATGTCAAACATTAGGAACATAAAACTCAACGTTGCCACTCTGTCGCTCGCCTACCTCCGCCCGCTGCTCGTATCGTGGCCAAGGCGGCCGAGGCCTTACTCTCAAGTCCCTGGAAAGCTGAGTTACCTTGGTGCTCAGCGGGAGTCATCAAAGGGGAGGGGATCGCTTGCTCGCTTGTTTGTTTACAGGGGATGCAGCCGCCTAAAAACTTGTTGTATGACAAGGCGAGGGTGTGGGGTGCAATTGGGAGACATTGATTGGGCACGGGGCAAGTGCAAGCACCGGAATTTTCCATCCCCCTAACTTTCTAATTTTCTGCCAACTGACAACTTTGAGGGACTTAACTGTATCCACCTGCCCTAAGCACAACTGAGAGAATTCTGTGAATATTAACATCTGTGCATACGCCACCATTAGTCAGTGTTGTTCCCAAATGAACAAGGGCAAAAAGTTGCGCTCTTTCACGGCAGCTGAAAAACTTAAAGTCATCAAAGACGCTGAGGAAGTAGGAAACCACGCTGCCGCATGAAAGCATGATGTGCCTGAATCATGCATTAGAAGATGGAGGAAGGATAAGGTTGCGCAATTCCATACCAATAGGGACAGAAGGTCTTTTCTGGGAAAATCTGCGAGCTGTGACAGGACATGCGTGCACATGCCGTCGTACTGCGATGCCCGTCTCACTAATAAGTCAGCCGTTTTTATGTAAATCATGCAATTTTTTTGTTTTAACATTCATTGAAGATTTTTGTTGGACCATATTGAAAAAATACCTAAATGCTTTAAATTCCATAGACAGTTATGATTTCTTTCAAAGTTTGATTTTTTCAGGTTTTGATGTCGTATCTACGCCTTATCGTTCATTTATGTGCGGCTGACCCTTGGATATTTTACATTTAACGTGTTCGCATTCCCGTTCTGCATCATTTATAGCAAAATATAATTTGTAAAAATTAACCATATTTTTAAAGGCGACTCACAGCGACTACGGCTTGTGCATTAGGAAAACGGTGGGGGAATTTGGATTTAAAAATTAGAGCTTGGTGCGACTGTCCACACTTACCAACTAAACACGAATTGTAGCGAGGTCGGATTTGTCCAGTCGGATTTTTTCTCGTCACCCCATCCTATTCAAGAACTCCTTTACAACTAACTGGAGGTCAATTGCTCGTAAGGGAATTCTTCTTTGAAGAAGGCTTCTTTGGTGGATAGAATCATTTGTCCCCGAGATTTCTTCGGGGGCTTTTTTTCAGTTTGTCATAGACCGTTGATTTTGGTACTTCAAACTCCTTGCAAGCAGCCCAAAGTGTCATGCTTCCACATTTTACAGCCTCAATAGACTTCAATTTGCGTCTCATCTTGCCCATGTGAGCGCTGGCCTCCAATGACCCTCTTGTATTTTCTCGCCATTTCGCCCACAGAGCTACATGAAATTGAAAAATGTGTTCTAGTAAATAGAATATTCATAGGATTTAAACGAAAATTTTCATATGCAATGAGAAATAATGCAGCTTTAGAAGAAAATTAATCTCATAACATTGAAAAGCAATTACCAAAGAGCACACAGTAGTTTTTTTTTCGGCGATATGAAATTTCTTACGCCACAATTCTTACGCCGCAAACTGATAGGATTGATTATGATGAGAAGCAACAGATACACTGTTTTAAAACGGAATATGCAACATTGTATCTTTCTTTGTCTTGAAGACATGATTAAAGTGTATATCAAAATGAACTTTGCAAGAAAATACAATGTAAGCACCTGCCGGTGCTATCTTCCGAATTTTCCCCGAATGTCCGAACTCGCCCCAACTTATGGTATTCCCCTGTTTCTATGTTTGTTCACAAAGAAAGTAAAGCATCGCCTGTGTCACTAACTGTTGCTTTAAAGCTCTTTTAATTAAAATCAATTAACTAAAGTTCTGGCTGTCATTTATGTGGAAATAAGCCGTGTTATGAGTTAAAATCCCAGTTTCACCATTATGTGCTGTACATCAAAACATGAAAGGAACGAGCAAAAGTACACCAAGTTACTTAAGACAACCCTTAACAATATTTTAAACACCCTAAATTCATGAAATTTTCTGATTTTGCAAAGAAAGTACTGAAAATATGATTGTCAAGATCATATGATGCAGACAACTGCTACTGTCTTTGCTTTGTTGGTCAGCTTTCCCCTACCGGCATTGGTAATCTGGCTTCATTTACAAAATGGAAAATGACTAATTAATTGCGTACTTAGTTGTCCGCAGTTTTGTTGGTCTTGGAACATATATACAGTGGATACTGGGATACCACTTTATAGAGCATTGATTGCTTTAAAATTTATTGCTTGTTTTATTTTTTTTAAATTTTTGAATCTTTATTATTTTAATTGTTAGTGGCTTTTCATTTGGAATTTCAATAAAAACTAATTTTTTTATCAACAGATGGGTGAAATATGAAAAGCTGTGGTCATTTGATAAGAATTACATATGTGACCAATTTGCAAAGAAGAAGCCGACAGTGCATGAATATGAAATTAAATTTAAGTATTTTTCAGATATGTCCAATCAAGTTAATCAGTTTGAAACCAAGGATAATATTGGATGTGTACAGTATGTATCAGAAATTGTATATAGTTCATTGTATGAATTGAAATGGTATATTTTGTTTCTGTCAATTATCTTTTTTTTAAGGCTAAATTTTGAGCCAGTCGTAAAGGCAATTGAGCAGCACTGTACTCAGTGGAAATTTTGTTTGGCTGCTCGATTAATTAATGCCAACAAGGAGAGAGAATCTCAGTTTAAATATGGCATGAAGGTATGTACCTGGACAAACAAGAAACTATGTTTTTTTAACATATGATATCCCAAGTAAACCTTATGTTGCAGGATTATTCTGTGGTTTAATTATGCCCAATGTACCGTATTTGTACAAATCTAAGATGATGTTTTTTTCCATTGCGGGCTTCTGAAGAAAAGTGGATATTACAATCGGAAGCAAAATCCTTGACTTCAATTGGAATGCATAATCTAGATACAGTAGAAGTCCGTTATTACGAGTCCTGGTAAAATTAAAAAAAGTACTTGCTATAAGGCACACTCATTATAGTCGTCGCCTAATTTAATGTCTCAATCATCATTAGTTCTTGTGATATGCCTACCTTAGAAATAACCGTAGGGGCAATTATAAATGAAATACCTATTTCATTATCGCGTCGCATTGCGCAGAAAATAACGCTGTGAGTTAAAAAAGTAAATTAATTCATCACCAAGAGTTTTGTGGATTAGTCAACAATGCATTCCATGCCCTGCAAGTATCTTTAATCAATGGGTGACGTCCTCATGGGTCTTCAGCCGGGTTAAATTCTCTATCTCCTATGACATTTTGACAAACGTCGCGTTCATCATCTTCAGAGCCATTATGTGTCACAACTCAAGGTCTGAGAATCCTTCCCTCCTTAGAGAATTAATTCGATCCTTGAGAGAAAAGTAGAGCTGTTTCTGAAGAAACCCTTGACTCTGTTTGTATAGTCCAGCCGCATTGAAATGGTCCTTCTCGGTGAACAGTGGGTGGAGTCACGATTACCTATCCCACCTCCTGGCCTTACCTCGCCTTCTTTACTCTCTCATTCACACACTGGAGGAGAGGCAAAGAGTGTTACCAGTTTTCCTCACACCAGCCGAGGGAACCTCCCGGCCTCACGGAAGTGGGCTAAACCAAGAGAGAACCGAAACGACAAGAGTCTGCAACTACGATGAAGTGACGCTGGTAGGGGAGGCACGGTAGGGGAAGGACCCATTTCAACGCGGCAGGACTTCTAGACACGTTATTCCGTTTGTAGCCTGTCCTACTACTACTGTCGGCACAGAAAGAATGCGACTCTGAGTTTGAGACTTATTATCTATAAAATGACTGGGCTGATTTTTAGGACACTGACATCAGAATTTAAAGTGGAGTTATTAAAAGTAATTAAAAAAATCATTATTAGAAGTTTGTTTCTTGGGAGATTAGGAAAAAAATAGCCCATTTTGTGACCCGGAAAAATCAATGTCCAACTTTTTGGGATTACTACACTATTAATTTGAAGCATATCAAACTCAAACAAGATATTGCTCAAACATTTGTTAGTGCTTTTGTCGAATTTCAAGAGTTGTAACTTCATTTGATTGAATGTTGTATCCATTTTTGCGGAACAAATTTATCTCTGTTCTCGTGGCACGTAGAAAGATTTCCGAAACACCACTGGTGCTGTGGCTAGAACTTATTTCATTGCGCGTTTACTTGATATCAACCACATGGGAGAAAAAAATAGTAAATAGCCTAAAATCTATCATTTCGCGGAAATGTTCCTCGGCTATGAGAAGTGATACGAAAATGAACTTTAATATATGTTCTTGCTGCATCCTTTATCTTTCAATTGGATACTTATCAAATACTTAAGTTTAATACAAGTAGTGTAAGGCAAAGGGTATGTCCAGCGCTTTTTTCCACAGGCTTTCGCACTGAGCGATGGCGCTTTTGGCAGTCCAGCGAACGGCTACGTGTCCTTGGGCTACCTCTCGCTCTCCCCTCCACCACCCCGGGTCTCTCTCTTCCCCCACCGTCACCTTGGCGCTCATCTGAGGGTTGGAGAGAAGCGATATTTTTTTCTCGAGTCAACATCACATTTCATCCAAAGTATCACATTTCACTCATCGCTTTCCCACGCACTAACTTCGCAGGTGGCTTCCACTAGTGGGGAGTGGGGGGGCATCCTTTCGGGAGCCTCAGCAGCCAACTTCCATGGTTCCAACATCGGGTGCAACACAGGATGGCTGTTATTTAGGACGATTTGAATGGTATCAACACACGTCATGCGTGAACCATGTCGCACTTCTTCATTGGCGGTTTTCTGCAATGGTAGCACCAAGGCCAACCTGGGTCTCCGATTCAGGTCTTCTTTGTCTTTGCTCTCTCCCCCACCCCTTCCGACACTAGATACTTTTTTCTGGTTCGCTTTGGGAGGACAGTGGTAAATCATTCTGTGATTAGCAGAGGCTGACAGTTTCTTCCCTTCTCTGCTCGTATTTTGGCTTGGGTGATTCCTTGACACCACCCAGGATCAACCGGGGGTCCCATCCTGCTGCTTGGAGGCTCGCTGACTCAAAAAGCATTGACAGATAATTCCCACGCGTGCCCCTCTCACACCTCCCTAGGCCGCCCTTTCGCTTAGTATGAGAGAACATCATCGCTAATTTTTGGACAAGAAGAAATTCATGAGCACGGGACACATTCTACGAGAATGAAATGGGATTCATTCGAGAAGATCGCTCCTTCACCTTACGTAAACAATGAATGTTGCCATTATCAATTTGCAATGTTCATTATTTACTTGCATCATAATTTTTATGGAGGATTCGGAAGTTCGGCAAAAACCGAAAGCCAATACTGGGTTAATACCGGCGGTGCTCGAACAAATCGAGGGGAGCCATTATTTCAGTGAAATCAAATTGTAACCTTACCCCAGTGGTAGCGGTGAGATAGATTTTGCACTTCCTCGTGATTTTATCCACAATTGGAAATTTTGTTGCGTAGTGCCCGAGAGAGCTATAAAATGCACTGTCACATCAAATGGACAAGTAATGTACCTAGAGCATCGGCGCATGCGAAGAGAGAATCAGATTAGATTAGATTAAAAGGAAGGTGGAGTTCGTCCAAGGAGGAGCTAAGGCACTTAGACCTAATGGTCCATTGTGCCAACCACCATGTTTGTATTCACCCTTAGAGTCCAGTCGCCCTGCTAAAGGATAACATGTCCTCTATGGGGATACCCCTGACTTCATCTAGTTGCAAAGATAGTGAGCCCAGATGCCTGACTCTAGTCCTCATCAAAGCGGGACACTTGCAGAGTATGTGCAATGTTGTTTCGTCCTCTTCCTCGCACCATCTACATTTTGCCGAGTCTGTGATTCTCAGGAGATGGAGGTGCCTCATAACCTGATAGTGTTCGGTGAGCAGTCCCACTATCGTGCGAAGTTGTCTCCTGTCCAGTGATAGAAGCTTTCTTGCCATCCCCGGTCTGGGTCCTTCTATCAGGAGCTTGGCTTGCCTAAGCCCCTGTACATTCTGCCAGATCTTAGAGTGTTGAGCTAGGCTCCACTCTTTGATCTTTAAAATCCCTGAAGAGGGTGCGATTGGAATGAAAGGCTCTGGTCCAATTGGGTTGCTATTCGAGCCCTCCCTTGCTAGTTCATCCGCTATCTCATTTCCGGTTATGCCTGTGTGACCAGGGACCCAGAAAAGTTCTACCTTGCTCTGTCTGCCGAGGGAGTCGAGTGCTTCTTGGCATTCCAGGCTGCTTGGCTGTCGGTGCATATATGAATTGATCTGCCTTTTCGACAAATTTCCTTGGCGACGTGGGCACAGGTCAGCAAAGCAAAGACCTCTGCCTGGAAGACTGTAGCGTGCTCCCCCAAAGGAATTGAGAGCCTTTTATCAGGTCGGCGGCAGAGAACCCCTGCTCCTGCTCTTCCTTCTTTCCTGGAGCCATCCATAAACCAGACATATGCTCCATTGTCTTTACCTCCTTCCTTAACCTACCATTCCCTCGTTGGAAAGTGGGTTTTGAAGAGAGGTGGTGTTTTGTTGAGCGCAACTGTGATGTCATCTGTACCCATTTCACAAATGGGGTTCGACTCCCTAAGTTCCGTCCATAGTTGTCTGTGACCGGAGAAATTTCCCCTGTCACTCCATTGTCCCTGTCTCTTGAGACCATAGGCCGCCATCCTAGCTTGAGTCTTGACTTCCACGTAAAGTGGTGCGAGACTCAGTAGGGTTTCGAGGGCCAGCGTGGGGGTTGTCCTCATGGCTCCCGTGATACCCATGCAGGCCATTCTTTGCAGGTGGTTGAGTTTATTCCTTGCAGTAATCTGCCTAGTCTTTTTCCACCAGACAATTGAGCAGTGTAGAAAGGCAGGCTTTACCACTGCACTAAATCCATTTGATTGCTTTTGGCTGAAGTCCCCAGGTTTTGCCGAGGGCCCTCCTGCATGTCCATAGGGAGGCACATGCTTTCTTGATTTGACCTCAAGATGTTCTCCCCAGTTGAGTTTGGTGTCCAGGATGACTCCAATGTACTTGACCGTCCGGGATGGTTGTAAGATCTTGCCTTGCAGTGAAGGGGGATCAAATCCATCTCTCTTTCTCTTATTGGTGAACAATATGAGCTTAGTCTTATCAGGGTTCACCGTCAACCCTGTTTCATTGCACCAGACCATCGTCCTGTCTAGGTAAGTCCGGAGACGGTGTCAAGGTATTTGCCGGTAATGAGGATCGCCACATCATCTGCATACCCCTGAGTGTAGGCTCCAGTTTTATTTAGCCTCGTGATTAGCTCATCAATGACCAGGTTCCACAAGAGAGGAGATAACACCCCTCCCTGTGGACATCCTCTAGTCATGGCCACCTCCTTCGTGCTGTCCCTCAGAATGGCCTTGACAATTCTTTCTTCTAGCATGTATCTGATCCAGATCACAATATGTGGGTGGACCCCATGTCTCCTGGCTGCGCAGCAGATTTGGTCGAAGGATGCATTGTTGAAGGCCCCCTCAATATCGAGGAAAGTCCCCAAACTGTACATCCTGTGTTCCAGTACTCCTTCAATCCTAGAAATCAGGTTGTGGAGCGCAGTTTCGACCGACTTTCCTTTTTGATAGGCATGTTGAAACGGGTGTAGAGGATGGTCCTTTAACGGTCCCTCTCTTATATACCTGTCCACTATTTTCTTCAATGCTTTGAGCATGAAGGACATGAAGCTGATTCCTCTAAAGGAGCCAGCCTTGGTGTAGTCTGTCTTTCCTGGTTTGGGGATAAAGACAACTTTGGTGATCCTCCAGGTTTTTGGTACATTTGGTACATTTGGTACACGCCAGGCAGGAGCGGAAAATTCTGAAAATTGGTAGCAGTATTAGTTCCTGTCCCTCTTGCAGAAGTGCCGGGAAGATATCATCTTCTCCAGCAGACTTGTATGGGTTAAAGTTTGTTATCGCCCATCTGGTAGCATGATATGTTACGATGCTGGAGGCCAATCTCCACTCCGTCCGAGCCGGACGGATGGGAGACCTCCTATGGTGCACCTCCTCGCCCTTCAAGAAGCCTGGAAAGTGTGTCTCCAGCATAAGCTTTAATGCTTCCTTATCAGATGTCGTGAAGTCACCTGAGGGAAGCAAAAGAGCCCCCACTCCTGCTTCTGGGTCTTTTGAAATAACTTCATGGAATCTTGCCAGTTGTGGGATGGCCTCCATGTTTCCACAGAAGGTCTTCCAAGATTCTCGTTTTGAGCGTTTGATTGTCGCCTTGTACCTACACTGGGCAGCTTTGAAGTTGTCCCAGTCTTTAGGCATTGTGGTCCTCTTTGCTTTATTAAAGAGTTTCCTGGTCTCCCTGCGGAGATGCTCCAACTCGGTGCCCCACCAGGGCAGCTTGCCTCCCTCCTTCCTGGTTTTTATAGGGCAGCTTGCTTTGTAGGCTGAGATTATGCTGTCCTGTAGATGTTCCACAGCATCATCTATCTCGTCTACCTTTTTGAATTTGCATTGGGGCACCTGTGATAGTAATCCTCCAGTTCTGTATCCCCTCCAGTCAGTGGATCTGGGATTCCTATATGTGATTGGCCTATTGCTAACCCTTGATAAAGTGAAGAGTATATGTCGGTGGTCAGACAATGTGACCTCACCTGACACTCTCCATTCTTTAATGCAGTGGTTCCCAAACTGGGGGTCGCGACCCCATGGGGGTCGTGGGCCGTTCGGAAAGGGGTCGCGAGATGAGGATTGTAATTACTTTAAAAACAATATCATTTGAATGTACACATTGTTTGTTATTTTTAGGGGGTCGTGGCTAAAACGTATGGGCTAAAATGGGTCATGGAAAGAAAAAGTTTGGGAACCGCTGATTGTTATTTTTAGGGGGTCGTGGCTAAAACGTATGGGCTAAAATGGGTCGCGGAAAGAAAAAGTTTGGGAACCGCTGCTTTAATGCATTCCACCATTGAATTGGTGCTAAGCGTTAAATCTAGCACTTCTTCCCTTATGCTGTTAGAAAAGGTGGGCTGAGTGCCCCTATTGAGTATATGCATTTCTGTTGACATCAAATACTCCATCATGGCCTCCCCTCTGATGTTAGTGTTGCTGCTACCCCACACTGTGTGGTGTGAGTTAGCGTCGCATCCAACAAGGAGATGTAATTTTTGACTCTGCAATAGCTTACCAATCTCTCCAGTTCAGCCGAAGGTGGTGGGCCTGGAGCGTCATATGGCAGGTAGGAGGAGCAGACGACACCACCATCCTCTCATTTCAACCGTCCCCAAGACTAAGCACAACAGCTGCCTGGTCCCTGGTGATAAATTCTGGTAAATGCATAGCACTTAACAAAGAGAGAATCTCTGATCTCAAGTTAGGTACATCTTCTTTTCAAGTTGATACATTGCCTCAAAGTAATTTCTATTTGAATAACTATGTCGCTCGTAGCAGAAGGAGCCTGTAAATTATGCAACCTCAATGACATAAACGAAAAATCGTACTCGTGATGGTGATACGAGAGAAATAACCTCTCGCTACAATCATCCAACTTCGTATGTTATTACCATGAGACCAAACATTGGTAAAATATCACTCGCTACATCCAGATTTTTGCTATATACTATACTCGTAATGACGGACTTCTACTGTATTTATGTTTACCAGTGTAGGTAGTACATGCATAGTAAAATTCTGTTAATATTTAAGTTTGATCAACATTATCTCAACTCACAAAATGTTTGTATAACTGGTTACAATTTCCCTAAATTGGATTGTAAAAAGTATCAATGCCATCCTGGTATAAACTGCAACAATGTCAGCGCATTGGATTCAGAGCTACGTTACAAGGAAACAAGATTCAAATTAGATTTTCACGTGTGCAGCAAAAGGGAGAGCATTTTTAGGACCTCAAAAAGGGAGGCACAATGAAGTAGAAACTAAACTTTCTGAATTTGTTTCATCCCAGCGGGCCAAAGCTTTATCAGTATCGACTGAAATTATTTAAGTGAAAGCAAAATAATTAGCTCGGAATCTTGTAATTCTGCCAACAGAATTTAAAGCTACTCTATTTTGGGTACAAAAATCCATGACTCTTAAAGGATTTTCTCTTTGTCGGCAATTTTCCCTTTGTTGGAAATGTTCCCTTTGTCGGTTTTGAAGATAAATTCGTTGAATTCCATTGTTTTGCGATAAGAAAATAACTAGAAAACGGATATAATCTCAGCCAAATTTGTAATGCCAACCAGACAGATGCCAGTTTACTTTTATATGCCCTGTATGTATATATGCAAAGAAAGGAGATACGAAAGTGAAGATACTACTTTCGGCTGGTGCTGAAAAACAAAGACTAACAGTGATGCTGTGCTCTATTGCTGACAGCTTTAAACTGCAACAATACAATGTGCTAAAATGTAAGAATGTACCAAGGATAAGAATTTTCCTTCAGGAGTGATTATAAGAGCAAATAAGAAAGGGTGGATGATGAGTGAAATGGTAGTAGAATAGCTAATATTGGTATGGTTCAGATGACCAGGGCACCTTTTCAAATTAAAGTCTACTTGTTCTGGATCTGTGTGCATTTGGTGATCTGTGTGCATGTTGGAGTGAAATTTGATATTCTGTAATATAGAGGGGACGAACTAATGCATTTGTTCAAAAATCTTCTTGTTGCCACATTGGGCAGGTTTTTTTTAAATGCATGTTCAATTATATGGGAATTCCCATGTCACAAGAATATTTTCCTCTATTGGCAAGTTTTTTCTGTAAACAGGGTCCATTATAGACAGTTGTCTGACTCTGTACAGGCTTTGTTGAATGACCCAGCAGCGGGAACAGTTTTCACAACGTACCTATCTTGTGATCCATGGAGGATGCACAGGTGTTGTTAGATACAATGACTGCTACTGCTGCAACTAATTTAGAGGTTCTAGTTCATAGACAAAAACATGTAGAAGATAGAAGTAGAAATATGCCAACCATTGAGTCTTTTATTAAGACTTTCATCAGGGATTACAGTTATGGCCTTGCAATCATTACCAAGGTCCTTGATAATGATTGCTGTGCAGTTGAAACCTGGGTCAGCAATAATCCTTTTTAGTGAGGAATATACTGAGATATATTTTTTCGTCATGTATGATAAAAATTCCTTGACTTCACCATCCCCAAATGTTAATCACATCACAAAATGACTGTCAATTAAGGCAGAGTAAATAATTTTGCGAAACATTCTTTGAGCAATATATCTCAGGTGATAAAGTACAGCAGTAGCAAGCATTTTTTTCTCATAGTCTGTACACATGGTTTTCCTTGGATGGAGAGGAATTTCACTCAGTCAATCTTATTAATAGCTTTGCATTAATATGTATGTTAAAGACTTGGATACAATGACTTTGTGAACTGGTTTGTGAAAGAGAAATGATTCATTAACATTCCTCAAGTAATAGACACTTTATCTTGTTTTTCTATCTCTTGATGTCTTTTATTTACATTTTTTTCAGAGTATGAATGATGATCTTTGGAGAAGGGTGATCAATCGAGATGACTTAACATTTGTGCTACAAACAATTACTAGAGTTCAAAATATGACAATAACAGCAGATTTGACTTGTCATGATATTTATTGCTGCTATGAAATTATTCGCCATCATGGCATTGAGGTATGTATCATTTATTTAATTGCATTTGTTTTCTGTGACACCTTATTTAAATATGCATACCATAAGGAAGAGCATTAACCGGGGAAGCGGTATTGATTGTTTGATAGTCTAAGAAGCTCATGATATTACGTACAGTCATGCGCTCAAGATTCTTGCATGAAAGTGATGTTAATGATATAGGCCTGTAAAATCCTGGGTTTTGTTTATTCCTATGAATAGTCACGGGAGGTCAACAATCCTAGGTTTGAAGCATTATTTGTAGCAAATTTGCCCAAAGATACACTAGACCTGTGGTTCCCAAAGTGGGCATTACCGCCCCCTGAGGGGCTGTGCTCTAATGTAGGGGGTCGAAATGAAACAAGGGGTGGATGGGGGACGCTGGAGGCAGGATACTAACTGAATGGTACCTTATACATTTATGTCCATGGATGAATATACTAATTATCTATTGGATTTGAAGTAAACATTAATTCAATCATAATAGTTTCAACTTTATTTTTACAACCATCCTGATTTGGTTATGTAGTTGGAGGGGCGTTGGGTATAGGTTTGTGAAACTAAGGGGGGATAGCCATATGGCTCAAAAAGTTTGAGAAACACTGCACTAGACCTTTAAATAGCAAAGTCTCACAATATGTGATTTCATTAAGAAGTGGTTATAGTTATCTACCTGATTTTACAAGACTCAAATGTTCTTCTCATTAAGGTGAGGTATCAGATGTCATGGTCAGAACAAACGGAATAACACACCATCGTCATTTGCTATGTAGTTTCAAGGATATGGAACAATATTTGAAGTAGGCAAACCTATAGAATTAAAACCACATTGCGGGTAAAGAACATCATAATCCATAAAATTTGCTACATTCAAACTTCTAAGCTGCTTACTACATTCTATTCTATTTTACAAATTCATCATTTCATTATGATAAACTTGTGTAACCTATTAGCAGTGACGTCTTCTGTATTGTATGTGTATGACGTTACATTGCACATATTCTGTGAGCCCTTGATCCCCTCTCTTCCAGTATTGTGGGAGATATTGGTAGGTTGGATGAATTATGAGGAGAGACTGGTGCATGACAATATCACTTTCATGTTTCTGTCGTTCTCAACAAGTTTCTTCCTGGCTTAAACTGAAACACACTTTTTGTGTCATAGTTTTTTTATTTCTTATTTAGAATGTAAGTTAAAACCGGGCATGCATCAGCTACCACAATAAAATACTTTTATTTTTATTATAAATTAATAAGAGTTAATTTCTACATTTCCTAAAGTTAAGCAATATTATTTTTACGAATCACTAAAATTCTACATCTAATGCTCATGATGCTTATGAATACTTTTTCTCGCATGCATGCATAAATCCTGTTTTTGTTGTTTATCCATGTAACATACCTTTTTTTTGTAAATTGTTTTTGTTGTGGTAGTAGTCTTAAAGAAAAATTGGGAGGTAGGATTGTAATGGACCTCAAAGTGGCACATGGAGGATTAGGAACACATGGTAGCTTGTCAAACTATAATTTACCATGGCTCAAGTCTGTTTGCTGGGGCCGCAGAAAATGTTTACCTGCTCTTGAAACCCTGTGGAGTGGTTGAAACTCACTTGGCTGGACCTGCCCAGACCCGAACTCAGAGTCCGAGCCTTGATGTCTAAGTCTTGTCTCCCGATGATGCTACCTTAATATTATTTTGTGATGAGCGTTTTCACTTTCAGGACTATAATTCTGTGGACACATTAGCATATAAATGCAATCTATAATATTAAAATGATATATTGATTAACACACTTCTTTTTTGAAAAAGGGTATTTTGATTAAACTGGATGCCTTTCTTTAGTAAAAAGTGGAAAAATCTTTGGGTAGGAATGCATACCTACGAAATTATTTCACCCATTACTGGGTTATTGAATAGTCATAAATTGTTGTGCTGAATAAAGTATTAAGTGCTCAGATTGAGGAATGAAACTACCCTATTCTCGGTCTGATATTTATTTCATACAGTGCGATTCACAAGACACGACAATTTCAAGGAACTTAACCTCATGATATGTGAGGGTTTACTGTATAAGAAGGGAGCAAAAATGTGAAAAAAGCTGATTATTGGAATAGGATGCTTTGAAGAAATATTTAATTAATGACTTTGCTCAGCTGATTTTGTTTCATTGCTGGGTATTTTTAAGAAGTTATTTTTTAAAATTTATATTTACGCAAAATTTTTATTTCCAGATAAGCAATTTTACGCAGTTATGTCAAATCCCTGAATTTGTACAAAAATTGGAATTACTGCATTGGTAAATGTAATGAGTGCTTGGATTTGATTGTCTTTCCATGATTGTTAAATATTAATGCATTTTGTTCAATAATATGTGCAATACAGTGCAATTGACGAACATCCTCTGGGGGATTTACTGTGGTATGGGGTCAGTTCTTAAGGATTTGGGACAACATTGAGGGTAAGAATTAGGGCAGTTGTAAGACAGTACAGTAAGTCCTTGACTTACACGCATCCGAGTTACATGGATCCAGAGTTACGCAGATTTTCAGTTAGGCCGGTGACATGCTTGCATTCTCTCCACATTTCTGTTGTCAGGACAGATACACCGGGTGACACCCACGACTCATTGTCAAGCATGCAAGAGTTGATGCCAAACTACGGACGTTCGGAATGCCCACTCTATTACCATGGTGCGATAAGTAGCGAAACATCCACCAGTCCTTCTTATGAGGAGGGTACATCGGCTATTTGTCATGTCACGCCATTAACACCCACTAGGTCACCTTGGTCTTAGGGTGGCCTAGTGGGTAGAGCACTTGGCTACTGACTGAAGGGTCCCGGGTTCAAATCCTGGTGAAGCCTTTGAACGCCCCCGAACAAAAAATCCTCGGAGTGCGAGGTGGCCCAGGGAAAGGAACTGGCCCCCCTACCCTGAATGTGTGAAGTTCACATGCCTGTGGCTTAGTCCGGGTTGAGCTCTACCATGAACTATCCAAACCAACCTTCGGGTTGAATCACTGAGTGTGTGAGTGTGTGTGCCATTAACATGACATGCAGTGCTTTCAAATCTGTCACTGGTCGCAAGTATGGCTGGCTCCATAAGAATCTATGTGTTTGAGCTTTTACTAGCTGTCCCCGCATATCTGTCGCAGCGAAATAAATGCGAAAAAAACGTGAGCCTGTTGCTGGACTTACTCGACATCAACATCTTTTTTCTGCGTAGTTTGACCTTCCTGCATCAGTTGACATACAGTTAATTATCTACTCCATAGATGACGCCTGTTGTCCATCACAGCAAAAAAGAACATGTTCGTGCAGCAGACAGGTGAATTTGTGTTTCTGTTATGATTTGTTCATTGGAATTGAAAGTTATCAAGTTCGAGAAAGCTTTCTCATAAAATCATTAAAATCACCTTATGTATTTGTTTTGGATGTGAACCCTCATAAGGCCAGATCAGCTATTTTACACAGTTATGTCAAATCCTTGAATTAGTGCAAAAATTGGAATTAACTGCATTGGTAAATGTAATGAGTGTTTGGATTTGCAGAGTGGTGGGATATCTACAAGTGGCAAAAGCAAAAGGCAGGCTATAAGTTTAAAAACGAAACTGGAAAGTATTAAGAGACATGACAAAGGTGAAAAGTTTGTTGAAATTGCACATGCTTATTGGATTAATGAGTCAACAGTTAGAACAATCGTACTTGATAAAAGTTGAATTAAAGAGCATACACGTATTTATTAAGACCTTTTTCCAATTATGAACTGGCATTCAGATTAGAATGATAGTTTTAACAAATATTCTATTTATTCATGTTTTGCGTAATTGCACTTATTTTATATTTAAATATCCAGTGAAATAAAGATTGAATTTGTGTAACTCTCGGAAATTTCGGCTCGGCTCTCGGAATTGTCGTATTATGTTAACTTAGCGGCCTCTCAAAGGATGGTGTTTTCTCTAATTGTTGCCGATTGCCACCAATCGCAGTAAAAGCGGCACCGCTAATGATTTAAAAATGGATAGGTAAGTTGTTGTGTTTCGAATTATGCAGATTTCTATTCACGCAGAAATTTTTGGGACAAATTAACTGCGTAAGTCGAGAACTTACTATACCTAATAGTGGTCCAGGAACTGGCCAAGGTGATTGGGCTGAGGGAGTAATCTTTGGGTTGGATACCTATGTCATTTAGGGAAGATGAAGGTGAGCTAAACAGGCTTTGGCAAGGGTCTTTACTAGGTCGATGAGTACATGCCAAACATATTTCCCACCCTCTTGTGTATGCCTGGAGTGCTGGGCTCCACATTTGTGCAAAAAAATGAAAACAGCATCTAACTTAAGTGTTGGTCGACTTTCTTAAGTTTCATTGCTAAAACTTGAACAACTCACTTTTTTTTTGTTTTTACCAGCTATCTATGTATTATTTACTGCCAATAAGCTCCAGCTAACTATTCATATTCTTTACCCTTTGCTTATATCAGGCATTATAAAAGACGGTCTACTTTTTCCTTATGAAATTTCTTCAATAATTGCCACAACCTTATTGAAATAAGTGGAGAAATGTTTTTGAAAGCTTTGAATCATTTTAATAAGGTGTCAAATCATTAAAATATGAGCATTTTAAATCTCTATTAAGATTTTGATTACCTGTATGGTATTTACATGTCTAAATAGATTTCCAAAGAGAGCATTGATGATTTTGAGAATCTTAAGGAAGAATGGGACCAATTGCGCCTGGCAGCTGCTTATCGCTTCCAGTCCCTGGAAGTTACTAAAAAAAGTTTTGTGAAAGTTGCCGAGAAAGAGGTGGAAGATTTTGTAGAAAAAGCTAAAAAGTTTGCTGAAGACATCCGTACTTCTGGCCCTGGAACTGTTGACTCAAATTTGGATTTGGGAGTGGAGCTTTTGAAGGTATGTTTTGAGTTTCTGGGGGTATTGTTGTTATGGCAAAAGGCTTAATACAAATTATATTCTCATTTAAATTCAAGGAAGAGACTGTCATTTCCTCACTTGCACCAATTTTGAGGACACGGACTAGCCACAGTTTTACCTTGACAAAGTCACCTGCTAGTGCACATGAGTGCAATATACTAGTTGATATAACTTGTTCCTATAAAGCCCTAAAAAAATCCACAGGGGAGGAGGATGCCTCGGTAGTTTAACTGGCTAAAGCGCTTGGTGCGAAATCGAGGGATCTGGGTTCAAATGCCAGTCAAGGCGAATGATTTTTCCTCTGTGGAATATCGCTCCTCACTTAAAATTCTAATATACCTAAAACAATGGTAAATTTTTATGTATTGTCATTAATAGTTTATATGCCATTGTTAATTAATGTTTTGTAAGAATACTTTAAATTGAGGTTTGAATGTACATACTTGCTGATCTGAGGGTAAACTGTGGGTATAAATCCGCTACTTAGTTCCCACTGAATCCCTAAAAATTTAGTCATGCCTGGGTTGGGAGCCACTAGAGACTCAAAGGTTACATGATAGGCTAAGTTTTTAGTCAAATTCATTTCTCATGACTTTCAGGTCAACACAGGAGATATTATTTTCCCCCAATACTACATAGGTAGAGCAGAGTAGAGGGACAGAATAATAGAGATTTGTGTTGAATAGATAGGTTTAAGAATTCCTTCTTCTTGTGCACCAGTAATGATTACAACAATAAAATAGCAAAATACTCACCAAGACATATCTTGCTTGTCAATCTTTCCCTCTTCCAATTCTCTTCCCTGTATGTTTCTTTTTTAGGACTGGTGTCCTAACAATACCTGCCTCATGCTCTTGTGGCCCTTTGTGTGGTTGTCAATGTAAATAAATTGCTACATTTTATTTACAATTGGGTTTTGCATCACAGTGAAGGCCTAACTGAGCTATTTATCTGTCTCTAGGGAGAGCCTGTGTTTTTGCTGTTTCAGCTTTTTATTATTTAACTTGTTTGGTTGCTGGAAATAGCAGATAATTTCAGTAACTGCTAACTATAACAGAGCAATGGAAAAACAAATGTTGCAAGTTGATAATAGTATAAATCTGATAAGTAGAGAATATCTTATGCTTAAGTTAACCCCTTCCCTGACACGGATGAGTTTACTCATCCAAAGTGGTGGTTCCTTTTTTGACACGGCCGAGTTAACTCGTCCTGCCACAGAATTGCTCTTCCTTTCCAGTTCCGATGGAATTTACTCGTCGCGTCAACTGCTTTTACTCGTAGTTCCATATTTCATCGCTAGATGTCATGAACGGTACAATTTTTTACTCATCTAGCAGATATTTGTAAAAGTTATCCCATGACTGGCAGAGGTAGCAGAAACCGAATTTTCTGCTTTTTCTTTTGAGCACGATGGGTAAAAACCTATAGGACTATTTATTTCGTAAATTCCCCATAATGAATCTTCGTAATAGACTTGGACTGCATTTTAGACATTTGATTTTTGTATTGCTGCTTTGTTACATTCTTTTTTTCTCTATTTAGTATTTTTCATTTTTTTTCTTTCCGTTATCTCTGCCGTGCCGGCGTCAACTTTGCCGATACATTGTGCCATCCATGATTTTTTGCAAAGGAAAGATGAAAATTTACATTTTTCTGCCAAGTTATGCAAAATGTGCTAATTGTAAGATCAGATAGCTACTTCTTCATGAAATTTTTATATTGTCCTCATCACTGAAAGCCTTAGATCATACAATTTATTCTGAAAAAAGGTCCCACTTCTTCCTACTAATTGTATGTGCAATAAAGGTGAAATTATTTTCCATTGGCTCATTATTTTTCAGCTTGTTTTCCTTTGGTTTATTATTGTTTATTACCTTATCTCAGGTTGAGGAAGTTTATTGTAACGTAAGAGTCACTCTTCAATAAAGGGCAATCTTTGGGGCAGCTTTCTGTGAGAATGCGGGAGAATAAAAACTCATTTTCTGACATGTCTGTGGATAACAGAGAATCATTATTCTACTCTCATCTGCAGAATTTCGGCACTTCCTTTTCATAATACCAGAGGGGTATATTCTCCCGAATCCTCCGCAGGACAACAAACAGAAACCGCCACCCAATTGTCTTCGACTGGGGATCCCGCTGACTTCCGTAGACTAAGGCGTAGGCTAAGTGATTTTGGCGACCCAGAGGGGATTATCCTACCCTTTTTGGGGCTGAGCGTACACAACTCCAAAGGGTATAATACCCTCGTACTCCCTCACTAGCTACCCTGGATTGTTTCTCTCACGCTCGAGGATAATTTTCAGAATTGGCAGGGGTGGTAGTTTCTTAGAATACACATGGAAAAGTATGTATGCAGGTAGCAGCTGGAACATCTGTCATAAAATACTGCTTGTGTGCCCCCTCAACCCAATGCTTTCTTTATTTCTGCGGTCAACGTACCAAGGGTTTTCCCTGGTCAATTCACCGAAGGTTTTCCCCGGCTGCACCTAAGGTTTTCCCCAGCCAGCCGTTGTTCTTTGTTTTGGGTGATCATTTCAAAACTGAAACGTCAAAAAATTTCAAAAGTAGCTTAGTTATTTGTTGTACCCTCGAGCAAACACATCTGCCTTTCCTCAAACATGCATCATTCACCGAGCAAGCAGTATACCATTGGAGATTGTTTTCATTCGGTCTGGATGTTACTTTCTTGGTGTTTCATGGCAAATTATTTTACTACATCAGCTATGGCGAGTGACAATGAAAGGGACTTCACAGAGGACGAACTACAAGACGAAGACATTGAAGATTCGGGATCTGAATCCAGCTACTCGGAGCATTCATTCTCCAACACCAAGGATGAAGAGGAACCCACGCAGGAAGGACAGTGGTGTGAAGTGGACAATACTCGGCCGCCTACACCCTCTAGGTTCCCTGTTGAAAGAGAGCCATCCCTAAATTTTGAGTGTGTTGGAGTTGGTGAAATTCTGTACTTTTTTGAACTTTTTTTTATGATACTGTGATAGAGTACATCACCAATGAAACAAACCACTATGCGACCCAGTGTCTCCGTGATAAACCATCAGGTTCAAGAAACCAATGGCGGGACATGAGCAGCTCAGAATTGAGAGTGTTTTTAGCCTTGACAATACTCCAGAGTATTGTCCGAAAGCCGGAGCTAGAACATTATTGGTCTAGGAGGAAAATTTTGGCAACATCCTTTTTTGGAGAAACCATGCCACGTAAGCGTTTTATTCTGATCAGAAAATATTTGCATTTTTGTGACAATGATGGATACAAACCTGAAAGGCACCCAAATCCAAAGCTAAATAAAATTTGACCTATTTACATCATGTTAGAAGAAAAATTCAAGAATTTATACACTCTGGAAAGGGAAGTAACAGTGGACGAAAGTCTTCTCCTCTACCAAGGAAGACTTGGTTGGCATCAGTTCATCCCCCAAAAAAGAGCCCAGTTCGGAATAAAAACTTTCATGTTGTGTGAATCAATTAGTGGCTACGTTTGGTCGACTATTGTTTATACAGGAAAAGGGACTGTTTTGGACAAGGATTTTGAGGGCATGTCAATGTCCTCGCAGGTGGTGCTCTCACTCGTGAAACCTCTTTTTGATAAAGGGTACTGTGTAATGACAGAAAATTTTTATACCTCGCCTGAATTGGCTGAGGCTTTGATTTCTCAGCGCACGGACTTGTACGAGACTGTGCATCCAACACGAAAAGGGATGCCTGATGGGCTAAGAAATAAAAAATGAAGAGGGGTGTAGTGGTTTTGTACCAAAAAGGAAAAATATTGGTGATTCGTTGGAAGGACAAGAAAGAGGTGATGCTGTTGTCGACAGTCCACAGCAGCGATATGCGCGTGTGGAAAAAAGGGGATATGTTATTGAAGCCTAAGCTCGTTGTGGACTATAATGAGACAATAGGGGGTGTTGACAGGGTGGATCAGCATCTCGATGATTACCCGATACCCGAGAAACAGGGGAAGAAGTATTACAAAAAGCTTTTTTTTCATTTTATGGAGCTATGTGTGTGGAACTCTTTTGTGCTGTTCACAAATTAGGAGGGAGAAGAGCTCACTTGGACTATAGATTCGAATTGATTTAAAAAATGATAGACAAGTACCACCCTCAAGTGAGTAGGGCCGGTTGACCACCCTCAGGACCGCACCCCCGCCGCTTGACAGAGAGGCATTTCCCGGATGTGATTCCAGGTACTGAAAAAAAGCAGAACCCGACGAGGAAGTGTGTTGTATGCACAAGAAAAAGAGACTCTAGGGGAAAACCAGTGAGAAAAGAAACAAGAACAAGATATTTGTAAAACTTGTGATGCACCTTTGTGCGTAACTCCTTTTTTTCAAACATATCATACAAATGTGAACTTCTAAATACTTGCATATTAATTTTATTTTGCATTTTAGGTTTATGTTAGTTTTTACTTCAAAAGTTTGCGATTAGGTTTGTGAAAGAGACCTTTTTCTAATATAAAATTCATTTTGCAAAGAATAAAATTATTTCTTTCAGTTTTCGGTGAGATTTTTCAAATTTTTTCCCATTTCCGCATATTTTTGGTTCTTTTCATCATTATTGGTGTCATATTTCGGATGGTTTCACGGACGGACTTTTGGATCAAAATGTACGAAGTTCTACTTATTACTTAGAAATAGTTACTAGCTGTGGTTTTGATCTAAGTACTGGATATACAATTGAGATCATTCATGATTCATCACAGGGATGATAGAAGAACAATTCTGTGAGCATAAGTATGTAAAAGCCAACACAATGGGATAGGTAGTACATTTTTTCCAGGGTAAAGCCAGTGCTGTATAAAAATAAAAAAAACCCAGTGGTATGCAACCTGCAACACGCCAAGGCCATCGCTCTTCGGAGATATAAGACGAGCAGAGGGGAAGGCAGAGGTAGAGATAGCCTTTCCAATGCAGTGGGAATGAAAGCAGGGAGGTATTCCCTAGCGCAAGGCCGTGAAAAAAGCGGCGAGCGGAAAGAAGAAGTATTATTTTTCGGATTTTATGGAACTAACGAGCACAATTTATTGTTTTTACGTAGGAGATGCAAAAAATTATGTCTAAGAAAGAAAATACTAAAATATATATATATTATAATACGTAAAATATGCTTATTGAATGCATTAAAAGTAAAATTTGGGTAAAAATTTGTTTAAAAATTCAAAAATTGGTGTTGAAAAACACTGCGGATGCAAAAAATCATCAATTTTAGCAATCTTTAACCTTGAAAATAAATATTAAAACAAAGAATTTCAGAAAAATTGACTGTATTTCCTTTTTTAAATTATATTGAAGGTTAAAAAAATGTGACATTTTTGGAAGAGAATTCACGAAATAATTCCTGAGGGAATAGATGAATGCATAATGAACTCAGATGAACTTTATTAAAAACCTTCCCAATGATTCAAGTGGTAATGTGAGACATGTCATGAGCAGCTATGAAATGTAGCAGTTTATGACTTTAAAGATGTATGATTACTGCCAAAAATTATGGCAAATTTATAATCTAGTTAATGACTCTGCCAGTACTACATATTTAATTAAGTTGCAGTGGGATTCTCATTGTCTGTGTAGCAGCAGCAGCTGAAGCCCTGTCTGAGATTTCCCTTCATGCTAATGCTGCTGTTTAAAATGCTTACCACCAGCCTCCTGCAGCTGCTGCAAAAATGGTCAGCAAGTGATATGTGTATGTGTGCCACATTTTACATCAAATTTAACTACTGCTGGCATGCTGGGCATTTGCCACCTCAAAATATGGCATGAAATATTACAGAGTTTAATTCAAGTGTTTTCTTCTTGCTATGCCACCAACGAAACATTCATGTGCCACCTAGTGTTATTTGTGCCATAGGTTGCTGATTGCTGCACTATATTATACATCCACTATACTCCTTTGTTTTCATTCTGAAAACTATGGCACAAGAGTGTACAGACTGGCCACAGTAGCCTCATAGAATTGCAGTTCCAGCATCTATTGGGAGGCAAGGAAGCATAGCTGCAGCATAGCAGGCAAAACAGCTGATTCCTCCAGCAATCAGTAGTTATTAATTGCTAATGAATAACAGCAGCTTAAAAATAGGAGGTTGCAAATAAGCAACTCATCCCTTATTTGAATCTGATAAATCTATCCAGGTCTTTCCTTGTACCTTTTTTATTGATCTCAGTTTTCAAGTAATGGGTTTTATAATTTATGCTGAACATCCAAGTATGTTGTATGTTATGATGAAATACGTGATAGTATGGATATTGTTAAGTAATCAAATATCCTTGGTGAAATTTCTTATTGACAGGCAGCCAATGAAGAATATGCATCTCTGAGTGAAACACTTGAACAGCTGGTTAAAACTCAGTCATTGTATGAACTTCCAGATACTGATTTCAACTTTTTTTGGGATTTGGAGAAGATTCTAAGCCAGCTATCTCAAGTTTATGATGTTTATGTGAGGTTCAAGGTAAGCTTTAGAAAATTAACCCATATTTGTAGTGTTATGTATGTAACAAGAGATATTGCATAGTTTTTCACAATTTCAGTTGTTCAACATGTAGGATGTTAAAGATTGCATTAGCAGTGAGATGAAAATATTTTGCTGTAAAACTTTGTTTTTGCAACTTAAATGGTCATGTAAATTGGACTTCACAGGTAACTCTCAATTTACGAACAAGTTAGGTTCCTTAGAATGTGTTTGTGTATCAGCACTTTGTAAATCATAAATAAGTAACCATATAGAAACCACCTGCATTCTCTCTTGAACTGAGGCCTAATATATTCCCTCAATGGAAAGTTACCTGTCTTTAAGCTTCCTCATTAATGTGATCCCTCAATGGATACTTTAAACTTTACTAGATCACTGTATGAAGGTAGGCATTGTGATTGAATGGGCAAAAACAAGGTAGATAACATTATAAATACAATAGACCTCCACCTTATGATGTTAATCTATTCCAATGGACTGTTTGTAATCTGAATTTCATCATAAAATGAACCAGCAAATTATCAGACGAGGGATTGGTTAAACTAAATCAATGCCAGGGCATTCAGTAATACACAATAGAGTATGTATAGGTATGAAATATGCTGGAATCAAATGATTGAAAATGTTATTCAACCAGTATCTAAACCTTGCATAAGGTATAGTAATTTGTCAACTCATTGAATTTTCTTGCAAGAATACGTAAGATGTACCACCTCACCACCATACTCGCCATCTAGCTGTGAGCCAATCTCAGCGACTTAATATTTAATCACATTTTCAAGCAATGTGAAGAGAACATGGGCAATAAATTATTCAACTCTCATTGTACCTCTGCTTACTACTTGGCGTCGGTAATTGGGCATCTTTCTTTTTGTCTCACACCATCATCTCTACATTACAATTACCTCAATGATAACTCAAAAAACCCTTACGTGGAAAGTGGCGCACATATTTTTTGCCAAACACCTAATTTAGATGACAGCTTTTAAGTTTTCCTGGCAAAAAAGACTGAAGTAGCTTTCTTGGGTTTCCCAACGGGTCAAGAAGGCTTTTGCTGCCAATGTTTTGACCGCTGTGTCTGCCATGGTCCTGAAGACAATGGTAGAGGCAGCTGTCGAAAAGTAGACAACAACAGTTTTCTTGACCCGATGGGAAACTGTAGAAAACTTAATCAACCTGATTTAGATTTTATATCCAAGTGCTGAGCATTTTCTCCATTCTCTCAATTACATTACTTCTTGAATATGAAGATCTTACAGTGAACTCTCGATTATCCAGGCTAATGATGGGGAGAGGACGCATGGATAATCAGAAAACACAGATAATCCGAACATTCACTTTTATTTCTTATAATTTTCATAATATATGTTAAAAAATGATGTAATATCATTTTCGCACATAGTCCGTTATTTTAGATTGTTTCATGGACTAATTGTGAGTTTTCTTTACCCCACCGCACATCTTTTTAGCAGCGATAATGCCATTGTAGTCGTATTCCCACTGCTCCTTATACCGCAGCAAACCATCTACGAAGTTGAGCGCCTGGCTGTGATTTATGCGTTCGCTGCCCCTCTCGTCTTCATCCCCACTACTTCAACTCTCCCCACTCCCTTCCTCTCCCCCTTGTCCGATCGCGACATATTGCGAAACAATATCGCTATCAGTCACATGCTGGAAGCCTGGGACACTTTCGTCTCTCGTTAGCCATTCTTCTAAGTTCTCCGCAACAACATTTTCGAATCCTTTCATGGTTTTCACTAAACCCCCCAACTCGAAGTCATGCACTTCAGTTTCTGAAAATCCCCAAAAATCACCTTCGAGTTTAAACAAAAGTTTCCTCCAAGAACAAACTAGTGTAACAGGTTTCACTGAGGACCATGCCTGTGACACACCGTGAATTGCACCCAATTTTGCCATTTTCTTCCAAAATTTAAAAAAATTATCATCTTCATTGACTAGCGTCCTGAGAAGACAAACTCGTTAATTCCTTTTCATTGACGTTATGATGCCGTGATCCATTGGCTGAAGTATGGAAGTGACGTTCGGGGGTAAAACATTTTGTTTCGCTGCACTGTGTTTTGAGAAGCTTGTTATGTCGCCGTTGGCTCTGACGAACTCATGTGGGTTCTACATGATTCTTAGAAGTTATCTTGACCATCACAGAGTGCTCACTCATATTTATGGTCTTTCTTTTGTCTGTTATCTTTTTCCTGCTGACAGCTTGTGAGCTTAAGGATTTCCCGTATTGACCCCTGCTTTGTTTGGTCATTCATCTCTGGACTTTTTACCGACTTCTGCATTTGATTGGTAGCTGTGCGTTCTTTGGATTACCTGAGCCAACCTCAGCAGTTTTTTGTTTGTTTTTAGTCCTGCACGTCATCTTGGACTTTTCTCTTTTTGGGACAGCATTTTGGGACTGATTATTTTAACATTTACCAGTGCTTTATTTTGGCTGTCTTGTGGCATCCTTGTAACTTAGGCTTTATTTTACCCTTGGATTATCGTTGACTTATTTTCCACCATCCCTTTTAAGACATTCTCTGATTCTACGCCCAAAAATACATGAAGAATGTATGTATTTTTCAAGAAGAGCATTACAACGGAAGGTTTTTAAGAAATTCTAGAAGTAAATGAGCGTGGGGATGAATTTTTAGACAATTTTTCCAAAGATTACTCTATATCCCTCCTTACCCCAACTTCTGATCACGTCGCTATAAAAAATCATCGATTTAATTAAATACAGTAAAACCCCGCTTTTACGTCCCCGGAATTTACGTTTTCCCGTGATGTACAACATTTTCTCCCGGCCCAAAAATATTTGCATCTTTATAATGTATTTTCATCCCGCTATTTACACTTTCAAATCCCGCCATTTACGACATTTGAAGGTAAGAAAGATGGCAGCTGGTGCACTTCAACTGGTGACTCTTCGAGCGTGATTAATGTTAAATATGGATAAAATACATGCTTAAACATGATATTTGAATGCTGATTTATTTTGTTTCCTTTAAAAACACAATTATTCGTTTGATGGTAGCACATTACATCGATAGCATTGCTGAAAAGTATTTATGCCGGATATTGTAATGCTTGCGATCGGGATTCTCGTACTAAGGAGCCATACCCAGGTAATAGAATTCTCTTCCCTGGCCGTACTAGATGTTTAAACAGTACATTTAAATTTGTAGCAGATGCCATAAATATATTTAATTAGATGTTATTTGGCCAACGACTGCTGTCATTGTGGCGAAAAGTTAAAACGTATGTTAACTCTTGTTCTCATGCTTCGCAGCGATATTTTTCTTATTTCTCGTAACTCACGCACTAATGCCATTCATCTTGTGTTTTTAGTTACTTCACCTTTAGTTTTATTTAATGAGCAATTACTTACGGCAATTGTGAGGAAACGTATTTTAAAATGGCAAACAAGCTTGCGAGATAATCGTTATCATTTGAAGAAAATATCCACATTTTGCAAAGAGAATTGACTCTAATACGGGCACTCGCGTGTCCCTGACCGAAGAACTTGATATACCAGGTTCAACGTGGAACACAACTGTAAAAACCTGTAAATGTATAGATAAAAGTGCTAAGGAATACGGCCGTATTGGAAAAAGGCGTAAATTCATTAAAAATACTCCAAGTATGATGAACTTGAAGAAATATTGAAGACATTGTTTCAATCTTCCCCCGAAATAATAAATTTTTAATGTGGACGAGACAGGTCTTTTTTTTTAAATACTGCCACTTATAAGACCCTATAGACTTCAAAGGGGACCCTTGTCATGGGGCCAAGCTCAGCAAAGGTCGCCTTACTGTTTTATCAGGAGCTAATCCAGATGGCAGTGTGAGACTGAAACCTTTTGTTTTTGAAAAGTCCAAAAATCCACGTTGCTATAATAATATTAAGAAAGACCTTGGCTACAACCTATGCAGCCAACACAAAGGCATGGATGACATAGGCTATAATTTTTGAAGAAAAAATGTATGCCCTTGATGCAAAGATAAATATATGTAGGTAGACACCACCTCAAATCAAGTTAAGTTAAAATATGAGAATACTTTAATTTTTGTTAACTTTTGTTTATTCATTTATTTATGTCTATTTGGTGACCCATAAAATATTAAACATCACCTATTAATTTAAATAAAATTATTTAACATTAGGCTATGATGTTGCTTCTATTTCCTACAAATTATGATTTCCCTCGATGTACATTTTCCCGCAATTTACACTTTTTTCCTTCATCCCCGTCAAAAGTGTAAAAGAGAGGTTTTACTGCAATTAAAAAAATTCTGAGCGATGGTTTTTTTTTAAGAGAGCGAGAGAAGAGGGAAAGCGTACAAATTTTAGGCACTGAGGAGGAAGAGGAAGATGCTTCTAGAGCTCAATCTGCTAAACCATCTACATTGGGCAGGAGCCTCTGCTAAACAAAAATAATAATAATAATAATATTTATTGATCATTCAGCCAACCTTTTGTGGATTAGATCTCGTCAATTGTACAAAAATACATTATTCAAATAGCAAGTAATCAAAAACAATGCATAAATATACATGTGTAAATACTTTGCTTAATGATAATACTTAATAGAGAAATATATGTACATTCATGGCCACAAAACAGTAATCGATACACAAAAACGTAATACCTGCAAGTACAAAAAAAATGCAGAACAACATGTACATACAACAAAAACAAGTGATGGCATGTAACATTAGGTTAAGGTTAAGTCTGATATGTTCAAGCTAAAAAATTCGTCAATGCTGTATAATGCTGGTGGTGCTGAAGCCACCTTTTCATGTCCCTTATGAAGCAGGCTCCGTTTGCTAATCTAGCCTCATATGGTAATGCATTGAACATCCTTAACCCTAACACATTGAAATTCTGCTTAGTCTTTTCAATTCTACAGAATCATGGTACATCATGTCCCTCTTTCTTTCGGGTATCATGTATGTGTCTGTGTGTGTATGGTCCGTAATAGTTATGAAACAACTACCCTTACCCTTTGTAATAGGTTGTACAAAACATATGTCTGAAAAAATTAGATCAAGTACTTCCTCCGACCTTTTCTCTCTCTCCAGGAAAGGGAGTCTCTTCGCCTTTGCTTGAAGGCACATAATACAGTTCAGGTACTGACCTTTTGGTATCACCTCACAGTCTGGAAGGTTGTTGGCGTGACCAAACCTGTGATGCCAGATCTCTTTAGTCATGGCTCTCCTCGCAGTCAGGGTCACCGCAGGTCCAGATGCTGGAGGCATACTCTGGAGTGTCCCCTTATTGCTTGATGATGTCCTCTCAAATGGCTCTTCTTGTTCGTACCAGTCTACAAAAAAGGTGTACAAGTTGTCTTCTACTGCTAACTAAAAATCTCTTGATTTTCATTAGTTTTATCAAATGCACATAAACTACCGTTATCAATAATGAATTTAATCCCTTTCTTGTCCATCTGTCGCACTGATATTAGATTGTCACTTGCATCTGGCACCCAAATACCTCCTTTAACTGCAACGTCCATCCACCAAATTCATCCCTCAGTTTCATCGTCACGGATCCCACTCCCTTCACTTCACAGATTTGTTTCCTTTTGGCCACCTCCATTGTCCCTGCAGCTGGCCTAAAGTTCTGTAACAACTCTCTGTGGGGTGTACAGTGAGCGTTACAACCACTGTCCGCGCACCACCGATTTGGATCGCTACTCTCTCCATCCATACAAGACTCATTGTCAGTCCCTTGCAAGGTTCTTGCCTTCACGGTGCCTACCATTGCTCTGTATTTCACTCTCACGACACCGCTGCCCAGTTTCACACTGTTCTCACATTCATCATTGTTCATTTCTACTCTAGCTTCACTGTTATTGAATTTCTGCACATTTTTCTTGTGGTCGCCATCGCCAGGTTTGTTTACACTCGAACTGTTACTTGCAGCACCTTGGTAATGCGCACTTTCATCAGTCTTTATGCACCCGGATGACGAATGTCCCTCTTCTCCACAAGTATAGCACACAATAGTACCTCTCGCTTTAGCACTCAGTACTTTTGAGCATTCTCTCGCAATGTGCCCCGTTTTATGACAAGCGAAACATTCAAAATTCGATCTAGAATTGTTGGATACTCCAGGATTGGACACAAACTTGGGATGCTGTCTCTTAGCCATGTACCCCTTCAATACTTGGTTGGTGCACCTATCTTCTCTCTTCATTTTAATTCTAGCTTCCTCAGCCCTCAGCACAGGTAAGATGTATTTCACAGAGAGTTTGGGATCTCTGGGTAGCGGCCTCACACAATCACTAAATTCCTCCGGTAAACCCTTTAAAATGACCAAAGCCAAGGTTCGATTAGAAAAATCAATCAGCCCCGTTACCGAAAGTTTGCGATGAGCACTTGTTGCCTTATTAATGTACTCCGTCACTGTAGTCTTTTCGTCTTTCTCCATCCAAAGAATTTCCTTCATCATAACTAGCTGTTGAAATTCATCTCTCTCGCAAAACTGGGTCTTCAAGATTCCCCATGCCTCTTTTGCACTCTTGCATGCTCCAATATACTCCATGCGTGAATCTTCGACGGTTCTCTTAATAAATGCCAAGGCTTACTTATTTTTCTTCTTTTCTTCGGCTGACGCGTTCTCCAACTCTTCTTCGTCCAACCCATCTTCAACAGCATCCCACAAGTCACGACTATCAAGAATAGCTTTGACTTGACACGACCAGGCATAGTAATTACTTGTTCCCAGCTTGGTGATAGTGTCCTTCTCCATTTCTGATTTTTCCGGTTGCACACACGCCTCGACTCTTTACTCTTTAACACAGTTTAACGTAATCTGGGCCCATAACCTGTGGTTATGGGAGGCATGGTTAGTGCCAAAATAAAAAGACTACAGGTTGCACATGAAATGATTCTCTCTTTAATGAACTTAAACACATTCTCTCACTCAAAGACTCAACTCGAAAATGAACATGTACGACTAAGGACAGATGTGCTCTAGAAAGGAAAAACAAAAATGAAACGAAAAAAAAAACCAGAGACCAGCAAATTCAAAATAATAAAGAATGCACAGATAAGCCATAACAACACAATGGATAGAAAAATATACAGACATGGTACCGTGAGAACTTTAAAGTTTTAAAATGTGTCCTGCAGCTACTGCTGCTAGGAATATAAACCATAATCCTTAACGCTAATTTTTTAAGTTGAAAGAGCCTTATAGCCAAATGTGAGTGACCCCAGATTACAATGCCATATGTTAACCGGGAATGAATGTATGCATAATATATAGTGAGGGCTGTGGCTTTATCAGTAAGAGATAAAAATTTTCTGAGGAAATAGTATCCAGAGGCCACTCTGGAGCACAACTTGTCTATGTGGGTTTCCCAACATAAGGACTCATTAATATATAGTCCCATATATTTGGTAACTGTTGAGGACCTCAAGATGGAGCCATTTAATCTGAGAAGAGGAGTGGATATAATTTTCCTTTTTGAGGTGTGAAACTGGATAAATTTTGTTTTCTCATTATTAATGAGGACTAGATTATCATCACACCACTGAGCCATGCAGTTAATATTCAACTGGATTTCATCTTGGTTTATATCTGTTGAAAGATGTGACGTACCATCAGCATACATAAACAGTGTACAGGTATGAAAATGAGATGGGAGATTATTTATGTATATAATGAAAAGTAAGGGGCCAAGGATTGATCTTTGAGGAACACCCTTAGTGATTGTTTGTGGAGTGGAGGTGATATTTGAGCTTAATTCTGGTGAGAACATGCTAACTGCCTGTGATCTTCCAGTTAAGTATGAAAGAACCCAATCATTAGCAACACCTGAGATACTGTAGCTAATTAGTTTTCTCAGTAGGATCCCATGATTAACTGAATCAAAAGTTTTTCTTTAGTACGAAGGTTGATGTAGAGTTACTTGAACTGGTGCGAAAACACCAGTCCTCCACTGTTGTTCACGATCCTTCCCTGCATCATTGTTCTTGATCTTTGTCATTTTGTCCTTTATTTCTGTCCTCTTTTTTGCTGGGTGCTTTTTCTGAAAACGTTAAAACAAATTATGTAGACGAAATTACAACAAAGCAGTTAAATTTTCTCCATAACTGGTTAGGATGTTAAATAAATAAATAAATGTATATTGATACTGAAATTTTTTTGCATAAATATACGTTTACTGTTTGTTTCACAGTTGTATGCACCCGATTTTAAGAGCATGTTTCTACGCAGACTCATTGCCAGTGGGGTAGTAAGAAATGCCAACTGTGTGGGGGTATCCATTCACATATTTTTTTAAATAATTAGATACATACTGCTGTTAAAGTAATTAGGCTAGGCTCAACTTTAATATTATATTACACCTGCTGTTTGTCTTTTGGATCCTGATGTTTGGCTAGGTTCACTGTTGGAATCTTCGTCTGAAGATTCATCGCTTGTGTGCTGTTCAAAATCAGTATCGGAGTTTGTATCATCGCTACAGTCTTTACAAAAGTTAAAGCTGAAGCCTATAGGCCTCCTATTGCCTGTTAGATCAACTGCTGTATCATCTTCTTCTCCTTCCGATATATCAACATCAGATTTGTCTAACTCTTCCAGAACTCTCTCTATGTTGCTGTCAGACACTGAAAACAAACAAAAATATAATTAATCATGTTTATCGGAGTTGAGACTGAATGTACTACTGGTAGGCAGATTCAAAATACAGTGGCTTTTGTGTTGAGACCAAAGTGCCTACTCATGGAACATGTGATTTTCTGCTGTTTCTATGGCAAGCAAAGTAAAAACACTTGCATAATAATGATGCATATTGCTTATTTTGGCAGTAAGCTGCATATTTACATGCACAAATGGGATATAATACAATGATATTTGTACTCACAATGGCCATAAAAATGCTCCTTTTTCCTTTTGGATGACGCCATCTTGAACAACACGAGGTTGGTGATATACAGCACACTCCAGTGGCATTCTATCGAACTCTGACAACCTATATCATAACCCCCTGTATATCATGACTCTACGTGGTAAATCTGAAAACTATTATGACTAACTCAAATTTTCAAAGTGAATGTACTACATGTAGGACGTCCGGTCTCCATTACCACAAACATCAAAAAATGTTTGGGACTCAATGGAGAAACACGTGACTTCTTATGTGTAGTACATTCGGTTTTTTTTACTATAAAGGACAAATTTGGACCAGGTCTCAGGAGGTTAAGCTTTTTCTTCAAGTCTTCAACTACCGCACGCCGACTTTTATCTGTGTACGTAACATACTTGTTTTCATGCATTGTTGAGTAATTTCTTCTCACATTATATTCTTTAGGTACTGAAACAACGTGCATGCACACTAAACACTGCAATTTTCAATTATTGCTAGCAATCAAGTAATCACTCTCCCAACTTTGTTTGTAACTCCTGTTTTCACTATCAATTTTACGTTTTACTGATTCTCCACTCATTCTTGTATTGAAGTTCAAGAAATTAAGACAAGATAGAGTTAACAGACAATTATTTCCTTCTATCTTAATGACACAATCAAAATTAACTCAACAAGTGTGTGTGACGAGATGAAGTAAAGTGATAGATGACAGTCAGCTCAGTGGCCCTGGAAGGTTAGGCGTGCGTGAGCTGTGATGCGCAGTATTTTATGAACAAGCAAATGATGATTAGATTAAAAACCTTTCTCATAAGGACTTCATTTAAAGAAAATTTCTGAACTTTTTTTGATAACTTTCCGCAGGCCACAATAAATGGCACCGCGGGCCACCAGTTGGACAACCCTGGGTTAGAGCTCTCGGTCTGATATCGAGGGGTCTAGGTTTGAATCCCAATCCAGGTGAATGATTTTTTTTGTCCTTGGATGATCCTGGTGGTCTGTATGCCCCTGTGATCCCGATAAGCCATTGGCTTGTCGTCAGGTTTCGCAGGCGCCCAACCGACAGAACTTGACAGAAATACCTTTTTGTCTTGTCCAGGCAAAGTACTGACCCAGGCGGGACTCGAACCCATGACCCTCGGATTAGCAGGCGAGGACTTTACCCCGCCACCACCAGGGCTGGCCAGCTTTTCACCTTGAATTTCACACAGTTGTCTCATTTACATGCAGTTCCTTATGATTTTCATAATAGTGATATAACAAATCACAGTAGAAAGTTTTGTGGAAGAAATTAGCAGTTTTTCTTAAGGTTGAGAGAACATAATTTGTATCTCTTATAGGATTTAATACCATTTATGGTACCTGAATTTTGGGAAGTTTTATTGATGAATCCCAATTCATGTCTTTTTTAAAGTTAATTTGATCTGTAAATTGTTTTTTTTTTTAATTTAATAGTTTTCATCATACGAATCCCAAAATGTTGCATATATGTAGAATGAAACAGTTGTTTCTGGTATTAATGAAAGATTAATTATTACTAACTAAATATTGTAAAATATTTATTTTCCTACTCAGCAAATTACTTTCTTTTGCATTTCCATGTTGTCTCTGATACTATTTTAGGACTCTCGAAAGTCTTGGGGCTTGACTTTGTGGTCTGATTTAGATCCAAAAGTACTACTGGAAGGAGTGGAGAAGTATGCAAAGGAAACACATAGATTGCCTCGGGAATGTAGAAATCTACAAATAGCAAAAACGGTGGAAAGAATAATTCGTGAATTCAAACATTCAATACCTCTGATTGTTGAGCTAAAAAATGATGCATTATGTGAAAGACATTGGAAAGAACTAATGCAGAAGACTGGTAAGTGAAGTTTCTTTACTCAATGAGAAATGGACTTACAAACTTGGTATTTAAAATGGCCTTTAACCTCTAAGTAGGCATGTCCATTCTCATAACGTAAGTGGGTGCATGGTGTGTGGAGTCTGCCAAAAGGACTGATTTTAATTGAAACATATGTGCATTATAGCAAATGAATTTTATTCACCCCATATCATATAAACTGTTTGAAAATATACAATTTAAGAAGTGATATGTTATACGCTCAATTACTGTAATAAAGGTATTGAGCAAAATTCATTAAACATGCAATATGATTTATAAATTGAAATCGGAACATTTTACCAGTTTTCACTGCCAGTTACAGTTTTATTAAGTTTTAAAATATTAGGGTTTTACAATGCAATGTTATTAATTTTGATTGGATAAATTACTTATCATGAAAATTTTTCTTTGTTTAATGTCCATTATTAGGGACCCTGGAATTATGTGAATGAGTTTTCACATGAATTTTTTAAAGAATAAAAAGTAGTTATTTTAATATGTAAGGTACCTAGTTATGTTATAATTTTTAATTTTAATGTTCATGAAGCTCATTAAAATTTCATGAATAAGATTTATTTACAAAATTGTACGTATTTTGGCTTTCGGCACGATATTTTGCACGAAATTTAAATTTTGGCCCCTTGATGAGGCCAACCAAGGCACCCACAGCTGGCCCCTCTCAGATGTCCCCCTAGTAGAGTTTGGAGTAGCAAACGAAATACCCCCAGTAAGGGAGTGAGTAGACAGAAGCTCTAAGGGGCGACCTTGCATGCTATGCTGCCAGCAAGCCCAATCGCAGGGCATACATGGCATGGATGCACTCTTTGTGGTGTGAGATGTATCCAGAACACCACCACTTATTGTGCAGAATCTGTATGACTATGCCAACCACCTGCAAAAAAAAGGAAACTCTTCACCAACAGTAAGTTCATAGTAATGCACCACTGGCCATACCACCCTCTCTGACTCAGGTATCCTCTCCATTGACTGACGTGAGTGCCACACCTAAGTCAGTATCTCCACCAAATAGGGAGGAAGCTAGTCAGGCAAACCCTGAACTCCAATCACAGTTATTACGCACGCTAAACTATGATGGACAATCTAGGCAGATCTCAAGATCTCTGTGTGGGGTATTCACCCTTCCCAGTTGAATGGACTTATCGACGAAATTCTCACAGAGATATTGGACCTCTGGATGGTTAATTGTGTGGTCTACGCTGCTGCCAAAGCAATGGCTCACTTAAAAAAAAATGCCTCTTGTGAAGATAAAGCAGCACAAAGGCTGGGGCAGTTAGAGGCCAAGATCATGCTGGTGCAATGGCAGGCGTCAAGGATTCAGTGTAAGATGGAATACATCTCATCTGGGTGAACTTTTATACCCAAAGTTCAGTGTATCGTGCACAGCCTCAGATACCACTATCACACACTGAATAAAAACTTGCTGCTTACCATTAACGAGGTTGATAGAGTAAGGGTGCTCACCATGGCCTGAAAAAAACTTCTCAAGAGGAATAGGGCCATGCAAGAGAATCCCACCTTTCTCCTTCACCCATCCCATCTCTTTCGACTACCTCTGCCTGTCATCGAATCTCCGCCATCTGTCCACGAGGTGGAGCGTTTCTGGAAGGATATCTATGAAATGCCTTAAGCCTTTCAACAGGCACACTTTGGCCATAGCTCTCTAAAGAGAGTTTTTTTGACCGCCACCCAAAACATGTGGATGGACCTCTTTCAGTCACAGAAAGTGAGGTGAAGAAGGTCTTCTCTGGCAAAAAGAAACTTCTTGGCTCCAGGAATGGGCATGGTGAAAAACTTCTGGTGGAAGAAGTTCACTTACACATAAACACCATACTAGAATCTTCAAGTCCTTTCTGACAGGCAGAGAACCAATTCCTCCTTGGTTGATTGAGGGTCGCAAGGTTCTCATACCTAAGAAGGGAGACCTTTCCAATCCAAAGAACTGCCGCCCCATAACCTGCCTCATCACTGTGGATGAGGTGATCTAGTGGACCCGGCTGGACAACGGGTTGCCACTGGATGTTTTCTCCTCAATAGAATTCATCACGAGCAACGCTAGAAAGCAAATGCTTGTTTTGCGTTCCATTTTATGCTTCTTAGCCTAATATATGGCTCTGGAGCCGGAAGCTGCCCTTTCCCATTTCCTTCCCTTCCCATCCTTATTCCTTTCCCCCTCCCCACCAACTTCGCTAATCCCCAGTAATAAGCTGATGCTTGAGGCCGAGGGGAGGTGGCACCCCTGCGTGGAGAGCCCACGAATCCACTGTGGATGAGGTGTTCATCTCAATCTTGAGCAACCTTATCCTCCACCACGTCCAGTCTATGGGGGAGGAGGTGTATGAGTAGAGGGGCTCAAAGTGGGGAATTGTGAGATGTAAGGAATACCTGCTCATTGATAAGTGCATATGCCAGGATGCTATCCAACATAAGCAAAACCTATCAATGGCCTATGTGGACTACGAAAGGCAATCAAAACCACTTCACATGAGCTTCTCATTACCATGCTGAAGTTGATGAAAGTCCACCCAGAGTTTGTGTCCTGCATCCAAATTATTATATTTACTATTTTTCTGTTCTCAGTTAATACTGTGCATTTTTAATGATATATTTACTGAGGACTCATCACAAGGAGGTGGCTGAATTTAATTCCCACTAAAAGGTTCCCATCCCATCCACATAACCAATTAGGGCATGTTTGATTAATTTTTTCAGTTTTTGAAATGATTTATTATATTCTACTCTGAAGTTGAGGGAGAGAGAGTAATTGAGGGAGGTTTTACTTGATTCAATTTTATATCCATTTCTGTCCAAAGGAAAAAGTAACTTTGCGGAAGCTTCTATCATAAGATAAAAATAATAATAACTAAGGATGGGTCGATTCCAGTTTTTTTCGTTTCCTAACCCAATACCCATTCCTGTGTGTTGTTGATTCCCGATTCTCGATTTTGACTCACCTATCGTCACTCACTTATTGTCTCTCTAATGAAATTCAATATGTTCTTGGCAGTACGACTAATTTTGGGAAACAGAGTAACTTCCAAACATTTGTGATACAATTTCAAAGAATTTCCTGATTCTTTGAAGAAGTGACAGGTCAGGGCCATGTAATCGTTAGCACTGATTGAAGTCCACATATCTGTAGTCATTGCAATCTACTGGACTTCAGCCAGGTCTTCGCTAACCATTTTGGAGACAGAGCTGTACATCTGATTTAGTGACTAGTTACCGAGGATTTTTCTGGAAGGCATTACATTCTTTGGTTTGAGATGATGAATGAGGTTCGTAAAGACCTCATTTTCGACAACACTAAAGGGTTGAAGATCTAAGCAGACCATCTCTTAAATCAATATATTGATCTTCACCGCTCGGGGATCACTTGAGTTGAATTTATTTGTTTTATCACAAACTTCACCCAGTGTCGGTTGACACAGCATATTACCCAACCGGCTCTCAGAAGAAAATGAAAAATTGAAAGATTCACTGCACTGAAATGCAATGGATGATGAAGTAGAATCGCTTGTTAAAGGGCCCATGGGTGGATCATCAGTGATACTAGAGGGTGATGCTGAAGGGAGTGAACTTTGATGTGGGTGGATACAATTACTCAAATTGAGCTTTATATTGTGTTGCACGGTCAAATTTTTCTTGAGGTTGGTCGTCGATTTACTTTTTCCTCCACGTGAATGAAGCTTATTACAAATATTACACTTCACATAATTTTTATTCCCAACATCGATAGTGAAGTATTTCCAAACTTGAGAAGCCATAATGATGCGCTTTAAGAGTCAATTGCCACCTGAATCTCTAAATCCAGTATTCCTGGAAAAATGCATAGCACAAAATATTCGAATCTCATTACACCTAGAGATGGGCACCGCACCAACGCCCCCGTACTGCTGGCAAATTTGGCCACACTGCCACCTAGTTAAAATTTGTGGCATGCCACCGCTGTCAAAAACACCTGCAGCGGCACCGTCGCATTCGATCCGTATCGTGCAAGCAAGGGTAACGTTAAAGTTCTTCAACTAGTTTTCTGTAAAACTCTGGGACGTCATGCATTTTAATGGCCGGTACTGGGAAGAAGATGTGAGCGTGCACTGAGCTACGAGTGGACTGATGGTGAGTAGGCATTACAGGCGAAAATTCTAGCAGGCTAGAATTCTGGAGGTGTCCGCGCGGCAGGCAGGAGGTGCACTGCCGGTACGCCCTCTTTGTGAGGGTTGCCAGATTCCATCACAGAGGTTAATTTTCTAATGAGGCATCTGCCCTCCTTGGCGGGATCAAACCTTCACTGCACTACCGCAGTGGCACAGCGGCACACCATCGTGCTTCCTCAGTCTTGCCTTGTCTTTCACTCTAGGCGAATTTTGGATGCGTAGTTCCCGCATGGAATCCCCACAATATAGCAACCGCGTGGAGATTTTCACACTGGGCAAATTTAAGATGCGCGGACACCACGCGAACAAGCGATTGGGTGAAATTGGATTGGGTGACTTGGATTACTACTTGCGGCTCAAACAGTTCAGTTTGTCTTGAGCCTTGCGATGAATGTGGCTCAGAGGAAGCTTCTGATCCTGTATTTAGTCAGAAGAAGACGATACAGGATGCTTTGGATTCACGCAATTATATTTAAATGCTTCGAGTGTGGAGCGTTTCGTGTCTATTTCCATGTCACTCGTATGAAATCGATATAGGGACAATGATTTACTAGTGGGAGGGACACTGAAGACTGACGAAAGCATGGTATAAATCCTCCCAGTGTGGAAAGGACAATGTAGACAAATTCCCCAGAGAGTGGCGAGTGCAGTGAGGTCCCAGGTGGTCGCCACGAGTTCTTGAGGGGGCACGATAGGTTTGCGGTTGCCACGAGGCATCCGCGTGAACTTTGGACGTGCGGAAACAAGTGTGAAAGGTCGCATGCCCTCCAATACCCGCTCGGATTCCGCGCATCTATAATCTGCCTAGTGTGAAAGAGGCCTAACGCCGTCACCGAATTTATCCTTCTCAGTGCCCATGACACCACGTCTCCTAGCATCAGAAAAAGAAAAAAAAAACTTTTGCCAAGTTTACTGGTCATTCCACCAGAGCGAGAAAGTGAACAATCATATTGTGACACCCGGGAAATTTTTCACATTTCACAAATCACAAAGAATTTTTAAATATGCCCATTTTTTTAAATTTGTATTTCTTCAGAATCGACTTTAAAGGCTTTGATTCTTGGATTCTCGATTCCTTCAAGAATTGGTGGAATCGAGAACCGAAAATTGGAATCGACCCATTCTTAATAATAACCGTCTGCTGCGTAAGCATGACCCCAATGCAGCATCACCACCTATCCGATGGGCATCGGACATGGCTGTGAATACTGCCCAATCCCTCCCGAGTCTCTGGCCATTATGACGGCAACAAATCCTGTTGCTTGCCGGGGACTTGATGGGTCCTGTTACAGCAGTAACAACAACAATAATAATAACAATGCTACAAAAGCCAGACCACCAGCCTCCCCGTGGCTTACCTAGTAACAGCTTTTGCCTACTAATGGTGAACGTCTGCGTGTGGGGCTAACCACCTCACATACAGCAACACTGGTTCCGAATAAAATGACGAGGAAAGCCACCCACAACTGGCCCCTCTTAGGTGGGGGCCCTAGTAGTGTTGGATGTGGCAACAATATTCACCATCTAAGAAGGGAGCTCGTATACAGTCAAGGTAAGCACTAAGGGGCAACCTTCTTGCATGCTATGCTGCCAGCAAGCCCGACCGCCGGGGGTATATGGCAAGGATGCACTCTTTGTGGTGCGAGATGCATCATGACCATCTATTACAGCAGAATCTAAGTGATAATGCCAACCACCTACAGAAAAAGGAAATCCTCTACCATCCGTTGGATTAGAGGAATACACCACCGGCCAAATCACCCTCCCAGACTCAAGGAGAATCTACACCGGCTGAGTTCACAGCCACTGCCATGTTAGTATGTCCAACAAATAGGGAGGAAGCTAGTTAGGCCGACTCTGATCCCCAATCTCGGTTGTTGAGCGAAATCACCAATGATGAGGGACAAACTAGACAGAGAGACATCCACCGAAAAATCTCTCCGCGGGGTAACCACCTTTCCCGGTTAAATGGCCTTATCCAGATGATGATAAGATGAATGATCAAATTAATACCCTGGAATGCATTGGGTTAAGCAGCATCAGCTCATAGTATACTCAATATTTTCCCATTATGAAATTGGCTGGCTTCATATGTTTTTTATAATGGTCTTGGGTTTATGGCATATTTTCTGTTTTTCTGTAGGTATCACATTTGATTTGGAATTTGATAAATTGACTTTGGAGAATATGTTTGCCATGGAGTTGCACAAGTATCAAGAAATTGCAGAATCTATAATAGCCAATGCTGTGAAAGAACGTGGTATTGAAAAAGGACTTCAGCAAATTACCGAGGTAAAGTACCATATTTCAATTAATCTCACTGATGGTGTTAGTAAAATTAAGTCTCAGGCGAGATGTAGTGGAAGGCTTCCACGTACTTAAAATGTAATGACACTTTTTTGCAAAAATCTTAACTATCACAATGTGTTTCAACTTACTTGGTCGTCATCAGGTGACTGTAAAATATTAACATAATTTTTTTCTATATATCTTTGGGGAAGTGGAGAGGGAGAGAAATTGGAGTGAGGAGGAAATGGGGTTGGGAGAAGAGGTATTAACCGGTAGAGATGAAGCTCAGCAGATCCAATAGTGGAAATGACTTAGGTTGAGTGACGAATTACATGCAGGGGAGAGGTAATAGGTTGTGGGGTTGTTGGGACAGGGGAGGATAATGGAGTAGTCAAGGTTAAGTCATCTATCATCAGAAAGGGATTAACAGCAGGAGGCAGTGGTTTGAAAACAGTTTTTATCAGCTGTTTTTCCAATGTTGCACATTCTTAAATTGTTCCCTGCCAACCAATCTGGTACTGTAGAGTGCCAATTTTCTGACATCCAATTAACTGACTCTCAAACTATCCGATGATCAGTCCCTCAGCAACCACCTCCCCTACTCTTCCTATCCGCCCCGTCACCTCCCTCCCTCCCACATACTACCACTTTAGTTCACACTCTCTTTATACGCTTTAGTTCACACTCTCAGCCAGTGGGCATGTTCAAGTATACCAAATTGCTACATTTTGCCCTCACAAAGGGTTTTCCTGCAGCAGGCTATTCATTTATGCTCATGACAGTGCTGCATTACAGTGACTCCCCTGAATCACTGTTTTCACGACCCAGGCGAGTGAGCATATGTGGCTTAGCAAGCTTATTGACTTCTGTGGCTGTTTTATATTTGCTAAGTTTCCTTCAGGAAAATAATTGACTCAAAATGTCTAATTCTTCGGGAAAGAGGAAGTGCATCATGTTAGATATTTCTGAGAAGTTGAGGATAGTTTAAAGGGCATCCAAGGGAGACTCAGTAGCTAACATAACTATGAATTGCTTGGTCTTGATGACAAATTGTAAGTCTGATTCTTCTGAAGTAAGTTGTAATCTGATTCTTGATGATTTATTTATGCACATGACAGTGCTGCATTACGGTGAGTCCCCTTGCTGTTAAATATTGGCGGTGGTATTGATATTAACATTTATCCAGACTGACATGGATTCACAGAGAACAAACTTAGATCAGACATGTGGTTTAGTCATGATTTATTAACGGACATCAGACAACAAGTGAAGTACGAAAAAGGCAACACAAAAAGGAACAGTTGAATGTCAACGATTATACATATTTGAAACTTACTATTACAATTTCAACACACTCCCCTAATCATGACATCAACACTTTCTTAACAAATTCCAAACTTAATAATACACTTCACATGACTCTGAGCATTCAAACCCTTTGTCAAAACATCAGCTGGCATATCCTTAGTTGGCATATACCACAGACTTACTTTATCCAATTTACACAGATCATACACATATCCAGACACAGATTTTCTACCAGACAAATCATTAGCAAAAGATGCATCACAATATCCAACTATGTCAATCTCATTCTTACTATACTCAATACCCAGATTTACAGTACCCTTCAAATATCTGAATATCCTCAGCACTGCATTCCAATGCTCCTTGCCATAACAATTACAGAACTGACTAAGGTAATTTACCGCATAGGTTATGTCAGGCCTAGTACAAAGAGATAGATACAATAATCCTCCTATTGCTTCCTGGTAGGGAAATCCAGTATCACTTTTCTCACATTTACTTAGTAATAAGCCACATTCAATGGGAGTTTTAACAGGTACACAATCTAACATACCAAATTTGGACAAAAGCTTTTCACAATAACCTCTTTGGTCAATTCTAATACTATTCTCAGTCCTCACAACTCTCATACTCAAACATTCAGTTATTTCACCCAAATCTTTGCTGCAGAAATTCTCAGACAACACAGCCTTCAATTTCTCTGTTTGAGTTTTATCATTAAAGAAAATGAAAAAATCATCTACATATAATGCTACAATCACAATTTTGTCACCTTGCTTCCAGACATATACACATGGTTCATATTCTGATTGTTTGAAGTCAATATCCTCAAGAAGTACTTGAACTTTTTCATTCCAACTTTTACTCGCTTGCTTAAGCCCATAAACTGCCTTTTTTAACTTGAATACTTTTCCTTCAACCACATTTAGACCCTCAGGCTGTGACATGTATATCTCCTCTTTGAGATCACCATTCAGAAAAGCTGTTGATATGTCTACATGGTGAACATACAGATCAAGTTTAACTGACAATGCAAATAACAATCTCAGCGTACTATATCTGACTACAGGCGCAAAAGTATCATGGAAGTCTATCCCATACTTCTGTGTACACCCAACAGCCACAAGCCTTGCTTTAAACTTAACAACATTTCCATTGCAGTCTCTCTTTATCTTGAAAACCCATTTACATTTCACAACATTCTTCCCTTCTGGTAATACAACTAGATCCCATACATCATTAGCGAAATAAGATTTGAGTTCTTCATCCATGGCTTTCAGCCAATGCACTTTATCTTTTCCACTTAAAGCCTCACTTACACAAGTAGGTTCTACATGGTCATCAAAAACAGCAGTATCATACAGGTATGCAGCGTACATTACATAATCATCAAAATTCTTTTTTAGTCTCTCTCTCATAGGATATCTTCTCTGATTATCATTTTCATTTACATTAATTTGATCATCCTCATTTTCCTCTATAGGGACTTCAATTGCATCATTATCTCCAATGAGATCAAGAACAGGTAAATAGACAATTTCACTCACATCATGTTTCTCATTTACAGAACAGGCTGAAAATTTCTGTTCATTAAATTTAACACTGTGCTCTACAGATATTTTCTTTGGTTTTTCAGGATCAAACAGCCTATACCCTTTACTCTGCACATCATAGCCAACAAAAACCATAAGTTTACTTCGAGGCTCTAACTTATCACCTCTGACTTGTTTAGGAATATGTACATAGGCGTCACACCCAAATACCTTTAAATGAGAATATCTAGAGGCTTACCAGTAAACAATTCTTCAGGAATTGAATTATTACAACCAGTGTGAGGCACTTTGTTCTGTACATGAACTGCAGTGTTTATCGCTTCTGCCCACAATCTCTTTGAACATTTAGCATTTAATAACATGGTCCTAGCACCCTCAAACATTGAGCGATTTTGCCTTTCGGCCACTCCATTCTGCTCAGGCGTATATTTTACAGACCTTTGTTGCAAAATTCCCTTGGATTTAAAAAAGGAACACAAATCTTTGTTGAGAAACTCTCCACCATTATCTGATCTAAAAACTTTCACAGTTTTACCCTTTTGAGTTTCATTCTCAACAACATACTCCTTAATTTTATCTTTGGTCTGCGATTTGGAAACCAAAAAATAAACATTAACAAATCTTGAATAATCATCTGTGATTGTCAATACATACTTGGAACCTCCGTAACTCGCCAGTAAAGGTCCACACAGGTCAGCATGCACGAGATCTAAAATTTCGGACACTTTCGGAGATACAGATCGACTAAAACTTTGTCGACAATGTTTTCCTATTGCACAAGCTTCACACATATCATTATTCACTGCTGAAAATTTCACATCCTTTGTATTCTCACACAAATATTTCAACTTTTGTGTACCTACGTGCCCTAGCCTTCTGTGCCAAAGGTCGTAATTTTTCACATTTCCTACAAATGCTGATCTAGCAGCTGGTTTGTTGTCTAGTTTATACAGGCCATTTACCCTAGTTCCAGTGCACAACACAGATCCAGTTACGACGCAATCCTCAGCGTCAACAAATTGACATTCTTTTTTGGTGAAAACAACGTTAATATCACGATCAGTACATTGGCTAACAGATAACAACGTAGAACTAAGTCCAGGCACATGCAAAACATCTGAAATCTTATCAATGACACCATTAGAACACAGATTCATATCACCTGTTCCAGCAATTTTTAGTCTACTATTATCACCAACTAACACACATTGATCACAACTAGCATTACGATAGTTTTCGAGAATATTTTTGTCGGGCGACATGTGACCTTCTGCTCCAGAATCAATAAAAATTAAACTACTATTATCACATCTGGCAGATAATGCACACAGAAATGTTTTCTTTCCATCACCAGACTTTTTCTACCCACTATCTTTCGTAGTCTTTTTGTTGTCGTCTTCTTTCTTCTTTTCAAATCCAGGTGTCGCGGGCGGTGAGTCTTTCGGCTTTGGGCAATCTTTGATTCCATGCCCCACCTCATGACATCTCCAGCACTTGAATTGAAAATTCTTCCCAATCTTGCCTTTTCTCTCAGATCCCTTTCTATTAGCATACAGGGCACACTTTTCAGACGAGTCACCTGAAGTCACGTCTCTTCTTACGCTATCATCCAGCAGCTTGGCTATTACTGTATTTAAATCCATCTCTCCCTCACAGGCACAGACCGTCATAACAATACTGTCATAGTCCGTAGGCAACCCCTGGAAGATCATTGCAATCAAGTATTTATCCTTGATCTCTTCACCCATGGATTTCAATTCCTGACCAATGGAAGTGATGTGTGCTATGTACGCCTCCATGTTGGCAAAATCTTCGAACTTTGACTGACTCAAATTTCTAACAAGATGCACATACCTCCAATGTCCCTTGGTCTCGAATTTATCAGCAAGTATTTTCCAAGCTTCCTTTGAAGTCTTCGCCCCTTGCACATACTGGTAATTCTGAGGATCAACCATGAGGCAGATGTCTCCCAACGCACGTTGATCTCGTCGTCTCAATCCATTATCTTTGTTGTCGTCGTTACCCTGAACGACATCCCACAGGCCTTGACGTCTGAAGTAATTTGTCATTGCAAACTCCCAGTTCTTGAAGTCTTCTTGCCCTTTCAATTTGGCAATACCGAAGCCAGAAGGACCAGGTCCCGAGTCAGACACAGCCATGATGCCGGGTCAACACAAAGATACAGTTCCTCAATCCGCAATTATCCAAAGCCATCAGTCACGAATAATTATTAATATTTCTGGGCCCATAACCTGTTAAATATTGGCGGTGGTATTGATATTAACATTTATCCAGACTGACATGGATTCACAGAGAACCAACTTAGATCAGACATGTGGTTTAGTCATGATTTAGTAACGGACATCAGACAACAAGTGAAGTACGAAAAAGGCAACACAAAAAGGAACAGTTGAATGTCAACGATTATACATATTTGAAACTTACTATTACAATTTCAACACTTGCCACTAGAGCTGCAAACACTAGTTCAGTGTGTTTAGATGACTGCAATGGAGATGAGGAAGAAACAATTGTGCTGCAATCAGCATAAGCAATGAAGCAGTTCATGGACACCTCCTTACCATGGCCTATGGCCTGTGGCCTGTAAGAAACCTTCATTGCGTGTATGAAGAATATTATTTTTCAATGCCTACTTTATTACAGCAGGTAACAGAAGCAGTAAAACATTTGGATAAAGAATCATTTTATAAGTGCCTCACTGCAAGCAAAGAGGAGGTTATAGCGTCAGTGGCATCGTGCATTTGGGAATTGGGGTGGCCTTGAATTTTTTACTTCGAGAGCGAGCTGAGTAAGCACAAAGGTTTATGGGACTTGGAACTTCGAGAAGGGACTTCTAATCCCGATAGAAGTCATGCCTAGGTTAGCTTTAGCTGGGGATGGGGGAATCGGACCCCAACGAGCTTTAGTGGTGCAAGAGTGCATCAGCAACCTTGACCGGAGTAAGAGAAGTTAAAAAAACAGGAGACAAATTTTAATGATAGGCATAACCCCATATTCCTCGCAATGATTGTATCATGTTGCGATCATCAATTAAAACACTTGCTGCAAGGAAAATACTATAAGTCAGTACGTAAAAACGGTACACATTGCAAGTCAGAGAATAAAGTTCACCTATCAACAGATACTAATTTTTTAGTTGGTGAAATATTTTGGAGAAGTTAATAGAATGGAAGACTTTGAGAAAGCATGGTGCTGAAACCAAGGTCACAACTACCTCAAAATTTTACATGAATGGATTATCCATCACTTTCGGTTATCCAACTGGGCTTCCCCCTCCATTACCACGATCGACAGGCAAAATATGTTAAAAAATAAATAAATAAAAAGACAAAATGTGTGAAATAAATGCTTCAGTAAACATTTTTGTTTTGTAAAACAATCTATTTCAAGATAAATCCAATAAAATTCTACCTAAAGTATATTGATGTGTAGTTTAATGCAAAGTATTAACTCCAATATTGTTTCTTAAATTAATTTCTTTTTAATTTGTTTATATGTAGCAACCACAGAAAAAAACAAACATTTATTCATTAAAAATAACACTATCGGGCCAGAAGCTATGGTGCAAAATAAATATTATCCCTTAAAATAAACTATGAAACAATTAAACAGAGTCAGAGTTGATATAGTGGAAGTTCGTCATTATGAAATTAAGCAGAATCGTACTTTTCCTCAGAATTTAATGCATAATGCACAACTTGTTTCAACTCACTGAGGTACAAGACATTGAAATGCCTAGTGCTAATGCATAGTATTAAATTTTGTGGAAAAGTGCGATTGTTTGATTTCATTTAAAAATATTAATCGTAATTAAACTCCTAAAATCATTCTTTTATTTGTTAACTTCCTCAAACTTATTAATCTTAGAAATTTGTAATCTTAGTTTATAAACAATCCAGTGTATTTGAGGCCAATAATGGTCATTGCCATCATTCAAATCATGGAAGAGAGGGAAAAAACACTAAAATTAATTGCTTTTTACTAATATTTTGAAATTTTTAAATCACTTCATAAAAATCCAAATGCAAGAAAATAAATATATAATTTTCAGACATATTTCAGCCCATCTTGCTGCTGTAGGTGTATTATTTTTATATTGTAATGAGTGAAAAAAAATTGATCTGCAAGGAATTTTTTTGTTTCTCGCATTTAATCCCATTGATAAACTTAAGTCTTTCTTTTCTAAAAATATAGAGACTTTCTCTAGAGTTTTTCCATACTCACTGGGTGATTAGGAACTTTCCCTGAATATTTCTGCCCTCCAGCTATATTGTGAATGCCCAAGAGTGTGTATCAGAGAGATCTGAGGTCAGCTGACTTTTTTCCATGACATGTTGTTTATGAGGTGGTTTTATTCATTACCAAGCAAATCTGATTTCAGTGGGTGCTGTAGTGGGCACTATAGTGGGCATAAAATACATACAGGGTTGTTACAGGTCAGGGAAATCAGGGAAAAGTCAGGGAATTTGAAATGGGTCAGAGAAATCAGGGAAAAGTCAGGGAATCTCGCGAAAGGGGTCAGGGAAAATGTAAGTAATGTTGCACGATTCAAAAGAACTGCTGCACTGCCAGCTGGCTTAGCTGGCCTGGGTCAGCCGGGCACCAAACTAGTTACAAACATCTTTCCGTCGCTCAACACTCCGCTGAGTTGAGGAGTATTGCTAGCCATTGCTAGCATTATTTTTTAAAGCATTGGTGACCAAGATATTAGAAAATTCTCCACTTCAGTACAAGATTTGCAAGGCTATCACGTTTTGTGATCCTGAGTTAATAGTGAAATCCGAAGATGCAGCTCTTGCTCGCTTCCATAACTGCCTCTCATTGCTGCAGCTAAGGCAGTGGTTCTCTGCTTTAGAGTGTGACTCACTAGAAATTGAGTTAAATACTTCAATTAACAAACCTGCTGTCTCTGTGTGCTTGAAAGAATATAACCGAGACCACACCTATCTTAATCACTGTTGGAGGTGCATTTTAATGTCGCAGAAGTGCTCTGGATTAATGGTAGATTTGATCCACATGATTTTAATATTGGGCCATGGAAATGCCTTTGTGGAGAGGGGATTTCCATAAACAAAGAAATTATTATCGAAAACCAACTCACAGACACTGGTCAAATAAAGGCAGGTGTACGACGCCGTGAATTTGGCCGGTGGAATTCTTAATGTGGAAATCAATGACTAAATGATTTCAAGAGTGCGACATGTGCACCCAGAGTATGAAGAGGCACAAAGGGAGAGAGCGAAAGAAAACAAGGAAAAGATACAGAAGAGAAAAGATGAAAGAATGATTGGGGAAGAAGCTAAAGAATTAACCCCTCCAGCGTGTGCGACGCAGCATTTGCATCCACTCAATTCCATGTCTCCAGCGTGACTTTAATCGGAGGTATTTAAATCCCCCAGGGTGCCTTTTTTCGCAAGCAGCGAAGAATTTGTGCAGACATTAGCCTAAATATTTTTAGCATTGTAATCCATATTTTAAAAAATTCAAAAAAAATATATTACATTTAAAATTGTTTATACTGTATCATTACAAATTTATACTTACATTTTTTCATACCGTTTATTTTTTTCTGCTCTCCATATCCGATGTTTAGTAGTTGATCTGAGTATGGTATCGCTCAAAACAGGGGTCTAGGCAGAGAGACTGTGTCCCTGGGCAGTTTTTACACCTGTACGTTGTTTCTTTTCTCTTTCCGTATTTCGTACACACCACACACCTTCTTCTTCCAACTTTAAAAGTATCTGTTTTAGGATTTTCTTGAATGAAATGCTGACCTGTCAATCGCGTGCATTCAGTGTCGGTATCTGAGGGCCGTCCTTTGCGCTTTTCTAAATTCTGCCCGCGGTACTTGCCTATGATCTTGTTCACTAAGTCTATTCTGAACGATAGATGATCTTTCTTGTTTCCAGCCTTGCAGTAAAGAATGTAAGCATTCAACACAGCCGTATTTACTAAGTGGTTGAATAATTTTTTATACCACACTTTTGTCCTTTTCCTTTCTAGCAAGAACGATTCTGAAAGTTGATCTTTCAAGTCTACACCACCCATATATTTATTATAATCTATTACACAAGTAGACTTATTTACCAATTCTAACCCACCCTTTCGACTTACGGGTTGCATATCGTCTGAATGTTTAGTTGTCAGCATTGAGACATCGCGCTTATCTTTCCACTTCAACGCCACCAATTTACCACACTTTGCACTAATCACTTCTCCTTTCTTCAGTTCCTTTTTTAGATGTATCGGTATAGCTTTGTGTGTGATTCTAACTGTCCCAACAGCATCTGTTGTCCTCTGAACCAATCTCTGGAAAAGATCGGGAAAACTATAATAATTGTCCATGTATACACATCTTCCCGAATCTAATTGTTTCTCACACAAACTTAGAACAACTTTTGTAGAAGAAAAATCTGTGTCTTTGGTTATTTCACAGCCTAATTTTGTTCCTGAGCCACTGTAAATTATAAAACTCCACGAATATCCTACGGAGTCACAAAGTTCAAACATTTTTATGCCAAACCGGGAAGCTTTCATGGGAATATACTGTTTCCACGAAATCCTACCTTTCCACAACAACAAAGATTCATCGACACTGACTTCTTTACCTGGCATATATACTTTCTGGAATTTATTTTTCAAATATTCACTTATTGGTAGAATTTTATACAATTTCGGTTCTCTTTCCGCAATTTCCTTTTTGGTGTTATCTACAAAATGCAGAAATTTGGTAAGCAACGAAAACCTTTCTTCGCTCATTACATTGGGGAAAAAAAAGGTGTTTCTAAGATATGTTTCCTACTAAAGCACATTCTGAGACTTGGTTTCTGAATTATCCCCATCAACATAAGCAAACTTAGGTACACCCTAAATTCGTTCAGAGTTGTGGGAACCCACTTTTGAATGCGCGATTTTTTTTGCATCAAGATTTTTTCTTTCTCGTGAGCAAGAAACTGTTCCGCGTAACGGTTTGTTTTAGTTACTATGATCGTAATTAGATCATCGTCGAAAAACAACTCGAAATATTCTAGGGGATCATCGGCACACTGAACTTCCACTATTTGTTTCCCAACTAAATCACAAGGAAAAGGAAGAGGAGGATTGGCACTGTCGATTTCTTTCCAAGTATTCTCTTGATTATTCACAGAAAAATAAGAAGGTTCTTCATCTTCTGAACTGGGGCCCCAAGTGTATCCAAACTTTCGTATTTCGTAAAATTGTATCTAAACTTTCGTTACTTGTTTCTTCCAAAGCATGAAGCACTTCCTGGCCAGACAACTCACGAGAGCTAGACGCCATGGTGAACTGAAGAGGGGTTCAGTAAGGGGCCGGTCCAAAGGAAGAAAAAAATAAAAAAGCCACCGATGCAGCTTAGGCCTTTCAGCAAAAGGCGTCAAGAAACCTCGACCCTTCAACTCCGTAAACATCGTAAATAAGATAGGAGACGAGGATAGACCTTATGAGGTTCTGAAAAGCATTGAGTGACCAAGCCTGGATGGACCATGCCTGCGAAAGCATTGCCATGATGAGAGAGAAGGGGAAAATGTGGAGTGCAGATAACAAGGAACCACAGAAAGAAAGCAGTCAGCATCAACACGCAATCATAAGCTCTCTGAGAGTAATAAATAAGAGCATGAGTGGAAAGATCTGTTCACAATCAGGCACAAGACACCGGGTCGCGAGTAAGCATTTTCTTTACCAGGCATGAGTCAGGAAAAAAAAATTAAAAATACGAACTCATATATACAGGCAACAAAGAAGCACAAAAAGAAAGCAGGCACCTTAAGCTCACATATATACTCACTGGAAGTATATATATCAGAGCGTAGGCGATAAGAATTCTTAATGAAAAGTGTGGACGCAAACGGTGCGTCGTACACGCTTGAGGCATGGATTTAAGCGGACGCAACTGCTGCGTCGCACACGCTGTGGGATTTAATACGTCCATTTAAAGTCACGCTTGAGGGGTTAAGAGCCAAGAAAACCAAACTTTTGCTATAAAACCAATTGGAGTGCCACGCTATCGACGAGAGGTTGAGAGCACTATGTGGCCGTGTGATTTCTGTGATGTTGTGGTTAGGTATGTTCTATGTCCACATCCCTGAATGTAGAATTTTTATTTGATGTTTCAATTGAAATTTGACACCATATTTTGACTTTCATTTGACTCTAATTAAGTTTACAAGTTCCCGTTTTTTACTGTAATTAAGTTTATTAAGTTACTGTTTTTTATGTGTTAATGGTAAATATGTTTTGTTTGATGTGTCAATTTTTTTATTTGTTACCATATTTTGACTTTTATTTGACTGAAATTAGGTTTACGAGTTACTGTTTTTTCTATTTGTTATTTGTAAAGAAATAAGTTTTAAAAAGAATTTTCATATATTTTTTTAAAGAATTTAGTATTTTATTGACTCTTTCCTTCAAAAATGTTATGTAATGATCGAAAGGAGAGTGATTAAGTCAGGGGAAATAAGGATTTTGGTCAGGGAAAAGTCAGGAAATTTGAATTCGGAAATCTTGTAACAACCCTGACATAATAACAGTAAAGAAGTTCCACTTCGAAAATAAACAAACTAAATATTTTTAAACACTTCTAAGAGGGCTAGAACATACAGTTTTGTTGCTATAATTTATAAATATTTCCCCGACCCCCATTAGGCTGGTCCCAGACCATATAAAAAATAATCTGGATCCCCCTTGAGCCAAATTCTAGGTACACCACTGACTGGGATTCATAATTTGGTAAAAAAAGGATTCCGATTCAAGACTCAAATTGGAATTTAGATTCAAATTAGGTAAATTTTGAATTCTACTTTTTACTTCTAATATGTATATCATTAATATTCATCCCTTTATTATTTTATTTATACCTCTATAGGTTTGGGCAGCTCTGGAATTCAACATTATAAAGCATGAAAAGGGAGATGTTGATCGTGGTTATATTCTCGGTAGTGTGGATGATATACTGCCTGTTTTGGAAGATAATGCTGTGAATCTTCAGAGTATGGCATCATCTGAGTAAGTATTCTCTCTGAAGTAAATAACTTATCAACATCACCTTTCACTGTTTTGTGATAGTGCTATACAGCAAGTCCTCGACTTACGCGGTTAATTCATCCCAAAAATTTCCTCTTAAATCGAAATCCATGCAAGTCGAACCACAACAACTTACCTATCCATTTTTTAAACATTAGCGGTGCCGCTTTTACTGCGATTGGCAGCATTCGGTGGCAATTACAGAAAACACCATCTATTGAGAGGCCATTAAGTTAACATAATACAGTAAATTTTGGTTGTAGCACATCTCAGAATAATGCAGTTTCGGATATACCGCAGGTCTGGGCTTGTCCCCCAAAATTTTCAGTTCTTTTCCTTTTGCACTGGCTTCGGATCGAACTTATCACGAGACATTTCATACTTTCATGCAATTATGCCTCAATGTACGACAGTAACTTCGCTTCAGATCCATCATTGTTCGGCAGAAACGTTACAAATTAGTACGTTCTGGTTTTCCTTATCAACCGCAGCTTTGTCTACTGCGACATATGTTTTGAGGGCTTTGGGTTACTGAGTTCTCAACACAGGGATTTCCCTTGATTATCCACGATCTACGATTCGACTATAAAGAAGAAACTCCCAACGTTGCTTCCCGTCAGTTAAGTTTACGCGGTTCCTAAATATTTACCAAGGTTCGCCGACCATGGAAGATTATTATATTTACGCGGTTGCCTTCGATGACCCTTTCCACGATTATTAGCGTAAAGTACAAAAATCTGTAGAGAAATAACTCGCCACTGTTAAGCTTTGATTTTTTTTCACCGTGATTTTTCTACACTCTTTTTGATCAATTTTCACGGAAGCAGTGATGCAAATCGTGATTTTCAATGTTCTTTTTTTTCGTATCACCATATTTTGTGCTGTATTACTTTGAAACTATGCGCACAGGATTTTTTTGCCAACCTCAATGATAAAGTACATATTTTCATGCGGCATTCTCATTTAGTAAATACGCAACTCCAGCTCAGTCGATGTTTTGCCCATCATTACAACCAGAAACTCGTGTTGCGAAGGCCCACGTACTTTCAGATATCTCAAATCACAAATTATTGCATTCTGGCATAAATGATCCTTCTTAATTTATTTGGGCGTTTTACCACGCGCGTTAGTCAGCATGGGGTCTGGACAACCTCTTGCTGGATTGGTACGCCTTAGTGCTTAAGTGGCGAAATAAGCTTTACTTCAGTCTCGTGAATGATTATAAAATCACCTAGTGTGCAGTTTGTTTGTGTACAATTGGGACAAATAATTAACTAATTAAATTAAGGCTTTCATTAATTATTGTATAGATGTCATTTTGTTTTCCAACTTATAAAAATATGAGAACTTCCGCCGAAGGGTAAATTTTTGCAAGAGCACATTACCTACCAATGAATTGATATGATTCCTTAATGGATACAGCTGGCACGAGATAATAAATCACATCAATGAAACAAGCTAAATTATTTTGTTCCATTTCTCGGTGAATGATAGTGACAAACTGTAAAGGCTTATCTATATTTGCATCAAAATTCACACCCTGTATGACTTCGCACCGTGATACCGAGAACATCTGCGTCGCACTGCCATCTATGTCACTGATGCTCTAAATTGTTATGCGAATATCAGTCTTCCATGTGAAGTGATATTGTAAAGGCATAGGTCACTCAGCGTTTTTTCCAACGGCATTAACCATTCGATAACAAAACTTGCTAGAAGTAGGTGGTCTATCGTGGGAAGTTTCTGTAGCCACCACGTCCCCTTAAGTGCAGCTCAAGCAGAAAATAACAAATAAAATCAAGCAGGAGATAGTGAAGAAACATGATGAGGGTGCTCGAGTTATCACTATATATCTTTAGTGTTCTTCTTGCGTGTTTTGTGTTCTCTGTCTCAATGTATGGATGTCTCTAAGAAGGTTGTGGATCTCTAAAGTAAACAACCAACCCGCAATAACTCACCCAGCTCAAAGAGTCAGGTCAGCTGTTCCGAGAAAAGGGCTTTGAGTGAAGGCTCTCTGCTGCTATCGCTTTGGTTATTCGGCTATTCAATTTCCAAGGGATGACCTTGATTGGGAGAACCATATCAATACTGCTGGCTTGGGACAAGGAGAAGGAAGATCTTCGGAATCGGAGACAGGCGAGCGACGCATGACAGCGATGTGCACGTGAATTATTATTTGTGGAAAGGTTACCGGCTGATGCATCTATCATCTATGTATGACTATATGCTACTTCCCACTCATACTTGGCCTATTTCTGTCATAACTCAATGCCTTATTTTGTGTAAATAACTTAAGTAAGCTAGCAACGTTACTTTCTACGGACGCATTTCGTTATCATGGACGCGTTACAGGTATCGTTAAGGTAATTGCGATGTAGAGATGATGTCGTGAGACAAAAAGAAAGATGCCTAATTGCCGGCACCAAGTAGTAAGCAGAGGTATAATGAGAGTTGAATAATTTCTATGCCACGTTTTCTTCCCATTGCTTGAAAATGTGGTTAAATATTAAGTCGCTGAGATTGGCTCGCAGTTTGATGGCGAGTACCTACGGAGGCACGGTGCATCTTGCGTATTCATGCAATGGTATTCGATGTGTTGACAATTTACAGCACTTCAATAAATTTTATATCTTGGTTAAATAACATTTTTAATCATTTCATTCCAGCATATTTCATAATTATACTTCATTTAATAAATTTGTTATTATTTCATGCTGGATTTTATTTATCACACAAACCTTCTCAGAATAGCATGGTTTGTCTATAACATGGGTATAATTACGTCCCCCGAGACCCGCATTATAAATGTATTTTACTGTTTGAAAATTCTGAGAGTAACACAAATCCAAACTTTATTTCCCTGAATATTTAAATCTAAAATAAGTATAATTACAAAAAACATGAATAAATTGAAAATTTGTTAAAATTATCAAGCTCATGTGAATACCTGTTAATAACTGGGAAAAGTATATGCTCATTAATTATTCGAGTTTTACCATGTACAATTGTTCTAACTGGTTACTCATTCATTCCATAAGCTCGTACAATTCCAACAAACTTTTCACCTTTGTTATGTCTCTTAATAATTTCCCGTTTCTTTTACAAACTTATTGCCTGCCTTTTCTTTTTGCCACTCGTAGAAATCTCACCTCTCTTATGTTTTCAGCCATTATGAGGGTTCACATCCAAAATAACGCATAAGACGATTTTAATCATTTTATGAGAAAACTTTCTCGAACTTCATAAATAATGATCCCAATGATCAAATCACAATGGAAACACTAGTTCGTCTGTCTGCTGCACGAACATGTTCTTTTTTTTGCTGTGATGGGGACTTTTACCCCGCCGCCTCCGAGGCTGGCTAACCCAAGGCTCTCCAACTATTCATCTGATACTTTATACTGAAAGACACAATGGAATTCTTTCGAGTGTTTAAAATGAATGAGGATGAATCAGTTGTCTCTTGCACAACTTGGTCAATAATTTAATGTTCTTGAATCTCTGTGAATGATTTTTTTCTTTATTTCTTGTTAACAGATTTGTAGGACATTTCTTGAAGGCTGTTCAGACATGGGAGAAGAATCTGCAGATAGTGAGTGAAACCTTATATGAATGGCTTGTGACTCAAGCAAAATGGCTGTACCTGGAGGGTATATTTATTGGAGGAGATATCAGGCAGCAGATGCCTGATGAAGCTTCAACTTTTGATGACATTGACATTACATTTCGCAAGGTAAAATGTGGGAGTTCAATGGATTAAAACTTCACATTTTAAGAATTAAGTTAATGATAGATTGATTTTTAAGTCATGACACATTCACTGTCCCTAATTAATCACTCATGAATTTTTAGGTATCCACAAATTTTCAGGGTTTATATGATTTGATAGGAAGCTCTTTTTTCACTTTTATATTACACTTACTAAGGAATATCAATATTGGAAACCAGAAGAAAACAATACACCCAGTCCTCATATAGCACTGACTCGATTAGCATTGTTTTGCATTAGTACTGTTGAAAATTTAATTCCATTTTGTTCCCATTAATGCTTGTACTTCACATTAATGCTCTCCAAAACTCTTATGGCATTTTAAAAAATTTCACAGTGGTCACTGCAGATGTCATCAGAAACTGCAGTAGTCATCCCTTCTGCTATTAATCATCAAAGACAACTTTACAGTCAAAATTTCACTCTTTTTCCTTGATTTCTGATGGAAACCATAGCTTTTACTATAGCTGCCGGACTTCAGGGTATTCTGCTGAACCTAGATGCCCTGAATTTCCAGAGAAGTCCTAATTTATGGGACTAATCATGAAAATGGTCAGAAAATATGAAGTATTTCTTATGCAACAATTAACTAATGATGACAGATGATGTTGTAGAAGAAATATTTCTCCTAACTCTGTTCACAGTTCAGGATTCGTCATCGTTTGGGTTAAAGGGGAGATTAAACTTGCATTCGAGGCGTAGTATCGGTGAGTAGCGCATGCACAGGCCACCTCATAACCTCCCAACGCACCATTTTCAAAGTGGCATGCATGTTAATCTCCATTGTTTGCCCTATTTTGTGCTTATACTAAAAAATTCACAAATTTTGGTTTTGAAAGACAAAGTTTATTTTTCTATTGAAAAATATTCATATGATCTCAAAACAACTTGTCGAGCATCACCTTTGTCACACCGCAAAAGTTGCAAAATTTTCACCTTTCCGATGTAGTTCATGCATCATTCTGTGGTTGTGGGCCACAAATAAAAGTTTATGCATTCTATGTTTTGTTCTGCATCATGACTGTTCATCGAATTACAGACTGGTCTTTACTAAGAATTATTAAAAAGCAAAATAAATTTAAAAAATTATACAATTAAATTTATTTAAGATTTCAGAATAGATGTTGATGTTGCTAAAAGTTAATAGAAAACTTATATTATTGTCTCCTAGCTATGAAATATCAATATATTTGATACCTGGCCATAAGAGTGACATAAATTGGGGTCACAGTTTAGAGCTGCAGGACACCATTTAGCACTAACTTAGAATCTCTAAGCCCTCTATCAATTATTATCATTTATTTTAAATTATGAAAATTTATCAATATCAATGGCAAAATGTTTTGCAAAATGTCTTCTTGTATCAAAAATCTTAAGAATCGAAGATGGTTAATCCACGGCCACGACTTAGTTTCCACGGCATAGCCTTTTATATACGTACTTATACAATTTAAAAGTATTTGGCAGAATCTTAGGAATGCATTATTTATTATAGCATATATTATTCCTTTCACAGTTTTATGCTTCAAATAGTGCTGTTTCAATTAGCCCTAGAATTTCCTGGAACGAATTAAGGGCATTAATTGTTAAATGGGGACTGGGCGTATAGCCATGTCTCATGTAGTACGTGTGTGTAGTGCTAGGTCACTATGATTGAAATCAGGTTTTTGCAAAGACTGCCTGATAATAATAATGAATCTAATGTTGCAATCATATAAGTGCCAAAATTGAAAAATGAAGATGAATAACTGATTTTTAAGCTTATGCTAGCTAGCATTTACTTTGCATTGTTTTGATTGCTTGTTATGTGCATCTTCCTTTTCTATAGTGTGCTCATAACTTCCGATTATGACCCAATGAAATGCTGAATAACACATTCTTGGACTGTGAGCTTTATGGATTCCTTACTTATGAGCAATGATGTTTTTATTCAAAGGAATAGATATTTCATTAGTTCTTCCACTATATACATATATTTGTTTTTCATTCCTGTGAAATATTTGGTTTACCCAACCAAATTCATAGCCCCAAGTAAATGGTGCAGACAACTATGGCTAAATGTCTGTGACAGTGACTAGCTCCTGGCTGAACGAGGCCAGGCATTCCAGGTGTTCCAGGAATGCCCTCTATGTTGAAAGACACTCCTTGGGTGCCTTAACAAAACAAAAGTAATGTGGTAGTGGTAGTAGTAGTAGTAGTAGTAGTAGTAAGAGGTGCATTCAAGTTCTAAGGTCTATGTGCCTCACAAAGCTGAAACTTTTGTCTCTTCTCATCTACAGTAGAAGATTGCTTATCTGAAATTTTAAACAATGGAAGTATCTAAATAATCGAATATTTCTCCAGAATTTTCATGAACTTTATCTTTGAACTAACTATATATCTATGAAAGATGTGATGGCTATTGAAATGGGCCATTGAAAAAAGCTGCCTTGAGCACTGTTTGGCTTAGTGTCAACCCCTCAGGTCCAACCATCCAGTGAAATCATACTTTTCATCCAAATAAGAGTGTCCCATTCCTTTCGGGAGCCTCAGCAGCCAACTTTCATGGTTCCAACTAATTCCAACATCGGCCACGACACAGGATGACCATTATATAGGACGATTTGAATGATATCCACACCCCTCAAGGTGTGAAGCATGTCACACTTATTCATTGGCAGTTTGCTGCGATGGTAGCGCCAAGGCCAATCTGGGCCTCCGATTCAGCCAACTTCTTCGTCTTTGCTCTCTCCCCCCTCCCCTTCCGACACCAGATACTTTTTTCGGGTTCGCTTTGGGAGGATGGTGGTAAATGATTCCGTGATGAGAACAGGCTGACAGTGTCTTTCCCCTCTTGGCTCGTATTTCGGCTTGGGTGATTCTTTGACACCACCCGGGATCATCCGGGGGTCGCACCCTGCTGCTCCGAGGCTTGCTGACTCAAAAAGCATTGACAGCTAATTCCACCACGTGCCCCTCTCACACCTCCCTAGGTGGCCCTCTCGCTTAGGATGAGAAAACATCACTGCTAATTTTTGGTCAAGATGAAATCAATGAGCATGGACACATTCTGTGAGAACGATAAGGAGTTCATGCGAGAAGATCGCTCTTTTGCCTTACGTAAACAATGAATGTTGCCATTATCGATTTGCAATGTTCATTGTTTACTTGCGCCATAATTTTTATGGATAATTCGGAAGTACGGCAAAAGTCGAAAGCAAACACTGGGTTGATACGGCCGGTGCTCGAACGAATAGAGGGGAGCCGTTATTTCAGTCGATTCAAGTTGTAACCTTAGCCCAGTGGTAGCGGTGAGTTAGATATCGCACTTCCTCGTGATTTATCCACAGTCTGAAATTATGTTGCGTAGTGCCCGAGAGAGATTTGAAACGCATCGTCTTATCAATAGGATAAGTAACGTACCTAGAGCATCGGAGCATGCGAAGAGAGAATCGGAACTCTGATCTGAAATTAGGTATACTTTCTTTTCAAGGTGATACATTGCGGCAAAGTAATTTCTATTTGAATAACTTTGTTACTCGTAGCAGAAGGTGCCTGTAAATTATGCAACCTTGATGACATAAACGAAAAATCGTACTCGTTATGGTGATATGAGAGAAACAACCACTCGCTACAACCATCCAACTTCGTATGTTATTACCATGAGACCAACTATTGGTAAAAAATCAATTGCTACAGCCAGATTCTTGCTATATACCACACTCGTAATGACGGACTTCTACTGTATCAGGTATTGATAGTCGACTTATTGTCTAACTTTAATTGCTACGACTACTGTGGGCTCTGTCTAGGAATTTTGGATACACAAGTTTTCAACCCAATGCAGTCATTAAATAAAACCGTCAACAAATGACAAGAGGTTAGTTCATTTCAATTGTCCAATTGGAACTGTTCAAGACACATTAATTTTAATTCATCTCCTAATTCTGTCACGATTACAATAAATATTCCTTATCACCTTTTCCCTCCTAAATCAGGCCATGCGTTCAGAACAGAAAATGCACCAGGGGATTGGGAAAACGAGAATATGTTGGTGCATGCATTATAATATTGCCTGGTTGGGAAATTGCCATAGTTCATACGACTCTACTCAATACTCGCGAGTAACTGCAACTTGACTCGATATTCGACTAGAGATCAAAAAGTACTACTCGCACATCCCTAGAGTTTACAATTGAGTCAGGGAGACATCGCGTGCTTGAGGGAGAATGGGGGGGGGAAGGGTGGGGAGAGAATCCCTGGAGGGAGACCTCTTCTTGAGTTGAAGGAAAGTGGAGGGTGAGGGGAGGGGTACTTAGTCATACAAAAGAAACCATAATACCCTATACATGTTTGGCGGTCAAGGTGGAGGGTGAAGTGAAGGGGAAGGGTGTTTTCCATCTGGGTAGTTAGGATGAATAGGAGGTTTGGGAGGGGGGAATAGGAGATTTAGGAGGGGTGAGTGGGAGGAGTACAAAAAGTCATTAACAATATTCTGCTTGGAGCATACACAATTTATGATTGTTAAAGGCTGTCAACCTTTATCCTTGGTTGAAGATCAAGAGTTTAAAGAACTTGTTTCTCATCTGAAATCTCTTTACACTATGGTTTCATGTAAACATGTCACTAAACAATTATTCCTGATATTTACAAAAAAAACTGTGAGCAGAGTGAAATCTGAACTGAAGGAGGTGGATTACATGTGTGCCACAACTGATTTTTGGATGAGCCCAGCAAACACTGATTACATGAGCCTGATCTGCCATTATATCAGTGACAACCATGAGCTAGTCCATCGGTGTCTTTAAGTTATCCCTTACACGGAGATCAACCATACAGCAGCTAGTATTACTGAAACCGTGACTGAATGGGAGATAGAAAATAAATTAGTTGCCATTATTAGTGATAATCCTCAAACCATGATTGCTGCATTCAATTTGATGAATTTTGAACATTTTCCATGCATTCCTCATCAACTGCAGACCATCATTGAAGCTGCTATACTGAAAAGCCAAAAAAATTCCTATTTGGTAGCAACTTGTTGAAGAATAATAGGACACTTCAAGCACTCAACTAATGCTACCAAAGCCTTGAAGCATTGTCAGCAGAAAGTTGGAATTATAAGTCACAGGCTTATACAAGATGAGCCAACAAGGTGGAACTCCACATATCTCATGATGACACGCCTTCTAATATAGAAACCAGCTTTAATTTTGGTCAGTACAGAGTGAAATTTGCCAGCTGAACTGAGTAGTGCTGATTGGAAATATGTATTTACAAAATGTCCATAATATTTTGAAGCTATTTTATCATGCTACAATTACCCTAAGTATCTCTACAACAGTAGCAGAAGTGATTCCAATGATAAATGGCATTTTAGAATTCATGAAAGAACCTGCATTTTTAGGATCTGGACTTCAGGGAATAAAGAGTGACATATGTAGTGAGATGAACAGCAGATTTTCTGAAATTGAAAGTAACAGTATGTATGCAACTGCAACTCTTCTGGAGGCCTATCCACTAACTACGTCTCTTCGTTTCCGACGAATCGGAATCAAACTTTCCGTTTCCGTCTCTGAACTTTCCGTTTCCGTCTCCGTAACTCGGAAGCTCTTTTACGCGATCCACTATGCTTTTCGGAGTATATTCCGAGCCCTCCCCCCTTCATCGGAAGGTGAGGCGGAGATTGCCGAAGTTACTCCGTGTTACGTCACGGTATACATGACGTATCTTCCCTGAGCCAATGGCTGAATATCATCCGGCAATTGTTTGATCCAGCAATACCTTTGAAAATGGAGCGCAAAGGAGGTAAGTGAAAAAATGTCAATTTTAATGATTATTGTTGTTTTAGGTCGCAGGCAACTATATTGGCCAATACTGTCAGCATTGGTTTTATCCGTAAGTAGCGAAATCGCAATATTTAACCTTGGTATAGGGTAATTTCACCTTCAACAACCGACAGGTATGCATGAAAATCGAAGGTAAACATAGTAATATAAACTTTAGTTATGTTTAACGTACAACATAACATTAATTAAATATAAACAGGAGTATGTTGATCCCTAATAGAAACCGTCTTAGTTGGTTAATATAATCCGCTGTTCATTGATAACGATTTTCTCTCGGCCGTAAAGCACAAATTTACCTGAATCGTTATTCCTCTCATTACGACATTGAGACTGCGTATTTTCTGGTGATCAATTATTTTCTTCAGATTGTTATACTTTTCCATCGTTGGTTAACAAAACATTGTTGCTTAAAATGCAACGTTTTGTTACTGAGCAGCGAACTGATAAAGGTTTCACATCTATGTGAAATATCTTCCTATAGGAAAGTGTTACTTCCTTGATATTAGTTTTAATATTTAGATGGATTTTTCCTTGTGACCTAAGCTAATTTTAACTCTGAGTCTTTGTAATATCATATTTTGCTCAATAACTGAAGTTTACCAAATTCTCTACAGATAGTGGCCCAAGTGGTGCTACAGTGCGGGTGACACCCAGGGTGTCACAGGAGCAGAAGGAAGAGCTCCTGCATTTTATGCTAGAAAATCCGGGGTTGGCCACCAACAGAATCGTTGGCCCACAAGCTGCTGCCCAGAAACAGCGGCTTTGGGCAAAAATTGCAGAAAAACTTAACGGCTGCTCCAGTGGTGCTACTAAAACACCGGAGAAGTGGGCTAAGGTGATATTGTGCTTAAACTATTCTTATAACATTGTTTTTACCATGATTTTATTAACAGTATCAGGGAAATATGTATTGGCAGGTTTGGCAGGACTGGCGTTGCGATACGAAACAGAAAGCTGCCAGAATAAAAGCACATGCCAGAGGGACAGGTGGAGGACCATCCCTCAAAGTGACAGCCCTCACCCCACTCGAGGAGAGACTGCTGGGGATATTGGGCCAAGTGGCAGTGGAGGGTCACTTGGACGTACCCGACTCCATGCAGGTACTACTATTTGCTGAATAGTAAAAACCTATACAATTGAGCATTTAGGCCAAAATTTGTTTTAATTGAGCAGTCACAATAAATGAAAACAGAATGCATTGGCTAGATAATGCTGACAGAACAACATAGATAGAGATACTTAATAGTATTTAATCCTTTTTCGTCAACTCTTTCATCCAAAACCAAACCATAGCAGTACTGTTACAGCCTATTTACACGAAAAAGTATTTCAATTTAATATGGTCAAAATTAGGGGAATGGACAATATCTTCTCATGCCCATGAGTAGTTGAGTTGTGTTCGACCAAAAATAAGTTAAATTTCAATGGCAATCAATACTTGTCAGAGTACTGTATTGGCTACAGCATTAAAAAACAACAATGAACTATTTATAAGGAGAAGATAGGTATCACTTTTAATGACAAATGGCATCCAGTATATTATCAAGTATGTCGATGAGATTTTTAGAAATAAAAACCCGATTCATTAGATGAAAAGATTGTTATCACTATTTAGTATGAAGTTCAGACGTGGGCTGTATTTTGTACCTTATCCAATGTCTATCAAATTTTGTGACCGCAAATGCAACAAACACTTTAGAATGAACAACCAGTTATCTCTTTGAAGATTAAGTATGTACTTATGAAAGCAGTATTTAACGCCCTATCTAATTTATCTAACTTTGAGACTCGAAGGAAGTTTTCTTTCCTGTACAAGAAGTACAAGTGAAAGAATAAGTTGTTAGAACTGGAGCTCATTAAAAGGAAGAATAACAGAAATCAATGAATATTAACAGTTTATTAGTTCTAAGAGCTTAATACATAATAACAAATCTATTTATAATGGTCCCTGAAAGACAAGTTTGCTAACCAGTAAGGAACATGTCTCTATGACTACTCACAGATAGCCAAATAGATGATATTGTGGTCATTTGATTAGACATAGGTATTATGTGATTATTTTATTTAGACATAGATATCCTTTACATTTTCAATTATCTCCTGAAACCACTGAACAAGATATAATCACATACTCCTACTATTACCTTGGTATTATCAAATTTTGGGATCAAACTGTTCATAGTTAGTCAAACATGCAAGCAAACAAACAATCACCCTTGCAATTAATATCATTTTCACTGGCCAAGATAATTATAAGGTCACTCTAGGACACTTTGAAAAACATACCATAAGCAAAGTAAAGTAGAAGTTTTTTTGTTCCATTGGATGTCATACATACATGGACATCGTCAAGTTACATTAACATGTTCACTCAAATTAAGTTTCTTATTGATGGATATTAAGCTTGAAGTGTTATCAGCATACATAAAAGGTATACTATGAGTAAAACATTCAGGAAGATCATCAATAAACAAAATAAAAAGAAGAGGGTCAGGAATGGAGCCTGAGAAACCCCAGCCTTAATTACCCTTGGGCTGGAATTGATGAATAGTGGATCATTGGGTGTACTATGATTATAACTAACATACTGAGATCTATCAGACAAAAAAAACATATGGCAGCTACAATTATTGCCAGATATTCCCAGGCGTTCAAGCTTAATTATATTATGATCTACACTATTGATTGCACTTTTTAGATCAAATGAGATACCCATAACACTTGTGTTTATCATTAATTCCACTGAGAACACCATCAATATATTGAAAAACGGCTGTTGTCATAGATTTTCCAGTTCTAAAGCCATATTGATAGTTGTTCATCAGCCCAAAGGATGACAAATGACTATTTAAGCGAGTATGGACGAGTTTCTCCAATATCTTTCAAAAGACCGATAGAACTGAAATAGGCCTGTAATTTGTTGTTTGTATTGATGACCCCTTTTTAGGAATTGGTATCACTCTTGCTTGTTTCAGGGTTGTGGGAAAACTCCCAGAAATGAATGACTGATTGATAATATCACACAATGGTAAAGATATAACATTAGCAGAAGCTTTAATGACCTTTGAGGGAATCTCATCTGGCCCAACAGAAGAGATATTTAGAGAATTGATAGCCCACCTCACTTCAGAAGGAATACTTGGGAACAAAAAAAATGAATAGCAATAGCTGGAGCATAGACTTACTTATTGTCAGCCACTAGTGAAACAAGAGCAATTTATAATGAGTAATGAAGACTTCTGATGGTCTGAATACAGATGTCTGACCTCATCTTCAATATTGCTGGCTCTTTTAAGTGAATAGACATATTGTTCTTATAAAAACTGTCAAATACTGAACTGAATCAATGAAAAAGTATTTCACTCCCTTGGAATATTAGAATGTAGCAATAAGCCAAAATATAGCCTAGAGGCCACATGCAAAAGAATTTTATTCAAACATGAATTCACCATTGTAACCATCAAAGAAATCTAAGGCCTCACATAACATAACATTTATATTATTTCTCACAGGTGTTGAATCAACGGGCAGAAGATGCCCCAATAGAAATTCTTATAGATTCCACCTTCAATCTTCCTCCCACCTCTAATCCCCACTTATCCACTCTGCCTCCCATTCAGATCATACCTACCCCCACTGTACCTTTGAATACCCCACCTTTTACCACCACTCCACCCATCACCCCATCTACCAGTGCCCAATACCAGCCCTTTGATCTCAGCCCTCAGCCCCCCCAAGAGGATGTGTTACTGGCAACATCACCTCCACAACAAAAGACTCGCAAAAGGAAAAGACCAGTAACCCATAGTAAGTAAACCTGAAAATTAGAAAGTTACATCAGGAATGCTGTTGTAGCCATTGCTAACTGGTATTACTTCGTAAGAACACATGAATTCATTTAAAGAGGGGCAACTTCAAGCTATTCCTTAGAATGCAAAATCACTCTTAGATGCATTAATGAAAGAATATTTGCACAATGATACTACTCTGAATAATACTGGGATGGATTAGATGCCTAAACAGATCAACCAGCAACTTCAACCTCTAAGGTTAATTATTGATTTTTTACATTTATCATTTATACATTGTTGCATAGGCATGCTTACTCAAGGAGGGTTGAAGATTGGAAAAATGAAACATCAGTAAACATGTACGTAATATTACCAATCCTTTAAATCTTCTCCAATTGCTCCAGCAAGTAATCGAATAGAGTGTTTTTAAATCAACTATCCTTTAAATTAGAAGGGGCCTATGCTAAACCTGATCTAAGTATGACCTAGATGAATATAATTCATGAGTTGAAATAATTTATGTAGGAGAAAAGAAATAAATTAATTATTTAATATTTTCTGATGCAATTTCTATTGCAGACAGCCCTCGAGAACAATATGAGGAGAGGTTGGCCAAAGCAGCTGAGGAGAGGGCAGCTGCCAGTACAGCAAAAGCTGCTGCCATAACATCAATGGCTGAAACGTTTAAAGAAACCTCGCAATTTCTTTGCGAAACCTTGAGGGATATAAAAACAGAGTAAGTTGACAGTAACAGCATGCACGACACAATACTTTGAAACACATTGACATAATTTATATTTGCAGACGGTGAATAATTGACTCCCTCACAGTCCTTGCCTCTCTTAATAATGCCCTAGGGTGGGCAAGAAAAGGCTCTGGTGGCATGTTTGGTATTTGCCCAATATCCTCTTCTTCCTCTGGTATGGGCAAACCATGCCTAATACACATATTGTGCAGTATTGAGCATGCATTAATTATTCGTCCTACTTTGGCAGGAGCATACTCAAGAGCACGATGAAGGCATCTAAATCTTGATTTTAGTACCCCAAAGCATCGCTCTACAGCACTCCTAGCCCGCACATGAAGATTGGTATAGTTCTCTTCTGGTGACCCTTCTGCAGCATCCAATATGGGTGTTTGCAACCAAGGCTGGTGTGGATAGCCTGAGTCACCTGAAAAAGCATTTCATGTAATTAAACCTCAGCTGCTCAACAAACAAAATTTGATGAAGTAAACTGACCCCTTCTGGATTAGGGGTAACAGAAGAGAATGAAATTAAATGCAATGGTACTGTCCACAATATTTCATTTCACATCATATGTTTCAGTCTTTCACATAGATATCTTCAGTTGCAGTGTGCTTTGTGAATGATGATGGGCCAGGAGGCTAAAAACCCATGTTGGAGTATACAATGATGTGCACAGTACCATATATATTTATCTCAATTTTAACACAAACTTTATTTTAAACTCTATTTTATATCACTGTTTTAACCTTACATTTTTCAACTACTACTGAATTCCAAACTAATTCCTGCTTCCCAACTTCCTTTTTTTTACTATTCCTGTTTTGCTTAAATCATAAAAGCATTTTTAGCATAATATGTAGACCATGCAATAGTTACAACCTAGCTATCAATCTTATCTTGCACAGGCATTTAATTTCAACGTTATTCGATCCATAGGTACATATCTAGTAGAATAAGATTTAATAATTTGATAGAAGTCATAATTACCTAGTAACCAGCACCGCTCACCACTTTCCCACACAGTCCTCATCCCTCTGAACACCTCAGAATTGCTCCAAATGAAGGAGTCATGTGTGCTTCCTGGATATCTAGCTACACAGTTTAGAATTTGTAGCTTGCTATCACACACCTAGAGAATGCAATATAACATGGAAAAATGAATTGAATATCCATATAAATAAATACTTTACACCTATGAAATGAAACTTACAATTTGAGCATTGATGGAATGGTATGATTTTCTATTTACATACAAATATTCCCTCTCTGCTGGTGCTCTTATCGCCACATGTGAGCCATCCACAAATCCCAGCACACCCGGAAATCCTGTAGCTTGGTAATTCCTGTTGTGAATCAGAATTCTTTGGCATTAATATCTATATATTTTTTATTCCAGATACCTAAACTACTTGAGGAGGCAGACATAGTTTTAAATGATCAAGCTTCAAAATAAAATACTTTAACCCCTTGAACATGCCGTATTATTTCTTTACATTTATAAAACCATGAATTTCTTTTGTGGATTTCAATGGAAAGGATTGGGGAAGATGGAATTGTTATCAGAAATTGCTAGGAGCAGAAGATGCCTAAATGAAAGAGTGTAACAGTAAAGGCTGACACTAAATTTAAGGCTCCCATAACACAAATTGCTATAAATTTGTATTGCTATGAATTCCATTAGTAACTACTTAGAATTGCAATTTAAGGGATATTCAAATAATGGGCAAATTCATCTTTGTGGCACAAAGTATTCCTTTCATGCATGTTGTGAGATAAACCGACAATGCCTTACTCATGTATGGCCTGTCGCCTTTCATTGCGGGTCATTGGAAAATAAATCCAGCGAGTTAAGACTTCTGGAGTATTCAGTGCCTCAGTCACTTCTTCAATCGTTCGACTGACAGCAGCTTGGCTGAGGCCCAGGTGGCAGTCACTCCCAGCTGACTTTTGGTAGCTGCCTTGCCCGAAGAAATGGAGAGCACATAGGACCTAGAAGAAATTTAGAAGATATATCATTTTGTAATAACAAGAGGCATGTTGCGCACATCTATATGTGTTCTCACCTTTAATTTAACCGGTATTGCTGTGCTTCTCTCGGCCTGGTTCATATGAGGCTCTAGCTCTGTAATAAGATCCCTTGTCAGAGCCTTATTCAGCCGGTAAAGCCCTTGAAAAGCGGCATCAGGCATGAGATAAGGGTCACTCAAGTCTCGTAGCCGGCGCAACCTTGTCCTGTTAATCAGCCTCAACTCCCTTCTTCTCCTCTCCCTGATTAACTCCAACGCCTGTATTTCGTTCATCTAAAAATGATGGACGTCATTTAATTGCAATTTGTTTGTTAACAGAATTGACATGCTTGATCACAATTGAGAATTGTGATTCCTTTTAACCTTGTAAAGAACTACCGTCGATGTAAGAGGATATCAAGCGCACAAACGTTTCAAATATTGTCAACGTCAAGGAAATATCAGAGGACAGTAGAGTACAAATGTGACAAACAGTAACAGACGTACGCCACGAATTCCCGCGGAAAACGAACTTTCTCGAAAAATCAATCATAACCTGTCAAATATTTTACTTACCTCGCAAGATGTTCCGAGTACGATGTACTTCTTAAACGAAAATCAAGGTCCAAACGGTGCGAAGTCAAAGCGTTTAGTGTTCCTTGCCTATATACGTCAATCAGTGCCGATTCCGAAAAAGAGTAAGTCCAAGAGATCCGTCAAAATCAAAAAAGCAGTAATCCAAAAGCTAGCCGGTCGAAATCCAAATGTAACGTCAAAATCCAAAGGTCCAAACGGTGCGAAGTCAAAGCGTTAAGTGATCCTTGCCAAAAAACGTCAATCAATACCGATTCCGAAAAAAGAGTAAGTCCAAGAGGTCCGTCAATATCCAAAAAGCAGTAATCCAAAAGCTAGCCGGTCGAAATCCAAATGCAACGTCAAAATCCAAAGTAAACAAGGCATTAACGCTTTTCAACTTTCAACTGTTTTCCTCACTTCAAACTTCATTTAATTCCTATCTCCGCACATAACCATCCATTTACCATAATTTTTAGTGCACATACCGTGCCAGTATTGAAAATTATTTATAACTTATTACCAGCTTCTGCAGAACCACTTTCGCCGTAAAAAAATTCCATAACTTACCAGCTGGCACATCACTTTCCGATTCCTAGAAACGGAAAGTCAATTTCCGAGACCCTCCTTCACATCGGACGCTCTCGGACGTGTTTCCGTTTCGGAAAGTTCGGATAGACCCTAGTGGATAGCTCATTCCGAAATGATGACGTCTTTCCGATAACCAACCGCGAACTATCCGAGAGATTGCCTTAGTGGATAGGGCCCCTGGACCCACATTTTAAAGATTGAGTCTTTAAAAAATTGTAAAGTCGTGACAGTGTGAAAGAACTTCTAATTCAAGAAATTGAAACCAGCCATGAGCACAAAAAAACCAAAATGAGCATGAAAATACATTACGGATGTGATTATTTTGACGCAAAGTTCTTTTATTGTCTAGTGCTCATCAAGTCTATACCCGATCTGTTTTGAAGAGTGCTGCTTAGAGCTTAAAGTCTGAAACAAATGTAGTGAAGCTACATAGTGCACTGTGGTGTTATGAAGTGAGCAGAGTAATAGAGCCAATAGAAATGTGTTACCAATGTCTTATATTGAATAGGATCACAATAATGCCTTGTCATCTTTCTAGTTACTATTTAGCTTTTGCATACAAATGCATTAATTTTTTAAACCAATTTTTATTTTTTTTTAAACTAAATATGCCATATATACACTACTGCACATTATTATACCTTTTTTCGTAGTATGTAAAATAGTGTATATTAGAGCAGTTTATAGGGGTACTGAATCGACTCACGGTACAATTTGACATGCCAAAATTTGACTTATGCCATGTCTCACAACTAATTAACAACATATGACGAGGTAAACCTGTAGTGGCTACGACAGGTATCCCTGTTCTACTTCTCATCATTTTATTGCGTCATTTTTCCATCCCTGAGCAAGCATGAAAATTTGAATTACATCCAATTCGAGGGTATGGCAGCGAATACATTATATGGTGCTGCACTTGAGTTTTAACCAAAAGCAAATTGTTAACATTATGGAAATCCTGCCAACAGTTAAAACAAAATAACCACATGATAGGAGAAATAATGGCTTAACCACTTCCCTGACGAATTTTTTTTACAAAACCGGTCAAAAAAAGTCATATTTTTTTATTTCAGATTCAGAAGCATTAAATGGAGGCAAATCTGAAAATGTTTTCCTTTATTTTTTATTCCAAATAACTAATGATTTATTCAATAATTTCTGAATGTTGCCCCTTAACTTAAGAGTATTAGGCAACCTGCATATCAGTATAACTTTCCTTCCCGTAAACCTTAGTTAGTCAGCCAATGATGAATACATTTAGTTAATATTGCAAAAGCATATCTTTGCCGACAACGTTAATGTTAACTATTAATTTTAGTCCATAGCACATCAAGAAACAACGCACAAACATTCATGGAAGTTAGGCAACCCGCCTGACGACGACTTTCGCTCTGAAAATGTTATAACAGAATTCATTCTATGACAAAAACAAGAAAATTCATTTCTTTTACTTGATTGTCTTTGAAGTATGCTGGAATCCCTTTCCTCAGTGTTCCATACGAGTCAGTGGAGTGTGAAGCGAGCAAGTCGGCTAGATCTGGAGACGTATAAAAGTTATCCATCTTCAGGAAATAATGGCTTCATAGGCCAAATAATGGCTTCATTAGATTCATCATCACTTTTGAGGTCATGGATAAATGGGCAGAGTCTTTATCCAACACAGTCCCATTTCCCGTGTAAATTGTCGTTGACCACACGCATCCAGTTCTCGATTCACAAAGAAAAAATACTTGCCAAATGAAGCTCTTTTCATAGGCATGAACTGCCGTGGCGGCTTAGGCATGAACTGCCGTAGGCTCTTTTCGATGGTAACATCCGTCTCTGGTGTATGGAGTGCCTTGAACTTTTCCTCCAGCCTCTGGCAAATCGGCCATATTTTATATAGTTTGCGGTGTGTTTGGGGTTCAAAATCGTTATTATAGGCAAAATGTAAATATTGCCTTATTTTTACGAATCATCGGTAAGACATTGTGTGTCCAAAAAAAAAGAGAGGAGAGTATTGGTCTCGTTGACCAATAAAACTCAGTATCTGGCTTTCGCACTCTGCTCTGTAGCATTACAAGGGCAAAAAACACGAATTTCTGAGCTTGTCATAGCTCGCCACTGATTTACGCTACCACTGCTCGGCCCCGCTTTTTCACGCAAAGTGTTACTGGCGCAGTGATTAGTTTCCCAAGTTATAAAGTCAACATTTTCATCGGAAAAAATGTTTTTTTAGGGAATCTCATTCGGAAACCAGGTCGAAGTTCATCAAAGAATTACCTTCAAAAAGAAACCTAGGTGGTGCCGGAGGAGGATTCGTTGTAAGCATTTCCTCCCACTCCGCTTCCCACGAATGTTCCGCTGCGCATTCTGATTCGGAGCTTGTTTCTCCGGAGAGAGTCGACTAGGAGCCAGGAACTTCAATGTCCATAACCTCCGAATCACTGCTGGTCAACACTGATTCCTCTCCAGAATCCATTTCTGATCACTAAATGTTACTGCGTGAAAACAAATAATTTTCCGTAGAGTTCACTCCTACTACACCGCTCGTATTAGAACGAAAATGTTAGAACTAAAAATGGAAAGTTAGTATCGGTGGAATTTCAGCGAAAAAGTGCATTCGCTCTGAAAATCAAGGATGCGTATTCTCTGAAACTCAACGAAAGACTGTCACTATCGTCCTTCCGACAAAGTACTCGTGGAAACAATCACGATATGCAAAGGATCTCGCCCCTAAGTGTGAAAAGCCCATCCCATGCTCATCATAAAATTTTTCTTTTCCGTTCCTACCATTTCCTGGAAAATAAACACACGTGTGCGTACCGCAACAGCATGCATTTTCCAACTAACGGTAAATTTATATCGAGAAAAGCCCATTAATAAAGGGTTGGCTGGTGGGAAAGTAGTTCGGGGAGCAAAGGGTGGCATATTAGCATGACATGATACCGGGCGCCAGGTTGCTCAGCGGGCCATCGGCTCTCGAGCGGGTGTTTTCTGACCTCAGGAAAGTGTCAAGCATGACAATAGAAGGCATTACACATGTTTGGGATTTATCTCTATCTTTCCTATTCTCTCGTACTCATGTGGGTTAGGGTAGCACATACACAGGGCACTTGTGTTGATTTCTATTGAGAACGTACGACCTTCAGACGTCTTCATCGTAAAGCTGTTTCCATAAATATGTTTCACAACTTCCGCCAGTATTCAAAGTAGAAAAATGAAAGGGGCTGATGAAATAACATTCGCAACATATCTAAACATTTACTCTCACGCCATTTTATCTAAAGAGAACGGTACAATAGACATTTCCTACATATATAAAAATTACCGTAAGAAAAATTTGCGGACGAATAATATAGAATTACATAATATGTATAGTAATAAATATATATTGTAACAAATATATATTGTAACAAATATATATGGTAACAAACATATATGGTAACAAATATATATCTATAGTAAAAAATAAGGCAAGGAAAGATTCATGTTCTGTTGTTAGAGAAATATTGTATTCCAATTACTGTGGAACTCATCGTTGCAGTGAAAATTAGCGCAAAATTGAAATTGCAATTTTTATAATGACCGCTAAAATGTTGAAGAAAAATGTAATTGAATGCTCATGTAGTAAATGACGAAATAAATGAAAATAACTAATTTAAAAATTATTTACTTATTTAGAAAGTTTTTGTCATGTAAAACGGAAGTTTTACATCATAAATTTGCAATAATTATCTATAAATAACAAAAATTGAAGTTGTAAATTTCGTAAAAAGTTCGTAAAAGAAACTCCATGCATGAAGTAAATAGACGGATAGTTACGAATGACAATGTAGGTGATTGAAATTTCGTATGGGGATTACTTTTCAGTGCGTAAAAAATTATAACCCTCGAATTGCTAGAAATATTACCAAAAATGACCATTGTTTTAACATTAGAAATCACTATTTGAAAAGAGCGCCGCTTGCCGCATCGGTGGCTCTGGACCTTCAACAGCATGGGAGGCGGCAGGAACGCAAACTACTAGCATCGGCCGACTATATGCGGGCGTAAAGAAAAATATACGGACATCGCGGACTTGCCCGAATATATGCGGGCTTGTCAGAATTTGCACAACCTCGGTGCCTGAATATATGCGGGCTTGTCAGGGAAGTGGTTAAGCTACTATATTCTCCATCACACGAGGTCTAAATGATAAGTAGAACATGAGTGGGTGACTCAGGCATATGTGAGAGAAGAATTCATTATCATTCAGACATTTCACATGTTTGATTCATCATATTCAGCACTGCTCATTTGCTAAGTGTCTACATCTGAAAAAAGAGAGTTTTGCTTATGCCGTTTTCCCCATGGTTCTGTTTATTCCTGGGGAGTAGGCTTGAGCTTTGTAATTTCATAAATTTCCTATTTTTTAAATGAAAAATTATTAGAAAAGTGCCTCATATTTAGCAGAGTCATTATGTCGGGACCGAAAATTTTGTTTTATATAATCAACATGTTTTATTTTCGTGCTTCTTATTTTCGAGTTTCTACTGTAGCTACTTTCTTTGTTGTTGTCAGCCTTCCTTTTGCTGATGCATTTAAGTTGTTCATTGATTGATCTGCTATAATTTTTTTCCAAATATTAGATCATGCTGGATACATATAAGAAGAAGAATGTCAAGGATTGTTGTCTGACTAGTGGTCGACTTGATGAACTTGTGACTCTTACTGCTAATTTGGAAAGACTTCAGAAATCACTTAATGATTACTTGGATGTCAAACGGAATGCCTTTCCACGCTTCTACTTTATATCTGATGATGAGCTGTTGTCTATCCTTGGAAGTAGTCATCATGAGTGTGTTCAAGAGCATATGGTTAAGGTGAGAGTGTATGAATGTGCAAATACATTTTTGTGGCTATGGATCTCATGGTTGGTTGAACATTATTCATATGATTTGAATTTTAAATTGCTTTACCTAAAGACTGTCAGTCTGAAACTGGTTTCTTAGGATGATAGATTTCTTAGGAGTAATAATAATAATAAAAAAAATATTTGTCCAAGGATCTTACAAAAGAAAGATATAAGACACGTCATAAAAAATTATGTAAAAGTACAAAAATTACAATTTCATATGGTATTTGTTGGTCGCATTAGGTGCCAATGAAGTCACACACATTGCAGATACATAATATTTAAAAATAGAGAAAACATATAGGTATATGCAGAGCTTATACTCTTTTGTCCATTAGAAACTCATCCATGATATAATAGCCAGATCCAGCTAGAAATACTTTTAACTCCCTGATAAATAACTTTATAGAGGTTATAGATTTGATTTAACTAGGCAGATTATTATAGATGATAGAAGCAGAGTGGTGTGGACCTTTCTGGGAGTGAGAAAATAAATACTGATGGATATGTATGTTTTCTTTTCCCCGAGTGTTATGGTGATGGAATTCTGTGTTCTTTATGAATAGGTCTGGATTGCATTTTACAAAATTGGCACAGGTGAGAATGTAGAGGGAGGGTAAGGTCAAAATCTTTGAAGAGATGAAGAGAGTTCTACCAGGAGTTCTGATTGATAATTTGTATATTGCCTTTTGGGCACGTTTTTGCACAGAGAAAACTTTGCTTGCTAAAGGGGAATTTCCCCAGAACATTATGCCATAGCTAACTACGGACTCAATATTGGCATAATAAAGGAGCATTAGAGAGTGCAGAGATAAAACTGGGACCAGTTTCCTTATTAAGTAAATCTGGCTTGCCAATTTATTTGTTAACTGATGTATATGATCGAACCAGTTTTATGTGTCATTTATATATAAACCAAGGAATTTTGTAGTTTTCTATCCTACAAGGGAGTGGTTATTGATTCTGAGGTATGGACTACAGAAGGGTTTGGAGTGACCTAAATGAAATTGAATAAACATGGATTTTGAGTCAGAGAATGATGAGACCGTTTCTAATGCACCATTCTGCCATTTCATCTACCTACTGCTTTTCTAGAGTGGTGGATGAGGCTAGGAATAAATTCACCTTGTATTAAACATGAGGTATCTTCTGCATATAAAACTGATGTAGAAGAAGAAGGAAGAGCTTTTGGAAGGTCATTAACATATATACTAATAAAAAGTAAGGGTCCAAGAATGGAGCCCTGAGGAAAACCGCTTTCCAGTTTCAGAAGAGTTGAGATACCGGTTGTCCTACCATTTTTGTTATCTTTTATGTATCTAACAAACTGTAGCCTATTGCTCAGGAAAGAAGCAATCTGGCTTAAGGCGTTCCCAGTGACACCTAAAGCCTCAAGCTTTTGCAATAATATAGGCCGTTTGATGGTATCAAAAGCTTTGCTGAAATCATAAAAAATGCCCAAAGTATGTTGACCATTAATCAAAGCTGAATGAAGTGGGTTTAAAAATTGGAAAATGGCTGTTGATGTGGATTTATGTTTCCTAAGACCATGTTGATTTGGGCTAAGTAGATTGTTGTGATCCAAGTAACAGAGTAGTTGATTAAAGAAATTTTTTTGAATACCTTAGAAAAGGAGGATAGGACAGATATAGGTCTATAATTTTATGACTTGGTTAATGTTCCTTTTTTGGGGACTGGGGTCACATGGGCTGCCTATAACCCATTGGCTTACCATTTTTCTTGCAAGCTACTCTCTCAGAAATACCATTTATTTTGATAAAATGTTCTATTGATAAATATGCTATAAATTGTAAAGTTTATTATATATTTTATTGAAATTTTTTATATAGTTAGGTTTATATTTTGTCAATTACAATTTGTGGTTATTAGTCCCCAGTTTTAATTTATTGAACAGTATCATTAACATTTATAAAATATTGCAAAATTATAAACAAATTTTTGTGATAATATTTTTGAAAAATTTTAATATATTTTTTCGTATTATTATTTAAATCTATATCTTCTTTATTTCTTGAAAGTTTCATTGAAATTCATCGACGGATTCTGGAGATATGTTCTAATGTATCTGGAGAAATTTTTGAAAAAAAAAAGTTTTACTGTTCCATTTTACAGCAGCGATTCCATTGCTATAAACTATTTTTGCCTGCCCTTTCTTCAACTGTATATTTTTGAATTCTGCCGGTATATTCCTTCAATTTATTCTGAATATGCCTAAGGCATTAGTTTTCTCATCAATCAACTTGAGAAATAGACCAGGTTATGTGTACCAATTATCTAACGCCACAGTGTAACCCTTGCGAAAGTAGGGATGCAAAAGTTCTAATACTATTGCTGCACTAGGAGTATCCTTTGCTCCGGATGGTTTTTTTCCAGTGTAAATAGTAAATTGTAGGCAGGAGCCTGATGAGCTTTCACATATCTTGTAAAACTTGATTCCAAATCGGGCGCGCTTACTTGGGTATACCAGTATAGGACATAGCAGAGTCTACCACGAAATTTCATCAGGCCTCATCCACGGCAAGATTTCTCTCCGGAATGTACATGGCTGTAAACTTTTTATTTACATAGTCGATCACTGGAGATATCTTTATCAGCCGATCATTTCCATTCAGTTTTGAATTATCTACAAATGTAAGAATTTGGATAACAACAAAAATCGTTTATATGGCCTAACTCTGCCGAAAAAGGTGTTTCTGTCACGTTGCGCGGACTCAAGTATTTTTGAAGCTTATTTTTTTTCACTTGTGCCATTAGCACACACAATAAGATATAGGACTGAATCTCATCTGTAGTTGTTTCAAACCATCCTTTCGTAAGATCTCTTTTTCTATTTTTGTCGGAGTTCAAAAAGGCATCTGCGTACTTGTTGGTTTCAGTTGCGATGAGTTCCCAAAAATCACCTTCTAGAAACTGGAAGAAAAAGTCTCTTTCACTAGCATTGGTTCTCACGCTCCTATGGATTCTTTCATTTATGCCATGTTTACCAGAGAATCTAAATTCTTTCACAAAATGGTTGTTTTTACACCAATGCCAATTGTTTTCTACCTTAGCCTTTTTCGATCCGCCGGACAAATACTGCCTTCATTTTCGCTGGAAAATTCTGCACTGTCTTCACTACTCACAGATTCTGAATATTCAGAATTATTGGTGTCACTTTCTTCACTGTTATCACTAATACTGATGTCACTATCAAAAAGAAACTTTTCTACATCATCGTCCGTAAAAAATCTTGCCCCTTTTGCCGGCCATTGCTTCGGGGGGAGCGCGGGTACACACGGCCTTGAGCGCGAGCGTCCGTGGTTATGGCGGTAGGAATACTGGCTGCGAACTGGCGGCTGGTGCCGAAATGCTGGCTTATCAGAAGCCCACGACTTCATTCAGTAATTCTATCTTCTTTGTTGATGTAGCAGCAAATAGGAAAAGATGAAAGGCTACTTTTGTTTGTCAGCAGAAAATATTGTATTATCTTTTGCATAGTAGCAAGTTCACTGAAGACGAAGATATTAGGTATCTTTCGTTTACGTTCAGCAGATGGCACTCATCAAGTATACAAAGTGAAATATTGCTTCCTTTATCTTATGTTGGCTATGAATAGGTGCCTCAACAATACTTTATGAAATAGAAGGAAGATGGGAGAGAAAGGAGACAAAGAAAGCCTGTGCTGATGGTGCATTGGGTTCACGATAAACGAAGACGGCGCGATGAAAATGCTTTGAAACCATTGAGTATATACATGAATAAAATATGAACTGCAATATAATGACAGTATCGGAATACGTATTAGAACAACATAAAAGCAACTAAGAACATAAAATATGAATCTATCTGAAATATATGCTCCAAAAAAAGAAGGCTGGAAAAAAATATACGAGACCGGCGAATCGCCATCTTTGTAAGCAAGGGCCAACTTTGAGCGGACGGCGAATCGCCGTCTTTGTAAGCCAATGGGTTGAGGAGGAAGGAAAGGTACCTGTGATAAATGAGAGGTTTATTATGTCTGAAAGAACAGGGGAGATAATGTCAGAAGAAGCTTTCATTATGGTTACAGGAATGTCATCAGGTCCAGAGGAATATGAATTGTCAAAGCTATTTAGGATTCTATGTATCTCATGTACATCAGTTGGGAAAAGAAACAGTGAGTGAGGATGACGGTTGGCATTTATGATGCCAGGAGGTGACTTATTTTGAGCTAGACCCGTTGTAGGAGTGCTGCAGAATTGGCGGTTGAAATTTTTTGCAATATCAGCTGGATTTGTCACAAGTATATCTCCAAATTCAATTTCATTAGGAGCTGAACACTGAGGTGAGGCAGAAGAGAGCTGCCTCATTATGTTCCAAGTAGCTTTAGAGATATTCTTAGAATTTGATATATGTTAATCAATTTCCTTCTTCCTCTCTGCCGTCAGAAGTTTTCTAAACTCTTTCTGAGTGGATTTATACTCATCACGAAGACTGTGATCAATGTGTTGACTTTTATAGCGTAGTTCACGCAGTTCTTGTGCTTTCTCAACAATTTTGGGGGAGAAAATTTTTGTATTTAAGTGAGGAGTGAATTTTTTAACTTTCTTGATAGGGAAGGCAGCATTAAACATATAGTAAAAATGTTCATAAAGGAGTTGAATTTCATATTGACATCAACTTCTGAATAGACTTCTTCCCAGGGTTCAAATGACATAGGAGATAAAAATTCAGCCATTGATTAATTATTGAAAATTCGTTTGGGCACAAATTTACATCCCTCAACTTTATGTGGAATAACGGAATTGACTTCAAGAAGAAGACCAAGATGGTCTGAGAGTCCCGAGTCTAAAGTCCAGCATGAAATAGAGGAGGAAGGTATGTCAGGTATGATGTAGTCTATAAGGGAAGCAGATTGATAGGTGATACGTGTAGGTTCTACATTCAGTATATTTAGGCCAAAGTAGTTGCAGAAGTCTGCTCCGTTCAGGTGTCACTAAGGTAGTCAATGTTAAAATCACCTGCCAGAATAACCCTGTCAAATTTATTACTCATGACAAAGGTTAGAGCATCACTAAGGTGCTGAAGAAATATACTTGTGTCACTGCTTGATGAACGATAGACACATAGTATAGCAAAGGTGTACGAATTTGATTTGAAAATGGCTACAGAACATTCATATTGTTTTTCTGTGCTATTTTTTAATTTTAGACACTTTACATTTAGGAAATTCTTGCCATAAATGGCGACACCACCACACTTGTACTTAGAACGGCAGAAATGAGATACTAAATTGTATCCAGGTAAGTTGAAAGCTGAGATTTGACTGCTCGAGAGCCAATGTTCAGCAAGCAGTAGTATGTCAGCATTTAAATCGTAATATGCTCGTAAAATCATAATGCTGGTTGTGGAAAAGGAGTCCATTATCGTATTCATCATTGTGTTAGTCTTGCGAGGTCATCCCTTCTATTCTTGTAGTACATTAAAGGAAATAATCAACGTCTGTAGGAGAACCATTGAGGAAAAAATAGACATGAAGCACTTGCTTTATATTGATTTGTGGGATAAATGTGTTGGGGAAATTGAAATGATAAATTTTTCTTGGGCAATAGAGTTGACCTTTGCTTCAGGTGTAGATAGATAACCATGAATCTTTTGTAATTTTTTGGGCCGGGAAGTATGAAAAGTATGGGAATTAGGTTTTTCATTGTGAATATTTCTATTATTGTCTTTCAAATTTGTGTAAATTATAAAATATTTATCGCCTCACATACACTCATCATAGATTGGCTTAATTGCTCAAATGGCAGTGTGTTTAATTATTTGGTGTCTGAATTATAAAGTAATTTGAAATAATTTAGAAATAATGGAAGAATAAAAATAACTTAGTCAACTCCACTAATTATTTATCATCACGACCCAGAGTTCAACATTTGGTGTCATCTTCAGGTCTAAAGACCTACCTGAAGATGACACCAAGTGTTGAAACCTGGGTCGTGATAATAAATAATTAGTGGAGTTAACTAAGTTATTTTAATTCTTCTGTGATGGACAACTTCCACCAAATCAAGCCTACAACAGTTTCCTTTGTAATTTAGAAATAGTTATTTGGGTTTGTGTATATTGGAATGAGAGCTGCCAACCAAATGCATACCAACTAATCACAGTGTTATCTGTGCATGTTATTCAAGAAGAGAACAATTGACAAGTACATTTAAATTAAAGATTGATCCAAATTGTCATATTCCTTTGCTTTCATTGACGACTTGGATTAATTTTTAATTTGTGCTCTGTACATGTTCTGTTCATTGTCTATGTGTGAGTGTGAAGTTCCAGACTCCTTTGTCCATTAGTCTTATGAAGAAGCTTGAAAAATAGCATCCTGCAAGTGCTTACAAAGTGATTTTGTAATTGGATGTTTAGTGGGGATCATAGATCTATAAGTGTTTTACGGGTATTGATGGCAAATTTGGTACCTACACAGCATTACATGTATCCGATCTTGGAAGTAGTTACCGTGACTCCTGGCACCTTCCTCCCCTGCTAAGAAACTGGATTATATTGTAGTAACATTTCTTGTGTCCTAAAAAGTATTTTTTTGCAGGGTTAAGGCAACGGGCAGGTAGTCATGGCTCTCTGCCCACTGATCACTAAGAAGGACCTTTTTAGTGTAGCTTAACTGTTTCATCAGCAGATATTAATTTTTTGGGAACTTTTTTTCCCTCATAATTGCAGGCTGTTTATTAGCCAGTCGGACTGTATTTTTTTACAGCCATTAACACCAGCTAGTCTCAGATTAAATCTTGTTAAGTCAAGATGTAACGTGATCAGGTCTCCCAAATTTAGCTGGTGAGAATTAGAATAGAACTTTAAATTAATATTTACTGATTTAATGATATTTACCAATGTTTTATATAAATAGCTTTTTTATATAAATCAATCCATAGTGAGTGTATTGGGGAATGAGCATTCATTTTCTCTAGGTCCTGTAATTAATTAAGTTTTGGGACAGAGGACTCTTCTATCTTGTCCTTTATTAACATACTATTTATTGAAAAAAGTAACTATGGCTGAATCTCTAAGTCTGCTTGGCTTAAGCATGCTTGAGCATGGTACGGTGATGATGTAAAGGAAGTGCCTAAGTCACTGAACATGGCTGACAAATGTAGTGCTATGCGTACTCAGCCTTTAGGCTAGAGTGCCCACTGACCCTTCATTCCTTCCTTTTTCAGTACACATGTTTTAACTTGTTGGATAGCTTTAGCAAAAATAGGGGAACCTGGTCTATTTAAATGTAAAACATCACTGACATGGCAGTGATCCTTTAGGTTGGTGTAAACATTGTAGTAAATGTTCTTTCCTGCAGGGTTACTGTAAAAAAATTGAAAATAATAACACGTAATACAGTAAACCCCTGTTAGTTCGAACCCCCTTAATTAGAAATATCGATTAATTTGAAGTTGTGAGCAGTCCCCAGCAAACGGAATCGGAAATTGCGTACTTTATGGTACGGATAATTGGAAATACATTTAATATGTAACTCTAAGTCGAATTTCGTCCCATGACACGTCCACGTATCGTTTATTTCGAAACGATTCACTGGGGTGGCGCACTTCGATGGTTAGTTACTATCGGCACAAAATAGGTAGAACACTGAACTTTAAGCATTTGTATGAAATTCCACCGGAACTCCATAGAGTCGTGTAATATATGGTTTTACTCATTGTTTATTTGACTACAAAATACATTCATTGAAAAGTGATTAAATGTAAACGCTTAGCTTCTATGGTGGAAAGAGTGAAGAAAAACATGCGATAAAACTAGGGGAACAGCGAAACGGTTGTCTTCTTCACCTCACCACGGCCAAAATATTTGATTGGTGCACTTCATTATTTTTTTCTGAAGAGTATGACATCTCCTCATTATAAATATTATTTTAAAATTAAATATCACCCATTCTTTGATTTTTAAGTAAGATAAAGAATATCACCATTTCCTTACATGAAAAGTTTTGCAATATTTTTTCCATCAAGCATACAAAAATTCGATATTAGTATACTTTTCTACATTTCGGAAATTGAAATTTAGCTATCGGCCATTTTAAAAATCAAAGAAACACTGAAATTTAACTTTAAAATAATATTTGTTTTGCAGAGATGTTGTTCTCTTCATAAAAAAATAATGAAGTGCACCAATCAAATATTTTGTCCGTGACGAGATGAAGAAGATGACCGTTTTGCTGTTCTCCTAGTTTTTCGTGTGTTTTTCAACACTCTTTCCACCGTAGACGCTAAACGTTTACATTTAAACACTTTTCAATTAATGCATTATGTAGTCAAATAAACAAGGAGTAAAATTATATTTTACACGACTCTTTGAAGCTCCGGTGGAATTTCATACAAATGCTTAAAGTTCAGCGTTCTACCTATATTGCACCAATACTAGTGCTTATTTCAAAGTCATTGTGATTTTGGTATCGCTTTCTTGAGCATAAGTTACTTTTAAGTGTTACCAAGCTATTTTTAGCATTTGATTATGCTTATGGTGCGCTGTGCGCCAGCAGCTGTTTACCCCAATCAAATATCCCTCGAGTACATACACATCTCGGCTGCTCCCTCCCATAGCTTTTTTTTCAGGGCTTTCGTGCCCTGACTAATGCCTTCCCCTCACTTCCTTCCGAGCCTCCCTTCCTCGAGTGATGACTGTAGGATCGCCATGCATGGTGGAGTAGTATTTTTCAGATGGTGTGATATCCTTTAACCATTTTCCCTACATGAGCACTTTCATCATTTGGTAGCCGCTCCTTCCATCTCGCTTCGCGTGCTTCCCCAGATTCTTTTGTTTGCCCCGAATCACTGATGAGTGATGGTTCTCAGCTTTGTTTACGCTTTTCCTATCTACTCTTGGTCCATCTCCCCAAACTCGAATGTGAATCATGAGGTAAGGAAGGCTGAAGATATAGGGACTACCCATTTTGAATAAAAAAACTTTTTATTCAAAATGGATTTCTATCATTTCCACGAAGTCAAGCCTGAAACAATCAAATTTATACAGGGACTACTTCTTGGTGATGTCTGTCCGACACTGCATCAGCGATTTTTTTCTGGGGTTCCCTTCTTTTGGAGGGCTAGGGATTCTGGGTTCGTCGTCGACCTTAACGTGATACTCCATCCCTACTCTTCCCTCCCGTCTCCCAAGCCCCTCCCCTAGTGGAAGCCATCTCAGAAGTTAGGGCGAGGAGAAGCGATGAGTGAAATGTGATACTTTTGGTTCGAAGTCGTAACTGATAAGGGACTTCCAGCGGGCAAGGATGATGATGTAGCAGTTCTTAACCCATATATGCCTAGTGTTCCATTTTTGGAACACCTGACGCGACTTTCTAATTTAATGACTACGACTCATTATACACCAATATGCCACTGTTTTTCTTTCTGTACCTCTTTATAAAGATATATTGTATTACGGGGCGCAAAGAATTAGTCAGTTTTGCCAACCCATCGCAGCCAGCGTGTTGAGAAATATCGGTCTTTTTTTTCAAGGCAGTTTTTCGGAGACCATCTCAAATGTTATATTAATAACTATTTGCCATAACGCCCAAATGTTGTAAATTTTTCCCTGCATGTTCAGTAATAGTTAATCTATAGTGCTTTAAGAAGAAAATTTTGAAACAATGTATTTTGTTTTAGTTATAAGCTTTTATTTAACAGTGTTCCATTTTTGGAACACTAGGCAAATCCACTACTATCATGCGTGCATTCAGGCGCACTGAAATATTCACTTTAATTTTAAATCAAGTAAGCAATTAGATGTTATGTGACTGAGGGAAACGATGCTATGTCTTGGCTATAATCAGTTTCCATTTCAGTGAAAGAATAAATACATCGATAACCAACTGATCAATTGTGAACAGAGAGATGAAAACAGATGAGTCACCCTGTGCACTCTTCCATTCGGGACCAAGCCCCCTGGGTCATATTGACGTCATGAACACTAATCAATGAGCGAAGTGCGGCTGCTTGCACCCAATATTCTTCTCCTTTTCTTTTTAGCAGAAAGTTTATTGTAAGTATTCGGGCTACGCACTTGTCCTGCACAGAGCGGCACGCCACCCCCCCACTCCTGACGTATCGGCGACTAGAGGGTTTTTCCCAGGTAATGCTTATTCCTTTCCCTCTCCGTGTCTAACAAAGGGACTTTTAGCCTTTTCTTTAAGGCATTGAAATCCTCGGCGCCACTGTTGGCCAAGAATGCAGTGACCCTTTCTCTTGGTCCTTGGGCCGTAGCGTGGGTGACGCCAGCGGCGCTTGGGTTTTTACAGTAGTAGTATGTTGAGTACGATCTTGTGAAGTGGACGTGTCTTGCGTCCCGTCCGTTAGAAAGTGAAGGGTGACCACGCCTTTAGCTAAAACTACCAGGATGTCGAGATATTTGACAGTGCATGAAATAACTGATCTATTAGAGACAGAAGATTACATAGAAGTACGTGATATCATCATTGAACCCCCTGATAATGCAACAGAACCTGTGTCTGACGAGGACTCCGGGGATGAAGATGGTGGAACAATTAATAATCTTCCCGGTTCATTGCTGCGCGCTCCTGCTCATCTCATTCATGGTTCTTCTGACGAGAACTTTGACCTTGCTGACCTTTTGCTGATACCGGATGGTGATACTACTGAAAATGACGGTGCATCGGATTCTGCTTCGCCTCAACCTCTTCTTGCTCAAAGAAAAAAGGTAACCAAAGTTGTGCGCAAATGGAAGAAAGCCGATCTGACTGCCCAGCCAGTAGGAGGTAGAGTTTCAGAAGAACAAATCATGAAAATGAAAACCCCTACTGAATATTTAGAACTCTTTCTGGATATTGAAGTGATTGATTTGATTGTCAAATATTCCAATTTATATGCTGCAAGTAAGCAGGGCGTAAACGAACTCACTGTCAGTGTTTTTTGGGAATAATTTTCCTGAGTGGTTACGTCTCTGTTCCGAGACGGCGTATGTTTTGGGAGCAAAGACCAGATTTGCATAATTCTCTAGTTAGTGGTGCAATGAGACGTGACCGATTTGAAACAATATTTTCAAATTTGCATGTTGCTGACAATTCTAACTTGAACCACATGGACAAGTTTTCCAAGCTGCGACCTCTCATAGAGCAACTGAATGACAGATGTATGAAATTTGTACCAAATGAAATATACTTCAGCTTGGATGAGGCCATGATTCCCTATTTCGGTCGTCACGGGTGCAAACAGTTCATTCGGGGTAAGCCTATTCGGTTTGGGTATAAATTCTGGTGTGGTGCAACGCGGCTACATTTGCTGGTTTCAGCCTTATCAAGGAAAAAACCCGAACACTCAATACCAAGAATATGGTATAGGTGCTTCAGTTGTTTTGCAATTTACTGAGGCACTCACAACGCAGCATCCTGGTAAATACCATTTTGTGTTTGACAACTTTTTCACAAGCATTGCACTCCTTGATAAACTTCATTCAATGGGCCATCAAGCAACAGGCACAGCGAGAAAAGATCGCGTAGACAAACCTCCTTTACTATCTGATGCTACCCTAAAGAAAAAAGATAGGGGCACATTTGATTACCGAATTGATGGAAAAGGCAATATTGTTTGTAGATGGAATGTTAACAGTGTTGTGACTGTTGCATCTTCTGGTGTCGATGTCAATCCTTTGCTACAGGTCAGTCATTATTCTCAAAAGCAGAAAAAAAAGATACAAGTTACTCAGCCAAATTTAATCAAGGTCTATAATCAGTATATGGGAGGAGTAGACCGAGCTGATGAAAATATTTACAAGTATCGAGCATCAATCCGTGGAAAGAAATGGTACTCGAGCCCTCTGTTATTCTGCTTTGAGCTGGCTTTACAAAATGCTTTGCAATTGCATAAAATAAACGATGTGAAGCCAATGGATCTTTTTGAATTTCGTCGCCGTGTGCCCTGTCACTATATAGAGACATATGGTAATACTGCTGAGCCTGGTAGGAAAGGGAGACCATCTATGAAGCGTAACCTTGACTCACGTCATGATGGCATGAATCATACGATTGTAAAGCAAGGAAAACAAACTCTGTGTCCAATGTCACAAAAATACCACTTTTCAATGTAAAAAATACAATGTATCCTTGCATGGAAAGTGTTCACCTGGATATCACTCTTAATAGTGAGTTAATAAATAACTGAATCAAATGATTTGCTTGTTATCATTGAGTACGTCATGGTAGTGGATTTGCCTAGTGTTCCATTTTTGGAACACCTCGTAATTTATAATTGGCAAGAGATACATTGTTTTTTCTTTCGGATATTGTTTTCATATGTATTTTTAACTATAATATGTAAAAATCAGGGTAAAATTCGCATTTTTCAAACCTTCGGCATAAATGGGTTAATCTTAGAAAAGTCTTAGGGGAAATGGGCTGAGAGCAGGCCAGTAAATTTAAAGGTCTACGGCAAAAATTTTGGTGACCTGGAATGCACCTATAAAAATAAAAATACATCTTATGTGATATTACTGGACACATGCCCGAAATCATTATTTTGTTTTTATTTTCTGCATGATTGCGTCTAATAGTGCATACTTCCCCAACTTTAACTTGGATCTGATAAACGTGAAGAATTTCACCCATTAACTCCTCATTTAATGAATATCCTTTGCCTTTTTATAAAAAAATATAGCAGTATGGTGATTATCTCGGAAAATACGGGATCTTTTTCGTTAATTTTCAGAAAGTATGTTTAGTTTGAACCCGGATAATTCGAAGTCCAATTTTTTTGGTCGCTTGAATTTCGAATTAACGAGGTTTTACTGTAACTGTTCAAGACCAGTGTTGCTTTGATGACTAATGCATATCATTCACTCATAGTACATTTCTTGAAACTATTACGGATTATTTAGTGGTGTTTGTTTAGTAGTTGATGTTAGGGGCATCAAAATGACTGGTATACAATAAGAATCTGGATAGTTCATTGCAATATTGCTTCTTTAAGACAATGAAGTGAAAATCTCATGACTTAATAGTACTTTGGACTGACCTATGTACCTCCTTTCTTACCTTAAATATTCTTTTTCCATACTCCTTCACTATGTATTCTTTTTGCAGTCCTTATAGGAATCCTTGCCCTTGATATCCCTGTGAATAAAGCTAGTGATGGGATTTGTCGGCTGACATATTCTATCATATTGTTTCCAGATGTTTGATAACATTGCAAAATTGAGATTTGTGAAGACAGAAAGTGAAGGTGTGGCTGCAGTAGCTATGATATCCTGTGAGGGAGAAGTAATGGAATTCTTGGATTTTGTGAAAATTTCTCCAAAAGTTGAAGACTGGATGACTGATGTTCTGGGTGCTATGTGTGCAGCAAATCGTTTTATCACTAAGAAGGCCATCTTTTATTATGGGAAAATGTTGAAATCTAGGTATGAATGCTTGATCTATTTTTAAAGTTAATTTAGTCATCATTTTCAGCTAGCTATGATTTAGTTTTGTATGAATAGGTAATGATAAGTCACAGTGAGAAATCTGTTATCAATTACCCACCCACCCAAGTAACCTTTATCTTACAAGTGGCCCATGTGTCCATGACTTTGTTACAATTACTACCCTCTGTAATGCATCCAGAAGTATTTATGGGATAATACCACTGTATAACAGACTAAATACAAGCTATTTACATTATGTATACATGAGACTCCCCATACGTCTGAAATACTGATGCTATATGACTGAATTACATCTAAAATACAGCTGTTTTACATTATGTATTCTATACATTAAACGTACAGTTAGTTTACATCATGTATACAGCCTGTATAACAGCTGGATCATAGATGCAATACATTATGTAATACAGCTATAATATGTATGCCTTAGAGGACTTTTGAAGCAAAAATACATCGAAATTATGGCTGTATTACGGCCATATTACATTCCCATACATGATGTATTATTGAGGTAATTCAGTTGATTTTCATTTGTATTACATAGTGTGTGCTGTCTGGGTAGTGACCCATAGTGGCTAAAAGTGGTGCGATAATCATAAACAGGCCACAAAATTGGATTTATCCCTGCCTTCATAATTTTACACCTTAATTCTTTTCCTTTATTTTGATTCTCAGAACGGAGTGGATTCTAGATTACCAGGGGATGGTGTGCCTTGCTTCCAATCAAGTTTGGTGGACTGCTGAGGTGGAAAATGTTTTTAAACGGTAAAGTTTGATTGATTTTTTCTATTGGGATGAATAGCCCTTTCTGTGGGGTAAGTCTCTCACTGCTATCATTTTCTAGGTGGGAAACTTAACTGTAGTTCTTAGTGTGTAATTCTGTCTTTTGTGGTGAGGAAGGTAACCATAGTCATCAACCCTGATTCTACCTACAGTAAAACCCCTAAATTACACTTTTCTAGGGACCCTAAAAAAAAGGTTCAAATTGCAGGAAAGTGCAAATTGCAGGAAAAGTAGAATTTTCACTTCTACAGCCATGTTCCTTCTCTGGAGTAAGGTTAAAAATAAGAAATAGACTGATAAACTGAAAAAGAGCAGTGTCAAAATTTATTCTTTGAACTCTAGCCCTCTCTCATTAATTTATATATGATGAGAAAAAGACATTGAACACCTTAGATGAATAGAATTGTGAAAATTATTTTTCTCCTTCATTATTGATACATAAAATAAGGGATTACTACATATCGCACAAAATCAAGATCAAATGAATAAATAAAAGTTACAGAAACAGCTTCTTAAAAATTCACTTCACTGGTAACTGTGGACTCTCTTCATAAATAATAATAATACATATATTAACTTCAGAAAATAATATTTTTGAATCTATCGAACCAACCATTGGATGCTGTGAAATTTTCAATTCCCAATCTTGTGGCGATGTGCAGAGCTTTTTCTAGTACGATGACACCATTTATAGGGATGTTTGAAGACCTAGCACTCAAAAACAACTCTTTAAGTAACCCTTCCATTTCTTCATACTTAGAGTTCTTAACATATTTTCTCTTTTTAGACAAATTACCACACTGGTTGGCTTATTTCAGAATCCCATTGCGATTTCTCACAATAGTATAGTGTAGAGATAGGCAATCGTAGCAGTTTCGCTAGATCAACGCGAGTTCCACCATGAGAATCGACTTGTTCTAAAATGTCCATTTTCTCCTTGATTGAAAATGTCCTTTTTCTTCCTCGCTTTTCCATTGCCAAGCAGGATAAAATTACATCCCAGTTTAGTTGAGGATGACTTAACAACACATGAGAATCTGATCAGCCGTGATGTTTGACTAGTCCAAACAATTGTTCAACTAAAAAAATAAAATTTAGTAAAAAAAGTCTAGTTAAGGTACGATAAAGCAAGTTTCGATAAGTTTAATTCATTTGTAGCCTATCATAGTTATACCTCGGGAATCGAGGCAGTGCAAATGATCTCAGTTGTCCACTAGTACGAGTTCTTTCATTTTTCATCATGTCTGGATAAGAATCCATTTTCATTCTCCAAAGTTTCTACTTAGGTAAAAAATGAATACTCCTCCGCAGGTTTAATTACATTGAATAAATTACATAGTTAGCTCCTAGCCTTACAATGTATTCATTTCATAGCTTGAATCATTTCCTGGCAGATTACGAGTTGACGTAGTTCCAATTTCTGCTACGAGTGGTGCTGTAAACTATCCCCGCCAAATTCAAATTCTTTCTTCAAACAGGTCCTATTACTGCTCTCTTTCGTTTTTTTTCCGCTAATATGTGCAAGACAAAGTCAAAAAGTGTTTAACAAAGGATTATATGCACGAGTAATGGACTTTGAAAGTTAAATTTTATTTTGATTGAGCGTGTTGTGGTGCAAATTGCGGGAAAACTGGAAAATGTACAGTCTAAATTCGGGGTTCTGCATGCATTGGAAACATAGGAAATTGAATGGGACTTCGTAAAAGTGGTGTAAATTGCGGGAAAACGTAATTTCCGATAACGCAAATATGGGGTTTCACTGTATTTTTACAAGGGGCTTATTAGCTCTGGCCATTCCTTTCCTTATTTATGCATCTTAAATATTCTCAAAATCAATTATATTCATTTCATGGAAGTCTTTGGCTTGCTTTTCTTTTAATTTTTCTCCTTTCTGAAATTTTCAACCACCGTATTAATACCTGACATTTAAACTCAGCTCAGGTATTTTATTAATTAATCCTTCTCACAATTATTTAAACTATTTTGTCTACAACTTCATAATTATGAGGAAAACTTTTTTCATCACATTTAAAATTGCAAATGAATTAATAAATATATTTTGCCTCTTTTAATTTTTTTCTTACATGACTATATAAACTTAAGTATCTTGTAATGGAATATTTCTTTTATAACCATTGCTAAATATTTATTAGGGCCTTGGTATATATTTATATTCCATATTTGAAACCTGATCATTGAAGTTCTGAATTCTTTGTTGTATTATACTTAACACTTTGTTATTGCATGCTGGTAAATCGTATTGCATGCTGAATAGATACTTGAAAGATAAGGAAAGATTAAAAATGAAAGTTTGTTGCACTTTTTTTCATCTTTAAAATTTCTTATTGCAGTGAACCGAAGGTACTTTCAGTAAAACCCTTAAATTACACTTTTCCAGGGACCCTAGAAATAAGGTGTAAATTGTGGGAAAATGCAAATTATGGGAAAAGTAGAATTTCCACTTCTACAGCCATGTTTTTTAATGGAGTCAGGGTAAAAATAAGTAACACTGATAAACTGAAAATGAGCAATGTCATCGTTTATTCCTTGAACTAGCACTTCTCATTTATGTATATTTGATGAAAAAAATACATTAAACATCTTAGACAAATAGAAAATTGAAAATTAAGAAAGGATGAAGATGGCAGGGTGATTTACATTATATTTTGGGGCTGATTCTGTAACTAATAACGCCTGCGCTATTATGACGTAGGGCACTATTTTGGCGTTATGTACCGCCCCCCTGATTCTGTAGCTTCAAATAGCGGCCCCTAGCAATATTTGGGGACATAGGATAGCACCTACAATAATGCCAGCTTTCGGCTTGCGTTATCCCTAATACCGACCCCTCCGATTGCATTTATTGCTCACGGATCGGCACCGTCTTTTGTTTTTCTTTTGAGATACTTAGGAAATGGCACGACTGGGTATGTGGTTTGACTGATTAAAACTAAAAAGCGAGCTTTGTTTAAGCAAATGGTGAGTACTCCGCTTGGAGAGAATAATAATGACATGATTCCTTTCTTATTTGATGAGGTTATTATCATTTTATGACAAGTATCTAATAATGTAGTTACTTTGCAATTGATCGCTTCGCTACTTATAAATATAATGGTTCTCTACTTCTAACCGAAAGCTCAACTAAAATGAGTGATTCCGTTTTGTAAACCAAAAAAATATTGCTCATAAGAGATTAATGCCCAAACATGATAAAAGCCTCCATGAAAAGAACAATGTATGTACCATTAAAATGCCATGTATTGATTTGTTGCAGTGGAATTTCACAGTAGCACGGTATTAAATTGAAGATTTCCTTTAAATTGCGCAAAAATCTGCCCGATTTTCTTTAAGTTTCTTTAAGTTCTGTTGTTTCATTTCATAAAATTGCATTGATACCTCCACCAGGGACCAAAATATCCTTTCATAAAATCGTTACATCGAATTTACGTAAAATCAAATAATGATTTCATAAGAATACTATAGGAGTCAGCAGGGACCGTTCATTCACTTGTGTAAAATCAAATTTTACATAAAATCGGGTTATGTAATATCCAGATTCTACTGTATTGGAATATTCCCAGCATACTCTCAATATTCTCAGAATATACTGTGATATTCCTAGCATATGGGATACGGCTGGGCTGTAGGATGCTGAGAATATTCCTGAGGAAGATACTAAGAATATTTGTAATATAATCTCAAATATTCGCTACGGGGATATTCCCATGCAAAGTTTTTTAGAATATTCTTAGAATATTCTCAGTTATTCGCAATGGGGATATTTTCATGCGAACCATAATAGAATATTCCTAGAATATTCTCAATGGGATATTCCCATGCATACCATTTTAGAATATTCTATTTTAGAATATTCTATTCTATGCTATTATGGTTTGCAATGTCCCTTGAACCTAATAGGAATATTGGGGATGAAAATAGAATATTCCTGGAATATCCACTGTGGTGTGGGAAATAGTGCCAGTAATGCCTGTACAGTTGAGCACCCTTAATCCGGCAATGTCGGGACTCGAGCAATGCCGGATTAGGGATTTTGCCGGACTATGGGTGCTGTGGTAGTAACCAGTATACTTATGGGCTAAGCAATTTCGATCCACGGGAATTCGATAAATTATAGCAAATTCAATGAAATTTGAATACATTCTGTAAAATTTAACAAATACAGTCAACTCTCGATTATCCGTGCTAATGGATGCACGACGAGGCACAGATAATCGAAAAACACGGATAACCGAAAAACATGGAATATGCGGTCGTGATATTGACATTTCACTTCGTAGGATGTAAAACATTTCACATTACAGACTGCAGCAGTTACTGCAAGACAACTAATGAAATACTAAATATTTCTATTATTTCGAAAGATAATAATATCGTAAACATTTATAAATTTATATCTTCTAATGCTTGAAACACAACATAATGGGTACTTACTTGGCTTGACCACGTATATAATAAAAGCTGACATCTTGCTTACCCTGGCGAAAAATTAGTGTAACAAATATGTGTATAAATATGGTACATTATGTAAAGTTACACATTTACTACACTTTTCTACTCACAAAGTTACACAAATCGTACAGTTGTTACACCCTGTACAATATTGATACCACAGCCGTACTCAATTTGTTGTATCAGATGTTACACAGATTATACCACTAAGTTACCAGTCTATTGAGACACCAGAAGTGTACACAATATGTACACAGTAATTACCATTTTTGGGTACACAAATGTCATCACAATTGTACCACCCAAGAAGCGCCAAGGTGCATTGAATGCGCATAAAACCACCTCGTTCCGGAATCTGCATTAGTTTTCCGTAATTTACTTCAGTAAAAAAGTCGTAAACGCGATGGGAGATGCTCCTTATTGTATCCTGCGCATTATTGGTTCCCTGGGTTCCCTGCCATGCCTCGCTAGCTGTGCTAACTTCCTAAACGCCATTCCGCTGCCACCAATGGACGATGTAAACATGAGTTGTCGGTGATTTAAGAGTCAAGAAAATGTTATACTTAAATTGTGTTTGGAGATTATTATGCTTTCGTATATTGTGACTACAGTGATTTAGGAGAAATTTGGCTTTACGTTGTTGTTATCAACGCTAATGTACGAAGGATAAAGTACCATTAAATGTCGAAAGCGTGATAAAGACCGATGTAATAATTAGTTGTCGGTGATTTAGGGTCAAGCAAATGTTCTTCTTAAATTGTGTTCAGTGATTATTATGCTTTGATTCATTGTGAGTGCAGTGATAAACGAGAAATGTGGCTTTATATGGCGATAATATCATAGTAGTTGTTCAACGCTGATGTACGAAGGATAAAGTACCATTAAATCTCGAAAACGTGATGGCTTTTGTGGCTATCGTTGTGCTCATGAAAGTAAGTGTTTACCCTAAAAGTATTGCATAAATGCGCAAGGTTTGCAAGATAAGTGAAGTGAATTTTATTGCTATACTGATCTGTTGCAAGTGGGTGAAAGTTGCGTTTCAGCTGGCAAGACGACTAATGTTCTTGTCGGTGTTTAAATAATTCTTGTGAATGAGCTATATAAAACGATGAGGGACGAATATTGAGAACTTAGCAAAATTGCATTGAAGTCTCACCTTTTACTTAGGTATTTGATGTGTTTCTACTTTGGTTGAAAAAATTGTACCAAATGAATTTTAATAAATGTCACCATACTCGAGCAAAGAGAGTTTTATCTTCTTCGGAGCATTTAATCATTCCCTTTAGTTGTAATCCACGGCAGAAGTGTACATATGTAATATGTATTTCCATTATGCTCTTCCTTTTCTAGTTTATGTCTTACTTAGTGAATAATTGTGAGGTGCCCCACAGTTAAAATATACCCTTAGTGCCTTATAAAGGTGCATCTGCAATGCACTGTATATGCAGGAAGAATGTGCATTGATAATGCGGATTTAACGCACATTAAAGGCATGGACAAATATGTGCTAACGTGCGGGAATTGGAAAATTTTTGTTTATTCGCAGTAATATTGCATTTATATTCATACTATGTGGCAAAATAGGATAACAGTTATCTGGCATTAATTAATGGTGAAAAACTTTTATCAAGATTTTATTGCATTTCCTCAAACTATCACGGAATAATCATTTAATGATTATAGTTCTCGAAGTCACATTCATTCACGGAAGTGACTACATATATATGCCTTTCTCAACACCATTATTTCAATTGTGGGTGCGAAATTAGGTGCGTTGAGTCGTAGTTTAGATAAACATTCGATACAGGTAGGCATTAGGTAGATGCGAAGTATCTTAATAAGACGTATCATATCATGCCATTGCACAACAGAACAGTGAAATTGATTGATTGCAATGTATCTTTTTTATATTGCGAGAGCAGCGAAGTCAGTGGGGAGAGAATACGATATTCCGGCTTTTTTATATTATACTTTTTTATGTGCTTCCGAGGCGCCTTCAAGGCACATTTTCGTGGCAGTGTGCAACGTAGGTTGTGTACATTATGTACACATCATGTACCACAGCAGACTAAGTACACACTGTACACAATTCAGCACCAATTGTTACACAAGGTACACACAAAACCTACACAGATTGGGCCACTTTACCACAAAGTTACACAGATTGTACACTGGAGTTATAACTATGTACACTATAGATACACACAGAGCCTACACAGAGTTTACCATTTTCCTACATTAATGGTACACTCCAAAGTTACCATTAGGTTACACAAACGTTACCATTCTTTTCTGCCAGGGTATTTTCAGTAAATGTATGACATCCTAGTGTTTATATATTACAAAACATTGTTATAATTGTGAGCCTCTGATATATCGTGATATAATATATAGATTCGGCATTAGTAGGATCACGAAAGTAGGATTAAAAATATTTCGCATTACAATTGACAGCAGGTGTTACGCCAAGAAAACAAGTGAATAATGAAATGTTAATTTTCCAGTTTGATTATTTCGAATATCATGAAATCTTCTATGTTCATCGATATATTTTCTAATCCAATAAATAGTTTCTAATGCTTGAAATAAATAATAATGGGTGCTTAACTTGACCATATCGATAATAAAAACAATAGCATGTCTTGCGTATTTGAAGTCAATGTAAAAATTATTATCGAAGTGAATATCAGAATAGAGCACATTCTTTTTTTGTGAATCTCTGAAATAACAAGTTATTTTTTGCTGTTTACTTGATTTCTTCATGTTTTCTTTTAATGTAGTTCTTTTTTTACGTCGCAATAATCGAAATCAAATTGTCACATGTAATCCAGCTAAGTTTCAACACTCGCCAGAGCTTCTGTGCAGGTGCCAACTCTTCTTCCTTTAGGTGTTTTGTGAACTCCAAGCGAAAAGAATCAGCGGCTGAAACATTGCCACTCAATTGTTATCCCTGAGTAGCAATTTCACGAATTTGATGTCGCGGCTTGAATCTCGTCAACCACCCAGAAGAAGCATTAAAATCTCCTTCTATCCCTAGAGACTCATGAAAAAGTTTCGCCTGCTGCGCGCACATGGGGCCTGAGACGGGCATACCATGAATTGACCGTTTTTGATTGAACCAAAGAAGCATGTCGGAGTCTAAATCTTTAAAGGTTGATCGTTTCATAGTCTTACGCTTTGAGGGTCCCAAGCGACTGTCCGAGGTTGCAGCGAACTTCATCAGCTTACTTTTATTCTTAATTATACCGCAAATTGTTTGTAACTCCTCATCATATTCTTTTGCCAGTTTAAGCGGAGTAACTCCTTTTTCATTTCTTTTAATCAATTCTAGTTTTTCGCGATGAAAAGGACAATTTTCTTCCGTTTTTTGCCATTTGCATCAGCTTTGTCGCGGCCCTATATTAATGAATGCAACTTTGAAGTTATTGAGATTTCCGCACGAATGAGCTGGCACAATCGTATCTGGTTGAAAACAAATGACTGTTCAAAGGCAAATAATGACCAGGGAGCACTGATACTGTTCGTATTTATTAATTCAGGCCGAAAAGTAAGAACATACGGAACAATAAGTAGTTATTTTTAAGTATAATATAAGTTAGTTTATTTACAAGTAGTTTATTTGAAATTATTTCCATTGTTTATTTACTATTCTGTTCGTTTTAGGAAGATAGAATATTCAGTGGCAAAGGGTAACGGGAAAGAACGGATAAAATAATTTCGGAAGCAGATGCGGCTGAGTTTTCTTAAATGAAGCAAACAATTTCAAAAAAATTGTGATTAAATTAAAAAGTTAATCTATAAAGAGACATTTACAAACTTGCCACTTTATTTAGATACATCAAACTTTCAAAGAATTTACTTAATTTTACCATTGGAATATTTTTCAAACTTTGAGGTATAGGGATGAGAAAACAGCATGGATAATCCGCAAACCGGATAATCGGAAGCCGGATAATCGAGAGTTGACTGTAATTTGAAAAAAGAAGAAATAAACTGTTTCTAAATTCACAAACACAAAATCAGTCAACCGGTAGTATTGCAAAACGATCGAGTGAAAAGAATGCGTAGAACATATAAACATATTGCTGCACATCAAACTGTATAATGTTCTTAGTTGATAAATAATATAAATAAATAACAATTTTTCATTGCTTCCAATGTTTCTTGCAATCCTTATGCCACTGTGTTTAATGCGATATCAGCTGATTCAATGATCTGTCTACGCCGCGCCGTCAACGCTCGCTGCTACCGGTGTTTCCATCTGTGCGGCTATCCGTTGATACATCGGGAGTGATTGAGGAGGAAGCCTTGGAGGAAGATTCATGTCATACATATCTACAATCTATCAAATTCTATAAAATATTTTAGCCTGCTCCATTAACATTTGGCCTGAAATACTGAGCCATTCACTTTGATGCAGTTGAAATAACTGCATAAATACGCGATCTGAAATGGCAATAGACCCTTCTTTCGTGGTTTTTCTTATCGCCATCCCTTTCTTAGTGTCATGTTTTCACAGAAAAATTTGAGGATCTTCTCTTTCTGCCTCTTAATGTCATAGATTGTCGAAGATCCAATGGAGTACATATCATACATACAGGCGCTTCTTTGATGTACTGAAAACAAGTTTTTTCAACATTTCCGCTTTTTCTGCGGTAGTAATGTTCTGTGCTTTTGCTTCACCCCTTGCTGCTGCTGTAACTGCTTATGTTAGGCATAATTACGGATAAAACTATGCAGATGACAGATAGTTTTTACTTCGAGTCACCACTAAGTATAAAGCAAACATATGCGCGCTCCATGTAAGAGCAGTACTCTCCATCTCCGAGATGCCACACACCCGCGTCTCAGCAACGACACAATACGTCTTCAATTTGCTGAATAAAGACCTTCGTTGCACGCAATAATTAATATAGACAACATTGTATGCAAAAATCTTCCAATACTTGCTCTGTAATGGGAGAATTTTTGTTAAGAGTGGGTTACAGTTTCAGTAAATACGAAGCAATGATTTGGCAAAAAAGTTTCAATTTATCCACGAAGCACGCCTTGGAAATATTGCCAGATTACGGGTGTTCATGGATTAGGGATTTCCGGATTAGGGGAGCACTCTTGTACTTGAACTGGCACTGATGTGTAGGATTCCTTTGTGACTGAGGGTGTATGTTGTCACCTCATAACTAATTCCAGCAATACTTCTGTGATAAAAATAATAAGATAAACATGGTACCTACTTTATTTTTTAAAAATCTCCTTATATATTTTATCAGTCATTGCATTTCTACATAACTTCATTTATATACGTCCTGTTACTTATTTTACTGTATTTTTTCAGAATAAAGCTGGGATCAATGCATGCTATGAAGACTTATTTAAACCAGCTTAATGATCAGCTGAATGACCTGGTTGTTCGTGTCAGATCAAACCTTAGCAAAAATGAGAGGAAGAAATTTAACACCATTCTGATCATTGATGTACATGCTCGAGATATTGTGGAAGATCTGGTCAGGGACAGGTATGCATATAATATATTTACACCTCTATGAGTTGCTGTAAAGGAAAAGTTAATACATGTGATGGTCTGGCGATCATACTGGTTTTATCTATTTAGTTTATAAGGCTATTGTAGGCAGTTCATTTATTTCAATGGCAGCCAACAGTCATGCCTGTAGTTACTGCTCTGAGTAATTATCAGGTAATCAAGTGATGATGGCTATGAATCTATGATGTGGCTTTGGTTAAGAGTTATTATTGCATGTCAGTTGTACAGGGATCACTAAATCAGTTGTCAAATATGTAGTTAACTGCAAATTTTCATTACCATTGAAAAAAATGTACCACACTTCCAATGCTACCATGTGTCCGACGAGTAAAATAATATCTTTCCAAGAAGACATAGCATTATTCTTGATCTTCATTTGAAGTTATCAGACTGCATGAAGTTGATTGAGTCTCAAAGAGCTGAAATTACTTCTGTGAAGAAAGAACAAAAAGAGAAGTATTAGGCATGTTGTAGTGGAATTTCAACATCAACTACATTTCAACTGTCTTTTACGAACAAAATGTATTTGACAAAAGAATTAAGATTGTGCAAATCACCAGGTAACTGTGAAGTGTTGTTGCCAGCCAAAAAAGAAATGCATTTCTAATAACTATGTAAGATAATTTAAATATGCTATTTCACTCCCACATTAAAAATTGATACTTTCAAATTGATAAGACTAAGATGGCGTGGAGGATTTTCAATGGAGAACTTGGTAGAGGAAAATATTGGCATTTACTGTTAGTACTTGAAAACCAGGGAGCACCAACCATGGAACCTAGAGCTATAAGTAATGCTATAAACAGGGAATTTTTGGGGCTTACTGATAATTCAATAAACAATATAGTCCCATGTAATATTACTGTCTTAACTAGCAATGGTCCAGCTAATAACCTCTTACTCTATCCTTGCAATGAAAAGGAATTATTCACAGCAATACAGAATCTAGGAAAAAAATCTTCCCCTGGCTTAGATGGGGTTCCTGGCTACCTTTTGTGTTACTGTAGAGAGGCAATAGCTGCCCCCACTTTGTTTTTACTAAACTGGTCTTTGCAAGAGGGCATTTTTCCTGAGGCACTAAAAACAAGTAAAATGATACCTGCATATAAAAATAAAGGGGAACCAAATAATCTTAGGAACTATAGACCCATCTCCCCGCTATCTCAATTTTCGAAACTCTTTGATAGAATATACCTAAATCGTTTAATAGCATATTTAGAACAAAACAATTTACTATCTTAATCACAATGGGGGTACAGGAAATAGAGATCTACTACAGCTTCTCTCTTTCAAGTTGTAAATTCTATCTTAAATTGTAAAGACGTAAAAAAATTTACTTTAGGTTTATTCTTTGACTTCATGAAAGCTTTTGATGAGATTAATCATTGGCTCTTGGAAAAATGTGGGAAGTTGGGAATAAGAGGGGTAGCATGTAATTGGATACAATCTTACCGAATAAAAAGATTTCAGAGAACATGTATAAGCACAAATGGGGCAAAATACATTTCAGATGCAATACCAATCATGAAAGGTGTTCCTCAAGGGTCTTTAATTGGACCTATTTTATTCATTATATTTATAAATGGTTTGTTAGCCTTAGGGAATGACAACAATGTGATAAATGTTACGTATGCAGATGACACAAATTTCTTTAATTGTGGAAGTAATATAGATTCTTTAAATGATCATGCGCAGCAATTACTAAATACATCTACATACTACCCCGCAAGCCGCCTCAATAGGCGTGTGGCGGGGGGTGTTAGGACACCAGCCGTTTACAAATAAAAAGGAAATGCTCCAATGAAATTACGCCTAGCATTTATTATAGTCCCTTATTGTTCGGGGGAAAAACGAATTCCCATACCTATCCATTCGGCAAAATATCTCTCTTAATTTATTGTTTCTGTCGGACCTGGAAATATAGTGGGGTTCTAATATGATGTTCTCCGTGTTGCTCTGAAAGATATCTATTTTCAATTGTTCAAGCAATCTAAGCCTAGCGCACAGCCTCTGAGTCTCTAGCGGCTCCCAACCTAATTCGTTTAACATCTGTGTAACGCTGTCTGTATGCCCATAGCAGTTTTTGACGAATAATACAGCAAATTGGTGCAGTATTAACTACCTAAAATTAAACTCCAGTAAAACTCAGCTGGTACTATTTAATATGATCCAAAACAATCTTAAACTGAGTTTAAATTTGCATGACATACAGCTGAACGAAACTCTCTGCGCAAAAACTTTGGGATTAGTTCTTCAAGACAAGGGGAAATGGGATGCTCATGTGTCAGATTTAATTCCTAAGCTGTTTGTACTGCATTCGCTTTTTGAAATGTTCTATTTCTACCAATGTTCTACTGATGCTTTACTACAGCTACTTTTACAGCAGAGCAACATATTGCATTATACTTTGGGGGTCTTCCCCATTACTTTTGAAAAAAAATCTTTGTTCTGCAAAAGAGAGTTGTTAAAACAATGCTTAATTTAAGTCCTAGAACATCCTGTAAAACCTACTTTAAAAAGTAAAATATGCTCACCATCCCGTGTGTTTACATATACAAAGTGATTGTTTTTTTGAAACAAAACATGGACAAGTTGTAAAAAATCAGGATGTTAATGTATATGACACCAGAAAAAAACAGGATATACATGTTGATCACCACACGCGCTAACTTACATTGAATGGTCCTTGGGCAATGGGCACACATTTTCAATCATCTACCTAAGAAAATTAAGGATGTAGAAAACAAAAATACTTTTAGCTTGAGACTGAAGACCCACTTACTGGATTTGTCATGTTATAGTGTGAATGAATTCTTTGAAAGTTAAAAAGATAGATCTATAATTATTAGTGAATTATGTTACACTGTACATGATGTACATACATCCATTGTCGGCCTTCACTTTACTTTTGTTCTGAAATTGGGTGCATTTTTTATTGGGTGTATATTCATTTATTTTCTTGTCTGACGAATCCAATATCATTGTAATTTATTTGTACACATGATCTTTGGATAATAAAGGTATTATTATTATTATTATGTAAATAATTTTCTCATTAATACAGTGTTTCTGATGCATTAGAATTTGAGTGGGAGAGTCAGCTTCGTTCGTACTGGGTGAAGAGTCTTGATAACCTAATGGTTCAACAGTGCACAGGTGTGGTAATCTTTCATGTTACATTTGTAGAAATTTTATGAAGTTCTCATGAACATTACTTTAATGGCTTTATTATTCTGTTTTTATTTGAACCCAATATATTTCAGGAACTTTCAAGTATGGATATGAATACATGGGTCTTAATGGACGCTTAGTCATCACTCCCTTAACAGACAGAATATACTTAACTATTACTCAAGCATTGTCAATGCAATTAGGAGGAGCTCCAGCTGGTAAATCCAATTTTTAGTTATTATAATTTGAACTATCACTTAGAGTAAAACCTCGTTAATTCTAAATTCAAGGGGCCAAAAAAATTGGACTTCAAATTATCCGGGTTCGAACTAAACGTACTTCCCGAAAATTAACTAAAAGGATCTCGTATTTTCCGAGAAAATCACCGTACTGCTATATTTTTTATAAAAAGGCAACGAATATGCCCTGAAATGAGGAGTTACTGGACAAAATTCTTCATGTTTATCAGATTCAAGTTAAAGTTGGAGAAGTATGCACTATCAGACGCGATCAGGTGGAAAATAAAAACAAAATTAATGATTTTGGGCATGTGTCCAGTAATATCACATAAGGTGTATTTTCCAGGTCACCAAAATTTTTGTTGTAGACCTTTAAATTTACCGGCCTGCTCTCAGCCCATTTCCCCCAAGACTTTTCTATGAAGAAGAACTGCTGCATCATCATCCTAGCCTGCCAGAAGTCCCTTATCAGGTACGACCTCGAACCAAAGGTATCACATTTCACGCATCCCTTCCCCACGCCCTAACTTCTCAGGTGACTTTCAATAGGGGAGGGGCTTGGGAGAGGGGAGAGAAGGGTAGGGGTGGAGTATCACGTCAAGGTCGGGGACAAACCCAGAATCCCTTAGCCCTCCGAAAGAAGCTCGAGGGAACCCAAGAAAAAAATCACTGATGCAGTGTCGGATAGACAACACCCAGAAGTAGTCCCTGTATAAATTTGATTTGTTTCAGGCTTCACTTCCTTGTAGTGATATGTAGATATCCATTTTGAATAAAAAACTTTGTACTTTTCCACACTTTAAAGTAGTCCCTATATCTTCTCCCTTCCTTACCTCGTGATTCACATTAGAGTTTGGGGAGATGGGACAAGAGTAGATAGGAAAAGCATAAACAAAGCTGAGAACCATGACTCATCAGCAATTTGGGGCGAACAAAAGAATCTGGGGAAGCACACGAAGCGAGATGGGAGGAGCGGCTACCAAACGATGAAAGTGCTCATGGGGGGAAAATGGGTAAAGGATATCACACCATCCAGAAAATACAACTCCACCATGCCTGGCGATCCTAGCCTGGTATTCTGAATGAGACCTCACCTATGCTATTTGCCCAGAATAGCATCTAAGGTGCTTCTTTTCCCAAGAATATAGTCTCAGATGCTATTTGCGATTCTGAATGTAGAAATATCACCTGGAAGTGGCTATTTCATTTCTAGGGTGCTTTTTGCGATTCTGAACGTCATATAGCATCCGTGAGGGATACTACTTGAAGGCACGCTTCTGAATTCGGGGCTATTGGGAAAGAACCCAAGATTTCTGCTAATTTCCGTGTGCAACACTACCATCACATTCATTTTCACGTTGAAGTCCCTTTCTTTTTCACTAGTTCTGTTATGGGAATTCTGATAAATGTTCATTGAGATGTGCTATATCACTCTATAATGGGTATATTTTCCTATTAAGTTAAAAAAAATGTATAATAATCGCGGGGATAGACGTTTCAACATCAATTACGTAGAGCATTTAGCTCTCCATCTTATTTAAAGAAGGCGTATTGGTCTGGCTTGACGAGAAGGAAAATTTGTAGATGTGAGCAAAGTTCTTTAAATATTAGAAAAGTTGAGCAAAACAATGAAGTTGGCCCTTCCATATGAGTTTATATTGTGCATATGATATTTCTCCTCGCCTTGTCGATAACAATTTGGAACTGGCATTTCTTGACGACCGCGTTACTTTTCTCGGCCTCTGTAAAACTCATCCTATTCATTCTTGCTCGTAAGATTTTCATTGCTTTTTTCAGTCTACCTTCTTAACTATGTATCCCATCACACTATACTTATATTGCCCATCTCACATACACGCATATATTCCATCATCTCTGCTCTCTGCTTTAAATGTTATTTTGATTTTGAACCTTTGGTCACCTTTTAACTTTTAGGGCCAGCCGGAACAGGAAAGACCGAAACAACTAAAGATTTGGCAAAGGCAATGGGATTGTTATGCATTGTGACTAACTGTGGAGAGGGAATGGACTTCAAGGCCATGGGAACTATCCTAGCTGGATTATCACAGTGTGGTGCATGGGGATGCTTTGATGAATTCAACAGAATTGACATTTCAGTGTTATCCGTTGTTTCTTCCCAGTTACGAACAATACGTAGTGCATTACTACAAAAACTGACCACTTTCACGGTAGTATAAAGTGAACTGAGATTCAACTTCTCTTGTTTTGTTTCATCAAATAAAAGATAAATTTCTTTTTCTCAAGTTTGAAGGCAAGGAGATAAAGTTAGATGATAAAGTTGGAATCTTCATCACTATGAACCCTGGTTATGCAGGACGGACTGAGTTACCAGAATCTGTGAAGGCTCTTTTTCGACCCGTTGTATGTGTGGTTCCTGACCTAGAGCTGATTTGTCAGATCATGCTGTTTTCTGAAGGTTTTCTTAGTGCAAAGGTAAGTGATACTGAAAAACTATGTCTGAGTTTGACTGATTTACAATTATGTTTTGCATTTTAATGTCTTAAAAGTTATGTACCAATTTGTTTTATCTCTTGAAATTGAAACTCGAAGTAGTATTGCACTAAGTATATGTTTAATAAAAATGGCCTATTTCTGCTTTCTCACTTGTGCATGTAATAGCTTCTTTACTAACAATGACAAGTTTTTTCATTAATAAACACTTTGCAAATAACTAATGACAACAGAATCAATCACTACCTACCATCAATACTACAGTAAAACCTCTATACAACGAACACCCTTACAGCAAAATTTTAAGGAAAACTCCCTATTTCGAAGTCATTGGCCCGGTCCCGGACCCTTCCAATGGACAATGCATGCAAAAAAAACCTCTTGTAACGATCCTCTTTAACTACGAAAACTCTGTACAACGAAGTCTGCGCTTGGGACCAAAACATGAAAAATGTCCCTCTAGAACGAATTATTGAGAAAAAAAATGTAGCATTCTTCATTTACAGGTAATTTTTCCATAGACATTTACGTAATAAGCAGGAAGTAGAACCGCAGCGGAGAGTACCGCGTCTTAACCCTTCTGCTCCGGGCTTTGAAAATGTTCCCATCCGAGACCTACAGAGCAGAGGGCATGAAGGAAACTTGACGCTCTGGCTCGTTTACAAGTTTCTTATGGTGGGAGTCGTCAACTCTGATGGATCCCACAGTAAGAAACGTGCAAGGGAATCCAAAGCTCCGCTCCGCGTTAACTGAGCCGGGTGATAGTTGGGTGGATGAGTAATGCACCAAGAGGGGAGGGGGGATACCAGTGCCAGCCGGCCAGCCGTAACCCAATACAGAAAGGTAATCTGAGAAGGTTTCTGAGGGCCTATTCTCTAACTCGAGGCATCGGAGCTTTCTGGTGGAAAGATGCTTCAATAAGCTACTTGCTCCCATCGGTATTCTCTATCATGGAAGCTACCAGAGAAAGTGCATGCAGAAGCTACCGGTAGCTTATTAGGCTCCCACCTGTATTCTGTAAATGTCACGAAGCTACTTCCATAGCCCCAATAAACTCCCACGGTAGCCTCACGAAGCAAGGCCTCCGAATACCCTGCTTAAATATTGGTCATTTTATAACACTTATCTATCCATAATTATCCAACGCACGGGTATGTTTCTTACATTTATTAAATGTGGATTCCTTGCACTTTCACTGGGTTACTTTATCATTTTTGCCATTTCGCCTTTGTCACAAAAAAGATATTAACTGGAGTGACGGAAAGCCATATTTACCTTCGGTAAGTAACGTGATTCCAGCCCATAATGGGATACTTATTGGGCCGTGGTAGTATGTATCACCTTCACATTTCTTTTGAAAGCTTTATCTTTGTATATTATTTAAATTATTTGAAGCAACTTGTGACGAAAGCAAATAGCACAAATCATATTGAATCATATCATCGACATGAACCCTGATTCCCAAATAGGTATATTTACCAACAATCTTATTTCAATTGATCAAAACAGCCAAGATGGACGTCGTGCGTTCATATTCACGAGATTGTTCGCGAGATTATGTGAGCAAAAATAAAACATTTTAGAATTTAGCTCGCATGATTTTTAATGTGTGGAATTTTTCGCTAAACACGATGCATGAACATCTTCACAGTCTAAAACGGCCTTAAAACAGGTTTCACCAGTTTTATCCACGGAAAAACATTGAGACGAGCTTTCCCATTGGTTCTAAGAATGACGTCACCAGAAATGAAGTTTCCGCGGATTTGGTTTAAAAATTTTCTCATACCCGCCTTTCGCCAAACCTCTCTCCACTTCCTATTACGTTCTTGAGAAAGCTCCCGCGAGTTAGAGAATACGGTTGGTAGCCAATTATGGTAGCTTATTCAAAGCTACTGCATCGGTAGCTTCAAGATAGAGAATAGCCCCCCCTGATCTGATCTTCTCAGAGTATCTTTCTGTATTGGGTTACAGCTGGCCGGCTGGCACTGACTGGTATTCCACCCTCCCCTCTTGGTGCATTACTCATCCACCTCACTCACTTATCCACCCCACTTACTCATCCACCCCACCTCATTTGCGAAGGTGCAAGTGGTGAGGATGGAGCTCAATTTTCCCTTTTTAAATCGTATCAGATTACTTTTCCGTATTGAGTTACATTCGCGGGACCCCGTGAATGGGAGGAGCTCCATGTTTTCCTCTAAAATGGTTTCAAATTACCTTTCGGTATCGGATTTTATTTTGGGAGAGGCAGGTAAGTTATCGTAATGTTATCGTAAGACTTAGGAGGGCGAAGTATTCAAAACTTCTTTGGTTGGTGTTCAACCAATGAGCGCCAATTTTTATCTACTCTGTCCCCATCCCAAAGGAAAATCTGGAGTAACCTCTCTACTCTCTCCAAATATTGCTATTGCCGTCTTATCCTTGATGGATGTGGTCTGTTAACCGGCAAGTGGTGCATTTGCTCTAGATCGCCCTAATATTTGCTCGATTGCTTGAGGATACCATCTTCATTGTGTTTACGGAGTGCCCATAACTCGACGGGGATCAGATCCAACTGGAAGAATTTCTGAGCTTTATTGGATTCCACATCAATCGCCGAGAAATTTAATATTTGTGACAACGGATAGGGTGAATACGTTGCGGAAGACAGGTAGGACTGAAAGCATTCTATTTGATGATTCTCTACCAATTTTACTATTACGTCATGAAATTATTTTGCCGTTTAAAATCACAGGACACTGGAGTTTTGAAGTATTGCATCTTGTTAATTAATTGATCTGTTGCAGTTCTACAGTAATCAAAGGCAATTTATTTCACGATTTTAAATTTAATTGTCAGTGATCCTTCAAGATATAGCAATTTGTACTACGTTTTGGATAACAAAATATTGACACTCAGAAACTGTAGCTCCACTTTCAATGTTAACTACCGTATTTGCTCTTGTAAGAGGCGCACCTTTTTTCCCAGAAATCGCAGCCGAAATTGAGGGTGCGCCTCTTACACGAACTTTTTATCTGCCAGCCTTCAAGCCTCGGTCAGGATATGAGCGGCAGGCGGCAGAGCAGTATCGCAACAGGGTGGTAGTGGCCATGAAACGAGCAGTGATTCGACCTAAGATAAGTTCAGAATCAGAAATGGCAGTACATACTGTCATTAGACAAAACGTTCTCGGCAGACATTTTGCCACAGAATGAGTAGAACAGCAGAGCGGCACAAGAAAAATTTAATATCTGGGATTGGCGGCGAGCGCCGACTAGCCCGCGGGGCACAAACGACCTCTTCTCCCCCCCCCCCCCCCCCCCCTCCCCTACCATTAGCCGCGGAACACGTAGCGCGACCCGCTATCGGATGGCCCCTTCTCCTTCCCAAGCTTATTGCTTATTAAATCGGAGCGCTTCATTCGGAGGAGCTGGACATCTTGGTGCCGCGGAGTCAGCGGGATATGCGTGCCATGATGTCATAGCGTACGCTCCGAGTGGAGGTCAGAGCTCCTGATAAGGAGGCCCCGAATATCGTGGGAAGCTGGCGAGGACCACTCCTTTCCTACCCCATCCCTTACCCTTTTCCTACGATATAAAAGGGAAGACACTCTTGCCTCGGAGCAGTCGGCACGGTTATCGTAAGGTGACCACTCGGTGTGTGTACGCTTCGGCTCGGTTATCGCAAGGTGACCATGCACATCGTTTCGCCGACTTCCCGGCTGGGTCATCGTGAGGTGACCGGCGATGAGCGTGCCTGGGTCATGCTAGCCGTGACCGCTCGAATCGTTTGCCGATATCCGCCGCTGCCCTTTCCTGGCTTCCCTGCTGGGTCATCGTAATGTGACCGGCGATGAGCGTGCCTTCGGGAGGGTCATACTAAGTTGTGACCACGCGATTCGTTTGCCGATATTCGGCGCTGCTGAACCTTCCCTTCCTGTTAACCGGAACCCACCCACCTGCGAGTTCCTTTCCAGGCCAGGTGTTCACCCAGGTAGTTGTAAGTACGATCCTCAATGAATTCTCTCATTAAATTGACACTGTGTATTTCTGACTCGGTCTTTTCATTTAGTACATAGAACCTACCCACTATGTCATTGACCCCTGCGACAAAACATTAGGAACATAAAACTCAGCATTGCCACTCTGTCGCTCGCCTACCGCCACGCCGCTCGTATCGTGGCCGAGGCAAGTCCCTGGAGAGCTGAGTGACCTTGGTGCTTAGCGTGAGTCATCAAGGGGAGGGTATCGTTTGCTCGCTTGTTTACGGGGGACGCAGTTGCGTAATAACTTTAAAAACTTGTTGTATGACAAGGCAAGGGTGTGGGATGGAATTGGGGGACAGCGATTGGCCGCGTGACAAGTGCAAGCACCGGAATTTTCCACCCCCCTAACTTTCTCATTTTCTGTCACCGGAAAACTTTGAGTGACTCAACTGTATGCAGCTGACCTAAGCACAACTGAGAGAATTCTGTGAGCATTAACATTTGTGCATACGTCAACATAGGTCAGTGTTGTTCCCAAATGAACAAGGGCATAAAGTTGTGGTCTTTCACGGTAGCTGAAAAACTTAAATGCTTTAAGTAGGGGTGTGCGGGTACCTGAAATTTCGGGTCGGGTCGGGTATTTAGTGTCCAATCCGAACACTCGATCGTTTCCCAAAAAAATCGGGTCGGGTATTTGGCGCTCGAATTTGAATTCAATCGACTGATCCATCGTGAAATTCCGGTTTGAAATCGGCTATGCACCTGTACAGACAACTAATGTACGTACCACCGTAACAACCTTACATGCATTTACACTACTAACGTAGCGGCCGTGGTTCTTACTGTTGTAGGCGCTAACCACTGTGAACGCGCGTTGGTTACCGATATAGTAGTAGTTCTTAACGCTGCTACTAAACAGTGGTCAGGCGCTGGTGTCGCGAGCGGAAACCGGAAATGATTAAGGACGATAACCAAAAAAATCAATCAAAATGGTGAAGCATACAGTGCTACTTTGATGTATATGACATTTTAACACTTTTTATAGGAATTTAAATTATTTTCACATTACACTCATTTTTGCTTATTTACGAAAATTATACTTCGCCCTTCTCCATTTTGATTGCCTTATTTGATTATCGTACTATCGTCGTATCATACATCTATTCCGAATTCCGCCATCTACACGAGCGCTGACAACTGTTAAGTAGTAGCGTCCGGAAGTACTTGTCCATCGTTAACCAACGCACATTCACATGGTTTTTAGCGCCTACAACGGTAAGGACAAAGGTCGTTAGGTTAGTTGGTTTGTTGAGTGAAGGGGGCACCACTAGATCGTGGCACTTGCAACGAAGCCGAAGTTTCTAAGCAATGAAAACACTATCAGTGCTTTTCATTTGAGTACGGCGATAGCCGATTATCGGACGCAGGTGCTGTCGATCGCCGGCGCACCTCGGAACAGAGAGCCACCAACAGCTGGCGATTCAGCTAAATCGAAAGCACCACGGCGTGGCAATCGCCGTCTATCGCCGCAAATCGAAAACACCTAAAATGAAACATCGATAGATTAGAAAAAATAGATTATCGACTGTCGATCTTCCGGTAGGCCTGTCAGTCAGTGAATCCACTTGCTCTCTTTAAGTGATATTTACCAATTTTATTTTTTGACAAGTTCATCTCTATTTTCGTGAGGTGTGAGAATGATACAAACTGGCCTAGGTGTAGGATGTGTGGATAGCGATGTTGACGGCAATGACGAATCGCGGTCACGCGGAAATCCGCCATGGCGGAATAGTAAGGCAGCTATCCGGGTGCACTTCGTCCAATTGCCGAATTTGCACGCAACGTGCAATTACTGCAATGCAGTACTAAAAAACCTATAATATTGCTTTCATGTCTCATTTGAAATTTTGTTCATAAGCTATAGCTAGGGATAGGAAAATTTCCCGATCGCGAATTTAGACAAAAATGTCCTAGGAGTGGTAATTAGTTACAACATACTCCATACTGACTGGGGAAATGACTTTTGAACTCGCGAATTGGGCCCCAAAGCGCGAATTTCCATTGTTTTGTGAGAAAATGGTTGTAAGTACATTTCAAACACAAGAAAAACATTAAAATTGCAAGCAAATGTTCTCAATTCAATTTAAACGAACTCGCATGCAAATATTGCTGAGGTATGCAGAAGTTTGCAGTTCATCGTAGCTTAACCGGTGTTACGATAACAATCGCGGGTGGATGACATCGGGTGCTTTCGTTTTACGGCGCTAACCGGCAATACACAGCTCGTCATGCCGCGGTGCTTTCTATTTACAATTAGTGGAATAATCACCTATTGGCATCGATGACCAGTGGCTCTCTGCTCCGAGGTGAGTCAAACAAAGGAAAAGCAATATGCGCATTTATCCTAAGTAATCTGCAAGAACCAGCAGGGTTTCTCAAACTTTTCCTGCGATGGAACACTTCGTAAATCCTGATATTTTAACGGAACACCTTGTGGACTTTGCATATATTAAACCATTGCGTTTAGGGAGCAGCATATAAAGCCATTATAGGTTACTCGAAACACCCATTAGCCTTCTGCGGAACATAGTTTGGGAATCCCTGTGCTACAGATTTGAAGACGAGACGGACTGCGCATGTGTGAATAGCCGCTTTGAGTTGTTTCATTTCAATGTGCTTGTTCGCCAAGAGTTTTTCAATGCAAATTATAGTTTGAAAACTAAAGAGACACGTATTTTTCTGATTTTTATTTTGGGTCTGATTTGTTCATAACAGTCTACTACGGATTTGAAGACGAGACGGAATGCGCATGTGTGCATAGCCGCTTTGAGTTGTTTCATTTTAATGGGATCGTTCACCAAGAGCTTTTAAATGCTAATTATAGTTTGAAAACTAAAGAGACACGTATTTTTCCGATTTTTATTTTTTTTCTGATTTGTTCATTAGACTTTACTACGGATTTGAAAATGAGACAGACTGCGCATGTATGAATAGCCGCTTTGAGTTTTTTCATTTCAATGTGCTTGTTCGCCAAGAGTTTTTTAATGCCAATTATAGTTTGAAAACTAAAGAGACACGTATTTTTCCGATTTTTTATTTTGGGTCTGATTTGTTCATAACAGTCTACTACGGATTTGAAGACGAGACGGACTGCGCATGTGTGCATAGCCGCTTTGAGTTGTTTAATTTCAATGGGATCGTTCACCAAGAGCTTTTAAATACTAATTATAGTTTGAAAACTAAAGAGACACGTATTTTTCCGATTTTTTTTTCTGAGTTGTTCATTAGACTCTACTACGGCTTTGAAGATGAGACGGACTGCGCATGCATGAATAGCCGCTTTGAGTTTTTTCATTTCAATGGGCTTGTTCGCCAAGAGTTTTTAAAATGCCAATTCTGATGGAGTTTGAAAAATAAAGAGAGACATATTTTTCTGTTTTTTGATCCGTCGCCTGCTTTTCGAATTATCGGCGGCGAAAAATCGGGGTTCTGAACCCTCTCACGTAAAAGAACCAACATGAAAAGTTTTTAAGTCACTCGCTGCTCCGTCCAATCACGATGGGTGCTATGCAGCATTCCCCTTCCCTCACTTTCCAGCGAGCGAATTAGAAACTGAACCAGATCTCTGATGACGTCACGAACTTTTTGAGGGGGCGGCAAGTTTCGTGAATTTTTGTTTTTGATTTAAGAGTGAGTGGCTGAATATAGTAGAATTTTTTCTCCACCGAAAATCTATTTTCCAATTCATCTACTGAATTCGTGAATTAAATTGCAATTTCACATCATAGTGAACAACCTTATTGCAATGGTTGCGTTGGTGGCTTTAAAGCACCAATCAAGGCCAACTACGACATCAATATAATTAATTTTGAGGATACCGGGACTAGCCACGGTAGTTACCTGTAGTTAAACAGTAGTTATCAATATAATTGTTGAATATTTATTTATTGTGTGGCACCAAGATTGATTTTATTGTTTGAATCTCTAGTTTTTGGCCTTTTCCGTTAAATGACTTTGTTTTCCAGTGATAATTGTTGAGTAACCTAGTTTTATTCCTGGTTTATGTGCTTGCAAGTGATTTTGACGAGTTATTGAGATGCCAAATGCAAAATTAAGCGCAAGAGACCGAGCTTTCCAGTATCAAAAAGATGGATTTTATTGTATCGATAAAAGTATGGTCATGTACATATTCTACAATTGTCAGGTTGCTTGGGAAAGACTCAATTGGAAAAATTTAAAATCTTCGAAGAACGTAACTGCAGCAAACTTTCACAAGGTTGGAAATTCTCTAAAGTTAAATGTCAATACACGAAATGTATTAAATTTTATTTTTAAATTTAGTGCCACTTTTCCAAGTTCCGCCACCGCGGTGATTGTCTTCAGTCATAACATGGCTAGAAGGGGAAGTGTCGCATAATAACCCTGATCATATTGGGTTAGGCTATAGTATACTTGTAAGTGACCCTTTTCTAGACTTAGAAATAATCGGTATTTTATGTGTATATATATAAATTTGTGGTCACTGTGAAAACACCGAAATGTCTTGTTTAAAGTACCGAATTCCTAATTTCAAAGTACTGCTTTTCTCCCTCTCAAACCACCGAAAAATTCCTATCCCTAGCTATAGCCAATTAATATTTGTTATAAATATGTTACTTCTTCATTCATGAAAATTGACAATATTAAATTCCAAGTGATCATTGATTTCAATGGCGAGTTTAAAATAAAATATTTGACTAACTTACTGATCTAGAGTGGTGGAACTAAAAAATATGAAAGTAAGGATTTGCTTAGTAAATCCACCAGAGCTAAAGATCACATTATGTTGTTCACAGGTGTGTTCCAGCTAACCTACTGATCCTAGTTATTTTTTATTGTGAAAAAGCACAAGCTACTGGGTGTAATTTTGCTTTGGAACCTTTTGGGTTGCACTACTTTGTGCTAAAACAATGATGTCCCCACTCTCAGGTCTTTACAAGGCAAACATTTACTGTAATTATTGTCTTGCCATCGAAACATCCATTTTCCTTAATAATCCAGCACCCACGAATGTGAATACCTCTACTACCTGAACCCAAAAATTACCCGATGCCCGCAGATATTTCACTACCCGAATCCGAACCCGACCCGAAATGAAAAAGTGCTACCCGCACACCCCTAGCTTTAAGTCATCAAAGTTGCTGAGGAAGTAGGAAACCGCGCCTCCGGACTAAGGCATGATGTGCCGGAATCATGCATTAGAAGATGGAGGAAGGATAAGGTTGCAGTATTCCATACCAATAGAGACAGAAGGTCTTTTTGGGGAAAATCTACGAGCTGTGACAGGTCATGCGCGCGCGTGTCACTCTACTGCGATGCCCGTCTCACTAATAATTCAGCCGTTTTTATGTAAATCATGCAATTTTTTTATTATGTCATTCATTGAAGATTTTTGTTGGATCATATTGAAATTATAAATGCTTTTAATTCCATAGCCAGTTATGATTTCTTTCAAAGTTTGATTTTTTTCAGGTTTTGATGTTGTATCTACGCCTTATCGTTCGTTTTTTACGTGGCTGATGCTCGGGTATTTTTCCTTTAACCTGTGTGCATTCCCACTCATCATCGTTTACTGCAAAATATAATTTGTAAAAGTTAACCACGTTTTAAAAGGCAACTTAAAGCAACTATGACTTGTGCATTAGGAAAACAGTGGGGGGATTCGGATTTATAAATCAGAGCTTGGTGCTACTGTCCGCACTTACCATCTAAACACGAATTATAACGATGTCGAATTTGTTTTGTTTTAATGAATATCAATTACTCCACTCATTCCAAATGACAATAAATAATGCAAGCATTGTAGGGCTAAGGCTACAAGTGAATACTTACCTCCGAGGTCCATATATGCCTATGAAAAATGCCGCGTAAATTATAAGAGAATATCGTAAGCAGCTTTGATAATGGCCGAAAATTCGAAGTTAGGCCGGCAACACCTCGTAATAGGAGAAAAAAAAGTCCCAAAATATTCGACGCATAAAAAGAGGGGTGGGCCTCTTACATGGGTGCGCCTCTTACACGCGTTAACGGAATTGTCAATGCATTATCATCTGAGATTGCCATTGTGACCTCAGTGCATTGCCGACTGCCACGTTTTTACTCGTGGTAACTAACTCGCCCCACCTAACTTCCATTGTCGTTTATCGATATCTAGTATATTCTGGTCACAAACATAGATATTTACCGGTATTTCAATGAGATTCCAACAGTGCGGTTTATTTCGGAAGTCTAAATGGCAATATGTGCTCTTTCATGCAAAATTGCTGGATAAAACTGCCAATTGATATCGTCTTAAATTAGTGCACTCTAAGAATAATATCGACTAGATACTCAGAAAAATTATGGAGCTTTTTAAAATACGTAATCCTTAGGCATTAATTTTGGCGCTCCTTTAATTTCAGACCGTAACTAAAGTAAGCGATGAGGCGTAGAGCAGAATCGACGAGAAAAACAATAATTTCAATTATAAATATGCAGATTGAAAATCACTCGGTGATAGCCACGGTATTTGATGGTGAATAATATAAATTGTTTATCATCGTTCTGGGAAAGGTTTTAATGGTGAATAAAGCAAGATTGAGATATTTTCTCGACTTGTATCGCAAAGCTCACGGAACACTTGGATTCCCCTGTGGAGATGCAACCTGCACACCACCTCCGTACATCGAAACCCCCTGCATCGAAGTCATGATTTTTCCGGTCCCAACAAATTCGTTGCATGGAGGTGTTACTGCATATACTTAATTTGTTACACAATCAGTGGCGGATCTCTTGCCCCCCCATTGGGTGGAAACTCTAGATCAAATTGATCTCCTGAGGGGTCGAAATCGATAATCGAGGTATTCCCCCCAGACCCCCTGGTTTGCCCCCACTTGGTTTAAACCTAGATCTGCCACTGAACACAATTCACTATATCTACCACTGTTAGTACTTGTGGATGAGGCAGGGATGTTATTGGACTCATATCTGGATGACAAATTCCAGAATGCATAATTTTTGGACTGCATTCTCTTAATGTAATCTCTGTAAAGGTACAAAATGCCCAGTCCAAAACACTTGTCTGGTCTGAAAAGGTACAGTACCGAACAACCGCTGATCTGAAAATGCATGATACATGTGGCACCAATCAAGTTTTCAAAGTCAAATGTTACCTGAGGAATATGCTGTGTTTTGAGAAGGACTCGGAATACCATGTAGGAGGTTGGACACTGACTAAAGGTGTTGGTGGTGAGGAAGAATGGAGGTGTAATTTTTCAGTTTGGTTTATTAGCTCACAAGCATAACCACTGGCCAGTGTGTGAATTAATAATCAAGTTTATCAAGGACATGATGACAGGAGGTAGCAAAGAGAATTTGTACCCTTCAAAAATAATGGAATTTGGAATAATGGAATAATGAAATTATATTATGTCTGAAATTTTTAAATGATACCACTGCACCCCTAAAGTGAATTTATTGTTGCATCAATGATTCAATTTGATGTTTTCCTTGGTAATCCATTGGAATCTTCAAGTTTTTGTGTACTGAGTGTAAAATTATTGTGATATTTTCAAATACAATATTGTGCACAGAATTTTTCTCAGACTTATTGATAAGAGAGCTGGTAAAATTTTAACTTTCCCATAATAATTTCTCATTTTGTGTATACAATGAGCCAATATTTCAAATAACATCCCAAATAAAACTGGAAATGTGTTTCCCATGTAAGGTAAGCTAACTGCATTTGCATTGTGGAAGAAATGACTAATGCATTGCATTCTCGGTTATCTGTAATTTCAGCTACCCTTGTAAGGTCTTGAAATGTATATACTGTGGTTATGGGGGTCCTAGCATATTCTGATTTATTCCAATTTAATATAGCATTTACAATGGTATTTAAATATATTTTTTGTTTGAGTTGAGATTTGTACTTCATTATATTTATGAAGAGTCATGCTCCAAAATGATTTCAATAATTCTGTCACTTCCAGGTTCTTGCTAAGAAGATGACTGTCTTGTACAAGCTAGCTCGGGAACAGCTTTCCAAACAGCACCACTATGATTTTGGCCTCCGTGCTTTAAAGTCTGTTTTAGTGATGGCAGGAGAGTTGAAGAGGGGCTCCCCTGATCTCAATGAAGAAGTTGTATTGATGCGTGCCCTAAGGTAAATGCTTTTTTTTTAACTTTACTCTCTGAAATGTCCAAAACTATTAAATCATGAATAGCTAGATGTATTTAAAAGTACCTTAAGGTGTAAAGTCTAGAATAATAGGACTGACTCCATTGTAATTCAAAAATTTTATCTTTATTATAATTATGCTTTCTGTGAACACAATATAAAATTATCCACAGTTCACGACATAGGCTACCTGCTGTCGAGGTTTTGAAAAAATTATCGTAAATGGAAGAAATTCTTGGGGATTTGAAATGCCGTTCCAAATTCAAACTGTCTAGCTACCTCAAATTTTCATGCTGGTTGCATGAGAACTGCAGTTGCTTGAGTATCAGATAACTGAGAGTTTACTGTATGTTGAAGTGCACAGTTTTTGACTGCGTTGTAGTGCTGTTTTTGCTACCTTTAAAATAAGGCAAGGAAAAATTTTCAGCAAATAAATTTTAACCAAGGATAAATACTATTAACTAACATTTCTTTTGTTTTTTTAGCATATCTTTATTTTTTTATTGAAATGTACGACTGTCACTATTGTGTCAGTCATATTTTTTCAAAACTAATGGAAGTCATTTTTGAGTTTTTCTGTCTTTAAGTCACCAAATTTTGCTTTATGAAATTTGTTGATGATGGTATTGCAATACATGAGATTTAACGTGGTAGTTTATGAGTCGTTCCTACTACTTTGATTGCAGTATAATTAATGAAAATTCAGCCTAATAATATATGAAAAAAATAGCATAAAAAAGAAGCATAATAATTTTTACCTCTTCAAATATTTGGTCTACACCCATTTAACTAATGAGATTGGCTCTTGTAAACACTTTCACATGTTAAAAAAAAATCATATCAGCTCAGAGAATGTTTAAAGCTACTAAGTTTTAGAAATAACTGAAACGTACAACTTTTGAATCTTAACCACTAAAAATTATGCTAGACACCAAAGACAGTGAAATTTTCCATGAAAAAATCATTCGACTTGACCGGGAGTCAAACCCAGATCTCCCAATAGCCAATCAGGTGTGTTGGGAGATCCGGGTTTGAATCCCAGTCTAGTCAAATGATTTTTTCATGGCAAATTTCACCGTCTTTGGTGTATATCTTTGCACCTGTGCGTGTGACTGCGTACCACATCATTTATGCAATTGCAATGATTGGAAAAAAATTATGCTGTAAAACATTCAAATGTAGAACATGATCATGAGTAAGTGAGAAAGCAATGTACTCTGTCTTTTCTAAGACCAACTTTTGCGGCAATTTTGTTACTAGCTTTTTTAATCTATGAAGGGGTATTCACCTAAGTACCTATATTTAAAGCAGAATGAAGTTATTCTATAAATAAAAAACTTCCAAATTTCCTTTAGATTTTTTTATTTTTAGAGTAGGTTAAAAATTATTCATATTTATTTCTTTAAGATTAAAGATATTTTATTATTTGTTGCATTTAATTTAATTATACTAAAATGTGGACCTTTTCTACCTGCCAGCTAAATAAAAGAAATATTAAATATTATATAACAATATTGCTACGTGCTATTGAATTAATGAACGTACAAGAATTTAACCTGGAATGTAAGGATGGCAGTGACAATGGTGATAATCTTGAAAAGGGCAATAAAAATACCGAAACAGTTTACATGATGTTTATTTTTGTAATTTATAGACCAGTTAGTCAAAATCAGATTCTATAAAAATAGAATGTAAACTTCCTCATCCAAATTAGTCCAAGTCATTGTCTAAAGTGTATTTTATCATATTTAAAGTCTTGAAATAAAATACCATAGTTTCCTTATTGGTCACATCTTTAAGAGGTAGGTAGCTATACTCAAGCCTTATAAGCTTACATAAGCTTAAAACCCTAGTATAGGTGTAGCGAAACTTGGTGGCATTCGCTTGTTAAGAGTATGCTGCAAGGGAGAGGAAAGCATACAAGTAATGTGGGATAAAGTGGCTGAGACTTCCTCTAGATGTCACTCCGGGAGTCATTCGGTACCTTTTCCTGCTCATCAATGCTTGATTTGCTCTCAATGATAGTTGATTCTTGACTGGTGAGTGGCACCAAGTTTCGCTATACCTATACCGGTCATTTGACCTATTTTGAAATTCCCTGATCCCTGCCATTGGCCCTGTATTAATTCTAGCAAGCCTTATTTTTTAAACATTTATTCTTTTAGCATGAAGTCTTCTTCAACCAAATATGGACCACGTAACCATAATCATTTTTAAGTATTAAACATAACTACAGGGTGGCTCAGGGAAAACCGGGAAAACCTGGAATTGTCAGGGAATTTTGAATTTCTGGAAAAGTCAGGGAATTCTCGTAACAGTCAGGGAGAAACTGAGATAGGAAATTCTCATTATATTTCTACCATTACGTTTATCGGCCAGTCATTCCTGCCATTTATTTCACCAAAATATTCCACCAACTAAAACTAATGTCCGTCGCTGGCGTGCTTGGAATAAGCCCCATCAATTCATGGGACATTCAGTGGTGAATCTTATCAGTTTTGAATCTTAATTATTTAGTTGTGAATCCCTTACAATGTATCCCTTTTGTATATCAGTATTGCGATATTTGCCTAGTAGTGTTAAAATTCATGATCACAAAGTATTATGCTCATCACAAGGAATCCGAGGCTATATTGTTCAGAAAATTTTACTTTGTGTTTTTTTTTAACTTCCGAGACTCAGGTGGAGAGGTAGCTGGAGCACACTTGCTCGTACTAAATAATTGCTTGCAGTGTTAAAAATATGAGACGATGATTATTAAAATGATAACACAAGTACGATCTCACATGTAAATGAAGTCTTACATAAGATCATCTTCGATTCACATACCCCCCTTTCGTGAGATAGTAAGAAGAGCTCTCCTCCCCTCCCCACCTTTCACACTCGACGTAATAATTGAATGTCCCCCTTAAGCTCCCTCTCGAAGCAATTTAGTCAGGTCACAAACCACCTCAAATATGATATTCCTGAACATGCCGTTGCTCATTGCCTCCTGCTGTCCTGGCTCTCAGTGGTGCGCTTAGGTTTTTTTACCAAATGTTTTTAAATTTTTTTTATCCCTGAATCACGTTTTTCAAAATTTTATTCGCTTCTGAAGGTCATTCGTGCCATCCGATTTTGATCCAGTCCAACAACTTTGCTTTGGTTTGTATTTTTCGCACACCTTAGTAATACCTGTGCCGGAGTCTGCCAGTAAATTGGCCATTAACTTTCCCTTTGATGCCTTTTCAGTAATCCTCAACTTACTAGAACTACCACGACACGCTACCTCTTTCTTGAAGAATTAGACATTGTCAATTTGTAATTTTACCGAAGGAAACATACACGGCCACGGAAATACGATACACGACCGCTGATATGCGGCCGCGGAAGGAATATAGCTCGCTCGCCTTGGTCGCTCCAACGCTTGCAATGGTTCAGGGGACTCACCATAATGCAAAACTGTTGCATGCATAATTTAATAACCTGCTGTAGGAAAACCTTGTGTGTAGGGAAATGTTGCAATTTTGTAGACAATAAAATGGCTGCTGCGACAGCGCACAGTGGTCGGAAAATGGAAAAATGCCGGACAAAATCCAAAATTGCTTTTTTTTTAGATAAAAACTTGAAACATGGTATTTATACTCACAAATGATTACTTATTATGAAATAATAAGTAATTTTTCTTAGGTCCTAGCCATTACTTGTATACGGAGGCTCAAACATGACCAAAATTCCAAAAAAACACCCATTTGATTTTTCTTCGAAAATCTTAAAAGTTAAGCAGATAGTAGAGTTGTGGAAGGATTTTAATGCAATAAAAAACATTACCATTTGTGATAATGGTACTTTTCCTGTCCTATGCAAAAGTTTAAGAGATTATGGTCGATATTTTGGTGCTATTTCGTCTCTAAATGGTGGATGTTATTTCAGGCAAAATTTCACATAAAGTAGTAATTTTAATTGGTTTCACGCATATGTGCACCGAGATATTTGTGCAGAGTTTTAATTGAAGACTTCTTAAGATTCAGAAAAAATCTTCGAAAAATGTCAGCATCTTTGGGGTAGCGGGTGGGGGTGAGATAGTAGTGTCCTTCGTCTTGCCAGAGCATTCAGGGGTATGAATGGACTCTCCTCAGTGTATTTTTTCATTAGTATGTACTTTGTAGCTTTTAATGTATTGATTTCAGCTGTCAACATTTTCTGAGTTTTGACAAAAATTTAATTCAGCAGAAATAAAATATTCCAATAATAGGTGACCTTTTGGTGATCGGTCAGGGAAATTGGTGAATCCATCAGGGAAAAGTCAGGGAATTTAAAAATTGGATATTAGTAGCCACCCAGTAACTACCTAAAACCCTGAAACTGATCCTTTTGACCTGTTATTTACCTTCATGAATGTAGTGGACTTTTCTTTGTTTCATTGTACTCAAGTGATAGAATGTAGTTCATTATACAAGGTGTGTTTTTTAAGTAAGTACCATTTTGAAATTCGGTCTCTGCAGTGCTTCGGTCGGCATTTGGTGCATGTGTTATATGGAAATCCTTTATAAAACGGAGCCCTGAGTACTGATGATTGGTGAAAGGATACTCGTCCATTGGACAGCAGTGTGTTCATCTGCCAATTGACGTCACAAATCAGACAATTTCCTCAGCACTTACGTATATATAGTCGTGAGCGATGTCGCCACAGCAGGCGTTGGCTTGCATTGAAACGGGTAATATGTGATCAGATGCGTTTGTATTAAACTACTCTGTTGGAAAGAAAGTTTTTCTCTTCTGTAATAACTTAACACATGCGCTCTGTGTACCTTCATCTGTTAGGAAGCCACAAATGCTATTACAGAAACATTCGACCATGTTTACTTTTGCTTGTGAGTATTTAAAATGCCTCTGCCGATTGAGAATAGTGCCGACTGTGCAATACATGCTGTGATTCATCTTCTTAGTGCTAAAGGCATTAAAGCGGCTGAAAACATTATGAGCGATGGAATGGTATGGGAATGGGTTAGAGCTTTTAGAGATGGCCGCACGAATGTTTATGATGAGGAATGAAGTGGATGACCTTCACTTTTGCTCCATGGCAATGTCTGTCCACACACGTCTCATCAAACTCAAGATCTCATCGGATCATTTGGCTGAGAACAACTTGATCGCCCTCCATAGAGTCCTGATCTAGCGCCCACTGACTACCACCTGTTTTTACATTTGAAACTGCATCTGGGTGGTCAGCGCCACAATGATAAGGTCAAAATGACTGCGTGGCAGTGGTTATCAAATCAGGCGGCAGACTTCTATGAGGATGGAATTCAAAAGCTGATTCTACTATACGACAAGTGCCTTAATATTAGTGGAAATTATGTAGAAAAGTAGATTTAACCCCTTCCCTGATGCGGGCGAGATATCTCGTCCTGAATGGTCGAGCAAATTCTGATGCGAACGAGATATCTCGTCCTACTCTAGTTTTTCTCTTCTTTAGCTGTTTTGGACGAGATATTTCACCCCTTTCGTAGTAATTCGATGCTTCGCCGCTAGATGTCATGTATGGACGCCTATCTCTGTATTCTCGCTTTTTTGAAGGCTTTTCACTTGTATTATGGTTTCAAAAAAAAACTTAGCGCACCAAAATTACCCTCCGTATATCAAAATTTACGCACTATTTTTTCATCCAATAGAAATGTTAGGTAACGTTTTATGGTCATGAACATTCAATTTTATCAAGCGCTCTGCCTACTACTAGGATTATTGTAAGTTTAGCTACTTGATATCCCGAAGTACAACAGTTGTAATCTTGCTTATGCAATTGATAACGTAATTTATATAATGATTGAAGGATTGTTTTTAGATTTGTATTATTTTTATTCACGATCACTTATTATTCCCTATCTACTTCTGAGAATTATATTCTATCAGTTCTCACAAAACTCATCATTTATCTATCCTATCGGAATACTAGTGGAACTACGATCCCTGGAAGCGAAATCTTCCTATGGGGTCATAAGTTCTTTTCTGCATTATCGCTAAATTGCATTCGATCTAGAAGACTCAAGTTACAATTGTTACTCAGTAAATCCTTATCTGTTATAATATGACCATCAATGCATTCCCGATTTTTTTATTGTTTATTTTTGTAATACATATTTATCTATTAGTTGTGTATTATTTACTTATTTACGCTGTAGTTTTTGTATCCGTGTATGCTTCACCGTCCGACCCCTGCCGGACGTTCGCTGCTTAGGCTTCATTCACGTACCCTTTCTGATGCTCCTTGTCTTTGGTTCTCCGAGGGGTTTCTACCACGCTTCCTTTGGTATTTCCCAAAATTCCCCTCCCCTACCCTGACATCTGGCGTGTGTCACCGTACTGGGTGGACAGCCAGCAAGACACGGTCGGGCACGGAAGGTCATGAAGTCTTTAGGATTTTTCAACCATCTGCAGGTCTCTCATTGAACATCCTCTGCAATTTTCTGCTTATCTTCTGTTACTCAGTCTATTTTTCCTCTTTCCCCAAGCTATTCACCTCTCACACCCCTCATGCTCTTTTCCCTCATCCTATTCTCTTCATTTGTGAAAATGGTATTTTATGACGCTACCTCTAGGAAAACGGATTACAGTAGGGAAAAGAGAGGAAGATTTTTCTTTCATTTACTGATACTTCGCTTTCGACGAATATGTTTTGGTTCTCCTGCCATATGCCTCTTTCTAGCTGTCGCAAAATTTTAGGACACATTAGTTATTCATCGTATGTACGATGTAGTGTGCACATATCGAAGTTTCCCTTGAAATGGTGATATCATTTCGTTGCTTCAGAAGCTTGTTTTTTTTTTTGGTATACGAATCTTACCGTTATGGAGAGTGGATCCGAAAATGTTTCGACTGTTGATGTTTCAGATGAGGAATTGGAGGATGTTGAACTCTCTGGCTCTGATTTAAGACTCTCTGAGTATACGAACATTGATTTGGATGTTAGTGAGGATGAAAATGTGATGCAGAGCGACGACAGGGAAATGTTTAGATATGTTGCGAATGTTATTTCATCAGCCCCTTTCATTTTTCTATTTCGAATACTGGTGGAAGTAGTGATACATATTTACAAAAACAGCTATACGATGAAGACATCTAAAAGTCGTACGTTCTCAATACAAACCAACACAAGTGCCCTGTATATGTTCTACCCTAGCCCACATGAGTACGAGAAAAAAGGAGAGATAGAGATAAATCCCAAACGTGTAATGCCTTCTATTGTCATGTTTGACGCTTTCCTGAGGTCAGAAAACAAACACCCGCTCAAAGACCGATGACCCACAAAGCAACCTGGCGCCTGGATTCATACGCACGCACTTTTTCGCTGAAATTCCAACGATGCTAATATTCTATTTTTAGTTTGAACATTTTTGTTCTAATACAAGCGGTGTAGTATGAGTGAATTCCACGGCAAATTCTTTGTTTTCGCTTGGTCACATTGGGAAGGAAAGTTTTACTGATTTGCGGGTGGCCTAATTCTCTTAAGTTAGGGGCAACAATCAGAAATTATTGAATAAATCATTAGTCATTTGGAATAAAATTTTTTTGAATACATTTTAGGATTTACCTCCCTGTAATGGTTCTGAATCTGAAATTAAAAAATTACTTTTTTTGACCATTTTTGTAAAAAAACCGTCAGGGAAGGGGTTAAGTACAGGCTTTCATGTAAAAATAAAATAGTTGAGAAATGTATAATTTTTTTTTATTTTTTCAAAATGGTACTTAATTAAAATAATTTAATATATAAACAATTTTTTAATGCATTTTTTTTAAACCACGCTTATATTGAATCTCATTTAGGTGTTGATTCAGGTCGGCCTCGGTGGCGGCGGGGAAACGTCCTCGCCTGCCAACCCAAAGGTCGCGGGTTCGAATCCCGCCAGGGGAGGATTTTTCTCCTCCCTAGGACATGGATGTTTGTGAATGATCAAGTTTATTGTAAGAGAGGACCCAATGGTCCTAAATACACTTGATTAAATAAAGACGCAATTATTATTATTATTATTATAAAGTGTTGGCTCACTATTACTGAGTATCGGTCATCTTTACATTAATTTTGAAACGGTTCTTTGAAATTTAAATTATTAGTATTTCTTCTCTATACTAAAATGACGGTTGCAATGAATTACAACAGTGACGACTGTATTAGACAATGTGATGCAGGTTGCGTCATGTTAGGATAAAGAAATAAAAATTGTAAACCATTTAATTTTATTATATTTACTTGCTAACTAGTGAATTTAAACCTGATTCGTGTATTGTGATTGACAGTAAGTAAGTGTGCCAAATTTCAGCTCGATTGAACATTAGGAAGTGAGTTAGATTTTGATTACAAGATTCCATCCAGGCAAACAATAAAAGGGCAAGTTAAAATAAGTGTGGTGAAAACACGCCTCGTATATGAGGGGCATTGATAGAAAGAAGTCGCCTCAGCTGAATTATGGAAGAAAATGTTTTAGAGTGTGGAGGCAGTTGTCACAGTACTGTTAGTCAGCATATTGTATGTATATGGGTGTGATTCTGTGGGGCAACACACCTCACTTGCAACTCTATCCACGGAGCTATACCTGTGTTTTGTGCAAGGTGTGCAAGACCAAGAAAGCTTTCTTTATATACATTACATACTACCCTGCGATCCACCTAATGGGCATATGTGCAGGGGTTGTAAGGACACCAGCAGTGTAAAAGTGTAAAGGAGAATGTAATAGGGAGGGGAAAAGGTGAAGTGTATTTCTGGAGTGTTTTGAGTGGAAATCAGTTTTTATTATAATTACTTTTTGTGCATGGAAAGAATGAATTTTTGTACCTATCTGCTCGGTAATATATGTTTTATTTTTTATCTTTCCTGGCAGAGCTAGTGATGTAGTGCAGTGTCAGAATGACATTCCCTGTGTAACATTGAAACACACCTGTTTTAGAAGTCTACTTTTAACTCTGGTTTATTTCTTCTGTTCAGTGTATAATCATTACACCAATGAAGCTGTAGCTCTACACTTGACTGAGTACAACTGCTAGGCTCTGTAGACTTATCGAACTAAAAAATAAACATGCTGCCAACCTCTTTTCTATTGGCCGGCACTACCAACCAACTTATTTTTACAACCTGCTCTGAATTTCTCAAGCAATCTAAGCCTAGCATGTAACCTCTGAGTGTCTAGCAGTTCCTGAAATAATCCCTCTAAAAGCTGTGAAACACTCTTTGTTTGCTTGTAGCAGTTTTTAATATAGTGCACAGCTTTCCTTTTTATTTTATTTATTTTCGAATTAAATCTTTCTGTCAAGGGTGTCCACTCCATTAATCCACCCCCAGTTTAGACATGGCATTGGTGTGTTGACTTCTGCAAGAAGTGTACTGCAATGCATTTACTAAGGTTGAATGCATGCCCCCACTCCTGGCACCATGAGCTAACATTGTTTAGGTCCAACGATAGAACTTCTAAGTCTGGATCTTCTGATTTTGTGGTAGATGACCACATCATCTGTAAATAATCTAAGTTTACTGCTAACTCGACAATAAATGTCATTTATAAAAATAATTAATAAAAGAGGGCCGATCACGCTTCCTTCTAGGATGACTGATAACACTCTAACCATATTAGAGTTAATGCCATCGATGAATACTTTTAGCTTGCGATTACTTAGAAAGCCACATGTCCAATTCACTATTTTTGTTTAACCTAGATGATCATAATTTGAATATAAGTTCTTTGTGAGGAACTGGTCGAATGCTTTCTGGAAATCAAGAAATACCGTGTCAACTTTTTTTTTTAACTCACCTAATTTTAGGATGTCATAGAGGAAGAGCACAAGCTGTGCTTCGTAAGATCTACCCACTCGAAAACCATGAAAAAGTTTTGATTGTCCAAGAAGGTCATAATATTGCTGACAGTAATGTGTTCCAGAACCTTACATAAAAGCATTGTTAAAGATGTAGGCCAGTAATTTCCTGGGTCTTGACTGTTTCTTTTTTTAAATATTGGTATGACATTGACTATTTTCCATGCCTTCGGATAATGACTTGCTAAATACGATTTCTAGGAATGGGTATTTATGGGTAAAGGTATAATGGGAAAAAGACTGTGGTTTGCACGATGCAGATAGACATGCTCAACTTAATGTGCTCTGTGAAAAAGAAAAGTTATGAGCTCATAGAAGATCTTCATTGTTGAGTATCTGGTCTGTCACATTCTGCGATGTATGGAGACAAAAACTCTGAGCCAACTCAGCAATGATGCCAAATGTGTTTCTTTCAACGAGTAAGACACTTAATTTGCTCTACTATACACACGGGGCACACTTGGTACATGGTCTATAGAGCTCACTACGATGTAGTCTAAGAAGTGGGATCTGCATTTTTGCAGAAACAATCTGTAGAAATCGAAAAAAGAGTGGGAATTGGTAAGATATTTCTTCATTATGGAGTCTTTCCACAAAATGACACCTTCATCAGGGCAATATATAGGAATGACTTCATTTTACTGCTTTTAGAGGAATTGAGTGTAGCCTTAGTTGCTTCTACAAGGCTAATGGAAGAGAAAATATCTGTTGAGTATGATATGTAAAGATGACTATATTAATCATTTTAAGAAACCAATACATGAGCGGTGATGAATCATTTCATAAACTACTTGTGTGTTTACTCCCACCTTCTATTGATTAGTTTCCCATTCTAGAGATACAATCTTTATTTTCCTTATAATAGCAATACAATTTAATTTATTTTTCCTCGAGGGCTTGGGACCATGGTGTGCACTACAAAAATTGCATAATTTTTATTCTTCTTAAAGTGCTTTGTTACATTTGTAGTCAAAGAGGATATTATGGTTGAATTAATTGGAAATATAGCTTGAAAATTGAGAAATAGTGAAAATGATTAGTGAAGATGACCGATTCTGTGGATTTAGGTTGTCACTAAGTTCTGGGGTTCTATAGCTAAGGTTCTAGGGATCCTAAGAGTGCCAGAGATTGAAAGCTAGTGCTTTATGGCCTTGAACTGCTGGCAGACTGCCCCCTTATCCCTATTCCTTAGACCTGACTCTATGCCTCTTACTGTTGATCTGTGAGGTAGAGATGGTTCAGGTGAGGACTCATCTTCCCAAATGCCTTCCAAGAGTGTCTGAGATGAAGGAGGGACTTGAACTCATGTAAGGCCCCACCCTTTTTTTTCAATGATGATTTTATGGAAAAAAACCTGTACATGTTTCATTGGTTTATACAATAGCTCTTAAGACCTTATGTTTTTAGAACTTGGAAATTATGGCCCACCCGAATGTACTGCTGGACCACATTAGCTTTGAGAAAAAATTGAATTGGTTTATTCAGTAATGCTGTATATTGTTTTAAATTCCTTATTACTACCATTCATGAATGTTAATGAATTTTTATAAAAATTTGGATTTTGATCAGTTTTACTTTTGCTTTCAGGGATATGAACCAGCCAAAGTTTGTTTATGATGATGTTCCCCTTTTTCTGGGCCTCATTTATGACCTCTTTCCTGGTCTCAGCTGCCCTAGAGTTACTCACCCAGAGTTCAAGGGCTGTGTTGAGCGAATACTGGCAGAAGATGGCTATATTGTTCTTAAGACACAGGTTAATGCGTTGCAATTTTTTTCATGACCGAAAAAACTTCCCTATGAAAGTAATGTGACATTCATTGAGACTAAAAATGTGTTTACTAAGAAATTTAAATCCAGAAAGGCTCTTAGCATGGTGCAGATGCCTCATTATTCATTTTAGAAATATGTTATAGTGTGTGCATGATACAAATTGTGTAAAACCTCTCTTTAATATTAACACATGTGTGCAGAATGTATTAGATTCAAAAAGAAATGTTGAATCATTTGAACAAAGCCATTTATAGTAGAAGTGTTTTACAGTTTTAGCACATGCCTAACCTTTATACGGTGCTCTTAAGCACTTAATTGCTATAGTGCATTCCACTTGTAGTTGATTGTATGGGGCTTATAACTGTTGCCAAACTTTCGCTCTTTGTGCTGGCCTCCTGGCTTCGTAGGCAACCTTGTGAATATGATTTATTAAAAAAATTAATTTGTGCATAAAAAAAGGCCTCAATAATAATAAATAATATACATTATAATAAATAAAAATAAAAAATTAAATACAAGAAGACTCAGTAAATAAAAAAAGTGTAGGAAGTACCATAAGTTGGGGCGAGTTGGGACACTTTTTCATATATATTCATTATTTACGCATCTGCATATTTACTGATATTCGTGAAAACAGCAATTAATAATGTATAAACCTTTAGAAACATTGTGAACAAATGAAAGTGATGTTGCTTTATTTTTAACTTCGGAAAATATTCATCCGAACACACCTCACATTCTGCCGAACACACATCAAGGAGTGAGGTGAGTTCAGACACGTGCAATATATTTACTTTTTTTTCAGAGTTATCACTTTCGTGACAATACGGAAACATATATTTGTGTAAATATGTTCTTATATTAAAAAATATTCATTTAATAATATCGTAATTTTGTTCAAAAAACAGCAAGATGCTTTCAGTTCTCTGTTTTTATCAGAGAACCATTGAAATGGAAAAGAAAACATTGAGAGTGTTGCATTGATAGATGTGACTTAGCCATTCAGTGATTTTACGTCATAATTCTAGAGATTAAATGTTGAAGCTGAATGTGCTTTCTTCTTAAATACTAATAAAGTTTAGAGAGGGGTTAATATTTCTTTTATTTTAACCGCTAAATTTGACCAAAAAGTGTAAAATTCCGCAGTTTGAAAAAATTGTTGATGAAAACGGGAACACATTGAAATAAAATATAACTATAGATATCATCTTGGCAAAACATTTTTATTAGTTCATTTCATAAAAGGGTACGATGGAATGGTCTCCTCAATTATCATTCATACAAAATAGTGCAATCTTTAACGATGGATGCAACCTAAACCTCCGATGAAGCGGGAACAACACATCAAAATAAAATACTGCAAAAGCAAACAGTGACATTTGTACTACTAAATAAATTAATCAACATTATTAATGTTAGTTAACCCACTAAAAACGAAGCGGCCCCTTTGCAAGTCCCTTGGCAGAGCCAGCTGACAAACAATTTGCGTTCTATGCACTATGCACTCGTCAGCAACATCGGGAAACATGAAATAAATCTCCTTGACTGTAGTTTTTTTCCAAAGACACTGCACCCGGAATCTGTTATTAATAGACTTCTATAACCTTTCCCACAAAGAGCCTGTCATATTTGTTGGTGTCCAACTTTAATAAAAGGAATGCATTTTCAAGGATAGAGCCGGGGGTTTCAAAATTCCTTTCATCAGTAACATTGTTAGACTGTGATGCCAAATTGTTAGTCTCATCAACGGATGACTTTTTATCCAAGGAAACGTTTCCCACTTCCTAAAAAAAAGACTTCATTTACACATATCACTTTTCCCTGGCTGAACATTAAGTTTTTTCCCCTACATTTTTTTCCCACAGATGTTTCTACGTGGGATGATGCTATAGCATTGCAGAAATAATGCATCTGACCACACAATGCCATCTGTGGCTTTGGCCGAATTTTTCTCCAGATTTAAACTAGGGACTTTGTTAATAATTCGACTTTAGTCGAATGGAAAAATTCCCGTGGCTCTAAACCCTGCACGAACATTGCCAGACAAGGAAGATCCAATTGAATCAAAGGCTAATTTCAATATTCTGGGGAAGTCACTTTTGGGAAGAACCCCGTGATTTTTACGCTTCCACTGGTCAGGACATTTACGCCATACGATCTTAAGTGGTCTAAAAAAGCAAGATCAAGTTGCTGGCATAAATAGGTAGAATAAGGAGGAAGCATTACAAACTTTATTCCTATTTCTTCGCATATCCTAATCACTTCTTGTGCCTCCAATGACCCTTGCGTACCTTCTTGCCATTCCGCCCACGGAGCTATGAAATCGAAAAATGTGTTCTAGTAAATAGAATATTTATAGGATTTACTCAAAAATGTTCATATGTAATGAAGAATAATGCAGATTTAGAAGGAAATTAATTTCATAAAATTCAAAGTACTTACCAACGAGCACAGTAGTTTTTTTCGGCGGTATGAAATTTCACGCAACTATTGCGCCACAAACTGATTGGATTGATTATGACGATAAGTAACAGATACTCTGCTTTTAAACGCAGTAAGCTACATTGTACCTTTCTTTGTCTCAAAGACATGATTAAATTGTATAACAAAGTGAACTTCGTAAGAAAACACAATGTAAGCACCAGCCGTTGCTGTTGTCCGAATTTGGCCCGCATGTCTTATCTTGCCCCAACTTGCGGTACTCAGTGTATTCTCAGTAACAATATTTTAGGTGTGTATGTGATTAAAATAAGTTTTATTATCCACAATCTTCTGTAAAAAAATATAACTGTTAATGGGAAAGGAATGCTGATAAAAGGGAGAATTTCTTGTGAGAATTTTACAAAGTTAAATGGTTGGAATTATGTGTTTAACAGTACTGTGTAGAGTATTAATAATATTAATCTTCCATTGGCTGCTTTAGGTAGATAAGGTAATTCAAATGTATGAAACCATGTCTACAAGGCACTCTACTATGGTTGTGGGACCTACTGGAGGAGGGAAGACTGTTGTGATTGAAACTTTGGTGAAAACCCACACTGCTCTTGGAAGGCCTACAAAGATGTCAATTTTAAATCCTAAGGTAAAAATAGGCTGTATTATTTATAAACTTTAGACATATGTATCAATACGATTCCGTCTATGAACAGAAATATGCTGTAAGTAAAATTTCAAAATGATTGACTGAAAGTATTTGGTATATCATAATCTGAAAGCGATTACAAGTGACATTACAGCATTTATCACATGATGTTGTTCCAAAGGGAACAATTATGCTCGCCAATCAGAGAAGCACTGCCTCAACTCTCATAGTGAAGCAGCTCTGGGATGATCCTGGGTCTTTTCGCCCAAGATGAAAAAAACATCACCACTAATTCTTGGAGAAGACAAAATTCATGAGCACAGGACACATTCAGCGAGAACAATATGGGAATCACCCAAGAAGATTGCTCCTTCACCTTAAGTAAACATCAATTAAAAAAGTGAACCAGAGGCAAATGGATGAATATTGTAGCTTAGAGTGACAAACCTTGGAAAAATAATGAAGAAAAACTTTCAATAAATTAATCGATAATATAATTAACTGCTACAAAATTGACCGTGTAGATGTCTACAGTGTCCTTTGACACAATTGTCAGCATTTGTGATGAATTTACATTATCATCATGGTCTTGATTGAGGGAATCATCATCTTCCGTACCGTCCCCCACGGCTATCTCCTGTAGTGCTGACATTATGGCAGTTGGTAGGGCTGAAGGAAAAGCAATAGGTCGGTGACAAGAGATGTGATGGATACTTCGCACGTAGCACACAAACGTTTGCGGAACGTTACGTGAACGTTCGTTTTGAACCGAGGGAATGTTACAGAAACTAACCGCAAGAACGTTTCCAAATGGTTCCCATGTCGCCCGACCGGAATGATCTGCGAACGTTCACGCTGTCCACGTTCCCATTTCGTTGCAATGTCACTCTGCCCGAGCGTCTCAGGTTAAAATTCTAGCCTGAAACTAAACTGAAACTGACGTCTGTAATAAAACTCCCTTGCCCACAACACTGAAACTCTCTTGTCCACTTCCTTGCCCACTCAACTGAGTCTTCCCTGCCCTCTCAAAAAGAAAAGTTTATGATTTAAATATTATGAATGTGATGATTACGCTATGGCATGTATACATACAATGAATTATCCTATCTAACATCTACCTAATGACATTGCATCTTTCTCACCTGATCATCTACCTTACAGTTCTACACCCATAATCTCACATCCAAATTCAAACAACCCACGTCTAGAAAGTCTTATATATGTGGCCACTTCCGAGGATCAATGTAACTTCGAGAACTAATTTTAAAATGGAATTTCCATGATAGTTTGAGGAAATACCATCCAATCATGATTAAAGTTATCGGGCATTAATTAATTGAAACCTATACTCACTCATAGTATGAATATAAATGCAATATTACTGGGAATAAACAAGATTTTTTTCTTCTTCTCACTCGTTTGCTCACATTTCAATCAAGACATAACTAACTTGTGGAAAGAAGATAATTGCAAATATACCAATAAACACATGGAAGTAATATAAATGATAATGGGAATGAATTATGCAGAGCTCTCAGTGAAGTGTTTACTGGCTGAACTAATGTCTCTCCGATTCGTTTGCAAGCCTTCCATTTTTGCCTAAATTTTGATGTAGATGCGATAGATGGTGCTGAGCACCAAGGGTTCGAATCGCAACATCGGACACAGTGCATGCTCTGGGAAACAAAAATCGCGCCTGGTACCTCCTAAAGGCCGTCCCAAACGAGGAAACTCGACGATCTTACGCTGATCTGCGCAGGTATTCCAAATTCCTCATTCGCCGTGACTGTGATAACTACGCACAGACTGTCTCTTCTGCTATCTCCTCCAGCCCCAAAAAATTCTGGTCCTTTATAAATCAACGCCGTAATCGTCCTCAAATTCCTGAAGCAGTCTCCTTTGGCACCAAAAATGCCGCTGGATCGGCGAGACCTAACCTCTTTTTAAAATTCTTTTCCAATTGCCTACAGCCTACTTCCAACCATAACATGACCCCTGTACATTTCCTCCTTCCTAACTCAAGCCATTGTCTATCCCACATACAGACGGACTCTCTGGGGGTTTTTCAATATCTCTGTAAGATACCCCTCCACCGCTCACCTGGCCCTGATGGCCTCAACCCTAAATTCATTCGGAACTGTGCTTCATCTCTCTCACAACCTTAAACCATCTTATTTAATCGCTGTTTTTCCCTAGGAACCTTCCCTCCTCAATGGAAGTGCGCCAACGTTACTCTGATACATAAAACAGGTCCCAAGAATGATGTTTCTAACTATCGCCCCATCTCATTGCTGCCGATCCTTTCTTCCGTTTGTGAGCGTATTATTCTTAACAGGATTTACTATTTCACCTCTCCTTTTCTATCTTCTCAGCAACATGGTTTCCTCCCAGGAAGATCATGCTTAACCAATCTTTCTGTCTTTCAACAACATGCCGTCAGTGCAATAGATAAGTCAACTCAACTTGATGCCATTTACCTTGACTTCTCCAAGGCTTTTGACACCCTCCATCATCAACTCCTCCTTCATAAACTCAGCCAACAATTTGGCATACATGGTATGTTCCTCAGCCTTCTTTCTAGCTTTCTCTCCAACAGAACCCAGCGTGTAATACTCGCAGGTGCTTCTTCGTCTTGGTCTCCTGTAACGTCTGGAATTCCCCAGGGCAGTGTCCTTGGGCCATATCTTTTCAATTTATTCATAAATGATCTTCCTTCTCAACTCCACTCCTCTCAAGTGCATACCCTTCTCTATGCTGATGATTGCAAGATTTACAAGCAAATTAATAACACTTCTGACTGTATTAATCTTCAACTTGCCTTAAATCAAACCTCCCTGTGGTGTGATACCTGGAAACTTAACCTAAACCCTGGAAAATGCAGCATCATGACTCTTGCTCTGAAAACAAAACCCCTGACATTCAATTACACCATTAACTCAACTCCCTTAAACAGAGTGACAGCTATGAAAGACCTAGGTGTTATAACTGACCAAAAACTAAATTACTCCGACCACATTCAGACTGTAAAAAGTAAGGCAATGTCCCTATTAGGCCTTCTTTACCGCTTCACGGAAATAAAAGATCCCAGAGCACTCCATTCCTACTTCTCAACAATTGTTCTTCCCGTAGTATCATATTACTCCCCAATATGGTCCATATCAGCCCCGACTAATCTAAATCCCTTGATAGCATCCCCCATTTCTTTGCCAAAATAGTCAAACACAGAGTCCCACATTTCCGCAATATGTCCTCAAATGCTATTCTGTCTTCTCTTTCCATTTCTAATCTCCAAAACCACAGACTTAAAGCTGATTTAAAACTCCTCCACAACACCCTTAACTCGACCATTGACTGCCCTGAACTGCTTTCTCTCTTCAACTTTAGGATACCAACTCGATCCACCCGCACGCTTTCACTACTCCACCTGCCTATTCCTAGGATATCACTCACCCAGCGCTCACCATTATTTCGCCTCTCCTCCCTTCTTAATTCACTCCCCCACACTGTCGATCCTTTTTATTTGTCATGTAACCATTTCACCACCCAAGCTATGTCCCACCTGTCAACAAATTAAATATTTCCCCTTTCCATGTTGGGCTCAGCGTTGTTGATTTTTATGTTGTTATTGTATTGTTGTCCTCTGTCATGCTTATTGTTAAATGTTTCACTGTAAATTGGCGCTACTGCTGTATGTGAACAATGTTTTTAAATAAATAAATAAATAAACATCCCCCGAATGTTCTTTTGCAACGTTCACGCAATATAAATGTAAAGGACGGCCAGCGAACGTTCCCTGGAGATTCGCTTGCTGCGTGGGTTGTGGTGTGAAATACTGCCATGAAATGCTGTATTAACTCCCGAAGAGTGATTTTGTGTACAATCAGATAGCCTAACGTCATCAGAAGAGGATAAAGAAAAGCAAAGTTAGATGAGAAGGAGAAGATATTAGGGATACTTTCGGAATTTTTTTCCGTCAAAGACTTGTTGAAGATATGTTGCCTGTTTGACTTCAAAGAAGATCCACCATCAGTGCAGATGGTAATGAAAGGTGAATATTCGCCGGAGGAAAAGGATACTGACAAGTGTATGGGAGTCATACAGGAAGGTATAAAACGGGATCCATGATGCTGGTGGCTAGTCTTAACTGACTCAGCTGGCCGTCTGACAAGGAGACATCGCGTGACTTATGTTTGGGATCCAAACAAGGCAATTATTTTCAGAAACTATAGAGAGAATGCAGGAAATGTGTCACGGCTTTCTTCCACATAGGCCCTGGTTCAAGAGAAAAATGCTATTAAAGAATCTTCCTCCGTATAAATCCTTTACAGTTCACGACTCTCTCAACAGAGGTCGTAGCCCAGTGGTTTGAGGCGCTGAGCCGGTTATCATCATATGGTGGCTGTGGTTCGATTCCAGGTTGTGGTATTTTTTTTTCTTTAGAATATTTTACTGAATTACTGTAAATTGTCCACTCCCATACATTTATGGGAGTAGCTACAATTTTTTAAAATTTTCAGCCTATTTGCTGGATTTTCAATGAATATTCATGGGAGACTTTCAAAGCTAATTTCAGGATTCTTGTTCAGTTGAAAAGAGGCTACACATGCTGGCAGACTTAATATGTTTAGACTTTGAAAATACAAAGATACTTCCGTGAATAGGATGGGCTTTGATTGGTCGTGGGTCTTTCTCAAGGCCGTAAACAATGAACGGATTATTACTCTTTAATTTGCAACGATGTACTCACTTATTATTAGTATTTGTCAGTGGTAGATCCTAAAACAAAACTTAGAATGTAAATCTAATGCATTTTTCAGCAAATATTATCCGTGGATTATCAATAATAGAGATACATATGGATTTATGCTGCCGATACGCAGAAGTAATGGCACTAAAAAAGTCACCTTATTTAGTGACTATATATATGTATACATATACACTTTATGATATAATTCAGCTCTGTTCTCCTTGCTCATGCCCCCCTATGTAAGTTTACTGCTTGATGAATGGTGAAAAACGAGCATGGTTTAATCAGATCAGCAAAATGTTTTATAACAGCGATAAAACTTATTTACCTCTATCGTTCAATATGAAGGAGTTCTATATGAGTTGAGCCCAGAAATAGGACATGATATCTGCTGTAACATATGGCCATACTTAATTTATGAGTCTATAAGAAATTCATGTATATTTTCATGGAAGGCTTGTAAACTGCATTTGCTGTGTTTTCTCTGCAGTCAGTGATTGGTTTTTTTGATGAATCTTACCACATTTATTGGGAACTGAAAGTAAATTTCATTTTGCATAATTGAAGTTGTATACAATGCATTTTTATTCAATATTGTATTTAGTATTCAATTTGTATCCCCCCCTCTATGTTGAAAGTTGTTTTCTTATTACAAATGAACTTTTATGCATTTTCCTGTTGCACTTGGTAAAATTATCTGTTTTACGCATTGCAAAATCAGTTTACCACTAATCAGAGCTACTAATTTAGTAAAAGTCTTTTATGGAAAAATTTACCTTGAGCAACAGGTATAAGGTGCTGTGTACGAGAAAATGTGCTATTTTGCAGGCATGCTCTGTTATAGAGCTATATGGGATACTAGACCCAGCTACTAGAGATTGGACGGATGGTCTTCTCTCTCAAATTTTCCGAGAAATGAATCGTCCACTTGCAAATGAGGGAGAACAGCATTACATATTGTTTGATGGTGATGTTGATGCCTTGTGGATTGAAAACATGAACTCAGTGATGGATGATAATAAGCTTCTTACTCTTGCCAATGGGGAGCGTATTCGTCTACAGCCATACTGTGCTTTACTCTTTGAGGTTAGTAATATGTACTCTGGTAAGAACTTGGACTGCAGTTGTTGCTTGTATAGCTCTGGTAATTTTCTCTTGGCTGATATAAGCTTCTATTTAGCAGATTCTTGAGGAATTGCATTATTTTTCACAGAATCATGGTTATCAAAACTTGCAAATTCTTCCCTTACCCTGTGTATATATATTTCAATTTGCCATTTTTGTGAAGATATACCCCACCTATTTCCCACAAATTCCAGCTACTATCAACAATTTAGAAATATGGCATATTTTTACCCGAAGTAAAAATAGATTTTAAAGTATCCGGTGAAATTTTGTGGAAAATTGTCACAGACTGCATTGTAACAGAAACACTTTGTAAAAATTTTCACACCAATTTTTATTCTACCGACATAGGTTTCGGCAAACATTGCCATTATCAAGGTGAAGTAACAAATAAGCGAGCGAAATATATATAGGTATGGGATGGAGGAGGGGGTGGGAGAGGAGAGGCGACTGAAGTGGGGAAGGAGGGGAAAGTGGTGACTCAACAGGAGTAAGAGGGGGGGGGTTTGTTTACAGGGAGGTTGACGGTTAGGATTTTAGTGGTAGTGACGCAATCGTCAGGAAGGTGACGGATTCAAATTTTGTTCAAAGAGAATGAAGAGTAATGGGGAGGAGTGGAATGGGTACAATTGGTTATTTACAACAGAGACATTATTGTTTTTACATGACAAGCATATTTGAAATTGTTCCGAAAAGTCAAGTTTTTTCCCTTTACATTGGGTATGGAAAACCAGAGTTTTAAAATCACTATGATGGTTGTGGTCAAGTAAATGATTAGAAAAATTCGACTTAGGATCATCATTATGCCAGCATTTCACATGCTCTCTTACCCGAGTGTTTATTGCACGCCCACTTTGCCCAATATATACAGCATTACAATTAGGCGTGACACAACATAATTTATATAAGTATTTACAACATAATTTATATATTTATCGAAGTAAAAATGACATCCAGAAACTGGGATGCAGATTGTCTGTCTGCCAAAAAGGTCCTTTTAATGCAGTATCTGTTATTTTCAATAAGCTGCTGGAAAAAATTAAAACTATTTCTTCAATTAATACATTTAAAAGAGACCTAAAAAATTACCTACTTCTAAATTGTTTTTATTCAGTGAATGACTTTCTAAATGAAAGGAATGCCTAAGTTTATTTTGTAACTTAATATGTATTTTTTAAATCTAACACATATCATGACTATGACTGTATTCTATGTCTTTTGGCCAATGGAATGAAAATAAATATCATTGTTATTATTATATTATTATTATTATCAGCATTTTGATTTTTTCTAAGCTAGTAGATTTTCATACTTACAAGGAACACTTACGAAGTGTAACGAGCCGATTGGATTCAAACTTTGCATGTTCATAGATTTAAGTGAAAAAATGAATTATGTGAAATTTTACGTGCCCTCGTGGCCTACGAGCCGAGATATTAGCAATCAAAAATCCGCGAAACGGCAACATTTACCGTCTCTGCGATCCAGCCGCCCGCAGAGAGCGAGCCCCTCCCGGCCGGTGTCGCGATCTCGGCCACTCGGTGGACGGCGCACGGTTTTGTCTCCACGTAAAGCATTGGAGCGTCAGGTCAAGGTCGTGGTCAGGTATTTTCATGTCTCTTTACCTGACGACGCCTCCAAGAAGAGAGACGAAACGCCAAAACGCGATGGCTCCAGAGAATAATAAAAATTGCAAAAACCTGAAGAATAATCGTAATTATTATTTATTTGACTTGCGACACATAGTCCGAATTACGGCATTAATTAGCAGTACATTAATTTTTTGTTATATCATGTGAGTTTAATTTAAAGGATCGTGGATGGAAAACATGCCACAAAATAATTATTTTGTTTTTTTCATTAAAAAATATTTATACCCAGAAATGGTGATTTTGAAAAAAAAAGATTGAAACAGGGGAAACTCACAATGGAAAGATTTTATAAATACGGAGTCCCCACTCTCATTATCGTCTTTATTTTCACAGTATTTTACAAATATGTTTTCATCGAAGCAATATTGCACTGGAGTAATGTGGCTGTGTGGCGTTTTCCCTAAATACCCTGCCTTAAACCTCGCAAACATTATAAAATTTATGAACCTTGGAGCAGAGAACTGGAAATACGTGAGCTATTGCATTTTAAAAATATTGTTTCTTTAGAAAAGGTTCACATTTAACTGTTCTAATAACACTCGATCAGAAATTTTGTGTACGAAATATTTCCACACTCGAAACAATTACACGTCTAGTGGTTGTGTAAGTCCCGTAGTTATCATCTTCACACGAATTATTTTATTTTTCGGTATCACTTCAGTCATGGCATGATCTTTGTAAGGTTCCCAAGAATTCACCAAAAGAAATCTATTTATGGTGAAAAAACACTTCCGAAATATTCCTGCATGAGAATGTTTTTCGTTAGCAGCACACAGGTTGATGCAACACAGTGAATATTGGAGGATTGAAAAATATTTGTATTTTTGGGAAATTTTCCATCCTTATCCTGCAAGCAGATGAGGAGAGGGGAGAGGAGCTCACCTTCGATTGAAATTGTCGGCTGGATCGTATAAGAATGTGTGGTTGCATGCACACACTGGACGACTGACTCAACTATTTTCACACCGCGAAATTTCAGTGTGCGACCGGAATGAATTTATTTTTTGAAACCACTCTGATCAGTATTTAGCACTTGCGATGCACCTCTTTCAATCACATTTCTCACGTCCTGGACAAATTCCTTGCCCTTTTCCGTGATGGACCGTACTTCCGTGGAATATTTCTTTGAAACAACTTTTGTCACCTTTCGCGATTCTATATTGTGATGTTTTTTCTATTTCCATAGCCAGACCGGAGTTGCTCTAAAGTTTGGTACTCCCTGCTCCAGTTTTTTATTCTCTTTAAGAGCCCACCTTCGCAAATCCCTGTCATGAACTACTGGACGACCCTCCTTCGCTGTCTTGATGCGGGAGAGAAGAGCAGCACGGATTAACCTGTACTTTTCCTTTAAAACACCAGCTTCCATTACCTGCCTTTCGTAGCGATGCAGTTGTGTCCGACTTGTGATAAAGCGGAAGTTGTGCCGAACTGTCTCCAGTGAAAGATTTCCCTTCTTTCCTGACTTCCAAAATCAACTGCTATATTTTTTTCTGGAGCATTGATGGATCTGGTCTTGGTTTTTTCATCAGTGAGACGTCGTACGTTGTCGAAGAAGAAGGGGAAGTATGAGAAACATCATTATCCTTTTCGGATTCACCACTGTTCTCTTCATTATCCTCAACAGTTTCCTCGTTCCTCTCATTTTCACTGTCAAATATGAGATATTCTTCGGTCTCACAGAGGAATTCTTCATCTTCTACACAGGATTTCAGTATCGCTGCCACACGAATATTAAAACACACTTAAATGATAATTCTTTGATATGATACAAAGATAAATATATAGGTACTGCTATAAAAAAAATTCTGTAATTTAAAACTGACCAAACACTTATTTTCAAGCTTTTCTTCCAGTTCGGTTTCTTTCACAGTGGTTTCCGAAAAACGAAGAGTATCTGGAAATTAGCTCTTCATCAGCTTCAGCATATTTAGAAGATTTATCACCTGGGCCATAATTGTCGCCTAAACAATGTTTGAAGCTACGAGACACTAATTATTTACAGAAATTGTGGCGTTATAGCTCTATCCTAAAGTCATAAGCAGCGGGCGTGAAGAAGGTAAGCGAATGTGTCCGAATAATCCGAAAGGCAAAGCAGAAATGACCAAATTCCACATTTTCTTCCTTGCTATTCTGTCTGCTCTGGTATCTTCTCTTCGATAGGATACCGTTCACGAAAGAGGCTCGGGTGATTTTATGCCAGTACATACAACTTGTTTGAGGATGCGTACTTCTCGGAAGGTGCTAGTCTGTGTACATTCTTTTAAGATTCACGAGCTCTGCCGACCTCCCACCAAAGGATAATGGATTATTTCCCTATTCACTCACTCCGCCGTGGTTATCCCGGCAGCGGGAGGCCGAGGGTGGAGTGGTCGTTCCTTTCATCGGTCATCTCGGTTCCCCTTCGTAGAGCCATCGAGAGTATATATCGGCACCTTTCCCTTGCTCACTGTGGGGCGAAAAGATATGTTTTCATTGCTTGAGAGAAGGCAATGAACAATTCTGCGTAGCCTCCTTCCTAGAGACTAATGACGACCGTCTTACCGCCGCGGTGCCGTCCACCGAGCGGCCTAGATCACGACACCGGCCGGGAGGGGCTTGCTCTCTGCGGGTGTCTGGATCGCAGAGACGGTAAATGTTGCCGTTTCGCGGATTTTTTATTGCTAATATTTCGGCTCATAGGCCACGAGGGCACGTAAAATTTCACAGAATTCATTTTTTCACTTAAATCTATGAACATGCCTAGTTTGAATCAAATCGGCGCGTTACACTTCGTAAGTGTTCCTTGTTAGTCTTTTGTGTTGTTTAGGGTTGTGTGACAACATGTGGGTGTAGTTCATATTTAAGATGATTAGATCTAAATACAGTAAAACCTCGTTAATTCGAAATTCAAGGGACCAAAAAAATTGGACTTCGAATTATCCGGGTTCGAGCTAAACGTACTTCCCGAAAATTAATGGAAAAGGTCATGTATTTTCCAAGACAATCACCATACTGCTATATTTTTCATCAAAAGGCAAAGAATATGCACAAAAATGATGAGTTAATGGACAAAGTTCTTCACATTTATCAGATCCAAGTTAAAGTTGGAGAAGTGTGCACCATCAGACGCAATCACATGGAAAATAAAAACAAATAGAATGATTTTGGGCATATGTCGACCGCGAACCAACAGTATCACATTTCACTCATCGCTTCCCCACTCCCTTCTTTTCTTATTGTCAGGTGGCTTCCAATAGGGGAGGGGCTTGGAAGAGGAGAGAGAAGGGTAGGGGTGGAGTATCACATCAAGGTTGGTGACGACCCCAGAAACCCTTAGCCCTCCAAAAGAAGCTCTAGGGAACCCAAGAAAAAAATTGCTGACACAATGGTGGACATACACCACACAGAAGTAGTCCCTATATAAATTTCAGACTTGACTTCGTGGAAGTTATAGATATCCATTTTGAATTTTAAAAACTTTGTACTTTTCCTCACACAGTGCAGTGCAGTGTTGCAGGAAAACCTTAGGCGCGGACGATCCGCACTACGTGCGCAAACTACTAAAAATTAAATTACTAGGCCAAAGCGGTTAAATTTTAAAAGAATATTTGCAATGCAAAGATGTCGTTCTCTTCATAAAAAATGATAAAGTGCACGAATCAAATATTTTGGCCATGACGATATGAAGAAGATGGCTGTTTCGCCGTTCTCCTAGATTTTCGCGTGTTTTTCTTCACCCTTTCGACCGTAGAAGCTAAACGTTTACTTTTAAATACTTTTTGATTAATTCATTTTGTAGTCAAATACGATAAAATTTTGTAGAGTAAAACGATATATTACATGACTCTATGGAGATCTGGTGGAATTTCATACAAATGCTTAAACTTCAGTGTTCTACCTTTTTTGCGCCGATAGTAACTAACAAGAGTAGATGGAAATAGCCTACACAAAGCTGAGAACCATGACTCGTCAGTGATTCGAGGCAAACAAAGAATCTGGGGATGCACACGAAGCGAGATGGGAGGAGCAGTTACCAAATGATGAAAGTGCTAATGCAGGGGAAAATGGGTAAATGATATCACACCATCCGGAAAATACTACTCCACTATGCCTGGCGATCCTACAGTTATCACTCGAGGAGGGGAGGCTCGAAGGAAGGGGAGAAAAGGGGAGGAAGGAAGAGTGGGTAAAGCATTACAAATACAGGCATTGTAGTCATGGCGCGAAAGCCCCGAAATAAACCCAAGGACGGAGCGGCTGAGATGAGTATCAAGGGATATTTGATTGGGGGTAAACAGCTACTGGCGCGTGGTGCACCATAAGCATGAGCAAAAGTTCAACTTGGCAACACTTAAAAGTAGCTTATGCTCAAGAAAGCGATGCCAAAATCACAATGACTAAAAGTCATTGTGATTTTGGCAAAAAGAAATGCACTACTATCGGCACAAAAAAGGTAGAACGCTGAACTTGATTTGAGGTGCGTGTGGACAGGACTTTCACCATTTCCAACTGTGCAAAATGGTAGTGTACATTGCTGCGGGTTGATTTTCTTCTTTGTGGTTTATTTTAAGTAAGAGGAAGAATATCAACATTTCCTTAGATGAAAAGTTTTGCAATATTTTTTCCATAAAGCATACATGGTGGGATCAAAAAGTACAGTCGACTCTCGATTATCCGTACTAATGGATGCACAGTGATAATCGAAAAACAAGGAAAATGTGGTCGTAATATTGACATTTCACTTCGTAGGATGGAAACTATTTCACATAACAGACTGCAGCAGTTACCGCAAGACAACTAATGAAATACTAAATATTACTATTTTTTTGAAATATAATAATATCGTAAACATTTAAAAATGTATAGCTTTTAATGCCTGAAACACCACATATTGGCTACTTACTTAGCTTGACCATGTAGATAATAAAAAACTGACATCTTGCTTATTTTTTGTAAATGTATGACATCGAAGTGATTATATAATACAAAACTTAGTTATATTGTGAGCCTCTGAAAAATGTATGTGATATAATTTATAGATTCGGCATTAGTAGGATTAAAAATATTTCGCATTACATAATGGACTGCAGGTGTTTCGCCAAGAAAACAACTGAATAACAAAATGCTAATTTTCCGGTTTGTTTATTTAGAGTATCATGAAATCTTCAACATTCATCTTAAATATTTTCTTATCTAATGAAGAGTTTATAATGCTTGAAATGAAAGATAATGGGTGCTTAACTTGTCCATATAGATAATAAAAAAACAATAGCATATATTGCGTATTTGAAGTAAATGTAAAAATCGTTATCGAAGTGAATATCAGACTAGAGCACATTCTTTTATTGTGAATCTCGGAAATAACAACTTATTTTTTCCTGTTTACTTGATTTCTTCATGTTTTCTTTTATTTCTGTTCTTATTACGTCACAATAATCGAAATCATTTTGTCGCATGTAATCCAGCAAAGTTTCAACACTCGCCCAGAGCTACTGTGATACTGTGCTATTTATCAATACTGGCTTGTCATCGGGTGATCGGGGTATTTAATCTCTCAATCAGGGGCCAAAAAATCCAATGTACGTGCATTTAACGTAGTGAGCATTAAAAATATCCACAAATATTAACTGGCATATTCTCAGAGTATGAAAACATTTTTAATGATGGATATGGTACTATATTTGTGAGTAATGGGCGGTGCTATTCTGAATAGCCATATCTCAAACCTGTACAACCATTGCCATCCAGATGCTTACCAACTGTATTTCAAAATCATGTATTATGTGACCATGCTATAATTATTACAACATAGCAGATATAATAATGACTTCAGGTTGCTATTTTGTTATTGTGAATATAAATTTGTGACAAGGTCATAATATTCTTAAAAATTACTACATGCCTACTCTAGTCACCATTTATAGGATTAGTGCAGTCACTATTTCTTTCAGAATAGCACGTGTGTGGTTGGTGAAGGTTCATGAGCTAAAAATCGGAATAGGGTGTTTTCCTATTTTTTTTTTATTGCCTAGATCTGAAGTTTATAACCCCTGGAGTACGTATTTGAAGCCGTTTGATTTAAAAATGGCGTTAAGTATTTTTACTTATAAATTAAAGAGTGAAAAAATTCAACGGCGCGAAAACGCGATGGCAAACTATTGCATGCTGGTTAATCCTACGTGTGACGTCAGAGGTACGTATGCAACTACTCTGCCACTGTGGTTCGCCGTAAGCTGCTTATCTGCAGACGACGTCCACCGTGAAAGCTTTAATAATAATAATAAATTTATTGACGGGAAAAAAACCATTTACAAAAGTAAACTTGGTGTAAAATGGAAATGAGCTTTATTTATTAATTTAGCTTTTGCTTTAGTCACATAGAGAAACCTCATCAAAATAATGAAATACATTTATGGTTACGGTATGGGGAATGAAAGTCGTATAATAATATATTCTCAAATTAATGGTGCTAGCTCCTATTTTTTAGGTAAAGTTAGTATGAAAAGCATGAAATAAACCATTTTGTTCATATTCATTTCGAAATATTTCCCGCAAGCAAGCACGAAATCGTCAGTTAATAACTATATGGAGAGAAGTTGCTATGCCACAGCTATGATACGAATACGCATTAATTTAATTCATCCACTTTGTCTAGGTGTCATTGCCAGAACATGAAATTAGCAAAAAAGGCTTACCGTCAATAGCATAATGGATGGCAAAATCTCGAAGCAAACTATGTATGAGCAAATACTAAAACAACTAAAATGCGTTGATCACCCCTCACCGTGATCACAGACCATTGATGGGAACTCATGATTCACTGCATCAGCTGATCAGCATCATATTCCCCAAGGAGTACCAGTAACATGCCTCCGAGAACATTGCTGTATAAAAATTGTTTTGTGCCGCAGTGTCACACAACAACAATTAGCGATAGCAAGAAAGGTTACGTCGTGGTTCCACTAAGCGAGAAGAGGAGAATTTTGTGGTTCAAAGCTGTCAGAAGAGAGTACCTTGCTTTACTCCTCTGATTTCACCTGCACTAAACCGAACATCTTCTCTAAAGAACTCCACCACCATGGCCACATCCACTTTCGGTAGATTGTCCGTACAAAACCAGTTTGTAAAGCCATTGAACTTGTTCTCATGAAACCTTGTGGCTTTGTATATCAGCAAAAGGAACTGATGATGAAAGGTAACTAAAGGAATATGCTAGGTATGAATGGTAAATGAAAGGAATAGAAGATGAGATAAAGGAAATGTTTGTCAAAATGAAAGTGATCAAAACGTAAACAACTAAGCCGGAACACCACAGAACGCGAAGTCACAGGTACGCAGTTTCGTTATTCATTTCACTGCGCATGTGACGCTTGCCGCGAAGAACGCCTTCGCGGTAGCTCTGTACTAGCAGGGAGCGTAAGAGCTTAGAAAACGTCTTTTAATGGCATGCTCAATGGAGGAGACTTTCCGAACTTTGAGCATTTTAATCGAGGTATATTAATACATGTTCACCAGATTTTAGGGACTCTGAAATACAATAGTAAGTACAGTCGAAGATAATTCCATATACCTCGCAATGTTGACTATCTACCTGTTACGTCATCATAAAAGCTGCCGCTGTCCCGCCATTTCCGAGCCTTTTCAAATGAACTTAAAATTAACATTCAATTTTATTTGAAACTAAGACTTTTTAATCCAAATAAATAATTTGCATGTAATGAATACGTTTATGCTGGGGCACCATTCTCAGTTCATGAATTCTGTTTTCTTCGATGAAGGAAACTACCCTATTTACTCTCTTAGGTAAAAAATATTTTTATTTAATTAACTAAGAGGTGACTAAAGATCACCTAGGTGTTATAAGTCACTCATTTTATAGCTATGCTATTTCTCTGTCTAGGTTGGTGATTTACAGTATGCATCACCTGCTACAGTTTCTCGTGCTGGAATGGTGTACGTAGACCCACAAGACTTAGGCTACAAGCCATTTCTAAAGCGATGGATCCTAGAGTGGCCAGATCCAGATCAGCAGAGCTTTATTGAAGATATATTTAACCAACACCTAGAAATTGTTCTTGGGTTCTTAAAAATTGGACCCCTTGGCCCATCCCGAAGTTCTCCAAGAATGATTATCCCCCAGACAGATCTCAGTGTGGTGAGCTTCTATTTACTTTATAATTTTCCAGTATTTTATATTTTTTTGTAGCATCCCAGTAGACACAAAAAGCTGCAGCAGCACTGCGGAAGGATGTCAAGGTTGCACACATAACTCGCCTTGAATGAAGCGCAGCCACTGACTCAGCAGTGCTATTTTGTATAATGCTGCCAAATACACTGCTGCGGTACATGTGCAATGCATGCCTGCAACATTCTTCTAAGAAGCTGCCCACACATGTTTGAGAAGCCACTGCTGAAAGAACCTGGGTTCTTTCACTCCTCCCTTAATGCAAACTTGCAAAGGTTAATAGAGCCATTGTTACTGATAGTATGTTTTCAGGAACATATTTTACCATATATACCATATGGTAAAATACTATCTAATACTGTACTAAAATATTACCATAACTTTAAATGCAGAGTATGATATGAAGTTCTCAGAATGGAAAATGCTGCGGTTCTATGAGCCTCCTGTATTTCTCAGTGTCAGTTTAAATATTCAATATTTGTTGAATCTTAAAACAAAAATTTCTGCAGAGGGAAGCACCTGGATGAGAAAATTCCATGCCTAGTTTGAATCAAATGGTCTGCATAGTCAGTTAAGAGATAGTGCTGATCACTAATTGATGTCTCAGATGAACTGTAGATTGTTGATGTTCCAACTGCATGCTCTAGTGGATACTTCAACTCTGTGCAATTAGTAGTGAAACTTTAATATCAGATGCAATCAATGTTACCTTAACAATCATAATGGGTGATAGATGAATGTAGTTCATTGGCTCTCGAAGTATGCAGCTGTATAGAACAGAAAGTAACCCTTGGAAATCATTCACTCATTAGTCATACTTATCTACTGTTCATCCATCTCTGAAGCATCTTCTGAAGCATTTTATCAAACAAGGTTTGCTGGTGGGTTTAACTTTTATAGCTGAAAGGTTTTTAACTTTATGTGTGGACACTCCATCCCAATACCCTTGTATTATCTTATTGATAAAAGAGTTTACTTATCCATTTACACTCGCCAGTCCTCCTCCTTCCTGTTTTGTGATTCACACCAAGTTCTACCAATAACCACTGAAATTTTGATGATGTAACCCCTGAAGTGTCTTTGACCTTTATACGCCAGATTTAAATCCCGGTGTTTTGCCTAGATGCCATATTTAAATGGACAGATACCCAGAGTCGGAATGTTTTGGGCACTCACGGCATTCAGCAAAACATTTAAAGGGACTTTTCGGACATGCTAGGCATTTAACCGCTTCCCTGACATGCCTGAGTATACTCAGGCACCGAAAACACGCAAATTCTGATGTGCTCGAGTATACTCGGGCAAGTCCAAAAATTTTGTCCCTTTCTTCTCATGCCCGAATATTCTCGCCAGCTGCTAGTATTTCATTTTTCTGCCATCAGAGGAACAGGTTAGGTTCACTCTAGCTGAGCGGCACGTCACTCAAATGGTGACTTCAAGGTTTCGACACGAAGGCTGTTCTCCCAATATTTTTCTGCAATTGTAAAGGCTATGAAATACTTATAAATGTTTCAAAAGGAAAATTATCCATATTTTCTTTCATTTCATTCCTAGATTTTCGTGATTAACATCATTTTATAATTTATATTTTCATTTATGACTATTATATCGATCTTTTTACGAATACTGTAATGGTTGGCCCCATTACACCATGCTCCCTTGCTTAATCGTATTCCTACCTTCCATCGACACGACCATACCCTTACCCCACCCCCTCTAAACTTGACCCTTGGAGGAAGGTGAGACAGTGTACGAGCGTGTGTGTATGAGTACGGCGTCGAACGATAAGGAAGTGAAGTGCTATGGGCCTTTGACCAGACCCACACCCCCTAACCCCCCCCCCCCCCCCCATGTTGAGAACCGTCAACATTCGGGGGTAAAAAGGCAGGCGGAAGCAACACCAGCAAGAGGAATTGACTAAGAAAACGGTATGCGAGTGGAGCTTCTGCCCGTTGCCAGGCCCAAGAAGTGACTGAGATTAGTTCGCGGACATTCAAGAAAGACGTCCAGGAAGGAGAAGAGGCTACGCTAACAGCAATACGTGGTCGCTGAATCGCCACCTACGGTCCATGACAAGGGACCCCCCCATTTTTGAAGAAAAGCACGGCCAAAAGGAGAGTCCAGAGCATCGCGTGCCAGACGCCACTCCGATCCCGACGAGGAGGAGCCTGCAGTCGGAAGAGCCGAGGCTGTGATATCTCCAGGCCGTGGCTGTCGCCGTGCGGTCACGTAAGATTGTCACTGCCCGACAGATTTTCACCACAAAAACACCCCCCCCCCCCCGTGGTCGTGATCTAGTTTCCGACATTTTGAGAGACGACTTGTCACTCATTCTTTCCTTGGAATGAGTGACGAATCTTCTCTCAAAACATCAGGAACTATGAATTATTTAAACTTGTGTAGAGACTGAGAAGAGTTTACACATCCCCCCTAGTCTAATAGTTTTTGCACGAACTCAAAACACATTTTGTTGATGAAAGATCTGTATCTTTAGTAATTCACAGCCAACCTTTGTCCCAGAACCACTTAAAATGATAAAGTTCCACTAATATCCGGAGGAATCACACAGTTCAAACATTTATATACCAAGCCTAGCAGCTTTCATGGGAATATAGTGTTTCCATGAAAGACTGCCTCTCCACAAGAGTAAAGATTCATCAACACTTACTTCTCTTCCAGGTATATATACCATCTGGAACTTAGATCTCAAGTATTCGGTAATAGGTGAATTTTATGCAATATGATGTCCTTGGTGTCATAGAAAGTTGGCCAACGACATAGGGTGCGGAAGGCAAAGGGAAACCACCGCACTAATGAACCGTAAGGTTTCCCTAGTTATACGGATACGTGACTGCAGCATGATGTGTTCTGTAATGAAAGATTCCGGAGGTTAAAATTACCCACATTCGGATCTCCGGGTGGGTAACACTATAGGACAGTTATGGTGCAATAAGAGGGTAAACAATATAGTGGAAAATAACAAATCATTAAGAATTGGAACTTGGAATGTACGAACTTTAAATAGGAAAGGAAAAATGGAAAATTTAAAAGTAGAAATGGAGAAAAATAATATAGACTTAATGGGGCTCAGTGAAGTCCATTGGGAAGGAGAAGGGGAACTCACATATGAGGGGTACACAATGATTTACAAGGGAGGGAACAGTAAGAATAGAGGAGTTGGATTCTTGATGAAAAAGAAAATTGCAGACAGGGTAAGCAAGGTTATAGCATGTAGTGAAAGGGTGATTGCTTTGAAAATAAAGAGTGAACCAGTAGATACCTTGGTGGTTCAAGTGTACATGCCCACAACAATAACAGAAGAAGAAGAGGTTGAAGAGGTATATGAAGAAATCCTGCAGGTGTATGAAGAGAATGGAAAGGGACAAGTGAGGGCAGTGATAATGGGAGATTGGAACAGTGTAGTTGGAGAAGGAAGGAAAGGGAAAACTGTGGGAGCATACGGTTTAGGCACTCAAAATGAGAGAGAAGAAAAATTGATAGAAATCTGTGAACAACAGCAGTTATGGATAGCAAATACTTGGTTCCAGAATCACAAGAGAAGGCTCTACACGTGGAAAAGCCCAGGTGATAACAAGCATTATCAAATAGATTTTATACTGATAAATCAAAGATTTAAGAATATTGTAAAGAACACGAAAACACTACCTGGAGCTGATGCGGACACAGACCAGAATCTTCTGATAATAGATATGATCACTAAGCTTAACACATTCAATGCGGAGCACGTCAGTTGACGTACTCCTGTCTACTCCGACTGACGGAGAACGTCAATGGACGTGGTCGTTCCATTCCGAAGTCCTTTAAATTTTTTTAAGCCGATTTTGACGACGTCCATGAAAATCGGGTCCGCATTGAACGTGTTAAGCATGTGACGAGGAAAAAGCAATCAATAAAGAGGTGGAACTTGATGAAGTTGGAAGAGGATAAGAAGAAAATTACCAAAGTCCTAGAAGAAAAGCTGAAGAAGGGGGAAGGGGAGAAAAGCATTCAAGAAGAGTGGAAGGAATATAGAAGTATAATAATGGTTCTTGAACAGGAGGTTGAAACTGTAAACAAGAAAGAAGCTAGAAAAAGCTGGATAAACCGAGATATGTTGGAAAAAATGGAAGAAAGAAGGAAATGGAAAGGAGATGACTCGGAACAAGGAAAGAGACAATATAGAAAGATTAACAATGAATTAAGGAGAACTACAGACAAAGGTCAAGAAGCGTGGATGAAGGAGCAGTGCTTTGTAATTGAAAAGCTAGAAAAAGAAGGAAAGATGGAGGAAATATTCAAAATAGTGAGAATGTTGACTACGAGAAAACAGAGAGCCATTTCGAAGAAAGGTATGAGAGATAAGTGTGGAAGGGTTACAACAGATAACGAGGATGTGAAGGAAATATGGGAGGAATATATAAAAGAACTGTACTGCACAAGAGAAAGAGAAAGTGAAATAGAATTGGAGGATGACATGAATGAGGAGAGGGACAATACTGGTCCTTAAGTAATCAAAGGGGAGATAGAAATGGTAGTAAAAGGAATGAAGAATAGGAAGGCAGTCGGCGGAGACCAAATACCAGTAGATATTCTGAAGGCTTTAGAGAAAAATGGGTTGGGTCGGCTCACGGATCTGGTTAATAAAATATATGATACAGGGGAGTGGCCAGAAGATCTTATCAAAATGATAATGGTGCCGATACCAAAGATATGTAATGCACAGGAATGTAAACACTACAGAACAATAAGCCTTACCTCACATGTGGGCAAAGTTATAACCAAAGTTATATTGGAAAGAATGAGAAGGAAAATAGAAGAAAAATTAGAGGAAGACCAGTTCGGTTTCCGCAAGGGCAGAGGAACGAGAAATGCTATTGGATGTATGAGGATGTTAACAGAAAGGGTATTAGAGTTGAACCGTGGGATATGTGTATGCTTTATTGATTATGAAAAGGCATTTGATAGGGTCAGATGGGATATCTTATTAGATCTTCTGAGAGAGATAGATATAGACTGGAAGGATAGAAGATTAATAAAGCAGATGTACATCCATCAGAAAGTTTCGGTAAGAATTGGGGATGAGAAAACAAAGGAAACCACAATAGGAAGAGGAGTTAGACAGGGTTGCTGTCTGTCACCATGCCTCTTTAACTTGTATGCTGACAAACTGCTGGAAGAAGCTTTAGAAGACATCGGGGGGATAAAAGTGGGAGGTGAGAGAATAAAATCCATCAAATATGCTGATGACCAGGCTATAATAGCAGAGAATGAAGTAGAACTTCAGGAAATGATGGAAAGAATTAGGAAGAAAAGTGAAGACTACGGAATGAGAATAAACAGCGATAAAACTAAGGTAATGAGAATAGCAAAGACAGAAGGTCCCTTAAATATATGACTGGAGGAAGAAAAATTAAAACAAGTAAGTTCTTTCAAGTATCTGGGAAGTATAGTTACACAGAGTGGCAACTGTACTGAAGAAATTAAAAGCAGAATTGGGCAAGGATAAGTAGCATTTAGCAAGATTAAGGAACCGGTGACAGCAAGGAACATCAAGATGGATATTAGGAAAAGATTTGCAAAATGCTTTATATGGAGCATTGTGTTGTATGGATGTGTATGTTTTCAAACTATAATTGGCATTAAAAATCTCTTTGTGAATGATCCCATTGAAATAAAACTACTCAAAGCGGCTATTCACACATGCGCAGTCCGTCTCGTCTTCAAATCTGTAGCACAGAGATTCCCAAACTATGTTCCGCGGAAGGCTAATGGATGTTCAGAGTAACCTATAATGGCTTTATATGCTGCTACCTAAACGCAATGGTTTAATATATGTGAAGTCCACAAGGTGTTCCGTTAAAATTTCAGGATTTACGAAGTGTTCCATTGCAGGAAAAGTTTGGGAAACCCTGCTGTAGCAGATTACTTAGAATAAATGCGCATATTGCTTTTCCTTTGTTTGACTCACCTCGGAGCGGAGAGCCACCGATCATAGATGCCGATAGATGGTTATTCCACTAATTGTAAATAGAAAGCACCGTGGCGTGACGAGCTGTGTATTGCCGGTTAGCGCCGTAAATCGGAAGTACCCGATGTCATCCTCCCGCGATTGTTATCGTAACACCGGTTATGCTACGATGAACTGCAAACTTCCGCATACCTCAGGAATATTTGCGTGTGAGTTCGTTTGAATCGAATTGAGAACATTTGCTTGCAATTTTAATATTTTTCTTGCGTTTAAGTGTACTTCCAACCATTTTCTCATAAAAATTGAAAATTCGCATTTTGGGGCACAATTCGCGACATTTCGCTAGTTCAAAAGTCATTTCCCCAGTCAGTATGGAGTATGTTGTAACTAACTTACCACTCCTAGGACATTTTTGCCTAAATTCGCGAAAGTCGCGATCACAAAATTTTCCTATCCCTACTGATAGGTCCTGCTATTAGTATTGATGTTAAAATAATTAAATGTTGTACTTAAATATCATGAATTTTTGTGTATGCATCTAAGGTGTAAAGAAATACAGCTGTAAATATATGTTTTTGACTTATGGGAATTTTTTTTTCTTTTGTAGGTATCGCAGCTTTGTTACCTTCTCAATTCTCTTTTCCCTAGTAAGCAATCAACTCTAAATTTATCTAGGGAAGCCATGGAATGCTTTGTTCTTTTGGCCTTTAATTGGTCCATTGGAGCCCTTCTAACTGCTGAGGGTAGAGTAGAAATGGATTTGTTCATTAAAAATGCAGTGTCATATTTGAACTATGATGATTCACCTAGCAGCAAAGCACCTGTTGGTAAGTTAATCTTATTGCATATAATCCCACCTTTCAGACAAGCAGTCATTCCCTGTCATGAAATGTATTTTCTTCTGTAGTATTTCATCCTTGTGAATGGGGGCATTTACCATTTGTTTATTGCCAAATCTGATAGTTTGTAAAATAAAAAGACCCATATTGTTCCGTTTTTCGATCTGTTACCTAGTTCTTGACTTATAAGCGATGAAAAACTTATGTTCTTAACCCTTTCGCTGGAATGGGCATGGTGAGACATCTTATGTCATCCCTTCGTCCACAGCTATTTCGCCTAATCAAAATGTCCCCTCACTCCCCTTCCCGACTCCACCCCCACTCCACTCCCCAAAACAGCCAACGAGGGGAGGTGGATGGCGTTGAAGTCTCTGCTTAGCTCATTCAATGGGCTTTTGCATATTTTAATTTTCAATTTATGAGTGAATGGCTATAGTTAGAAGATTGATTTTTTTGCTTAAATTCATTTTTTGTTTCCATCTAACAATTTCGTGAATAAAATAGCAATTTCGGTTCCGAGTAAATGCCCCATTATTATGAGTCACTGATAATTGAGAATTTTGGTTTATGGTATTTTTCTGATGCTAGTGCTATATGAATGCTAAATTACATTTTTGTAATTTAACTCATCCATTTCATTTGAGCCAACCACCTGTATTCATTATCTGCTCATGGTAGTGCCTTCACATTAAATCTCAATTTATAAAAATGAAGCCTTTGTAAACTGATGTATTTACTATTATATACTACCCATACAGCACACACGGAGCATATTTAGTTGCAATCACGAGTAGAACACGTGATTTATCTGGTTGAAAAACCGCTTTTCAACGACTAAGAACGGTTGAAAAATGGTCAATATTCGGTTTACTGTCCACTATTTCTGGTGTAAACACGTGTATCGACCACAACCTAGTGCCTAATATGCAAATTCCCATGCAAATGTATGTTTACCAATGGAAAATAAACTGTTATTAGTATTATGACCGCTAGACAGCATTGCCAGCAAAATTCGCAGCTGATTTAGATTCATATTTGACCGAGAAAAAAAATTGCCGCCGGAGAGCCTCGAACCCTAGAACCTGACTCTTCCGATCTCACTTTCGCCTTAACCCTTTCAACGCTGAGCTTTTATTTGTTAAGTCTTACCCCTGGCTGAATGCATTTTTTTGGTGTTTTTACTGATTCGTTACTTGAGAAACATATATCCTTCATTAATTTAAAAAAATCTTTCAAAAAAATTAATAAAAAAAAAGTTTAAAAAATGACGTGAATTCACATCGTCAGCCGTTCGTTAGAGCCTGGTGTGTGTTATGCTCGGTAGTATTCCTTCCCCTGAAATTATTTTTTTGCTTCCAAAATGTTTATTTTTTTCTCTTCACTTTAAGTACGGGAAAATACCTCAAAACTATTCATAATTGCCATGCAGAACGAATTCATTATTTCATACCCATACCGGTTAATTATGTATCGATCTAAATTTTTTTACTGTACTACTTTTCGTTGCATTCTTCTGAGCAAACTTTTCTGCCGGCCAGATGAACATTATGCCGATGTGCTTAATCTACGTACTGTATGCTTTCAAGGAGATGGTTTGTAATAGAATATATTTATGAAAAACCCTTATAACACAACCTTTCACTACATTTTTCAATGTTTATGGGAAGTTCACGATGTCTAATCTTGAAATTTTATTGAAAAAAATTTCTATTACTAATTTTAATTTTGAGTATTTATTAAAAATTACATAAAATATAAATAATACTTTACAAATTAACCTAATATTTGCAGCCACTACATACATACATTGAAGATACAAAATTATTATAAAAAATTACCAATTTTTTACATATTCATATTTTTATACCTTTATATTTTCATGAAATTTAACGGTGCATGGATAAATTTGGAGGGGACGGTGTCCCACGCAAACAGGGCAAAATAAATTTTCTTTACGTATCCCCATCTTCTGGCATTCTCGGAACCATTTTCGCACTGTTCTCTTCCTTTTTGATTGGTCATCTGTTGGGAGGGATTGAAGGAAATGCCTTTGCCTCTGGAAGGGACTGAAGGGTAAGGGCGAATAATAAAGAATTAAAAGAAGAGATTTAATAACCGAAAGTCGTATAGAGGATCTTGGGTGGGATTTCTTGTAAAGGTAGTAGCTGTTCAGGAGAAGAAGTTGGAAGATGTGGATGCCCAACTTTTTATACTATTTGAGCGCTTTTCACTCCATCGGATAGTATGACATCATCAGATGCCTGACATCAAGCTAACCCTCCATTAGTTTACCTACAACAGAGTCAAGGTGGCATCGCCCTCCTACATCAGCGTCACTAAACCCAGTGTACAATATAAATCTGAGAACTAAACCCGAGGGTTCTGTATGTGTATTCATTTTTATACCGTATTTATGTTTTTTCCCCTTCAAAAACATCCGAAAAAATATTGGTTCCCTCCAGAGAAGCATGGACATATCAATGCAGAGTTTCTGCATTGGGGTCACAGCATTGGCCATTGAGTCATGGAAGAGGTCAATTATATCGGGGCGTATTTTATGGAGTCGATCAGTTGGCTGAGGCTGACCGGGTTCCAGGTTTTTTGCAAAGTGTAAACATTCTCTAATACAAATGAAAATGCAAAATACCCTAGAACCTGTCACGGCTGATGCAGTTACACAAGCAGGGAAAGTTAAATAGAAGGTCCGGGCTCCAAAAATTGGCTATCCTGCTCAAAGAAATGGTTCCCGTAAGAAACAGGATACCAAGGCAATCAGTCAGTAAAAGGCCGAAAAAGTGTTGGGGTTCGTCTCCTTGGGGTGGGACAGTCATGCCAAGGGTCTTTGTGAATGGGATTGGGTCTTTTGTCGGTCTGTCGGAAGTCCAAGAGTACGTGGTCTCTCTCAGTCTGGAAGTGGTGGTATGCAAAGAAAGGCCGGGGAGGCCAGACTCAGGGAATAACGGTAAATTACCCTGCGAGGGATCCCCTTCCTTTCTAACTCATCCTCGCCGCTCTCTCCCCACTCCGTCTCCCCGAGAAATGACTCCCTTCTTCGTCATCACTCCCGCTGCCGTCGTATTCCTCCTCAAGAAGCTTCTACAGTTCCACTACATGAGTTATGACTTAGGAACCCACATGCCTCGGAGACCTTTGAGTAGTGTTCATCGGAACACCTAGAGGCTCTAGAAGAGACAACGGCTGGGATCTACATAATGATGTTGAGGGTTGAGGGCTCTAAAAGAATGTGAAATACCTATCACCCTAAGTAATCGTTTCAGGCTTAACTTTGTGGAAGTTGGTAACATCCATGATTAAAACCAAGTTGTTCTATCATGGACCTATCACCCTGCTGGTTACCATTCTCCAACCTCCAAAACAACCCTCCCTCAATGGCTGCATGTATGACAGGTACTTCAACACGTAGATCGACAGTTCTTTCTCTCACATTTCCCAACCATGCAAGTCGCGGAAACCAAATGTATAATTCATTGGAGAAATTTTTATATGGCCACAAAGTAAGCGAATTACATTTTTTGAGAGGTTAGCACAAAAATATTAAAACGTTCTTTGAGATCGTGCGGCAGTTTTTTAAAAATGCCTTCGTATGCCCTGAAACATTTCATTGGAAGCACTTGATTACAAACAACGGCTTACCTAAACGAGTCAGCAACAATCACTGCTCTTTAGATTATTCACTAATATTGGTAATACTGACGAATTTACTAAGTATACTGAACTATGTTAAATGCATTTTTTATGTTCACTGACCGAAGGATTAGCTGTACAAAAATTCAAGAGAGCAAAACTAGATGTACAAAAAAATACCAATGTGATTACTCACCAAAACAGGAAAGATATAGACTGGAAAAATTATAAAGTGTTATGTTTTTCATAAACACATCTTAGAAACCAATACAAAAATAAAAATCACTTTATAATCCACTGGTTCATTTACCAAAACTGACGAGAGAAGAAGGAATCTGATAATGTTGAAAATATCAGGGGTCAGGTTGCATACAAATACAGGATTTTCGGCTGTTATATTTTCACATGTATGAAGTAATGATTGGAATAAAAAAAAGTGTACGATTTTAATGGCTCATAAGATGCGCGTTTAAAGAAAGACAAATGAAACCTATATCCATAACTCATCACCACAGTGATCACAGAAATAACTGAAATATTACAAAAAAGTTAGAAAAAAACTTACGTTTATATCGATTAAATAATAAAAATGTCTTCATATAAGTCTCAATACTACGGATTTTCAGTGTCTTACCTATATACAAAAGATATTAACACATTATATGCTATAAATAAAAGTGAAATGGCGTTAAATTACAAAATTCAACGAAATACCATGCGAAAAAGTGGCATTTACGCATCTCCAATAGGAAACAACGACACTCGCAAGAAACACTGGAATAAGGAAAACTGACCTTCCCCAAGTGATGGATGAACTCTCGCTGATGACTGAGAGCCCGCTCGAGCTCTTAGGAACGACTGAGACTCAGTGGTACCGTTATATAAGGAGCTGAGCGCTGGGCGTGAATTCACGTCATGGCGCCAGCGGCTAGGGTAGTCGGGACGTGAATTCACGTCATGGCCCGCGGAAAGGGTTAACCCACTGGTCACCAAGGTTCTTCATTGAAGTTGGTAATGCAAAGAAGTTATTTCCTCCGCATTCATGGCCAGACCAATATAAATTATTCCGTATTTGTGCTTGGCCTGGAGGGAAATACATATTTACAAATATTAGGTACCAAGAAATTAATGCAGATATTCACGTGTGCTTGAAAATGGCTGTCAGAATCATACGAAAGCAGATAATATTATCGTGGAACATGATTTTATTTCTGGTTGGTTACAATTGTACCAAAATGCAACGTATGATCAAAAAAGAAAGTATTTATCGCATGGAAAAATCATGGTTTTTTGTAAAAAAAATATATCCACCCATTGTGTACAAATAAGGTTTTCACGATTATCAGGATTACCGAATAGACAAAGTTCTTTGGTAGATGCATATTGAATTAACATATGTTACATACATACCTATATAACATATGTTATAACAGAGATATCTCTTCGTAACGGAATAATAGCGTATAGCTCATCTTTAATATGCAGTTATTCCCATGGAAATGTGAAAAAAGGCAAAGTGGCATGTTGTACATTAATTAAATTCTATAAAATACAGAAGTTCACTCAGATAATTTGGACCAAAATTTACACTGAAAGAACACGTGTAAAAAAGGGCTAATTTTGGAATTATCCCTTACCCCATATATTGACCGAGAGTACACGAGTATATTTCTCCCCGTGCTGTATGGGTAGGGATGTGCGAATAGTACTTTTTGATCTCAAGTTGAGTATCGAATCGTGTCGAGGCATATGAACTATGGCAATTTCCCAACCAGGCAATATAATAATTCAAAGTTATAAAAATAGAAATTACTTTGCGGCAATGTATCACCTTGAAAAGAAAATGTACCTAATTTGAGATCAGAGTTCCGATTCTCTCTTCCCATTCTCTGATGCTCTAGGTACGTTACTTGTCCTATTGATGTGACCAGTGGCATACGCAGGATTGACTTCTGGGGGGGGGTTTGATTTCTGTGGGTGGAGGGGTGGTTCATTAACCCTCCCGTACTCGCGTCAAATTTCGGAACAAAAATGCTCGCGTGGCGTCTGCCAGACGCCATTAGTGTACATTTTAATAAAATAATTAGAATTAGAAATAAATGCAACACACTATTTTTACGTTATTTATTTGCTCCTTTACAACTTATAACATCGTAAATTCAATAGCCTTTCACTTATTTAAGACATTTTAACCATCTACAAGTAACCAAGCAAATTTTTGATACATTACACACAGTTAAATCACATCACAGCAATAATTACATATTTTTAACCTTGCAAACAATTCAAACGTATTCAGAATGTTCTAAGCATATATAATGCTCACAGGAAATGCATCTATATTTTGTCATTCGATTTTTTTTTGGTCGCAAATGTGACATCTCTTTCTAGAAATTTGTTTTCCCTCCGTTCTTTCCTCTGATTCCCTACGAATTCTTTACAATTCTCTATGAAAATACATTACCTCAGACAGTACAAATTTGGAAATATTACTGTATAAGTCATTTTACAATCGTATTACAATACAAGGGTATTTGTATTCCAATTGTATTACAATCGTTATACAGTGTTAAATGTCTGCTAGTACCTTTGTATTATGGTTGTATTACAGAGCCAAATTACAGTAGTTTTACAAAATGACGAATTTCTTTCGTATTACCACCCAGGTAGAAATTTCATGCTTTGCAACTGGGATAGAACTGTGTAACTGGTCTGTATGCAGACTTCTGTAACTGGGAATGAATTGAAACTAGCTCCACGGCCGAGTTGCACCACAGCCACAGACCAGCAGGGATATGGAACTGGGGTATTTAGTCCTTGTTAACATTTGGCCCTACTTCAAAACGTTGATCATCAATCTAGAAAATCCTTGTATCTTTGGCAATGAAATTTTTATTTACGGAGGCAAAATTGTAACCATCGAAATAATTTTCTTTCTTGGATACCCAAATAATAAGAATATTGTTTAGTTACACCACAATTTCCGCTACTGTAGAATTTCAATGCCAATACATGATGTGCAATAATTTTACCTACTACCTAGTGCCTACCTAACCGCATATATCGACTTATACAGCACCTATCAATGTTTACTCGCAATTGTAAGTAGTGCTCGTGCATCATCTACATCTACATACTACCCCGCAAGCCACCTCAATAGGCGTGTGGCGGGGGGTGTTAGGACACCAGCCGTTTAAATATAAAAAGGAAACGCTCTAATGAAATTACACCTAGCATTTATTAAAGTCCCTTATTGTTCGGGGGAAAACGAATTCCCATACCTATCCGTTCGGCAAAATATCTCTCTTAATTTATCATTTCTGTTGGACCTGGAAATATAGTGGGGTTCTAATATGATGTTCTCCATGTCGCTCTTAAAGATATCTATTCTTAATTGCTCAAGTAATCTAAGACTAGTGCGCAGCCTCCGAGTCTCTAGTGGCTCCCAGCCTAATTCGTTTAACATCTGTGTAACGCTGTCTGTATGCCCGGAGCTGTTTTTGGAGAATCAAAGTTAACTAACTGTGAGAACTAATTTTTAAATGTCAATGCCATTATAGTTTGAGGAAATACCATCCAATTATATGATAACAGTTACCAGGCATTAATTAATTTAAACCTATGTTGCTACATAGGATGACTACAAAGTCAATTTTAAGGAGATTAAACAAGGTTTTTTCCATTAAACATACGTTTGATTACATTTCAATGAAGACGTAACTTATCCAATTGTATTACAATCGTAATACAGTGTCAAATTTCTGCTAATTACTTTGTATTACAGAGCCAAATTTCAATCGTTTTACAAATTGAAATATGGTGGTAATACAGAGCCAAATTACAATAGTTTTTCGTATTACCATTCAGGTAATAGGAAAGAAATTCAGGTTTGACTTGCATGAATGTTACGAACATGAATATACTTATGTATATTCATAGTTACGAATATGGAAAGGAGAAAAATGATGACTGTACCAATAAAAGCTTAACAATAATATAATGTACAACAGAAATTAATCATGCAAAGCTGTCAATGTAATGTTTAGTTGCTCTCCAAATTGTGTGCAGCTTCCAATTTATGCCAAATTTTCGGTCGAAGGATGAACCACAGGCTACCATGCGATGAAAGTTTAGCAGTTGAATGGCGATTAATGGCAAAATATCTTGATTTTACCATGATTTGGCGATAGTAGCATAGTAGCTCGTAATAAAGCGTGCAGAGCAAAGATTATACCTAGTATCCTTGGATTACACATAACAAAGATTATATATAACAAAGATTATACATACGTATCATACGCAATACACTTCATGCTGCACAAAAGAAGCACGTAAACACCAAATGCGCACGAAGCCTTGTATTATTTTTGGCCTTGTAATTGTAATACAATGGGTTTACAAATTGTATATTCCTGGTATTTTGATGCCATATTACAATAGTATTACCACTGCTTTGTATGAAAGATGCTGGAATACAATTGTATTACATTATTTTTTTCAAAAAATTATGCGATTCGTAACTGTACAAGAGATTTACAATTTGTATACCAGTGGTTGTGCTGTCTGGGACACTTTTTATCTTTTCACTCCTCACTTGCCACCTAAATTCTCAGCAATGATGACCTTTGTTTGGTGTTCTAAATGCAGCTACAAAGCTAAGTGTTTGCCCTTATGCTATGCTGTGGCCTCTCTGGACCTTCCATAGAGAGAACACAATGATATCACTATCAGCTGAAAACGTTTTGTGCATTAGTTAAAGTGAGCTATGTTGAAGTTTAAAAATATTCATATTTTTATTTTTATTTGCATTACAGGTTTTGTCCCTACAGCTGAGAAAACTCTGTTCGACTATGTTTGGAAATATGATCCTCAGATTGGAGATGGATATTGGGATGCCTGGGTTTGGTCTGTGCCTCAGTATGAACATGATCGCTCAAAAAAATTCACTGAGATCCTTGTTCCTACTGTGGATACCCTTAGAACAACGTGGTTTATTAAACAGATGCAGAGTGTTAGTAGTTTTATAATGTTTTATATCATAGTGTGAATATTTTCTGAAAGGTAAAATATGCTTGCCATCTTGACTCACTTACTTCTTCCAGCCATATGTGCATTGTAAACTAACAGTTTTCATCTCACATAAATTTATTCAGCAACAAACGTTATAAAATTGCATGGGAGAATGAAACTCAAACCAGAGTTTTAACCCAGTGAGAAATGGGTGGTGGAATCAACGTGGAACCCACGTGGAAATTACGGTGGAGATTAGGTGGAAATATAACGTGGATACCACGTGATTTTGGTCGTGGGATCAACTTGGAACCCAATTGGAAATTTGGTGGATAAATTAAATCGGCAGTAGGTACTGCCCTAAAACTAACAGACCCTCGACCACTCTATATCTATATCAAATAACCTGCAGCCAATGTCCTTCCTTACACAATTCCAACCAAAATACCACCAGAGAATACAGCAGGAAATTCAGAATTATTCCCTAACAATTTGCAGATAGTTTCTTAATGATGAAAGCACATTGGTTCATCCAATCAATTTTTAAATAAAAAAATATTGCATAAATGAGAAAAAGGAATAGCTTTAATAGCAAAATATTCAAGTTTCTATTTGCAACAAATTTAAAAAGAACAATTCACTGCCTTCCATTCATGTCAATATCATCATCATCATCATTGTCAACTTCCTGTGTCCTCTTCTTTGCATATTTCAGCCAGTCTTTAACCACTTTCCTGACAAGCCCGCATATATTCGCGCAAGTCCGCGATGTCCGTATATTTTTCTTTACGCCCGCATATAGTCGGCCGATGTTAGTAGTTCGCGTTCCTGCCGCCTCCTGCACTGTTGAAGGTCCAGAGCCAGCGATGCGGCAAGCGGCGCTCTTTTCAAATAGTGATTTCTAATTATAAAACAATGGTCATTTTTTGGTAATATTTCTAGCAATTCGAGGGTTATAATTTTTTACGCACTGAAAAGTTATCCCCTTACGAAGTTTCAATCACCTCCGTTGTCATTCATAACTATCCGTCTATTTACTTCATGCATGGAGTTTCTTTTGTGAACTTTTTACGAAATTTACAACTTCAATTTTTGTCATTTATAGATAATTATTGCAAATTTATGATGTAAAACTTCCGTTTCACATGACAAAAAACTTTATAAATGAGTAAATAATTTTTAAATTAGTTATTTTCATTTATATTTCGTCATTCATTCTTCATGAGCATTCAATTACATTTTTCTTCAACATTTTAGCGGTCATTATAAAAATTGCAATTTCAATTTTGCGCTAATTTTCACTGCTACGATGAGTTCCACAGTAATTGGAATAAAATATTTCTCTAGCGACAGAACATGAATCTTTCCTTGCCTTATTTGTTACTATAGATATATATTTGTTACCATATATGTTTGTTACTATATATTTGTTACTACATATATTTGTTACTAAATATATATTTGTTACAATATATATTTTTTACAAAATATATATTCTGATTCTATATTATTCGTCCACACATTTTTCTTCCGGTAATTTTTATTTTTGTTGGAAATGCCTATTGAACCATTCTCTTTAGATAAAATGGCGTAAGCGTAAGTGTTTAGATATGTTGCGAATGTTATTTCATCAGCCCCTTTCATTTTTCTACTTCGAATACTGGCGGAAGTGGTGAAAAATATTTACGGAAACAGCTATACGATGAAGACGTCTAAAGGTCGTACGTTCTCAATAGAAACAAACACAAGTGCCCTGTGTGTGTGCAACACAAGCTCACATGAGTACGAGAAAAAAGGAGAGATAGAGATAAATCCCAAACAGGTGTAATGCCTTCTAGTGTCATGTTTGACACTTTCCTGAGGTCAGAAAACACCCGCTCGAGAGCCGATGGCCCGCTACGCAACCTGGCGCCCGGTTTCATGTCATGCTAATATGCCACCCTTTGCTCTCCAGGCTACTTTCCCACTAGCCAACCCTTTACTTATGGGCTTTCCCAATATCAATTTACCATTAGTTGAAAAATCCATGCCGTTGCGGTACGCACACGTGTGTTTATTTTCCAAGAAATGGTAGGAACGGAAAAGAAAAACTTTATGATGAGCATGGGATGGGCTTTTCACACTTAGGGACGAGGTCCTTTGCATATCGTGATTGTTTCCACGAGTACTTTGTTGAAAGGACGTTGGTGACAGTCTTTCGTTGAGTTTCAGAGAATACGCATCCTTGATTTTCAGAGCGCATGCACTTTTTCGCTTAAATTCCACCGATGCGAACATTCCATTTTTAGTTAGAGCATTTTCGTTCTAATACGAGCGGTGTAGTAGGAGTGAATTCTACGGCAAATTCTTTATTTTCCCTCGGTAACATTTGGCAATCAGCAATGGATTCCGGAGAGGAATCAGTGTTGACCAGCAGTGATTCCGAGGTTATGGACATTGAAGTTCCTGGCTCCTAGTCGACTCTCTCCGGAGAAACAAGCTCCGAATCGGAAGGTGCAGCGGAACCTTCGCAGGAAGTGGAGTGGGAGGAAATTCTTTCAACGAATCTTCCTCTGACACCACCTAGGTTTCTTTTTGAAGGAAATTCTTCGATAAACTTCGACCTGGTTCCCGACTGTGGTTCCCCAAAATATTTTTTTCAACGATGAAATTGTTGACTTTATAACATGGGAAACTAATCACTGCGCCAGTAACACTTTGTGCGAAAAAGCAGGGCCGAGCAGTACTAGCGTAAATCAGTGGCGAGCTGTGACAATCCCAGAAATTCGTATTTTTTGCACTCCAGTGACTCGCATCGGACACTGAGGAAAGGGATTCCAGCTCTCTTCAAAGAGAATCAAGTAAAAGAAAGTTTCTTGATTTTTGCCAAAAAATGAATTTTGCTATAACATTTTCAGGGCGAAGTCGTCGTCATGCGGGTTGCCTAACTCCCATGAATGTTTGTACGTTGTTTCTTGATTTACTATGGACTAAAATTAATAGTTAACATGAACGCTGTCGGCAAAGTATATACTATTGAAATATAAACTAAATGTATGATCAAAAGATGTCTAACTAAGGTTTACGGGAAGGAAAGTTATACTGATATGCAGGTGGCCTAATTCTCTTAAGTTAAGGGGCAACAAACAGAAATTATTCAATAAATCAATAGTTATTTGGAATAAAAAATTAAGGAAAACATTTTCGGATTTGCCTCCCTTTTATGCTTCTGAATCTGAAATAAAAAAATATGACTTTTTTTGACCATTTTTGTAAAAAAAACCCGTCAGGGAAGTGGTTAACTGCCGACTCAGCCACAACCAGAGAACTTTCAGGGTGTTTCAACAGAATTGCACCTGAAAAGAAAACCTTGTTTACTTAGATCATAAAATCTGAGATAAATAATGGAGGAGAATATGAAATGAGCCAGTTAAGCTTAAAGTGTAAATCAAGAATTATTCTTTCAGCGAATTCAAAATATTTGGTGAATTTTGTAACAATGCCATTGAATTATAACAAAAAGTGTAGGCTGGCTAAGACTGCATTTGAGTATCATGGTATCATTCTGATATTACACAAAGGGTTGGATATTATCTGAGGAATGATGAAAAATAATCTTAATGTTATCATTTAAAAATGATAATCAAATAAACTGGAGCTCATTGGCACACACTAAATACTCATATTGACAGATATTTACCTAATAGTGTGTAAACAATTTAACTCAATCTCATTCAGATTAAGGCACTCATGAGCCAGTTAAGCTTGAAGCGTAAATCAAGAATTATTCTCTCAGCAGATTCAAAATATTTTGGTGAATTTTGTAACAATGCCATTGAATTATAACAAAAAGCATAGGCTGGCTAAGACTACATTTGAGTATCATGGTGTCATTCTGATATTATACAAAGGGTAGGATATTCTCTGAGGGATGATGAAAAATAATCTTAATGTTATTATTTAAAAATGATAATCAAATAAACTGAAGCTCACTGGCACACACTAAATATTCATATCAATAGAATTTTACCCAATAAAGTGCAAACAATTTAACTCAATCTCCTTCAGCTTAAAGTACTCACCAAGTATAACTTCTTTTAAGTGCAGCTTATTAAATACCTCTTTAGGAGGTTTGCCATAGTAATTGAAATCCACTGCTAGTTTATTCCCTTTGAGTTTTCCCATCAGCTGAGATACTATTTTTGCATCATCTTGCATTACGTAGCAGCTTAGGTAGTCCATCTAAAAATAGATATCCATTTTTTATCAGTGGGATCTTATCATATGACCAAATTTGTAAAATTAAAATTTGAAATTAGATAAAACAGCTGAATAACATTAATAGCATGTGTCGATCAATGAAAGTAAATTAGGGAATGCAATACATATTTATACATACAGTGGCAGCAAAGTTCGATCTGTTGTCCAGGAATCTTTCCCCTTGCTGCAATTTCATGTGAGATGTCACTGGGAATGGTGGCAGGTTAGGAGGTCTTTGAACTCTTTTCAATGCAGGCATTAACGTCCTTTTTTTCTGTGCCTGATTCATCACCATGATGTCCATTTTGCTGCTTGACAAACTAATCATCTTACTTTGGCTTCTAAGTTCCCTCAGAACTATGTCCAAAGTACCTAAAACATAAAATTGAAACATTATTCACTAAAAACATGACGAAAGTAGCATTCAAAGCATCAGGAAATATTACCTTCTACATCATCGAAATTTCTCAGGGGGTGATCAGTATCCTTCTTTCCAATTTTTTGTGTGGCTGAAACTTCACAAGAAAAAGACTGAAAACCACTGCTGCTGACTTTCTGTATTTTCACAGGAACTGTCTCATCATCTTCAATTGACTCAATGAATTGCATTGATGCATGCTTTCTGTCACCAGAACACCCTGTTCCTTTCTTGTGGAGGGTGGTATTAGTTTCCTTCTTTTCATCAGCAGTTGATGTAGATGGCTGGTTATTATCAGCCTTGAGATAATTGTTCCTGGGAGCAGTAATTTTCATGCTACTAAAATGTGGAGGTGCTCTAACTTTTACGAATGTTTATTGTACTGATTATCATCAGAGGTTGATTCATCATATCTCCTTGTTCTATTTCTCCTCCTCTTGCCACATTCATCACTACCAAGGTTTGACGTCTCCTCAGCAAGCCTTGCACCTTGCCTTGCATCCAAATATGAGGCTGCAATTAAAATTCATACACTTACAGATAAGAAAATACAAACAGGATTTGACAAAACAACTCGAGCTTAGAATTGACTTACCATAGTAAGGTTTCACAACTGCTGAGTGAACAGACCAGTCACTCTGTGGACCTGTCTCCTTCTTTGCCAAGTTAGTCACAACATTTGGGGCAGTACTTCGAGGAGGCCAATATATTTTTATTTTCTCTTTAACCATGGGAGGTTCATCTTCTTCAGCAAAGTGGACCCACTTTGTAGGCGCAGCAAAAAACTCTACACCATCAACATCCTCACCTTGGAACTTCACGACTACAAACTAAAAAAATGGAGAAATGGTAACATAAGTAATAATTAAATTAGTAGATGATTTACATTTGTTATCTCATTCACACATTTATAAATTACCAATGCACAAATGATCTATCATTTTAACTGTACCTCACACTGAAATAGTAGTCAGAAAGAATGAAGAAGAGGAATGCAAAGGAATCCGTCATTATCATCAGGTAATAACACACATTTTGATTGCACATCATTGAGGTTGAAGTGCACTGTTTTGCTGTCAAGTCTGTAAACTTTAAGTAAGCTCTACTTTGATGATTTCAAAGGATAATCATAGAAATCATCCAGTCAAAGAAATTTGTTTCCAACAAGTATCACTTTTCCCTCATGACTATGTAAAATATTCTTAATGAGAATGATATCACCAGCCTTTGTCCTGCTGCATGAGTCATACCTCCTTTTCATATAGTAAGTTATCCTATTATATTGTAACTTTTTGTACTGAATTCCAGGCACTTCTTCAAGGGGATCCTTGTGTTTCTGGATTAATTTTACCTCATTTTCTGACTCACTCAGAATCTTTTTGTATTCATCTCTTTGAAGTTCCCTGAATGCTAACTATTGCAGTGATTTGTAACCAGATCAGAGTGATTCTTTCAATGACTTCAATTTATTTTAAAATTTAAATGTTGAAAATTCCTCCAGGCACCATGCTCATGACATTTTGCTGGACATGATAAGGGCTTGCTAGAATGAAAATGGCACAATGGAGAAGTAAAAATTGCTTGTAAATATTCACATTTAATGCTCTATGTTTAAAAACCAACATGCCATCATAACAGAGAAGGCGTCTCCACTCTGTTCCTTTATAGAGCTTCCACTCCTGAAGGTTTCTTGGGGGTCTATTAAATTCACATGGAAAACATGACTTGATTTACACAAGTTTGTCAGAAATATCAGAGAATGCATTTCTATTTAGTTTCCATGGACATGGCCACAAAATCCATGTTCCTACAAGACTCTTGAAAACTCCCCCATACACTAAATGGAAGCTATCTAATCTAAACTGAGAAAAAATTCTAAAATTTAGGTGACCCATTTTTCTATGCCATTCCATATCTACATTACCTGTATGTGTCAACATGGCTTCATCAGTTCCATTGAGATGAACAACAAACATTCCATTTGCTCCTTTCTTACCTTCTACAGTAGAAACTCGAAATTACGAAGTTGACGGGACCGGAAAAATCAGCACTTCGTAATATCAAATTTCGTATGAACGAGTATCTTTCAAAACCATCGCGATGAAGCTCATTTTGTTTCCTTAGATTAAGATGTATTCTCGCGATGTACTTGCATGATTTACGAAGTTATAATTCATGAAAGTATATTTAAATGTGTATTCATGCCCACAGGGTGCACTCATTGTCAGTTGAACACAACTCATTTGTCGGAGTTTAATTATTCCTATTTTCGGGAATTTCAAATTTGGCGCCATCGGATAAGTTATTTTGCCGTTGCAGCTGGCGGTGTGGCGTGCAGCAACTCGCGGATTGGTACTACCCCTTTTTGCCGTGACGAATTTTAACAATATTATCTCGATATATCAATTTGCAATGTTTATTGTTTACTTGCGTCATCAATTTTTACGGATGATTCGGAAGTAAGACTAAAGCCGAAAGATGCCCTGCAAGTAGTGATATATTTGGAGATATTGCTACTCTTGACATTTCAATGGAAATCGACTTCCGTGTGTCAAGCTACCTTCGCATGAAATTGAGGTATTATTCCGTTCACTCATTCGTTTTGTGATGAAAAATGATTATTACCGGCAATACGAGGCTCGATTCGGGTTATCGTGATGAATGGTAAAATATCCTTTCCAGGGTATTTGGAAATTGCCTGACGAGCAGTCCTTCCATCCAGCTGTCCCTCTCAATCACTCAGCCTTTCTGGCATTAAAGCTGTCAGATTTTAGGGTGATACATCAGTCGGATCTGAACAATTGGCGCGTCTAAACCGGTTTTTCCCAGAAGACCCTTCAAGAAAAAAGTTCTTCGTTCCTTATTCCTAGGCGCGACGACATTCATCTGCAAGGGACTCATTCAGCGAGAAAGAGAAGGGGGTAACCCGAGAGGATCACTCCTTCACCTTATCTGTTATTATCTACCCTCACCCAGTTTCGCTTTTACCCAGGTGGCTTTCACTAGTGGGGGAGGGGTTGGGCCTCCTTTCAGCGGCCTCGGCAGCCAACACTAGGTTGATACGGCTGATGATCGAATGAGGAAGCCGTTATTTCGGTCTATTCAAATTGTAACCTTACCCTGGTGGTAGCTGTGAGGTTGACTTAGCACTCCTTCATGATTTTTCCACAACCTGAAATTATGTTGCGTAACGCCCGAGAGAGCTTTGAAACGCATCGTCACATCAATGGGATAAATATCGTAGTGCATTGGCACATGTGAAGAGAGAATCGGAACTCTAATCTGTTTTTACTTCCTTTTATAGGAAGCATCATTCACTTATGGAAGTGGATACCACGCCAGGAAATCCATTTTCAGACCGTTGACTTTTCCATCGCCATGCTAATAGATAAAAAAATTCTGTTTTCACCGTTTAGCGCAGGAAGGATGTTGCTAGAACTTATTTCATAGAGCTTGATACATAATCGATCATTTTGCGGAAATGCTACTCGGCTATGAGAAGTGATACGAAAATGAGCTTTGATATAAGTTCTAGCTGCATCGTTTATCTTTCAATGCGGATACTCCTCAAGTTGGTACGCAAGTTTAATACAATTACTGTAGTCGTGTAAATCAAAGATGTCCAGCACTTTTTTCCAGAGGCATTTGTGCCGAGCATTGGTGCTTCTGGCAGTCCGGCGAATGGCTACGCGTCCTTGGCCTGCCTCTTGCTCTCCCCTCCACCTCATTCTACCCCACCCTCAGCTCGGAGCTCATAGTTAGGGGGTCGGAGTAAAGTGATATTTTTTCTCGAGTCCGCATCACATTTCATCATAAGTACAACATTTCACTCATTGCTTTCCCACGCCCTAACTTCACAGGTGGCTTCCAAAAGTTGGGTGGGTGGGGGGAGGGGCGTTGCCCGTTGGGAGTCCCTTATCAGCTATGACCGCGAACCAAATGTATCACATTTCACTCATCGCATACCCGCCCTAACTTCTCAGGTGGTTTCCACTAGTTGGGACATCCTTTCGAGGACATCCTATGGACATCCTTTCGAGAGCATCAGCAGCCAACTTACATGGTTCCAACTAGTTCCTACATCGGCCGCAACACAAGACGACCGTTATTTAGGGCGAATTTAATGGTATCCACTCCCCAGTGTGAATTTTTTTATTTGATCCAGATCTGATTTTTTTAATGAATTAGGATCCGATTTCAGTATCCGGAGAAACGTAATATCCGCGGATCTTTAGATCTGATCTGACCATCCCTAAATAGTATTTTCCCGGCGAATCAGCTTGTGTCTTAGAGGACAAACAAACAATTTTTGAGCACATTTTGGAGCAAAAAAAATGCGTCTTAAGGGCCAGGAAATACGGTAACTACAATTTTCGATGCCTAGCTAACGTTTTTCAACTTATGAACAAGTTCTCGGAACGCATCTCGTTCGTATGTCGAGAACTTACTGTACATTGGATGAGTACGGCAATGACTTCCGACTGCTGGACGCGGACGCCCCAGCGAAACCACACCTTTACTATTGAAGCATTGAAAAATGAGATATCGTTCAGGTAATACATTCAGTGCATAATTTATTCAGCGACGATCATTAATTAGATGTTTAACTCTGAAAAGGAGCGCCGGAAAACGTTCTGTGATCCATCAATATTCGTATAAACGAGTAACTTTTTCACGTCGGGACCAAGATCCTAGGTTCGTAATTTTAAAACTTCGTTATTTCGTAATATCGCGTACTGTTACATACACTTAGATACCCTTTTGGTCGGGACCGAAGATTTTGCTTCGTAAAATCAAAATTTTGTAATTTCGAGTTTCATATTTTCGAGTTTCTACTGTAATACAATATTTTCTTTGGTATTTCACCTGTTAAAATTTTCACACTATCCTTAGTAAACAGTACAGTTCAATTGCACTCAGTAATTTTTACAAACAGACATTAGATTTTTAGAAAGTTCAGGTACACATAACACCTCTTTTAGTTTACATTTATTCACTCCCTACTCCTTTAACTGACAAACTTGTGTCTTTCTTAGCAACTCTAACCTTTTCATTGCATTGATGCAAATTTTTAACTATTTCAGTGGAATTTACCATGTGTTTTGTCGCTCCACTATCCACCACAAATTCAATTGTATTTTTTATACTAAGGTTAGCCTCAGAATCGGCAAAAAATGCTACTTTGTCTTCCTTTGATTTTCTGTCTCTATTCCCTTTTTCATTTGACTGACCCTTATTTTTAAAGAAACAATTTTTTTCACTTTGATTTGTTTTTTTACAGATATAGTAGTCCTTTTCTGTATGATTTGTCCTTTTACATATTGCACACCCTCTTTTTGGACATTTAGCTTTTATATGGCCTTTTTCTTTACAAGAAAAACACACTACTTATGTCATTTTTATACTTAATTTTACTGGTTTTGTAATCTGCAGTGAATGATACCACCCCCGTATTGTTCTCGTCGTTCTCCGTCTTCAACTTTGATTCTTCCATTTGAAGTCGCGCACACAGGTCCTCAATTTTTTTTCCGGTCCTCTCACGGAATCCAATGCACTGGAAAAATGTTTGTAGTCTTCAGGAACGATGGACGTCATCTTTGTCATAATCATCAGGTCATCAATGGGTTGTTTGAGTCTGTTTAATCTGTAGGCAATGTTTTGTAGATTGCTCATATTTGTCATGATGTCCTTTGATCTTTCGTACTTATATGTGTAGAATTCTTGAAGGAGCTGGCATTTTTGTGTCTCTGTGTCCTTTTCGTATATTAACTTGAGTTTATCGTACATCTGTTTGGCCATTATACATGTCATTATGTGATGGATCACTGAATTTTCTAGTGTATACACAATATAGTGTTGGGCCTTGGCATCTTTTGTATTCCTTTGACGTGTTTGTTCTTGAGTCATTTCTTTTATATCGTTTAAGTCGTCACCTCCTATTATTTCAATCATTTCTTTTGCTCTAAATAGAATTCTTATTTGAAAATACCACATTGCTTATGTTGATGTGTCCTTCAGTTTCTTAATGTGCATTACATCTTCAATCGACATCGCCATTTCTTTTATTTTTTCTGTTTTTCTTCTTATTTCTCAATTTTACTGCACTCTGGGCTCCCTGGGCTCATAACCTTTTGAGGTTATTTGTGGTAATTTGGTGATTTGTGGAGCCTTTTTCTAGTATTGAATACACACAGGACTTCTATCTGGAAACCATTTATCAACTCAACTTATTTATCTCTCTACATTGTTGCTGTGACTACATAAACAGCCTGAGAACATTTTTACATTTATCTTCACACATTTGTAGCCCTATCAAACACATGCCCTAATTGCCTTAATTAAACCATAAACTTTAAATAAATGGTATGAAAACATCGTCATCTACTCATATTTCCTCTCATATAATGATTTCCTTCTTAATAATCAACATTAAATATCAAAGAATGTTTGGTCATCTTTTTACAATGTACGTATTTGTAGATCTAATTAGTGGAAAAATATTTCTATTAGGTTAATAGCTGAGAGCAAAATATTGCAAGTGGCATTGGTTGAATTTCTATAAAGCTTACTGCTATGAAACTCATTTCTCCTACACCTGGTTTTATGGCCTATCTTCATATTTTACACAACTAGAAAATGCACTCAGGTGATATTTAGTTTGGATTTAGTCTTCAACCAAACACTTTGAACTGTCACATTTATTGGAGAGTTTAGAATCCAATGACAGTCTAATTGCAAGTACACAATATCGTTATGAGTCTTGCCTAAAACTTTGAGAGCTACATGATTAGAGCAAGTAATAAAGATCTTCATATCGTCATTTCGTAGCTATAATACCTACTTCAGTGTAATGACTATAGTTTTCTAAGCACTTAGCATATATGCCAATATTAATTTTGTTATTGATTTACTGTATTAAAAATTCAATATTCCAATTCCTCAAGCAGATTGAGAGACCTGTCCTACTTGTTGGTGGATGTGGCACATCAAAAACCGCTACAATTCAAGAATACCTGAGGAATTTAGAGTCTCAAACTAATGTCAGTAAATTTTTACATATTTTTCTTTACAATTTTTGGGTTCCCTAGTTTCTCTATGGCATGCATGTATGAATGCTATTCTTGTGTAGGCTTCTGCGAGTTGATGGATTTGTGGATGTGAAGAAACAGGTCTTGCGGGTTTTATGCCCCGTAGGTCCATCTTCTTTGGACGACAGTTTTTCCGGCGTCTCCTAGATGAGAAACCTTCCAGTCAGAGTAAAAGATCGAGTACCAATGCAGTTGAGGAGCGGAGTCTACGAAGTAAAATGCAGCTGTGGGAGTAGCTACATTGGGCAGACTTCAAGATCTCTGAAATGCCACCTATGGACCATCAAAGGGCAACAAAGAACAAGCAACTACGACTCTGCCATAGCAGAGCACACACGGATGGGCCCTACCCACAATATCAAATCTGAAGAAGCCAAACTAATATCCAAGGAAAAAAGATATTTCCCATGTGTTATACAGGAGGCCATAGAGATATGCAAAAATGAAGACAACTTCTATAGGGAAGATGGCTATTCCCTTGCTAATGCATGGAAATGCATTTTGTGCGGGAAAAAGGCAAACATCCACAGCCAAGCACGATTGACCTGACTCTATTGATAAGATGTATAAGGCGGCCAAAAGAATGCATCCTCACTTCACTGACCTGAAGAAGCCAACTGCAATGCCAGCAAAGCTATCGTCTGAAGAAGATGGACCTACACAGAGTAAAACCTGGAAGACCTGTATCTTCATAAATGCTATTGCTTTTCTGTTTTAGAAAAAAAGATATGTTTACAAAAATTGATCAAACAAAAATAATTATATTTCATAACAGTTATTTTTAAATGCCTTTTATGTATAAAAAAGTAACATTAAGGTCTAAATGGAGCATTGGAAATGGTTAAGTTAAACTTCATTTTATGTAGTTATCCCGAAAAATGACACAACATGGAAGTTATCCCGAAAGCACCATTTGAAAAAGCAATTCACTTTTTATATCAACTTTTATCTTTAAGTATAAGTTGATTTGAATGCGTCTAATTTTTAGCCAAAAATATCAGCTAAAATCTGTGGCCTAAGTACAGTGTGTCCTCGTTTAACGTTGTTAACCCGTTCCTGAAAAAGTAGACGTTAAGCGAAACGACGTTAAACGATGCAGTATTTTCCATAAGAAACAATGTAAAAAATTAAAATCGGTTCCAAACTCACCAATGGTAAAGGTATCATAGGGTACAGTCTGGGAGAAATTCTTGTGTGAGAATAGTAGAAAAGTAAGGGGTATTCGATGAATGGGAAAGGAAAGTGAAAGGAATGCGCATTTATTAAATGTAAGAAGAAAAGGCGTGAGATTCTTAGTTTTGGAGAAAATAAAGTTTGAAAATGACCAAATTTGCGTATATTTTGTGATATTTTGACGCCTTATTGCGAGATTTTTGGAAGTCCCGGTAGAGGGATACGGACTAATTTCACGTCTAAACTATGCCCACCCCCCCCCCAACAACGTTGCGGGTCTGTGGAGTGAAACAGGGGTGCTAGGGTGGGACAGTGCGCGGCGTCGAGAAGGCCATTTCTGAACGGAAAAATAGGTTATTTGGCGGATAGTTACGTTTTATTTTCACGAATACCATTTTAAACCAACGGGGCGGCCCGCAGGGTTTCAGTTGGTTATTACACAACCCACCCCAATGGTGATTGGTTTGCGTAAAATTACGGCAAGAGGCGAGTTGGTGATGAAAGTTCCGTGTGGAGGCAGTGGAATGAAGTACCTCCAAAGATTATAGGGTAGCTCCGAGAGGTTACCCGTTCCTCCTGAGTGTGATAAAGCCGTCGAAAAGCGGGAATAGTTTTAAGTTGAAGACGGGAAAAGTCATGGCCAGTGGGTATAGAAAATGAAGACACTGCTCGACCACTGCGCTATCTGGGGGAACTAGGAGGAAAATGTCAGTATTTCCAATATGGCGTCCAGAAGTAGATTCACATCACAGGTTTAAGTGAATAGTTTACGAAAGAAAAAGGATTTATGAAGCAAACGAAGGTTAGTATAAATGCGCATATGTAGCGTAGCAATATAAGTATAATAGGTGGTATACGGTGATCGGGAAGCAGGTGGAATTAATTTTCTCCCAGACTGGACACTATGATACAAATACCACGGCGTATTTTAATTACGCGGGCAGTCGAACAGATGATTTCACTAGTCAAGAGATCTTCATATCTTAGATGAAACAACCTGAAAAGGCATTTTTAAAACAATAAACACCAGGTTTCCCTCCTATATTTCTGATATTTAGTGCTGTTAACACCGGCTTCCCTCTGAGTAAATAGAAATTTTTGTCCTTCACTGCGGGAGCGTGCGCATGCGAATGCAGTGAAGGGCAAAAATTTCGCTCGCTGCGATCGCGAAGACGTAGGATATCAATTAAAAGAGTAAGTGAACTAGGGAAACTCGGTGCTGTGTACAAAATTTTTGTTATTTCGTAACAATGTTTTAGGAACAGTATCACCCTCGACGATTTACTGCATTATGGAGGGTTTAGAAAACTTCCTCTTACACACTAATTCAACACGAAAAACACGTTTTCGATTCACCTCAAACAGCAGTAAACCAACTTTTTCTTCCACCAGTTCTACCTTATAGCGGCATGGGATTTTCAGGTATTTTTTCCCGTAGATATCTGCCCCTGGATCTACCATTCGGACATGGTATTATTAATACCATGCGATTCAAGATGGTACACTAACGTTGGTTTGAGTTTTAAATCACCCGATGCATTGCCACCCAATAACAGCGTAGTAAATAATATGCAAACATACAGTTATGAAACAAAATAACGCAATAATTATTCGCTCAGGTGAACTTTTGACACACACTATGAAGAGTTAACGTCAAACTTTTCCGCCGAATGGAAATTACGCATCAGATGCGCCAAATTTATATTCATTATTCATTTTTTTTTTGTTGCCCAAAATTTGAACAACGTTATCGCGAAGCACTGACGACGTTGAACGATTAAGGGTTTTAATTGTTGGACAACGTTATCGCGAAACAACGTTAAACGGGACAACGTTAAACGAGGACACACTGTATAAGTCGAAAAAAAAAAACTGTTAAACTCTGCCTCCCTCTTAAACAGTGGACCACTGAAGGCACAAGCATGAATGCTGAAACAAAATATTGGAAAAACAAAAGTCAAATTTACTCTGCAACTCATCTTAACATGCTTTTTTGCTGTATAGATGTCTGCAGTGACTCTTGATGTGGTTTCCCTTTTGATTGAGGGTATCATTATGCTTGGAACCATGTGTATTATAGCTTTTGGTATTGCATGCATAGTGTAAACAGTGCAAAAGTGGGTAACACTAAGGCTTTGACATAGAATACAATATTTAATTCAAAGTTTGCTTTTAAATACTATCACTGATAGCTATAGAAGTACTATAAATAGCAAACTGTTAGTACTATAAATAATAGGTCAGAAAAAAATTTAGTTCAGGAACCTTTGGACAACACTTTGTGAGATTAGTTCTTAATTATAGGTGCTTAAAATTCTGGAAACAGTCAGAACAGCTTTTTAAGTAATTCTTGCTCTGTGATTATGTTTTTATCTTCCTAATCCAAATTATTAGGAATTGTTGATTCAGTAATGATTATAATGTACTGCACAGTTGCAGTTGCAAAGAGTTGAATTGAATGGGAAATGGAAATGAGTAAAAATATATCCCTGCCAATGTCCAACCTATGAGTTGCTCAATGGAAAGTATTTTTATGGGAAAGGTTACAGATGGAGTTGTGATTCTCTTTTTATTATCTTCAGGAAATATTTTTTGGCATGATTGTGTAATATCTTTTTATTTTGTAGCTCATCTTGAATGTGAACTTCTCTTCAAGAACAACATCTCTTGATGTCCAAAGGAATTTGGAATCTACTCTAGAAAAAAGAACCAGAGATACTTATGGCCCACCTCTTGGAAAGAAACTGATTATTTTTATTGATGATCTGAACATGCCACAGGTTATAATTTTTGCTGATTTCTACTGTTCTTAGTATCTTTACGTCCTAATTTCATCATTGTATTTTTCAAACTTCTGGCAAATGAATTTTAAAATACATGTACATATATCTAACTTTATTAAATTATAAATTTGATTTGATTTTAGCAGATTGTGTATGAGCTTCAAGTTAGCTTTATTTTGGCTTTTCATGTCAGGTTATTGCTGAAAGTTTGATTGCAAAGCAAATCATGCATGCATTTGACAAGTTGTCTTTAAGAGTTTTATAGAGATATTTGCATAAAATGGAAACAAATTCTAGAGTACCGTATTTTCAGGCATATAAGACGCACCATGATTTATTAGGTTGGAATTCACGAAAAATACTGAACCGAAAAAGCATGAACCATGTTGCACTTCTTCATTGGTGCTTTGCTGTGATGGTCGTGCCAAGGCCAACCTGGGTGTCCGATTCAGCCAAATTCTTCGTCTATATCACTTAGTTCACTCTCCCCCCCACCCCTGCCAACACCGGATACTTTTTTGGATTTGCTTCGTGAGGACGGTTGTAAATCAATCCGTGATGAACAGAGGCTGACCAGTTCTTCTCCCTCTTGGCTCGTATTATGGCTTGGGTGATTCCTTGATGCCACCCAGGATCATTAGGAGATCCATTCTGCTTCTATGTTGCTCGCTGACTCAAAAAGCATTGACAGCTAATTCCCCCTCGTGGCCCTCTCACACCTCCCTAGGTCGTAAGGCATTCTTGCTCAATTTGAGAAAACATCACCGCTAAGTATTTGACAAGATGAAATTCGTGAGCGCGGAACTCATTATGCTAGAACACTAAGTCAGCTTATCGTGATGAATGGTAAAATATCCTTTCCCAGGTGTCTGAAAATTGCCAACACGCAGTCCTGCCATCCAGCTAGCCCTCCCAATCATACATCCGGAAACAATAAAGCTGTCAGATTTTGGGTTGATACCTCAGTCGGATCTGAACAATTCACGCGTCTAAACCGGTTTTTCCCAGACGATCACTCAAGAAAAAAGTGAAGTGAAAACGGGCTCATTCAGCGAGAAAGTGAAGGATCTGAGAGGATTACTCCTTCACCTTATCTGTAATTATTTACCCTTGCCCAATTCCACTTTTACCCAGGTGGCTTCCACTAGTGAGGGAGGAGGTGGGCTTCCTTTCAGGGGCCTCCGCAGCCAACACTGGGTTGATAAGGCCGATACTCGAACAAAACAAGGGGAGCCGTTATTTCTGTTGATTCAAATTATAACCTTACCCAGGTTGTAGCTGTGAGGTAGAGTTTGCACTTCTTCGTGATTTTTGCACTACCTGAAATTATGTTGCGTAGCTCCCGAGAGAGCTTTGAAATGCGTCTTCACATCAATGGGACAAATAACGTAGTGCATCAGCGCATGCGAGGAGAGAATCGGAACTCTGATCTGTTTTTATGTCCTTTTATAGGAAGCATCATTCACTAAAATGTGAATTTTAATATTTAGGATCCAGATCCAATTTTTTTAAATAAATTAGGATCCGATGTCAGTATCTGATGAAACGTATACCCGCGGATCTTTAGATCCGATCCAACTATCCCTAAATATTATCTTTCCCGGCGAATCAGCTTGTGTCTTAGAGGACGAAGTTATACCCTCTGCCCATAAGATGCAGGCTGATTTTAGATCACATTTTGGAGTATAAAAGTGCTTCTTATGGGCCGGGAATTACGGTATGTTTTAATTATGTAGACTTAGACATTTTTAACATTTATATGTGGACTTAGTCATGGCTTAATTACGTAGACAGTAATTAAATCAGATGTTTCTTTAAAGGTGCTGATTTTTCCTATACAGTATGCGAGAAATATTTGCTGAAGCATTAAACTAAATTAATTTGATATTGCCATCAACAAGTGTTTATTGTTTGGTTCATCAGTGAGCCTATTGCATGGGAAGCTACCTTAATTTATAAGATAGAATTAAGGGTTAAGTTTACATTTTTATTGGCATTGCAGGTTGACCAGTACGGCACACAACAGCCCATAGCCCTTCTGAAACTATTGTTTGAAAAACGTGGCTTTTATGACAGAGAAAAAGATTTAGGATGGAAAAGTGTCAAGGATGTTGGTAATTATACCTTATGACTCATATTTTGTTGATAAAATAGTGTTTCACCCTCATTAGTGACAGTCAAATACATTTTCATGATGGTCAAAAAAAAAAACTTTGTTATATTCCACACAAATTTATCAAAAACACTCGCCTGGTTTCGATCTTTTCAGGTCATCCTCAAGAGTTACAACATTAGTTAACAGACAGGGTGTTTTGATTTGTGAGTAGTAATGTTTAATGCCACAAATAGCTCACAAAAGTGCAAAGCAAACTCATTGTTAGTAGATGAAAACGATAGCTGGCTCTGTCGTAAACTCTCCAAGCTCATGGATTCCTTTAATTTCACTTGAGAATGATGTGATGAGCTGTCAATGTGCTGTTTCACATATGACTTTTTGTCAGATGATATCTTGAAAAATAATGAGAAATGTCATTTATTATCAGAATTACTTTTGAAAGTAGTGATTCAGAATTGCTTAAATTACAGTCAACTCTCGATTATCCATGCTAATGGATGCACGACGAGGCACAGATAATCGAAAAACACGAATAACCGAAACCCATGGAAAATGTGGTCGTGATATTGACATTTCACTTCGTAGGATGGAAACTATTTCACATAACAGACTGCATCGGTTACCGCAAGACAGCTAATGAAATACTAAGTATTTATATTATTTCAAAATATAATAATATCGTAAACATTCATGAATTTATAGCTTCTAATGCTTGAAACACAACATAATGGGCACTTACTTAGCTTGACCACGTAGATAATTAAAGCTGACATCTTGCTTATTATCAGTAAATGTATGACATTGAAGTGATTATATAATAAAAAACATTGTTATAATTGTGAGCCTCTGATATATTGTGATATAATATACAGATTCGGCATTAGTAGGATTAAAAATATTTTGCATTACAATTGACTGCAGGTGTTATGCCATGAAAACAAGTGAATAACGGAATGCTAATTTTCCAGTTTGTTTATTTGAAAATCATGAAATCTTCAACGTTCATCTATAAATATTTTCTAATCTAATAAATAGTTTCTAATGCTTGAAACAAAAGATAATGAGCGCTTAACTTGACCATATTGATAATAAAAAACAAAAGCATATCTTGCATATTTGAAGTCAATGTAAAAATCATTATCAGAATAGAGCACATTCTTTTATTGTGAATCTCAGAAACCACAAGTTATTTTTTTTCTGTTTACTTGATTTCTTCATGTTTTCTTTTATTGTAGTTCTTATTTTTCTGGCTGAGATTACGTCGCAATAATTGAAATCATTTTGTCGCGTGTAATCCAGCAAAGTTTCAACACTCGCCAGAGCTTCTGTGCGGGTGCCAACTCTTCTTCCAATATGTATTTTGTGAACTTCAAGTGAAAAGCATCAGCGGCTGAAACATTGCCACTCAATCGCTCTCCCTGAATAGCAATTTCACGAATTCTATGTTGCAGCTTGAATCTCGTCAACCACTTAGAAGAAGCTATAAAATCCCCTGCTATCCCTAGAGACTCGTGAAAAAGTTTAGCCTGCTGGGCGCACATGGGGCCTGAGACGGGTATACCAATTGACCATTTTTGATTGAACCAAAGAAGCATGGCGGAGTCTGAATCTTTAAAGGTTGATGGTTTCATATTCTTATGCTTTGAGGGTCCCAAACCACTGTCTGAGGTTGCAGCAAATTTCATCAGCTTACTGTTATTCTTAATTATCCCGAACTGTTTGTAATCCCACATCATATTCTTTTGCCAGTTTTTTAGTGGAGTCTCTCCTTTTTCATTTCTTGTAATCAATTCTAGTTTTTTAGCGATGGAAAGGGCAATTTACTTCCGTTTTTCTGCCATTTGCATCAGCTTTGTCGCAGAACTACAGTAACAAATGCAACTTTGAAGTTATTGAGATTTCCACATGAATGAACTGGCAGAATCATATCTGGGTAAAAACAAATGACTGTTCAACGGTGAATAATGACCAGGGAGCACTAATACTGTTTCGTATTTATTAATTCAGGCCGAAAAGAAATAACATACGGAACAATAAGTAGTTATTTTTAAGTATAATATAAATTAGTTTATTTACAAGTAGTTAATTTTAAATTATTTCCATTGTATATTTACTATTCTGTTCGTTTTAGGAGGATAGAATATTCAGAGGCAAAGGGTAATGGGAAAGAACCGATAAAATAATTTCAGAAGCAGATGCGGCTAGGTTTTCATCATTCTTGAACGAAGCAAACAATTTCCATAATATTGTGATTAAATTGAAAAGTTAAATAAAAATAGAAATTTACAAACTTGCAATTCTATTTAGATACATCGAACTTTCAAAGAATTTACTTAATTTTACCATTGGAATATTTTTCAAACTTTTAAGTGTAGGGATGAGAAAATAGCATGGATAATCCGCAAACCGGATAATCGGAAACAAGATAATCGAGAGTTGACTGTATTTAATAACTGTGGCATCTCGTAAGATCATCTTTCACTCAGTCATGAAGTAATGCTACCTCTCATTGTTAACCCTTTGAGTGCCATGGGTAATTGCCTTATTTCTTGCGAAAATTGCCAGGCTATTTTATTGAGAAATGCAGAATTTGATACAATTATCTGTAAAATCATTATTATTTATAATAATTTGTTGAAAATTTTGCATGGTATTTTAAACATGTTCTGCTGTTGTAAGCAGTGTATTTTGAAGAAATTAGGCAAAATTATTTCTTACAGTAAAATAATTTTATTATAACAATTATAAAATAAAATTATTTCCTTCAAACTGGTTTATGAAATATTATATATGGCAAAAATATAAAACATAAGTATATTATTTGAAGAAACACGTATCAATATGGAGATAAAGCAATAATTATGCAAAATATTGCATACACATTTGAATAAAAAGATAACTTCATAACATACAAAAAATGAACACAAATGGCACTCATACTAGAGACATACCTCAATATATATCAAAGTGAAAAACACTATAATAATTAGCTAAAAATTTTACCTGGTATAGTTAATGCATTTTTATTTTAAAGGCAATAATTTTTGAATCAATTTAACAAAATATTATTAAGGTAAAATTATTAACTATAACAATTATATTAGAAAAAATTTATTTTCTTCAATATGGCTTTTGAAGTTTTATGTGTGGCAAATATAAAACCTATGATTTTTATACTAAGAAAAACAAAGCAATATGGAAAACAGCATGAATTATGTCAAATATTGCATAAATATAAAAAAATAAAACTTCATAACGTACAGAAAATGAGCACAAATGGCATTCACACTAAAGACATGTCAATAGATAGGTATCAACAGTGAAGAACACTCGATAAGCACACATGAATTGCAATCATAATAAAATAATATAAATATGTTTATTTATTAACAATTGTGGCTAATGACACATCATTTCAATTGACTTGTCAACGACAAAGGTCAATCGACATCGATGTGCTCCTTGTCACATCTCACACATACTGTTCGCGATCTGATTTTTCTTTCCAGTATTGAGCACTCCTTACACAATTTAAGTTTTCTTTCTGGAAGCATCTTTACACCATGAGAGGGACATGGAGGATTTTCTCATCGCCGCATTTGTTGTCTCTCTAACATCGTGCCATTCTCTGGCAAGCTCTTCTACTATGGATGTATTGAAGTTCTATCGAGACATTGGTTTGTTCGCACCTAAAATAGTTTCCTTATACAGAATATAAGTATTTAGCAACATTCTCGATAGGACATTGAAAACCACCTTCTTCCAGTACTTTAGTGTTCTTTTATCCAAATACACGTAAAACATGATATCAGATGTCTATGCGTTCCATGTATCAGTTGTATTCCAATATGATATCTGGATTTGAAACTGGTGCCATATTTCTTTTTGATGCTGTATTGACATTGTTGAGCCTAATGAGGTGCTAAGTAGTAATATCTGCTTTTTTGGGATTTATTTTCCCTAAACCCACACAGTACCAGAAAGGCATCTCTAAAAATCTTACCTCTCCCACATTGAACTTTTGTAGAATCTTGTGAGGGAGAAATTTTCGATTTCTACGATATGTTCCAACTGAGTAAAGATACCTAACCAGGGGAATCGAACTAAAAACATTGTCACAAAAGATATGGTAACCTTTATTCGTATAATTTCCTATGGTAAGCAATTTAGTTACTACAGTCGAGGCTAAACCATTTTTTTCACACCTTCTTTGTCTGACTTACTTTTTGCACCAAGGTAGGCATAGAATGCAAGATAGTAATTTGAGACTGCATCACACATCATCCAAAATTTTACTCCCCAATGATGATGGGGTTTATTTAGCAAATACTGCAATAATCTACTGTTACTTTTGGTACCAACCAAACTCTAACTAATGCTCAGTTGTTGGTGGGGAGTATAGTAACGTCAAAAGATACGATTGGCGTGATCAACTATTGGCTAGAATTTGGCACATGGGTCATAAGATGGATCATTAGGACTGGAGAGTTTAGAATTGTCTACAAGATGGCCTTAGCAATGACTGAAATCTGTTACGAGAGAACATGTGTAGGAACCAAGGAGTTGACAAAGATTTCTTTTTCAACCAGTAGCTGTACATGCTTGGTTTAGTAATTATGCCCTTGTTCAGTATACAAGCTATAAAATCTTTTATTTCTGCAACTGTCATTGGCTTCCAAGAACTCGCTCTAGAATTGGGGGATAAGTTTTTGTGTGTCTGAAGGTACTGTTGTGCATACCTGTTGGTTTCGGGGACCATCAGCTTCAGCAAAAGTTCAGTGAAGAAGAGATGTAATAAACTAAACACTGGCCGTAAGAATCGTATAAGATCAACTGCAAACACCGTCGGGCCGTAGGGACTTTCGAATCCGCTCTGACGCAGAGGGAGACTAACTTTCGTTTTGTTTACGGCTCACAAAGGGAATAGTAGCTAATGCAGCACTCAGCATTTCTGCAATAAACAACATCCCCTCATTCGAGAAGTCTGACTCATTGTCAGAGGATATCAAGTCCTTATCTATCCAGATGAGATGGTCAGATGTTTCAAGGACGCTCCGTGATTCTGTCGCCGGAGCAATAGACCTAAGATGCAACACTTCGCATATTGGCATGTCACTTTATTGGAGACTCATAGTATGATGATACAAGGTCCCCCTCTTTTTATCATCTCAGGTCCCCAAATGAGGGGGGCAAATATCTCAAAGACTCAGCATGTCCGTCGCAATAGCCCTCCGATAGCTCCGCCTGTCCGCGAGAGCAATGGACCTACACTGCTGAAACACTGGAAAAATTATTACGCAATACCAGGCAGTAATGAAAATTCCCATTTGCAAATGCTTCACTAATATGCAAATTGCATAGAGTTTTGACGATGATCAGTTTTTCAGCAATGGTAAATGAAATAAAAAGGCCCGTTTAAAACTAAAGTGAAGAAATTCCAAAATTGGATCAATATAAGAAAAAAGTAAATCAAATTACAGTAAAACCCCTAAATTACACTTTTCTAGGGACCCTAAAAGAAAGGTTCAAATTGCAGGAAAGTGCAAATTGCGGGAAAAGTAGAATTTTCACTTCTACAGCCATATTCCTTCACTGGAGCAAGGGTAAAAATAAGAAATAGACTGATAAACTGAAAAAGAGCAGTGTCATAATTTACTCTTTGAACTAGCTCTTCTCATTAATTTATATATGATGAAAAAAAAAGACATTGAACACCTTAGATAAATAGAAATGTGAAAATTATTTTTCTCCTTCATTATTGATACATAAAATTACTACATATCGCACAAAATCAAGATCAAATGAACAAATAAAAGTTACAGAAACAGCTTCTTAAAAATTCACTTCACTGGTAACTGTGGACCCTACCCATAATAATAATAATACATATATTAACTTCAGAAAATAATATTTTTGAATCTATCCAACCAACCATTGGATGCTGTGACATTTTCAATTCCCAATCTTGTGGCGATGTGCAGAGCTTTTTCTCGTATGATGACACCATTTATAGGGATATTTGAAGACCTAGCACTCAAAAACCACTCTTTAAGTATCCCTTCCATTTCTTCATACTTAGAGTTCTTAACATATTTTCTCTTTTTAAACAAATTACCGCACTGGTTGGCTTGTTTCAGGGGCCTAATTCTGTAACTCGTAGCTCCGGGGCTAAGAGCTTTGGCTCGCTCCAAGAATTAGCTCCTACTCGTATTCTGTAATTCACTGGAGCTAACTCTAGCTCCGAATTGGGGTGGAGAAAAGTCAGCAGACGAAGTGGTAAATTTAAATTCCGGCGAGGGAATGACCGGCCAATCACAATCGTCGTTTCATTTTTCGTGACGTTTTTCCGGCTTGTGCTTCCGGAAAATAGCAGACAGCAGTTGAGAATACCAAAAGTAAATAATATTGAAGTATTATTGATTGTACGACTTTAACGTATAAAAAAGTACCTTTTTAGCAATATACAGACTATTTTACAAGCTATAGAAGCTCAATTACGACTATCCATGAATACCCTGCCGAGTTTAACGTGTGTTTACATGTGGGAAGCTGGGAAAACGTCAGCTTAATGCATGCAATTATATGATTTTACGAGTTTGTTCGCATCGAGAAGAAGAACAAAGCAAAAATTAAACACCTTGATTACGAACATTATTACCTGAATCAGTTGATGTTTTACCTAAGAGAACAAATTATTGTAGTAATCTAGCATAACACTTGTCATCCTCAACAGCTGTTTCTGTGAACGGCGAGTTGAAAATAATAAGAAGATTTCCTTAATATTTTTCTATATTTTCATATTCTTGATGATTAATTTAAGTAAATCTAAGGTAAAATGCTTTATTTAAACCTGTAGCAGGCGTTGTTAATCTATAGGTTAGTTCATTGTTTTACCATTCCATCATGTATACGAACGTCGGTGTTGTTAGTACATAAATTATGATAAATGCAATAAATCGGCCATTAACTGATGATATATGTGTTATTCTTTTATATTTTCTGCCAAAAACTACTATTAAATCTACAAAATGTACACAAAACTTCGAAAATTAACATTATTTAGGTATTCCCACAAGTGTGCAGCTATAATTTATACCCACATGTTATGCTCATATAGGGAGATTGGCGACGTTTACTTTAAATTCTCCGTAGAACTTTGAAAATCAAAGTTCTACGGAACTACCGATGAATACTTATGTAACTTAAATTATTAAGGTACTTTAAGAACGTACTACGTTAGGCAGCTAGTACTCGAAGAATCTTTATAGCATGATACGCTCACTTTTCACTCAAGGAAACAAACTAAGCTGCGAACTAATTAGCAATTGATTTACATCATTTAATTATATTGGTTTACGCATATGAGCAATCATATTCTGCGAGTGCATGCGTATGATCACTTTAACATAGACATGCATTTATACATATAGCTTTTTTCATCGATTGAACTTCCATAATTGTGCCTTACCTAAACATTCTATCGTGCATTTTCCTTCTCTTCACGCAGCAATGTCAATATTAAGAGTAACACCTCGAACTGCTGTTGAAATAATGGTATTAATACGTAAGCGCATTGATCGTACTCGGCCACACATTAAGAACTTGTTTAACAATAATAAAAAAGTTGATCATTAGTTGATAAAAATGGAATTTACGATCATATCCTTGCGGGTTAACAACAACAAAATAAGAACATACGTGAAAGCATTACAACATATATTTTATGACAAAGGAAGTGCTCCTATCGACTTAGCTCAATGCCTACAGTTTTATTAATTTAAATACGATTCTCAACAGTATGAATGACAAAGAAATTCAATGGAATAACGTAGTAACCATGCAAAACACGTATTTATCGATGAATGTTCACGAATTGATCTCCGAAAGACAAGTAAGGTAGCAATATTGACATGGAAATAATTTTCCATGATGTAAACAGGGATGGGATTTATTGGTTAAAATAGGTTAAAAAATAAATCCTTTGGGTATCTTGATTCTTCCGCCGCGGTAGATAAGAGTATCACCTCAAGAAAAACTACCAAGAAAGAGAAAATAATATCATCAGATTCACAACAACATGCACACTTCACCAAAAATCAACTAAACCCTGGGGGAATGCGCAAGGATTTCACTGAAGAATACACCTAGCGCGGTCTCGAGGATGGCGCTGGCCGGAGCTCCGATCTGAGGCATGCTGGGACTCCGAAAAGAGCTTCGGGACCGTTGCAGAATACCATGAGGAGCTAAATAAGCTCCGGAGCCTTCTCTAGCTCCTTCCGGCACCTTGAGATGCAATACAGAATACGAATTGGAGCTAGGAGCTTATTTTAGCTCTTTTCGCTAGTTAGCTCCGGAGCTACGAGTTACAGAATTAGGCCCCAGAATCCCATCGCGATTTCTCACAATAGTATTTAGTGTAGAGATAGGCAATTTTAGCAGTTTCGCTAGATCGACATGAGTTCCACCATGAGAATCGACTTGTTCTAAAATTTCCATTTTCTCCTTGATTGAAAATTTGTTTTTTCCTCCTCGCTTTTCCATTGCCAAGCAGGATAAAATTATATCCCAGTTTTGTTGAGGATGACTTGACAACACATGAGAATTTGATTAGCCGTGATGTTCGACTAGTCCAAACAATTGTTCAACTAAAAAAATTTGCAAAAAAAATAAAATTTATGATTCAGTCTAATTAAGGTATGATAAAGTAAGTTTCGATAAGTTTAATTCAGTCTAATTAAGGTATGATAAAGTAAGTTTCGATAAGTTTAATTCATTTGTAGCCTATCATTGTTATATCTCGGGAATCGAGGCAATGCAAATGATATCAGTTGTCCACAAGTACGAGTTCTTTCATTTTTCATCAGGTCTGGATAAGAATCCATTTTCATTCTCCAAAGTTTCTACTTAGGTAAAAAATGAATACTCCTCCGCAGGTTTAATTACATAGTTAGCTCCTAGCATTACAATGTATTCATTTCATAGCTTGAATCATTTCCTGGCAGATTACGAGTTGACGTAGTTCCAATTTCTGCTACGAGTGGCACTGTAAACTATCCCTGCCAAATTCAAATTCTTTCTTCAAATAGGTGCTATTACTGCTCTCTTTCATATTTTTTCCGCAAATATGTGCAAGAGAAAGTCAAAAAGTGTTTAACAAAGAATTTGATTACATGCATGAGTAATGGACTTTGAAAGTTAAATTTTATTTTGATTGAGTGCGTTGTGGTGCAAATTGTGGGAAAACTGAATAATGTACAGTCTAAATTCGGGGTTCTGCATACATTGGAAACATAGGAAATTAAATGGGACTTCGTAAAAGTGGTGTAAATTGCGGGGAAACGTAATTTCCGATAACGAAAATACGGGGTTTCATTGTTTATAGTAAGGTATAAAAAAGGAGAATAGACCGTAAAAATGAGAATTATTCCATTGTTGATAACAATTATATCTATCGACAAAAAAGTTGCTTAGAGCGACGCTGGCACTTTTGGGAAAATTTGACAGCGTCGCTCACAGTGACGTTGGCACTCAAAAGGTTAATGAAAAGCATCTGCTTTTCCGTAGATGTGTGGTATGAATTTGGGCTTGCCGTTAATGTCCTAAATGAGCATTTAAACATCAAATTGTGCAGAAAAAATACTGCTAGCCATATAATTCCAATGACAGAGCACAAGTTTGTGCACGTTTGCCGAGATTGAAGCAGACATTTACCACTCGTAATAGTAAACGACCACAGTGGAGGCTGGTTGTTGTCCTCGCTAATTCCCATTTGTTTTACATATAAATCATAGGGTTATAAATAGTTCTTTGGCCATCCCTCGCAAATTCGAGCTTCTAGTTATATGCCCTACACGTTATATGGAGCTTCTACTGTAATTAATTTAATTTCCACTTTTTTCAATTTTGAACTTGGGGAAATTACAGCTTGTTAGGAAGAAGATAATGGTTTTATTCATCAAATGATAATGTTAACAACTACAAAACAAAATCATTACCGACAGTAAGGGTAATGAGTGTAATTCACGAGTACTTGCATTTGGTAATACATACTTTCAATTATCTCCTCAAAGAAATTTACGTAATATAGAGAAGAAAAATCAAAACCTTTCAAAATAATAAGAGGTCTGTAATTGATACATAGGTATTCATCAGCTTTGGCAATAACTTGCTATGCGGTAACGTGAAGGATACTAGAGAGTACTTACATTAGCCTTAACCGCTTCCCTGACGGGTTATTTTTACAAAAACGGTCAAAAAAAGTCATATTTTTTAATTTCAGATTCAGAAGCATTAAGGGAGGCAAATCCGAAAATGTTTTCCTTAATTTTTGATTCCAAATAACTAATGATTTATTCAATAATTTCTGAATGTTGCCCCTTAACTTAAGAGAATTAGGCCACCTGCATATCAGTATAACTTTCCTTCCCGTAAACCTTAGTTAGACATCTGATGAGGAATACATTTAGTTTATATTTCAAATGTATATACTTTGCCAACAACGTTAATGTTAACTATTCATTTTAGTGCATAGTACATCAAGAATCAACTTACAAACATTCGTAGGAGTTAGGCAACCCACACGACGACGACGACGAAAATGTTATAATGAAATTTATTTTATGACAAAAACAAGAAACTTTAATTCTTTTACTTGATTCTCTTTGAAGAGTGCTGGAATCCCTTTCCTCAGTGCTCCATACGAGTCAGTGGAGTGTGAAGCGAGCAAGTCTGCTAGATCTGGAGACGTACAAATGTTATCTGGTGTCAGGCAATATCATAGGCCAAATAATGGCTTCATTAGAGTCATTATTACTTTAGAGGACATGGGTAAATGGGCAAAGCCTTTATCCTTCACAGTCCCCTTTCCCGTGTAAATTGTCATTGACCACACATATCCAGTTCTCGATTCAGAAAGAAAAAATATTTGCCAAATGAAGCTCTTTTCATAGGCATGAACTGCCGCCACCCCAATATTCAATATATTGTACAAGAGTAGGCTCTTGTCGATGGTAATGTCCGTCTCTAGTGTATGGAGTGCCTTGAACTTTTCCTCCAGCCTCTGGCAAATCGACTATATTTTATTTAGTTTGGCGTTGGGGTGTGTTTGGGGATCAAAATCGTTTTTATAGGCAAAATGTAAATATTGCCTTATTTTTACGAATCATCGGTAAGACATTGTGTCCAAAAAAGGAGGAGGAGAGTATAGGCCTCTTTGACCAATAAAACTCAGTACCTGGCTTCCGCACTCTGGTCTGTAGCATTACAAAGGCAAAAAACACAAATTTCTGAGCTAACAGCTCGCCACTGATTTACGCTAGCACTGCTCGGCCCTTCTTTTTCACGTAAAGTATTACTGGTGCAGTGATTAGTTTCCCAAGTTATAAAGTCAACAATTTCATCATTGAAAAAAATATTTTAGGGGACCTCATTTGGGAACCAGGTCGAAGTTCATCGAAGAATTACCTTTAAAAAGAAACCTAGGTGGTGCCGGAGGAGGATTAGTTGAAAGCATTTCCTCCCACTCCACTTCCCGTGAATGTTCTGCTGCACCTTCTGATTCGGGGCTTGTTTCTCCGGAGAGAGTCGACTAGGAGCCAGGAACTTCAATGTCCATAACCTCGGAATCACTGCTCGAATATACTGGAAAATAAACACACGTGTGCGTACCGCACCGGCATGGATTTTCCAACTAATGGTAAATTTATATTGGGAAAAGCCCATTAGTAAAGGGTTGGCTGGTGGGAAAGTAGCCCGGGGAGCAAAGGGTAGTAGATTAGCACGACATGAAACCAGGCACCAGGTTGCTTAGCGGGCCATCAGCTCTCGAGCGGGTGTTTTCTGACCTCAGGAAAGCGTCAAACATGACAATAGAAGGCATTACACATGTTTGGGATTTATCTCTATCTCTCCTTTTTTCTCGTACTCATGTGGGCTAGGGTAGCACATACACACTAGGGCACTTGTGTTGGTTTCTATTGAGAATGTACGACCTTTCGACGTCTTTTTCGTATAGCTGTTTTTGTAAATATGTTTCACCACTTCCGCCAGTATTTGAAGTATAAAAATGAAAGGGTCTGATGAAATAACATTCGCAACTTACCTAAAAATTGACGCTTATGCCATTTTATCTAAAGAGAACGGTTCAATAGGCATTTCCAACATATATAAAAATTACCGGAAGAAAAATATGCAGATGAATAATATAGAATTAGATAATATATATAGTAACAAATATATATATATATTTATATATATTAACAAATATATATAGTAACAAACACATATATATATATATATATATATATATATATATATATATATATATATATATATATATATATATATGTGTAACGAGGTACAAAAATAACACTCTATATCTTCTATCTTTTATTCACCAGCACTTGCTACAACCTTTCTCCACCACATCCCGTCTCACACTGTCCTCCCCTCAAGTCCCCTCCCCGTCACCGTCCTTCCCCTCAAGTCCACACTCACTCCCCTCTTCATCCATTCCCTCCTCGCCACCGTCCTTCCCCTCAAGTCCACTTTCTCGCCCCTCTCCCGCCATGTCCACCACTTTCCCTCCGTGGCTCCCTCTTGCACACTCCGCATTATGGGCTATGCTATGCGTTATACGGCACCCCACATCTTCGCGTAACAGCTCGGCCATCCTGACCGCCGAGTTGTCCTCGACTCGGGCATCTTCGTCTTCTCCAGAACCGCTCAGCTCCTTGTCCTCTTCGCACCAGGGTTTCATCCGGTCAGCTGCAAACACGGACTGGAACACCCGTTGAGTTCTCTCTGCGCCCGCAATGTCGCCCAAGAAATACCGGTCATTTCCCAATACTGCCTTCACCTGATACGGACCCTTGTATTTGGCGGCTAACTTCCGAGTCTGCCCACAGCTAGCTGCTTCTCTAAAAACCAATACCAGATCCCCGACCTTGTATGTCCGAGGTGGTTTATGCCTGCTATTATACCTACGTTTTTGAGCAGCCTGACTCCTTTCTATTTCCGTAAGTGCTTGAAGTCTCCTTTCCTGTAACTGCCCCTCGACTTCGGGATCTCTGTGCATCTGTATTTCTAAGGTGAGCTTATTTTTAAGGAAGGTCCGAGGTTGGAAATCGAACAAAAGCTCATGTGGCGTTCGTTTAGTGGTGTCGCTCTCGAGACTATTGAGCGCCCATTGTATTTCCCTTATTTTCTTGTCCCAATCTTTCCCATCCTCACGTGTAGTCATTGTACTTACCGCGGTCAGGATCGTACGGTTTACACGTTCAACTTGACTGTTCGCCCTATGAGTTGCTGTCGCATTTTTAATGTGACGGATGTCATTTTCTTGACACAAATCTTCGAATTTCTTCGCCGAAAAAGCAGTGCCCTGGTCCGTGATCACCCGGGTAGGTGATCCAAAGATGCCTATGATGTCTTTTAGGAATCTGCATGCTGGTTTCGTCTCTACTGTCTTTACCGCTCGCAGGACCACATATTTTGTAAAATTATCTACGCATGCAATGATGTACTTGTTCTGCTCCGAACTTTCTGGAAATGGTCCCAAGTGATCCAAATGGATTGTATGGAATGGGATAGGGACCCTAGGTATGTTATGCAGTTCCCCTTGTTCTCTCCCAGCCATTTTCTTGTGATACGCGCACTCCACGCATGCTTTTATGTACTTTTTGACAAATCGAGTCATCCTTGGGAACCAGTAGTGTTGCCTCAGGTGTCTTAGCGTCTTTTCCTCCCCAAAGTGACCCATTTCATCATGGCTTCCCCGCACAACTCTCCATCTAATTGGCTTCGGCACAACCCACAAAGCCTTCCCATCCACCCGCTGACAAATACTTTCATTTTTCATCTCATAATCGGTGTGTATTTGCTTTTCTTCCGATGTCTTCGGCACCCTCTGGAGCAAACCCCGAATGTTCTTCAACTCTTCGTCTTGCATCTGCATCGTAAGCAACCAGTCCTCTTGACTTATCCTTGTCGTCCAGACGCTGAGGGTTGCCACTTCAGTTTCTTTTGGTTCTCCTTCGGGTCGCCTACTAAGTGCATCCACGTGCTGCATTTGTATGCCGGGTTTGTATTGCAATTCAAAATCAAATTCTTGTAACTTCAACCACCATCGCCCCACACGCGGGACTATGTCTTTCTTCGTCATGGTTGCCTTTAATGCATTACAATCGGTAAATACTTGGAAATGTTTTCCCAAGAGATAGATCCTGAACCTTTCAACCGACTCCACCACCGCTAGAACCTCCAACTCATAGCTGTGGTAACGCGACTCTGCATCACTGGTTTGTCTGCTGTAGTATGCTACTGGTTTCCACTCCTTGCCTTCTTCTTGAAGCAAGATGCCTGCCACGCCATATTTGCTAGCGTCAGTGTCCAACTTGTGGTTCTTCTCTGGATCATATAATACCAGGATTGGTCTGGTTGTAAGTTTCCGTTTTATCTCTTCAAATGCCCTCTGTTGGCCTTCTTCCCAAACAAATGTTTCGTCTTTGCGCAAAAGCTTTGTTAACGGCTTCGCTAGCGCTGCATAACCTTCGACGAACTTCCGAAAATATGAGGCCAGCCCACAGAACCGCCTAACATCGTGTACTGTAGTAGGTGTTTCGAAGTTTTCTACGGCAGCTATCTTTGTCTTCCCCGGTCTGATACCCTCCGCTGTGAGCTCATATCCTAGGAAATCCACCCTTCTCTGAAAGAATTTGCACTTCTTTAGCCGTAGGGTCAGACCTTCTTCCCTCAATATTTGTAGGAACCGTTCTAACTTCTCAAATCCCTCTTCCATTGTTGCACTGGGGATCAAAATGTCGTCCATATATACTGAAATTTTGAATGGCTTCATCTTCCTCTCTATTATCTTCATCATCCTCGAAAATACCGCTGGGGCATTCACTAACCCGAATGGCATTCTGTTGAATTCATAGAGACCGTCGCTAGTCACGAACGCCGTCAGATGTCTCGACTCCTCCACCACCGGTACTTGATAGTAGCCGCAAGCCAGGTCAAGGGTGGTGAAGTATTCATTCCCGGCGAGTTGATCAAGCTGTTCCTCGATTGGTGATACTATTGCTCGTTCCTTTTTGGTTATGGCGTTGAGACGCCTATAATCTACGCAAAGCCATTCTTCTCCTGTTTTCTTCTTGACCAACAGTACCGGACTGGCGTACTCTGACGTCGATTCCCTTATGATCCCAGCTGAGAGAAGCTCTTGCACCGCTTTATTCACCACAGCTCGTTTGGCATACGGTAAATGGTAGGGTTTTCCATCAATTGTTTCTTCCTTGGACAAGTTAATTGACATTGTTGCCAACTGGGTTTTTCCTACCTCAAATACACTTTCCGCAAAGCATTCCTTGAAATCCTCAACAAGTCCCTTAAGTCTCTCCAGGTTATCTCCTCCAACACACTCGTCGCATATCACTTCATAGGGGGCCCTGTTGTCTACTTCCTGGATCCTCCTGATATTTCCGCCCAACCTTTCCGTCTCTTTTTCAGCACTTCCATCGCTCCTAATTTCCAATTTTCCGGAAGTTTTAACTATCGTGATCCCGTCCTGGTCTAGGGCACTCCTTCCAATGATGAGGTCTTCCTCCTGCGCCTCGTCGGGTACGATCAGCACTTCTACGTCGATGTCGACTCCGTCAATCTCAAGATGCGATTCCTTCGTCCCGGAGGGTCTGCAAAACCCCCTACCAAATCCTTTCAATACCTTCGCTGCCCCGTTCCGCTCATAGCTCACGCCCAATTCTTCTGCCGCCGATTCCGTCATCGTGACGCAATCGCTTCCCAAATCTATGAACCCTGCAACTGTTTTCCCATCAATCCTTTTATGGTACTCATCTTTCAGATCGGAATCATCTTGAAGGATTCTTCGAACGTTGCGGCTCTTTTCTCGTCGGGGGGTCACCCTTGGGCACTGCCTCGCCATATGACCCTCTTTACCGCATGAGTAGCATAGGAATTTTGGAGTCTTGGCACATTCTCTGGCCAAATGTCCTTCCTTGTTGCAATTATAGCACTTTATTCCTCTGGGGCTACCCTTTCCTGGTCCTGGCCTATCCCCTCCCGTTACCGAGACCGTCTCTGGTGTAAACCCTCGCGGATTTTGCGGCCTCACTGGTTGATCTACACTAGGTCGGCTTCTCTCGCAAAGATTCTCATATCTCTTTATGCTACGTAGTAGATGTTCTATCGAAGTGAATTCGACCAATGTCAAAAATTTCTAAGGTCCCTATCTCCGATGCCGCTCAGAATGTATTTTATCAAAGAGCTATCCTCCACTTCCCCTTTCTTCGCAATGGTCTTCATAGTGTACACATACATCTCGTACGTCTCATTTCTACCCTTTTGTCTTCTCATCAGCTCTAGGTGCACGTCCGCCTGATTGACAGACGATGGGAACCCACTCACCAACTTATCTTTGAAGTCCGTCCAAGTCCTCAAGTCTTCAACAACACTATCGAACCAGAACTTAGCGGCCCCACCAAGTTTCCCGACTGCTTGAGTCAGTAGCATGGCATTACTGCACGAGTACACGTCCGCGATACCCTCAACTCTTTTAACCCACTGTGTTGCCGTCATCCCATTCCTCTCCGACAGATTAAAGATAGGTAACAGCTTCTCCGCCAGATCCCTATACGACATCGATGAAGCCTCATTCCCTTCCCTCCGTGAAATCATCGCCCTCTCACGATTTAGAAGTTCTCTTTCTCTTTGCACTAACTCCCATTCTCTCCTCAACAGCTCTCTTTCTCGCGTATTTTCTCCTTGACTTTCCACCACTTGTCTGTCATCGTCAAAACGCATCTCAGCTACACCCCCAGAAATCAGCCCTAAATCTCTTCCGACTCCATCGATGCCGCCCTCCACCTTCACTTCCTGTAAATCGCCGCCAAAATACCAGCCCCTATCAGTCCTCTCTCTCTGGTATGACATAGTCATGCCGCTCTTCGCCTCGCGTAGAGTCAAGGTCACTCACGCTGCCTGCCGACGCCTCAAGTGGTGGGAAACTGCCAGACACGTGATCTTCGCGGGAACAGTGTTCTACAGACCTCGTAACACCCCAAACTAAGCTTGTCTGTGATGGGTTCACTAGCGTCGTTGGGAACGTACTCACGGTCCCGAAAATGTCACGTTGGATCACCGATAACATTCACGTCCTCGGAATCGCCGTGGAAGGGTACCGTTGATGATTCCCCGAGCCAAGTGTCCTCTCCTTAAGCTTCGGATGTTGTGCAGTCTCAGCCTTGCTTCGTCTCGTCCCACGTTCTGATCACACTTCTGATTTGTAACGAGGCACAAAAATAACACTCTATATCTTCTATTTTTTATTCACCAGCACTTGCTACAACCTTTCTCCACCACATCCCGTCTCACACTGTCCTCCCCTCAAGTCCCCTCCCCATCACCGTCCTTCCCCTCAAGTCCACACTCACTCCCCTCTTCATCCGTTCCCTCCCCGCCACCGTCCTTCCCCTCAAGTCCACATTCTCGCCCCTCTCCCACCATGTCCACCGCATCCCCTCCATGGCTCCCTCTTGCACACTCCGCATTATGGGCTATACTACGCGTAATACCCACATCTTCGCGTAACATATATATATATATTAGTTATATATAAAGCTACAAAACTGACTCACTCACTCACTCACTCACTCATTGACACGAATTCCTGGGCATTTCTAATCGAGCTAGAAGATTGAAATTTTCAGGGAAGGGTTCAAATTTGGTGTCGAGTCAGGAAAAAATCGAAAATCCCAATATTTTTCATTGGTTTTGAATCCAGATATGATTTTGTTTTTAACGTGTTTAAATGGGAAAAACGAAAAATTTACGTGCAGAGTAATTTTCTTTCATTCATTAAAATATGAAATAATTGAGATAAAAGTTTCATTCTTCCACCAAAATGAGGCCAAAGCATCAAAGTATTTAATTTTTGCAACCGATTTTTCTCTATCGATCGATAAATTGAAATATTTGAAGTTTAAACGCAAAATTAATGCAAATTTCGATCTTTTTTCATTTTCGTTGCTAAGCAATTTTTCCATTGTTCCCGAGACTTCCAGTACCTTATACTGGCTATAAAGGCTGAATTTAAGAGAATTCAACCTTCTTGGAGCGTGTTTCAATAGCTTTTAACGATATTATGCCTTCAACCCTTGCGATTTACAATGTTTTATAATGATATATATAAACTGTTTCGTAGCTTTGACACTTCTCCATTTGCTCATGTCTACGGAATCCGTTAGGATCGCACCAGATTCCTCCATTTTACTTCTGACACAATCTTTACACCTTATCGCGGGTTTCCCTCTATCTGTTTTTCAAGGAAACATTAATTTTTGCACCTCATTTCTGAAATGTACCTCGAAATGCCATTCTACAAGTCAAAACCATGTAAAATGATAATGTTCTCTGCTGCATTATCTATTGGATTTTGTAATTATGTATTCAAGTACCTACTACACCATGTGTTTAATATGTAAATTATAATAATTGAGATCAGCAAAAATAAAATGAAATGTGAAAATGTATTAGATATTTAGTTAGGCTGATATTGATTGAATTTCAAATTTCCAAATAATTATAATCATGTTTAATTACAAATATTTTACTTGAAACTTGATCAACGGCATGAAATTAAAAGGAAAAATATATCAATTACTAAGAAGAACAAAGTACATATGTCATGGATCCATTCGTTTTATGCTATTTTCTCATTATTATATTCTAAGGTCAGAAATGGACCAAGCTAAAATCATTTCCATAAGAAGTAATAACTTATTGCATTCGTATTTAATGATTTACAATATTCTTCCATACACTTTACCCCTTCTGCTTGCAAACTGCAAGCACCCATTTACTAGTATATATATATATATTGCAATTAATATAATGACCGCTAAACTGTTGAAGAAAAATGTAATTGAATGAGGAAATATGAATGAAAATAACTAATTTAAATATTATTTACTTATATAGAAAGTTTTTCGTCATGCAATAACGGAAGTTTTACATTATAAATTTGCAAAAATTATCGATAAATGACAAAAATTGAAGTTGTAAATTTCGTAAAATGATCACTAAAGAAACTCCATGCATGAAGTTAACAAATGGATGATTACCAATGGCATTAAAGGTGAACGCAATTCCATAAGAGGATAAATTTTCAGTGAGAAAAAAAAATTATGACCCTCGAATTGCTAGAATTATTACAAAAAAATGACCATTGTTTTAGCATCAGAAATCAACATTTGAAGAGAGCGCCGCTCGGCTAGAGTGAGCTATGGGCCTGTTCCTCTGATGGCATAAAAATGAACTACTAGCAGCTGGCGAGAATATTCGGGCATGAGAAAAAGGGACGAAATTTTTGGACTTGCCCGAGTACACTCGGGCACGTCAAAATTTGTGCAATTTTGGTTCCCGAGTATACTCGGGCACGTCAGAATTTGTGCGATTTTGGTGCCCGAGTATACTCGGGCGCGTCGGGGCAGCGGTTAAATAAGTTTCTGTTCTTCACACCCAACATTTTGTTCTTTCTCATGGTTGTGGAATACCCTGTGGATAATCCAGGAACAAAGCAAGGTTTCTTACCCATTTTCAGTTGAGCAATCAATCTTTTTCTATACCAACAATCGGAAATTCCCACTAGCCGACATTCGTAATCAAAGTAATTCATAAACAATATGCCTCCAAGTCCTCATTAAACCACCTTTCGAACAGCTTCAAAAAATGAAACCAAAAACAATGAAAGCGCACTGAACTTGGCAGGGCTGATCATACCATTGCTAAATTTCAGTTCAAATCAAAGTTCAGCCATGGTAACAATAACATTATGTAAATAAAATCAAAACTCATCATGGCAGGGAGGAATACTGAAGTCACACACTCAGATTGATCACTCTAAGGCAAGCACAAATAATTATGCAACTTATCAAATAACGTTATGAAAATTTATCGTTTTATTATGGATGTGCGAGTACTCAAAAATTTGAGTTGAGTCGAGTAGTTGATACTCGACTCAAGTACTTCAAGTATTTTTACGAAAGTTGAGTCGATGGAGTCGCCGAGGCCAATAGGTTCAGAAATCTGCAGACAGGAAGCGCTATCATAGTAAACTTGAATAAAATCGATCATTTCGCAGAAATGTTTCTCGGCTATGAGAAGTGATACAAAAATGAGCTTTGATATTAGTTCTAGCTGCATCCTTTATCTTTCAATACGGATACTTCTCAAGTACGTAAGTTTAATAAAATTACTGTAATAGTGTAGAGCAAAGAGGATGTCCAGCACTTTTTTCCTGAGGCCTTCATGCAGAGCGCTTTCGGCAGTCCAGCAAACTGCTACACGCCTTTGGCCTACCTTTTGCTTTCCCCTACACCACCCCGGGTCTTTAACATTAATATTGCTGTATATTTTTACTTTGGGCTCCAAACAAGAACCAAGATTTTATAACTCTTAGAAATACCTAATTGGAACAGTTCAGTTACTTATGTAGGTCCAAGAACCTTTGAGCAGGATTTTCTATTGAGAGTTGCTCTTTTGTGAATTGAATACCATGTAAATGTTTAATTTTTCCTTGGGTAGCTTATCTTATCCTGGAATGATGCTTGTGAGGAGGACTTGGTTGCCTGTATTAAACAACCTCAGATAAATCCCCAACACACTTTGTTTTGTCAATCATGTTAAATATTGGCGGTGGTATTGATATTAACATTTATCCCGACTGACATGGATTCACAGAGAACAAACTTAGATCAGACATGTGGTTTAGTCATGATTTATTAACGGACATCAGACAACAATTGAAGTACGAAAATGGCAACACAAAATGGAACAGTTGAATGTCAACGATTATACATATTTGAAACTTACTATTACAATTTCAACAAATCAGAGGTTTAGTCACTGGTACAAATCAAAAGGAGTTTTAGTGTATCAATTCTATGTGCTCTTGTAAACATTCTGTCATGATTACATCTCTCTTTTTGGAGAAATTCTGTTTTAGTTGTCAAATGTAATTAAAATTCATTTCTAATTCTAGGATTCATCGCAGGAATGGGGGAGACTGGAGGAGGGAGGAACTCTGTAGATCCTCGTTTTCTATCCAAATTTGCAATTTTCAATGTTATATTTCCTTCTGATACAACACTATTGTATATCTATAACTCAATCTTGGTAGGCCATATGCAAGTATTTAGTAAAGATGTAAGAGCTAAAGTTGAAGATATTGTGTTAGCTACCATGGACCTTTATAAGGTAAGACTTGCAGTTGTATATTTGTCCAGACATTTTCAATTCATAATTGTATTTATGGCTGAAGTTAACCCTTAAAGTGCCATTGTCACTATGTGAGACTTTCAAAAACTCTCTCATAAGTGCCAGTGTCGCCTAGAGCGATGTTAAGTTTAGGGTTTTGTGTTCATGTTGAACAAAATTCCTCACCGTAATTTTTTATATTTAAGCTTCGAAATGTTTGCTTTGTAAAAGGCTTGCATTCTAAATGTGCCAGCAATATTAATGTTGAATTTACATTCTAAATTACTTTTGAGTGGAATGGATTATTGTAAAATCAAACAAGTATGGTATCAGCAGACAACATTTTTCTCTTTTTCTCTCTTTGTGTTAGTATATTTGACGTGATATCTGTGTGTGAATTTGCTCTCATGATTTTGTTATAATTTACTTTTGACAAAATCCAATTTTGATAAGGATTTAAGCTTAATTTTGCTAAGTAAAGTAAAATGCTTGATTAACACACAAAAATGTGAGAAAAATGGTGATCATAATTTCAGTGAAAATTCAATAATTGTTATAAAAATTATCAAATTGCCTAATTGTTACTAACAATTAATATATATTTTCAAAAACCCTTTTGAGGATTTAAATTATATATTTGAGCCAGTAAGTATTCAGTGTCTGTATACAGATTTGTCTGCTTTATAACATTCATTTTTCAAAAGTTAGGGGTTGAATCTTGAATCTTTGTGGGGATCATAGATTCCCAAGTAGCAATATCTTATGAAAAAATTATTTTTAAATATATTGAAAAAATATATAAAATCATTTTAAAATTGTTTTGAAAACATATTTACTCTCTCTTTTTAGGCTTTTTAAATTTTTTTTTCATAATTTTAAAATGATTTTAACATAAGTTTTAAATATATTTAACTCTTTAAGAAGCTACCCAGTAAACACAAAATGCTGCAGATGCGCATCTGATGCGCTGCGCAGTAGCGCTGCAGCTACCGTGAGGGCGCTGCTGCAGTGCGTCTAACACTCCTAAACTTCACTTTTTTGAATGTCGAATGCGCTGCAAACGGGTGTCAAGAGCACTGCACAAGCGTGTCACGATAGCTTCAAACTGCAAAAAAAAGGGTACACCCATGGAGAACTTTATAATACCTATCTCCAGACCGTATAGACTCATCTTCAATCTCACATCTACGATATGTCTATCTTGCAATGACCTACGTCATATCCTACTCGCAACTGAAAGATGCGTTCCAAGAACCCAGGTAGCATTCCAATGTCGGTCCGATGTCGGGCCAACATTGGCATATGTCGGCTGTAGGTCGGCCCGACATCGGCAGCCGACGTCGGCCCGACATCGTAATGATAACGTTTGGCCGGGCTACAGCCGACATTACCATCCGACGTTGGCCCGACATCAAACCGACATCGGACCGACATCAAACTAACACTGGCCAGGCATCAAACCGACATTGGCCCGACATCATGCCGACATTGGCCCAACATCAAGCCGACATCAGGCCAACATGCCCGACATAGGCCCAACACAAGCCGAGGTCAAGCCAACATTGGCCCGACATAAAATAAACCTAGGTGCAGCATATGAAAATGATATTAAATCAACATACCAACAAGTTCAATTATTAATTCTCTGAAACTCTTAAAATTATTCTATCACATGAGATCGAATTCAGTGAACCAATGAAGACTAGAATCATGACAAAATATACGGAACTATTCTTAACCCTTTCGCTACGAACGACGTGATAGAGCGTCGTAAATTTTTCGACGCAAGCGAACGAACGACGTGATAGCACGTCGTGCCGCTAAGCTAGCCCCAAGCAAGCCTAAAAGGTGTGTATTATAAACAGGGATGCGACCCGAAAAGGCACCCGAACTCAGAGTCTGACCCTTCACCGCGGTTGGTTTATGGCACCAACTTACCAGTCATACTATAGTTTTTAACTTCTTAAAGTTAAACATTAATCGCACAATTGTGTTCGTCTTTGTGTTGGACTATTCACGTTGATAAAAATAGGTTTTTAAACAAAGTCATACAATATATATTAACCATTTTACATGCATTAGTAAACCAAGCCAGTTTAATATACATTAAATTACTAAAGCACGTAAAATATTTAAAACTTATCGTATTACTGCGATTAAAAAACCATCTTCATCAGTGTGAGTAGCGCAACACAAAGACGAACGTAATTGTGCGATTAATGTTTCACTTTAAAAAGTTATAAACTATGGTATGACTGTTCAGTTGGTGCCATAAACCTCTTATAAAGGACTTCTTCTCGGGACGCCGTTGGTACCCTTTCTCGGTTCGCGGGAGGGGATTACCTCGACCCTTCCTCGCAGTGTGTGCCCCACTCACAGCAGAGGTCCGCGGTCAGTTGCTTGCTGGTGTAGTGGAATAACAAACTTAAAGGTTTTTGTGTTATTGGCAAATTGAGCATTATAAGTGCATTGCTTATGTTTAGAACTACAACCACAAATTTAAAACGGAGTTCTACTGTTATTTTTAACGTAGTTTGTGTGTAAAGGAATCTTTACCATTGATACGAATTTTGTTGCTAAAGAGCTTAATGTTAACGATAGAATTTCGTTTAAAAGCTGTAAAGTCATTGTAAAACAAGAATAATTCATTTATGATTAAATAAATATCGAGGCTGTAGCAACAATGTTTTTAGCAAAACCATTGCATAAAAAATAGTTGACCGCGACCGCATGCCGTAGTGGGCACCCCAAGCGGAAAAGAGCGGAGATTATCTCAGCCCGGTGGCCGAGAAAAAGGTTCAACACCCCTCTGGCCCCCGACTCAAGTTAGGGAAATAGGTACCGGTGAAGATCCTAGCGTAGTGAAAGCTCCGTACTGGCAAAGCAAAAAATTTTTCCACGTCCCCGTCGCGAAAGGGTTAAGTAATTATTGAAATACTATTGAGAACATAATTCAGAGAGAATTGAATTACCTGGTTAAAAGTTGACAAGGTGTAAAATATGGTATAAAATCCTCACTGTAACTTAAAGTAGGTGATGAAACATAACAGCAATAAGGAACTTATTGTAAATTTGTTCATTCTTCAGCTAATTATCAAAGAAGCTTATGTTCTGCAAGACCCATGGCAGCAGTCAAATCATTCAAACAAGTTAGTTATACTAGAAATTCCCAATCCTATGGTGAATATCCCATAAAAATAAATATATTATTACAAGTTCACTTGATCGTCTTACCTAGTGTTAGAACAAAAATATCACAGGAATTAAATATATGAAATTAAAATGCTAAGGTACAGTAATAATATGACTTTTATTAAAGTAAAAAAGTTATTAATTCATTACATACATTCTTATGAAGATGTTTTGGACTGAATAGCAAAAAAACATAGTGCAGAAAGGCACTAGGCGAAGCCCTGAGTGATTAGTATTTGTATATAATGAAAAAATAAGAATATTGCACATTTTTTTATTGGACTGCACCTAAATTGAGACTATTAATGAGAGAGTTAATAAACCACATCTCCACACATTTACTTCTCTTCTTCCCTCTATTGTCCTTACATCACACACACATTTGCTGCTGAGATCTTCCTCCCTCTCGGTCTTGGGCCTGTGCCATACTTACACCCACTTTGATATTCACTTCAGCTTCTGTTGAAGTAGGACATGCTGCTCGGATCCCAGCTAGAAATACCAATCCAAATCAATAGAGCATATAATGTTAGGTTATATAAAACACTTGCTGATCAACACATATTCTTAAGCAATGATGCTCACTGCACCGCTATGCTCTAAGTAGCCCTTATAGTTCATCACAGGTAATGTAAACCAAACAAGCAAAATCTGTTATTTTCAGATACCAACTGCAAGGAAGGAACACCTCTCAAAACTTTTGAAAAGTTGTTAACCTCAGAAAAAATGAAATGAGGTACATGGCATTGGACTAATAATTTATTATTCCAGTTAACTGAGATTTGTGTTTCCCTAGTAAGAAAGGCTTTTAGACTATTACCCAAAATGCATTCAAGAAGTTAAAGCTGAAGGAATTCACGAGTGCACCCCACCACAAAAGGCAGATGCCAAGGTTACATTTGGAAATAACAAATTCATTCTCAAGTTGTAACAGCCGATAAAAACGTAAAAGAGATACCTAACACAAGTCCAACTATGTTTAAATCCAGAGTTTTTTATTGGTACCAGTAGTTTCAACGCTACGGCGTCATCATCAGGTGCCAATAAAAAACTGTGGATTTAAACATAGTTTATCATAATTCGAAATGGACTTCCACAAAGTTACGCCTGTTAAAGGATTGAAGTATCACATAATTAAAATAAAACCGATTAATCAGTTCACGGTTCAACAAAATATTCAACACAAATTACAGTAAAAATTGTTGTATTCACTGATTTTCTCATCTATTCCACTAATTTAGGTACCACAGAAATCACCTCTCTTTTCATACAGGCAAATGAGTTCTGTACACCATGCAAAAGTTATGGACGCACATCAACTTTACGTGAAAATACACCGGTAAATACGATAAAAAGTAACTGTTGGTACAGAGGAAGAATGATGCTTACACAACAACTAACATGGAGAACTTAATCTAAATAGGGGCACGATTTCTTAAACAGCGATGGAGAGACGGGCTATAGTGTTCAGCGTAATACAAAGAAGTAACTAAGAAAAACAACTTACCTTGCTTCAATAGTTTGGCGAAGTGATTTCAATGTGTCTTCCTTGATATTCTGCAGGGCACTTCAGTATTCCTTCAGTAACAGGCACGTCTGATCCCAACTCGCATAAATGCCAAAATGGACGAGTAAAACATTCATGCATAGTGTCTAAAAAAATTTTTGACGTATATCTAATATCCATGGTTATATGAGCTACAGGTGATAGTCAGAAACTCAGTTAAACAGGAAAATTCAATTCTTTGAATGGCGTGCCTGCCAAAGCCGTGCCAAAACCGCCAAAACGCAATATAAATATCGTTCTTCATTTGTTCAGCACTGCGACCCGGGCCCGCATTTTTCAAAATCACAAGTTTTCGTCGTGATTTTCAGAATGTACGTTTTAAATTCTTTAACATGTTTGGGTCGTGATTTAGGATTCACTGGGTGTACGTGTACTTAAGGTTTGTTCGCTCAATGTGTGGCGGCAACAGTCCCGATTATTTTAATGCTTATTATTACGTAAATCTGTGACTCTAGCCATACCTAACTAGTACAATAACCAGGCATTGTTGAGAAAGAGGCGATCCTTGATAATCATAAATAATTTTTTGTGGTGACATCCGGAGCAATTAATTACTTTTCCAAAAGCCCTTTTCACTATGAAATACATCACTATACGTGATCATATGTTGTGCAATATTATATTTAATCATGATTAAACCCAGGGAAGATAATAAAATGTATTCTTGAAATAAATTGGTCAGTATGATAAAATCTGACTCAAATCTAGATAAAATCATTCTCTGGGATATCTAGATTAAACATGGATTTAATAAGGATTTAGAAATCTAGATTGGATGTCGCAAGAAATCCAAAACGAATCTAGATTGAATCCTTTCCTAGTTTTTAGGGTTGGGACGGCTGTGGCATGTCATTATAAGTTACAGAAAGCATAAACAGTTGTGCTTCATTCGCATGAGTATATGCCATTCTTTTTTGTTAATGAGTGTCATCAATGAATTACCGCCACAGGACAAAATGTAATGACAATGCCGAGCAGATAGAAAATATATTTTACTTTATTATATAGAGCGCATCCTGCACCCTCTTTCCGCACCCGCATTCCTGCTCAATGTCCAAAGCCAATGTCGGCACAGTGTCGTGTAGGTCGGCTGACTTTGCCGACATCTACTACTAGGGCATACACCGAGGTTGTATTCTGATGTCAACCCCATGTCGGCCCAATATCGGCATAAGTCGGCTGTAGCTTGGCCCGAAATGCTGTAAACAGATGTCGGCCCGATGTCGTATACGTCGGCCGACTTTGCCGACATGAAAACGATGTCGGGCCGAAGTTGGGCCAACATATGATGCTACTGGGGAAAGTTGTATACATACGGCCATCCCCGTGCGTAAATGTGTTTGCGAGAACTAACTTTAAAATGTCAATGCCATGATAGTTTGAGGAAACGTATCATCCAATCACTATAACAGTTTTCAGGTATTAATTAATTAAAACCTATGCTGCCACATAACATGAATATAAAGTCAATATTAATGAGAATAAACAATATTTTTTCTTATTGCCACACGCTTTTTACATTTCAATGAAGACGTAACTTACTTGAAGAAATGTTACGAACATGAATATGCATCGTATAATCAATGTCACGAATGTGGAAATGAGAAAACTGATGAATGTACCAATGAAAGCATAACAATAATTTAGTGTACAGCAGAAATTAATTACAAAAAGCTATCAATTTTTAAGCTATAATTTTAAAATAATTTCAATAATATTTAATTTGTTTAAAATAATTTTAAATCATTTTAAGAATATTTTGAAATAATTTTAAAAATATTTTTAAATAATTTTAAAATTATTTTGAAATTATTTTGCAATGATTTTGAAATAATATTCTCATATTATTTTAACATGAAATGTTAAAAAAAGACTTTTCATGCAAATAAATGTCTCAGTACTTCCTACATATGCATATATATGTTATCAACAAATTGAGATGACAGGATACAGAACTTAAATATCATACATTATTTTAAAATCTTGAAAAAGTCGTGATTTTAGCCATCTTATGATATTTTGATTTTAAAATTATTTCAAATCATTTTAAAATAATTTTTCAACATTCTTTTGCTACTTGGGTTATGAATAAATTTTGTGATGAAAAATATAATGTTTAACTAATTCAATATTTTTTCCATAGCTAATAAATTTACAAAAAAGTCAACAATATAATTAAGGAATGTGTTATCTATACGCTGTCCAAATTTCAAACATTTATCATTCGAATTATTCTTTTAAATAACATTTTATTGAAAGTCTTCAATTTTCACGAAAATCACTTGGCACTTTTTAGGTACCTTTATGGAATTTTGGCTAGCACTCCAAGGGTTAATATACAGTAGAACTTCAAATACAGTAGAACTTTTTTTAATTCGAAATTCAAGGGACCAAAAAATTTGGACTTCAAATAAGCCGCGTTCAAACTAAACGTACTTTCCAAAAATGAACAAAAATATCCTGTATTTTCCGAGCTAATCACCGTACTGCTATATATTTTATAAAAAGGCAACGAATATGCACTAAAATGAGGAGTTAATGGATGAAATTCTTCACATTTATCAGATTCAAGCTTAAGTTGGAGATGTGAAGAGGTTGCACTATCAGACGTGATCATGTTGAAAGAAATGACACAATGAATAATTTTGGGCATGTGTTCAGAAATATCTCATAAGGTGTATTTTTCAGGTTGACAAAACTTTTGCGTTAGACCTTTAAATTTACCGGCCTGCTCTCACCCCATTTTCCCCAAGACTTTTCTATGATAAAAACTGCTGCATCATCATCCTTGACTGCTGGAATTGCCATATCAGTTACGACCGCGAACCAAAAGTATCACATTTCACTCATTGCTTTCCCATGCCCTAACTTCTTAGGTGGCTTCCAATTGGGGAGAGGCTTGGGAGAGGGGAGAGAAGGGTAGGGGTGGAGAATCATTTCAAGGTCGGCGACAAACCCAGAATCCCATAGCCCTCCGAAAGAAGCTTGAAGGAACCCAAGGAATAATCGCTGACACAGTGTCGGACAGACAGCACCTAGAAGTAGAACCTATGTCTTCTGCCTTCCTTACCTCATGATTCACATTTGAGTTTGGGGAGATGGGACAAGAGTATATGGGAAAAGCATAAACAAAGCTGAGAACCATGACTCGTCAGCGACTCGGAGCAAATGAATCTGGGGAAGCATGCAAAGTGAGATCGGAGGAGCTACCTAGTGATGAAAGTGCTCATGCAGGGAAAATTGGTAAAGGATATCACACCATCTGGAAAATACTACTCCACCATGCCTGGCGATGGTTTAGTCCTGAATCCTACAGTCATCGCTCGAGGAGGGGAGGCTTCGAAAAAAGAGAGGCATTAGTCATGGAACAAATGCCCCAAAAAAAAGCTAGGGATGGAGCGGCCGGGATGTGTATGTACTTGAGGGATATTTGATTGGGGTAAACAGCTGCTGGCGTGGCGCACCATAAGCATAAGCAATGTTCAAAATAGCTTGGTAGCACTTAAAAGTAACTTATGCTCAAGAAAGCGATACCAAAATCACAATGACTTTGATATAAGCACTAACTAACCATCAAAGTGTGCTGCCCTGGTGAATTGTTTTGAAATAAACGATACGTTGTGGCATCATGGGACGAAATTCAACTTCGAGTGGCATATTAAGCGTATTTCGAATTATCCGTACCATCAAGTACACAATTTCCTATTCCATTCGCCGGGGACTGCTCAGAACTTCGAACTTTCAAATTAAGAGGGTTCGAACTAACGGGTTTATTGCTGTAACATTCTGATTCAAAACTTTGTATTATGGCTTTATTTTTCTGCATTGTTGCACTTGCTGTGTATTGATCATACTGTTTGTGGCCATGGTGGAAATTTTAAATAAATGGAGCACAACTTTAAATTGTCTGCTTTCAAGGATTAGTAATAATGGAAAAATTGGAAGGATTCGAATCTCTAAATTTATATATGTTTTTAATAATGATCTTTTATGCATATTTTAAAAAATGTAGCCTTTGTTGTGCTCATCCATTGGTAGCATAAAAATCAATTATTTTTATAAGCATTTTCAATACTTATGATTGAGAATACTCATCTAGTGATTAAAACTGAGGGCCTGAGAGTCAAAGTAATACAAGTGACATCAACACGAAAAACGATATAAGTGCATATGTTCTAAGTTGGTACCATCGGATACTGTCAGGTAGCTACAGGAAAAGGAAGAAAAGTGTTGGAAAGTATGGTGCTGTGATCTAGCCGCCTAACACTTAAGCTACTTTGCTTTTTGTCATTTCTTACCAGGATAAAGTGATACAGGTGACATTAGGCGATGTTTGTCACTTATATTACTTTGACTTTCAGGCCCTCGATTATAAACAATATGGGGAGTTTAGACTGACAAAGAGTTTTCTCTTCTAGTCTTCTCATCTATTACTCCTACACTTTTTGTACAATGGATTTGATTATTGTATATAATTTTTTCCAGATTCTCACTGTGGAATTTCCTCCAACGCCCTCCAAGTTTCATTACATTTTCAATTTGAGAGATTTATCAAGAATTTATGCAGGAATATGTTTATCAACACCGGCACATTTTGTGACAGCAGAGCAAATTGTGCGACTTTGGAGGAATGAGTTTACCAGAAATATTTGTGATCGTCTTATAAATCATGAGGTTGGTCTCTTTTAATTAGATTTCCTGAATAAAATTTTTTTCCAGTTATATTTGTTGCTTTGCTGCATTTAATGAAATGGGTGGCAAACAGGAGTCATTTGCTGTAGTAAAATACCTGATGAGTTATAGACTGCTTTACACATAAATGACAGGCATGTGTTGCATCTCACTGATGATCGAAGTACAAAATCACTTTAATGTGATCATATTTTATGGATCCCTGTTACCATGTTGCAATCGATGCCCCCTAAACTTAATACGAATTCAACAATTCTACGTTAGATATTGAGGCAGTGATGAAATCTACTAAAAGTAGAGTCACACTCTTGTTTAAGTACAAATTTTAGAAAGTTACTCATGGAAATATCATTTTGAGTAAGGTTTCAAACCTAAACTCTTTCTATTACCTGGAGTGTTTTATCCAAGCAAGCTGGCGAAGATCCTCTTCCTACGTGATTTTTTTTTTTAGGGTTCTGAAGTGAGATTTTCTCTTAACAAACAGAGAACTTGGCTTGATTCATAGTCAAAATTAGTGATTTTCTGTTGAGAACTTTCTGCTGCTTAGTATGTATATCCTTCTCATAAGATAATTAGATATCCAACATTAATCCTGTATTTCCTTTTTTTTTCAGGATTTAAACAAAATGCAGACTCACATTACAAATATCCTTCAAAAATATTTTCCAGAGGAAGCAGAATATTCTCTTCAAAACCCTATGCTTTTTGGTGATTTCAGGAATGCAACAGTTGAGGATGAACCACGTTTTTATGAAGATCTTTTAGATTATGATGCTGTTTTTGCCTTAATGCAAGAGGTAATGTAATAAAAAAATAATTACGTCTCTAGACACTCTACAACCTTCTATTTTTTAGAAATTGTCTATGAGATCATCTGTCAATTTTGTTTGACTGTGGGATCTCTTGTACTAATGCCCTACTATTATATTTCGCAGCTACTAGCTCATTTTGTTTCTTCTCTCTGCTGTTAAATGCTATTTCCTACTTGAATACCAGGGAGCACATAGTAGTATGCCACATCTATCCATGCAAATAGCATTCAAAGAACTACAGTGTAACCTCTAATAAATGAAATCCATGGGACTGAAATTTTGCCAGTTCGTTCATCGGGAGTTTGTTGGTGGGAGGATATTTGCGCATTGCATCACTCTAGTGACAAGCGATATAATCCTGTATTGCACATTGCATCAAGGGAAGGTGATTTGAAAAACCAAAATAGAGGTAGAACTTTCACAGATGACCGTGTACATTACTTCATACTGTGCTCTTATAAGATACCGTGAAATGACTAGATTTACTCAAGAAACCAGCAGGACTTAAAGCCTTTTTTACACGGGGTGCTTAATTGCACAATCTGATGTATGTAAGAACGTGCATTTCAAATTGCATCGTGTAAAGCCATGAATTGCAAGAACGCATGCATGAATGCATGATTGCGAGATGGCAAAATAGCCCCTGCTCTAATTGAAAAATGATTGCATGCCCAATTGAGAAAAACATGCAGTTTGAAATTATGCAATTTCGTGAACTGTGTAAAACGGCTTTACCAGTAGGGTCTGCTAATAATATCACATAGGGCGGATTTTCACATCCCACCCAAATCATTGCAATAAATTCAGGAGTTACAATTCGACTATCATCCTCTTTGTCGCCATTTATGAGAGCTTTATCTCAATACAACTACCTTCATGACACATTTCAGGTTTGAGACAGCAATATGCTATACAATACAGGCATGAGGTACTTCAATGATGCACTTGCAGGGCGGGCACGTATTAAAAAAACATGTAGAAATCAGCATTTTCTCCTTAGATAAAACATAAATGCTTGCGGTGTTATGCATAAATTTTAATAATGAAAATACCACAATGAAATGCTTTAGAATCCCCCCATTGTTATAAATGATCCCTACTTAAGCAAACGTTTTAATTCATGATAAATGTGCTACTTAAGAAGGCACATGCAAAATCATTGCAATGATTACGGTCGTTTAAAAATTACCGAAAAATTGCTAACTGGCATGCATTATTAAGCCACGCAAACTCAACATGGACCACGAGAACGCTAAGTAATGGTAACCAAATATTCGAATTATAAATCGTTTGAGTAAAGAGTTCCTACCCTATTACTTACCTCACCGCTGTAAAATACTGCTGAGCATCCGGTGAAGTTTTTTTTAAATGGTGGGATCAGTTTGTAAATAATATAAACAAAAACCTTTTAAAAGACAAGTTTATTTCCATTATTTTTTAGTAAAGTAAGACAGCAAAGAGGTTTGCTTCGACTTCCCCCTCCACTCCTTTCCTATCGCTGCCTCCACTTTCCGAAAAGAAGAAATTGTAACCTGACACCCTCCTTAATATAAAATAAATTAAAAAATTTCAATTGTGTCCAATTCTGCACCTACAGAGGCAGAGGTTGGACACTCCATCTCCTCATCTTCCTCCACAGGTGCCACTTTTACCTCGTCAGACACATCTAGCGCAGTGTCTTCATCAGCAACAGCTTCTATTGAATCGTCCACAGCTACATACTCCTCAAAAGAGGCTTCAATTCCCATCATCTCCTGTAGACCCACCCAGAACTCGCTAGGGCCCTCGTACACATCGTCACCTATGCTAAGTGATTTAAATCCAGCTTTACAAAAACAATTGGGAATAGTCTGTGGTGTCACATTCTTCCAAGCCTCACAGAGGCACTGCATGGCCTGAAGCACATTCCACTTCAGGAGTTTAACATCACAAACACTGTCCACCCTGCTCACCAAGAACTCCACCAGCATTCTGCGATAATGCCTCTTTACCGCTGAAATAACCCCTTGGTCAAGATGCTGCAGCTTGCTGGTACAATTTAAGGGGAAGAAAAGCACTTTCACATTTCTCAGAACTAACCTTTCCACATTATGTGCACTGCACTTGTCTAAGAAAAGCACAATTTTCCTATTCCCCCCCCCCCCCATGTGGTCATCCACTCCTACTAACCACTGCCAGAATAGAGCAGCAGTCTCTGAGCATTTTTGCTGCTCACATACAGGCAAGGCATGTGCCTAACATTTTTAAAACAGTGGGGCTTGGCATATTTACCCGCAACTAACGGTGGCAACTTCTCCGATCCATCAGAATTTGCACAAAAGAGCACCGTGAACCGCTCCTTACTCACCTTCCCCCCATGGCAAGCCACTTCTTTTACACTTAGCGTGCCATCAGGGAGCAGGTTTAAAAAAAACCTGCTTCATCTGCATTAAATACATCTTTGGGGCTGTAGTCCTTGCCGATTAATAAATGCAGCTTATCCCTCCAGCTCTCCACCACATCAGGACTAACAGCAGCCTCTTCTCCTGATATTTTTAATGTTGTGAGGTTCCACTATTTTTTTAACTTTTGCAGCCATCCATTGGATGCCACGAAGTTATCAGTTCCAAGTCTTATAGCTTCCACTCTCGCCTGCTCCTGTAAGATCCAACCTGAAATTGGTATCAGCTTAACCCATGACCGAGTAAGCCAGTTGAAGATGGCTTGATCTTGGTCCTCATTCACATTGGTCCGTATTCTTTTTCTATCCAGTCCCTGCATTGCCAATTTCACGATATCCGACTGCTGGGCAAGAATGGTGGATAACGTTGACGGCCATATACCAAATTCTTGGGCAACTTCTCCCTTCTTCATCCCCTGGTCCACTGCCTTGAGGATGGCAATTTTCTCCTCCAGGCTAAATTGCCCCGCTTCATTCCGTGATCAGACATGTCTTATAAATTAACCAGGGTTGAACTTTTAGAAGACATAACAATTTAATTTGTGATTAAGTGATGAGCCATTTCTATTGAACTCGAAGATTAAGTTCAGAAAAAGCCTAGTGAATAAATAAACTTACCTCAAACGGAAGCAGATAAATAACTAAGGATAATATCACCCATTAACAGCCACAATCAGGTTACCCTTGAAATTACTGAAATCAAATACTTTCACAAAAAGGAACCGCTATAAAGCTTCGTAAACCCCTGGAACACCAAACCACACCATCAAGAAAGATGCGGTGACACTCTTAAACTGGAAATGCCATGTGATGGATACACCCGGACAACGGGCTTTCTGAATGGCTTGTTGTTACCAGGCCTCTGATTGGCCCTCCCAACTTTCAAAAACTGAAATACTGTGCAAATATACTAATTTAACCCTTTTTTTGGCAAAATACTTTATGAAGAGGTAAATTCAGTAGAACCTTGATATAACGTTACTTGATGTAACATAAAATTTGATATAACGTCAGCTGAAGGAAGGAACCAACGAAACCAATGTTCACCAATGTAACAGCCTTGATGTATCGTAAAATTTGATATGACGTTATTACGTAAAGCCATCAAGAAACCACCAGACGTCATTATTTTGTTATTACGCAAACAGAATTAGTTCCCGCATAGAGTGTGGATGGCACTGAAGTAGTGACGTGCGGGGAATACCGCCTGATTCAAATCTGCATACGAGTATTAATTTAATTGAATTTTGGATTAAAAGAGAGCACTTAACCTTTGAATGCAATAAATTTTTTTTTGAATAACTTAACCAGGGGTAACTGTGACAATTAAAACACATTTTAGAGGTTAACTCAATTTATCATGTAAACAAGAACACTTGCATGATAAAGAAAGACTCATTTTCAAACAAAACACTGGGAAATACCATGGGGTCTTTCTCTATCTCGAAGCTACCGATGCGGTAGCTTCAAATAAGCTACAGGAATTGTCTACCAACCGTATTTTCTCAAAAACGTAATAGAAAGTTTGGAAAGGTTTGGCGAAAGGGAGGTACGAGAATATTTTTATAGCAAATTCACGGAAACTCCATTTCTGGTGATGTCATTCTTAGAACCAATAGAATAGCTCATCTCAATGTTTTTTCCATGGATAAAACTGGTGAAACCTGTTTTAAGGCTGTTTTAGACGGTGAAGATGATTTCATGTATCGTGTTTAGCGAAAAATTCCACACATTATAAATCCCAGCCACTGCAATGACATCCATTGGACATCCAATGGATGTCCATTCATGGATGTCACTGACATCCATGGACATCCATTTGACATCCCATGGACATCCTGTGGATGTCCAAATGTCCCACTTGTGGACCTCCATGGGATGTCCATTTTAGGCTCAGGCATGGATGTTGATGATTTGCAGGGACATCCATTGGATGTCCATTGGATGACCTGGACATCCATGGACATCCATTTGACATCCCATGGACATCCTGTGAAGGTCCCAATTGTGGACCTTCATGGGATGTCCATTTTAGGCTCAGGCATGGATGTTGATAATTTGCTGACATCAACCTAACACCTGCCTGACATCAAGGCGAGATCAGGCCAACAAGCCTATACAGGCCCGACATAGGCCCAACAGAAGCCGACAAATGCTCGACATAGGTCCGACATCAAGCTGACATAGGCTCGGCATAAAATCAACCTAGGTACAGCATATGAAAATTATATGAAATCCACATACCAACAAACTTTATTTGCTGAAATTATTCTATCAGATGAGATCGAATGCAGTGAACCAATGAATACTAGAATCGTGACAATATGTAAGGAATTAAGATTAGTTAATTATTGTAATACCATTGAGAACATATGTAATTTAGAGAGAATTGAATTACACGGATAAAAGTTAACCAAGTGTAAATTATGGTATAAAATCCTCACTGTAACTTAAAGCAGGTGATTAAACATGAACAGCAATAAGGAACTTATTGTAAATTTGCTCATTCTTCAGCTAAATACAGAGAAACTTATGTTCTGCAAGACCCATGGCAGCAGTCAAATCATTCAAACAAGCTAGTTATAGTAGAAATTCCCAATCATATGGTGAATATCTCATGATAAGAACTGTATTATTACAAGTTCGCTTGATCCTCTTACCTAGTGTTAGAACAAAAATTTCACAGGAATAAAATATATGAAATTAAAATGCTAAGGTACAGTAATAATATGACTTTTATTAAAGTAAAAAAGTGGGTGTAAGTTTGGCACAGGCCCAAGACTGAGGGAGGAAGATCTTAGCAGCAAATGTGTGTGTGATGTAAGGACAATAGAGGGAAGAAGAGAAGTAAATGTGTGGACATGTGATTTATTAACTCTCTCGTTAATAGTCTCAATTAAGGTGTAATCCAATCAAAAAATGTGCAAAATTTTTATTTTTTCATTATATACAAATACTAATCACTCAGGGCTTCGCCTAGTGCCATTCTGCACTGTGTTTATTTGCTATTCAGTCAAAAACATCTTCATAAGAATGTATGTAATGAATTAATACACCCACACCCACCCATTAATACACCCATTAATACACCCACTTCGATATTCACTTAAGCTTCTGTTGAAGTAGGACATGCTGCTCGGATCCCAGCTAGAAATACAAGTTATAACCACTGTGTAATAAAAGAAATAATTTTAAATATTGTATTTGAGTATACAATACCCAAATAGATTTTGTCATGAATACAATATCCAAATCAACAGAGCTTATAATGTTAGGTTATATAAAACAATTGCTGATCAACATACATTCTTAAGCAATGATACTTACTGCACCACTATGCACAGTAGCCCTTATAGTTTATCACTGGTTATGTAAACCGATTATTCAGTACACGATTGAACTACACATTCAGCGCAAATTACAGTAAAAAATTGTTGTATTCACTGATTTTCTCATCTATTCCACTAATTTAGGTACCAGAAATCACCTCTTAGATATTTGCTTTTCATATAAAAGCAAATGAGTTCTGTACACCATACTAAAGTTGTGGTACTAGATGGTACAGGTGGAACACTTCTCAGTACATACCACAAAACGTGAAAATACACCGGTAAATACAATAAAAAGTAACTCGTGGTACAGAGAAAGAATAACGCTTACACAACAATTAACATGGTGAACTTAATCTAACTAGGGGCACGATTTCTTAGACAGCGATGGAGAGACGGGCTATCGTGTTCAGCGTAATAAAAAGAAATAAGAAAAACAACTTACCTTGCTTCTATAGTTTGGCGAAGTGATTTCTATGTGCCTTCGTTGAAATTCTGGAGGGTACTTCAGCAAAAGGCACGTCTGATCCCAACTCGCGTAAACGCCAAAATGGACGAGTAAAACTTTCAATCGTAGTGTCTAAAAACTTTGTTGACGTATATCTAGTATCCAAGTTAATATCAGCTACAGGTGATAGCCAGAAACTCAGTTAACCAGGAAAATTCTATTCTCTGAACGGCGTCCCTGCCAAAACCGCCAAAACGCTATACAAATAACGTTCTTCATTTGTTCGGCGCTGCGACCCAGGCCCGCATTTTTCAAAACCACAAGTTTTTGTCATGATTTTCAGAATGTACGTTTTAAATTCCTTAACATGTTTGGGTCACCATTTAGGATTCACTGGGTGTACGTGTACTTAAGGGTTGTTCGCTCACTGTGTGGCGGCAACAGCCACGATTAATCGAATGATTATTATTACTTAAATCTGTGACTCTAGCCATACCTAACTAGCACAGGCATTGTTGAGAAATATGCGATCCTTGATAATTAAGGTGAATATATATAATATAAGGTGAATCCTTATATATAATTTTTTTGAGGTGACATCCAGAGCAATTAATTCTGTTATCTCGACTCTGTTATTGATTTATATTCAGTTTTGATCTGAATGAAAGACACGTGATTGCTTGATTGAAGGAAGACACACTCACAAATTAATTAACGGTATTGCTGTTGCAATTAAGGCAGGAACCATTAAAATGATTGCTTTTATCGTTCAGTCTCCGCATACTGCTTTTTGGAGATAATTTAATTTCCGAAAAGCATTATGTTGAAAGCAGAGATGGTGCAGAATACATCGAAAAAATGAAGAAAAAAGTGATGATTTATCCTACCCACTGAATGTCTTACTTTTCTTTTGGAGAACATATCCCTTGTGCTAGCTGTGGAATGACTTAAATGCCATTTCACTAAAAATTAATCTAATCGAAAAGGTTTACAAGTTATTTTCTGTATGTCCAGTGGATGCCAGTCCATGGACGTCATAGGGATGTAATTTTCTGAATGTCCAATGGATGACATTCAGTGGAGTTTTAGAGGATGTCATCAAATGGTCATCATCTGGATGTCCATTGGGTACCATTGCATGGACTTCATATGGATGTCATCAAATGGCTACCTTCTGGATGTCGAGTGGATGCCAGTCAATGGACGTCATAGGGATGTCATTTTCTGGATGTGCAATGGATGACATTCAGCGGACTTATAGAGGATGTCATCAAATGGTCATCATCTGGATGTCCAGTGGATGTCAGTCAATGGACTTAATAAGGATGTCATTATTATAACATCCATTGGACATCCTATGGACGTCCCTGAGGGATCCAGGATGTATGGATCTCAAATGGACATCCAATGGACATCCTGGGGTGGACTTCATATGGATGTCATCAAATGGCTACATTTTGGACGTCCAGTGGATGTCAGTCAATGGACTTAATAAGGATGTCAGTATTATGCCATCCATTGGACATCTTATGGACGTCCCTGAGGGATCCAGGATGTATGGATGCCAAATGGACATCCAATGGACATCCTGCGGTGGCTGGGATGTTGCGAGCAAAATTAGAAAATGTTCTATTTTTGCTCACATAATCTTGTGAACAATCGCATAATACGAATGCACGATGTCCATCTTGGCTGTTTTGGTTAGGTACTTGAAATAAGATTGTTCGTAAATATATTCAGGAATTGGGGTTCATGTCAAAGATATGATTCGTGCTATTTGGTCGTGTCAATTACTCGTTGCTTCCAATCGTTCAAATAATATACGAAGATGGAGCTTTCAAAAGAAATTCGAAGGTGATACACATTACCACGGCCCATTAAGTATCCCATTATGAGCCAAAATCACGCTACCTACCGAATATAATGAAGGTAAATATAGCTTTCTGTCACTCCAGCTGATATCTTTTTGAGAAAAACTCCCGTAAATGGTGAAAATGACAATGTAACCCAGTGATAGTGCAAGGAATGTGAAATTAAGAAATGTAAGAAACATACCCGTGTGTTGGATTGTTATAGAGATATAAGCGTTAGAAAATGACAAATATTTAATCAGGGTATTCGGAGGCCGTGCTTCTTGAGGCTAGCGTGGTAGCTTATTGGGGCTACGGAAGGAGCTTCGTTGCAGTTACAGAATACGGGTCGGAGCCTAATTAGCTACCAGTAGCTTTCTGCTAGCTTTTTCTCCGATAGCTTCCATGATAGAGAATACCGATGGGAGCAAGTAGCTTATTAATAAGCTAGTTGCATGCTCAATTGAAGCATCTTTTTGCCAGTAAGCTCCGTAGCTTCGAGTTAGAGAATAGACCCCCATGAAGCCGTTAAGCTAGACAGATATTCAAACTACAACATTCACAAGGCATATTACCAGTACAGACATGCATTAACAATGCCCTAGGAGAAGTGATTTTTGTTTCATGTAGATGGAAGCTTCTTAAATGTGCACAGTTTTTATCTTCAAAGTATTTCTGACTCAAAAGCCATAACAAATCTTTTAGGCACAGCACAATCTACAGTAAAACCTCTCTATTATGAACCTCCATATTTCGAAAAACCCCCTATTACGAAGTCATGGCCCCGGTCCCGGGACATTCCCATACACAATGCATGCAAAAACCCTCCCGTAACGAACCTCTATAGTTACGAAACCTCTGTAGAACGAAGTCCGCGTGTGGGACCAAACATGGAAGTTACCTCTTTTTAACAAATTTTGTTGCCAGAAATAATTTTTTCCCGTAGTTATTGGTAATATTACCATCGATATTTGAATAATGTTCAGTGTTTCTCTACACAGTGACAATGTTCGGGTGATTTTTTCCGTCAAAAATGTAGCTCTCACAAGGGGAGTACACTACCGTTGGGTGGCCAATCGAGCTCAAATTCTCAGATTTGGTATTTCATGATAATTAATTCAATATGCTGAAGCGAGATGATGCACCTCCCATAAATTTTTGAGAAAAATGCATTTTAAAATTGTAAAAAAGCATGACGTGCTCTGTAATCTCTGTAGAATGTCTCTTCGAAAAAGGCATTCGACTGCGAAAGGGAAGGTCTCAAGTTCGATCCCCACTTAGGGAAATTTTTTCACCTCATTTTTCAAGGTTTTTACTGTTTCAATTTTCATATATTGTTCTCTAATCATCGTTTTTTCAATGAAAAATATTTTTAAGGCAATTGTTTTAAATATTAATTAGTCGTTAACAGGGTAAGGAATGGAGTAATGGCTAAAATAACCTTTTCAACGGTGGTTATATATTTATTTGTTATATTTAAAGGTATATTAGGATATTGCGATTATAAATTGTCATATATAGGGATGTGGACAAAATAATGGCATTGGAATAAGTAATTGGGGGTGAAATCCACCCTAAAGACTGCTTATGCTTGTGTTGGGAATCGGGAATGGTTCAGCTAGGCATTTGGATCAGAGGATGGAGAGTTGATAGAAACCTTGCATCGGCATTAGGCTACTCTTAACAAATGGCACCAAGGGGACCACGATTTAACGTCCCATCTGACGAATGGTGTACTGAACTATCGGTTTTATCCATATTACACCCAAGGATGGAATTTCAGAATGCTCTGAACTTCGTACCAGAGAATAGGATGTGGAAGACCAATACACTACATAACCACTCCAGTTACATCTTTATTTATGATTTGCATGTTTCGGGATGGTGTCGTAGAAGCAGGCAAAGCAAAATCATCTGTGTCACCGCGAGCAAATGGAGAACGTGTTCTTTTCACAGCCGCAACGACTTTTATCCTATACCTACCCTGTTAACGACTCACTAATATTTAAAACAATTGCCTTAAAATATTTTTCATTGAAATAACGATGATTAGAGAACAATATATGAAAATTTAAACAATAAAAACCTTGAAAAATGAAGTAAAAAGAGTTTCTGTGAGTGGGGATCAAACTCGGGACCTTTCGCAGTCGTATGCCTTATCCACTGGGCCACCAACACCATTTTCGAAGTGGCATTCTACAGAGCTTACATAGCACGACATGCTTTTTTACAATTTTTAAATGCATTTTTCTCAAAAAATTACCGGAGGTGCGTCGTCTCGCTTCGGTATATTGAATTAATAATCATGAACTAGCGAATCTGAGAATTTGAGCTCGTTTGGCCACCCGACGGTCGTGTACTCCCCTTGTCAGCAGGATCCCAATGAATGGCCTGAATGCAAAACCTGTACTCTCTCCTTCAGTTCATAACTTTTCGATGTGCAGCATTATTAAATAGTTTATGTTAAAAAGAACGAAGAAATTTACTACATATTAACCGCCGCAAGTTGTCATTCGCATTGCATTGTAGAAGTTATCATTGCTGTCGAGCCCCTTACAGATCGCTCAACAGCAAACGAAACAAAAGCAGCGATGCCTGGATGTTAGGTCTTGGCAGGAGATTTCTAAACAATTTTTTAAAAATTTTTAATGTGAAACTCTTCGTGTATTGTGGGGGGTGAGGGGGTTCCGAGATAATGTTACCAAAGCTTTGTTTTTCGTGAGGTTCTACTTTTACAAGTTTTTGACTTATTGTCAGATGAAAAATCTTAGTTTATAGCACTACAAAACGCGCGTCATTTCCATCCTTATTCTCGGAGCGAAAATTATGTGACCCTGAGTTTGAGGCCGAATATATAGAAAATGACAGGGTGGATTGTAATGAAACAAACGCTGACACGTATTCTGCATTACAGTAATCATTTTTATGTCCGTCGCAACTAGCTTGCAAAATTTATGTGAGTTGCATCAGAAAGCAACATGAAATCTCGGTGGCCCCTGAGATTACACAACCCGCATATAACCTCCTTACACGAACCTCCGTACAACAAAGTTATTTTTCCGGTCCCAGCAAATTCGATATAGGGAGGTTTTACTGTTTTACTTTGAGAAAACCTCACTAAATAAAAGGTAGGTACATACTCCGACTGCCAATCAATGCCATCATGGATGAACTACCTCTAACAGTTCGCAGCTATTGACGGCAAACGCGAAGAAATGAACTCAAAGCTCCATTCCCATTGTTTCTGCCACTGTTTGAATTCTCCCTGGAACTCTTTCTCTGAGATTTCATGCAGATGTTTCTACATATTCTGTTGAACTTTATCTTTTTTTTTAAACAAAGTCATTTCAGAGTGGTTTTCAACTTTAATATTAGGAAAAAGTCTGCAGGCATCATAAAAATAAACTCCATCAATCATGTAAAAATTGGAAATTTGGTTGTGCTAGGGGTAGGGTACATTCACTATATAATTTTTCTTCCTGTCGTGAGGCCATATCTAACAATAAGATACTTGACTGGAAGGCTGAAAAAAATATGGGAGGGTGATACTGGATTTTCATCTATATGAAACTATTGTGAATATCTCAGCAGGTATCTTTTTACATTGAGCTCCAACTTTTGTGTTACATGTAAATATTTCCATATGTTTTTACTTTGAGCTCCAATTATGCACACACAAACTTGAGATTACTCATTGAACCAGTTTGGTGACATGAAAGCATTTGGCAACTGATGAAATAACCTCAATGGGATTTCTTTATCCTAACTTATTTTGGCATTTTTCTGCCCACTTACATTCAGCATTTAGGATTTCTGGTGAGAGTCACCAATGTTCTCTCTTATTTTGAAGACCTTGTAAGCATTATGTGTTACCATGAGAAGCTTCTCTTATTTAAGCCATGGGTGCTGGTGAGAAAAAACTAGTTGCCTACAGTAGACATCTTAGAATAAATTCCTGACTATTGTGTTTCCTCAACCTTTCCGAGAGATGGCTTTCCCCTCTGCTGCTGTCACATTTGTTATTTCCTTAAGGCAGCAGTCTTGAGGGCCATGCATTAAACTGAGGATATAAAAAAACAGCATAAGATAGAGTCTATGGTGAGGGAAGATATCCAAAACGGTAAACCTGATAACTCATTTCGTTTGGGAGTGAGAGTGACTTATTCACAGATAATTTGCTCCTTTTTTATTTCCCATCCCATTTCATCACTGCGTGTTACATCTTCGTGGCGAGTTTGAAAAATAAGCTAAACTTCAGCCCTCATAATTGTTAGAAACTTACCTTGAAGCTCCAAAGCAGAACATCAAGTGACGGGTGCGACATTGTCGCAAAACGAAAATGAGGGCTGCGGAAAGATAAGAAAGTTATATTACTAAAACGCCCGCACTTGCAGAATGTTTTTTGTCTTAGCATCAACCATTGCAGAATGATAAAACACATTCTCCTTTGGGGCCTTGAAGTAGGTTGTTTATTAGTATTTAATTAATAATTAATCCATGTGTAATTATTATTCTATCAATATTGTATCACTTACGAGCAATTTTCATGGTCATTAATCAAAAACATTTTTTTTAGATTTTGGAGGAATACAATGAATACAATGCTCGCTTAGAACTGGTGCTCTTTGAAGATGCCCTTGAACATTTAACCCGCATACATAGAACCATTAGAATGCATCGGGGTCACTGTCTTCTGGTGGGTTTAGGAGGGAATGGGAAGCAGTCTCTGACTCGATTGGCTGCCTTCACAGCTGGTTTGTACTTAAATAGGGTTTGAATGTTTTTTGGCTCTCTTGAGGCATTATCATGTGTAAAAAAGTGTTTGAATGATAATTTTACTGCCTGTGTTTAAGGATGTGGAGTATTTGAAATTACTCTTGCACGTGGATATGGTGAGCTTCAGCTGAAAGACGACATGAAGAAGTTGTATAGCAAGGTCACTGTTGAGAACAAACCTACTGTTTTTCTCTTCACCGAATCACATGTTGCAGAAGAAGGTTTCTTTGAAACGGTGAGTATGCAAATGAAGGAATTTTTAAGGCTCAGTATCACATTATTTCTTGCTGCATTGTGATGAATTTAGTTGTTAACACTTTGAACCTCAGCCCCGAGCCACACTCAGGCACTGCCAACAAATTGAGTGTCCCTAGCCCGAGTGGAGCTTTAGATTATTTGCTAAATTTTGTGCGTCCTTTGCCCCTTATGAAAATCTGACCATTGATGAAGGTGTATGTGGTTTTAGAGGTAGAATACAATTCAGAGTGTATATACAAAATAAAACAGATAAATATGGCATAAAAATGTTCATAGTTTGTGATGCTGAAACGTTATGCTGTGTGACTTGGGGTGTATACAGGGAAAGGTTCTGTGGATAATTACATAGTCTCTGCCATTGAATGGTTGTTGGAGGATAACCTAGACTTTGGGCACTCTGTGTACATGGGCTGATATTACAGTAGACCTGCTGTTTTTGTTTTTTTATGTCAAAGAAAACCAAAAGCTGTAGGTAGATGCATGCCTGATAGAAAGGGTTTACCTAGGACAAATGTTATATCCAAGAAGCTGAAAAATGGAGAGGTTGTCTTTGTCGTGTTCTTGCACCCCTAAGTCTGTGAATTTTTCCACTCTTAAGTCCCAAATATGTATAAATACATGTGTATAATACATTGTCAAATGTCATATTTTGTACAAACCCATGCGCCTGTTGGATCACCAAAATTGTTAAAGTTTAGTAAACTGGTTAATTTATGAGTCGGCGCCCCCTAAAAATTTTCTGCGCCCCCTAGTGCCAAAATCTGGCTACGCCACTGGTCACAAAATGACATTAACCAAAGTTCTTGTGAGAGCCAAAGAACTGAAAGCAAAACAGAAATGCTGATGCAATTATTGATTATAATATACAGGGTGATTACAAAAGAATGCGTCGGTTTAAAAGATCTGTATTTTTCAAATGGTACGTGCTACACAGCTGGGCGACCTCTTTAAATGACCGATACAACCTCTAGTTTTGTTGAAAAAAATAACATTACAAATGTTCAATATGTTCTCCTTAAGTAACCCGAACAATATCAAGTTGATATTAAAATTCCTCCCACACTCTCTGAAGCATGTCGGCGGATACTGTCTTCTCTGCCAAAGTTATGCGTGCTTTCAATTCTTCGCTGTTAGTAAGCATTGACGGCACAAATACTTGACCTTTGACACATCCCTACAAAAAAATCACATGGTGTGAGATCAGGTGACCTCGGAGGCCACAGATGAAGGGCGAGGTCTTACCTTGCAGATCGACCAATCCATCATTGTGGGCAGGTCTCATTAAGATGAGCACGAACTGAGAAGTGTGAATGGGGGGGAGGGGGGGGGGGCTTCTTGCTGAAACATAAAATCATTGGAATCCGCTTCCAGTAGAGAAAAAAGCCAATCTTAATCAATGCCTACTGGCGGCGAGGAATTGAAACCACGCATAACTTTGGCTGTGAAGACAGTAACTGCTGACATGCTACACAGAGTGTGGTAGGAATTTGAATATCGATGTGACATTGTTTGGGTTACTCAAGGAGGGCATATTGAACATTTGTATGTTATTTTTTTTAAACAAAACTAGAGAACGTATTGGTCATTTTAAGAGGTTGAGCAGCTCTGTATCTTGTACCATTTGAAAAATATATACCTTTGAAACCGACGAATTCTTTTGTAATCACCCTGTACATTGATGATAATATGAATAAAACAGGTGTTGATAGAAGTGAACAGCTGATTTCACATTATCCTATAAAAAGGAAGCAAATGGATTCATGGAAAAAAACGTTTTTTTATTAGATTGTAATGGCAATAAAATATGCATATGTAATTGTTGCAGGTTTATCAATGATAACACGGGAGGTCTATGCACAGAGATTTTATTTCAGAGCACATGGTGAAAAATACAACGTGGTTTAGTTAACTAGCGTCGCCATGACAGTGCGGGCAGAGACAATTGAATCTCGAAATATGAGACATGTTACCAACCTAAAATACAAAACACTTATAGAGTTGCTCTTTAAAAAACATTAGATTACAACTCTAACAGTAATATAAAGGGAAACTAGAAATCTAATTCAGAGGAGCGATTATCATTTATCAGCATTCATGCAGTGCATATAGGTAAAACATTTGTAGAGAAAGGATCAGCATGATTCCTCACGTGGAATGTCCAGCAATAGACTATAGGTAGACATTTTGCTGATTACATTCGGGCAACTGGGAAGAAAAACAATCCTCCTAGGGTCTGCAAAGTGTGCTTTAAATTGATGACATCTAGGTACCGGAAAATCAGGTAGGAAGTCCATTAAAAAAGTCAAATCCCTAGTTTAGTAAGTGATATCTTTGGGTAGGATTAACCGATTTTTACTTACTTACTTTACTTTACGCAATCAGGCCCAGAGGACCGCGCGATGATACAACTAAGGCCTTCCATTCTCTTCTGTCCTCTGCTATGTTCCGCCAGTTCGGCCAGGTTTCTAGCTGTTGCAAGTCTTCCCTTACTCCATCTATCCATCTCTTGCGAGGTCTCTCCACTGGTCTCCTTCCTTCTATTGTCATATCCATAGCCATCTTAGGAAATCTTTCGCCACTCATTCTAACCACATTTTCAGCCCATTCCAATCTTCTACTCCTTAACACTCCTATAATATTCGGTTCTTGATACAGATTGTACAATTCTTCATTATGTCATCTTCTCCATTCTCCTGTTTCTAAATCAAGGACTGGACCAAAAACCTTCCTTAGTACTCTTCTTTCAAATATCGCTAATCGGTTCAGGTCTATTTTCCGTGTGCTCCATGATTGGCATCCATACAAGAGAACGGGATGGATCAGTGTTTTGTATAATCTTATTTTAAGTTCCCGGGAAACGCTTCTTGAGCTTAGTATTTTATTAAGTGCATAGAGGCTTCTATTTGCTGTTTGCAGTCGGGATTTTATTTCCGTTTCACTTGAGGAGTTTTCGGTCAAAATGGTTCCTAGATATTTAACTTCTTGTACTCTCTTGTAGTCATTATTGCCAATTGTAATGTTTCTATCATGATTTATTCCCCTTCCAACAATTAAATATTCAGTTTTTGAAGGATTGACCAACAATCCCACTTTTCTTGCTACTGCTTCTACTAATTGCATTACTCCTCATAACTCTGCCTTTGACTCGCCAATGATAACACAGTCATCTGCATATGCTAAAAATGAAATTCTTCTCCCATTCATCATAAAACCTCCCAAATCATATTTGTCAATTTCCCTCTTAATTTTCTCTATAACAAAATTAAACAAAATTGGAGATAGACCGTCTCCCTGCCTCAAACCTGTCCTAATCATAAAACTTTCTGTTACTTTATTTCCCAGTTTTATTTTAGCTTCTGTTTCATTGAGACACATTTCTGTCAGGCTAACAAGTTTCTTTGGTATGCAGAACTCAGTCAATATCTTGAACAAACTTTCTCTATGTACACTGTCATATGCTTTCTTAAAATCCACGAAGAGGAGATGAAGGCTACGATTGTACTCATACATTTTTTCACATAATTGCTTAATAAAAAATATATTATCAGTGGTAGATTTACCTTGTCGAAAACCCCCCTGGTATTCACCAATTATGTTGTCTGCGAATGGCTTTATTCGACTTAATATGCATTTTGATAAAACCTTATAACAAATATTCAATAGGGCTATGCCTCTGTAGTTGTCGCAGTTCATCTTATCTTTCTTTTTATGGATAGGACAGATTAGGGCCACACGCCATTCATCTGGTAATTTGTGGTCTTCCCATATTTGACTAATCAGCCTATATATTTTCACCGCCAGAGTATCTTCCCCAGCCTTAACCAGTTCCGCTGATAATCCATCTTCTCCAGCACTTTTGCCATTTTTAAGTTGTCTTATATGTCCTTTTATTTCTTTTATTCCTTCACTCATTTCTCCTTTTATTTCTTCTATTAACCGATTTTTAGGAAATAAAAACCATGTGATAGAATGCTTATTTCATTGATTATTTATGTTTTATGAAAAATTTTGCACTTTATGATATTTTATTTGAAAAAAGACATTGTTTTTGGTGCTCAAAATCTGATGGCCCAACTTTAAGTTATCGCCATTCTCGTATTATTAAACATAGAAACTGGCAATTCTGATATAAGTCAGCCAAACAAGTTTTTAGCATACCATATAAACGCGTGTAAGAGGCGCACCCGTGTAATAGTCGCACCCCTCTTTTTATGCGTCGAAGTTGAAGAAAAAATTTTGGGGCTTTTTTTTCTCCTATTGCGAGGTTTTTCAGGACTAACTTCGAATTTTCGGCCATTATCAAAGCCGCTTACAATATTCTCTTATAATTTACGCTGCATTTTTCATAGGCATACATGGACCTCGGAGGTAAGTATTCACTTGTAGCCTTAGCCCTACAATGCTTACATTGTTTATTGTCCTTTGGAATGAGTGGAGTAATTGATATTCATTAAAACAAAACAAAGCCGACCTTGCTACAATTCGTGTTTAGTTGGTAAGTGCGGACAGTCGCACCGAGCTCTGATTTTTAAGTCCGTTTTCCCCCACCATTTTCCTAAAGCACAAGTCATAGTCACTGCAAGTCTCCTTTTAAAATGTAGTTAACTTTTACAAATTTATATTTTGCTGTAAACGATGACGAGCGGGAATGCAAACACTTTAATGCAAAATACCCAAGCGTCAGCCGCGTCAAAAACGAACGATAAGGCATCAAAACCTGAAAAATCAAACTTTGAAAGAAATCATAACTGTCAATGGAATTTAAAGCATTTATTTTTTCAATATGGTCCAACAAAAATCTTCAATGAATGACAAAATAAAAAAATTGCATGATTTACATAAAAACGGCTGACTTACTAGTGAGACGGGCGTCGCAGTACGGCGGCATGCGCGCGCATGTCCTGTCACAGCTCGTAGATTTTCCCCAAAAAGACCTTCTGTCCCTATTGGTATGAAATAGTGCAACCATGGTCCTTATATATTTTATAGGGACCTTGAGTGCAACCATGAGTGCAACCTTATCCTTCCTCCATCTTCTAATGCATGATTCCGGCACATCATGCTTTCGTCAGGCAGCGTGGTTTCCTACTTCCTCAGCGTCTTTGATGACTTTATGTTTTGCAGCTGCCGTGAAATACCGCAACTTTTTTCCCTTGTTCATTGTGGAACAACACTGACCTATGTTGGTGTATTCACAAATGTTATTATTCACAGAATTCTCTCAGTTGTGCTTAGGGCAGGTGCATACAGTTGAGTCACTTGAAGTTGTCCGGTGACAGAAAATGAGAAAGTAAGGGGGGTGGAAAATTCCGGTGCTTGCACTTATCGCGAGGCCAATCGCTGTCCCCCAATTGCACCCCACAGCCTCGCCTTGTCAAACAACAAGTTTTTACATGTTTTTAGGCGACTGCGTTCCCCTTAAACAAGCGAGCGAACGATCCCCTCTCCCTTGATGACTTACGCTGAGTACCAAGGTCACTCAGCTCTCCAGGGACTTAAGAGTAATGCCTCGGCCACGTTATGACTGGCGGGCGGGCCGCGGCTGTAGACGAGCGACAGAGTTTCATGTTCCTAATGTTTGACATGGAAAACGCTCGAACCCAGCCATAATAGACGTGAACGGCATATGTTCCGCTCGCTGCCAATCCCAGATATTAAATTGCCGCTCCGCCGTTCTACTCATTCTAATTCATAAATGTCGGCCGAGAACGTTTTGCCTAATGACAGTATGCACTGCCATTTCTGATTATCTTAGGTTGAATCACTGCTTGTTTCATGGCAACTGCCGCAATACTGCTCTGCCGCCCGCAGCCTGCTGCTCAAATCGTGACCGAGGCTCGAAGGCAGGCCGATAAAAAATTAGTGTAAGAGGCGCACCCTCATTTTCGGCTGCGATTTCTGGGAAAAAAGGTGCGCCTCTTACACGAGTTTATATGGTAATAAAGGAAAAAAATTGTTTACATGTCGAGTTTTACACGAGCTGTTGTAAAAGTGTAAACCTCCACTGATTTTGAAACTAATGATGCAATTGAATTTTGAGTTATACAGTTGTTACGTAATGATGCCAGCATTGCAAATATGTTATTGACAATTAATATAATATCCTGGTAATCTCAATAGCCATTTTTATTTATATTCCTGTTTTGCATGCCAAATAGCCTAGTTGATCGATATGAGAAGAAGGTAGGGGTTGCACAATGTTGCCATTTTCTACGCTTATTCAACATTGGTACTAAATAGTATGCATGCATATTTCCTGTTATTGGAGTCACAAACTTCCATTTTCATGGCATGTTTCATTATTCCTTGAATTGGTGGGGTATATTAAAATGAACATTAACCTTGTTTTTTTAGGTTTATCTTCTTTACTCTTGAATTTCTCCCTCTTATAGTGTATTTAAAAGTGATACATATATACAAGAAATAATAGATTGAACCATGATAATCATTGCTCAACACTTTGCTTTTATGTGCAAATATGCTCAGCATATTAATGATAAGAAAGACAAAATTTTTGCAAATGCAGAGCAAAAAGTGCTTGTTAGCTTCCCCCTCGGAAATGTAGATGAACAAGTTAGCCAAACTAAAACGTGTGCTTCATTTACAGATTAATAATATTCTTGCGACTGGTACTATTCCTGCTCTGTTTAGTGAGGAAGAGAAAGATGAAATAGTGAATAAGCTTCGATCAGCTGCTCAAGCTGCAGGGTCTTCTGTGACTAAGTAAGTTTTGTACCTGTTTATTAACCTTTTGACAATTTATTGAATTCAAGGTTTGCACTTTTCAAAAGCAGTTGATTAGTTATTTACTTGCTGTGGATTTCATGTGAATATTCTCTTCTATATTTTCTTGTGAGTGCTGTTCTATGCACAATGATTTCTATTTTGTTCTGAGGTGTCTATAGCTTGTAGCATCCTGTGTTGAGAGAGCCTTTTTCTAGGGAATTGTATAAGATATGGTAAAACTTGAAAATATTGATTCATGAAGCAATATAGTGATTATAATAATAGTTGACCATACAGCTATGAACTGTAGATTCAAGAAAAAAAATCAGATCATGCCTCTTTAGGCCCTGGAAAATCAAAGGGGTGTTTAATTCAACTAATCACAAAAATTGATACATGTGTAGCTTCCAGTAGTCCTGGAAATGGATTTGGCCTTCATCTCTGTATTTAGCTCTGAATTTAATATTGAGTGAGCCGTTGCCCTCATGTGTCGAAATCAAATATTTTGATGATTTTTGTCATTGTGTGTGCACCATCCAGTCCAGTTTACCATGAACGGCAAAAAAAAAGAAATCAGGTAATTTTTTTCCATTTTTTATTCCAATGGTTCTTGAACTTGGAACCAAATCCAAAACAAATAACTATCATAACCAAAATTGTTGACATGAAAACCACTTCCAGTATTGAACCATGAAATTATAATGTGTATTAAAACCTGATGAGACAACAAACCTGAAGCTTTTTTACAAATTACAAATGAAAATAAAAGACTGGTGTATTGCTGTGTTGTATAATTTCAAGGGTACATAATATAATAATAATATTTTTTATTGATCATTCAGGCAACTTTTTGTGGATTAGATCTCGTCAATTGTACAAAAAATACATTATTAATGAATGAATGAATGAATGAATAGTTTATTTATGCTCTGGGAAACCCATAAGAGCAAAAAAGAATAAATACAGAAAACCATTCTGCTCAAAATACAGTAATATAGCATAGCATATCATAACATAGCATTTCAATAATATAACATAGCATAGCATAAAACAAGAGCAATTGAAAACAAAGGTTCTAACAAAAATAAAAGTAATCAACACAAAGATTCATACATTTTGAAACATTTTAAAACAACAGTACTACTGTTTTAAATATTGGTATAGTTTCCTCTTAAATGATTCCGGAGTGGAGGAGCATTTTAATGAGTGGGGTAATGAATTCCAAAATTTGGATCCTGTAATCGGGAAGGAATTTAGATATTGGTTGGTACGGGCTTGGGGTATATGGAGAAGGTTTTGGTCTGCCCGAGTTCTTCTTACGGAAACAGAAGTTCTAAGGGTGAATAGGTTAAAGAGGTATTCCGGCATTTGGGTATGAAAGAGGGAGAACAGAAAAGATCCCAGGAAGTAGTTCCTTCGGGAGCCAAGAGGCAGCCACTTCAAGGCAGCGAAGTAGTCAGAGACATGGTCATCTCTACGAAGATCGAATATAAATCTAATGCAGCTATTGATTAGTCGCTGTATACGTATTTCGAGAGAATTTGATAAATCGATGTACACTAGTATGCAATAATCTATGATCGGAAAAATCAAGCAGGTTATAAGTAAAATTCTTATATGAACAGGTAGATTTTTCTTTTGGAGCTTAAGTATATAGAGAATTTTGTTTCCCTTGTTACACAATTCCAATACATGTTGATCCCATTTTAAGTTAGTGGAAAGAGTGATGCCGAGGTATCGAACTGTTTCTTTTAATTTAACAATGCTCGTGTGAACACGAATAGGCGGAAGACTATCATGATCGATGCTATTCAAAAGTCTTGAATTTCCGAAAATGATTGCTTGAGTTTTTATGGGGTTTAGCTGTAAGCAGTTGATATTAGCCCAATGGTTGATGGAGGAAATGTCACGATTAATTATTTCAATGAAAAATGGAAGTTCATCAGCAGAACAGTGAGTATAAATTTGCAGATCATCTGCATAGAGCATATAGTTGGCGTGACTAATGCTATCAGCCAGATCCAGGGTGTACAAAGTAAAGAGGAGAGGTCCAAGGACGGAACCTTGCGGAACGCCGCATGATACTGGGAGCCAAGGGGATAACTCCTCTCCAGAGCCCTTGACGGCTTGGGTTCTACCCGTCAAGTAGGAATTAAACCAGTTCAGGGCCGAGCTGGAAAAATTGAGGGATTTTAACTTGCGTAAGAGAACTGCGTGGTTAACTCGATCAAATGCCTTGCTGAAATCGAATAGGACCATAATGGTTACCATTTTTTTATCAAGGGCGAGACGAATATCATTAGTGACTTTAAGCAAGGCAGTCTGTGTGCTGAAACCCTTGCGGAAGCCAGATTGAAAAGGGTCAAGTTTACCAGAAGATGTAAGAAAGTCAGTGACTTGTGAGTGCACAATCCTCTCCAGTGTTTTAGAGAGGGCGCAGAGAATTGAAATGGGTCTGAAATCGGATGGGTTTTCAGGCTTTTTAACCTTTCTAATGGGCGTGACAAGTCCTTTTTTCCAGGCAGCTGGAAATTGGGCGTAGGATAAGGAGTAATTAAAGATTTCAAGGATAAATGGTAGCAGGACCTGAGTGGCTTTGTGAACAAACATAATTGAAATATTATCATGGCCTGGGGAATTAGATTTGGTCTTCTTTAGGTATTTCAGAGCAACATCCGGTGTAATGTGTTGAAAAAAGAAATTATTGGCATCAAATGGAACTTGAAAATCTTCATTTGTAAGTTCCGCTATCGCAATATCACTGTTCGGTGAAGAGGTAAAAAACTGATTTATTTGGTCAATGTGAATATGACCTGGGAGTGCATTAGAATGCTGGCGTACTAACCCGAGGTTCCTCAGTTCACGCCATATGGTCTTTTGGTCTCTGAGTTTGGTGAGTTTTGATGTATAATATTGGTGTTTAGCTTCAGTCATGCGGGCTTTGACCATATTGCGATATTCCTTAAATGATTGGAAGTCATCAGGCTTTCTAGTGCGAATATATATTCTACGAAGACGATTACGTTCGCTAGTAAGTTTGCGGAATTCTTCGTTAAACCATGGTGCTTGAACGCGTTTTGGATAGCACAACACTAGGGGAGCCAGAGCATTGATACATTTCAATAAGTGAGAATTAAAGCATTCAACCTTAAGGTCAATACAGTCGGACTTAAGGATATCGCTCCAATCCAAAGCCGCAAGTTCATTCTGAAAATGACATTCATCAAAGTTTTTAAGTTTACGGAATTTGAAAGGCCTAGGGGGTGTAGTATAGAATTTAAAGCGATAGGAAATTTGAATGAGGTCATGGGCTGACAGAAAGGGAACTGGCATTTGAGAGTATGAAATCACCTTGTCAGGGTCATCGACAATAAAAAGATCAAGTAACGTATGACAGGTCGCAGTATGATGAGTTGCAGTAAACGGAACTACATGAAGATTGTTACAGAAAGTAAAATTCCTAATATGTTGACTATCATAATTGACTCGGAGGAGATCAGAGTTAAAATCTCCAGTTATCACAACATTGCTGTAAGATGGTAGAAAACGAAGAAGGTCATCTTCGAAAACACTCATGAACCCAATTTTGGGAGGACGATAAACAACGCATAATAGTAGTTTTAATGAATTTTGGCTCATGATTTCAACAAACAAATATTCCGGTCGGGAACAGTACAATGAGGGGGAAGAGGCAAGGACTGAGACCTGAAGGTCCTGGCGAATAAATAGTCCAACACCACCTCCCAATTTACCGAGGCGATCATGCCTCAGAAGATAGAAATTAGGCACAGACACTAAGTCATCTGGGATGTCTGGTTTAAGCCAAGTTTCGGTGAGGCATATGATATCAAAAGAACACTGTGAAAAGTAAATTCTAAATTCATCAATGTGAGCAAACAAAGATTGACAATTAACACAGCATATCTTAATGCAGTTTGATTGAAGAACTCCTTGACCACGATGGCAGCTGTTGAGACGACAAGTTGGTTGCTAGTCCACCGATGTAGATAGCTTATCAGTGTCCTCCTTCGAAGAAATGGTGAGGCGCTCAGATCCGTCTTCTTTACGAGCGTAGATTCTTCCATTACGCACCCACACATACTTGATTTTGCCATTTTTCTTCAAGTCGCGTACCACTGAGTACAATTTACGATTAAAGGGCGTGAGGGATTCATTTACATACACTGGGGCCACTGGAGAGTGACTGAAGCCTATATCTTTGGTAGTGAAGTGATCTCTCTTGACACTACGGGCGGCAACAATCTTAGAGGCATGCGAATGCCGAAGAAAACGGACTATCACTGGGTTAGGTGTATCAGGCCCTTTGCCACGTAATTTAAGGCGATAGGAGTAATCAAGGTCAGACTCACTGATATCCACACCAAGCGCTTTCCCTACATTACAAACAAGAGAGTCAAGGATTTCACCATCGACGAAGGGCACACCACGAAGTTCAACAACATTACGTAGGCACTCTTGTTCAGCCCTATTTAGTTGAACTTGAAGGCTCGAAACACAATTTGAGATTTGAATATTATCTTCACATAGGTTGTCAAGACGTTGGGTGAGGCAGGTAAGAGAAGTCGTAATACCTTTGAGGGCGTCCGCATGGTCAGTGATGCACTTTTGGATGTCGGAGAGAGATGTTTTTATATCCGAGTAGCCCTCTTGGAGTTGCTTCACTCTAACAAGTAGCTCCTTGACCAGTATTAAAATAGCAAGTAATCAAAACAGTACAAAATATACATGTGTAAATACATCGATGCATCAAATCATGTAATAGAGATACAGTAGAAACTCGAAATTATGAAGTCGACCGGACTGGAAAAATCGGAACTTCATAATATCAAATTTCGTATGAACGAGTATCTTTCAAAAACATCGCGATGAAGCTCATTTTTGTTTCCTTAGATTAAGATGTACTCTCGCGACGTACTTGCATGATTTACGAAGTTATAATTCATGAAAGTATATTTAAATGTGTATTCATGCCCACAGGGTGCACTCATTGTCAGTTGAACACAACTTATTTGTCAGAGTTTGATTCTTCCTATTTTTAGGATTTCCACCAGTTCCAGCTTTTCGCGGCGGAAATCCCGAAAATCGGAAGAATTATCCTCCTTCCAAGCCCCACCGAAATTTACATCACGACAACTAACTTGTCGTTCTTTTTTCCAATGAATGATTAGGCAATGAAGCGTCTTTGCACAATTTTCGTGCTGATTGGACTAAGCCTATGGAGCTTCATAGCGCATTTTTCTATATTATTTCCTAACTGGAGAACTCGTAACTTTAGCGTGAACGATGTATAATCATCAATAATATTGATTTATGCATACACTAAGGAAGTGTGCAACTTGCACGATCATTTGCACCGGATATTGAAGCCAGTGAAAATAAGATACTCTCGCGGATGCACTGCGATGGATGCACGTTATGTATTTTGTACAAATACTGATATGCCCGTTAATCTCGCGAAATAACAGTCGTTTTTCTTCCTTGGATTCATCTTATTTGTGCATGGTTATTTCCGATACGATGGAGCTTATAGAGGAGTCCAACTAAATATGTACCTCCTTTCAAAAGTAGATTGTGCATACAAGCCACGCACTTCAATGGGGAATGCGATATAACTCCTTTTGCACTTCATCGGCTACTAACGATGCTATCACTACAAATCAATAATTTTCGATTTTCACTCTACTATGCGAAAGCTTCATTTGTGGCTCTATTCAGATTAGGTCGCCTGCTCTTCATTCATTAAATCTCAGGATCTATTTAAAGATTCGATATTGAACTAAAATTTGGGATATTTTTTGTTATGGTTTTTCCTCTGCTTTCGATCATGCAAGGAGATTTCGTCCGAGTATTGCAGCTCCAGGTTAGGCCATGCACCAGGCCGGAATCAGCTGTCTGTTCCTCCTTTCCCCGTCATTGCGGGGGTTACTCACCCTCCACCATTCACCCTCTCACAAAAATAGCTACGTGACCCATGGTCTAGGAGTATCGTGCGTCACTTGAAATGTTGATCTACCTGGGATTCAAGGCCAAGGGATGCGCGTGAGGAATACACATCGAATGAATCATCAGTTTATGCCGAATAGTCACATCTTATCTTCCTCCTCCCTTGCCTCAACCGGCTGCGTCCGCAGAGAAGGAGGACATGCCTTTGGAGAGTGGGGGGCTTTTACTTAGAGGGGCCATGGGGGGCCCTCAGAGTCAGCGTGGGACATAGCATCCTGGCCTAATGTTGAGTTGGGTGGGACGGAGGGGGTACTAGAAGGGGCCTGATCTCCTGGAGGGCCTTCAGTGTGAAGGTGATGGCTCGTGCCAACCTTAAAGAGTGGGGAGGGGGGGACACAGAGACTTGAGGGGAAATATGACCAGTATGGGAGAGAAGGGAAGCATTTTATAGGTTTGCCGGAAGTGAGAAAGGTGATGGAGAAGAGTAAGCCGTGGTTTTGGAGCAACAGAGATAGAAAGCAGGGTGAATTTTCCTGGTGGGGATTGCCGGGTGGGGGAAAAAAATATGGGAAATTGCAGGTATTTCTATTTCGCATTTCCTTAATTTCCGGTCCATTTGGGCAGTCTTATAAAAGGGAATCAGTGAATAAGAATTGAAGAAGAAATACGATAAATGAATGAATGTATGTATATTATAAAAAATACTTCAGCTCTTCTGTAGAGAGAATCACTCATTTAACAAAAAACGTTATTTATTTTTGCGCTTTGCTTTGCTCCATCATCGCTCCCACCATGGCCTCTCATTTGGATAAATGCAGACTGAACTGGGAGTTGACGTCATTAGCAATTTGGAATCGATGTAATGTATCCCTAGTTAGAAAAATTTCATTCTTATTAGGAGAAATCAGGACTTGGTCATTTTCGTTACAAGCCTCAAGTTAGTTTCTTTAAAAGATCGTGATCTATCGATTAAAATTGCTGGGGGTTACAGCCAATAAACTGCCAACTTGTGATAAGTAATACCTCAATGCCCCTACCCTAAGATGCTGGCCAATCCGGTGGCCGGTGTCCTGCTTCTGCACTGGTAGGTAACTCCCACCCCCGATGGATGTCCTCACGCGCAGCGGATGGGGCGTCCAGCAGTCACGTCTAACTGCCGCGTCTGGACGTCGCGGCTGGATGATGCAGCCGGGTGGTTTCATTCTGGCAACTACATCCCGTTTCCGCGGCTGGGCGATGGGGGAGGGGGGGGGAAAATGCAAGTGTTTTCAATTGGGGGACGATGCTGACAAGGTTTTATGCTCCCTCTCTGACAGCGTGACTTTCGGCATCTCATAGGATGGTTCCACTAATCCTCTTCTTGTTTATATCTCTAATAAGCATTAAGCTGCAAAACCCTTATTTAATTCTCAATCAATCTGCAGGAACGCAGCTGAGCTCTCGTTTAGGATATTTTTTCAATCACTGGGTGCTTGAGCATTTTTTCCCTTTGATTATGTATGCGCCCAGCGCTGGTCATACTTTAGAATTAATGTGTGCCAAAGTAATTGGTCGTACGAACCAAGCAAACTCGTATTTTCTCTGGTTTTCTTGGCTGTTGGTGACGAAAGAAGGGAAGGGCAATACCTTGCTCGAAGTCTACATCAAATCGCTCAATTAGGGCGGGAAATTAAACCTGATTCTTTTGATGATAGCTATTGCCAGCCAAATAATTATGCCGTGGAGCAAGGTTGAGTGTAATCAGTCTGAAATAGTGCGAAAAAAAGCTTCCTTGGGTTAAATTTACCACTGAATCTACCGCTCGAACAATATAGCACCATCTCCGATACATGTCTTAGTTTTTGAGCACACACGCGCAGCAAATGAATGCTGTACCAGGAATATTCACCATGGATTAATGCTTGGGAAAACCGGTAGCAAAAAATGCGAGGGATCATGAGAGGAAAATGCTGGTAGTAGCAATTAGTCTCTCACGGGCGAGTATATCCGTACACAACTAATTTACATTTTTTTACTCATTGGCAACTCTGTGGACTCGTGGTAACAAAGCCGAACGCATTTTTTGTCCGATTGGTTCCATATTTTATGTGCTATGATGCCTACGATTCAAAGTCGTCCTTAAGGTCTGGTTTCACTGGGGCGTCCAGCAGTCACGTCTAACTGCCGCGTCTGGACGTCGCGGCTGGATGATGCAGCCGGGTGGTTTCATTCTGGCAACTACATCCCGTTTCCGCGGCTGGGCGATGTGGGAGAATGTGGATTTAGTTTAATTACGAATTTGTTATTGCTTTGTGTTTCCTGAGAGTGAGTTGATTTTAAGCTGAAATGGATGGTGACGATTTAGTTTTTTTGGAAGACGAAGTAGAGGATGACCAATGTTGCAAGTAGTTTTACAAAAAAAGAGCTGGAAAGGACACGTAATATAAAATGTGGAGAGAGTAGAGCAGAAAAATCACGGAAAATTGGGACTGCTCGACTAGGCATCCGCGTCTCAACTGCTCTCGAAGTAGTCGAGACGTAGATGTCAGGCATCTGCCATCGAACTTGACGGCCGAGACGTATCAGTGAAACATTTTATATACATTGAATGAGTACGGCGGTGTCTTCCCACTGCTGGATGCAGACGCCCCAGCGAAACCACACCTTTTCTATTGTAGCATTGAAAAATGAGATATCATTCAGGTAATACATTCAGTGCATAATGTATTCGGCGACGATTATTAATTAGATGTTTAACTCTGAAAAGGAGCACCGAAAAACGTTACTGTGATCCATCACTATTCGTATAAACAAGTAACTTTTTCGTATAAACAAGTAACGTCGGGACCAAGATCTGAGGTTCGTAATTTTAAAACTTCACTATTTCGTAATATTGCGTACTGTTACATACACTTAGATACCCTTTTGGTCGGGACTGAAGATTTTGCTTCGTAAAATCAAAATTTTGAGTTTCTACTGTATATACATTACATAAGCAACAATAATAATATTATATACATAAGCAACAATAATTTTTTCTGGGACTTGATTAACACAGGCTCTTGGGAAAAAATATTCCAGCATATTACAAATATCAATCTCCTGTAAATTTGGATTTAAACCCATGTTTTCTGCTGGGACCTGCCAATACTCACTGATGAAAGTATAGATTACCATAGACTGATCATCATATGAAGTGTGATAAAAAAATAACAGGAATTTACTCAGGGAAATCATTGGAGTCCATTTTGAGAGAAATTCTGATGAACCACTTATAACTTCTCCTTCTTGTTTAATTCCACAATCTTTATCCTTGTTGCCAGATGTTGGAACATTTGATCATATTCAAAACCACACTACATTTTATGGCACCTCTATGTTGCAAGCATACATCAGATCACATCTTGCTTTGCCTATGGTGCTACTAACTGTTGTACTTTCAACACTGTTACGAGTGAAATCAAAAGCTACAGATGGTGCTGAAGATGGTGATACCCTCAATCAAGGCAATGATGGAGAGAGTAACCGCCTCATCATGCAACAACCCTGGAAATCACATCAAGGAACCCTATTGAAAATGCCCTATAGGAATTTTTTTTCCCACAGTAATTTGACAATGGGAACTCGAAATTTTCCTATAGGAAATTTTTTCCTTTAGGAAATAATTTTCCTATAGGAAATAATTTTCCTATAGGAAATAATTTTCCTGTTGGAAATTTCCTATAGGAAATAATTTTCCTATAGGAAATAATTTTCCCATTGGAAAATAGTCTCATATACATAACCTTAAAAAAAAACACCACCGTTAGGATTAGATCGGGAGACCTTCAGTTCATGAGTCGCCAACTCTGACCACTACACCAACTGACTGAGTTGATGAGAGAGCGATCTCATAAGTATAACTTTGTATTAGTTGAGAGAGGATTGATTTTTTTTAATACTCTCTCAACTAATTTTAATGATTGATAGAAGAGAGAGGATGAGTTTTTTAAATTTCGAAAGAGGATTGCTGCACACCTACAGAGTCATAAGGCCGTTTTACTCGGGCACGAAATTACACAACTTCAAACTGCATTTTTTCTCAATCGGGCGTGCAATCATTTTCGAATTAGAGCAGAAGCTATTTTGCTACCTCGCGTTCATGCATTCACGCATGCGTTCTTGCAATTCATGGCTTACCGTGTTTACACGATGCATTTACCCGCGCAAGTACGTGGCTGGACAGATGCGTGAACACATTCACCAAATTAGAACGAGCTATTTTCTGTCCACAAATTTGCGCAATTTGGAGTGTTTACACGGTGAAAATTTGATGGTGATTGTATTCACGCATCTACCCGCGCGGGTAATGCATCGTGTGAACACGACACCATGCAATTTGAAATGCACATTCGTACTTACATCAGATTGTACGTGCCCCGTGTAAAACGCCGGACTATGACAAAGGGAGAAGAACTTCATGTGTTATGCCAGATATAGTTTGCGTTACACTGGAATTGGAATGGAACTATGTGAGTTCCATACCGGTGAACCATTTTTTAATGAATTTCTAACTTTTTCTTAAAAATTTTTTATTGACAATAATGTTTTAATTATAAATGAAATATTGTAAAAACTTGTCTTGCATGGTGATGTATGCATTATATTTGTGAGAATGCAGAACCATTGATAAAATGAAGTTTTCTTTTTTTAATTTCGAATTAATTAGAATTTTTCGCACTATGGGAAACATTCTTAATGTACCTATAATAAATATTTGTTCTATAGAAATATTGCTAAATCCTATAGGAAACCTTTTTCCATTGTCAAATATTCATGCTATAGGAAAATTTCTCATAACTAGAGGGTTATTTTCTCATTCCTTTAGGAAAATATTCGTGCTATAGGAAATTTCTCGTTCCTATAGGAAAATATTCGTCCAATAGGAATATTTCTCGTTCCTATAGGAAAATATTCGTCCTATAGGAAAATTTCTCGTTCCTATAGGAAATTTCTCGTTCCTATAGGAAAATATTCGTCCAATAGGAAAATTTCTTGTCCCTATAGGAAAATATTCTTCCTATAGGAAAATTCCTCGTTCCTATAGGAAAATATTCGTCCTATAGGAAAATTTCTCTTTCCTATAGGAAAATTTTTTGTTCCTATAGGAAATTTCTTGTTCCTATAGGAAAATATTCTTCCTATAGGAAAATTCCTCGTTCCTATAGGAAAATATTCGTCCTATAGGAAAATTTATCATTCCTATAGGAAAATTTCTCGTTCCTATAGGAAACTTTCTTGTACCTATAGGAAATTTATTGTTCCTATAGGTAGCTTCATCGTTCCTGTAGGAAACTGTAATTCCTATAGGAATTCACATAATTCCTATAGGAAACCAGTGGGGCATTTTCAATAGGGAACACTGAGGACATCCACACAGCTGATTATAAGCAGCAGCTTAAATACTTGTAGATGAATTTAATGTGGAATTTTTTATTTTATTTTTTTTAAATTGTTTGCCAGGTGTTTTTAAAATATTTATTTGCTTTTTGTGGTTCACTGCTGGAATGTAATTATTTTTTTATATTTGAGTTTGCACTCAAATATTGGATTTTAGTCTATGTTTTTGAATAAAATGATGACTTCAACTCATAGTCAAATCTACTTATACTAGGAGATATATGGAAATAGTTTTTGACGAAAAAAACAGAGGTTAGGGAGAACGGATTGCATGAGACACAACGTCGTGGTACTTTTTGAATGTGTCTTTTATTACAACATCTTGTTCAGAGAACAACAGAGTAATGATATACAGACAAACAAAAGAGCAGCAATATGTGCATATTATAAAAAAATGTGCAGATACTATACTGCCCAACAGTTTGATATAGAGATTAACTGATGCAAGCTATGACCATGGACTGGGAACCCATGAATACAGTTGTTCTTATGTTTTTACTTCTATGATTTTAAATTATTACTACTCTGTAATATCAATGTGTGATAAAATGAGTGTTTAAATCTGTATGACAAAATCACCCATTGATCAATTGTATCTGCTACATGTGATTTTATGGCTTTGCTCGAAATAAATATTGCTCCCATGAAATAATAAAATATTTGATTTAAAAAAACTAAATTTTTAAAAACTCTATTGCTTCAGGGAATCTGTGTGGCAGTATTTCTGTTCACTGGCATTGGCAAATCTTCATGTGGTACTCTCAATGTCTCCTGCTGGAGACAACATGCGAACAAGGGCCAGAAACTTCCCTGCTATTGTTGGAAATACAGTGATTGATTGGTTTCAACCATGGCCTCAGCAAGCACTTCTTGCTGTTGCTCGTTTATACCTTGCAGAGGTGAGCTTTGTGAAGAATATTTCACTAGAATTTTTTTGTAGCTATTTCATGATGATGTGTTAATGTTGCCATTCCAGAATACCAAGATTCCAGAAAACCTTCGTAAAACTATAGTTTCCCATGTGGTCCATGTGCATCAGTCAGCATTGAGATATGTTGTTCAATTTGAGGTGAAATTAAGAAGAAAAAACTATGTTACCCCAAAACATTATTTGGATTTCATTCAGACTTATTTAATCCTTCTTAATGAAAAGGTAATTTTTCTTTATTATTATAATATACATATGTACTGTTGTTTATTTATGTGCATGGATTTAATTTTAAACCCTCTGTGAAGTATCTTTTTACTTGAGTCCAAATTAATTCTATTTCATTAAGCTGGTCGGTTATTCATATATGCCGGCCTGGTGGTTGTAGGTTAAAGTCCTCACCTGCTAATCTGAGGGTCCCGGGAACTAGTTCCGCCTGAGTTGATTTTTTGCCTGCCCAGGGCATGGGTGTTTCTGTCAAGTTCCGGTGGTTCGGCCCCTGCGAAACCTGATGACAAGCCAATGGCTCATCAGGATCACAGGGGCATATGGACCAGCAGAATCGTCCAAGGGAAATAAAAGGGATTCTGAGAACGGGATAAATAAAAGGGATTAGGTTCTCATTTAAGGAGCAACAAATAGTGATAGAACTAGTGTTGTTTTAAACAGTTTTATTTCTCGTCTCTCATTACACGAAACTCTCACTACATCTTGCACACCTTGCACATGTTATGCGCTCAAAACAACTGCTGGGGTTATAACCAATTAACCCCTAGAGGGCAGCACATTACACCTCCATTTGGCGGGTCATTTGATTTGCTTTCGCTACTTATACCAACACCTATCTCCTCGAAAACACAACTCAAATGACAAAACATTAAACAAAATATTCTTAAATTCCAAGGCTTAATCTAATAAGGGATATATATAGTAATGAATAAATGGATCCTTACAGTAAACCGATAACTTTGGCGCACTTAACAGTTTTAGGACCTGGCAAAGGCTTTGTTAAAATATCCATTTTGTTATTATCACTTTCAACATAGCTAACCTTTACTTCCCCATTTTGAACACATTCCCTCACGTAGTGGTGGGGTACTGGACAGTGTTTACTCTTTTCTGTCAATTTTACCACTTCAGACATAGAGTTAGCACCTTGATTGTCAGCAAAGATATTAGTTGGCAATTTCACTTCATGACCCAATACCATGAGAATGAGAGCAGTTAATTTTGCTGATTTCACAGCATATTCAAGGGTATTTTGTTTACACTATTACCTCTTGAAATGAAGTTGTAATAGGTTTTTATGGTATTGCAAGTTCTCTCTTTTTATCACGCAAGTTATAAAAAGGGTTCCACATTCGGTTCCTTCCTCATAGTCGTGAGCCTCGCTTAACACTTCTGAAAAGTAGGAGTGATGAAGATGTAACGATTTCATACACATAGAATCCCACATGAATTTCTATATCAAACAATGCTTACAAGTTCAATTAATGCCACGTAAAAGAACAGGAGAGGATTGATGTTTCATCTTACCAGAAATTGGCGACGTCGGTCTTTCTTGACTTCGCTTACACTTTTCTTAGGTTACACGCAAGGATTCACCCTTGTTCCACTGATTACACGGTTGGCTTTCCACGAAATTTCCGATTGAAATAGCTCATCGTACGATGGAAAAACATCGACCTTTGGCTCCTAAAAGTATTCCAAAACTTCGGCAGCGTTACAACAACTACAAGTCTTAGATTTACGCAGTCTCTCAGATCTACGGAGAATAACTTCCGGTTGAGAAACTTCAGTCTCATGGTTATCTCACAATTCTACATAACCTTCTAGATGTTTGGGAGTGGGATAAATGATAGCCACCCTGTCTTCCTCTGCCTCCTTGGTTGAAGTTGGATGCCAGCGCCCAGTGTATTGGCTTCCTCTCATCTCGGACCATCTATTCTTCTTGCAGTAAAACAGCCTTCACCGTCTTAGTTGACAGCTCCTTTTCACCACCCAGAATTTCTATGGTGACTCTATGGGTGTTGGGAAGACCAACCAGGAATAGGCCTGCCAGCTGCTTGTCGCTGAGCTCCAACCCATATCCTGCACTCTGGACCACTCTGTTCAGACCTTGTATCTCTGCCATGTATTGATGCATCGTCTTCTCTGGCGTTTTGGCTACATTCATCATCTACTTCATGACCTTCAGCCAATTGGTCAATGTGAAGGATGTATGGATTTCCTTCAAGATGTCCCAAGCATCCTTTGCTAATCCACATTCACTGATGTCTTCTACATACTCCTTAGATATGTGTTTGAGCAAGAATGCTAGAGCTTTGTGATTCAGGCGTGCTTGATCAACATTCAAATTGTCAACGAGCTCTTCATCAATTCCAGGATCTACGGCATTCCAACAGTTTTTCTCTATTAACTCGGCTTTTGCTATCTTCGACCAAGAATAATAATTGGTAGAATTCAACTTGTCCATTGAGGGAGATACAATCTGGCGACGGAAGATTTCGGATGAAGACTTCTATAGATGGTCATCATCTTCCTCGTTCCCCTATCAAGGTTCTGCAACTCGTTGACGTTCCAACCGCGAACATGTTCGTGGCAAGAACCTTGTTCTTGCCTGACAGCTCAGAACTCCAGATGTTTCTGAGAGTCTGTCTGTATTTGGCGGTGATCCTTCCCTTCACTGCTGCAACCTCCTGCATTCGGCGCTGGGGGACGCCGAGATATTCATAGCTGTCATCGTCCTCGAGGTGACGAATGACGCTCCCGTCAACAAGTTGCACGTCTTCTTTGATCTCCGAAAATCTCCCTCTCGCCAAGTGGATGGATGCACACTTGTCCAATCGGAACTCCATCCCTATAGCCTCACTGTATTCCAGTACGGTGTCCAGGGCAGTGCGGAGGTCTTTCGCATTAGAAGCGTATAGCTTCAGGTCATCCATATAAAACAAATGGGTGACCTTATGCTTCCTGTCACCTGGAACACCACACATGTATCCTTTACCTCGTCGCAGCCTGAGGGACAGGGGTAGGAGGGAAATACAGAACAGTAAGGGGCTCAAGCTGTCGCCTTGAAAAACCTCTGGTATGTTACCAACTCTGTGGAAACTGACCGCTTGCCTGAGGTCAGAACGAAGCGCTTTTCCAGAGTGGTAACAGGCATTGGATGCAGGACACTACCTTTGGGTGGACTTTCATCAACTTCAGCATGGCGATCAAAAGCTCATGCGAAGTGGTGTCAAAAGCCTTCTTGTAGTCCACCCAGGCCATTGATAGGTTTCGCTAATGCCGGATTGCATCCTGGCATATGCACCTATCAATGAGCAGGTTGTCCTTGCATCCCGCGATTCCCCGCTTTGAGCCCCTCTGCTCGTACACCTCCTCCCACACTGGCTGGACTTGGTGTGGGATAAGGTCGCTCAAGATCGAGGTGAACGCCTTATATACAGTGTTGAGGCAGGTTATAGGGCGGTAGTTCTTTGGATTGGACAAGTCTCCCTTCTTAGGTATCAGAACCGTGCGTCCCTCAGTCAGCCAAGGTGGAATTGGTTTTCCACCATTTAGAAAGGACGTGAAGATTCTGGCGAGGTGTTGGTGGGTGGAAGTAAATTTCTTCCACCAGAAGTTATTCACGGCATCCATTCCTGGAGCCGAGAAATTCTTCTTGCCAGAGAAGGCCTTCTTCACGTCACTTTCGGTGACTGAAAGAGGTCCATCCACATGTTGTAGGTGGTGGTCACAAACCTCTTTAAAGAGGCCTATGGCCGGAGTGTCTCCGTTGAATGGCTTCGACGTTTCGTAGATTTCCTTCCTGAAACGTTCAACCTCTTGGACGGGTGGCGGAGATTCAACAACAGGCGGAGGTGGCCGAAAGAGACGGAACGGGTGAAGGAGAAAGGTAGAGTTCTCCCTCACGGCCTTGCTCCTCTTGAGGAGTTTTTTCCGGGCCGTGGTGAGCGCACGTACTCTGTCGACCGCGTGCTGCTTAATAGTGAGCAGCACGCTTTTATTCAATGTGTGATGGTTGTATCTGATGCTGCGCGCTATGCGCTGAACTTTAGGAGTGAAAGCTCGCCCAGATGCGATGTATTCCATCACGCACTGAATTCTTGACGCCTGTTGTCTCGCCTACGTGATCTTGGCCTCCAACTGTTCCAGCCTTTTTTCTGCTTTTTCCTCCCAAGAGGTGTTCTTTTGGGAGTGAGCCATGATTTTGGCAGCAGCGTAGACCACGCAATTGACCGTCCATAGGTCCGACGTCTCTGTCAGGATTTCGTCGATGAGGCCATTCAAACGGGAAAGGTGATTACCCCTCAGAGAGATTTTTTGGTGGATATCTCTCGGCCTAGGTTGTCCATCATCATAAGATATTGTGCTTAACAACCGCGTTCGTAGTTCAGCGTCGGCCTGACCAGCTTCATCTCCATTTGGCAGAGACTGCGGCATGAGTGCCGTTCTAGCCTCAGGTGGTGCAGAGGCTGCCTGTGTCGGGGAGAGTGGTCTGGCCGGTGGTGTGTTCCTCTGAACTGGCGGTTGGTGGAGAGTTTCCTTTTTTCGCAGGTGGTTGGCATAATCGCGCAGATTCTGCTGCGATAGGTGGTCGTGTTCCGGATGCATCTCACACCACAAAGAGTGCATCCTTATTATTATTATTATTATCCTTGATACTGATTTCAAAATTATCCTACATTCTTGAGCAGTTTTTTTACGTGTTACTTTCATTAGAGGAATTATGGAGCTGCCATTGAGTTTTCCTTATAAAATTATTTGTTAATACAATCACTTTGCAAGACTATTAGTGCAAAGTCAAACCGTGACCCTGTTTCTTCCTTTTCATTCTGGCAAAATGGAGAAAAAACTTCTTCAAGCACAGACACTTGGACTGAATGCCCCAAAAGACTCCTGAAAGCTTCAACCTAATAACAAAGAAGCTAATAAACAACAAAGCTAATAATGATCTTGCAACAAATAGGCTCAATATTTTAATAATATGATACTGAAAATTGTTGTCGACATTACCTTAAGATTAAGCTAATATGTCCCACCGATTACCATGCACCTTCGTAATCGTCTTGTGGGGTGTATTACGAAGGTAAAAAAATATGAATGCAGTACTTGGCATCATTGATTTTCTTCTTTACTTAATATGTCCCTTCCCATGCTCATTGAATTTTAGGTGACAGGCCACGCCTCCTCTGGGGATTGTAGAACCATAATTGGTCTTTGGCCTGGAAACCTCCCTCTTGCGCTTGAGCATCATAAGTTTTCTTCATTCTGTTGCTAGCTTCCTCCAAATTTCTACAGACAAGATTATGGATTCGGTTCATCTTCTCCTTCAAACGGCTGACATATTCCTCTCCGGCTATAAGTTCTTCACCAGGTTTGTTGCCAAACTTCAGGTCACATGACAGGCGTAATTCTCTCCTGAAGAGTGTGCAGACTGGGGTCTGTCCTGTCATTTCATGGACCAAAGATCTATATGCCAGAAGGAATAGTGGCAAATGTTCATCCCAATCGCACTCTGGTTCTACGAAACCACCTAGGAAAGGTGTCTGCCCGATTGTCCTGTTCATACGCTCGACCATGCCATGTGGGTGATTGTGGGTGCAGCAGCGTTGTTCTTGTTTTTCTTATTCCCATGAGCAGGCAGACTTGCTGGAATACATCAGACTCTAAATGTCTTCCTTGGTCGGAGTGCAATTCCAAAGGAGTACTGAAGGAGTACCTCACCAGGACAGTCGCAATGGTAGCAGCTTCCTGATTCGGTACTGGAAATGCTTGGACCCATTTGAAGAAGTAATCTGCATCTGTGTCTTAAATCTTAAAGTGTTGGAAATGCTAAATTGGTTTTCTCAGATCTTAAATGCCTTGCTGTAGGTTTTATATTTTGGGTATTAGCATTACTGTCTTTGAATGATGAATACATTTTTTCCTAATTAGTCCATAATATATTTTGCCTTTTCATTACAAACATTTCCTCAATAATCACAGCTTAGTTCATGGTTCTGACAACTGACATTAATTATTACTGCATTTGAATTGCTCAAGAATGAAAGAAAACATTTCCTTCACTTGCCCTATTTGCTAAAGTGTACTGAAATATTCTAGATTAAATGTAACTCCTGTGATGCTCCCATAATGCCTTTTTGGCTGTTGACTTCTGAATCTCGACTCATTTCCTGTTCCATTGATTTGCCCATAGAGTTGTTCTGTTACATTATAACTTCTAGTTATTTTTTCTTCCTTTAGGATATTTTCATAGTTTCCCAGTGTGAGCGGTTATCTAGTGGTCTAACTAAAATAGATGAGGCCAGTGTTGAGCTGGATATACTGAATAAAAAACTAGCTTTGCAGAGGATTGCAGTTGCTGAGAAAACAGAAGCTTGTGAAGCTCTTCTATCAGAGATATCATCAGCTACAACTGTAAGTCCATCAAATCATTTTTGTTCAATATATTTATTTAGTTGTTTTATACTTAAATGGGTAATATGCCCATGAAGTACCGTTGGGGCATTTGAATCACAGGGGGTGGTATTTTGAGAACTAACTGATGCATAAAAAATTCAGAAAAAAATTTGATCATTTAGGGCTGTAAAATTACATTGTACACCATATTTTTGTGCCAGCTTTTGCACCTTTTAAAATTGTGCAAATTTTATTTTATAGAGGTTGAGTCTAATGTAGGATATGGAGGGTAAACTAACTTTTGCAAGAGAATTTACTCACCACATTGATCATTTTTAGGAACAGAAAATATTAATTTGCTCAAATTTTGAAAATAAATGCATGGAAAAATTATGCTGGAACTATGCATTTCCATACAAATTCTGTAAAGTGGACCCTTGCTTCAGGATGGGCTCACTTTACAATGGATTTACTTTATGATCTGCATGCTAGGAATTTTAAAGGGTGCTGATTTTGCACTCGCCCTTTAAAATTCCTCATTTCGACGATTTTTTGTGCCCATAATTTGTTATTCATTTAGTATTCTCAGCCTTATTTGTTAAGGGACTGCATTTTTTATCACAGCATTATTTACATATTTAATGATATGTGTTATTTATTATGAGCTGTTAGCACAATTAGAGCAAATCGAGCAAATGTTGCAGTGGTTAGTGCTGTCACCAATCAGCGCCATCAAGATAAGGCATTCCTTACGTCGTCAGGATCACATCTATGATAATTCAAATTAAGGCTTTCATTAGCCATTGTAGAGATATCATTTTGTTTACCAACTTGTAAAAATATGTGAAGTCCCACCGAAGAGTAACTTATTGCAAGAGCGCATTACCTACCAAAAAAGTGATATGATTCCTTAAGGTGTGATTCCTAAGGTGCGACCAGAGCAGCTGGAGTCGTGCGACTGGGAGATTCGATGAACCATGCATGCACGAAGATCAGTTGCACAACTCGAGTTGCCCGTTGCGGCCGCTTCGTAATGCTCTCAATAGCAGTACATCCGCGCCAGCCGCCAAATTTGTGCACAGAATTTCCGACTAAGTTACGCATTGCAGTGACTTCGACCTCCACCACCACTTGTAATCAGGGTGAGGCTAGATCGCTCGTCATGCAAAGGAGAAGAAAAACAACTGAAGAGGAAAGAATTCATCGAATCTTAGAGGAGAGGTAAAGGAGGAAGAAAAAATTGATGGAACATTTCAAAACAGAATGAAAATTGACTATCAGTACATATTTAGACCATAAGCATTGGGTTAATATACAATGTGCCTATTTGTCTACTTAGATCAAATGAGAGAAAAGATATTTTGGCAAAGTTGGGCCAATCTCCATCGAGGGCTGAGGAAGACAATATTGTTTTATTTTTTAAAAGCATGGCAATGATGGTGAAAATGTTACCTCCGCAGCTAATAGAAGATGCTAAGAAGCATCTTCTATTAGCATAGTCAGAAATTTTTAGCATAGTCATGGAGCTAGAGGAAAAGGCTCTAACAATGTCAAGAAAGGATCTGAAGAACTGATGACAGCCAAAATACATTTTTGTAAGGCTGTTATTTCTCTGGGTGCTTTTCGCTCATGAACCGGGCCTAAATGTAATGTTTCAATAGTAGGTGACCACCATGGAAACAATGAAACTGCATTCATTTCCCCCTCACATCAAAATGCATCCCCATGCATGTACAGTTGCAACTATGTCTGATTTCTGGACGTGGAATTTTTGTGCCACCTGAAGATGACTCATTATGTTGAAACCCAGGTCGTGAGCAAACACCAGCCAGGGAAATGAACTACTTTTCATCTTTATCCTTAAATAATTATGGTAGTCGCATTACATTAATCCAATAAATTCATTCAAAGCTTATTGATTGATTTAATTCAAATTCATGTTTAGTCACTCGCCTCCAAGTCACTGCTAGCTTCTTGGGAGGAGTTATTGGGCATCTAACTCTGTTACATGGATGACACTGTAATTGTTCTTCCACTAAATTCAAAATGAAGTTAAATTGCAGTACATATAGCCTAACAAAAATTCCCTAAACTTCTTTACGTCCTTAATTAAATGTCTATTAATCAGAATGCTGTAGAAACCATAAATTCTGCTCTTGATTTAAACATTTCATGTATGTCCTTGCTCCTTCCTCTTCATTTCAACAACAACAATGACAGAATATCATCATCTTCCTCCTCTTCAGGCATCAGATATCTGGTCACTTCACTCCTATTCATGACTTTGGTCATCACAGTCCGTGGGAGCCAATGACAACTACATAAGAGTGTATCATGGCGCGACTGATTGAGGAGTCACGTCCCGTTCATAGGAATGCCCCAGTCACCACGCGGCCATAATCGTGGCTTAGGAATCCCTCCTTTAATGGATACTTACAGCTGGCACGAGATAATAAATCACATCAATGAAAGGAGCTAAATTAAATCGTAACATTTCTTGGTGAATGATAGTGACAAACTGTGAAAGCTTATCTAAATTTGCATCGAAATTCATGCCCCTTATGACTTCGCACCGTGATACCGAGAACATTTGCATCGCACTGCTATCTAGGTGGCTGATGCAATGTTATGTGAATATCAGTCTTCCATGCAAAGTGATATTGTTGACGAAGGGCGTAATTCACACTGTGTTCTTTTCCAACCGCAATAACCATTCAATAACAAAACTTGCCAGAAGTAGGTGGCTTATTGTTGGAAGTTTCTGTAATGACCATGCCCCCTAAACCGCAGCTCAAGCAGAAAATAACAAATAAAATCTAGCAGGAGATAGTGAGGAAACACGATGAGGGTGTTTGAGTTAGCACTTTATGTCCTCAGTGTTCTTCTTGCGTGTTTCATGTTTTCTTTCTCAATGTGCGGATGTCTTTAAAGAGGTTGTGGGTCCCTAAACTAAACAACCAACTCTCCCAGCTGGGAAGAGTCATGTCAGCTGTTCCGAAAAAAGGGCTTTGAATGAAGGGCCTCTGCTGCTATCTCTTTTGTTATGCGGCTATTCAATCTCCAAGGGATGACCTTGACTGGGAGAATGATATCAATGCTGCTGGTTTGTCATAAGGAGAAGGAAGATCTTTGGAAATGAATGACAGGCATGCCACGACAGCTATGGGCACGTAAATTGTTATTCGTGGAGAGGTTACTGACTGATCCATCTGTTGTCTATACATTACTAATAGCTACTTCTCACTCATACTTGGCATTTTTCTGTAATGACTCATTACCTAATTTTGTGTACATAACTTTAGTAAGCTTGCAATGTCACTTTCTACGGACGCATTTCTACAGGTATCATTAAAGTAATTGTGATGTAGATATGATGGCGTGAGACCAAAAGATAGATAAAGTTTAAATATTGGTTAAATAATATTTTTAATCATTTCATTCCAGCATATTTCATACCTATACTGCATTGTGTATCACTGAATTCACTGGCGATGATGTAGTTAAACCGATCCCTTGTCTGGTAATACATATAGTGGTTCACTTAACAATGGAATTCACATTATGATCGATCCTATGGAATAGACTACCATCGTAAAGTGGGGGTCTACTGTACTCAGTTGAGACAGACACAGCTAATTGCAGAAGTGGTGGAGTTTATCACACCTAAACTAACTATTGATGAGATAAATCCTGGACAGTCAACACCTAGTAAAATCTATCATGTTTTGACCTGCTATAGTTTGTTAGGACAAAGATATGGGAAGAGTTCTCTTAGGTACAATAGTTTTTTTTATCCTACTTTCTATCCCATGAAACAATTGGTCATATCATAGGTATGTCATAAGCTAAATCATATTCTCACAGGTGTCTCAAAGTGTTTGATTTTTATTTCTCAAACTTAGTCGTAAAAGATGGGTTGGAGATGATTCCAGAAAGATAAAAAGAAGTTTTCCTCTTGCAGAATAAGCCAAGTATGTTACATGAATTTCAAGACAGAAGTTCATCTGTGTCACTTGCATGGCAGAATGGTGTAAATGAGACAACAATTATTAGAACCGTAAAGAAGTTAGAAGAAAAAACTCATCCTAGTATTGTTCGATTCCTTGCCTACGAAAATCAACACTTTTTCATTGACCTTTATTTTTTTTAGCTTTGCGACGTTGATTAAAAATTATGAAAATAAACTTACTATTTAGCATATTTAGTCTCTTCTGGTGGCAAAATTTATTTCTGTTTGCTTTTCTGGGTACTTTTTCAAATTTTTCAACCTGTGTGATTGTTGAACATTGTCTTTGCATGGGAAGGTACTATGGTATGTAATTGTTAATCCATCTTTTCTAACCTCCATTGTGGTAGTTGCCATTGGTAGTGAAGGAGTGCCTACATTAATTGGCACAATTTCAAAGCATAGGACAGTGTTCACTTCGTTCATCTCATTCATCTTTTTATAGTGGCTATTGGTGATGTTAGGCTCCCATATGAGGTAACAGTTTTACTTTTATGTGCTTATGTATGGATTATTAGAGTGAAAAGTTATCCAAAGTTTTATACCCTGTGGTTGCAGAACATGAAACCTTACCTGGATTTCCCATGTTCATACTGTAATTCCAAACAGGGGGGTTATTTCGTAATCTCACTTAAGTGAGAATACGTCATAAAATGTGGAAAATTGCGTCATTTTTCATAGTTCAAGTCCGCCACCCTGGTGGCGTGACCATTTTTGGCTCTCAAGTGGTGAACTGCTGGTCTATTTATTTGATTCATCCACTCTTTCAACTCTTGATCCATTTCATTTGGCTCCACATTTCATTAGTTCCATCTCACCTGTCATTAGGAATGTAAAATAGAGCCACCATCGAACCTTGGTCGATCGTGAGCCGATCATTAAGAGAGCGAAATGGATCTCCCGCCTTCCCGCAAAGAGACATTAAAAAGGTGAAGAAACTGTGGGGCATTTCAGGAATGCCCCCGCAGTTAATGAGAGAAACCTGTAGTCCATAATTATGGTAGGATATGATGATGAATCCATACCCCAAATATCTATTAATAGTACTCATTAAGTTTTAAGGAAACTCCATCCTCTCCTTCAATTAGCCTTCTATTTGTCAATAGTAACCATGAGAATGGTGCAGGTATATAGGTTGGTCCAATTTTTTTAAAGGATTCCTTACTTTCCACCTGAGGTTACCAGAACCTCCACTGCAATAAATAGGAAATTGTGTGAATGCTAGTTGGTTAATGCTGCCACATCAACCATCATTCAACCATGGTAATGCAAACTGTGCATGACTCAGAGCTTCTCCTTTTGTTCTCCTCTCCATCTATCGTACCTTCTCAATTCTCCTCCACACCATCCTCCATTCTCAAATGTCTCAAGTCATTCCTTTTCATCAGAGTGTTGGTTTATGTAACAAATAATGCTATACTCCATATCTGACTCTTCACCAGTCTTGCCTTAACTTCCTTTGATTATTTCTCCTCTATCAGTAAGTGCTTCTCTTGCTCATTCAATTCTCTTTTGATTATCCATGCCCATTATTCCCTCAAGATACCACCCAAGTAATCATTTCTCCCTTCTTGCTCCAGGTTATATCTTCCTACTTTCATCATTTTTCTAGACTTATTCATTCGGGAAAACATGAACTTTAGTTTTCTCTGAGCTGAACTTAATTTTTTTTTCAATAAGTTACTACAGTGTTTAATAATGGCTGTATTCCCCTCTCTGACTGGCTAACTACAACCAAGTCATCTGCTAATCCAATCTCCTCAATCTGCCTATCCCCCTTTTCGTATGCTTGAATATGGCTCTCCCCTTGCTCCTCTTACCATTTCCTTGGTATTAACCCTTTCACTGCTATGCACGCATATATGCATTAGGTCGGAGCAGTGCCGTGAGGGCTACACACACATATATGTGTTTGGGCGGAGCAGTGCCATCAGCGCTATGCATGCATATATACGTTTTACGTGCAAACGATTTTAAATACAGAAAAAAATTATGCATGCTGGGGTATTTAAATTCCCAGCAGTGTTGCACACTATGGTAGGCACTCTCTGGGATGAAGCTTAGCAGTGAAAAGGTTAATGTTCAAAATCTAAGGCAGTGACAGGCCCTTACCCTGCAGTCTATAAATTCCCATTTTGGTTCTTCACCTACCACTGTTTTTATCAACATCCAGTTGAAAAATAGGTGAAATATTATTACTCTCCTTGTGTGCTTGGGAGTGCAGTTATGGCATAATATAGTATTGTACATATAATAAGTATTATTGAAATGATTAAATGGTTGATATGTGAACAGAAATTTAAAATTTAATCTTAGGAAGCAACATCCAAAAAAGAGATTGCTGTTGAGAAAAGCTCACAAATGGAAGAGCAGAGCAAAGTTATAAAGAAGGAAAAAGCTGAAGCAGAAGAAGCACTGGCTGATGCACTTCCAGCGCTTGAAGCAGCCAGAATGGCTTTGCAGGATCTTGAAAAAGCTGATATAACGGAAATTCGCTCCTTTGCCACGCCACCAGAGCCAGTTCAGGTGGGAGCTTTTCATAAATTAGAATTCTAGTTAGTGTTGTGCTCAGGATTTGAGGATTCGATCGAATCCTATTGAATCCATGGATTCGAGATCCGATCGAATCCTTTCAAAAAAGATTCGATAAATTCAAATCCTCGTTTTGCAGGTGGGATACCTTATAGGATAGTGATCTCGCAATGTAATAATCTCATGAATGATGTCGTTTTACCATCATAAGTGCTAATAATCTGTGCAGAAATTCACTACGACAAAATTCCAGAAAATATTCTCATGAGAAAGGTCTGAATTCAAAGAAAAAGGATCACTCCAGATTGTAGAATTTTTTAGCCCACATCCCATGGCCAAATAATGCACCGGCAAAAATAATTAATTGCGACTGAATATGTGAATTTTTCTTCAATATGGTTGGTACCACGTATGTTTGAAGTTACTACTGAAATAGCCCAGTTTTTACTTAGTTGAATTGTGAAAACCAAAGTTTTTATCTGCCAGCACTCTGTTGTAAAATTGTACGATACGACAAAAAATTTGTAGACAATAATTGTACTCATGGCTATATATATATCTATATTCGTGATTGTACTCTGTGCTTTTCATTTGAGTACAGCGATAGCTGATTATCAAACGCAGGTGCTGTCGATCACAGACTCACCCCAAAGCAGAGAGCCACCGGCAGCCGGTGGTAGATGGTGATTCAGCTAAATCAAAAGCACCGCAGCTTGGCGATTGCTGTCTATCGCAGGCTATAGCTGCAAATCGAAAGCACCCACTAGATACTGTGATCATAACTTAATCTCATTGATGCATGATCGTGGTCGCGAATCTGTGGTCGAAGTGTACGATATGAAATACAACTCGATAGCGAAGAGAGTAGTTTAGATTAAGTTTTCTGAAATAAGTATTTGGATTCAAGATTCGATGTGTGGGATTCGATAAAAAAAGAGATTCGGATTTAGGATTCGGATTCGATAAATTTTGGATTTGACCCATCACTAATTCTAGTTGTTAGTTACTGCAGATTACTCTTCTCATGAGTAATCTGCAGTAACTTACATTTTGGTATTATTACATTAAGGGTCTCTTTAAGCCTTGGTATTTAGTCAGTGATATAATTTTTATGCACTATAATTATTGTAGTTTACATGATCCCTTCTCACTATGTATATTATTTGTTGTTCTAAGGAAACTAATTTGTCTCTGTAATTTTTCTCAACATAGATCGTTTGTGAATGTGTTGTTATTATTTTGGGAATCAAGGAAGTGTCCTATAAGACTGCTAAAGGACTTATGTCAGATCCAAATTTTTTAAGGAAGTTGATGGAAATGAATTGTGATAATATTACTCAAGCTCAGGTAAGTAAATTTAGAAAGGAAAAAATCTTATAAATTTTAATTGAATTATAAATAATTTATTAGCTGTCTTTATTTACTTTCAAGACATTTTAAGGAACATATCTTTTCTTTTTTATAATCGGTAGGGGTGTTGAAAGCTATGTTATTGTCATTTTATGTATATGATGGCCATAAGTGTTGTTTGAGCATTCTTTTGTGCTCTCAAGTTATAATTACTCTCTGTCTACCTAACTTGCATGTATTATACTCCTCTTGTCTGTGGGAAACAAGGTTCAAGGAGAGATATTGTTGATTGAGAGAAGGAAATCGAATATGTGAATTAGACATTGCACAGTGATCCATTTTAATTGGGTTGAAAAATTTGGATCACTTGCTCAGCTTTAAAGTATATTGTTAAAAAATTAATGCAATAATGACACTCTAACCAGTGCAGCCATTTGTCCATTTGATGAAAGATATAAGGAATTGGAAGGATTTCTCTGAGAGAGGTACAGTTGAGCACTGTATTTTCAGGTTGACAGATTATTTTATGGTCTCTTAGCCAGCAAGAAATAGTTCCTTTCCTCCATTTCTTCCCTTCCCTAGCTATTTTCCCTTCAGAAAAGGTTTTTCCTGTAACAAGTGATTTATGCCTCTACGGGATGAAAATTGCCGAGGAAAAATCATTTGACTTGACTGTGATTCAAACCCAGATCTCCCAATTGACAGTCATGTGTGCTCGTCACTTACACCACCAAGCCATCTTGGTCAGGGGCGAAGTGTGGGTTTTAGCAATAAGTAGGCTGAGAGCGATCATATGTTTGTAGTGATTGTTGTATGAGTACTGATAATTTGGCAGCATCTATTTTTTTAGAAACTGGATTTAACGTGAGTTTTAAAGGTATACTTTTTATGAGTATACTCTTTTGATGGAATTGCATTTCAGGAGGAACAAACAAGGGTGCCATACCTCACGGTGACATGAGTTAACTACTTGGTGAAAATTACAAATAAATGCAAATCACCTAGTGCATCACATGTTTTGAAAATTAGTTTAATTTAATTTAACTGCTCATCTACATCTACATACTACCCCGCAAGCCTCCTCAATAGGCGTGTGGCGGGGGGTGTTAGGACACCAGCCGTTTACATATAAAAAGGAAACGCTCTAATGAAATTACGCCTAGCATTTATTAAAATCTCTTAATGTTCGGGGGAAAAACGAATTCCCATACCTATCCGTTCGGCAAAATATCTCTCTTAATTTATCGTTTCTGTCGGACCTGGAAATATAGTGGGGTTCTAATATGATGTTCTCCGTGTCGCTCTTAAAGATATCTATTCTTAATTGCTCAAGTAATCTAAGCCTAGCGCGCAGCCTCCGAGTCTCTAGCGGCTCCCAACCTAATTCGTTTAATGTCTAACATGTAACGCTGTCTGTACGCCCGTAGCAGTTTTTGACGAATTTCACAGCTTTCCTTTGTATTTTATTAAGTTCCCGAAATAAGTCTGTTTATTTGTTATAAAGTAGTGAAGAAAGTTGATAAGCATTACATCATGCAGTGGATATTCTCAGTAATGGTTTGAGATTAACATTTACAGCTCCTTCGTAAAACTAGGCAACAGCTGATTGTTATGAAGGCTTGCAGGTCAAGTCTTTTTGAAAAGAAAAAATGTAAACGTGTGTTAAACTACAAAGTTAATTTCTTTTCAAATGTGAAACAGTTCCACAAAGTGAGCCCATCGACAATTAATTTTATTTTAAATTATGTGGTGCAATCCCACTGGTTAAATTTGTCATCTGCATGATTACCCTACTCTCTTTTCATGTGTAAGAGGTTATTTCATGCCCCCTTGCCTTTACGTTATAACAAGGTTCTACCGTAATACCTTAAAAAAAATCTGTGGGAAAACCAAATGAGTTTAGTTTCATAATTTAGAGAAGTAGATGATACTCTTTTTTACTTGGTCTATGTAGGTATGGTTTGATTTTTGCTATTTCTCTAATGTGAGTGATTTAAGGTGTCTTGCATTTTCCAAAATTTACACTTTCCTGCAATCTACTCTTATGTCTGAGACTCCTTGGCAATGAAAAACAAGGTTTTTTTTAACTGTATACATCTATGTGATTATGAGCTTTGCAGAAATGAACGTTTTGAAAAGGTCAATTTATAGTCCACTTATAAATGCTCTCATGCTCTTTAGAAATTTTAATGCTAAAAATATGGTTTTTAACGAAGTGAAGTGCAGTTTTTGGTAGTAGTTTTAAGCAATGTCTTCAATAATTAGCTGAAATATACCCATTACAAAAATATTGATCAGTTTGTTAAATGCAGTGGTTTTGGAAGTACATATTTTGTTATCACCATGAAAAAGTTGTAAGATTTTCTCTAAAACATTATTTTTGTCAAAAACACTCATGACACTATACAAAAAATTTTTCTAAGGAGTTGAAAATTTTTTCATTCCTTATTTTGAGCTCCTAAATATTGGCAAACTATTTTTTTCTCAGGAAAATAAAAAATGTTGAGCAACTTTTTTTTAACTCTAGATGATTTAATTTGGATTGACCTATCTGTAATTTAGTCGATATACAAAAATCATGCTTGTTGGACCCCTAGAAGTCCAATATGTTTCCCATTTATTTGCTATTGGCTCTACTATTTCCTCATTAAATGATCATTTTTCTCATAATAATCATTAATTGTGACAGGTCAGAGCAGTAAAAGCTCACATGCAGAAATCGTCTAAGCTTGGAGAAATGAAATCAATAAGTAAGGCTGGTTATGGCCTCCTTAAATTTGTTGAAGCTGTGCTGTTGTACTGTCATGTCTTCAAAGATGTAAAACCAAAAAAAGAGAAGGTTAGTAATTCATAGGAGATTGGAAAACTGTGGGGGGTGAAAGGGCATAAACATCCCAAAGCCAAGAATACATAATCTGACCCACCTTGCAAAATGTGTCCTCTACACTGCTGAGAAAAACTGGTTATTACCCTGGGAATGGTATACTTAAAAAATGTTTCAGTTGAACATAAGACAATGATTACTCTTACAATGGTAATGAACTTTGACTGTTTTTGCTGGGGGTCCTGTGGGCAAATGTCAACAGGAGGGTGTGTGAAAGATATGACAGTTGCCGTCCTCTTGAGTTCTTTAATGATGGATAAAAGGAATTATATAATGCCCGTAATAAATTGCCAGGTAAGAAATTTTACTGGGAGATTCACTTTCAATTGGAGTTACTAACCCTTCTTACTTGTAAATAATGGTTTTTGTTAGGTCTTACAAAGCAATTTCCACAATTTTCCTTTTGCATCTATTGCAAACTTATGTAAGTTGTGAAAAATTACTGTCCATATGGTGATGATTTCAAGCTTTGTGCCTAATGTAATTGCTTAGAATTAGGTGGATGCACACAACAATCACTACATAAACAAGCACACGGAGCCAGCAATTTGACTGCTCTGTACCTATTTATGTATTCTCATAGTGACAGCCTATCCTTTACCTCATTATCTTTGCCTTGAACATTTCAGGAAATTTGGTGACAATCCCCTGTCTCTAAGTGTATCGTGTCGGAAGACACCATGGGATAGATTGTCATTTTATAAATGTGTCCATTAAGTTTTAATAAATTTATTTTTATATCCCTCCTTCCGTAACATATCCAATGCCGAAGAGCCATGCTATATTTTTCACATGTTTGCATTATTTAATATGTATTCTTGTTCAGTAAAGATGTTGAGATTTGATGGAAATCAGTGGTGAAGAATAACATCTTCACAAACAAAACTGGTTGGATGCACCATTCATGCCAACACCTCTTCTCGCTTTAGCTAGTTTGACTTATCCTACTCCCAATGGTTCAGAGATGTTTCCTATGTTTAGTGTGAGCCCCACTCTGCTTTAATTTTCTGTTCACTCATTAGCTTGTTTTTCTGCAAGTGATGTTTCCAGTTCCTCTTTGTCAGCTGCCCTCCTTTCTTGGCCCTTCTTGCTGCTTTCTGTCCTGCTCATATCACATTGTCCATTTAAACTTCCATGGCTCACTGCTTCTATCCTCTTCAATTTTTCCTGCAACTCTGTCATCTTGACTTTAAGCAAACTCAGTTGTTGTGCCCAATCCCACTATGTGCAACCATGCTGGCTTTAATAGCCTCCAAGGTTGTACCATCTCCCACTTCACTGGGGAGAATCTTATTGGCCAGCTTCAGTTCCTGTTTAAGTGTCTGGAACTGGTTATGCCACTCAGACACTTTCAAGTTGGTGTCTGATAACTTCTCTCTGTGTTATTATCTCCGACTGATCAGCTATTTCACTATCCTCCTCTTGTTGGTCTGATGTAGTTTTTTGCTTCTTCATCAAGCCTTTTCTTTGGCCTTTCTTTGTGCTCCCCTCATCTCTGTCCCTTTCAGAGTTTTTGGCTGCTCTCTTCCCCCTCCCACGACTCTTCTATGCCTCCAGCTCCTCCGTCAGCTCCCACAACCACTTGCTCAGTTCAACTATTTTGCTCGCTGTAAGTTCCAAGGCTATCCTGGCCCTGATGGTGCTCCAGTGAAGCAATAGTAGGCCACCAGGAAGGCACTCACCACCCTGCAAAGATGCAGCTGCTGCCTTCTCTTCAAGAGCCAACTCTTTCTCCCTAAGACTGCTCCTTAAGGCACCATTCTCAGTGGTCATGCTCAATTTAATTTCATTTCCATCAGAAGCTTCCATCTTTCCTTCATTACTCATTACTTCTTTGATCGAACGCTTAATTGCAGCCAGATTCTTGTGAACTAATCTACGGTGCCACTTGTTAAGACTCATTGCCGAGCTCACAATGTGAGCTGACTCTTCAGATGAAACTGTTTCAAGTTGAAACAGTTCTCCTTTGTTGACTGCCTTTGCAATAACTTGCTGGCCTTGGAAAATTGTGCATGTATTGCCCTCAAATAGTGTTTGATGACCTCATTGAGTAATTCTGGGCACCAGCAGAAGCTTATCATTGAGTTGTGGAATGTAGAGTAAATCCATTAATTCCACCAACAAAATGTGACCATTGTAACTTGCACTTCAACCAACCATTACCAATTTCTGCTGCCTTTACCAAAGATCACTCTGCAAGGTACACCAAAATATTGGCATCGTGTAGTGTTGAGAAAACACTCGTTCATCGGTCATATGGTTTGACACGCCAGAGTCAATGCACCATCCTCTTACAACCACATCATGTATTTCTCCATGTACTTTGAAGGTAACGTAGTAATTTACATTTGTTTTTCACTGCTATAGAGTATTTTGATCACTCTGTGCTTGCCTCTTTTGTAGACACTTTTAAAATTAAAACAATTTCATTTCAAGTTACCAGACTTTTTACAGAAGAAACAGGTTTGCGTTTATCTGTTTTTCTGTCCTTTTTCATGAACAGTGTTACTTTTTCATGAAGTTGACTATGTCTTCAGCGTGATCTCAGGATGTTTTTTAGTAGACTCACCACTTTTGAATTTTCTTTGATATTCATCCATAATTTTTCCCATCAAATACTCGTTCATCAACTCGCCTTTATCTCGACCCACAAGTGTTGTGACGAGCCCTGAATAAGATTCTGGTAGACTTACGAGCAACCACAACAACTTCCTGGTCATTGAGAGGGTTTCTGGTCCCGCAAAGTAAATTGATCACTATTCCCATGAATGAATCAATGTGATTGCTAATTAGCCCACTGTGATAGTGAATTCTGGAAATTTTCTTCGCATATACAAACGACTGCCAAATGTAGGTCATTCATATTTCATTTTTAGTACCTTCCAAATTTTGCGAGCAACTTTGAGGTGTGCAAAATTCATTAACCAGCTGTCTTCGACAATCATTGTCAATGATGCCATGACTTTATTGCTTCCACCATTCAGTATTCACTTCTTCATGCTCACTTATTCTTCAGGCTCACTTCAGGTTCACTTAAGACGTTCCAAAGATCGTCACGCACCGAAACTACTTGCTGTTTTGTAATTTCCACCATTTAGAAGTTGAATATTCAATTTTAGTATCTTGAGCCATATCTTATGTACATTGCAAACATTCTCGAACAAACACCTATCCTCCAGAAATGAAATAGCAAAATACATTTTCTTTCCTATTATATTTCACTGCAATTATCTTGCACTAACAAGGAGACATCGCGTGACTTATGTTTGGGATCCTAACGAGGCAATTATTTTCTGAAACTATAGAGAGAATGTGGGAAAAGTGTCACGGCTTTCTTCCACATAGGCCCGGGTTCGAGAGAAAAACTCTATTAACCCTTTCACTCCCAAGCATTTTTCAACATGTATACCCAAAACTCCCAAGGGTTTTTTCATGAAATTATAAACACTTTTTATAAAAATTATTATGGATTTATTTTAGAATATATAAACACGGAAAAATCACACAAATGTAGAAATAAATGAAGTTTTTAAAAATGTTAATTTTATATATATTTAATATTTAGTTGTGCAATGATAAAATTATAAACTAAGTACTTTTAAATTTTTTAATGAAACAATTAACTTTTTGGCTTATTTATTCATAATAATTTTAACAAATTGCAGTTATTGAAAATTGTGTTGTGTTAATAATTTAATTTTTGACAGATTTGCGCATACTCTTGTATGCATAAACAGAAAAAATGTTGGCATAAAAGTTTATTGTTTCAATCTGTCACACTCACTTTTGAGCAGTGCCTTAGCCAGTCTTCTGTACAAAAATAATGAAATATAAATATATTTATATATCTAGGCATTGCATAATATAAAAATTGGTAATTTAAACTATAGCTAAAGAAATTGTTATTTTGTTGTTAAATGTTAACATTGCATTTTTAAAAATATGAATGACTTGGATGTGCAATGTTCTTTCTATAAAAACAAAGACTAACAAATATGATGAAAATTGTTTCACAGAGGATTTTTCATTATTTGTTCAATTTGTTTATGAAATAAGTACATAGGTACACTTTTGATTTGTTTATACAAATATCACGTAAGAATAAATTTCGTATTTTGCTCACAATCACTCTTTTAGCACTTATGCTTATGCAAACACTCCCCATGCAAACCCCTGTTGCATCTGACACACACTGTCCTGGATCTTCTTCTTTGTTCCTTTGTGCTGCAGACACAGCATCTGTATTCTTTTCTCCCACCCAGTTTCCTTATTCCTGGTGAAATACGTCCCCTCACTCCGGACTCTTCCCTGAAACTCAACCACTCAGCTCCTAAGTTTTCAATTATACTAATTGTGTTAATAAGTCTTGTCAGAGGTTTTCCAGGTTCTTTGAAATTTTCCTTATATATCATGAAGCTATTCAAAACCATCCTCCCAATAATGTTGAACGCTACTTTCTTCCAATATTTTAATGTTTTTCTTTCATCTAAATATACGTAGAGCATCATGTCTGAAGAGTCTACACCTCCCATATACTTGTTATATTGCAAAATTACTTCCGGCTTCACAGTTTTTTTCTCACGGCCTTGTCTCAATTTTGTCACTTCACTTTCCTTTACAGTCGCCTTACTTGAAAGAAGGATCACAGGTCCTTTTTGAGAAATTTTTTCCCTAAATGCACTGGCTAGAATACACCTGGAACGGCAAAACATTTTTTCCCTGACGGTGAACTTCTTTTTGAAACACTCAGGCAGAAATTTTCGGTTTTTCCTAACAGTTCCCGTAATATATGTACCCATTTGATAAAGTTTGTGCACTAAGGGAACTGACATAAAAAAATAGTCCACAAAAACATTGTAGCCTTTGCATAAATAATTGTACATCTGAAGGAGTTTCAATACCACTGTATATCCCAGCCCATTTTCCTTCACCTCCATCCTTTCTTCATCATTTTCTCTACCTTTGTAGGTAAAGAAACCTAAGCAATAATTTGATACAGCATCACACAGCATCCAAAATTTGATTCCCCAGCAGTGATGGTGCTTATTTGGCAGGTACTGCAACAAACTTGTTCGGTTTTTTATCCCAACCAGACTTTCATCCACGCTCAGAGTTTCGTGAGGGGTATAATGGTATCTAAATACATTATTTGCATGGTCAACAAGGGGTTGGTACCTGATGCAAGGGTCATATCTAGGATTATTACGGGCCGTACATTTTTTAGGGTCAACCAAATGAAAAAATCTCAAAATTTGCTGGAAGCGATTCCGCGGAAACATTTTCCCGAACCAAGGGGTACTCTGAGAAGGCAAAGTTGACCAATATGAAGCTATGGTGGGTTTCCGGATAATTCCCATGTTCAAAATACAGGCTAAGAATCCTTTCATTTCCGCAATTGTAACTGTTTCCCACTTCAGTGGTGGTGATGATCTTCCAGACTGAGAGGTTATGTGTTGTTTTGTATATCTATTTGTTTCAGTGACAAAGAGGTTCAGAAGAAGGTCCGTAAAAAAAGTCTAAAATATAGAGTTGGTGGCGAGTTGGGCGGTGGGGCTTTCTTGGGTCCACTTACTTCCTGGAACTTGTACTTAGTGGGAATTGGTTCTTCAGGAGCTTGTACTTCCCTTCATTCTCCATTGTCACCATCTTCGTCAGTGTCCAGCTCATCCGAAGACTGTAACGAATGCTGATCTCCATTACTATCGTTCCCCAAATCACTGTCACTTTCGTAGAAATCTGACTCACTTTCATCAGACGAATTGTCTAAAATTTCCAAAACATCCTTGTCCGTTATGTGTGATGGTCCAGCCATTATGGGTGATATTTTCTGGAAAAATATCACTTACACCACTCAAAAAAGGCACTAGACTTTTATATGCAAATTTTGCAGCAAAGATGAACTTTGACGCAAAGTCAAATGACTAAATCACTTTCGAAATGAAAATTTGCTATGAGAGAATCAATAGATTCCTCAAACAAAATGCACAGAAAACACAACGCGAAGAAACATATCCGAACCTCTGACACACGCGAGTGGTTACTAACTAAGCCGTCGGGACTCCGCATACGAGCCATTAGATTAGTAACAGATGACGCATTCTCCAAAGTTGTCCACAAAGTAGGTGTCAGCGAAGTAGTGATACAATGAATCACTTACAAAGATAAGGAAGTATTACTGAATGATATAAAGTTGCGAACCCATCACTTCTTCGGTGAGACTACTCGGCAACGTCATCGGCCACTTGCTGAGGTTCGCTGAAAAAATTTTACTCACGCGCCAAGGAGACGCCGGCACATTAGAGGTTAGATAAAATGTTATGTCGTGGAAAGTACGAAGTCATAGGTACCAACGTATTACATAAAGAAAGACGCACATAATGAAGTGAAGTGAATAAAAATAAATCACGCGGAAAAGCGTATATATACCGTTTATTGAGTATATCGTAAGTTCATTAGTCAGCCACGGCGGCAATTTACGAGAGGAAAAACAAACTTCAATAAACTGTCAGTGTATATAAAAAATTACTGACAAAGAACATAAAAATTATATTATTATTAAAATTCATCTTCTATAGGACTTTTCAACGAAAATTAGCAACAACGACGGAAAAATTTTCTGATTTCGCTTAGTTATAAAGTGGCGTAAGAGTTTTGACAAAATGAGTCAGATTTTACAAAGAGTGGCCGAAATATCATCCGATAAAATATTAAAAGTATAAATGAAATTATATAAAAATTACCTAGTGATAGCAAAATATGTATAAATTCATTATAAAAATAAATTGAATTAATAAACATCATAGTTTGTGTGAAATATTGATCTAAGCAAGCGGCCGATGTATCGGCCGCTTGGGCGTTTTGGGTAGGAAGGCCGCGGCCGATATATCGGCCGCTTGGGAGTGAAAGGGTTAAAGAATCTTCCTCCGTATAAATCCTTTACAGTTCACACCTCCCTCAACAAAGGTCGTAGCCCAGTGGGTTGAGGCGCTGAGCCAGTTATTGTCGTATGGTGGCTGGGGTTTGATGCCAGGTTGCAGCATTTTTCTTTTTTTCAAATATTTTATGGAATTTCTGTAAATGACCCATTCCCATGCATTTATGGCAGTAGCAACAATTTTTTTAATTTTAGCCTATTTGCTGGATTTTCAATCAACCTCTTTGGGATACTTTCGAAGCTAATTTTGGGATTGTTGTTCAGCCAAAAAGAGGCTTCACATGCTGACAGACCTAGTATGTTTAGATTTTGAAAATACAAGGATACTTCTGTGAATAGCATGGGCTTTGATTGGTCGTGAGTCTTTCTCAAGGCAGTAAACAATGAATGGATTATTACTTTTTAATTAGCAATGATGTACTCTCTTAAAATTTCCCAGGAGCCGCGTTCGAGTAATGACTTCTGTAACTCTATTTCTTGTTCAGCAGTGAACATGATATAGATAAAAAAGAGATGGTAACTGTATCCAAGGTTATGTAAAAAAAGTGTGCTATGGCCTTTTTGCGAAGCAATATATTATATTGAAGCGAAGCCTGTATCATTGGGGAGAGGAAGATATTCCAGCACAAAAAAATATCATGTAATGATAACACTATCTCTTTTCCCAACTCATGTTTTTTTCAATTGAAGGAATTTAACTTTTCATTCATGGCGTGGAAATGCATGTGTGGATGACAAATTTTATCACTCAAGTGCGGTTCCTTGGAAATTTTAAGTGAGTACATCGTTGCTAATTAAAAATTAATAATCCGTTCATTGTTTACAACCTTGAGAAAGACCCATGACTAGAGATACGTGTAAATAGCACTTTCATTTTTATTTTATAGCACTTTCAATTTCAGTTTATAGCATTTTGTAGCGTCAATTTTTTCTTTATTTTCATACTTTATCATTAGTTGATGATGACAAAATGTGGTGAAACACAGTTATATGACAAAATACGGAATAATTGAAATAATTACGAGGTAGAACAATAATAAAGTAAGGAATAAGATACATATATAGTAAATCATTAAATATGAGATTAGTAGCCTGAATATCATTTAAACTAGTTGAACATCAACATAGAACAAGTTTCAGCACTTTCTTCCTTCAGCCGGTTGCGTCTGTCAGTCATAACTAGATTGAACTGGCTGAAAAACCTCTCTGCATCCACGCTGCTAACTGGTGCCCAGATTGTGTGGAGTGCAGCATTTCCAAACTCAGTTTTTTCTTGGCAGATGCCAAGAAATATTTGTTTAACATCGCAGAAGCTACCAGGGTTCTCTCTCAACCTCTCTAGTAGCTGCCGATGAAAATACATGTGACCATCTATGAAGCAGTCAGGCCCAACGTCTCGGAAGGCTGGTAGCTTTGCTTTTAAGGCTAGCTTACTTTGAAAGGTAGTCCCTCACTGCCGGATGGGCTAATTTGTGCACCAGAATATTTGCCTTGAGGCAAATTGACAGTGTCATGTATGAAATCGTGTTTCTCTGTTTTTGTCTTCTTGGCATTTTCATTCGCCTCAAATAAAGTGGTTTGCCTCTTGTTGCTTGCCTGCGGATCTTGAGCAACAGACACTTTCTTAGCCAAATGTGAACTAGTTAAAATATGTTTGCCTAAGGTATCTTTTTTATTCCAGTCCAATCTGAGCTTACATATCCCACACATGAGAATATTGGATTCACTTACATAAAAATTTTCGTTTTTGTAAGCTTCCGCACGTTGCTTAATTGTTATTTTAACTCGCGGCATTTTTCCGGTAACACGTGTCGAGATCAGCTGAGTATAAATGGCCGCCAGTAAAATCAAAACAAGTAGGCGATTACACCGAGATAAAACTCTGTACGCTTGTAACGGTGGAACTCACGCAAAAGTCTCCCGCGAGACTTCCACACTCGCGGCAAGCACCGAATGAACTCGCCGGTTCCCGTGGTGCCGACTGGCCTCCTCCCGCGCGCTGCCGCCTCAAACCACCGGAGCCGTATCTACAATCTACAAGCCGTACATTGTCACCTTCCCGTCACCATCACACTCGGCCACTCCCGCGCTCCGCCAACGTGTCGCTGCTCCCACCCAATATCGCTCTCCGCCAACGCGTCACCGCCACAACGCTATTCCTAAATCGTAAGACAGCACGTAAAATCGTAAGACATACCACGTTACGGCTTTTGGAGCATTTCCTTATACCATTACAAAGCTCCGCCTAGTGTAAATGCTAACAACGCAAGTCGGACGGTCGGGTGGTGGGGGAACAGGGTGGTGCGTACTCCGATCGACGAGTTTGAGTCAGACGTGGCTGCCAATGACATTTTTGTCGGTGGCGGCGGCCGACCCTCTTCCGACCCAGCGGCGGTGGCACGTGCGGCGTGGATCTGATAAAATGTAACTACTTACTTTCCAGGAGTGGATTTTTTCATGACGACGCAATCTCGGCGTGATGACGACATGAAGGAACCCAATTCAATGTCAAATGCAAATGACAGAAAGGCAAAACACAAAATGACAAAATGTCACTATCGTTAGATATAGATCGCTAACGATCTTTGGTAGTGTTGTAATAACCATAGTCAAGGTCATAGTTTAAAAAAAACACAATTCCCAGGAAGAAATGGAAAGAGAGGGAAGCGTTTCTGACTTCCGGCAGCTATCGCCTAGGTTGGTGAACTCACCAATTTCGCGCCTTTTATGAGTTCGGCAGCGGCAGCGTGCGAAAATGGGCCGGTGGCGGCGGCGTAGCTTGCCGGCGCCCACGTCTAGTTTGAGTCCCAGCCAGCGAACAGCTGGCCAGACGCTCACAAGCTATAAGCGGTGAGTGTCGGCGGAGCATTTCAACTGCGCTCGGCACTAAACTTACGAATTTTGCCATCGATAAGGCAAATTTTCTGTAAAAATATCAAAAAAGTCCAGTCATCGTGCCTATGTCGCATTTATTCACGTGCATTGCGGAAATATCGCATTTATCGCACATGCGATTTTCACGTATCTCTACCCATGACCAATCAAAGCCTATCCTATTCAGGGAAGTATCCTTGTATTTTCAAAATCTAAAAATATTAGGTTTGTCAGCATGTGTAGCCTCTTTTCGGCTGAACAAGAATCTCAAAATTAGCTTCGAAAGTCTCCCAAGAGGATTGATTGAAAATCCAGCAAATAGGCTTAAAAGTAAAAAAAATTGTTGCTACTGCCGTAAATGTATGGGAGTGGGTAATTTACAGTCATTCTGTAAAATATTCGAAAGAAAAATAAATGCAACAACCTGGGATTGAACCCCAGCCACCATATGAGGATAACCAGCTCAACCCACTGGGCTATGACCTCTGTTGAGAGAGGCGTGAACTGTAAAGGATTTATATGGAGGAAGATTCTTTAATAGCGTTTTTCTCTCAAACCCGGGCCTATGTGGAAGAAACCCGTGACACTTTTCCCGCATTCTCTCTATAGTTTCAGAAAATAATTGCCTCGTTTGGATCCCGAACATAACTCACGCAATGTTTCCTTGTAAGTTCTGGGGCCATAACTTGATGGAAATCAGCAGCAAAGAATGAAACATCATACCTCCGTATACTTTTTATTAAGGTTTACTGCCTTCTTGAGTCAAAAATTAAGAAAGTTACTTTTTGACAACAATGCAAACAACAACATCTCCATAAACAAAACTGGCTGGATGCACTGTTCATGCTAACAAGATTCCATGTACAGTAAAATCCGGTTTTTCCGGACATGGTTGGGACCAGGGTCATTCCGCAAAAATGGATTTTCTGTAAAACTGGCATTTTATTTAATAAGGCTGGGGTATAATGCCAAATAACATGGAAAAGTTTGCGTTACCTCAGTCACTTTCTTGAAACTGGTATTTATAGTCCCTATTTAATGCTACATTCCCGCTTTTCTCGAAACAGCACCAGTTTTTGTCATTTCTATCATCTAAGAGAGGATTTCTCAATTAAATTAGCCAGCAGATTTCTCTCTAATGCGGTCATCAGCATGAATGTCAACTGCTTTAAGTATGATCTCCCGGCTCTCATCATCCCTCTATATTGACAAAATAATATGCATTTCAATCGTTGGTAAGACATTAATCGCAAAAATTAAATTTATAAGCTAATTTGTACGTAATCAGCATTTTATCATCATTCACTACATAAAAAGTGTAACGGTGGGCAGCCATCAGCTGATTGGTAGTGACGCTTTACCGCTGCTGGCACGCAATGTCTTCATCTTGATTAAGCTAGATGAGAAATAAATATGCATATTATTATTTTGTGATGATTGATATCTAAATACACGTAATTTTAACACATTGCGTACGGATCACGAGAATCTTCGTTTTTCCTGAGCCATGTGTTAAGGACAGATAACGAGAATTCTCGTTTTTGCTGTTGACTCCATTTATTTTGCCAATATAATTTAATTATATCAGTTTTTTTATATGTAACGGGCAACTATCATTAATAATATATTTTTGCATAAGTTTTATGCATTTAGAATATCTGCATATATTTTTTGTTTAAATAGTCATGTTTTTAAAGCCGCTAGTTTCACGCATTCGCGTTTTTCACGCATTTCCCATTTCAATGACTCAAGAATTTCATCTGTCGAAGGCATTTCCGCCATCGGGGTGTCAAACGGCATACGACTGGAAGTTTGTTTTCTAGATGGTCAAGTCTAATTATGGAATAGTTTCTATTGACTGGATAGAGAAACAGGCACGGAGCTAAGCGTCTGGGATTTATCAGTGACCCTGACCTCTCACAAACACACAGCCTAGCATTTCTCGCTTTCCTTATCCTATGTCGGCTATGTGTTCCCGATATGTGATGCGCTCGGAAGAGGCATTCGCGGTTTGACTTCAGTTGACTTTTAGACCCTTGCTCATACAGTTGGTTCCGTTGCCTGAGTTTTGTTTCCGATTTTTATGTGTTGGCATGTCTTATAGATGAATGTGTGTGATCATTTACCAGTGCCTTATTTCTTTTCAAACCTGGGATATTAGTCTTATGACAGTTCCTCTTGTAATTACCTAGTTTGTGATATTGCGGAAGCATGGCTTCAAATTCCAATAAGCAAAGAATGAGAGAAGATGAAATTTTAGCAGATTTGTGTGCTGATGACTTATCTGATGTACCTGTTGAGGCCAATGAAGAGAGCAGTGAAAGTGAAAATGATAGCGACATTCCAGTTAGTAAGAAAAGAAGAAAAAATCATTCTTCCATAATTAGCGACAGTGAGTCTTCGGAAATAAGTGAGGACAAAGTTGCTGATAGTGGAATTTTGGATACATGGATAAAACGAGATGTAAAAGTTACTTTGGAGAAATTTGAAGGTACTCCTGGTGTAAAAATCAAGCCTAAACATATTGATAGTATTTTTGAAGCTGTGGAACTTTTTCTTGGTGATGACTTCTTCCAAATGATGTGTGATGAGTCCAACCTGTACTACAGTCAGAATAAAGATAAATACAAATTATCTCCCAAGTCAGGAAAATGGTCTGACATTACTGTTCCTGAAATGAAGAAGTTTCTTTCAATAATAATCCTCATGGGCCAAGTAAGGAAAACATCATTGAAAGAATATTGGACTACTGATCCTTTTATTTCAACGCCTATATTCCGGCAATTGATGTCAAGAAACAGATTCGAAATTATTTGGAAAGCATGGCATTTCAATAACAATGAATTGTACTCAAAGAAAACATCTGACAGGTTATTCAACATACGACTACAGTATAACCCCCAATAACCCTTTTACGTCCCCGGAATTTACGTTTTCCCGTGATTTACAACATTTTCTCCCGGTCCCAAAAATGTTTGCATTATTATAATGTATTTTCATCCCGCTATTTACACTTTCAAATCCCGCCATTTACGACATTTGAAGGGAAGAAAGATGGCGGCTGGCGCACTTCAACTGGCGACCCTTCGAGCGTGATTAACGTTAAATATGGATAAAATACTTGCTTAAACATGATGTATGAATGCTGATTTACTTGGTTTCCTTTAAAAACACAATTATTCGTTTGATTGTAGCATATTACATCGATAGCATTGTTGAAAAGTATATATACCGGATATTGTAATGCTTGCGATCGGGATTCTCGAATTGGTAGAAGGGAATATAATTCTCTTCCCTGGCCGTACTAGCTGTTTAAACAGTACATTTAAATTGTAGCGGATGCCATAAATATATTTAATTAGATATTATTTGGCCAACTATCGCTGTCATTGTGGCGAAAAGTTAAAACGTATGTTAACTCTTGTTCTCATACTTCGCAGCGATCTTTTTCTTATTTCTCGTTTTTTTTCCTCGTATTTACCTTGTGTTTTTAGGTTTTTAGTTACTTCACCTTTAGTTTTATTTAATGTGCAATTACTTACGGCAATCGTGAGGAAACGTATTATTAACTGGCAAACAAGAGTGCGAGATAATCGTTATCATTGGAAGAAAAAATCAACATTTTGCAAAGAATCAACATTTTTTTTACTCTAATACGGGCGCTCGCGTGTCCCTGACCGAAGAACTTGATATACCAGGTTCAACGTGGAACACAACTGTAAAAACCCGTAAATGTATTGAGAAAATTGCAAAGGACTGCGGCCCTATTGGTAAAAGGCGTAATTACATTAAATACTCCAAGTACGATGAACTTGAAGAAATATTGAAGACATTTTAATCTTCCCCCGAAATAAGGCCGCATTACCGCTGTGAGAGGCGCTCGGCGCATTGATGTCTTCAAATAATCAAATGGATGTTTACACCGTTTCAAAATTCGATATAAATATTGTCTATAAAATCATTTTTGGTGAATCTAAAAGAGTACACTACATTGATCCTGAACCAGTTTCTCACTGTAAGTGCACAAATTTGCATAAGTATGTTGATGGCTATGCCTATGCGCTTAAAGACATTTTTTATGTGGACAAGTCAGGTCTTTTTTTTAACAATGCCACACAAGACCCTATAGACTTCAAAGGGGACCCTTGTCATGGGGCCAAGCTCAGCAAAGGTCGCCTTACTGTTTTATCAGGTGCTAATCCAGATGGCACTGTGAGACTGAAGCCTTTTGTTTTTGAAAAGTCCAAAAATCCACGTTGCTTTTAAAATATTAAGAAAGACCTTGGCTACAATCTATGCAGCCAACAAAAGGCATGGATGACAGACTATTGTTGAAGAAAAAATTTATGCCCTTGATGCAAAGATAAATATAGGTAGGTAGACACCACCTCAAATCAAGTTAAGTTAAAATATGAGAATACGTTTATTTTTTGTTAACTTTTGTTTATTAATTTATTTATGTCTATTTGGTGACCCATCAAATATTAAACATCTCCTGTTAATTTAAATAAAATTATTTAACATTAGGGTATGATTTTGCTCCTATTTCCTACAAATTACGATTTCCCTCGATTTACATTTTCCCGCGATTTACACTTTTTTCCTTCATCCCCGTCAAAAGTGTAAAAGAGGGGTTTTACTGTATATTGTAGACAAATGCCAGACAGTTTATAAGCCAAAACAAGAATTATCTCTAGATGAGGCAATGATTCCTTGGAGAGGAAGGCTGAAATTCCGCACATACAACCCAGCCAAGATAGTGAAATATGGACTGCTTGTTCGCATGGTATGTGAAAGTGAGAGTGGTTACATTTCCAACCTGGAGATTTATGCAGCTGAGGGAAATATACATGAAGAAACTATTCTGTCAGTGCTGAAACCTAGCCTAAACCAGTGGCATCACATTTATCAGGACAACTATTATAATAGCGTTAAAATTGCAGAATCTCTTCTTGCCAAAAAAACAAGAGTTTGTGGCACGATTAGAGCAAATAGAGGTGTTCCGGACATTTTGAAGAAAGAATCAAAAAAAATTGAAAAAAGAAGAATACACCTTTTGCCGAAAAGGACAAGTCCTACTCCTGAATTGAAAAGATAAATGGGAGGTTAGGATGTTCACGACCATTCATGATGCAAGCATGAGCAACGCAAGGAAAATAAACAACATAACAGGGCTTGTCGTCAAGAAACCCAACTGTATTGTGAAGTATAATGATTGCATGAAGGGTGTTGACAGAGCTGATATGTATTTAGCGTACTACACGATACTAAGAAAAACTATGAAGTGGTCTAAAAAAGTTGTACTATGGTTGATCAACTGTGCGCTCTTTAATTCCTTTCGGGTGTATAAAACATTGAATAAAGACAGCAAAATAAGATTCAAGCAATTTCTTCTCGGGATTTCAAAAGAGTGGGCAGAAAGCAGTGAGAGACCAAGGCAAGGCGATGAGTCTAGCGCCGGTGAGCCGAGCGGCGATAAGGAAACAGATGTGAAAGAGCCTACGCAGCGGGCCCCCAAAGAAGATCACCCAGCCAGGCTCTCGGGAGATTTGGCAACGCATTCTCTCGAACCCGTAGTTGGAATAGGGAAAAAAAAATATCATACATGGGTGTGCAAAGTGTGCTCGTCAAAAAAATTGAGAAGTGAAACTAGATATATATGTAAATTTTGCCGTGTCACATTGCACAAAGGAGCCTGTTTCTTGCAGTATCACACCAAAAAGGATTACTAACATCATACCTGAGTAAGTACAAAAATTCCATTAAAAATCATTAATAAATTATGAAGCAATGGCACTTCTAAGAGAGGAGTGCATATTAAAGTGTTCCAGTTTAAATACCTGCCGGAACAGAGGGGTACGAGGGATTTAAACACTGCCGTACGCAACGTGTTAATTAATGTGCTAACCTCCAAAATTCAAGACGAATAATTCAATCAATGCAACATCCTCAAACTTCTCGCAGGCAGCTAGTAGTGATGATGTACCGCTGGGGTCAAGATTAACAGTCTGCTTGGAGGTAGATGATCTCTGCAATGATTCTTTGAGGGTCAGCTGTCTCAATGATTTGAGCTTTTCGTCACGAATTTTCCTTTCCAAATCGTACAATGATCTAACTTCAGTCAATGAATAGCCAGTGCAAGATTCAAAAAACTATATTAAATTTTTTACTGCATCTAAAGCTTCGCTGGCCATTTTTCGAAGCTTATCATCAAGCTCACTATCATCCTCGGAGTCAGTCATTTTTTCTGTCTGTAGAAAGGAATTGATGATTTCCTCATCAGTCATTAAGTGTGTGACAGGGACATCATCATCCACACTAACCCACTCTTGAAGAGCTTCATTAGAAACATCCTTCATCAATGCAGAACCTTGTATTTTAACTCACTAATAGCCTTTGTCGCTCTTTTTTTTACAATCAAAACCTTCAAATTGAGTTGGGTCAAGATTATCTACAAATATTACTGCAGGCCACAATTCCCTCCAACACTTTTGAATAGTTGAAGAGGACACATGATCCACGCACTTGCCAGCTCAAATATAGCATATTTTAAAGTTATGCTTTTTGGAATGCGGAAACATCACCAGAGTCTCGTCTATTAGTCGTTCCATTAAATTGTTTTTATATAAGTTCTTCATTGTACAAATCACTCCTAAATCCAATGGTTGTATCAAACTGGTGACATTTGGTGGAGGAAAAACAGAAAAAATGATACTGCTTTCCAACAATTCTGCTTGGGGATGTGCTTTGCAATTGTCTAAAATCAAAACAGATTTGCTGTCTTCTGGAAAACCAATCTTACGGAAGTGTGCTTTAACCTGAGGTACCATGCATTTATCAAACCAGTCTTGGCAAATTTCTTGCGTCATCCATGCATTTTTATTGATTTTATACGTCACTGGGATGTGCTTAATATTTCTTAAAGCGTGAGGGTTTGCATATTTTCCGATAGCAAGTGGTTTAAGCTTATATCCCACGGCATTTACACATATCATCACAGTAACTCTATCCTTTGCTACCTTAAATCCAGGTGCCTGGTTTTCATTCCCCGCAGCCAACATGGTTTGAGGAAGACATTGCCAGAAGAGCCCCGTTTCATCTGTATTGAATATTTGTTCAGCAGTAATATCATGATTGTTGGCGATTTTTTGAAATGTCTCCAAATATTCGTTTGCACTTTCTTTGTCAGCTGAACACTTTTCGCCTGACACTGCGAGTTTCCGAATGCCATGACGCTCTTTGAATCTGTTGAGACAACCAATGGAAAATTCACAAGGCCCCGCAATGCCCATGATTTATGAAAATTGCTTGGCTTTTTTCATTAGTAAAGTCCCTGATAGAGGTTTTGCTTCACTCCGCTGTTGCTTAAACCACTGAAATAGCACTTCCTCCAATTTGGAATTCATGGCTTGGCGGACATACTTCCTTTTCGCACCTGATTTCATAACCTCAGTTTCATTGAAGAACTTCATGATGTCTTCTTTCTTGGCTCTAAGGTCATACAAAGTGGTGCTCCCAATACCGTATTCATTTATTAACTTATTTGCCGGTTCTCCTGCATCTAAACGACGTAATATTTCAACTTTTTTGTGGATGCTTAGCAAAGATTGCTTCCATTTCCTTTGTGGACACAATGCCTGTTGGGAATACATCGTTTCAGATACTTTCACACCTTAATAACTATAAAACAATTATAAATTCACTAATTAGTTATATCCTCTCTCCTGAAAAAAAGTGACTCGGGTACTCTGTTTAACCTTTAAAGGACGGCTTTAAATCCCAGATGTATCACTGCATGGCCGGGCATTTAAATGGCCTAGGTTTAAAATAGAAGCAGCTCTCCAGTTAATTATAATTAACCATACCCATTATAAGCCGATTTTAAACGAAGTGTGTCTCAGTGGTCCCTAAAGGGACCGCAAGGCCATAAACGAAAACATTAGGTGGTCCCTTTTGGGACCGCACAGACGCTAAAGTTTAACTGGTAAATGGGCAAGTAAGAGAGGTAAAACCAACGCCTCGGAGTGAATTGTGGTGAGTCTAGATACTAGGTGGAGTCAAAAAGGGGCTAGCTGTTTTATTCTGTAAAAACGATATTTCCGTAAAACTGGTATTCCGTAAATACAGGATTTTGCTGTAGATCATGCACTTTCTGAAAATAAGAATGGCTTAATAGTATGTACTATATAATTGAAGTCTGATATTGAATATAATCAGCGAGTAATGTCCATGCCTTGCAGTACATCTGATTAATTAATAAACTTATCTCTTTCATAATCTAAGAATTCATTTTAAATGATTCACACATTTTCGGAGGAAAATATTTGAATAAAATCTTGGTTTTTGCCGTTCCTTAATCTTTTTGATGTGTGAAATGTCTACTGTTAATTTTCCAGGTTGCTGCTCTAGAAAGCGAATTTGCTACTGCAAAACGTTATTTAGCCAAAATTAATGGAGAAATTGCTCAATTAGATGGTAAATTAGAATCACTCAGTGCCCGCTATCAACAAGCATCTGCTGATCGTCAAATCCTCCAAGATGAAACTGATATAATGGAACGACGGTTAAGGGCTGCTGACAAACTTATATCAGGACTTGGATCTGAGAATGAAAGGTTTCTTCTTTTTTTGTTTTCCCTACCAGGGACTAACTATGACAGCTTCATTGTACCAAAGAAGTAAAAATAAAAAAAAATACCTAAAAGAATTCTTAGAGAGTTCTCAGGTTCCCAATGGCTTACACCAAATGACTATTTAAGCAATTCTCATCTTTATTTTTGCTGTTGACAGATAAGAATAGAGGTGGGAGGTTTCTAAGTTTTTATAGAATCTGAATTGTAATTCTATATTAATCCTGTGCATCATACAAAGCACATTCTTCCAATTCCAATCATCTTTTTTTATGGTAGTAATTTTTTATTTAAAATAATTAACTATTTCAATATTTTCTTAGAGGAAATATCAACTACCTTAAGTGGGACGTAAACCTGGGTCCCTCAATGTTGTGCTGAGTCCTTTAACCAGTTAAGCAACTGGATACTTTTTCCTCTGTGGAATTATAGCACGTATGTGCTCTTGCGGGTGACACAGAAAAGATTTTACCATAGTTATTTTTGGTATCCTCAAAAATTGACTTGATTTCTTTCTTGCAGGTGGAAAAATGATCTCAGCCAGCTTCACATGAGTCGCACTCAATTGGTTGGTGATTGCCTTCTTGCATCTGCTTTTATGAGCTACTGCGGGCCATTCACATGGGACTTCCGTAATGAAATGATATATGTTGACTGGGCATTAGATATTGAAATAAGAGATGTGCCAGTCTCCAGTGGTTTTCGAGTGGAAAAGGCTTTGACGGATGATGTGGAAGTTAGCAAGTAAGTGAAAATTGAGAAAATTTATAAATTTACCAGCGTAAATACTCGTTGATTCTCAATGGGAGAGATAAAAGTTGAAAATTATGTAGTAATACATGAGAGAAATGATTTCGAGTAGAAAAAAACGTATGAAAATGCCTTTTGAATTTATATAAAAAAGTTAAAAAATCGAAAACCGAATTATGGTATGCTAATAATGCATAGATGTTGGTTTATAATTAAAACGAAACATTGGCTAAATTCATTTTATTTTATGTTGTATGGTTGGGTTCTTTGCTTTTAGTAAATAAATTATGTAATTGCTCTCGGAATATTTTAAACAACCTCCTCATTAATGTAATAAATGCGACTGAACAACTACAGTAGAAGTATGTTTTTTTTCGGGTGTACCCCGCGCACTATGACCAGGTGTGATACCTGATGTTTCGTGGCTGTTGCTGCCCACTTTATCAAAGGGAATCAATAGTTTTTCGGATGTAACTACATATAACTTCATCATCATCTAACTACTTCATCATTTCGTAACTACAGTAGAACTCCGTCATTAGGAGTGTGGTATATAGTGAGAATCTGGCTGTAGCGAGTGATTTTTTAGCAATGGTTGGTCTCATGATAATAACATACGATGTTGCATGGTTGTAGCGAGTGGTTATTTTTCTCGTACTGCCATAACAAGTACGATTTTTCGTTTACGTCATGAGGATTGCATACTTTGCAGGCAACTTCTGCTATGAGCGATAAAGTTATTCAAATAGAAATTACTTTGTGGCAATGTATCACCTTGAAGAGAAAATGTACCTAATTTGAGATCAGAGTTTCGATTCTCTCTTCGCATGTGCCGATGCTCTAGGTATGTAACTTGTCCTATTGATGTGACAATGCGTTTTGAAGCTCTCTCGGGTGCTACACAACATAATTTCAGATTGTGGAAAAATAACGAGGAAGTGAGAAATCTACCTCACCACTACCACGGGGGTAAGGTTACAATTTGAATCGACTGAAATAACAACTCCCCTCATTTCGTTCGAGCATCGGCCGTATCAACCCAGTGTTGGCTTTCGCCATACTTCCGAATTATCCCTAAAAAATATGATGTAAGTAAACAGTGAACATTGCAAATTTATAATGGCAACATGATAAGAAATCATCTACAAGTTGTGGATTTTTTACTTCTTAGATGGAATTATGAAGGCCTACCATCTGATGAGCTTTCAGTGCAAAATGGAATATTAACCCTGAAGTCAAGTAGATTTCCTTTATGCATTGATCCTCAGCAGCAAGCAATGAATTGGATTCGCAAGAAAGAATCAAGATCTAATCTTAAGGTATGTTCAGTTTTTTCATTGCTTCATCTTGCTCTTATATGCTGCATGTACTACATACCACATCTGCTAGACTTGAGAAAAAAGCTTCCACCTGCAACTGCAGAATTTTTGTCTCAAATTCTCATTATGATTGATTTTTAGGTGGTTGACCACCTGCAAGAAACTGCTATGTTTTTAGATACAGTAAAATTCATTTATAACACGCCGCACTTTATCATGGTTTCGGATATACCACGGGCCTCAACATGTCCCCCAAAATGATTACGTTGACTATTTTCTTTGTTAGTGCAGTAGAACCTCCATTTTACGAAGTTGAAGGGACCAAAAAATTTTAACTTTGTAAATCAATGTGTTTGTAAACCTGAGGTTACCTTTCAAGTAATCGAAACCTCAACCACCACAATCCCATTTCAATAACATGCACAGTATAAGGAAAGATAGGACAAAAAGTAAGGTAGCATTTTAATGAATGAATTAGTCATCTAGTCATCTCTGTTTTTAAACACAACACAAACAAATGCTTTCCCTACAAACCAGAAAAAGATTTAATCTAGATTAAATATGGATTTTTGTATCCATTTTATTTGTTAAAAATCTAGATTTAATCCAGACTTGAACTTGAACTTGTTGCTATGTCCTCTAGATGACCTATTAAATCTGGATTTTACAGAGATTTAATCTTGCATTTTTCATGTGTTAAATCTAGATTTTGAAATCTTTTTTCTAAAGTGGGTAAATTCTACTGGCTTTTTACTTAATTATGCTGATGGGATTGTTCTATTCTACTAATATACTCAAAATGACTTCACTGCCTTCACCCAGGAAGATAGGCTGAAACTTACCCATTAGGGTATTCTGTTATACCACAAAATATGTAGCCTCTTAAGCATCTAAACAATATATTTTACACATCCACATTTACATGGAATTACAAGAAACAAGATTACATTAAAATAAATCTACATTGCATATAAGAATAAATATCCTATTCATGCAAATTGAACACTATGGCATCTCGCTAAAATTGTTCACCAAAATCATATTGCTTTATGGGCATGCTGAAATTTTTCATGGCCTTCTCCTGCTGTAGGTATGGTGGAGTAGTAGTTTCCGGATGGTGTGATATCCTCAACTCATTTTCCCTATGTAAGCACTTTTATCATTTGGTAGCAGCTCCTCCCATCTTGCTTCTCGTGCATCCCCAGTTTCTTTTGTTTGCCCCGAATTGCTGACGAGTTATGGTTCTCAGCTTTGTTTACGCTTTTTCCATCTCTCCAAACTCGAATGTGAATCACGTGGTAAGGAAGGCAGAAGTTATAGGAACTGCTTCTGGGTGGTGTCTGTCCGACACTGCGTAAGCAATTTTTTCTTGGTTTCCCTGGAGCTTCTTTCAGAGGGCTAAAGGATTCTGGTTTCGTCGCCAACCTTGACGTGATGCTCGACTCCTACCCTTCTCTCCCCTCTCCCAAGTCCTTATTGGAAGCCACCTCAGAAGTTAGCACGTGGGAAAGCGATGAATGAAATGTGTTACTTTTGGTTCGCGGTCGAAACTGATAAGGGACTTCCAGCAGGCAAGGATGATCATGCCGCAGTTCTTCATCGTAGAAAAGTCTTGGGGGAAATTCGAGGACCTTGTTCCCCTCCCAAAAGGCTGTCCTTTTAGCATAGAGCAATAGAAATAGTATAGATCTGTAAGTGTATGCTTCAGGTGTACATTACATAGATCATTTTAATTCATATTTTTGAGCCTTTCCTGGGATGTACTGACGGAAATGTAACCTTCCCAGCCAAGGTACCATTGACTCATCTATTACAATTTTTTCCTTAAAAGCACCAGTGAATTGAAAACACTAGCATTTTACATCAAGCTATGGTTTTATCCTAGCCAACCTGTTTTCTGTTGTAGAAACTGTGCTGTTAAAATGTTAGCACTTTAGAATCATTCCAAGTGGTCGAGTTGCATTGCCATGAGAACTGAGATGAATCTTTTCATTTCCCTCACCGACATTTCCCTCCATTTCTTCATCAAAGATCTTCTTTTTGGCTCAGCAGATGCTAGGTGCTGGGCTGCATATCTATTTGTTTCCAGCACTATCAGTCTAGCACTTCTTCATTCAGGAAACAACTGATTTCATTGCCTGCAAACAACTGATTTCTTTTCCATTGAATGTAAGAATATGTAGGAAGCTAAGAGCTAAAAATTGGCCAATGAGATGCATTCGTCTAAAATATATTTTAGGGTGCTGCTTTGGGGTGTAGATTGCCGCACAGAGAAAACAACACCCTTCCTATAAAACAAAAAACCACTAGAACACAGTTGATAAAAGTAATAAAATAAGTAGCAAGGAGAAATAAACATTGATTTCCCATGAGCATTTGCAAAATTTATGTACAGAATTTCCCACGATAGCAGCTGCAAGAGATGATGAGTGGGAAAGAGTTATCCAAAGTGTGTTCCTTAGCTGGGAACTCGAAAGGCCACTTTCTCCCCTATCCTTCCTCACCTCCACCGAATAAACACCCACAATAATTTCAACAGTTTTAGGGTAAACAGAGTTAACTCAGGTTTGGGTTTGATTGTCAAAGTCATGTCTTGGTACCACATAGGGTTATTTTGCTTTCCTATGAAGGTTATTGGAAGTTCAATGTTCCCTCAAGTTTGAGTTTTTCCACTCCATCTTCCTCATGGGTTTTCCTCCTGGAGCATTATCCTAAAATGCATGGGGATTTCCTCCCTATCCACCCTTTGCAGGAGTGTCACAGCTGCAGCCAACTGCACACGTGGCTGAACTGCATATCCCAGTCCTTACTCCTCTCACTGGGAGTTTTCCCTGCAAAGGTTCCCACTCCCACAACATGCGACTTGGGATCTCCAGACCCTCACACTGAGAGTGTCCATTACTATCTTGCTTCCCGTCCCAACGCTTTCGTGGACGGAATCCTCTGTGTGGAAGTGGTGATGTCCGAAGGTATCCATTGTTCCTAGGTGGTTGCTGACAACCAAAAATATTAGGCTGCCACCATTCCGGCACTCTCCACTGAGAGTATCCCAGTATTTGTAGCAAAGGACGTAGATGACCGGCGGTTAGCTTTAGTGCCAATACCCTGTATTGAGTGTATGGTGGGGAAGACCGACAAGGGCCCACTGCAGATTATTCTGGTGTACTTACTGTCTAGGATTTGAAAATGTGAGAAAGACTTTTTTGAAATTTTCTGTGGCCGTGAAGGAATGATAGCTGCTGGCGAAATAATGCCGAACTCCCAAAAATAAACACTCAATAATCCTGAGAGCCTTCATACGCAGAAGAGGTCAAGTGGGAGAATATTTTCCATTTGAAGCTCAAGAAAGATACGCCTTTTGCTAATCAGATTCCAAAGTTTGGCATTTGAATTGGTACTGGGTGTAGTTGCATATACCACAGGAGAAAAGAATGATAAATTTGTCCAATTTTTTTTTTTTTGATAACTTATAGAAAGATGATTCGAGAGCATCCAAAGGTTCTTGTCGCACCACATCTACGCTTTACTGGTCTTGGAAAGCATGCAAAAGAAAAATTACCCTCACAAAAGTTATTGTTAAATTTTATCAATGTGGTTGCATACCTACTAGGGGAATTGTTTAATTAACCCTCTTAGTGCGGCGGGCCGATATATCGGCTTTTGCATCTCGGGCGAAAAGTGCGGCGGGCCGATATATCGGCTCAAACGCAGGCTATTGTTTAAATAGCTATAATTTATATGATATTAATTGCATGTTGTTTGTTGTTTCTCTTATCGAAAATATGAATTCTCTGCTACATATAACGTGTTTTTAATTTTTAATTTTTTATTTTAAATACTTTTCATAAAGTATGAATCTTACTGTAATTTTGACGTTGAACTGTTTACGTGTGGGGAAGCACAGCCTCATCGTATGCTCACTCTTTTCGCTGAGTGGTATTTCCACTATGAGAGCCAACTAAAAGGCTTATCTGCAGCCTCATGAATGCGTCATGATGAATCTGTTTTGATAAAACTGCTAACTAAGACTTGGGCGATACGACGCTAATGAAATCATTACTTTGTTATCATGTCGGTTTCTCTTGCCTTCCGTCCTAGGTAATCATATGGGCCCTTTGTAATGGGATTACATTGTCAGCAATCCTCTTTGTGATAGGGAATTTTTCTTATTCTGCCTTGAGATAGTTACTAGATTGTAGGTAGTGCGTGAGGAACGCAGTGGGTTCTCTTTTGCCTTCGAAGCTCAGTCCGGTTTTTTCCTTGCGAGCGTGCGGTTTTTCCCTTGCAAGCGTGCGGTTGAATGAAGCGCTGTTACAAGAAAATACGTACATTTATTTTTTTGTGTTCGTTTTGGTTACCTGAAATGGCAACTAAAAAGACTTCGAAAGATATTGTGGATGAAGAATAGGTGAAATACTTGTTATCGCTAAGCGATGACGGTTGCTCTGAGGAATATGACGAGAGCGGGCGTCTGAGTGACGATGTGAATTCGGATTCAGATGACTCTGACATTGTGACGCAGAGGAAAAAGCCTAGAGTTATAGCAGAAAGTGACGAAGATGGGGCAAGCAGTGACGTTACCGATGTAATTCCACCACCGGAGTTCAACGTAATCTCTGAAGGCCATGACACCTGGAGTGCTATAACGCCTTCAGTTACGCAGAAATACCGGGTCCCAAGCATGCACCATTACCGACTGCAGAACCCATAGCATACTTCAATTTGTCCTTCACCCCTGTGCTATGGAATTTGTTTACTAAGGAAACCAACAGGTATGCTGCACAGTTCCTCACCGCCCATGAAACAATATCTCCTAAATCGAGGGTGAGGCGGTTGCGGGAAGTGACAGTGAACGAGATGAAAGGGTTCATCGCTATTTTACTGGAGATGGGTGTAACTAAAAAGTCAACAATATTTTCCTACTGGTCAAATAATTCTCGTACCATACCGTGGTTCGGTAAAATGATGTCTAGAGATCGCTTTCAATTGCTTTTGAGGTTTTTCCATCTCACAGATAATTCCAAATTTTCCCACCTGGAAATGAAAAGTACGACCCTTGTGCCAAATTTCAGCCCATTGTTGACCATGCTAATCACCTATTTCGCCATCAGTATACACCACATGAACACCTTAGCATAGATGAAACATTAGTGGGTACCAAAAGCCATTCACAGTTACTCTTATAGAAGTGGTGAAATTCTTTTTCTAGGGCAAAAGGAAAAAAAAACAAAAAAAAATCCAGTATTGCTGCTTTCCACAAAAGCAACACCACAAAGCATTCATCTAAGTAAAAAGAGGCATGGTAAAATCGAAGAAATAGTTAGACCACAAATAATCAATTTATATAATAGTTACATGGGTGGGATTGATACATCTGACATGATGGTATATTCTTACTTGGATGAAAGGCATACAGTGAAGTTTTGGAAGAAAGTTGTTTTTTGTGTAATTGCTCGTATGGTGCTCAATTTTTTATCTATAAAGAAAATAATCCAATAAAAATAATGACAAGACTTCAATATACATCAAGCATCATAGACTCTCTAGAGTTGTAATGGCTTGTAAAGACCGAGAGTGATGTATCCTCTCCTGCACATGGGTCAAAAGCTGGACTGCAGCAACTTCCAGGGAGAAAAGAAAAAAATTGTGTTGTTTGTTCTGGAAAACATGGCCAGAAGAGAAAAAGGTCCTGTACAGTATGTATACAGTGTCAGAAAGGTGTGCACAGCATTTGCTTGGTTCACCATAGGTGCTAGGTGTGTGGCACAACGATAATGAGATAAGCCCTAATATAACTCAGTGGTAAATTGTAAGATAAGACTTTTCCACAAAGTGGGACTATACAGAGGCCGACTAAAAGTTATGCCAATCGCTAGTTTTTCCTTATATTGTTATAATTTTTTCCACATGTTTTTTTCGTTATTTATTTTATGTAAATATAGCAGTTTCATTATAAAATGTGAAATAAATTATATTACTATTGTGTGTGAAAATCAAAATATTATTGCTAAAAAAATATTGTTTAACTTTATAACCTTGAAATAAATACATATATTTCTCATTTGATGTCAAAGAATAGTATTATTATTAAAAATTCAATTTATATAAAATTATTAAAAACCGCATATCAATATCTAAAACAATAACTTCATAATGTTATTTTTCCTAATATGATACATTTTACTAAAACACCCCCCGCATTTTTCACTAGTACCGCTGGTGGAGGTCAGCACTAAAAGGGTTAATAAGCGTTCAATCATTAAAAAATGCTTTCCACTCCCTGAAAGTATAAAAATAATAATGCCCTAGCAAAAAGAAACATCAATTATTAAAAAAAACTGAAAAATTATATTTCATTTTTCATGAAAATTTACATCCCTGGGAATTGTCTACAAAAAAGGCCTACGTCACGAATGTGTTAAGTTTTTAGTAAAAGAATCATAAAAGTGCAAATATAATGAACTGTTATGTATGTGCCACTTTTAAAATGGTTTTTTGGGAGGTTATGAGTGTGGTCTGCATGTGTACTACCTGCCAATACTATGTATCTAAAGTTGCATTAATTTCTGCTTTAACTCGAATGATGGCAAATCATAAACTATTAACAGATTTAGGGGAATAATTATTTCTTCTACTACATCATCTGTCATTATTAGTTGATCATTACAGTAGAAATACTTCGTTTTTCCCGACCATATTAATGCTTACAAGGAGACATCGCGTGACTGATATTCGGGATCCAAATGAGGCAATTATTTTCTGAAACTATAGAGAGAATGTGGGAAAAGTGTCACGGCCTTCTTCCATTTAGACCCGGGTTTACAAGAAAAACACAACAAAATAATTTACCTCCGTATAAATCCTTTGCAGTCCTCTCGTCCGTCAACAGAAGCAGTGGCTGAGCGGTTAGAGGTGCTGGGCCAGTAATAGCCAAGTGGTGGTACGTGTTCGAGTTCCTGTGAAGTCAAATTTTTTTCTTTAGAATATTTTACAGAATCACTGTAAATTGCCCAATCCCATGCATTTACGGCAGTAACAACATTTTTTTAATTTTCAGCCTATTTGATGGATTTTCAATCAACCCGCTTGGGAGACTTTCGAAGCTAATTTTGGGTTTCTTGATTGACCGAAAAGAGACTTCACATGCCGACAGGCCTAATATGTTTAGATTTTGAAAATACAAGGATACTTCCGTGAATAGGATGGGCTTTGATTGGTCGTGGCTCTTTCTCAAGGCAGTAAACAATGAACGGATTATTACTTTATAATATACAGTTCTTACTATTACAAGCAATCCTTGACTTTCGTACACAATGAGTTCCGGAAGACGTGTACGAAAGTCGAATGTACGAAAGTGGAACAATAGAGTCCCATTCTAAATAGGGGTTACGTTCTCGGAGAGTTAAATATACATAGTAAAACCTCATATCGATTGTAAGGAAATTTTATTTTTAATACAAAAATTTAAAAATACATTAATTATATTTCAAACAATATGTATTTACTTTTAAAACTACGTAGTCTTTGATAAACAGTTCTAAAAGAATACCGTTGTGTACTGAGTAACATCTAGACTCAATATATACATATGCATTTCTAATTTTTCCCAAGCAGAAATTAACATTTCACTGATAGCGTCCACTATCACTATAAAGACACAAAACAAGAAGCATCACGAGATTTAATTTTTGGAACCTTAAACTCGATGTCATTTAATTTGTCACAATTAAAGAAGCAACAAAATTTTTCATTCCTAAACTGGACAAAAGACAAGCAAAAATAGAATGATGGTTCCTAGGTACATGCCATACACAACTTCGTGAATTTCGCATTGCAATTTCTAGCATTTCGTACATGGTCTATAATTTTATCTTTCTCCTTTACTATTAAACACACAGTTGAGCGGCTAAGTTCAATGATCGTCCGATTGTAGCAAAAGAACCTCCCAGTTCAGCACGTCTAATAATTCCCAACTTTTGATCGAAGTTTTAAGTTTATGCGACCTACGCGTATTTTCGTCAGTCTCAGTCACATCATATTTACGTTTTTCACTCATTCTTATCATACGACATTAATTAAATTCAGTAGATAAACAAGTTATACCTGACTCTAAGTTAACACTGCCCAAAGTCACGTATACTAGTGAGCGAGAACGCCAGATGAAACAATCGAATGCTGGGATGCGCCATGCACCATTGCAGGAAATTCAAAAATATTGTTCGACAACTGTCCAAAAGTCTGAATTTGGTGTCTGAAAGTCAAGTAAAAGGTATCAATTTGGATTGTACGAAAGTGCGAATTGTACGAAAGTCGAGTGTACGAAAGTCGAGGACCGCCTGTACTTTATAATATACAGTACTTCACATGCCGACAGGCCTAATATGTTTAGATTTGGAAAATACAAGGATACTTCCGTGAATAGGATGGACTTCGATTGGTCGCGGCTGTGTCTCAAGGCGGTAAACAATGAACGGATTATTACTTTATAATAAACAGTGATGGATGCACTTAAAATTCAGGGTAGTAGGAAGCAATTTTCGGGCTGGGAAGGGGTTAGCCCTTATGATAGATTTCAAATTGGCTGGAAATTTAAAAAATGTTGTTGTTACTGCTGTAAATGTATGGGATTGGGCAATTTACAATGATTCCATAAAATATTTGAAAAAAAATTGACTTGACAGGAACTCGAACCCATACCACCACTTGGCTATTACTGGCCCAGCGCCTCTAACTGCTCGGCCACGGCTTCTGTTGGTGGACGAGAGGACTGCAAAGGATTTATAGGGAGGTAAATTCTATTGTTGTGTTTTTCTTGTGAACCCGGGTCTAAATGGAAGAAAGCCGTGACACTTTTCCCGCATTCTCTCTATAGTTTCAGAAAATAATTGCCTCATTTGGATCCCGAACATCAGTCATGCGACGTCTCCTTGTTAGTCCCAAAAATTAGGACTTCCATGGAAATTCACAGCATCTTAAGTTCAGCAGAATGTCTTCAGGTCTGGCAGCTAAAAAAATATAAGGCTTCCATAGGAAAACTAGGAAAAAGTTTGGAATTTTGACTGAAGAGTTTTATTCGAGGATTAATAGTGGCAGAGATGGCTACTTCAGTTTCTCATGCCTTCTGTATTGAGTGCATCGATTGCTGTGAATTTTTACGAAATGCTATGAAAGTTTTGGAGGGCACTAATGTGAAGTGGGAGCACTAATGAGAACCAAATGGTATCACATTTTAGACAGCGTTAATGCAAAACAATGCTAATCAAATCAGCACTATTAGGGGGCTGGGTGCATAGTGTTTGTTAGGAAAATGGACCTATTTGTAATGAAAATCCCTACAGAAATCCCTATGACTAAACTGAGGTGGAAATGTTCATTTGTAGTTGAAGCATAGGCTTCCACAGTGGCTGATCATGCTGGAGCTAGGTTTTCTGGAACAGCTGCGTGTGCCAATTTCCATGACGACAGTTTCTCCTCCGTTACAGGAGGCATCTTCAGGTCAAAGTCGTTGTCAAAGAAACTGTTGTCATGGAAATTGACACATGCAGCTGTTTCGGAAAACCTAGCTCCAGCAATGTTCATTTGTGTTAAATATTACTAAGATCTTATTTTCTGATTTGATCTTGAGCATGATATTTAGTAGTCTGTTTTGTTGTATAGCCATAAAAATATCAGCGTACAGCATTGATGGAAGTTATTGTTTCTGTGTAATGATGACAATCATTTAGTTTAGGACCATAGAGAAATTTACTGCATCAGTACCATACCCGCCCTGATTTCTTACTCATTGAGCAATAAAATGGAGAACTTACAATTAAATTTAGGTACGTGCAAATGTGCACCAATGAACTTTTTGTATGTGATCTTCGATGTTTTGATTGTAATTTGTGAGGATTTCAGAAGATTTTTGGAGATTTAATCCTATTCTTATGCTTATGGCGATTCCAAAAATTTAATTTTATGATTCATCAATGATAGTAATTTATATTGATGGTTGTATACTACATTTACTTTCATAGGCTTTCATACTCATATACTGACTTATATGAACCTTGCATTTCTTTTCTTGTCTATTGTGTCCTATTTACCAGCTCAAATAACACTTTTTGCTATAAATATCCATACTATTGTTAGTAACTACATATGTTAAAATTTATCTCTAATGTTAATATCAAGTGTTACGTGCATTGTTCTTCTGAATCTCATCATTTTATTAAAGGTTTTTTTTTCTTGCTAAATTGTTGCAATAATGATTTTCTGCTACATTTTTGTGGGGATTTTCAGATATTAACATTCAGTGATGCTGACTTCCTGAAGCAGTTAGAAATGTCAATCAAGTATGGCTTCCCTGTTATTTTTCAAAGTGTAGAAGAGTTTTTGGATCCTGTGATAGAAAATGTACTCTCGAAGACAATTATGTGTAAGTATAATAATCTGTAACATACGTAAACTAAACTTAACCTCTAGCATAATGAAACTACTTGTAAATGATACACTTTGATTGGCTCATTAAATAAACAATCAGATACATGGGAAATTCGGCCTCTTATGTGTAGCTGGCACATGCCCACCAGCCAGTCACGACAGTGTGACTCACACGTTTAGCTGAGCATGTGCCAGCAGCGAATCTTATATCAGGTCGCTACAAGCAGTTACCCTCGTCCTGCAACTCGGGTCAAGTGGGTAATGGCACTGAATAGTTTTGCCAAATCATAATGGAAATTTATAGAAAAATATTTATACTTTTAACCTTTAAGAGCCGGATTTAAATGTCCAATAGTCAACCTTCACTGCCGGATTTAATTCCGGCTCTTTAATTTTTTCTTGTTCTTCACATGAAAAACGTCAATATCTCAATAACTACTAAAGATAAATTGTTAAAATAAAAAGCGTTATTTAGCTAAATGTTCAATGTAGTTCTACGTGAAATTTCTTAGCTGTGATCAAGTTACAAAGGATTTGAAAAAAATATTTTTTTGGGAACAAAGTTGAAGTAAATAATTTTTTATGCAGAGAGGTGAAAATATAAGATGGAATTTATTTCAATGGATATCTACATCTTGGTAATTAATAAAGTATTAAAGTTATACCATCATATGATACTCCTGGAAACAGTTATAGGTGTATAGCCCTACTTCACAAACTCCGCACTTCATAATGGTACGCGTGTACAATCCCTTCTCAGAACACACTCTGCGCCTTATGCAGTTCCCTTTCACTGGCCAGTGTGTAATATCTTTCGCCTCCAAGTGACACAGTTGTCTTCCAACCGTGATACTGGGCCTCTCCCTCCGTGAGGGGTGAGGAGGAAGGGCAGAGGCCTCTTCCTCGATCATTTGCCTTATCAGAGAAAGCCGAAACTACCGATGAGTCATCTGGCCCCCGCAAGACGTAAACAACACGTGGCTGTTTAGGACGGAATACAAAATTCCTATGAAGCAAAGGACAGCGCAGCAAAAAGGATATATGCCGAAGGAAGTTATAAAAATTGTCTCTCTTGTATGCCAGGTGGACAGTCTCTTTGTGGACGGGTACGTGAATGATGTGGGTCGTGGTATGCTGTTGGATACTGGCACCACGACCACGATCCTGAGGAAGGGTACCGTGATAAGAGATCTCCAGCCTACAGGAGTGGACCTAAGAACTGCCAGAGGTCAAACAGTTAAAATGTACGGAGAGATGGTCGTCGACATCACGTTAGGAGACAACAAGAGCAAACATCGAGTGATAGTGGCTGACATCGTAGAAGATGTTATCTTGGGAATGAATGTTTTACTAGAATTGGAGGTAACTTAGGACTTGGAACGAAAATTTATCAAAGTGGCTGGCGAAGAAATCGTCCTATACGATCAACAAAGAGAGGCCGTAAAAGTCGTCGTCGATACAAATGAGGTTCTTCCTCCCAAAAGTGACAATGTCATCTTGGGTTGCCTGGTCAATATTGATCGGATGGTGACGGGAATCGTTGAATCCATATCTGAAGACATTAGTCAAGGAATTTTGGTGGGAAGAACTATAGCTGCCACCTAAGATACCACACCGATACGAATTATGAATGTGAGTGAGGCGTTGGTGGCCCTAAAGAAGGGAACGCAGGTGGCCTTGTGCCATCCGATAGTGTCAGTTATCTGTGGACGAACGCTGTGGAACCCCAATTAAATGCCAAGGATTTGATGAAACTTACGGAAGCTCTCCAACTAATGAAGACTAAGTTAACGACCAGGTAGAAGGGCGAGGTTGGCAATCTACTGATTGAATATCAGGACATCTTTGTGCCAGAGAAGTGTCCACATGGAAGGACGAAGCTGGTGAAGCACAGCATAAATACCGGTAACGCTCAACCCATTCGCCAATGCCCGCGACGGCTGCCATTCAGCAAACGAGAAGAGGCAGAAAAAATCATCCAAGACATGCATGAACAAGGTGTCATTGAACCGTCAAGTAGTCCCTGGACATCACCGGTAGTGTTGGTGAAGTAAAAGGATCGGTCGACCAGATTTTGCATAGACTACAGACAACTGAACAGCAAGACCGTCAGGGACAGTTGTACTCTACCCCGAATAGACGACACCCTAGACACCTTGGTCAGATCCCAAGTGTTTTCAACACTAGATTTGAAAAGTGGATATTGGCAAGTCAAAATGGAGCCACAAGATTGAGAGAAGACTTGAGTTCTCGATTGGTACGGGCCTCTGGCAATTTACAACAATACCCTTCGGGCTATGTAACGCACCTGCGACCTTTGAGAGATTAATGGAGATGCTTCTACTAGGACTGTCATGGAAAACCTGTTTCGTTTACCTGGACGACGTGATAGTATTCAGTAGGACATTTGACGACAATCTCAGGAATCTGAAAGAGGTATTCCAAAAGTTTAAGGAAGCCCACTTGAAGCTGAAACCAAAGAAATGCCAGCTCTTTCAGGAAAAAGTCAAGTACTTGGGTCACAATGTCTCGAAGGATGGTGTGTCAGTAGACCCTGAGAAGACGCATGCCATGAAATATTGGCTAGTCCCGAGAGACGTGCGGGAACTCCGAAGCTTGCTTGGATTGTGTACCTACTATCAATGCTTTGTTCTTGTATTTGCCGACATACCCAAACCATTGACTCACCTGACAGAAGAAGGCCAAGAATATGTATGGAGCGAAGACAGTCAAGCAGCCTTTAAGAAACTGAAGACGTTTTTGGCCTCCGCACCTATTCTGAGCAATCCACGTGCTACTGGCTTGTTTGTACTTGACATGGATGCAAGTAATGTGGGAATTGGCGTGGTCCTATCACAGATTCAGGATGGACAGGAAAAAGTCATAGCTTACTTCAGTATAGTTCTGTCAAAACCTGAAAGGAATTATTGCGTGACCAGGCGAGAATTGTTTGCTGTAATGAAGTCAGTTGAACACTTCCACAAGTATCTGTACGGGAGGAAGTTTCTACTTCGGACGGACTATGGGGCATTGAGATGGCTGATGCAATTCAAGAACCCAGAAGGACGAATCGCCCACTGCCTATAGCGTCTGCAAGAATATGAGTTTGAGATTAAACATTGGGCTGGAGTCATTCACATGAATGCTGATGCCTTGTCCAGGAGGCCGTGTCTAGCAGAATGTGGTCATTGCTTGCAACAAGAAGGAAGAATTAGTCAGGCAAGACAAGTGACTGTGGTCGACGATGGTTGGGTACCCACCGTGCTTCGTACCCAACAATCTGAAGATCCGGAAATTGGTAAGGTAATCCATTTGAAGAAGAAGTAGGACGCCAACCTGGGTGGGAAGAAGTTGCTCCTTTGAGTCAAAAAGTAAAGTTGTATTGGGCACAATGGGACAGCTTGAAGTTAGTCGACCTAGTTTTGAAGCGAGTGGTTGAGAGCATCGATGGGACGTCAGATCATCGTTCCCCAGAAATTGGTACCTGAAGTTCTATAGAATCTGCACGATGGAAGCTCCAGAGATCATTTTGGCATCAGTAAAACACTAGCCAAGGTCAGAGAGAGATTCTACTGGGTTAACAGCAGGAAGGATGTCAAAAATTGGTGCAGAAGGTGCAAAGGTGCCACCGCGAATGGGCCGAGAGGAAGAAAAATGGCACCCATGTGCCAGTACAATGTGGGGAGCCCGTTCGAGAGGTTAGCCATCGACGTAACGGGCCCTATCCGGAAACAGACTCAGAAAATAAATACATCCTGGTAGCCTCAGATTACTTCTCGAAATGGATTGAAGTGTATCCAATACCAAATCAGGAAACTACTACTATCGCGGCTGTCCTGGTGAGGGAATTATTTTCATGCTTTGGTACACCTTTGGAACTACACTCTGACCAAGGCAGGAAATTCGAGTCTGTTGTATTCCAACAAGTGTGTTTGCTCATGGGGATAAGAAAAACACGAACTATGCCACTGCACCCCCAATCGGATGGCATGGTCGAGCGATGAACAGGACGATCGGCCGACACCTTTCCAAGGTGATCTAGGAGAACCAGCGCGATTTGGATGGATATCTGCTGCTATTCCTTCTGGCATATAGATCTTTGATCCATGAAACTACAGGACAGACTCCATCTTGCATCCTCTTCGGGAGAAAATTACACCTGCCATGTGACCTGAGGTTTGGCAGCAAACCCAGTGATGAGCTTATAGCGGGAGAGGATTATGTCAGTCGTTTGAAGGAGAAGATGGACCAAATTCATGATCTAGTCCATAGAAATATGGAGGAAGGCAGTGACAGAATGAAGCAGAGCTACAATGCTTGAGCATAAGAGGGAGGTTTCCAGGCTAAAGACCAAGTATGATTTTACAATCCCCAGAGGTGCCGTGGCCTGTCACCTAAACAAAAGCGTGGGAAGGTCCGTATGAAGTCCTGAAGTGAATAAACGATGTAATTTATCGCATTCGCAAACCCCCTTGAATAAAACCTATAGTGGTCCATTATAATTGACTGGCACCTTACAGAGGTGGCAATGCAAGAGTCGAGGAAGACCAAGAGGTGGACGTGCATTTGGTGGCCGATCAACATGGCCAAGACCTGGGTAAGAACTGTTCCGGGACGAAACAGCCTTAAGGAGGGGGCAGTGTAGTGGAGGAATCATCTGGAGCCTTGGCAATGGTGGTTATTGAGGGGAGAGGGGAATCAACAAGAGAGGATTCAGGAAATGGTGTGTTTGGGAATGACTTTAATGTTACTGTGTGTACATTTTTAGGGAAATAAATGTGTTTAAAGTGTTACGGAAATAAGAATAGTTGTTTTTGCACCCACGCACGTAACAATATAATGAAATATTTCGTAAATTCCTGGAAGGAATGTTGAATACATAAGCAAAGTTTTTTGTTGATGAGTTCGTCTCGAGTTTCCCACTGGGTATGCTCTCCTGATATTTTCAAGGCTCTGGATAATCCAGAGCCTTGATAGTTGCAGAAAAGTCTTCTGCCAAAACGTCGGCGATCATGGAGAGCCTAACCTGGTGGGAAACCCGAGAAGAACTCATCAGTATCATTCGCCAGGAAAGCCTGAAATCTAAAGTTTTTTTGTATTTTTTCATTGGGCACTTCAGTTGTTCTTTTGAGTGGAAAAATATTTATGATGCAGTTGAACTGCAGGTTACTAATCACCTTTACTGAGTTGCAATATGGGTGTTAGAACATCACCATGAATAAAGATAAATTAAATGTATAATAAAAAAACTTTTCATTAATTATTAAAATTTGAGACATTATTCCCTGTCATGATTTATACTAACATATTATTATCTATTTTTCTTCAACATTTGGGCAATCAGCCATGAAATTTCTGAGAGGTTTTCTGTCTACATGCTCGAAAATAGCCTCCCTTGCACTTTTGACAGCCTATAATTGGCATAAATGGGGGCATTTATTCGGAAATGTATGGTATTATTTACTTTCCAAGCATATGGTAAAAATATACCATATTTCTCCGAATATAAGCCGTGCTGGAATATAAGCCGCACCCCATTTTTTGGGGTCTCAAACAGGGAAAAAATTTAAGACGCGAATTTAACCTGCACCTTTTTTAGTGCATCCCATACTACCGACAGTTTTAGGAATTAGAATTTTATATCTGTTTTTACGTTACCTATGTAACTGTGACACAATGTTACCCATATTATCCTTTAATATATGAATAAATTGTGCACCAATTTGTCTTTTTTCAGTGTTATTTCTTACTTTCCCCATGGCTTAAGCGAGTTTAGCTGGCATCCGCATGAATCTGAATGGCTGTTTTTCTCAAATCGGTCATTTTTACGATTTTTTAAGAAAGTTCTCGAATTTAAGCGGCACCTCAAATAAAGCTGCACCCTGATTTTAAGGCCCCAAAATGCGGAGAAAAATTGTGGCTTATATTCGGAGAAATATGGTAATAACACTAAGAAAATTTCTTTTACCCTACTTATGTGTATAATTCATCAATATGCAGCTGGTGGAGGAAGGAAGTATGTGATTCTTGGAGATAAAGAAGTAGATTATGACTCAAATTTTCGCCTTTATTTGAATACCAAGTTGTCAAACCCAAAATTCAGCCCAAAGGTGTACTCGAAGGCATCTGTCATTAACTACACAGTCACAGCAACAGGTTTGGAAGATCAGGTAAGCTATCTCCAGAGGAAATACTAAAGTCTAGATAGAAAAAAAATGATACTTGGTTTTAAGAGCAACTTTGAAGACCTGTGGATCCAAGAGATCAACTGGTGGAGATAAAATCTACTACTCTTTTTCTCTCTGATGGTGGAATTCTTTCTCAATCCTCAAAAATATTAAGTCTGCATTATCATTTGAAAGTTCAAATTCCTAGCCTTACTTAAAATATTGACCCTTTTTAATTTATTTTTAGATTCGCAAGGTCTACAGTGACACCTCCCTTTTTGATCCGTGATTTTACATAATTTTTGTCTGACCCCAGCCGAATCCTCTTATGAACTGCGTTAATATGCCATCAATTTTCAAGTTGCTCATTTGTACTTGTATTTCCTCAGATTTACACTTTATTTCATTAGATCTATCTGCAAGTTTTTCGCTATTTTCTGATCCAAATTTTCTGTATTTAGTATTTCTCTGCATAACTGATAGAAGTGACAAAATAAGAGAGATACACTGCCAAACTGATTGGTGAAATTTATTTTACTTAAGTCTCATTGTAAGATTTGTATCACGCAATTTCTGCAAATTTTCTATGAAAATTAGATTACTTGTATGTATTGCTACTATAGATTAACTTCTGATACTGGTGAAAAAGGCATTTCAAATGATAAATCCAATGCAAAACTGGCACCAATTTGAACATTGAATCTTAGGAATCTAATTAATTATTATCTTGTCTCCGAAAGCCCATTGCTTGAGGTCTTAAGGCAAAATATGGAAATTAACCATATTCCAAGGAGGGTGGTTTTTGGCGGGTTTCCTTGGAAAAAATAGCAAAGCTTATAACCAGAAAATATGGAATATCAATAGTGAATATCAATATAATGGTTACAGTACACACAATGGGCATTCTTCTGTTATCCCATGCATGTCTTCAGTCCCAGACAGCACAGATTTCATGGTATCTACTTTGTATACAGATAGCATCTGATGACGAATGGGATACCATACCGCATCATTCCTAGTCGTATCTAGATAACATCCACTGATAGGCTATGTATTCATTAGATATGAAGTCATGCAATGTCCACTATGAATTGGATACGAAGAGATACCAGAGCTTAGCGGCATAGGAATACGGCACCAGTGATATCGAATATAATAATAATAATAATAATAATAATCGAATAATAATAAGGGTACGAAATCCGGACCACCAGCCTCCACGTGGCGTACCTGGCAACGGCTCTTGCCGGCTAATGGTGGACGTCTGCGTGTGGGGCTAACCACCCTACACGCAGTAAAACTGGTTCCCAATAGGAATACAGAGAAAGCCACCCACAACCGGCCCCTCTCGGATGGGGGCCCTAGTACAGTTGGGTGTGGCAATACAAATACCACCGTAACGGGAGCCCGGATGCAGTGGACGGAAGCCCTAAGGGGCGACCTCCTCGCATGCCATGCTGCCAGCGAGCCCGAACGCAGGGGTTATATGGCAAGGATGCACTCTTTGTGGTGTGAGATGCATCCAGAACACGACCACCTATCGCAGCAGAATCTGCGCGATTATGCCAACCACCTGCGAAAAAAGGAAACTCTCCTCCAACCGCCAGTTCAGAGGAACACACCACCGGCCAGACCACTCTCCCCGACACAGGCAGCCTCTGCACCACCTGAGGCTAGAACGGCACTCATGCCGCTGTCTATGTCAAATGGAGAAGAAGCTGGTCAGGCCGTCGCTGAACTACGAACGCGGTTGTTAAGCACAATATCTTATGATGATGGACAACCTAGGCCGAGAGACATCCACCGGAAGATCTCTCTGCGGGGTAACCACCTGCCCCAGTTGAATGGTCTTATCGACGAAATCCTAACGGAAACGTCGGACCTTTGGACGGTAAATTGCGTGGTCTATGCTGCTGCCAAAATTATGGCTCACTCCCAAAAGAACACCTCTTGGGAGGACAAAGCAGCAAAGAGGCTTGAACAGTTGGAGGCCAAGATCACGCAGGCGAGACAACAGGCGTCGAGAATTCAGTGTGTGATGGAATACATCTTATCTGGGCGAACTCTCACTCCTAAAGTTCGGCGCATAGCGCGCAGTCTCAGGTACAACCATCACACGCTGAATAAAAGCGTGCTGCTTACCATTAAGCAGCACGCGGTCGATAGAGTTCGGGCACTCACCACGGCCCGGAAAAAACTCCTGAAGAAGAGTAGGGGCGTGAGAGAAAATGCCACCTTTCTCCTTCAGCCGTCCCGTCTCTTTCGACCACCTCCGCCTGTTGTTGAATCTCCGCCACCCGTCCAAGAGGTTGAACGTTTCTGGAAGGAAATATACGAAACGTCGAAGCCATTCAACGGAGACACTCCGGCCATAGGCCTCTTTAAAGAGGTTTGTGACCGCCACCTACAAGATGTGGATGGACCTCTTTCAGTCACCGAAAGTGACGTGAAGAAGGCCTTCTCTGGCAAGAAGAATTTCTCGGCTCCAGGAATGGATGCCGTGAATAACTTCTGGTGGAAGAAATTTACTTCCACCCACCAACACCTCGCCAGAATCTTCACGTCCTTTCTAAATGGTGGAAAACCAATTCCACCTTGGCTGACTGAGGGACGCACGGTTTTAATACCTAAGAAGGGAGACTTGTCCAATCCAAAGAACTACCGCCCTATAACCTGCCTCAACACTGTATATAAGGCGTTCACCTCGATCTTGAGCGACCTTATCCTACACCAAGTCCAGCCGGTTTGGGAGGAGGTGTACGAGCAGAGGGGCTCAAAGCGAGGAATCGCGGGATGCAAGGACAACCTGCTCATTGATAGGTGCATATGCCAGGATGCCATCCGGCATAAGCGAAACCTATCAATGGCCTGGGTGGACTACAAGAAGGCTTTTGACACCACTTCGCATGAGCTATTGATCGCCATGCTGAAGTTGATGAAAGTCCACCCTGAGGTTGTGTCCTGCATCCAACGCCTGTTACCACTGTGGAAAACGCGCTTCGTTCTGACCTCAGGCAAGCGGTCAGTTTCCACAGAGTTGGTAACATACCACCGTGGCGTTTTTCAAGGCGACAGCTTGAGCCCCCTACTGTTCTGTATTTCCCTCCTACCCCTGTCCCTTAGGCTGCGACGAGGTAAAGGATACATGTGTGGTGTTCCAGGTGACAGGAAGCATAAGGTCACCCATTTGTTTTATATGGATGACCTGAAGCTGTACGCTTCTAATGCGAAAGACCTTCGCACTGCCCTGGACACCGTACTGGAATACAGTGAGGCTATAGGAATGGAGTTCGGATTGGACAAGTGTGCATCCATCCACTTGGCGAGAGGAAGATTTTCGGAGATCAAGGAAGACGTGCAACTTGTTGACGGGAGCGTCATTCGTCACCTCGAGGACGATGACAGCTATGAATATCTCGGCGTCCCCCAGCGCCGAATGCAGGAGGTTACAGCAGTGAAGGAAAGGCTCACCGCCAAATACAGACAGACTCTCAGGAACATCTGGAGTTCTGAGCTGTCAGGCAAGAACAAGGTTCTTGCCACGAACATGTTCGCGGTTCCTACACTGCTGTATACCTTCGGATGCATGAAGTGGAACGTCAACGAGTTGCAGAACCTCGATAGGGGAACGAGGAAGATGATGACCATCTATAGAAGTCTTCATCCGAAATCTTCCGTCGCCAGATTGTATCTCCCTCGCAATGTAGGTGGTAGAGGACTATTGAGTCTGGAATGTCTCCACAACAGAGTTGTCCTGGGTACAGCTTGCCGAGTTTTGAAAAGCAGGGACCCCCTGCTCAATCTCGTGAGTGATCACGAGAGTGCGGGAGCAGGGGCGTTTCTCTTCCAGGCGGCAAAGAGGGCAGCGGACGAAACCGGTCTCGACTTCGACCCGTCATCCGACGGAAGCGACAATGACACGACCATCTTGTCATTGAAGGCAGACGTCCTCAAGCTCGAAATAAAAAAAGCCGAGCAGAAGGCCTTGCTCAAGGAGCATACCGATAAGCCCATGCATGGAGGTTTTTATCGAAACATCGAAAAGCATGGGCTATCGAAGGAGCTAACGTTTGCCTTCCTACGCTCCGCCGGTCTGAAGTCCGAGACCGAGGGTTTTGTCCTCGCGTGCCAGGATGGTGTCATAAACACACTCGTGTACCGCCGCATTATATTCAAGGCGGAGGTTGCGGACACGAAATGTAGGGCGTGCCGAGCCCAGCCGGAGACTTTGAGTCACCTTCTCTCCGGCTGTAGTTATTACGCTAAATCAGCATATTTAGCTCGGCACAACGCGGCCCTACGAGTGTTATACTTTCATTTTCGACATCATTATGGCATCGACGAAACACCTGTGCTGCCCTATGCCCCTGGAGATATTGAGTCCGTCGTGGAGAACGATAAATGTACGATCTGGTGGAATTACTCCTTTTCCACCACCAGGCAGTTGGAGGCGACCAAGCCTGATATCGTTCTCCTCGACCACCTCACACGCTCCATGTTCGTGATCGAGTTTTCGGCTCCGGCTGAAACTAACATGGATGCGAAGGAGGTGGAAAAACGGACGAAATATCAAGACCTGCTTTTCGAACTTCGACAGATGTACCCCGGACACTCTGTGAAACTGGTGGTCCTCATCATAGGTGTGCTCGGTGGAGTTAAGGGCTCGCTGCTAAATAACATCAAGTGTATTCCGTCCTGCGTGGCACAGGCGGAATTACTAGTTGCACGCATGCAGAAGGCCGTCATCCTGGGGTCACTCCGTTTACTGCGGACGCATGACCCTACCGCAGCGTAGCCACACATCTGATGGGCGTCGGACGTGGCTGCGATTACTGCCTAACCCCTCTCGAGTCTTCGGCCATTATGACGGCAATGAAACCTGATGCTTGCCGGGGACTCGGAGGGTCATGTTACAACTGTAACAATTAAAATAATAATCGAATAATAATAATCGGGGTACGAAATCCGGACCACCAGCCTCCACGTGGCGTACCTGGCAACGGCTCTTGCCGGCGAATGGTGGACGTCTGCGTGTGGGGCTAACCACCCTACACGCAGTAAAACTGGTTCCCAATAGGAATACAGAGAAAGCCACCCACAACCGGCCCCTCTCGGATGGGGGCCCTAGTACAGTTGGGTGTGGCAATACAAATACCACCGTAACGGGAGCCCGGATGCAGTGGACGGAAGCCCTAAGGGGCGACCTCCTCGCATGCCATGCTGCCAGCGAGCCAGAACGCAGGGGGTATATGGCAAGGATGCACTCTTTGTGGTGTGAGATGCATCCAGAACACGACCACCTATCGCAGCAGAATCTGCGCGATTATGCCAACCACCTGGGAAAAAAGGAAACTCTCCACCAACCGCCAGTTCAGAGGAACACACCACCGGCCAGACCACTCTCCCCGACACAGGCAGCCTCTGCACCACCTGAGGCTAGAACGGCACTCATGCCGCAGTCTATGTCAAATGGAGATGAAGCTGGTCAGGCCGTCGCTGAACTACGAACGCGGTTGTTAAGCACAATATCTTATGATGATGGACAACCTAGGCCGAGAGACATCCACCGGAAGATCTCTCTGCGGGGTAACCACCTGCCCCAGTTGAATGGTCTTATCGACGAAATCCTAACGGAAATGTCGGACCTTTGGACGGTAAATTGCGTGGTCTATGCTGCTGCCAAAATTATGGCTCACTCCCAAAAGAACACCTCTTGGGAGGACAAAGCAGCAAAGAGGCTAGAACAGTTGGAGGCCAAGATCACGCAGGCGAGACAACAGGCGTCGAGAATTCAGTGTGTGATGGAATACATCGCATCTGGGCGAGCTTTCACTCCTAAAGTTCGGCGCATAGCGCGCAGTCTCAGGTACAACCATCACACGCTGAATAAAAGCGTGCTGCTTACCATTAAGAGAGGGCGTGAGAGAAAATGCCACCTTTCTCCTTCATCCGTCTCGTCTCTTTCGACCACCTCCGCCTGTTGTTGAATCTCCGCCACCCGTCCAAGAGGTTGAACGTTTCTGGAAGGAAATATACGAAACGTCGAAGCCATTCAACGGAGACACTCCGGCCATAGGCCTCTTTAAAGAGGTTTGTGACCGCCACCTACAAGATGTGGATGGACCTCTTTCAGTCACCGAAAGTGACGTGAAGAAGGCCTTCTCTGGCAAGAAGAATTTCTCGGCTCCAGGAATGGATGCCGTGAATAACTTCTGGTGGAAGAAATTTACTTCCACCCACCAACACCTCGCCAGAATCTTCACGTCCTTTCTAAATGGTGGAAAACCAATTCCACCTTGGCTGACTGAGGGACGCACGGTTTTAATACCTAAGAAGGGAGACTTGTCCAATCCAAAGAACTACCGCCCTATAACCTGCCTCAACACTGTATATAAGGCGTTCACCTCTATCTTGAGCGACCTTATCCTACACCAAGTCCAGCCGGTTTGGGAGGTGTACGAGCAGAGGGGCTCAAAGCGGGGAATCGCGGGATGCAAGGACAACCTGCTCATTGATAGGTGCATATGCCAGGATGCCATCCGGCATAAGCGAAACCTATCAATGGCCTGGGTGGACTACAAGAAGGCTTTTGACACCACTTCGCATGAGCTATTGATCGCCATGCTGAAGTTGATGAAAGTCCACCCTGAGGTTGTGTCCTGCATCCAACGCCTGTTACCACTGTGGAAAACGCGCTTCGTTCTGAGCTCAGGCAAGCGGTCAGTTTCCACAGAGTTGGTAACATACCACCGTGGCGTTTTTCAAGGCGACAGCTTGAGCCCCCTACTGTTCTGTATTTCCCTCCTACCCCTGTCCCTTAGGCTGCGACGAGGTAAAGGATACATGTGTGGTGTTCCAGGTGACAGGAAGCATAAGGTCAGCCATTTGTTTTATATGGATGACCTGAAGCTGTACCCTTCTAATGCGAAAGACCTTCGCACTGCCCTGGACACCGTACTAGAATACAGTGAGGCTATAGGAATGGAGTTCGGATTGGACAAGTGTGCATCCATCCACTTGGCGAGAGGAAGATTTTCGGAGATCAAGGAAGACGTGCAACTTGTTGACGGGAGCGTCATTCGTCACCTCGAGGACGATGACAGCTATGAATATCTCGGCGTCCCTCAGCGCCGAATGCAGGAGGTTACAGCAGTGAAGGAAAGGCTCACCGCCAAATACAGACAGACTCTCAGGAACATCTGGAGTTCTGAGCTGTCAGGCAAGAACAAGGTTCTTGCCACGAACATGTTCGCGGTTCCTACACTGCTGTATACCTTCGGATGCATGAAGTGGAACGTCAACGAGTTGCAGAACCTCGATAGGGGAACGAGGAAGATGATGACCATCTATAGAAGTCTTCATCCGAAATCTTCCGTCGCCAGATTGTATCTCCCTCGCAATGTAGGTGGTAGAGGACTATTGAGTCTGGAATGTCTCCACAACAGAGTTGTCCTGGGTACAGCTTGCCGAGTTTTGAAAAGCAGGGACCCCCTGCTCAATCTCGTGAGTGATCACGAGAGTGCGGGAGCAGGGGCGTTTCTCTTCCAGGCGGCAAAGAGGGCAGCGGACGAAACCGGTCTCGACTTCGACCCGTCATCCGACGGAAGCGACAATGACACGACCATCTTGTCATTGAAGGCAGACGTCCTCAAGCTCGAAATAAAAAAAGCCGAGCAGAAGGCCTTGCTCAAGGTGCATACCGATAAGCCCATGCATGGAGGTTTCTATCGAAACATCGAAAAGCATGGGCTATCGAAGGAGCTTACGTTTGCCTTCCTACGCTCCGCCGGTCTGAAGTCCGAGACCGAGGGTTTTGTCCTCGCGTGCCAGGATGGTGTCATAAACACACTCGTGTACCGCCGCATTATATTCAAGGCGGAGGTTGCGGACACGAGATGTAGGGCGTGCCGAGCCCAGCCGGAGACTTTGAGTCACCTTCTCTCCGGCTGTAGTTATTACGCTAAGTCAGCATATTTAGCTCGGCACAACGCGGCCCTACGAGTGTTATACTTTCATTTTCGACATCATTATGGCATCGACGAAACACCTGTGCTGCCCTATGCCCCTGGAGATATTGAGTCCGTCGTGGAGAACGATAAATGCACGATCTGGTGGAATTACTCCTTTTCCACCACCAGGCAGTTGGAGGCGACCAAGCCTGATATCGTTCTCCTCGACCACCTCACACGCTCCATGTTCGTGATCGAGTTTTCGGCTCCGGCTGAAACTAACATGGATGCGAAGGAGGTGGAAAAACGGACGAAATATCAAGACCTGCTTTTCGAACTTCGACAGATGTACCCCGGACACTCTGTGAAACTGGTGGTCCTCATCATAGGTGTGCTCGGTGGAGTTAAGGGCTCGCTGCTAAATAACATTAAGTGTATTCCGTCCTGCGTGGCACAGGCGGAATTACTAGTTGCACGCATGCAGAAGGCCGTCATCCTGGGGTCACTCCGTCTACTGCGGACGCATGACCCTACCGCAGCGTAGCCACACATCCGATGGGCGTCGGACGTGGCTGCGATTACTGCCCAACCCCTCTCGAGTCTTCGGCCATTATGACGGCAATGAAACCTGATGCTTGCCGGGGACTCGGAGGGTCATGTTACAACTGTAACAATTAAAATATAATAATAATAATAATGTTTTATTTGTCCAGAGATCAAGTCGTTACAAAGGTTACACTGATATAGGACACGTCAGGTTAAAGAAATTAAATACACACAGTGGATACAGGACACATGTCAAACGTTGTTATAAAATTCATCAATGGAATAAAACATTTTTGATTTCAGATACCTTAGTAGATTAGTCTTAAATGCAGCTACACTTTTTTGAGCCTTAAGCTCAGCTGGCAGTTTATTGTAGAGTTGAAGGCCCATACAATTTGGACCAGCACCTGCATTCCGAGTTCGTACATATAAGACGTGCAGCTGATCAATCTGTCTCGTAGAATAACGGTGAATATCACAGTTCTTAACATACTGAGAAAGATTTCGTTTTGTATTTATAAGCACATGAAAAATATATACACATGGCACTGGTAATATATCCAATTTTTTGAACAGGGGACGGCATGGGGCATTGTGTTTAGAAAAAGTCATTAGCCGAATGGCTCTTTTCTGAATCCTGAAAATGACCAAGGCCTTAGAGGATGAACCCCAGAAAATGATGCTATAGGCTATATGAGAATAAAATTCTCCATAGTAGAGTCCTCGAAGAACATCGACAGAAACAGTGGGTCTAATGGATCTAATTAAATAGCAGGCTGAGCTTAACTTACAAGCTAAAGTATTTATGTGTTCATCCCAACAGATTTGAAAATGGATATTGAAGCCCAGAAATTTGGTATTTTGTACCTGTGGGATCACCTTCCCATCAGCTTCAATTGAAAGTACTTTGCTTGCTTTATTTTTATTTACAAAGTAAATTAGGTGAGACTTTCCTATATTTAAATCTAGAGAATTATGATGACACCAGGTAAGTAAAGCATGACTCACCTGTTTACATTTTTCTGTCAATCCTCCAAAAGTAGGTGCTGTGAGAACAATGTTGGTGTCATCAGCATATAACACGGGGGTAGCACCATTTATGTGTAGAAAACTATTTACAAGATCATTAATGTATGAAAGAAACAAGACAGACCCAAGGACAGAGCCTTGAGGAACACCTCGAATTGGGATCTTACCCGGGGAAACAAAAGTTGCACCATTTACTGAGATAACAACGTGTTGAATTCTGTCTGACAGGTAGGACTCAATCCAAGCATTAGGTATGCCACGAACACCCATCCTGTTAAGTTTCTTGAGAAGCAATTGATGGTCCACACTGTCAAAAGCTTTTGAGAAATCAAAAAACATTGCTGCAACTTCCATTTTGTTATCTAGTGCATTCAAAGTCTGGTTTATTAATTGATAGGCTGCAGAAGATGTAGATTTCTGTTTCCTAAAGCCATGCTGAGATGGTGAAAGGACATTGGTAGCCTCCAGGTAAGAAATTAGCCTAACATAGAATGCCTTCTCAAATATTTTGCTGAATTGGTTCAGCAGAGAAATTGGGCGGTAGGAGTTAATGTCATGTCTATCACCCTTGTTTTTATAGAGTGGGATGACTTTGGAAACCTTTAGAGGGGATGGAAACACTCCTAATCTGAAAGATTCATTTATGAGAAAATGAAGAGGCTGTATAATGAAGTCAATAGATTGCTTAATAATGTGACTGGGAATTCCATCAAAACCAGAGCTTTGTTTTGTACCTAGATTCTGCACAATATTTTTCAGTTCAGATTTTGTGAGAGGGTAGAGAAAGAAGGATTTAGAGTGGGTAACAGTGATGGCTTCTAAATTAGAAGAGCTATCAGGCTTAGCAATAGACAGAGGTTGAAAGTGATCTGCAAAGTTACAGGCAAGTTGGGAATAGTCTGATATGATAATTCCTTGTGAGTCATTTATCTGGACTTGCGACTGCTTCCTGGGTTTGTTTCTAGAGAAATTTATAATTTTCCAGATTTCTCTAGATTTATTGTCAGCATTAGTGATCCTATGATCATTGTAACAATGTTTAGCTGACTGCAACATTTTACGATAATACCTTTTACTTTCTAAATATTCAGTCTTAGCTTTGCTATTAGTTTTACTAGAGATGGCCAACTCTTTAACATACTGAGACATGAAACGTATTTCGTTAGTTATCCAAGGTTTACACTTAGGAAACTTGGTCCTTTTCTTATACTGAACAGGAAATGACATGTTAAAGTAGTGCAGAAATTTAGAATAAAAATTATCGAAGCTTGCATCAAAAGAGCCAGTGTTATACACATTGTGCCAATCCTCCAGCCACAAGAGATTCATAAAATCATGAATATTGGAACTCTTGAAAGGTCGAGTGACATATACCTCCAAAGGAATTTTGGGAATAGTAGGTGTGATAGTTGAAAAAGTAGATAAAACAGGATAATGATCCGATAGATCAGAGATAATAACTTTTGTATGAACTGAACTAGGTTCAAGATTCGTTACCACATAGTCAAGTAGAGTTTGTGAGTGGTTTGTGCAGCGTGTGGGTTCAGTGACACTATTAAAAAGAAGGTAAGATTTAAAAATATGAGATAGGTTAGTATTGCTTATGCTCTTCGAGAGCCAATCACAGTTAAAGTCACCAGTAAGTATGATGTTGGGGTTGTCAGTGTATTTAAATATTATATCAAGAGCACGATCTAGCTTATCTAAAAAGTTCTGGAAATCACCCAGAGGAGATCGGTATAAAGTAACAATGAAAATAAGAACACTACCAGATATAACATTAGTGATTGCAGATTCAAAATCCATTTCAGAATTCAGGTGGCTTAGATCAATATCACAAGCATTAACAACAATATTTTGTTTTACCAATATTGCAACACCTCCATTCTTATTCAAAGTGCGGCAGTATGAGGCAACAACATTGTAGCCAGGAATATTAAGTGAAAGGATCTCCTCATGAGAGAGCCAGTGCTCACACACACACAATATATCAGGTTGATGTGACTCCATCAGAATTTCCAGTTCTAAGAGTTTATTGCGAATACATTGCACATTAATAAGCATAGAAGCTAGTTTATAATCACTTTGAAGCACTGCCGGGCTAGTTAACCCGGTGTGATATTTGCTCGGGCTTTCCGAAAAAAATACGGCTTCACCAGGACATTTTCAGGCCAGAAGGATGGAGTGGATAATGTATCTTCGAGGCTATCATCGACCGACACTCGAAAGGACGCATAAGCCCCTTTCGTCACTTTTAATTGCTCGATCTCGACAACCTTACCTGGGATTTTCGTAAGAACATAGTCCTTAATCATCTGAGGTGTAGTATTCTCCCTAAAATTCCAAATATGTATGTGCTTTTTATTTGTATATTGATAGTAGTGATCGATTGATAAATATAATTTTTGTTGACTTCGATATTTCATATTTATTACTCTTAATTAATATTTGATAGTGAAAATAATACATTGCACAACGTTATAGTAGCATTATTATTGTATGTATAATGGGGAACTTGCATGGATCAACGATTGCTATAAAAACTATTTTGAACAGGTAAAACGGAAATATTAGCTCGCAAAAATACCTAAATTTTCTCCATTCATCATCAGAAGAAATAAAAATTTGACTTAAAAAATCAAGCAAAATTTCTCTGAGCCGACCACTGTGCAAAGACACCCGAGCTCTACCAAGGGCAGGTGTGACGTCAACTGTGCCTAATCTGCCGTCCGAGTCGGGAAATACACCAACGCATGCTGTAAACATTGTTTTGGTGGAGGATTTAGTTGCTCATCGTCACTTGTTCATGTGATGTTATTCTTGGGTAAGTTTTCCTATTGTTATTGTGCCACGATTATTACTTGGGATATTAAAAATGCACTTTCGGGATGTTAAAATACAGACTTTTTACCTCAAATCTTTCAGGTTTCTGAAAAATAGATGATTATGTTGCCGCTCGTTCAGATAATATTCCTGAAATTGATGCCATGACCCTCATGGAATTTGTTATGACAAATGATTGCTATATGTCGGTGGAAATTCGCAACGTAAAAGCAACTCGGAAAGTATAGGAGGATAACAATAGGTTTAATTATGCATGAATGCCTCAATTTTCCCGGTTTATTGGGATGTTCCATGCTTTGGTGCATTTCCAAACTATCACTCCGTTTATTCCATTTTCATCTAGTTTTATGTTTAAGTCATAATACTTATTAGCTTACCCACTTGTTGATAATATTCGAGGGTTCTTCGGAAAGTACCTACGGTTACGAGATTTACTGGTGGAAATAGTTGGTGTTGGCCTCAAGAATTATATACCAACACGTCTTTAGACGCATCGACTATGTTTCATGCGTGAACACATGATAAACAGAATTTTTAGTTCACAGTTTACCTTAATATATCTCAAGCGAGGACGAATTGTCTGCAAAACTTGAACATCATGAGGAAAAGTCGTTTATTCCATCGCCTGAAGGGAAAGATGAACTCGAAATGAAGGTTATTCACAATTCTAGCATGTCAAGACATCATCTTATGCAGTGTTTATCTTTCAAATATACGAATAAATAGCGGAATAGCGTTTTATCGTCAAACAAGCCAAGACTATTTTAGCCATTTTGAATGTTCATTATTAATACCCAAAGGGAACATTAGCGTTGCATTTGTGAAATGTCACATCAAAATGTCGACTTTAATTACGTATGGAGTTTCCTATTGAACTTTCGCGATTATATTCGCGATAGCGATTTATCATTTTAGTACGGGAACTTATGCTCTGCATTTTTACCTCTCAATGTATAAACATAATGACGTGACATGAAAAGTAGGCATGTATTGATAAATAGTAATAAATAATACTAGCAAACTAGCGCTTAACTTTTGCATTTTCAACCAATACCACATCCCCAAAATAATTTATTCTTTATCAAATGAGATCATTTATAAATTGCATGATTAAAAGCAACATTCATGTCTTCTGTTGGAAATAAATCTTTCTTCTTCGTTTCGTCTTTCTTACAATGCTAGGGAGTTGGGTCGATGTATGGAGCTTTCTATATTTCGACTTTTGATATTGACCTTTCGAGATTCAAACTATCTTGCAGGCATATTACTCATTATTGACGTGAAATATCAACTGTATACCATTATATGATTACCTATTCAATTAAAAATCAGAGGTGGGTTCACTTTTGGGTTGATTAGGCTCGCTTGAATCACCCGTGTTGGTGCGCTCGCTGTTAGCCCAGCGGTAGACTGCTTCGGGCAATTTTTAGGCACAGTTGACGTCATCGGGGATTCTTCAGCAGTGGCTTGGGGGGGGGAGGGAGTTTTCGGCATGCTTTAAAATTACGCTATAGTTAGCAATCAATATCTCACGAAGGAAAACTCAGATTTACATGCAGTTTTTTTTGTTGAATCGTGAAAATAATTTTCTGTCCGCCTGTTAAATAAAAAAAATCATGCAAGTACCCCATTGTATTAGTACCAATAGCATGATGAAGTAAAGCTGAAGACGAACCCAGCCTCGGCAATAGCACAAACATAAAAACTAAGAAAACCATACCTACTCATAGGGGCAGCAAATAATTTCAAATAGATTGACTTCTCTAACACATAACAGCCATAATACAAATTCCATGAAGCACCTATTACTGAGTGAAACGTGATGAACGTAAATGATAGCTTCACCCTGTAAGGCTCCAGTGTGAAGATGAAATGACACATTTACGCATTCACCTGACATGCAAACAGTTAACTAACTTTTGACATGATCTAGATAGTGAAATATAATAAGCAGTTGTTATAACTATAACCAACCCTTTCAAGGAACATTCTCAAAAAATTAAAATGTGCTTGCAACAGGTTATTAATAGAGTACACAATGTATTTGATTTAACCCTTTCACTCCCAAGCATTTTTCAACATGTATACCCAAAACTCCCAAGGGTTTTTTCATGAAATTATAAACACTTTTTATAATAATTATTATGGATTTATTTTAGAATATATAAACATGGAAAAAATCACACAAATGTAGAAATAAATGAAGATTTAAAAAATGTTAATTTTATATATATTTAATATTTAGTTGTGCAATGATAAAATTATAAACTAAGTACTTTTAAATTTTTTAATAAAACAATTAACTTTTTGGCTTATTTATTCATAATAATTTTAACAAATTGCAGTTATTGAAAATTGCATTGTGTTAATAATTTAATTTTTGACAGATTTGCATACTCTTGTATGCATAAACAGAAAAAATGTTGGCATAAAAGTTTTTTGTTTCAATCTGTCACACTCACTTTTGAGCAGTGCCTTAGCCAGTCTTCTGTACAAAAATAATGAAATATGAATATATTTATATATCTAGGCATTGCATAATATAAAAATTGGTAGTTTAAACTATAGCTAAAGAAATTGTTATTTTGTTGTTAAATGTTAACATTGCATTTTTAAAAATATGAATAACAAGATGTGCAATGTTCTTTCTATAAAAACGAAGACTAACAAATATGATGAAAATTGTTTCACCGAGGATTTTTCATTATTTGTTCAATTTGTTTATGAAATAAGTACATAGGTACACTTTTGATTTGTTTATACAAATATCACATAAGAATAAATTTCGTATTTTGCTCACAATCACTCTTTTAGCACTTATGCTTATGCAAACACTCCCCATGCAAACCCCTGTTGCATCTGACGCACACTGTCCTGGATCTTTTTCTTTGTTCCTTTGTGCTGCAGACACAGCATCTGTATTCTTTTCTCCCACCCAGTTTCCTTATTCCTGGTGAAATACGTCCCCTCACTCCGGACTCTTCCCTGAAACTCAACCACTCAGCTCCTAAGTTTTCAATTATACTAATTGTGTTAATAAGTCTTGTCAGAGGTTTTCCAGGTTCTTTGAAATTTTCCTTATATATAATGAAGCTATTCAAAACCATCCTCCCAATAATGTTGAACGCTACTTTCTTCCAATATTTTAATGTTTTTCTTTCATCTAAATATACGTAGAGCATCATGTCTGAAGAGTCTACACCTCCCATATACTTGTTATATTGCAAAATTACTTCCGGCTTCACAGTTTTTTTCTCACGGCCTTGTCTCAATTTTGTCACTTCACTTTCCTTTACAGTCGCCTTACTTGAAAGAAGGATCACAGGTCTTTTTTGAGAAATTTTTTCCCTAAATGCACTGGCTAGAATACACCTGGAACGGCAAAACATTTTTTCCCCGACGGTGAACTTCAATTTGAAACACTCGGGCAGAAATTTTTGGTTTTTCCTAACAGTTCCCGTAATATATGTACCCATTTGATAAAGTTTGTGCACTAAGGGAACTGACATAAAAAAATTGTCCACAAAAACATTGTAGCCTTTGCATAAATAATTGTTCATCTGAATGAGTTTCAATACCACTGTATATCCCAGCCCATTTTCCTTCACCTCCATCCTTTCTTCATCATTTGCTCTACCTTTGTAGGTAAAGAAACCTAAGCAATAATTTGATACAGCATCACACAGCCTCCAAAATTTGATTCCCCATCGGTGATGGTGCTTATTTGGCAGGTACTGCAACAAACTTGTTCGGTTTTTTGTCCCAACCAGACTTTCATCCACGCTCAGAGTTTCGTGAGGGGTATAATGGTATCTAAATACATTATTTGCATGGTCAACAAGGGGTTGGTACCTGATGCAAGGGTCATATCTAGGATCGTTACAGGCCGTACATTTTTTAGGGTCAACCAAAAGAAAAAATCTCAAAATTTGCTGGAAGCGATTCCGCGGAAACATTTTCCCGAACCAAGGGGTACTCTGAGAAGGCAAAGTCGACCAATATGAAGCTATGGTGGGTTTCCGGATAATTCCCATGTTCAAAATACTGGCTAAGAATCCTTTCATTTCCGCAATTGTAACTGTTTCCCACTTCAGTGGTGGTGATGATCTTCCAGACTGAGAGGATATGTGTTGTTTTGCATATCTATTTGTTTCAGTGACAAAGAGGTTCAGAAGAAGGTCAGTAAAAAAAGTCTAAAATATAGAATTGGTGGCGAGTTGGGCGGTGGGGCTTTTTTGGGTCCACTTACTTCCTGGAACTTGTACTTAGTGGGAATTGGTTCTTCAGGAGCTTGTACTTCCCTTCATTCTCCATTGTCACCATCTTCGTCAGTGTCCAGCTCATCCGAAGACTGTAACGAATGCTGATCTCCATTACTATCGTTCCCCAAATCACTGTCACTTTCGTAGAAATCTGACTCACTTTCATCAGACGAATTGTCTAAAATTTCCAAAACATCCTTGTCCGTTATGTGTGATGGTCCAGCCATTATGGGTGATATTTTCTGGAAAAATATCACTTACACCACTCAAAAAAGGCACTAGACTTTTATATGCAAATTTTGCAGCAAAGATGAACTTTGACGCAAAGTCAAATGACTAAATCACTTTCGAAACGAAAATTTGCTATGAGAGAATCAATAGATTCCTCAAACAAAACGCACAGAAAACACAACGCGAAGAAACGTATCCGAACCTCTGACACACGCGAGTGGTTGCTAAATAAGCATTCGGGACTCAGCATACGAGCCATTAGATTAGTAACAGATGATGCATTCTCCAAAGTTGTCCACAAAGTAGGTGTCAGCGAAGTAGTGATACAATGAATCACTTACAAAGATAAGGAAGTATTACTGAATGATATAAAGTTGCGAACCCATCACTTCTTCGGCGAGACTACTCGGCAACGTCATCGGCCACTTGCTGAGGTTTGCTGAAAAAATTTTACTCACACGCCTAGGAGACGCCGGCACATTAGAGGTTAGATAAAATGCTACGTCGTGGAAAGTACGAAGTCATAGGTACCAACGTATTACATAAAGAAAGACGCACATAATGAAGTGAAGTGAATAAAAATAAATCATGCGGAAAGGCGTACATATACCGTTTATTGAGAATATCGTAAGTTCATTAGTCAGCCATTAAACGGCAATTTACGAGAGGAAAAACAAACTTCAATAAACTGTCAGTGTATATAAAAAATTACTGACAATGAACATAAAAATTATATTATTATTAAAATTCATCTTCTATAGGAATTTTCAACGAAAATTAGTAACAACGACGGAAAAATTTTCTGATTTTGCTTAGTTATAAAGTGGCATAAGATTTTTGACAAAATGAGTCAGATTTTACAAAGAGTGGCCGAAATATCATCCGATAAAATATTAAAAGTATAAATGAAATTATATAAAAATTACCTAGTGATTGCAAAATATGTATAAATTCATTATAAAAATAAATTGAATTAATAAACATCATAGTTTGTGTGAAATATTGATCTAAGCAAGCGGCCGATGTATCGGCCGCTTGGGCATTTTGGGTAGGAAGGCCGCAGCCGATATATCGGGCGCTTGGGTGTGAAAGGGTTAATGATGATAATTACCATAAGTACCTATCAGTTGTGAAGCCAAATCATGCCATGGAAAAACATAAAATATCAGGGTAACACAGGGACAATTGCTATAATAAGTATACAAACATATTTATTTTCATTTAAAGTTGAAATTAAATAACATTCTTGGATACACATAAAAAATGTGTCCATGCTATAAGCATGGATACATTTAAACTGAAAGTAACATTGCTTGAATAACAGTTATTTATATCACTAATGAAACAACTGGCTAATTTACATTTAATTATGGTGCTAGACTGCCACAAATTCAATAAAATACCTATTATGTCGTCTCGGTGCCAAATATTGTCCCTTTAAAATGTTATAAATATATGCATGTGGCCATTTGAAGCCAGCATATCCACCTTCATTTGTAGAAAACATAGCTCATTAAACACTTCTATTATTTATTAGCAATGGACTTCTAGTTGAAATCCATTACAGTTGTTAGAGGGAAAGGGGTTCAACTTAAATCATACTCTCTGTCATATAATTTTGTCTATTTTAAAGTACCCAAGCTTGGCTATCAACCATATATTTATCAGTCTCTCTATTAATCAGCTAGCCTGTTGTAACCACTTCATACCTATTCTATATTGTTAGAATATCCACTTCATTTCAAGTTCTTATAATTTATTCTGACCAATCCACAACATACACAACCAAAATAAACGTCTCATAGCTTTGCGTATTTTTCTGAAATAGGTACACTAAAGTACACTTCCTACATTCACTATATCTTTCTTCCACATAAAAGAACGTTTTGTATGCATATTAAAAATGCAAATAAACACTGCATTGGAAATTTCACAGGCAAAGTATCTTTAACGTGTATGAGTTCTAAGAAAAGTCAGTAAGGGATTGTGTCAGCAAAAATCTATTCTAGCAATTGCATAATGAATTCTGAAAAAATTACGTATTGGTAACTTCCTCCAAAGAATAACATTTATACATAAAAAGAACATAGAAGTGATTTAAATGCGAGAACTACACATGTCGGGGGGAGAATAACTTCAAGAGACGACGCCAAAATAAAAACAATATAAAGGCTAATTGTCAAAATTTAATGGCATAACAACAACGTTGGCTATAGGATCAATTACGGGGGATTTTAAATAAGTAGAACCGCCAACACCGGAGTTTATTGCGACTCCAAACAGGGGATACACAAAAATCGATCAAGTTACACAACCAAGATGGCGGTGCGCGCCCACAGAAGATCAACCACACGAAGTAAGTCTGTGTCAGGAACTGTTGATTTCCGGCGCGCTACGCTAGGTGGCGCTCATCTCCCTCTGCTGCCCTCTAACGGCGAGCCCGACAACTCCACCCAAATGAATGCCGGTGCTCACACAGGGGCGCCTCATTGGCCAAATTAAGAACGATTTGAAACAAATCACTGGATCATTCCATTATATTTTAAAATTATCACATTTTTCTCATGGTACAAATATATAAAATGATTTATAGTTTCTTTCAGTTTTAAAATGTAATCCAAATCCACGAATTTAGAGGCACACATAACTGTCTCCAGCATTAAAATGCTTGCATCAAAGCTCCAAAATAGATATTGAAATAGATATTCAACATAATTGAATCCACTCACCTTTTTTTTACAAGGAGTCCTTTGTTTGCTGAGATTCTCTTTTTAAAACTCCACAATCTTGAAAACCACCGATCTTTCACTAAACTCAATCACAGTCATCTAGCCCAATTATGACTCTGATAATAATGATGAAATCCGTATCTCTAAGCGAAAACACTTAGTTGGTAAGTAATCTGGCTATCTTACTAGGTGGAAATCCCCCAGGAAAACTTTGCGTATGCTTAATTGACGACGAGTTTCGACACAAACAACTGCACATAAATTGTACATGAAAACTAATGCCACCAGAACAAAAATAAAGCTATTTTTCGCTCACATTACCCAAAATACATTTGTAGGATACTTAAGCAACTGTTTTAAAATGATATAAAAGTAAATACTACTGATTTACAACTTAATTCATTGGGAAACACTCCCACATAACTCTCACAACACTATATCAACAAAGGCAATCCACGAATCTGTGGCTGTTCAACAGTGAGTCTCCGCGCCTGCAAAATAGTGGTTATAGTAAAAAAATAGTTCCCGCATACAAGCCTGGGCAAAATAAGATACTATAGTGTCCAATCTGAATGAATACCTTTTATCTTATGTCTTAATTTAGGGCAAGGGCCCAGCCACGTTGATACACTGATTCCTGTCAGATCACCGGAGTTAAGCAACATTGGGCCCGGACGGGGGCTGGATGGGTGGCCCTCCTTCATACCTCTACCGGGGTGGATGGAGGGGTGACAATACCGGGAGGCCGGAGGGAGATATACCCAGACCTGGACAGTGGGAGGGAGGACTCCCTCCAAACCTGTACCGGGAAGGTTGGGCGTGGCCCCTCCTCAATACGTCTACCGTGGTGCTCTTGTCCCCTGTCTGCAAGTGGCTGGCAGGTTAAACGTGGGATGGCACAATGGACCAAAAAGTTCTGAGTGCCAGGAGGGCTCCAGAAGGCCCTCGCCCACCCATACAATCTACCATACACTCTATGTCTTAATTTAGTTTTTGGTAAAAATAAGATGCAGTTTCACATTGATTGTTTTAATACTATAGAAATATGCAGTTTCACATTGATTGTTTTAATACTATAGAAATATGCATTTTTCATCGACAAAAAATAGTTTCCGGGTACGAAGCCAGGCAAAACAAGATACTTGTATCCAATCTGAATGGATACCTTTTATCTAATGTCTTAATTTTGATTTTACTAAAAAATAGATGCAGTTGCACATTGATTGTTGTTATACTAGAGATGTGCATGTTTCTTCTTCTAATATATGCCAATTTGTCAGTTAAACAATGCAAAATTAACCCCACAATCATAACGCAAATATCTAATGTGAGATTTCTCATATCTTATTCATCGCCTTTCGTCATTAGCTACGAAAATGCCCCATATGGACCCGTGCTATCTGAGGTGTATATGAAGATGAGGGTATTGCACAGTGGTGAAGCCCCGTGTCCTGAGAAAGATTTAGGACAAATTTTTCTTCACGTTAACATTTGAACTTTCAATGGTATTATTCATGCATGGTCCCACCCCCAATTTTTTGCCCAAAGATTTGATCTCAAAAAGTTCGGCTATGCACAAGTGCGTAGGGTATATGTAGTGCCACATATAGATACTTTCAAAATTGAGATATACTACTCAGGAAAATAAAAGGCAGTAGTACCAACAATACTTCAACAAGTGCAGACAGTTACAGTGATAGAGGCCTTCAGGTGTACATTTTGTGAGATAGGACAGCTGCTGACAGGGTGATATGATTCACACAATAAAGGCTTGTGGACAAAGTTTTGCCTCTCTAAATGACTTATATTTGAGCTTATGGTTTTATATTTCTGGAATTTTCCAGTTATAATTTCCAATCCCTGTGAACCATGGTTTGAGTTTTAATTGTTTGTTTCCAATGCCGGAGTGAACAGTGTTGGCTTATTGAGCATATATATCTGGATCTGCAACTAGGAAAAGGTAGGAAAAATTGTTAATTTCCACATCATGTGATCTTAACAGTTATAGCTCAATGGTCAGTACCCTATGGCTTACAAAGTTTTTCAGTGCCTAGATGACCTCAGATGGTGTATGTCTATAAAATAATACAGTTTTATTAATAGTGATAGGTTTGCTATGTACAATGCTGTAGGGTGCCAATACTTCCCAACCAGATAGCCATCTATGCATCATCTAAAGGTTGCCAAACATTATTCATGTGGAAAGGGTAATCAATGAAACAGTTTAAAATGGATGTATAAGTTTTTTGTAAATCATGGATTTGCAAGGATTAAAATTTTATTCTTGAATTAACATTATTATTGTGTTATAACCTCAATGTAATCAATGGAAGATGAGATTTATGGCTATGGCATGATTATGTAATAATATTTTTCATTTCCCTGGTATAACACTTTCCTCAATTTAAAATAAAGGTTTCAACGTGCATATTATCATAGAGTAAGTATATATATACTTACTCTATGATATTATTTATGAGAAAAAGAATTATTTTGATTCATGCATAACAAGGTTAGGTCAGATTCATGAAAAACATTTTCCACAAAATAAGGGTGTTTCTAGTAAAGTAAGTTGCCTGCAAAATAAGGGTATAGATAATGTCTTCAAAACATAGATTCTCTCTAATTAACTGTGGTTAAATTCATAATCGTGCATGTAATTACAAAGTAAAGTATTTTTTATATGAAATATATTTAGCTGATGAGCATTTTCTTTTTTTTTCTAATTCTAGATATTAGCTGTTGTTGTCAGAAATGAGCGTGCTGATTTAGAAGAGCAGAGGGAGAGCTTAATCAGTGAAACAAGTGAAAATCGCAAACTGTTGAAGCAGCTTGAAGATATGCTACTGAGGGAGTTATCTACATCTCAAGGAAACATGTTGGACAACGTGGAATTGATTTCCACCCTTGATGAAACTAAGACAAAGGCGACTGAGGTCAGTGATATTATCATCCCCAGATCATAATGGAATACTCTCTGTATTCCTATTTTTAAATTATTGTGTGCTGTCGTGAGTAAGTATATCATAGAGGAAAGAACATGTAGATGACTTGTTTAGTGGTAAAATGCTGCAACATCTCCTATTTGGTCCAAGAATTTAATATTATTAGCAGTAGGTATTGTTGCCTGAATGAATTTGTCCTGGAGAATGATTTCATGTGAAATACATATGTACTTAGGTACATACCCATCACGCCATTCCCTTTCAGGGTAGACAAAGTCAAAGACCCTATTTACTATAGCTAGGCCTAGAAAACTGGCTCTCTTTTATATTGTGAAATACAATAAATAATTTATCCATGAAGGTCTACCCCACCCTACTCCATGACAAGTCATGCATAGGTCTTTCTTTGAGGAACTCCCTCTGTCAAGGGTTGCTCTTTGCCTTAGTGATATATGACACTTTGAGAGGTAACAAGAGGATCGGCCTCAGGCCATTAGCAGGATTGTCGAGGAAGGGTAGGCATAGATTGTCATTGGCCTGCTTAGAGAAAATTTATAAATTTTTCTAAACCTGAAAAATTATATGTAATGGCACAAGGGACACGTTTTGCATACACCTAATACAGCAGAATCTTCCTTTTAGCTTCTTACTCTTATGAGCAGTAGCTGATAACAGCTCAACAGAGTAGGTACAGTAAAATCTTGATTTTACGTAGTTGGAGGGACCAAAAGTGAGGCAGTATGTAAAACCAAAGTTTGATAAATTTGCATGATGTAGTAACGCTTTTCAGAGTTGGGGCAAGGGCCCAGCCACATTGACCAACGGGTTCCCATAAGATCACTGAAGGTGAGAAATGTTGGGCTCAGAGGGATGTTGGATGGGTGACCATACATACCTTCACCGTGGGGCTCTTTTCCCCTGTCTGCATGTGTCAGACAGTCATGGGGTTGGCACAATGGACCAAGAAGGTTTAAGTACCCAGGCTCCTGTCGAAGGCCCCCCTACAAACAATCTATCTATCTAATGTTTTTCAGATATCTTCATTGTATATAAAATCAAGGCTTTAGTCATATAAATTTGTTTTGATGAGTGAATTTCATAAGTTATGATATTTATTATAAATCAGCCATACTTGTAACAGCAGATGATTCGTCAATGACAGCACTGAAGAATTGGCAACAGAGAAAGCTGGATACCTAAATTGTAAAGCACAACCTAGGAGAGAAACTTGAAACAATGTAAACATGCAGTTATGGTATTTTAATATCCTCAATATGTTCACATGAGTTTTGTTTGCACTATACAAGCAGTTTTATTTCCGTAAAAAGATAAGATGGAGTGTACTCCAGTGGAGGAATTTTCAGAGAATTTTCACTACATTTCCCAATCGTGAGCTTCACAAACACTATAGTCTGCAGCAGTCCGAAGAGTCCGAGTCAGTAGTTTTGTTTACATTAGATAGCCTTCTGTTTTTAGAAGTCCGCTGTCATTGGCTACCGACAATTAGCAAGAATCGTACCATAATGTTTTCATACATATCACCATCACCTTAAATCATCTTGTCAACACCGGGTGGTGGAACTTCTACCCCCGGCTAAAGAATCGCAGATGGTGATGATGGGTGAAGTTTTTCGGTGATGTTCATCACTGGTGATAGTCATCATCCGAAATACAGAATATGACCCCAGGTATTAAAATTTGATAATTTTGAATTTTCACGTGTTTTAACAAAATTTGACCGTTTACTCATTTCATAGAAATTTGTAAAAATATTTCCGGGAACTTTGATTTTTTTGGCAATCATTCGTCCCTGTGATTCTATTTAAAAGGCTTAGTTGAAAATAGATGTAGGGTTGGTAATGTATTTAGGAAAAATAACTTTCTGTATATCCAAGCAGAATGCATCACACTTCAATGATCTACCAAGAATGTTTTCACTGCCACAAAGTTACTTGATATGTGCCCTGAAGGCAAGCACTTATTCTCCGGATTAGCTGATTTGCCCATTTTATTCATTGGTTTTATGTATCAATGGATAAACTACTGACTCTGAATTCCATCTTTGATACTTACTACTCGCTCAAAAGTATCATAATCATGCTTTTTTTCATGTACTCCATATAAGTTTATGATTTAAAAAAGGGAGTCTTCAGTGCTGCCACCTCGTGGCTATGAACAATAAGGGTGACAGCCAATTACACAGTCAACATAAGGGAAGTTCATGGGCCTGCTCATGGGTAAGGGGTCTTACATTAACTACGTTACCAACTTAGGGGGGGAGGGAGTTGCCTAAAAACCTACAGTGGGTAACGAAGGGGAGAGGGGGGTTCACTCAAAGTAACATAGCTGTTACAATGTGCCTGTTTACGTTTCTTACTCGTCAACATCGTGTCAACAATACTACAAAGTTTAACATGAGTAAGGGCATGCCTAGAGATGGGCCAAAGTGTTTTTTTTCAAAGTTTTTACTTTGACAAAAGAAAGCCAGATTGCGTGTTGCTGCCGTAGTTCTTTTTACATTTAAAACATTTCTAATAGAATAATATGTTGCATTAGGTATGGTTTAAACATCTTTATTCCCTTCCTTTTGCTATTGGCTTTCTTATTTAACCATACATTTGCTGTTAAATGCTTAAAACTAAAAAATACTGGAAAATTATGGTTATTTTCGAAAATTACCTGTAATTTACCGTGGTAATTTACCTCAGATGAAAATTACGGTAATTTTCCCATCTCTAGGCATGCGGGGTGTTTCTTTCACCCCAAGCTTCTACTTTAACTCAATGTGACTGAACCATTGCCTCTACAATGCTGTACGTTTATATGCCATCAAATTGCTTACATTTTAACCTTATGGCAGGTTAAATAGTGACCTCATGACAACACTTTTCAAGGCAGCAGTCAGAAATGTGGGGAGGGGAGAGAACAAAGTAGATGAGCACGTAGCACCTTGCACTGTGATTCATGGTTGATTTTTAGAATTTAAAAATAAATATTACATGTTCCAATTCATATAAGATAGTTCTATTATATCTAGTTTGGGTACTTTATTTGTCTTATTCAACCTATCCCTAAAAATAAGCCCACTCAATAATTGAGAAAATATTTTTGAATTGAAAGTTTCATTTGTAGAGACAATGTTACATGCTGGGGGGATGGGGGGTTGGAAAGAATTCTACAGTTGTCAATGAAGGGGAGGGAGGGGGTAAAATATCACCAAAAATGGTAATGTAGTTTATGCACGACCTCTAAAGTTAAAGAAAGAACAGGGATGCATGGGAAGGATTTTGTGCCAAGTAGGTGTGGCATATCATGCACTGAACATCAAATTATCTGTTGTACAAAAATCAAAAACAAAATGCTGGAAACATAAGCTAGAGTTGGCCCTAGAGCCATTCACTATCATCACAAATAACGGTAAGATGGAAGGGGCTGCCCTAGAGCATGCCAACTGGAATGGTAGAATCTGCTTCAAGAATCAGGTGGAATGTTGCCTCCCATCTTTTCCTTACCTCCTCAGCTCAAACCATGAAATTGGATAAAGGGGAATGAGAAGTAATACAACTAAGCAAGAATGAGGTTCTACTATGTTCATATGGCATGATTAATATTCAGATGATCAATTGTTCTTTATTCACATAATGCTATTGAAGCTTAATTTTATTGCAAACGTTCCTCGTTATATTTTAGATTAAGTTTTTGGATCATTTAGTACATTTAAGGCAATATATTAAACATTTAATGGAGCTGCTAAAAATTGGCTCTAGTAGTCTAATACTAGCATTGTGATTTCTTTGATCTTAGGTTACTGAAAAATTGGACCTTGCTGCAGTCACAGCTAAAGATATTGATGTACTGCGAGAGCAGTATCGTTCAGTTGCCACAAGGGGTGCTATTTTGTTCTTTGTATTGTCTGAAATGGCTTCAGTCAATCCAATGTACCAGTATTCATTAGATTCTTACCTTGAAGTGTTTGTTCATTCAGTGAAAAAGGCACTTCCAGACACTGTCCTCGTAAATCGCCTTGAGAACATATTGGAGACTCTAACTAAGCAAGTTTATGAATATGGATGCACAGGTATGTGGTTTACAAAAACATTCTATGGTTGTTCCAAATTTTTATTAGGAAGCACTTGTATGGAATTAAAATTTAAAATTGTCATTTACTCTTAATTAGATCATTTGCTGCACTTGACACTAGGTACAGTAGAAGCCCCATATAACGTGTAGGGCTTATAAGAAGAAGCTTGCATTTTTGAGGAATGGCCAAAAAACGATTTAAAACCCTATGATTTTTATGTAAAATAAATCGGTAAGAGTGAGGACAATAACTATGTATAGCCTCCCCTGGGGTCGTTTACTATTACGAGTGGCAAATGTGTGCTTCAATCTCGGAAAACCTTGCCAAACTCGTGCTCATGTCCTCTGTCATTGAAATTATATGTCTAGCAGTATTTATTCCGCACAATTTGACGTTTAAATGCACATTTTGGACATTCACGGCATGCCCGCATTCACACAAAAAAATTCGTCGTATGTCCGTGCATTTCATTGTTTTTTTGTCATCCTCTCGCCTTTTTATTAAGTTCATGAGATGCATGCATCTCATGCGCACCTCAAAATAACGTGTGTTTAATAATGGTGTGTTTATTTCAGTGAAGTAAGTCTGTTATAATTAACTTAATGTAACGTTCACAGACATTCATTCTCTGAGAGAGGGATTCGAACCTGCACCTTAGGGTTAGCAGGCTAGGACTTTACCCTTTGCCCTGCGCCACCGAGGCTGGCAACGTGAGGAAATGCTTCGGAGATAAATTAGAAAGTTGGCACCAGAAATTAGAGATAAGCCAGGAAATATCCTGATAGAATCAGAATAAATTCAGAAAAGGTGCAAGAGAGTACGCATGAGAACTTTATCGTAATCATATTAAGCCAAGTGGCCCAGCTGAGTTAGACATTTCTGAACTAACATTTTGAGAGATATATATGGAATAGGAATTTTTGAAGGAAATATTCTTCCAAATTCAGCAATTATGAAGCTAATGTAAAATACCATAGAGTTATGTTTCACTAAATGGACTGAGAGTCATCCACCAAGCATGGCTATATATTAAAGAAACTAGAGCAATGACTATTTCTCATCTATGCCTAGTTCATCGATTTTAAAAATTATTTTGAATGAGCCTTTTCAATTTGACGATTTTAATATTCTGGCGAGTTAGAGGATTGAATTTGTGATAATCACTCTAATTGTCTGTTCCGGGAAAGTTTAGAAAGATTTTTTTGAAACCATCATCGAAACGTAAAATTTACTTAGTGTTAGTCGGGTCATGAGCTCAGTTGTCCATCAAATAAAGTATTATTTAAGGAACGATGTAGTGGGATCGACAACTGCCCAATGACAGCATGGCAATTTTATGCTGCATATTTCATTTCCACAGCGACAATGGTCGAGAAATTATTTCCTATCTGTCATTATTCTTGATTATAATGCAATTGAGGAAACTATTCAAATGTGCATAGAGCCAGTGGAACAATTTAATTGTATTTGAAATTCTCTCAGACTAATTAATTATGCAGGAACATTCAAATGCTTTTTCAATACAACTCTTGAGCTCAATGACAGAAGCATTTACAATATGTTTAGTAAAAATGGCAGTACCACCACCTCTAGATTCAGATCTGCAGAAAAATGATAGTAGTTTGAAGCCATTGAGAGCATAGACACATATTTCACTCGCAATCAACCAGTGTTCACTCAATAAGAGAATGTCAGTGTTTAGGTTTTGAATCAGTACCTCCAGGCAACTGACCTTGTTGCATAATGATTGTATATTTAGGTACAAAATGTTAAACAAATTGTCTTGGGTGGAACAAAATCCCCGTAGGTTATATCTTGGTCATTAAGTTATCTAGCATTTTTGCAAATTTCAATTAATAGAACTTTCTTCAAACCATATATCCGTTTTTATACACTTTATAGAGAGGTAGGAGGCATGACATTTTTTCTCGTTTCTGAAGTGTTTGCCGTTCATAGTCCGTTTTATTGCTATTACTTGCAGCCGCAACATATTTGGTGCACCCAAAACATGGAGGCAATAACAAAACATCAATGCACAGTACAGAACACATGTCCTGAATTGTCAAAATTCGACGTTTAATATTCCAGTGTATGACGTCTAACATGGAATTGGATGTCATCAAAAGTGAATAAGATCATATGTAGGGGTGTGTGGGTATGTACCCGAAATGTCGGGTCGGGTATTTAGTGTCCGATCCGAACACTCGATCGTCTTCTGAAAAATTCGGTTCGGGTCAGGTATTTAGTGTCCATTCCGAACACTCGATCGTCTCCCGAAAAATTCGGGTCGGGTATTTGGCGCTCGAATTTGAATTTAATTGACTGATCCATCGTGAAATTTTGGTTTGAAATCGGCTATGCACCCGTACAGACAACTAATGTACGTACCACCGTAACAACCTAACGCACATTTACACTACTAACGTAGCGACCGTGGTTCATACTGTTGTAGGCGCTAACCACTGTGTGAACGCGCGTTGGTTACCGATAGAATAGTAGTTCTCAACGTTGCTACTAAACAGTGGTCAGGCACTGGTGTCGCGAGCGGAAACCGGAAATGATTAAGGACGATAACCAAAAAAATCAATGAAAATAGTGAAGCATACGGTGCTACTTTGATGTATATGACATTTTAACACTTTTTATAGGAATTTAAAATCACATTGCACTCATTTTTGCTTATTTACAAAAATAATACTTCGCCCTTCTCAATTTTGATTGCCTTATTTGATTATCGTACTTCATCTATTCCGAATTCCGCCATCTACACGAGCGCTGACAATCGCTAAGTGGTAGCCATGAAATGTCGACTCCCACATTAAATCGCTTCCCTTCGTTCCGAAAGGGAGGAGGTGGAGGGGGAAGCGATTGCTACTGAGCACGTAGTGTCTGTTTGGCGCCACAAGGAGTGCTGTGGGCTGAACATACTTGCGAGTACCGTTACGCCTCGCTAGATGGCGCTGGCATCGCAATCTACCGCGCAGGCCCGCCTGGTTCAAATTTTCATTTATTATATGTACTTCTTTATATATATTAGCGTAGAGAAGTTACTTCCACGGATACTCAAAATAATTATACTTACATACATACATACCTGTCATGCCATTCCTTGTCGGAGTAAGAATGATGAAAAAAGTTTTATTCTAGTTGACAGGCCTGTGAAGCTCCTTCAATACTCACCTCCAGACTGCCTTTAACTACCATGACTGATTACTCAATACAAACATTACTTTCAAGAAGAACTGCAGCGAGAAAAGTGAGGTAATGGATCCAAGGTACACTTGAATACATAAAGGAAATGAAAGGCATATCTTCCGAAAAATATCATAACTTTTAATACTAAAATAAATATATTGATAATGGTACATACATCACAAGAATTATGGATTTGAACAATTATCTGCAAATTACGATACTTTACACGCAAACAACAAATGGTATCAATACAGCTTTAGGAATTCAGTAACACACAAAGAGAGAAACATCAGAAGTAGGCACATTTGAAAATTAATAGTGATTCAAGGTAAGATGACCTATGTCCTACGTAACATTTGGGATTTTATTCTACCCATAGGGTTCGTGAATACTTTAAATATGTTCTGCTGCATGCTTAGTTTGATTATTTTAACATTTTAAGAAATAAACCTGATGGAACCGTATAATCGAGGGACACAGTAACAGTATTTCCTTCAAGACATTCCACATATGGTATACTATGATCACATTCTAACTCCCAATGGAACTTATTTTTTTACACATGAGCAAACATACTTAAACATAACTTATTTTTCTTCCACATCATGATCGCAATCTTCTGGAGGAAGAAGAACCATAACATTGTTAAGAAAAACATTTGAAAAAAAACATTCACTCATTATGAGACAGTAATGTTAGAAATTCAAATATATTATCATGTGCAAAAAGTTGTTGAACGGCAGTTGAGACACAAAAATGAAGCCCTTATCATTATTTTGCAAACAATCTTCATGATAAGTGTTTTTCAACCTGCACACAAACACTCATGCCAGTTTCCCGATTGTTGTAGTACTTAGCGCATTCCATATGGTGGAACGAAAAACTTATGTTTTAATTCTTGAAGCCCTAAAAGTAGCTAGTAGGTTTTGGACTAAATCTGTGATGGTGCCAATGCAGCTTCCAAATATCAGTTTCATAGCGGATACAAGTGAAACCATACCATACACAATGGGTGCTGAAAGTCATAGAATCAATAGCATATGATTAAATCAACAGTGGTGGTGGAAGGGGCTTCAAAATAGTGTGACATATTGCCACATGATTGTCATGGGTAGCTACATTGTAAGCGGATTCAATGTTCATTTCATGCTTACGCAGAAAACTGAGTTTCAATATATTGGTTAATCCCTTGTCAGAGCTAACCAAATTAATTTCACAACCATGTGTTACCTGGGGAAGGATGTTTCAATTGCTTTGAACTGCACAACTCGAAGGCCTCATATAAATAGAACCTACTTCTCAGTGACCCAGAAAAAGTATATTGTCCAGAAGATCCTCCTTCTGAATAAGACTGAATTAAGGAAGTTCATTGCACTGCAGAAGACATGATTTGAAGCATAACCTGTGAAACTTTTTATGTCGGGTTCGCCACCGGTAATAATAATAAAAAACAGAAGTAGGAATACAGATGGGTATATTTCACTTTGATATACAACGAGCACACGTCACTTTCCTCCATCTCCTATTTCATCCAGCGTCCGAGTGCCGTGCCGCTTTGCACCTCACATCCGGTTCGCCTCGTGACATCACAAAACTAAACCCTCGCTAAACGCGCTCAGAACAACTGAGCGCCACAAAACATACACAACATCCTCCCCCCTTTTAATAACATGTTACATAATAAAGAAATTGCAGGCAAGACAAGTACATTAATAGAAAAATTGCAAGACCTTCTCTAAATACAAATGTTAAACGCTTGGAAGCAACACTACCCATTATTTCAAAACATAATCAGCTAAATAACTGGGTTGTCTTGAAACTCTTTTGCTGCGGTCTTCCTGGGCCACCTGTTGAGCATTTGGATCAGGTGAAACTCCCAGACTAGACGATAGCGTGGTTCGAGGAGACAAAGGCCTTCCAATCACATCAGGTTCTGGAGCACATTCTCTGTCTCCTCCTCCTGATGGTGCGGCCTCCAGTACTAATGGGGCCAGCTCATCATAGTGCTGCTGCTGGTCCTACAAATTCACGAACAAATAAGATAAGAAATCGCACAGCCAGATAAAGTTACAATAATCAGAACATTGAGCAAACGGGACACCATGCCAATCAGACAAAAACTATGTCCGCCAGAACAAATTGATACGCAAAGCCGACCAGGCAATTCTTTATGCAACAGCACAAAAGTGATAAAACCAACACACCGAACAGGCAAAAGTAATAAAATAGCGCAAAAAGAGTGCAAGCACACGTCTACATAGCAATGACGCTCGGACCACGTGGGACAATAAGTTCACAACTCGAAATCACCAACATAAAGTACTTTTACCGATCTGGAGAGATCCCATCCTCGTCGCCACTTTTATGTCGGGTTCGCCACCGGTAATAATAATAAAAAACAGAAGTAGGAATACAGATGGGTATATTTCACTTTGATATACAACGAGCACACGTCACTTTCCTCCATCTCCTATTTCATCCAGCGTCCGAGTGCCGTGCCACTTTGCACCTCACATCCGGTTCGCCTCGTGACATCACAAAACAAAACCCTCGCTAAACGCGCTCAGAACAACTGAGCACCACAAAACATACACAACAAAACTTATCCTCCATACGCCAAGGAACTCCTGGGTTAATACCAGTAGGCGTAAAGAAAAGGCTGCTGATAGCTCTTATATGGAGCGTGTCACTGTTTGAGTTGGAAAATTGGTCATTGTGAAGGGAGAATGTGCATAGACTTGAGGTGTTTCAGATGTAGGTTTGGAGAAGGATGGAGGGGGTTACCTGGGTGGCAAGGAAGACGAACAAGGAGGTTTTGGATATGGTTTGAGAAGAGAGGGCAAGTTGAAGAGGGTAATAGAAGGGAAAACACTGGGGAAGCATGGAAAAGGAAGGAAGAGGGTAAGAATTCTGGAAGAAGTCATTAGACGTGGAAGATATGAGGAATAAAGGAGAGATCAAATGGCAGTACATACTTAAAGAGGGTAAACGAGAAATGTTTTAGAAATTGAAAGGTGGGATAACGACTTTAGAAAACCCTACTAATCAGCTGGTCGAATACTCTGACAGAAATAAAATCTCTTCAGAGTTGTGTGGACAAAGTTTTGCATCTTCTAAACATTTCTTTCTATTTCTTCTGCCTAGGCCATTCTTCTCCTCCATTGCAAAGTAGTTTTAAAATTTCAACCGCCTGTAATCACTTGCCCTTCATGACTTTTATCCCTATGAAAATCAAGTTCAGGTCCAGGAATTCCACCATTGGCTCCACATTAGCACAAGTTTTACTGTAATCAGTATACATTAACAAGCAGCTACATCAAACAAACAACACCGCTCACACCTCTGCTCAAAGGTGCTTGATAATTCATTCATTTCCCTAGGAAAGGACACAACTTCTTTTGTTCCTGCCTTTTCTACTGGTAAATTAATCTAAGTGTCACTGTCGCCAACGGGTCAAAGATATACATGCTCGATTCATGTAATGCCTTTCAAGACATATGTTGATGCTCTGTGGTCTGAGTAATCATATGACAAGGGAGCCTTACAATATAGGGTCAAAGGAGAGTACTAAAAAAATTAGTCAATTATGATACTTTTGAAGCCACTTCCTCCTTTCCACTGCCACCATTAATGTTAATAATAAGCATCTGCTTTCAGTTACTACGTTTTCCCATCTAATAAATACCAGTGTACAGTTCTTCTTGGAACTCGAAATTCAGCTGCTGCCACAGGCATTGGTATTTCCCCTCCTGAATAACCGCAATCACCTTTTGCATTGAATCTTCATCCCGCCTTCACTGTTTCTCTGAGGCAGCAGTTGTAGCTGATCTTGTAGCCATTTTTAACTGAAGAAATGAATTATAACATATATTAGTAAAAACACGACAATAAATAGTCGTGACGTTATAAATAGCAATTTTTGCAATGCAAACAGTAAGACAAATGAACACAAAAATTACACACATACACCAATTACATCCCCAAACAATTTCTTACCACAATGTATTAAAAGTTACAACTTATGATACAGAGCCAGTAGCCTCTCGGCAAAATCGCTCGATGACAACATCACCCCACAGTGATACGAATAAATCTTTGAATAGTCAGAGTAACAATTAAATTAATAACGTACTGCCCTTTCAATTTCTGATGATTTTAATAGCCACTAAATACAGCAACTGCCAAGAAAATTTGGGTCTCGGGAGAGACTTCAAGGTTAGCAAAAACGAAATTCATAATTCTGCCACAAATTCGTAGTTTATAACGCACTGACATGATTATCAAATTGCGTGAACATAATTTATAGTGGTACATCATTAAGTTGCTTCGTTTTGGACACTACAACACAAACACCGATTAATATTCCAACCTCTTCCCGAAGAATCGATCATTCGAGACAATGAAATGATAATCATTTACTGAGGCATAATATAAACTAGAATGCATTTTAACTTAAATGCTGTTACTTATGAAAACCACCACCAAATTACACATCGCACACCATAATGATGATCAAACAATGCCTCGACCAAAACATCCCATGTACCTAAATACGAGCAAAACATACTATGTACCTTAGTACAACCCTATATAAGAAGAGCATTAATCCTGTAATGCACTAAGTATCGTGGGCGAACTGCAAAGTGACAAACACCTAAATTCGTGGATTGAGGCAACATGAGGAATTTAAAATGTCACTCACCTTTCAAGTCCCTGGTAATTTGAACCTCATATCCTCAGGAGCTGACAACACCTTCTTCTTCAAAGATTATATACACAATATTCTTCTTCGTTTAAATAAGAATCCCGTAAACTAGGACAGTTTAAATAATGCCCGTTAATATCCTTCTATATTTATCTAATAACCGTCGTAGTAAACGCACGCCAACGAAAACAAGTCGAAATACGTTAATCCCTCCCCTGCGCTCGCCGAGCAGCTTGAGGCAGAGCAGGGGAGGTAGGGGAAGTGGTTTCCCCTCATTTCCTTTCAACTTGTGTTATTTTATTTATCTAACTTCGATCGGCGGCATCAGGTGCCGCCACCAGTCCCAACTTGGGCAACGTTGGAAAACAACGTAGAACGGGCTCCCTTGAAAGTCGACACTGGGTGGTGGTAGCGTCCGGAACTACTTGTCCATCGTTAACCAATGCTCATTCACACGTTTTTTAGTGCCTACAATGGTAAGGACGAAGGTCATTAGGTTAGTTAGTTTGTTGAGTGAAGGGGGCACTACTAGATCGCGGCACTTGCAACAAAGCCGAAGTTTCTAAGCAATGAAAACACTATCAGTGCTTTTCATTTGAGTACGGCGATAGCTGATTAATCGGACGCAGGTGCTGTCGATCGTCGGCTCACCTCGGAACAGAGAGCCACCAACAGCCGGTGATTCAGCTAAATCGAAAGCATCACAGCGTGGCAATCGCCGTCTATCGCCGCAAATCGAAAACACCCAAAATGAAACATCGATCGATTTATCGATTAGAAAAAATAGATTATCGAATGTCGATCTTCCGGTAGGCCTGTCAGTCAGTGAATCCACGTGCTCTCTTTAAGTGATATTTACCGATTTATTTTTTGACAATTTCATCTCTGTTTTCGTGACGTGTGAGAATGATACAAGCTGGCCTAGGTGTAGGACGTGGGGATAGCAATGTTGACGGCAATGACGAATCGCGGTCACGTGGAAATCCGCCATGGTGAAATAGTAAGGCAGCTATCCGGGTGCACTTCGTCCAATTGCCGAATTTGCACGCTACGTGCAATTACTGCAATGCAGTACTAAAAAACCTATCATATTGCTTTCATATCACATTTGAAATTTTGTTCATAAGCTATAGCCTATTAATATTTGTTACAAATATGTTACTTCTTCATTCATGAAAATTGACAATATTAAATTCCAAGTGATCATTGATTTCAATGGCAAGCTTAAAATAAATATTTGACTAACTTACTGATCTAGAGTGGTGGAACTAAAAAATATGAAAGTAAGGATTTGCTTTATAAATCCACAAGAGCTAAATATCACATTATCTTGTTCACAGGTGTGTTCCAGCTAACCTACCGATCCTAGTTATATTTTATTGTGAAAAAGCACAAGCTACTGGGTGTAATTTTGCTTTGGGACCTTTTGGGTTGCACTACTTTGTGCTAAAACAATGATGTTCCCACTCTCAGGTCTTTACAAGGGAAACATTTACTGTAATTTTTGTCTTGCCATCGAAACATTAATTTTCCTTAATAATCCAGCACCCACAAATGTGGATACCTCTACTACCCTAACCCGAAAATTACCCGATACCCGCATATATTTCACTACCTGAATCCGAACCCTACCCGAAATGAAAAAGTGCTACCCGCACACCCCTAATCATAAGTAATTGAAGTGTTCGAAAATATGATTTTTAATAGCTATCTCGATAAAATGTTTTCGCCACTCACCAAAAATTCCCACAATAATGGCTAAATTAGCATTACAGTTGTAGGAATTGGCTGTGGAGTGATTATAAATCATCTTCGGCGTTAACAAGAGTTCCATTTAGTGAGTGATTTTTCAGATCCCGAGAGCTCTCGCTAAATAGGTCTTCTACTGTATTTATTATCAGTTTTTTTTGCCCACAGAGCTAGTTGTTGGCAACTTGCATCAAACCCTGCAGTATTTTCATTTATTTGCCATTTGTCCTTTCCTATTCAAAGTATACCAAATTAGAGGTAGAACAAATGTACATATCAAACTTTTTTGAACATTTAACAAGGAGTTTAGGGCAGTCAGAGTATGGTATGGTAGCACTTTAGCCCACTGTACTCTTTATTTTTCATTTATCCTTCCTAAATTCATGCACATTATTTTCAGGGTTGTTTGAAAAGCATAAGCTCCTGTTCTCCTTCCAAATAGTTACTAAATTGGAGAGTAATTTGAATAACATTTCATCTCAGGATGTGGGTTTCTTTATAAAAGGAAATGTGTCCTTAGAAGCTCCATCAGTGTTGTGCCCTGATCCATTTATAACACAGCAGGTAAGTCTCATGCAGAGAGTAGTTTTGTTCACTTATTTATATTAGGTTCATATTATATTAAAATACAACAGAAATTAGCCTACTCTATATGCTTGAAACACTGAATAAAATAACTAAATAACTTCTAATGTAATTAATAAAATCTAATTGCAAATAATTATGTCATCCAAATACTTAAAGCTCAACCATCACAAAAGATATCAAACTAAATTTGAAATGAGTAAAGCTAAACATATTAGCTGTCATGGTCTTAATTACTTTAACCACTTCCCTGACAAATGTTTTTCGGTAAAACGTTAAAAAAAAGTCACATTTTTTTATTTTATGGTATTGTTATATAGCACTTAACTAATTAGGTAATATGTTTATTTTTGATCTAGAACTTATTTTTCAGTTTAAATTTTACGCATTAATTTTAAGCAAAAATATTTTTTTTCTCATACCTGGAAGGATTTTTAGTATTTTTTTTTAAATAATAACAATTTTAAAACAATGGTCAGTGAAGAACTTAACTTTACATTTATTTATCATGAAATACATAAATATTGCCATTTGAAATATATAATTAAATATTTGTACGGGTGTGATGTGTTTTGAAACATGGGGTGACACAGAGTGACACTTCACACTGTGCGCAGTGGTATCTCGTCTCTTTGCGAATTTTTTCCCCCTTGCATCTCGCTTTCTGCAGCATACATAGCACTGTTTTGTGGCGTGTGCCTTCTTTTCAGTCGCCGGGATCATTTCAGGAAAATGTCTCTCTGTGAGGAGGCGGGGGTGGGGCACTGCGGGTGGCCTACCCACTTTAGGGGACACAACATTCGGGTGATGCCTTGCGATCATTTGCTCTATGAGCTCAAGTCGATACTCTAGATGCACTTTACTTCCCCCTTTCTTCCTGTATAGAACAAAAGAGTTTCACACAGCGAGTTCTAACATATGAAAAATTATTTTTTTGTAATATTTTTTACCCCTTTTCCTGGGAACGGGGTAATCAGCCAGATGCTGATCCACACCCCCCATTGTGTTGTTATAATCTAATACCACCACTGGTTTCACCTTTTCTTTCCCTCTTTTGAAGACACTTTTGATGGCACAGTTATGGACGGTGGATAAAAGAGTCATCTCCTTCCATCGCAGAACCATATTTTTCCCTTTCTTGAAGGCAACCACTTCCCCGGTCCTCAATTTTTTTGCATCGGAGCTCTGCTGGTACTCCTCGACGTGTTTTATTAAGTGTCCCATACGAATCAGTAAGCCGGGAAGCCAATAATTCACTGAGTTCGGGAGAGGTATAAAAATTGTCTGTCATCAGACAATAGCCTCTGTCGAGCAAAGGCTTCATGAGAGACATGATCACCTGTGAAGACATAGGCATATGAGCATGTTCTTTGTTGATTACGGTACCTTTCCCAGTATAATTTATACTGGACCACACGTACCCACTCTTTGATTCACAAAGGACGTACATCTTTATCCCAAATCGGGCTCTTTTTAGAGGCATGAACTGTCGCCATCCCAACCGCCCCTTGAAGAGAAGAAGACTTTCGTCAATTGTGACATCCCTCATTGGTGTGTACAATTCCTTGAATTTTCTCCCTAACTGATCACAAATTGGCCAAATTTTGTTCATTTTAGGATTAGGGTGGGTCCCGGGGTCATAGTCCGTATTGTTCACGAATTGTAAAAATTGATGAATTTTCACATATCTCCGGTAGGTCATCGTCTGGCCAAAAAACGGCATTGCAAGAATCGGCATCGTTGACCAATAAAATTCTGTATCGTGCTTCCTCACGACACTCTGTAGCATGACGAGAGTGAGGAACAAACAAACTTCTGAGCTTGTCACGTCACGCCACAAATTTCCGCTGCTACTGCTTGGCCCCGCTTTTTCTTTCAAAGAATCACTAGCGTAGTGGTTGGTTTCATCGGTGATGAAATCAATTAGCTCATCATCAAAGAAAAGCTCAAAATACTTCAATGCACTCAAGTCCGGGTCCATAGCAAAATGCATGGAAGACTCGCCGGTGAAGGGAAACCTTTCTGGTGCTGGAGGAGGATTTGCTGAAGACATTTCACTCCATTCTTCTTCCTGGGGAGAAGAAGCTTCGTCTTCTGAGGAGGTGGATTCTTCTACACACCCTGTAGCAGGAATGTTCCTTGGAAAAAATGGATAGTTGCCACAGAATATACTTTCTCACGTATCGCGTTACTCAAAACTGGAGAATCTAGACGAAGAAAATGTGTGTGCGCTCCAAAACTCAATGAAAGACTGACTGACACCCTTTCATCAAAACAAAATGCAAAGGATCTTGCTCCTAAGTGTGAAAAGCCCATCCCATGCTCCCCTGGCAGAAAAGAATGGTAACATTTGTGTAACCTAATGGTAACTTTGGAGTGTACCATTAATGTAGGAAAATGGTAAACTCTGTGTAGGCTCTGTGTGTAACTATAGTGTACATAGTTATAACTCCAGTGTACAATCTGTGTAACTTTGTGGTAAAGTGGCCCAATCTGTGTAGGTTTTGTGTGTACCTTGTGCAACAATTGGTGCTGAATTGTGTACAGTGTGTACTCCCACATAGCACACTGCCACAAAAATGTGCCTTGAAGGTGCCTCGGAGGCACATAAAAAAAGGCACAGAAGGCACCTGTAATAGGCACATGGAAGGCACCTTTTAGGCGCCTTTTTCATGGAGCTAACTTGCTGTTTTTCGACTGTAGCTTCTAAACTAGAAGTTGGATCTCGAATCTGTTGGGCGGTTTTTTTAAGATCTCATTCTGGCCTACAACTTTATTCTATTCGTTCTTTTCCATTCCTTTTAGTTATCTGGTAACATGGTGTCAAAGTCGGCTTTTCGTGAAACTCATAGTTTTTCGACTGTAGCTTCTAAACTAGAAGTCGGATCTCGAATCTGTTGGGTGGTTTTTTTAGATCTCATGCAGGCCTACGATTCTACACTAGTCGGCAGGGTTATGCGCCTTGACATGATCTTTACCGATAATTAGCAAAAACACGGATTCCCTCATAGTTCTATGGCAAACTGGTGCCAAAGTGATATTTTCGAATGTTTCTTTCCCTCACATCTCTTAGCTGCTAAACTAAGAGTCTGGTCTCAAATCTGTTGGGTGGCATTTTTAGATCTCATCAAGTCCTAATATTTATGTCAATCATTTCTCTCTAACACTTAGCCCCCCCCCCCCCCCCTCTGGATATGCCTATGGCTGATATGGATTACAATTTTGCTCATGGGAAATAAGTGAGAGTTCCGATTGTTGCACTCTGAAAATGTTCACATTATTATATTGTAGACCATGTAACACAAGCCGCTGAAACTTGACGTGTGAGCGAATTGACTGAGATTGGTGGGCAGAAACGAGAGAAAAATTATAACAACCTTAGCCAGTTTGATTGACTTCCAGTAACAGCATTTATATAACCACAATTATTACAATAGAAAACAAGCCCATAGGCTAAATACCGTTAACTTCATCTATACAAGACGAGCACAAGTCACAAGTGGCACCAAGCAGATACGTCCTTATCCGGCCACGGTCAGGTTCAAAGAGAGCTAGTCTGTTCGCGGTACACTTTGTCAGTGTAGGAGGGGAATCAGCTGAGCAGTGGAGGAGTGGGGAGAGTAGGGGAGGTGCTATCACACTTTGGATTGGTGGGAATGTTCACAGGTTGACTTGAAAGTGGAAAAAAATGTCAGCACCAGTGCGGACCGAATAAATGCAGGGTGCTTGCAGGAATCACAATGACCCTAGCATTTACGCTGACCAGAGCAGATCGCGGCACTTGTCTCATCGCTCTCTGGCACTTAGCGAGATGTGACAGTCTCCGAGGATTTTCGAGTCTCGAGGTTTCGAGGAGGGAAAATTGACACAACCATAGCCAATGTTTTGAATACAATTGCAAGAATATAATGTGCTCAGATAGACAAATTCAGGATTCAAGGTTATTTAAATGAAACAGATCGACTTACTCATTCCAAGGGAGATTTTTATGTGAATTGGTGAGAATTTTTTTTTTGGTATTATTTCACTTTCAAATGCAAAAAAAATTGAGAAATCTGAAAAGTTGCATACTTTTGCAACAAAAGTTTCTGATTGTTATGATGATGGCTGATCATCTTCACTAGGCAGTTCTTAAAGCAGGGGTCAAGTGTATTGAAGAATTCACTAGTATTTAACTTTTGTCTTTAAGGGTTAAAACTGATGATTTCACTGCTATGAATTTTTTTTACCACTGCATGCAAACTTAAAGGAAATTAATTTGACATAACTAATTTTTCCCACAGGGTTGGGGTGACATAGTGAAACTTACTAGAGATTACCCTAATTTCTCTACTCTAGTAGAAGACATTCAAAACAATGTGGATGCATGGAAGGAGGTAAGAATAAAAGTCTATTCTCCAACTATCTCATCAAGTCTTTCAATTTTTGCTTGGCTAGATTTTGAGATGCTAATTTTAATGGTACTTGAGAGAAGGAAACCCTGATAGCACATATTCCATCAACTTTTTGCAAGGATAATATTAATGATTTTAAAGATACTACATCTCATTTTCACTTTTCTATCCTATCACTATTGACAAACAAGACTATTGCGCTACTTCAATTACAATATCATTATTGAATCTTACCACCTTGGATTCTGAGTACAAAAGGATAAGAAATGAATAGGGGTGGTAAAATATATCATGGCTAATACTGTGGGTCATTGTTTGTGCACTGAAGCCCTGAAGCCATGTTTATCCTCTGTTTACCTACTTTGAAGTTTTCCAAGAGAATTTACCCCTCCTTGCAAGTTGTTTGCCCATCAAATATTTAGTAGGTCATATGGTAGAATGCCAGAGGGTAGGTATGTTAATGTAGGTAGAAATGCCAAAATGACTGCAGCTATGACTTCTCTTGACAAGTAGGTATTTTGTGATAAGAATTTTGAGAAATGTATTTGCTCTCTGGGAAAGCAAATTTCTTGTGATCAATTTTAAAGGCAGATGTGGGCAGTATTATTATTTTGTATTTGAAGTACACTTCAAAAAAGTATTTTGTATTTTAACCCTTTCACTACGAACAACGTGATAGAACGGCGTAAATTTTTCAATGCAAACGAACAAACGACGTGATAGAACGTCGTGCCGCTAAGCTAGCCCTAAGCAAGCCTAAAAGGTGTGTGTTATAAAGGACTTCTTTTCAGGATGCCGTCGGTACCCTTTCTCGGATCACGGGAGAGGATTACCTCGACCCTTCCTCGCAGTGCGCGCCCCAATCACAGCAGGGGTCCGCGGTCAGTTGCTTGCTGGTGTAGTGGAACAACAAGCTTAAAAGTTTTTGTGTAATTGGCAAATTGAGCATTATAGGTGCATTCCTTATGTTTAGCTCTACAACTACAAACTTTAAACGTAGTTCTACTGATATTTTTAACGTAGTTTGTTTGTAAAGGAACCTTTACCATTGTTACGATTTTTGTTGCTAGAGAGCTTAATATTAACAATAGAATTTCGTTTAAAAGCTGTAAAGTCATTGTAAAACAAGAATAATTCATTTCCAATTAAATAAATATCGAGGCTGTAGCAACAATGTTTTTAGCAAAACCAATGCATAAAAAATAGTTGACCGCGACCGCATGCTGTAATGGGCACCCCAAGCGGAGAAGGGTGGAGATTATCTCAGCCGGGTGGCTGAGAAAAAGGTTCAACACCCCTCTGGCCCCCGACCCAAGTTAGGGAAATAGGTATCGGTGAAGATCCTAGCGTAGTGAAAGCTCCATACTGGCAAAGCAAAGAAATCTTCCCCGTCCCCGTCGCGAAAAGGGTTAAAGACATACAAATTTGAGGTATTTTCAGTATTTTAAAATACCCAAAATACTTCTGAGAAATGTTCACTAGAGCCCAAATTCCACTTTGTGAATTTTGCACCCAGTGCTTCTCAGTTGAACCAAAGTGAATTGATATTAATTTTGAATAATGGTATGTCATCATTATGAGGCCTATTCTGAATGAAAATAAGGCCAAGCTATTCGTCAGAATAGTGCGAAAAGTGGCTATTTTCACGATTATGGAGACCCAGTGGCTATTCGGTATTCTGAATGATGAAATAGCCACCGGAAGTGGCTATTCTAACGATGACAACAGCACGGTGGCTATTCGGTATTCTGAACGGTGGATAGCACAGGTGAGGGTTGAATTATTATTGCTCGGTCTTTGATACCGGGCTATTCTCAAAAGCTCGACCCTATCTCACGTACGGCGGAGAGGGAAAATGACACTTCTCCGGCTTGACACATTACTATTTCAAGAGAAATGGGTTAATTCGCAAATTGAAAAGTTTTTATAAATGCGCAAACTTGGCATGATGACTGACATGGATTTCATGGCAATGCGTTAGTTTTAACTGAGTGAAAAAGACGTTCAAGCTGGTGTGACGAAAGCGGACATTTACCACGATAGTTTAGAGTGTGACTCCGCTAAAATCAAAGATATTTCCAAGCATATACGTACCCACAAGTATACGAGGGTTTAATTTAAAACAGTACGCTATATTTATTCAAACGTGATTCGCTTTGACAAATCGTAATGGTAAACTTAAGTAAAAATCAACTCAAACAAGTACAATTTCACCCCATGAAAATAGTAAAAATTCACTTAAATTGGGTTCTTCAAAATAATGCATTAAGTTGTCATTACCCACTAAAAACTTAGTTGTTTACGTAATAGCTAATCTTCAACAATTATAAAGGCAGTAAAATTGTTTCTACATCATTTCAATGGAGACCAATATATTTACGATGAGAGAACTATCGTCTATCTGCCCTTCCCTGGCAGAAAAGAATGGTAACGTTTGTGTAACCTAATGGTAACTTTGGAGTGTACCATTAATGTAGGAAAATGGTAAACTCTGTGTAGGCTCTGTGTGTAACTATAGTGTACACAGTTATAACTCCAGTGTACAATCTGTGTAACTTTGTGGTAAAGTGGCCCAATCTGTGTAGGTTTTGTGTGTACATTGTGTAACAATTGGTGCTGAATTGTGTACAGTGTGTACTGATTGTGAGTCTGCTGTGGTACATGATGTGTACATAATGTACACAACCCACGTAGCACACTGCCACGAAAATGTGCCTTGAAGGCGCCTCGGAAGCACATAAAAAAGTATAATATAAAAAAGCCCGAATATCGTATTCTCTCCCCACTGACTTCGCTGCTCTCGCAATATAAAAAAATATACATTGCAATCAATCAATTTCACTGTTCTATTGTGCAATGGCATGATATAAGTCGTCGTATTAAGATACCTCGTAACTACCTAATGCCTACCTGTATCGAATATTTATCTAACCTACGACTCAACACACCTAATTACGCACCCACAATTGAAATAAAGGTGTTGAGAAAGACGTATATATGTAGTCACTTCCGTGGATAAATGTGTCTTCTAGAACTATAATCATTAAATGATTATTCCGTGATAGTTTGAGGAAATGCAATAAAATCTTGATAAAAGTTTTTCACCATTAATTAATGCCAGATAACTGTTATCATATTTTGCCACATAGTATGAATATAAATGCAATATTACTGCGAATAAACAAAATGTTTCCAATTCCTGCACGTTGACATGAACTAGAAAAGGAAGAGCATAATGGAAATACATATTACATATGTACACTTCTGCCGTGGATTACAACTAAAGGGAATGATTAAATGCTCCGAAGAAGATAAAACTCTCTTTGCTCGAGTATGGTGACATTTATTAAAATTCATTTGGTACAATTTTTTCAACCAAAGTAGAAACACATCAAATACCTAAGTAAAAGGTGAGACTTCAGTGCAATTTTGCTAAGTTCTCAATATTCGTCCCTCATCGTTTTATAAAATTTATATAGCTCATTCACAAGAATTATTTAAACACCGACAAGAACATTAGTTAAGGTGAGCTTTCGTCTTGCCAGCTGAAACGCAACTTTCACCCACTTGCAATTGTTAACAGATCAGTATCACAATAAAATTCACTTCACTTATCATGCAAACCTTGCGCATTTATGCAATGCTTTTAGGGTAAACACTTACTTTCATGAGCACAACAATAGCCACAAAAGCCGTTGAACTACTACTATGATATTATCACCACCTAAAGCCAAATTTCTCGTTTATCACTGCACTCACAATGAATCAAAGCATAATAATCACTGAACACAATTTAAGAAGAACATTTGCTTGACCCTAAATCACCGACAACTAATTATTGCATCGGTCTTTATCACGCTTTCGGCATTTAATGGTACTTTATCCTTCGTACATTAGCGTTGATAACAACAACGTAAGGCCAAATTTCTCCTATATCACTGTAGTCACAATATACGAAAGCATAATAATCTCCAAAAACAATTTAAGTCGAACATTTTCTTGACTCTTAAATCACCGACAACTCTTGTTTACATCGTCCATTGGTGGCAGCGGAATGGCGCTTAGGAAGTTAGCATAGCTAGCGAGGCATGGCAGGGAACCCAGGGAACCAATAATGCGCAGGATACAATAAAGAGCATCTCCAATCGCTTTTACGACTTAAGAAACCAAAGCAATACAAAACTTTTTTACTGAAGTAAATTACGGAAAACTAATGCAGATTCTGGAACGAGGTGGTTTTATGCGCATTCAATGCACCTTGGCGCTTATTGGGTGGTACAATTGTGATGACATTTGTGTACCCAAAAATGGTAATTGCTGTGTACATATTGTGTACAATTCTGGTGTCTCAATGGACTGGTAACTTAGTGGTATAATCTGTGTAACATCTGATACAACAAATTGAGTACGGCGGTGGTATCAATAATGTACAGGGTGTAACAACTGTACGATTTGTGTAACTTTGTGAGTAGAAAAGTGTAGTAAATGTGTAACTTTACATAATGTACCATATTTATACACATATTTGTTACACTAATTTTTCGCCAGGGTTCTGTTGTGGATTATTTCCCATTATGAATTGAACATATTTTAATTGCTACTGGCCACATGATAACATTATAATATACAATACAATAATTTCATACTACGTAATGCAATTTGCCAGCACAAAGTCATGTTTCCCATCGCATATTCCTACCTATAGGGAAGACGAACACTACAAAAATCTGGGTTATAATTTTGGAATTTCCCAAGCATATGTATGAACAAGTATGCTAGGGTTAAATTAAAAAGAGCACACCACTTTCGTGTATCGCAATGGCAAACTTATGTAAACATCAACAACAAGTCCAATAACATCACGTACATGGGGTCTTCTTCAGGGAATTAATTCATAAACTTTTCATTACCGACAAAAACCTCAGGCGTTTACTAAGTAGCCAATCCTCAACAATTATAAAGACAGTAAAATTATTTCTGTATCATTTCAACTGAGACCGATATTAACATTTTTCTATGCCCATCTCTCGCTTACATTTACCTTCGCGTCAATGCCACTACAAACTTTAAGCAGCAGTCAATCGGAGCTCCCAGGCCATTACTGCCAGTTGAATAAGAAATCACAGACTAGAATAACATGTATTGCAGCAATGATAGTTCTCGACCGAAGGACTACTTGTGATACTTGCATGTCAAAACAGCCAGTCACAAAATACAAATGTCAACATGAGATATACGACTCGCTGATAGCATAATAAGGTTCACTACTATCACAAAATTGGTACAGGGAAAGAGGAAACTCCATACATTATTTAATACTTTGGATCGCAGGCATTATTTACATAAATAACTTTAAAAATGTAATGTTAAAATCTTATTACAGCCAAAGACTCAAAATAGCGTTCACCGCTCTGCCATAATATCATCGTAAGTCATTTTATAGAATATGTGGAATACATTTCTTCAAGCTTGTTAGTTAAAAGTTATAGCTTATAATACATAAAAAGTATTATATTTATAATTTAATCTATTTAAGAGGTAAAATAATACATAGATTATAAGAGGGAATGATCGCGATCAAGGTGGTCATGTTGAAATCTGTTCCAGCTGTATATGTAAACATTGCTTGCCATTGGCTGCCGGAATTTCTGCTTACTGTTCCTCTAGCCTCTCATACCGGAAGGGGCGGTACCTATTATAGCCACTCAGGACTGGGCAATTTATTGCTCAGCTAGTTTCAGAATACGGTCGTGAGCTAAAATGAGGTGTGGAATAGCTCGATCGTGGAATAGCGCGCTCAGATCCAGAATAGGGCTCTATAGCTCATTTGCATAAGAAATAAACTTGTAGCACAAATGGGCAGATATGGCTTCCTCCATATTGTTGCAGTCTGTGCTGGGGCAGAACTGTTCTTATTTTTGGGGTTATGAGGATGGGAGCAGATACACATAGGACGATTTTATATAACCTTTTATTAAGAAACACATCTTTACTATTAGGAAGACATGTATTAACAATCAACAATGTAATGATGAAGTAAAATGCAACAGGAATAAACAAACAAAAGAACTCCGTTTACATCACATTTAAATTGTGGAGAGTATGAGAAATTGCTCAGTTCAACAAGAACTCTTGGTGGAGAGCAGTACACTCCTCCAGAATTGAAGCAAGCATCTCCAACAAGGGCCACTCTGGTATTCTGTCTTGTGCCCGTTGAGTCTTTGCCTCTAGTCAATAGAATTGTGAATCAGCCAATTGCAATCTTTTAAATTGAAATGGCATATCTGTCGGAATCATAGGAATGCGAGGAAACATCTTCACCTTTGAAAGGTCCTGTCAAGATTGTTGCTTCTATGACGTTGCTCATTAATTTTTTTTCTGCAAGCTGCGTGCCATTGGAAAGCTTTGGCTGTTTGTTATTTTGCAACATGATAATTGGCATGATAATTTGAATTGCAGTGCAATACATATATAATACAGGTACATAAAAACACCCCCATATTCAAATGCAAAGTTGTGTTAAAATTTCAAAGCAATCGGAGAAGAACTTTTGGAGAAATAAGATTTTGAACAAATTAACATTTACATTTTTATTTATATAGATTTACATTGTAGTGGTCTTATTTTTATTGTTTACACTGTAAACTTAATTCTAATTGGAATGCATTTTAATATTTTAAAACACCTGTATTTTGTAGTTGAGAAACACCCTTCAGAAGTTTCGTACAGTAACCCCTCGACTTACGAGGTTAATTCATCCCAAAACTTTCCACGTAAGTCAAAATCCCCATAAGTCGAAACACAACACCTTACCTATCCATTTTTGAACCATTAGCGGTGCCACTTTTATTACGATTAGAGGCAATCGGCGACGATTACAGAAAACGCCATCTTTTGACTTGATAAATAATGATCCCAATGATCAAATCACAACAGAAACACAAGTTCATCTGTCTGCTGCATGAACATGTTCTTTTTTGGTGTGATGGACAACAGGAGTCATCTATGGAGTAGATAATTAACTATGCGGAAAGGACAAACTACGCCGTAAAAAGATGTTGATGCCATATAAGACCGGTGACAGACTCACGTTTTCTTTGGGTTTCTTTCCCCACGACAGATATGCAGCGACAGCTCATAGAAGGTCAAACACATAGATTTTTACAGCCATTCTTGCGACCTATGACAGATTTGAAAGCACTGCATGTTGTGTTTATGGCACGACACGACAAATAGCCGAAGTACACTCCCCTTACCATGGACTGGCGGACGTGTCGCGGCTTATTGCTGCCGTGTTAGTAGAGTGGGCGTTCCGAACACCTGTAGTTTGGCATCAACTCTTGCGTGCTTGACACTGAGTCGCGGGTCGTCATCCGGTGTATCTGTCGCGGCAATAGAGACATGGAGAAAACGCATGCATGTCACCGGCTTAAAGCTGAGTTCACATGGGGCGGAAAAGGTTGCGGAAACGGAAAAGCGGACAGCCAATCACAGATCAGAGGCAAGCAAAGGAGCTTTGACTAGTGGAACGGGCAAATTGACACAAGGATGGAAAGCGACGTGGAAAGCTGAGTGCAGAGACAGAAAGCGGACGAGCAGAATAGAGGAATGAGGAGGAAGGATGAGAAATTGTGAAGCGTATGCACACGGAACAGCGAAAAAGGGAAAGTAAACATGGTGGGTGTTCGAATTCTCATCTAGAAGCATTTACTGAATAACAACGCCTGATTCTGAAGCGATGAAGAGCAAAATAAATGAAAAAAATATTCAAGAATGTATATCATTCTCTGTAATTAAAGATATATAACAATAGGTCATTCATGTTTTCGGGACCAATTAATTGATTTACTTCGGTGTGCAATTACTCGACGGAGACAAAGTTAAATGAGTAGAAGTGTGTAGTAATAAGTAATTAAGGTCATAATGTATGAATTAAAATTAAATTATAATTTACGTCAATAAAAGTGCATATAATGTGCAAAGAGTTTGTATATAATAGACATCTTGGTTCCGAGATTTTGAATTGTTTTCCCGCAACCACGGTGGATGTAGCTGTTCATTTGTTTTGACGTCACATTCCGTGTGCAGAACGTGGAAAATACCAAAAAAATCTATCTGCCCGATCCGTGGGCCCAAGCTCCACCTCTTCGCATTCCGGTGACCTGTGATTGGCTATCTGCTTTACTGTATTCCGCTTTCCGTGTCGTTTTCCATTCATTGGAATCCAGCTGTAGGCTTTAGCTCCGCCCCTTTTATCTCGGCCAACTCGTGATTGGCTTTCTGCTTTTCCATCTCTGTGTTTCCGCAGTGTTTTCCCTCGTGTGAATCCCGCTTAACTGAACATCCGCGTAACTCAGGATCCGTGTAACTCGGATCTGCGTAAGTCTAGGACTTACTGTATTTCAAATACAATTTTTTAGTGTTTTGTATTTCAAATACAATTTTGAGAGTATTTTGCCCAGCCCTGCTTAAAGTTAAGTCTAAAATTCTGATTTCATTCCAGTTTTATTATGATCAATATTTAATTTTATGAACAAATATATGTGTTATACTTTCTAATAACAGATTCATTTTGTGACAGTGGTCAAACTTAGATGCTCCAGAAGTTGCTGAACTTCCTCTTGATTATTCCACCCATCTGAATAAGTTTGAAGCTTTAATGTTGCTTCGTTGTTTTCGCATTGATAGAATCGTCAGGGCTATGACCAATTACATTTCTGACCTGATGGGGGAAACCTATGTTACATCTCCAAGCATAAGGTAGGATAAATGTCAAAACTCATTCATTGCCCTGCTGTGATATGTAGGTTTTAACTATCATCATATTTATCTGTATTTATGTTGTTTCATTTTAGCTTTGATTCCATTTACGAGCAAAGCTCACCGCAAATGCCTGTGGTGTTTATTTTGAGTCCTGGGTCTGACCCAACAAGTGATCTGGCCAAATTAGCTGAAAGGTGGGGCAGTGGAGGATCCCGCTTTAAATATTTATCTCTTGGACAAGGACAAGAGAAGGTAAAGTGAGAAATATGATTTCAGTGTATATATGATTAGAAAATGGAATTTTTTAGATGTCAACCTCAAGATAAATTTCTCTTTTTTTTTTAGGCTGCTTTGTCATATTTTGAGACGTCTGTGACCAGAGGGCATTGGCTTCTGCTTCAGAACTGCCACCTGTTGTTAGCTTTTCTCCAAGTTCTTGAGAAAAAATTGGATTCAGTCTCCAAGCCACACCCTGACTTCAGGCTCTGGTTGACCACTGATCCAACACCCACCTTTCCCATTGGTATCCTTCAGCGATCCTTGAAAGGCAAGTTTCCAAAGGTTTTTTTACATTGTGCATTGTCAATTTGCCTAGAAAATTAACATTATGGTTGCTTAAAGATGGATGCTTCCAATCACCAAGAAGTTAAAATATGGTATTCTAATAGACTAACATCCATATTAATACCATTTAGTGAATTAGAAATATGATCCTGGGAAACATGGAATTTTTATTACCTACCCACCTATCTATAACCCATACAATATGTACTAAAAAAATACAAATTGATCACCATTTATATGCACGTGCTATACATATGTATTAAATTAGTATCAAATTTGGGTCCCTCCCATTTTTTTAAATCTGATCCCGGTTCAGATTCCTATGCTATCAATTCTGAAATGATGCTGTGGAAGCATATTTTAAAGAGTTTATATCTTGCATTTAGATATGTACAGCATAGAGTAAAGGATAAGTTTGAAATTTGTTTAGAAATTTTATGACAGGAATAATCAAAACTGCAATAGGTTTTTAATTTATTTTAGGCTGCAATAGGCTTTGGTTCTTCAATTCTTGATTCCTCTTAGAATTGATGGAACCGATAATTGAGAATCAATCCATACTTAATTTGTGCACAAGTATCTACATAAGGTATGATATATGATAACACACATACATTAGCCTTATTATAAATATGCACATAAGAGAAGACAACATTTGTGCAAACTTTTCAGAAGTGCACAAATGTGTAAACCTTTTTGCACTTCTGAAAGAAAACAAAGCCCACATTTTTTTATGATTTAAAAATGACACATTTATTTTCAAATGTTTTATAACTCTAGAATAAAGCAATGCAATATTCTTTATTAAAGAAACAATTGACTTTCTCGTTTAGTGCTCTTTTCTTTATATAAATCCAAAATTTCCATGGGGGGTCTGGACCTACGTCACTGGTGCCACTACAACTGTGCGCCCAGCTGCCAATGGGCAGATCCAGACTCGTCGGGTGATTGTAAATTTGATTACAATTACATCATTGCCTACAGTTGCTACTTATCTCTTTGAACTCATAATCTAAAGTCTTTGTAGAGTCTCATGGAATTAATTGCTTCTCTTACATCGGCCTATAAATAATTATCTACTGCATTAGGTAAAAAAATGACCACAAAAAGCACCCACCATTTCTTTAAATAACAAGTGCAAATTTACATAAATATATATTATGTTAACTTAAAATCAATAAACTGTTTTACATAAAGAAATGTTTTGATTCCATAGGTGAACTCTCAGAGATACCACAATAACTTTAATATATGTGTTTTCTGAGAAAATCATGGGCTAACAGATTCAACTTCAAGCTGTATTTATTTTTTAGTGAGCTATAATAATGGAAAGTTACATGAAATGCCATTTGCTGTAATCAATATTGAGTGATCATTCGAAATTTCAACTTCCACAGTGACAAGTTATAAAAATTTCCAATGGCTGCAATAAATTGGCACTACTCGTCAAAATTACACCACAATTGCTGTGTTGGTTTGAGGTAGAAAGGAGCAAATCCATGCCAGTGACCAACCACAACCTCTCGACCAGAAAACCCCTGTGGTGGTTTATGAGAATGTTACTTCCTTGCCAGTGACAACCACAGGCACACACACTCAGCCCAAATAGGGATCCTTCACTAGGGCTAATGGAACCCTGCTAAGGATGCTTGGGTTATGAACACAAACACACTCACAAGTACTCAAGAAATCACTCACTCACACACTTAAACAGGCCCAACTTCTGGGAGAATTTAATCTCAAATGAGCATAGTAAAAATACGGCACAAAAACAAGAAAAGACGAGGATGTGTGTCGGATATGTGTATATTGGCTACAAGGTGGCCCTCTTCAGCGAACTGAAGGGAGAAATCACTTGCAATGCAAGGTTGTAAGTGTTAAGAGGCCGTATAGCTCAAGTTCCATAGATTTCCACAGTGAGAAAAGCACTTCTGATTCTTTTGATTTCAGCTTATTGTGCAGGAGGTCAAAATTCGTGCGGGACGAAATTAAATAGTGTGATATCTGAGCACAAAAGACAAAGTGAGTACCACTTGGCCGAACATGTGGTGGTAGTGAATCTATTTAAGGTCACTCCAAGCAGTTACCCTTGTCCTGCAACTCAGGGTAATGACACAATAATTTTGTCAAATTATTATTAAAGTACATATATAGAAAAATGTGAACCAGCTTAATAGAATTCTTTGCTAATATAATGGAGAATATCAAGTATTGTAAAACACATGATGTACATTGCTTATATAATGAAGCAGCTAACGATTTATTTCCTAGTAACAACTGACAGTGTACATGGCTCCATTTCACTGAGAGAAAGTTAGAGTTTTCGTCCTTGAACAAAATTTTTGCGTAAGAGTACAAGTCTCATCCAGCTATTGCTGCGTACTTATGCTCTCTGGAGTTCACTTTGTACTCCCGGCATTTTTCCCTGCGGATTTTGTTCTCACATATGGTATCACGTCCCTCACCGATGTTTTCTGATTTATACTGTAGCAAAAAAACATAAATTGGAAAATAAATTTTTAGGTATCCAATTTTGGTGTGAAGTCAATCATATCAACCAAAAATATTGGTTCAGGAAGTAATTTTGAATGATGCGGTAGTGATGCTATCTCGCAACCCTATAATAAACCTCCCGTACGAAACACCAGAAAGCAGGTCTGGATTAGGGAGGGTCTACTGTAATTTAATGAAGAATACATAAGTATGACAGATAGATCTGGCAATGTTGCGAGTGTATGTATCATATGGGTCATTCCACGTCAAGTGGTCTAGTTTTAGAACATTTTCCCGCTCGACCATCTTGGATTTTAATGAAATTTTGTGAGGATACTTGTACATACCTTTAATGAAAATGTGTTAAATTTTAGGTCCATTAGTGAAATACATTTGGAGATATAGCCGTTTGTGTGACCCCATGTCACGACCACCTGCCACACGGGTGTGAAATTTTCTCAACTTTGAGACATGATATCTCTGTAGCCTTTTTGCCTAAACAAATGATACTTACCTATAATTGTACAACGTTTAGTGCTCTGTTAAAAGAAAATTATTACAGCATTTTCTCAAAGCGTACTGAGTATATAAAATGCAGCAAAGTCGGCCTCAGAAATTAATTCTCCAAAATAATTTCAAAATTTAGCGTGCTCTGTCTCTTTCAAGAATTGTTCAATGGATATCAAATTCCTTTTACAATATTTCCATGTAAGTGAGCTTTTGATAGCGTAGTTTCAAACACCTGGCATTTTTAGTTAGTTTATAAATCACGTCTAAAGTTCACGACTTTTGTAAAAAGGTCAAAAATAGGGTGTTTTCAACCCGATTTTGCAAAAAACTGCCTTCTTCAAATTCCGTTAAACCTATCTCATTAGATAGAGCATTTCTTTAAGCCCATAGAAAATTGAATTTAATGAGCTAACGTGGACACATAATGGCGTGGCAAGGAGGTCCGTGGGTGAGATACAATCAACCTTCATCAGCGCCACGCAACGACGAACTCCTGTAACTACACGCGTGGGGTGAGATGATAGCTATCCTACGAACGTATGTTTTCGCAATGACGCCGAAACAATGCAATTTGGAAGTCGTCGCCACTGGAAACGGCTTAAATATCAACAGGCAGTTCTGCCACTTCGGAGTTCGTGCCTGATATTTAACAGGCTTATATTAACACACCGATATGATATTGCGTTGGACCCATGGTGACATTGCCACTACCAATCCGAGTACTTGAACTGTCAACCCCACCACCATAGTCACGCCCGATAGCCGTGTAATACCAGCCACGGGTGGGGGTCTCTTGTCCTGGTTCCCAAGCCAGTAATTTTTTGTGTTCGTTGAGGTTTCAAAGCTCTTTGCGGTGGTACGTTCGAATTTAAAGATATTTATCTAATTTTGCTGGAAATGGCTATCAAAGTCATGGTTAAAGTTTAATCTACTGTCTACATCTTATTATATTTACCTATCATTTTAGACAGCACAGTCTCAGCAAATTCAAATTTTCTTCCAAATGTCGTCCTGGAAGGAGCAAACGAGGTGTTGATCCGGAACCCAGCAAGTGTACCATCTTCTTTCGGACCAATAAAATGATTCAGCAGGACCTCGATAATGCATAAATGTTATCAATGCGTCATTTTGATCACTCGTTACTTCAACAACAATGCCGATCCACCATTCACTCCCGTAGACGGAGGAAACATAGCAACCGGGAGTATTTTACGTAATTTCAAAGACACACCGTCCAATTCACACTCAATTCGAGTCAGTAAAGTGTCAAATGACTACATAAATTTCGTCGCTATCCTTTGTCACTCACCCGAAGTGTCTTTTGCTGAGACTGTGCTGTCTAAAATGATAGGTAAATATAATAAGATGTAGACAGTTGATTAAACTTTAACCATGACTTTGATAGCCATTTCCAGCTAAATTAGATAAATATCTTTAAATTCGAACGTACCACCGCAAAGAGCTTTGAAACCTCAACGAACACACAAAATTACTGGCTTGGGAACCAGGACAAGAGACCCCCACCCGTGGCTGGTATTACACGGCTATCGGGCGTGACTATGGTGGTGGGGTTGACAGTTCAAGTACTCGGATTGGTAGTGGCAATGTCACCATGGGTCCAACGCAATATCATATCGTTGTGTTAATATAAGCCTGTTAAATATCAGGCACGAACTCCGAAGTGGCAGAACTTCCTGTTGATATTTAAGCCGTTTCCAGTGGCGACGACTTCCAAATTGCATTGTTTCGGCGTCATTGCGAAAACATACGTTCGTAGGATAGCTATCATCTCACCCCACGCATGTAGTTACAGGAGTTCGTCGTTGCGTGGTGCTGATGAAGGTTGATTGTATCTCACCCACGGACCTCCTTGCCACGCCATTATGTGTCCGCGTTAGCTCATTAAATTCACTTTTCTATGGGCTTAAAGAAATGCTCTATCTAATGAGATAGGTTTAACGGAATTTGAAGAAGGCAGTTTTTTGCAAAATCGGGTTGAAAACACCCTATTTTTGACCTTATTACAAAAGTCGTGAACTTTAGACGTGATTTATAAACTAACTAAAAACGCCAGGTGTTTGAAACTACGCTATCAAAAGCTCACTTACATGGAAATATTGTAAAAGGAATTTGATATCCATTGAACAATTCTTGAAAGAGACAGAGCACGCTAAATTTTGAAATTATTTTGGAGAATTAATTTCTGAGGCCGACTTTGCTGCATTTTATATACTCAGTACGCTTTGAGAAAATGCTGTAATAATTTTCTTTTAACAGAGCACTAAAAGTTGTACAATTTTAGGTAAGTATCATTTGTTTAGGCAAAAAGGCTACAGAGATATCATGTCTCAAAGTTGAGAAAATTTCACACCCGTGTGGCAGGTGGTCGTGACATGGGGTCACACAAACGGCTATATCTCCAAATGTATTTCACTAACGGACCAAAAATTAACACATTTTCATTAAAGGTATGTACAAGTATCCACACAAAATTTCATTAAAATCCGAGATGGTCGAGCGGGGAGCCCTAGACCACTTGACATGGAATGACCCATATGTATGTGGGGTCAAGTTGTTATTTTATAGTACATGTACCTACTCCATTTCATTGGAAACATCCTTCTCATTAATTACTGCCTGTATTGGAAATATGAAAACTTATATATATGGGGAGTATTGAATAACAATGTTTTTTTATCATATTTAATGTTTTTCAGTTGTGACAGAACCACCAAATGGTCTGAAGTTGAATTTACGGAACACATACTTCAAAATGACTCCAGCCTCTTTGGAAGAATGTAAACATCCAGCGTTCAAACCATTGGTGTACGTTCTAGCATACTTTCATGCTGTGGTGCAGGTTGGTGAATTTCTACAGAAAACGTTGTCCTCTTTGTCCTACTGAAAATGTTGTCCTCTTAAAAGAAAAAGTATTTTTGCAAAGGGATTATTTGTGAATATTTTCTGCTTTATTTGCATCTACAGCGGTCTCTCGTTAGCACGTTCTTGAATGGACCCGGAATTGCACGAAATGCACAATTGCATTGAAATGCACGTGGTAACCAGGAAAATGTGTAAAACAGGGTAGACATTCCATGGAAAGTTAAATACGTACTGGGTGGTTGCATAACTTGCAGGAGAATGTTATCCTGCCGCTCATTTTAGCTCATGCCGTAGATAACTAGTGATCATTTATCATAATAATATCATTTTCCACCTATTCCGCCTCCCAAGAAAATACATACGATACCTAACGCTGATGCGTACTCAATTATTAATGATGACGACAATTGTCATCATCATTATTAACCAAACAGCACGTTTAGTTTGCAGATGCTGCTTTCATAAAGTTCAGCGGCAAAGTTAGCGAAGCCACCCAGCAATATTTTTCTCTTTGCACTTCCAATGAAATAATTAGGTCAGAGGACAGATGAATCATCCGCAGCGCAAATGCCCACTTCTCACTTAATAGCACTTTATGTTTATATTGCTTGTAGTAAATTACAATGATTACACCGAAAATGCTATATTTGTGTTTACCATCATGAAAATTTTAATTTCATGAACAAATATTATAGCATTATACGGATTGTCAGAACTCGTTGAAAACATGAACAAATTGAGCTCCCGGCCGAAAAACATCGTCTTTCCCATGTGTAATGGCGTTAACTTGATTGCTTGTAACAAAACAAAAATGGAACATCCCACATGTTCACTGCAAATATTGCAAACAAAAATGCATAATTTAATGGAAATACATATAAACTTATGGTGGCTGGAAGAATCTGTCCAAGGTGCTTTGTTTTTATCATTTTGAGCCCTAATTCTTTGATGGTACAGTCCATTTTTATTTAAGTTTTCATCACACTTTCATCAACTTTGTGACTGCTGATAAACTGTCGCAATCGCTTTCACTGTTTTTGCGAATGCGGTGTCTTCTTCTTCCTTTCTGTTCATAGACGTCATCTATTGACATCAATCTACTGATAAAAATATGTGATAATGAGATTCAGCGACTTATTCAATTACATTTAGGAAGATGAAAGATTATGTTTGGAATAGTTATTATTCATTTGTTATGTAATTATCTCCATAAATAAAGCTTCATTTTTAGTAGTCACAAGTTCCAACAACCAACCTGCAGACTTCAATATCGGCATCACAGGCAACGCACTCGTTGAAGGTCATACCCTCCCCTTCTCCAAACAGCTGATCCCAGCCCTCAAGGGTATGCTCATGTGATGCCTCGTCACTCAGCAACACGGAATCGTCCTCATTTGTGCTGCGATGAAATCCAGAGGTCCGAAAGCTATTTCTTATGCTCTTGGCTTCGACGGAGTCGCAGGCATGCTTCACGAAATGCATTGCTTTCGAATATTTACTTTTCTTCCTGACTTGAGAAGGCTGGCCAACCTTTCATTGACAAGTAGTTTCCTGTACTTATGCTTCATACATTGTATGATGCCTTGATCAAGAGGCTGAAGAACACTCGTACAATTTGGAGGAAAAACACCACTTTAACATTTCTTAAAAATGCAGTGTCTTGGATGTGCTGCGCAGTTATCAATAAGCAACAAAATTTTACGATTTTATCCACCCATCTTTGCATGCTCGCAGGAACTTTTCGAAAATTGTGGTGGTCATGCAGGCATTCTAGTTGCAACCATACGTCCAAGGTAATGTTTGAACATGTTTGAAGCATCTGGGATGTTTATATTTCCCCATCACTTACTGAATCAGTTTTTCTGTTCCAATTTCATTGCAACATAGGACAGTCAGCCTCTCCTTACTCCTTTTACCTCCAAGGCACTTATCTCCTCTAAATGCCAGTGCTTTATCAAGATGTAAATTAAAAAATAAATCCGTCACATCGACATTAAAAATGTTATTCTTATGTTAAATATTATGTTAATTAATTATCTTTTCTAATGCCAGAAGTAAACCTCTTGAGATTTATCCATCGTCTGATTAACCTACCAGGCGGTTTTATCCCTAGGACAAATTTGGCTTGGTCCTCCAAACGTGCTAAAGAGGCAACCAAAACGTGCTAACCATAGTTTTTTACATGTACTGTGATGCGGACCTGAGGAAATGAACGTCCAAATGAGGAAAACATGCTATTAAGGAACATCCTAACGAGAGTCCGCTGTAACTGGTATTTATGACTTTGTAATGATGACAGTTATATTTCGTAACTATTCAATAAAAAATACTTGTAGAATAAGAACAAGTATATACAGTATACTGTATGCAATGTATACTGGGTAGAGCTTCCATGATTGCAGTTACCGTATCAGTTGTTCACTCAGCTTGGAAATTATAAGTGAAAATTTCCCTTGAAATAATTGACCCTAAGTTCAAATGTGAGCCATGTGAGCTTAAGGTGAAACCTTGTCCTCAAGCCCTTGATGCATGTTCCCACACTGTCTTCAGCAACCATCCTATCCTGCAAAATACCAGTAGGCATCATGTGTTGTCAGTGTCCATAGCCATTGATTTTCTGCCTTAGTTTCATCGTGACAGTTACTGTGTTTTTTTTATGATGGCTCCCATTCGTAAAAGTAGGTAGTGATGGCAGTTCAACATCAATGAATAAAATGTTGAAGTACTCACTATCAAGGAAGAAGTATGATTTCTCAATTACAATCAAAAAGAAAAAATTAATGGCTGATCTAGCTAAAATTTATGACGTTGAATTATCCATTAGTGAAGTGGTGAAGAATGAAAAATGTATTATTAATTTATAATTCGCAATTTTAATGAAAAACAAACAATTTTTATGTTTACAGCATTTGCATCACTTATAATGTTCATTTAGGTAATGTACAGAAATATTAGTGCCAGAATTTTAAAATGTAATATTTATTAAAGGAGAGTGCAATGTATTCTCACTATAGCAATGCTGTGAAAGGCTCTATGTAATGTTATATAGTAGTTTAGTAAAGTCATTTGAGTTAAAAAAAAAAAAAAATTAGCCCAATGAGGGGCAAATGTTGACAAACTCATGGACTGTTCCAATCAGTGGTGTACGGACGGGGGGGAGGGGGGTTTAGGTTTTTAACCCCCCCAAAGACATGTTTACCTGAATTCGTTTTCCTTTGTTTACCTAAACTAGAGTTTAGAATTTTGCGTATTGGGCTGAAAAATATAGTTGAATTGTCTTCACGAAAAGAGAATGTTAATTTAATTATTGTTTTAGTGAATAATAATCTAAATATTTTATGATGATGCACATAAATATTGATGAAACCCCCCCAGAAGTCAATCCTGCGTACATCAGTGGTTCTAATGATACTGTAGGAAATAGCAACTTGTTCGCCCCTCCATTTAGGAAGGTGGTTGGCATCCAAACCAATAATTCCCCAACAAAGCTGACCAACTGGCCATAATAAAAAGGCTGAAAACGTGCCACTAAGGCTGTGTTTGCCCAATAATGACATCATCCTCTACCTCTAAGTATAAATAAAAAAACTCAGGGTTCAGGAAATACCTAATATTTGGATTCATGTATGATAAACTTAATATTCATTATCTGACATTGCTCACCAATTGGAGTTGTGTTCATGTAAGTAATGTAGAATTGAGTTGATACATCATTATTGCATGGGATTCTTTGTATTTAAATGCCTATATGCCTTAAACCATGGACTTGATTGACTCTGTTTTGAGTTATTCTTTGGTAAAGTACCTAATTGTGCCTAGGTGAAATTAAAATTTGCAGTTATTGTGAGAAAAGTGTGCAACAGGTGTGAAAAAAGCATGTAGAAAATGTGCAAGAAGTGCGAAAGAGAGTGACAAAAGCATATTTTGGAATGCAGGTGAGAATAGTGTGCAGACAGGGTTGAAATAATATTCTGCAGATTTTTTGCATGCCTTTTTCACGGTTTATGCACACTAAATTTGTGTATGACGTTCATGCGTGAAAAGTGTGCACAGACTGCATGAACAAGAAGTTTGAAGTGTGCAGACAGTGCACAAATAGAGCATACATTTTTTGACCCCTTTTTTTTGTAAGGTTAATGCACTTGAAATTTTCATCAGGGGTGTGGTGCTAACTCAAGCATTTGAAATCTCATGCATAGAGATAGGAAGATTATGCATTTTAAAACCCACTATTATGCAACCAAATAATGATTATTTATGCGGCCATTATGCGGCAAAATTCTGATATCTATGCTGACATTATGCGGCTTAAAAATTGCAATTATGCGTTTTCATGAAAATTATGCAACATTTTGGAGATTGCCTCCATCACGCATACAATCCCGTCAGGTAATGCCCTTTGTCATTCTCCATATTTTATGAAACTCATCCAGTGTACTGCATTCTCCTCAGGTACCCTCAATTATTTAATCAATTCAGAGTTTCATCAGGCAAAATGGGAATTATACCTGTTAGAAATAAATATCTTATGAGACACACTCAATTTTAGGCCAACCTTTTACTGAAGAAATCAGGAACTGGATGGTAAAAAATAAACCATGAAGCTAAGAATTGACATTTTAATTGGATAAAATGTAAAAAAAAAACAATTACATTACAATGAACAGGGATAATTAAAACAATCACAGTAAATGCTGATTATAACCCCTGAGATTTATCAATTTATATCACCTATGGCAAAGTAGAAATTATCGTGGGCATGGGATGGGGTTATTAGGATCTACATCATTGAAATCCTGCCAGCAGCATGCTGTCTCACAATCAGAGGCTGCTGTAGAATTATTGTTATTCATAACATCATCACATCCCATTGCCAATGCCATACCATTATTAAGATACATATGTACCATACTTTCTGCATTTTTTGCAGTCAACCTTGTTCTTTTGGGTGTAAGGATATCATTATACCCCGAAAAGGCTCTCTCACTATCTACGTTAGCCGCAGGAATAAAAAGAACAGACAAACAAAGAGCAGAAAATGCAGCATTTGTTGCTTGCATACTTAAAAGAGCATCATAAACTACATCAAATTGTTTACCCTTCTTGTTAGGAACATTGGATTTAGTAAATTCCTTGACAGAATCTCTCAAGAGCCCATGAAGCACTAAGAAATTGGCACGTGGAATGGGATCCAGTAAAGATGTGGCATCTTTGGCTTCTGAAAGTTGAGACTAACTACAGCCCACAACTATTCTTTGCGAATCGAAGAGAGTACCGAGAGGATTAAAAAAAATCTTTGCTGGGTCACCAGGTAGCAGACTATCAATAATCTCACAACATTTAACACACACAGACTTAAACCTCTCAAGAAGATTCATTTGTCTCTGACTACAAGAAATTTCCTCAACAATAGCATTTGTTGTATGGTACAAAGCAGTCTATATCATTAGCAGATTTCACAACTGAAAACACTTTCCACACCTCATTCACCTTGGAGTGTAAAACATGTGATACAGGGTATGATCCCTCTAAAAATAAAATTAAATTGCAGATAGGTGTGCAGTAGTCCACTACAAAGAGAGCCTCAGCTTTAATAATGCAAATATCTTCTTTTGAGAGTTTCTTAAAATATTTTGCTGGCTTAAGAGATTCGGAATCAGGGATACTCTGAGCATAATTCCAAACATCCTCCACATACACAGACATGTATTCAGCAGACCTCCTCCATGATCCCCATCTTGTCATAATAGGTAGGGGAAAAAGTTTTGTCTCCTTTACTTTACTGAATGCGTAAGTCTTGCAAGAACTTCATATAGGTACTTGTGAAGTCGTCACAGACTTAATAAACTCTTCTCTGTCCTGTTTTATTTTCTTGGCATGGTCAAAACTATCACTTAAAGAAGATTGCTTTTTCTTGGCATTGCTTGGATCTTTGTAATTTTCCTTTTCTTTGAGGTGAGAGGCTGATTTCACATGGTTATCAACTGTACTCTTTCGCTCCCACTCGACACGAACTTGACAGAAGCGACAATGCATAATTCGGTTTGTTTGATCGAATACGTACATACCTTCATGTTGATATGAGTGTTCACGAGTTGACACTGTCACTGATTGTTGTTTTCGCATGTTTTCAAATGTGATGTTGATGCTCCCTCCACTTGTTATTCCCCGTCGACACTCACAGCCGTACTGACTTCCTTGAAAAGGCCGGTTACAAAACTCCCCCCACCCTCCGAACGTCTGACATCGGACGTAGCCACCAAGATACACAGTGGCGGCTGTTGCAGAAGATCAGCAATGTGCTGCCCCCGCCCCCCCTCCCCTCGCCCCTCCACTGCCCCCCCCCTCCTCGGCCCCTCCCCAAAATGAAATATGTGGAAATAAAAAATTTACTCACTCAGTGACGAAAAATGAAGTCCATACGCCGCTCCTTCTTACTACAGAATTTGTCATTTACCCTGGCATTGAACCCTTGCGCAGTGGAGACCATCTTCTTCTTAATGGAGAGCATTGCCAGTGAACTTAGCCGTTCCTGTGACATGGTGTTCCGTAGGAAGGTCTTAATCTGTTTTAGCGATGAGAAACACCTCTCAGGCTCCGATTTTGTCATTGGTGTTGTTATTAATATTCTCAGAAGCTTCGTTATTTGGCAGAAGGTGCCTTGCAGATTGTTGTTAATAATGAACTGCAGTAGTGGCACAGCTCCTGCTATATTCTTAAAATCTGGCCTACAATACAAAACCGATAGTTCTGTTTTGAGTCTCTTTATTTCCAGAATGTTGTAGACCGTAACTGTTGTATCTAATTCTTTATCTGGAAACTGTTTCGAATATAGTTCGAAATTTATGGAATTTAAAAGTTTCGCAGCTTCTAAATGATCCAAGGAATGGAAACGATCTCGTGCTTCTCGTGCAATTCTGTCACCTACTTCTTTGGCATCAGTACTTCGACATGATACCTTTCTGCGTTCGCTTTCTGCTTCGTGTAATTCTTGAGGATTAACGTCAATATTTTCTGTCAAGTCCCTTATTCTGTTGACTTCATGAATTAAATTTAAAACAGCAGATTTAACTTTCAAAACATCAGTTGTTCTTGATTGTAGCTGACTGTAGAGAATATCCACATGTGGCATTAATTTATGGAAAAATTCGAGCTAGAAGACGAATCCCTCGTCTTCTAAAATGCGCCGAAGTCCGTTTGCTTCCAGGCAAGTTTTATTTGACGTGGTTTTTTCTAAGTTTAGCAAGAAATCAAACAATGAATCCCTATATTCAAATACGGTATTAACAGTGCGTGACTTGAAATTCCACCTGTTTGCTGATCCTCTTGGAATTCTCCGAGATGCAACAGCATCTAATGCAGACATTCTCTGCGGCGATCTTGAAAAAAGGCAGGGAACGCTGACAGATTTGCGAAAAAAACCCTTGCCAAATGATTTTGTGAGGCGGCGCGGTCCATTATTAAATTAAGTTGGTGAGCGTAACAATGGATGTAATGAGCGTTGGGATAGCAGGCTTTTATCTTTGCTTGCACTCCTCCTGTACCACCACTCATTACTGAAGCACCATCATACGTCTGTGCAATGACAATATGCGGAGTATCCTTAAACATGCCATCCATTTCATGTAATATACATGATGCAAGAGCATTCGCACTTTGACCCTCTGGTTTAAAGAAGCCCCAAAATCGCTCATAGGGAACACCTTTCTTCTCATAACGAAACACCAACACCAATTGCGTCTGCTCAGAAACATCGGTAGTTTCATCAGCCATGACACTCACGTAACCTGCTTGTCTTAATTCCTCTGTTATAACTTCTCTGCAGATTTCTATCATGCAATCCGAAAGTTCATTTCGGATGGTTTTCGAGGTCCCCTTGAAAACATTATTGGACTCTTTATGCTCTTTCACTGCACTATCTATACTGGAAACTAAATCTACTAGGCCGAAGAAAACACCAGGATTATCAGAACTATCACTTTCGTCGTGGCCCCTCAAAGCTAATTCAAATGCTCCGCAAAACTTTATGCAATCAATTATTTTTGAGATCACATACCTGTTTTTTCCACTTGTTGATTGTGCCTTTCTTTTTCTTCATAGTAAGCTCGACTTAATAATGTTGCTATGTTAACAGTACCTAGAGCGCTCAGGTCTAAAGCATTAATAATATGTCTTTCACTGTCGTTGTGTTTTTTTATTAAAGCATTAAGGTGTCCAAGATCTCGAACACCAACTGTTCCCCAAGAGTCACTTTTGCCAAAGAGCAAACACGGAAAACAAAAAGGGCGTTCCTAATTTCACATCCACACACCCAATCATGCTCGTACACTTTCTTGTTAAATTTTCTAATGTACTTGGTTTTGTTCGAAGAAGCACTCTGAGTGATAACCAAGTCCGGGGTGGGTCTTCCTAACTCTTTAACTTGAATTTTTTCTTCCAAAGTTCTGGTATAAAATGGACTACTCAACAGTTTTTCCACGGAATTATCCATGTTGAACTGTAACTAAATACGCTGAATACTCAACGTTCACACCTTAAACTTAATCGATCATTCAAAAATACACGAGGCACTTGCACCAGACCACGGTCGTGTATACTAGACAGTAGACACCAGACTGATCCACTGAACAAGTAGCTGACCGCGCAGAAATTTTCAGTATTACCAATAAAGATAAATACATATACTAAAGATGTACCGCAAGATGAGATTAGTATTTTCCGCTAATCATGATTTTTTTATTAGAAAATAGAAAAGTATCAAAATCTAAGCCCCATTATCAGCATAAATATTATAACTTGGATAAAAAGTAGCAACAGAGTACATAAGTTGGGATCCCTTCTAGCGGGTAAATGTGTAGCTCCGTCTTTCCCGCCGCGGTAACTATTTGATCTCACATGTTATACAAAGTCAAGTGTGACAAGCGCTGTCACCCTGTGGCCAAAAGAAGAAATGGTCCCCGCTTGGACTACTGGAGGGGTAGCGCTGTTCGATGTACAGCACGCAATTTACGTAGCTCACGCATGCGCAAAACCGCGTTTTCTACTCGATGAGAAGAACCCCTCCGAATTCTTGCTGGCTGTGAATTCGCCAGCACACGCCGCGTGCTACACCTCGTACGACGGCTACGAAGGGGAGTTCTGAAGATGTTCAAAGGATGAGTAAAGCAAGCGCGATCAGATTGTATTCAGAGAGGATCCTAGATGTCTTATTTTCAAATATTTAATGTGCTGCAGCTCTTCAGCACACAAGCACCAACCGCCACTGGAGATACATTGTATTGTATACAGAGATTGTATTTTGGTGGCTACGTTCGATGTCGGTCGTTGGGAGGGTTGGGAGCCACCGAATTACAGGTGCTGGAAGGCTGGCACGGAATTGGAGGTGAAGGGCATGCATCTGGTATCGAGAGAGGCCAAAAAACTGATTTTTAGAACGAAAATTAAGCCGCCTGCGCGAGAATTGCGCAGATTATGCGCGCATAATGCAAATTACGTGGTATGCTGCATTAGAGGTCAGATTATGCGATATTATGCGCAGTAAATTTGTACTAGGGATGAAGTAAGGTTACTCAAAAAGTCAAACTATTTGCATTCTGATGAAATTAAAAAATTATGCGATTATGCAGTCAGCATAATCTTCCTATCTCTACTCATGCAATACATTTCACGACTTGAAATTTTATGCGTTGAAGGCTGTTTCAATTCTTGAAGATATTCTACCATTGATGCCATTTATTGTTTTTGTATAAAATTAAAATATAGATATCTATTGCAATTCAGTTTTGTGATGCATTTAGGCTACCTACTTGAATGCAATGAAAAATGTTACTGTTCCACTACAATATCTGTAAGTGAGCTGAACTTAAATTTAACTAGTGATGAAATACTTTCTCTACCATTCTCTTTGGTGCAGGAACGAAGGAAATACAACAAGATAGGCTGGAATATATGCTATGATTTTAATGAAACTGACTTCACTGTTTGTATGCAAATCCTTGGTACATACCTTAGTAAGGCTTTTGATGCAGATGATGCAAACATCCCTTGGGGAAGTCTGAAATATCTGATTGGAGAGGTAAGTTGACAACATACATATTTGTTTCTTTTTAATATGAGAAAGAAACATGTTTTGCATTATGATCTATCATTTTATGGTTCTGCCTTTTTTGATATGTTATGTCTTTTTTAGGTAATGTATGGTGGTAGAGTTATTGATGACTTTGATCGAAGAATAGTGAAGACATTCATGAATGAATTCATGGGAGATTTCCTATTTGATGTTCACCAACCATTTCATTTCTACCAAGATTCAACTGTTGATTATGTTATTCCACCCATTGGTACAAGGGATGATTACATGGGTGAGTACTTGCCCTCTTTCCAAAAACTGTTGGTGTTAGTGTAGCTCTTGTTAAGTAAGATTTCTTAGCATTTTAAAAACCTCTTCACCGAGATATCATTTTTATTTCTTTTTCTGTTAAAGTTGTGCAATTGAATGATTTACAGTGAAAACTGCCTATAGCGGAATCGCAGGGTGCCATAAACATTTTCCGTTGTGGACAAGTTTCCGTCATACACAGGTTTCAAGCTCTACATAGGGATAGCATATTCTTTAAGAGAAATCAACTGTTTCAGCATTTTATTCACACATTAAGATACACACATAGGCAACATTGCCCTTAGATATTTCAGACAAAGTATTCACTTATAATGGACTGTTTAATTTTCTTGCTGTACATATGTTTTTTCTCTGCGTAATTTTTACAGTCATTTACCAAACTTAGTAGACCAACGTCGTTGTTAACGAGACAAAAGTTTTTAATTTCTTCCATGCTCTGAACAACCTCTTTATAATTGTTTATTCTTGTAGTCACATCGATTTCTTCTGTTTCATCTTCTACAATATCGTCCTCTCCATCATCCCCACTACACCCCTTTTCGCATACTAGGAAATCAGTATTAAAATCACCAGAAGTGATCGCTATTGGGTCATACGGCTTTGCCAATTACAAGTGGCTTTTCCATATCTCTCTCCATGCTTCCGCAAATAAAAATGGTAAGTCGTTCTTTGGAGTATTTACCACCACAACATTTTTCACCTTTAAGAGACAAAGTTTTAGTTGGGATCACATGCAAAAACAGTCCTGTTTTATCACCGTTAAATATATCCCGTGGATGGTAGTTTTGAATCAAATCTTTAATTTTATTTTAATCTTTAATTCATTCCCAGTTTTTGTTATTTTTCTTTTGGAGTTCAAATTTGAACCTGAAGGAGGAAAAAGATTTAAGTGCCTTCAAATATATTCTTAGTAACTCGTCCGTAATTATGCATACTTTAACCAATATCTGAAATAGCCAATTAGAATTGCCCGATATTTATGGAAGATCTTTTGGCCTGGTGATTGCAAGTAAAAGTGTGAATCAAAATAAAGTAAAAGGACAGTCAATATCTTAAAAATTGATTATTTATTCTGAAGATATATTTCATTACCAATGATTCACTATTTTGCGTTCATATTTCTTTAAAATGTTCACAATGAGACACATGAATGGCAATTTGAAGCATTAAAAAAACCATATCGAAATAAGTCACAATTAATTAATGTAACTTTATTTAACATTTTCCTATTTCAAAATGGAAGAGAAAAGTGACTGTGTAAAATATGGTAATTTTTCAGTACCCTTGGGGATGATTTCATTTTTCAATATCAATGATAAGTTCATCATAAGAATCATAAAGAAATGAAAGAAAACATAAATGCATTCACGCTAACACCAGCCTTTAGCATATTCAGCACGCAGCACTTCTTTATTCTTCAACGTGCTGTACACCTGCGTTTTTCCACATTTGAATTTCTTTTGCACCTCTTTTATGTTGCACTGATTCCTTTCAATGAGTTCTATGATGGCAATTTTGTCCTGTAAACTCAATGCGTTTCTTTTAGACATTTTACTCTCGTTATGGATCCACTTACACCACTCGAGGTATTCACTGCGGGCACCCGGAAATGAACTTAATCGCGACGAGTGCAAATTTATGTGACGCAATAAAGGGGAAAATGTGGGAGAGGGTCAGGGGAAAGGTTTGTGTAGGCACGTTGATTGGCTTGGCCTACTGGGTGGGTGTGAATGACATTTGACCTATGAAGAACGGGCGTAATGGCAGAGGAATGGGGGAAGGAGGAAGGGATGGGGAAGGAAGGACGGGGGAAGGGAGGAAATATGGGGGAAGGAAAAAATGGCCTGGAAAATCAGGTGCATAGTGAGTAAGATTAGTCATAACAACCAAAAGAATTACAGTACGAAAAGACCCCCCCAGTTCAAGGATCAGCTATTTTCTGGCACTTACACCAACCTGGGTGTCCTGCGGCGCGTAACAATCGTGCAAAAAATAACAGAACCATGAGAAGGAGAAGGACGGGAGGGTGGAAACATTTTCCTCAACCATCAAGCCCCCCTACCGTGTTCCTCTACCAACAGGTAGTGGCATTCCCTTCTATTCAACTCCCTCCCAATCATTCCCCTCCTTGAGGTTTTCCTTGAAAATTCAACTCCGGGAAGACTTAGCGTGGCAATCCGTAAGTGTGTTCGAGTGAAAATTGCAATTCCGTAATACACAGGTGAAAAACTCATGACTTTGAACAAAAATCGTTCCATTGCCGCGTTGAGCAGGTTCCGTTAAATGCAGGTTCAATTATATGGGAATTCTTATGTCGCAGGTCGGGACCAAGAAAATTTTCTGCTATGGACAAGTTTTCGCTGTATACAGGGTCCATTATAGACAGTTTTCGCTGTACATTCCTCAAGTAATTAGCTCTAAATAATTGACCATTTCTTACTGGTGAATTTATTGCTAATTGGTGTATAACTTTTGCTAGTAAAGGTCTTCAGATAATTATGTGCTAAAGATTTGAGCCCAATAAGTAATTATATGCATTAAGGTGTCTGCAGTGATATTTATGGCCATTAGTGTAATTTTATCTAATGCATGGATTTGCCAATTTTCCAACATTACAGATGCAATTGATAGCTTCCCTTTGGTTGATATTCCTGATGTTTTTGGACTCCATCCTAATGCTGAAATTGGTTATTACACTAATGCTATTAAAGAAATGTGGAGCCATCTGATAGATCTTCAACCCCAAGCAGGTTGGTGTTTATCCGGGATTTCATTTTTTCCTTTCTTGACTGCACAAGTGTTCCCTGTTCCAACCGAGATCACCATTGAAGGTTTTGCCATCAGGATACTCAAAATCAAAGCTACCAGTATTATGATATAACCCCGAATTGTTAAAATAAAAAAGTATGATGGATATGCTTAAAGTTTAGGTAAAATTGTATGTATTAGGGTGAACCTCTCCCCACCTCAGCCAAAGAAGGTAGCAGCTCTCAATTTCACAGAGAAACTAAGCATGATACCAGAGAGCCCATCTCACTCCGATCTTGCCGGAAATTCTGTGAATGAGATTTCAACTGCGGACTAAGTAACACTTTAGCCTTTCAAACTTTGTACTCTAAAGGCAATTTCAAAACCTTACTATGTCGACTTTTGTGCAGTGTAATCCAGGAACTGGCTGTCTTATTTTTTTTAGGTTTTAAACTTCCCACCAATCTTGTGAAGTGGCGAGATATTGATGCGTTCTTGTTCTATTAATATTTCCATCGAGCGCCACTTTTAAATTGATAAGTGGCTGCTCTGAGGTGAGAAATTTCAAAGGAAAGAGGACAAAAACGTACAATCGAAAGGAAACCTGCGTAAAAGAAAGACAGAAGTGTGTGTGTTCAGCAATGTGTGTTGCCTGCTGCTTGGTACATGAATCCACTCACCCAAGGAAGACTTCAGGAACTCAAGTAGTAACTTGAGTTCTTGAAGCTTCTGCTCTGTCTGTTGAAACAGTCCTCTTTAATGCAAAGATGCCCTTACACTCTTCAGATCCGCCCTTCAAAACAGAAGAGGCTGTGGACATGGGACCTCAAACAGAGCAATAAACCTAAGTTCATAAAAAAACTATAGTACCTATGTTGAGGTTTTAGTCCTGTTTCAATTGGTAGCAGCATGAATTTACATCCGTACTGGCACTTATAACTTAACTATTATTTACCCAATTCCATTCCGAGCTTTTATACATATTCTCTCAGCCCATGGAATGAGAGCTACCTATAGATAGCACAAATTTTAGGAACTTCGTTTTGACTTTCTTTATTTCAACTTTATCTCCAACCGTGAAAATTTATCATCTCAATAATTTAATTGTTTATTAAAAGATTATTGCTTTCTAGTTTAAACTACAGTCTGGAGTAAAAGATAGAAAATAACAATAATAAAAGTGAGGTTTGAAGGTCTTGGGGTCAGGCTCCTAGAATAGCTAATTAGGTACTTCCTAGCTCCTTCCATGCTGTTTTGGGCTGCATTTACCCTTATACTATGTAACTATAATTAACCTCCCAAAGTGCTTCTTCTGTCTGCAAGTAAATTTTGTGAGCTCCAGACCCCAATACTTTATTCTGACCCAAATATTTATTATTATCATTTACAGGAACCGATGAAGGAGGTGTGAGCAGGGAAACAATTATTAATCAACTGGCCAGGGATATATTGGCCATTCTCCCAGAAGTAATTGAAAAGTCAAAGTTAATTGGTGAAGGTGGTGCCTCATTTTCTCCAACGATGGTTGTACTTTACCAAGAACTAGAGCGTTTCAACCATCTCATTGAGTGCATGCGCAACACATTAACACTCCTTCAAAAGGTTTAAATTTTGATTTCTTCTTTCTAAAAAGCATTATGAAAAAAGATTCATATCTGTCAGCTTTTCTGCACATATTGTGAAAAGATCATGGAAAATGAATATGTTATGCTTGAATTCTGCAAATTTTTATAGGCATTGGCTGGTGAGATAGGAATGGATGCAGTATTAGATGATGTAGCTTCCTCTCTTTTTAACGGGCTTCTCCCTAATGCTTGGCGCCGATTAGCCCCGGCAACATGTAAGAAATTAGGCAGCTGGGTTGATCATTTCAAGAGGAGAGTGAAGCAGTACAAGGAATGGGTAATATCATCATCTTATTCTGTGTTGAATGTCATTTTTCTTATGCCACCATTAAGTTTAAATTGCATTCATTTAAAATAAACAAGGTAGGTAGTCCCATGTATCTAGGAAAGATGTTTTTATGTTTGAAAATATTAGTAGGCATGTACCTATATTAATTTTTTCATTGCTGGCTCGAGAATGAAGCGATTTACCCATGTGGAGAACTTAATTTTTTTCATGTCATAGAGAAGGATATGTCCTGTGTAGAGGACATTCAGTTACTTACCCTGTGGTGTGCATTGTGTGAAGTCTGAATGAGAATAAGCTTATGTAGCTCATATTTTTCATATAAATTGTAGCCATAGTATATTTTGTAAGCAAAATGATTGTGTCATTTGGAAAATGTTTCACTTTCCTGTTTCATAGGCCCTGCGAAACGTGATTGGGGTTATGTGGCTCTCAGGCTTGCAAATTCCCGAGTCATATCTTATGGCTATCGTGCAGAAAACCTGCAGGAAAAATAGGTGGTCTCTTGATAAATCAACACTGTACACGGAAGTGACATGTTTTATGAATGAGCAAGAAGTGAATCAGCTTCCTGAAAATGCAAGTATTCATTCATTCTCTCCCTGTTAGAATATTTTTCTAGCCCATTTCTTTTGTTTTCTCAAGCTCTCATGGCATTCAAAGAAAATGAAAAATAACCTTCTGTGGCCTATCATAAACTCAGTGAATGGGTTTAGAGTTGTATTATAATGAATGTGTCCAATAAAGTCAAATCAGATTGTTTACTCTAATGTTCTGTCAACCTGTAGGAATCATTGGTGCATGGGCTGTATTGTTTAATTTAATATTCTGTCACCATGTAGGGATCATTGGTGCAAGGGCTATATTTGGAAGGTGCTGAGTGGGACATGGAGAAAATGTGTCTATGTCGTTCTCAGCCTAAGGTACTTCTGCAAGAGATGCCTATCGTTCATATAATTCCAATTCAAGTGAAGAATTTACAGCTCCAAGTAAGTTTGTCACACTTTCTGCTTATTCCCTCCAGTACTTATATCAGCTTTGAAATTATATATGTGTTTGAATATTGATATTAGCTCTTGTAATAAAGATTGGTACGGTCTCTTTACAAAGTGGAACATAATATTCCTAATATTTCCTGCTGCTGTAGGATTCTATGCCATAGCATTTTTTTAGCACTGTCATGAAGGGAAGTTGATATAATATGCGACCTGTAAAACACTAGAACATTTTTGTCCTCTGAGCTCAATCTGTTTTGAATTATAATAATTCCTACTGCAGCTTTTGCTTGTAATAAATATCAATTGTAGAATGTTTTCTCTTTACTAATATCTCTAGGATACTCTTCGTACACCAGTTTACACAACTCTACTCCGACGAAATGCTATGGGCGTTGGACTTGTATTTGAAGCAGACCTTCCTACTGGAGAACATTCAAGCCATTGGGTATTACAAGGAGTGTGTTTGTCCTTAAATAGTGACTAATAATGTATGAATGCATTTAACATATTTTTGTTTTTTTTGTTTGTGTATGAGAGATTAGGTGGCTGTCACTTCCCTAAATATTTTATTATGAACATTATGCAATGAAAAATGTTAATGGCCACTTGGTTTCCAGTTTGTATTAAAAATATTTAATTTAAAACCCATGCTCATGCTTTACTATTACATCTTCATTTTTGGCCGAGGTATTCTAGATAGCTGTGCATGAGTGTCCGTGGTTGGGCCAGAGTTTGACTATTGAAAGTAGGTATTAAATAGGATAGAGACTGAGTAAACTGACAACAATTGTCATTTACGATTCTACCACTCAGTGATGCTTTAGTATCTCGAGCAATATCTCTAGCAATATCTCTAGTCAGTAAAGAAAAACTTCCGGTGCAAAAAATCCGATGCTCGCCTGATTTATTTTGAATTATTTTCTTTTGCAAGAGTTTGTGGAAGAGGGAATAGCGGGAAAGTTGCAAGGTGGTAAACATCTGCGTCGAAACGTAGTGGTTTTTTTTTTCGTTTAAAACGGGAGCGATGCGAATCCGCCTCGCACATTGACGTGTCTTCCCCGTCGTCGTCTATTCGTTCAACTCCCATCCAGTCCCATCAGCTGGCCTCGCAACCTTCACTCTCGTCCTACCCTTCCGTCGCCCCGTACCCCACCATTCCCTCATTCATTCCCCCGCCTTACCGCAATACCCTGGCTTACTTGTTACGCCGCCCCCTCCCCCCTCCTCCCGCAACGATGACCTTTTTCCCACAACGCGCGCACTCAAACCCCCCGTCGTGAGAGCATTTCAATCCTTGTCGACGTGTCTCGTCCCGGATTGATCGTCGCCTCGCGCGGGTTGCTTCCATCCAGCCCCTGACATAAGTGCTGTTTCGAGTAGGTCCGTCACGGGGAGTGCCTTCAACAATCTCGCGAACATTGTGAGTGCAATGAAATTAAATTATAGGACGTATAGCCTTGATGGACAGCCGTGTCGATTTTAACTGAGTCGGGGGGGGGGGGGGGGGGGGGAAGCTGTGCAATCGCCATGTGAGGAGAAACATGGACTCAATCGGTGTGGTTTCGAATTTTTAATTTTTTTTTCGTTATATTTTTATGGCGGATTGAGAAGATAAGTAGCGATAATAGCATTTTTGGCGGATAACCATCTGGGGGGGTTATTTTGTAATCTCACTTAAGTGAAATCAAATACGTAGAGACTCACGTCAAATACGGAAAATTACGTCATTTTTCGTAGTTCCATTCCGCCACCCAGGCAGCGTGACCATCTTCGACTCATAAGTGGTGAACTGCAGGTCTTTTATTTGACTCATCCGCTCTTTCGACTATTGATCCGTTTCATATACATCCGCATTTCATTAGTTCCATCTACGACCGTGGTTCCATCTCATCTGTCGTAAGGAACGTGAAATGGAGCCACCATTGGACGTTGGCCGATCGTGAGCCGATCATTAAGAGAGCGAAACGTGTCTCCCGCCTTCCCGTAAAGAGTCATTAAAAAGGTGAGGTGAATGAGATTACAAAATAACCCCCCTGCTGTGACAGTGAAAACCACTGTGGAAATTCCGATTTTATTTATAATTTATGGTGGCCATCAGGGGCGGCGTGGGTGCTCAGGGTCCCGGGCCGCACGTCCAGAGGGGCCCGATTTTTGTGACCCCCCTCCTCCTCCTGAAAATAATTGTGCGTTTAAAGCGCGTTAAACTATAATTTCATAGGTATTTATGTACAGTTTGACAAAATTATACTTTCATTGAGAGATGTTTGATCTGCTGGCTGTCAAAGTTCGGGACCCGGCCCGCCGGGGCCTTCGGACCAGAGCCCGAAACCTAGTATGTGGCCCGGGGCCCGGGCGGGAATCCCCTCCTTCCCGCCCTGGCCACGCCGCCCCTGGTGGCCATAGGACGAGGGAAGAAACTTAAAAATATAAAATTCGCCGAATTGAAATCCCATCTTCATATGATTCGAGCCTTTCATGAATGTTCATTTTTTATTGGTGATGATTTTTAGGAATCTTGCTTCGTTTAAAATTTTGCTCCATTTTTAATTTTTTAAATCCCATATTATTGAATGCTTTGCCTTTCTCACTAGGCAGATATTGTGAGTGTGGAAGAATTTAGGAAAATGTATTAACTTTTATGGGCTAAAGAAGCAGTGTTAGCATTCATTTAGAGGACAGCATAGTTAGTTGTGCCAGTGTAATTTATTTTCGTCTGTTAAATTGCAAAAGTTGTGGTATGATATAACGTCATTAGGTGTAGGGAACTACTGCACACATACGAATGATCTTGGACTCATTTTTTTTCCGCGAGCGAAGTAATCAAAAGTCTTCGTATTGAAAAAGGGCTCTTTGAAGGAATGGCTATTTGAATTGCCCTGAAGGCAGTCTCCATTTTCGGCATTTTTGTAATAATTAGAATAAATAATCTTCTATTTAACTTTTAAATCCAGGGATCGGATTGGTGTGGAGTGCTGGCGTCCCATCCCCATGGTCCTGGTTCGAAACTCGGCAGTGATGGAGAATTTTGGGGTGGAATCCCGATCACTACTTCGATTATGAACGGAGCACTCAAAGTACAATACTCCGTCTGTCAGATGGGACGTTAAAATGTGGACCCTTTTGTGCCCTCAGTTTTCCGCCGGGTTTCTCTCCATCCTTCCTCCGCATTCCCCGTGTATGCCTGCCATTACCAATCTATCCACCTAAACATCATTTGTTGTTCGCCTCCCAAAATAACCAACCAGCCAACTTCTAAAACCTTGGAAAATCTGGAATATTTGGAAAAGAAAATAAATCTTTAAATCTTCGAGATAACTACACATTCTCAAGGTTAACCAGTGTCGTCGATGCCCGAAATTCTGCTGTCATGTGATATTCTAGACATAAGTCTAGTTTTGACCAGCCAAATTTTAAAAATGTTATGTAAAGCTACTTACAAAAAAATCATACCACTTCCCCACGCAACCCGCACAACAGGCTATTTAAATCCTTGATGTGACAACACTGTCGCCCCACTTGACTGCCTAACGCTATCGCGTCGGGCAGACAATCTCCGAAGCAGGAGCACCCTAATTAAACGAGGTGGAGAAGCCAAGGCCCCATGTTAAAGGGGGCTCGAAGCTCACTGGCGCGGCGGGGTAAAGGGTTTTCTTTTGCCGAAATAACTTACGAATGCCCTTTGTCAGGGCCGTCCCTGGATATTGAGGGGTCCTGTGCAAACGAAAGTCGTGGGCCCCCATAAATTTGTATTCCCTTATTGATATATAGTATCATCTTTTAAGCATATTTCATGGAACGAAGGAAATTAACCGAAAAACTGGCAAATAGTTTCAAGAAATGTATACGTGCGCTGGGTAGTAGGTAATTTCGGGTAATAGGTGGGTTTCCCCGCACCGTCTGAAAGATTCAAACCCGGGTGGGGCCCCCATAGGCGCTGGGCCCAGTGAAGCGGCACCTGTCACACTACCCTAGGGATCGGACCACCGTCGTCGTGCCTCTCCATCTCGCTCACCGACCCTGCACGTCTAGGCACAGACTTTAAGGAACCCCAGGTTTTCAAATTACTAAGAGATTATATGACTGCACCGCTTTTCGAGGAATACTCATGAACAATCCACTGCCGATTGTGGTCTCATCAGACTGTCGTTCGCGGAAGTCGGGAAACCCAGCGGACAGTTGTGTCGGCGAAACCAAGCTTCATAGAGGCTGAGGAGTGGAAGTTCACGGACCAGGAGAGAGAGGATGTTTTTTTTTATTCCTGAGACAAGTTTCTATTGCTTTCCTGAAGTGAAAACTGACATTGTTTCAGTTATGTAACGCTACCTGCGGTTAGTGGAAAATTATGACAGTATTAACTACTATTATTATCAACATAAATTATCTTAGTTTGAATGCGGAGGAGAATGCTCAAAGCAATTGAAAAAAACAGACATCGACATATAATATCAGCGATGATTTTCTTTTCTAGTTAAAGTAATACGATTATGTTTGTCAACTTTCTTGAAATAAAAATTTTAAATCGAGAAGAAAAAAACTGATATATATTTTATCTCTGAGGGGCAATGCCACAGAGCAATTAATGTTTACTGATTGTTGAGCAATTGATGTGCCAGAGTGTCCCATTCATCGTGTGTCATTTTTGACCTGTAACTTTAGAAACTTCCGTTTGTGCCACATTGATGAAATTTGGCGCCAGGGTAGAAAAAAATTGTGTTTTGTAGGCTATAAGCGAAGGTTTAGGAAATTGACCTTTTGATCCCTGAATGGGGATCCAATCCAAAATCCAAATTTTGCCGTATGGGCTTTCAATATTGAAATATTCGCGACAAAGAAGTCAGATTTTTTTGCGAAACTTTTATTACAAGGGTTTTTGGGCATGGGGAATACGATGAAACCACTTTCGTCTTCGGAAATCCAATCGTGACTCCAGGAAGGGCCCAGTTAAGGTCTCAGGGGTGACAAAGAGTGAATTTGAGACACGAAAGTGTCAAATCATAGGTTTAAAAAGGTGCCTAAGTCGATGTTAAGGTCTCTTCTGGCATTGTCTGACCTACAACGGTTGACCCTGACCTACAGGGGTCAAAGGTCTCGGGGTGTTGGCAAGTAAATCGTGGCTACAAACGTGTTGAATCATAAGTTTAAAATGGTGCAAAATTAGATGGTGATATCTTCCAGATCCCTCTTGTCATTCGTTGACCTTTAAGGGTTGCGCGGGGGCTAAGATCACGAGGTGTCGGCAACCAAATTGGGGCAAAAAATACGTTGAATTCTAGGTTTAAAAGGGTGCCAAAATTATGGTCAGGTCCTCAGATCTCTCTTGTCCTCCCTTGACCTCCTAGGGGTACGTCAGGATCAATGGTCTCGAGGTGTAGGCAATCAAGTCGTGGTAACGAAGGTGTTGAATCATAGGTGCACTTTAATGGGTGCACAAGTCGACTGTGTGATCCCAAGATCCCTCCACGCATTCCTTGGCCTACAAGGGTATGTGTGATTGACAAGTGTAACCTCTACCAACATTGTGTCATTATGTCACTGTCGCCTGTGACTTTTTCTGCGTCACTTCAGGCTCTCTCAATTTTTTTTGTTGGAGGGAGGATGGAATGCGATATTTTCAGCATCAGCAATCTCTCTTCATCAACTAATTTACACATTTTCTACATCATACATCTCCATTTCTCTTTGGTTCTTGTTCAGGGTTTGTCGCGAGGATTAGATTGACCATGGAGAACCTTACCCCTGATATCAGGCCCAACATAATATATTTGTCTTGAATAGAAAGTCAGTCTCCGAGACGATACGAAAAATGTTTTTGCTACACGGTGTACGCCTTCACAGGACGCAAGTCGCGTCGGAAATCAAAGAGCATCATGGGAAATCCCCCCGCCCCGCCTCCGCAGCCAAGCTTTTCAAGCGCTTTCCGTTAGTGTTTTGGCGGTATATGCGAGTCAAGTGAGTAATGCTTATTTACTTCTAACATGTTTTCATAAATCGAGGTTGATTAATGACATTCCCGGCTTGTATATTTACAGAAATCCTCGTATTTAATTTATTTAATGCTTTCATTGTTGTACCTATACCTAGTGGAAAATCAGTCTTCTTCGTAGAAATGGTTATTATCGCCATGCTAATTGGTATGATCTACGCAATCAGAATATCACTCATCCAGCAGTTATTTCATTTGTAAATACTATTTGGATGCCTTGGGTTCGAGTTACTTAAAAAGGAATGCCTTTCCCTGTTGAATTTCAAAGATATCTCAGCATGCCGTTGACTCTCATGTGATTCGAAGTTACTTTCGACTTGCACATATGTTGGACGCATATATTAAAAGAGTTTTAGACGAATCATTTTTCATGGATAACCTTCCATCCGTTCACATTTTAGAGACATGGATGACTGGGCTGTAGAAACGGGAATAGCGAGGCGGCGTAGGAATGAGGAGGAAGGCCGACGGCATGGGACCTATGGCTTTCCATGTAGGCCAACAGGACTTCCCGTTGATATGGCGTCACGTAACGGTTGCCTTTGATTAATTAGAACTAAATTTTTCTGCCTCAAACTAGTAAAAGGACGTGCAAAAATAAATATTACCAAGGAACTGGATAATAATGATAACGTTATTAACAGCCTCAACTGCCGTTAATTAATTAAATCCATGTATTCATGACATAAAATATTGTTTAACTCTTCTATGTAACACACAAAAACACATGCTAAATTACACATAATTCATAATCCTAGGTTAAAAACTCACTACCTTCCGTGGGTTCCATTTTCCTTAGGTTTACTTTGCCGCCAAATTGCAATAAAAACTAATGCGAAACTCGTAACGGTGCGCTAAACACAAGAAACGGAACACAAAACTGAGCCAACGGGTCTGACATCAGCTCATAGATTCGTTAAAAATGTCGTTCGATTGGGTCTTTTTGCCGGTCATTGAATGCCTCAATGAATGAATGTCGACATGATGAACATCGACATTCCCGGATAACCCCCCAGGTGCCCCTTTGATGTATCAACCACACCGGAGCAGAGACACGCAGTTGTGGCTTTGGTATAGGCATGTCTATCGCATTCCATCCGACGCCGCGCCGCGCCGTGTCACTGAACATTTCCAGGACGACGTCGCAACCAATATTGAAGATGCTGAAATTGAAGCCATAAAAAGTCAATATGGTGCAGGAGATTCGAAATGGAGACCGCGTCCACTTCTGCAACTGGGTGGTCGACAAGCTGAACGAAAACCCTATGTTCACAAATCAGGTTGTTATTTCAGTTCTTTTTCTGTTTCGTGACGAATGTTTTCAATTTTTTTTAGTTTGCGATGCGATGATGAAACTTGTTATCTTTCAGATAATCCCAGGTCCTAATCCCACCTCTCATCCTCGGAGGCGAGAACTAGAGGTGGAATGAGGGATGAAGGGTGGAATGCGCGGGGAAAACACGAGGGAAAAATACTTATTCTTGGGTATAGTTAAACGATCGAGGTGCATGACGACGCGGTTTTACAAACTGCAGGCTTGCGTCGGAAAATCAACACATGGTAATACTCTCTTCGCGTTCATACATGAAGGGTTGGTGAATGTTATACTCGAGGGAATTTTCCAGTTAGGTCCATGCGTTGCTGCGTTTGGCGTTAAAAAGTCTTAAATTCGTCAAGTATAACTAGGCATTTATTCGCTTGTAGGCCTCCTATTGAAAATAAATGACAGAAAGATACATTGAGCCTTTTTAGACATATTTTCTGAAATGGAGGAAGTGTCTACTTTAAAATGGCCATGACACGTAAAATAAAAAGACTGAAACGGTGTTTTCAGGCGGGGTGTTGAACAATCTTAACGAGCTTTCATAGACTTTGCGGAAAATATTTATCTTTGTTCTGACACGATAGTAGAACATGGGCGCAACACCATTGAGTTCTTTCAGGGCTGCAAGTCACCTATTTCCAAAAAGAAAGTAAATGCGTATCATTTTAAGTTGTTTTTCATCGTTGCATTACGCAAGGAAGCTATTTTTTGGAATCACGCCGTAATGTTTACGAAATGAAAGATTTAGCTGACTCTTCTTTCGGCTTCATCAGGGAATAATCCATTGCGTAAATATTATTGTATGATGAATCCAACAGAAGAGTTGACGAAAGCTTGAACTTGAAAGAAAAATAAACTGTTGGAACAAAATATTTCTTGGATAACTAGTTATTTTAAGTGGAATTTATAACCTTTTTCTATCGGGAAAGTATAAATTTCAAGCTTTCAAGTTTGCTTGTGTTTATCTGCATCGCGAAATTACGATAACCGAGCTCCGAAAGCAGGTATGAAAACCTATCGGCTTGTGATACAGAAGTGGACGAAATACAACGACATCGAATTTGTGACACCATGTTACCGCCCACACTGCTTCTGTCCTATTAGACACATAGCGCCTCGCGAACTCCTGACGTGCAACTTTGTGAGCATCTGTAAGAATTTCCTTCACAGCTGCACGCCTAGCCTCAAGTCCTGCATATTTCAGCCTCCGACGCACTGTCTGTGGACATGCCCGAACACCAACCGCATCCCTAGTCTCTTCGGGAGTCGGAAAAGGATTTGCCCTTACGTGGTCCTCCTCTGGAGTAGTCACTTTAGGTCTCCCTGATCCCACCTTCCTGGAAACCGAATGGGATTCCTCCCACTTTTTCTTCAAATTAACTATTGTCACGTGGGAGACATTCAACTGCCGTGCAATCTCCCGAACTGGCATGTTTGCCGTTAGCATTCCTGTCACTCGGTTTCTCCGTCTAGGTGTCAACTGCGGAATTCCACTAGCGTAACAATCACGCACAGTCACTGTTAATTTTCAGTTTACTTTTCCTCCCAGAAATACCTTCACCGCTAACACCACACGCTCATCTGGAAACGAGAATAATAAATGGAGGCGGATGGGATGACAAGAGAGTTCTGAGGACCTGACCATAATTTTAACCGAGTCACCCGATCGTTGTTCATCACCAGCCGTATCTAATCCAAAGATTGGTTTTGCTCCAACTCTGAACACCATTCTCTTTTTAGCTTTTCGCTTTATTCCTTCATAATACCTTTTTTTGACATCCCTCATTGCTAGTGTAGTAGTGAATGCTTGTGATGCTTCGCCTCGTGACAAGCATTAGCGTGTTATGCTAATGCATAATTAGTCGTAGTTACACTAACTCTAGGGTGTAGTGTAATGCATGCTGGTGATTACTCACCCCCTGCCACACACCCCTGAGGTGGCTTGCAGGGTATTTTGTAGATGTAGATGTAGATGTTTGTTTTCTACTGTTTTAGAGTTTGTCTACTATTTTAAGCAAAGGAGATGCTCAACTTCGATTGTAAATTATTTACGCTTGTAAGAAATATTTCAATGTGATAGATTACACGTCTTCCCTGCCCGGTACTTAATGATGGCGATTGTGAGCCTACACTTTCAGGAAAGACAGTTGACTGACCTTCAAAATGGCCTGTGTGGTGGATGAGGAAGCTCTTGAACTGGGACGGAGTGCGTCATGGTGGAGTATACATTATGGAGGAGGTTGGACCTTCAATTCTGTCTCTCTGCCATACCTCTCATTCCGCAGGTTTTTTTCGCCACGGCACATTTATATTGAGCTCTGAATTCAGCAACTTCTTTTGATTCTCAGTTTCGAGAAAGCGATATTTATACGAGCGTCGTATATTCTCTCACGCACAACCTCCCTCTTCCCAACTGTCAATCAGAAAGCATCTCTCGCGTTCTCTTTCTCACGTAGCACTTACCAGTATATTCTAACCCGCCCTCCGAACTTGGGGAAAGTCAAGGTTGTATCGCGGCTGAGCTTGGCACATGACCTTTTTTTGTCGGAGTGGATGCATCGACGAACAGCCGGTAGCCTTACCACTTCGCGTGCTTTTAGATTTAAAAAGTCATTGAAATGATTCTTCGACCTATCCGTTTCGGATGCCGCTCAAGTTATATCGCCAATTCATGTCGAAATTATCTTGTAGATACTTAGTGATTCCTCAAATAATCGTCATTTTTATAGAGGTGCAAACAGGTTTCTCAAAGCCACAAAAATTGCCTCGTCAGGGTCGTGTTTCAGGCAAGAAAGTTGAAAATGAAATATTGTTTGAACCAAAAATTTACTAAGTAGTAACGGTTTTACCCAAAATTTACTCACTTATATTGGATTCAGCCAATACGTATGTCATAAAGGCCCACGATCTTTGTTTTAATTCTAAAATTTTAGGCTCTCTTTTATCAGCTGACGCTATCCATTATTCCTTTTCAAAGCTAATTATAAAATGTGTTGATATTTCTTATTCCCGAATCCCTTATTGTCAAACGTTCTTACGCCCCTCTGTTTTCGTGCCAATAATATTGTCCTTAAATATGGGTATACAATCTACTATTTTATGTTGAATGGATTTTCTGCGAATTTAATCATCAGAACACGATCTGTGGAAGCTTTTTTTATTCTCTGCTAAACTTTTTCTTCGGTGGAATTCTCCTCTCCATCAAGTGCCACTCTTCACGCGAATATTTTCTCGCGGTTTCCCAGTCTCGAGTTTCATGTTTTCTGAGCGAAATGAAAGCTTATTAATCATGAATCCAACCGAAAATGAGGCCATTTTGAGGTTTATTTTCGACTGGTTACTTACCTCCATGTCGTATTACGCTCGTGTCTGGTGAACGATCTTTTCTCTTCTAATAGCTCTTTTTGTAGGGCGTTTGACTTTATCTTCGTTTTAAAGCACACACTGATATTTTTTTTCTTGCGGGTTTCCTTTAATGTTAAATTTGAAGAATTCCTAAGCTCTTATTGGTGTATTCAACTCTGAGTGTTACATTATCATCGGAAATATGAAGCTGGTCACGTTATTTTCAATATATCATGAATATATCCTCAAAATATCTAGGGTCATAAATTTCATTTCATGTTTATTTTAAAGCCTCTCTGACAATGAGACGTATATCGTGGAATACTGGTGGAACGACACTTGCGAGTTCGACTCTATTATAAATTTAAAACATTACATCCCTAACACCTCTTAACATAGCGCAGCGGCATTATTCCATTATGAGTTATACATTTTTCTTATGACGTTTTCTATTTGACAAATAGGTGTAGCCCATGGTTTCCCGGTTATTAGATATCTTGTTGTAATCGGAATCGTAACCGAGGCTTCTTCTGCGTTCACGAATGCCAAGTAGAAATAAAATATGGGTACTTATTGATAGAAATTCTCTCAACGAAATGTGGGAGTAGGGATGATGGAGGTCAGCACCTCTGACCCCCCACTCCCTTGTGACTCTCCACCGCTTATTTCCTACTGAGCCTTTGCGGGTCGTTCTTGGTTCGGCGAGAGGAATTAGCGGCTGTCGGCACTTGCCACTCCGATATCAAGTCCTCACCCGGAAGTAGGATCACAGATGTGTGGGAGTGGAGTTTCCGAAAGTGTGTGCTCCATGGAATTGTTTGTGAAGTTGCTCTTTCCGTGATCATGACCGATGGATTTCAACCACAGAGAGAGAGAGAGAGAGAGAGAGAGAAGAGTCGAATGGGAGGGAGAGTTGAATTGGGTAGTCCGCCTTACCAAGGGAGTCCGTGATCGATGGACTTACAGGGAGAGAGAGTACCGAACCCGCGCCCTCCCCTCCCCCGCTGTCTGTCTAGTGCATCACCCCCTGCAACCCTGATTCGCGGACAAAGGAACAGTTGGCGATGACGTTTCTATTGGTGTGCGGTCGGAAAGGGCGGGGGGAATCTCAAGCATGTTACTCTTCGGCGCGAGGACAGCTTTCGACTATGAACTAATTCGATTTGGAGTGCGATTTCGCGGTGGTGTGTTGATCGCTTGTTTCTCTGCGGTCCTTTCGACGTGTTTATTTCCTTCACAACGCATGGAGGTCATTAATTTTAATGCGAGCGCGGAGTACATCAGTTGTCTATTCCTGAAGGATCATTAATTATTATTTCATGCTAATAAGGAATATCGTGGAGGGGAGCTTTGATTCCGAAGCAAAACCGTTCCAAGGATTGGAATTGATTGTGATGATACATTTAAGGAGCGGTTGTCGGCCCTAATGATGATTATTAATATAGATTAAGAAATTTAGAGTGGATAGTTTGGGGCATTAATCGTTTTTTTCGATATTTTTTTCATGTGCCTGAGAGTAGCGGAATAGATAGGTAATGAGAGCAACGTAAGAGTATATACGGGAAATGAATTGGTGGGAAACTCAGCTGTGCCCGAGGCCTTTTCTCAGTGAATTTGGCGCTTATTTTGAAATTTTCTTAAGTTTCGGGAATCTTTCAGGGATGGGGTAGGTACATCCGGAAAATCCTTGCAATACGTGCCTTAGCAGCGTGAAAAAACAGCATATTTACTGTAATGTAGCATCCATCGAAGGGATATATCCCTAATAAATTACCATTTGGATTGCTTCTCAATCTCCAACTCTGCAATACTTATAAATCCGTTAATGCCCGAGTCATTCAAAGACAGTAATTCTGGTTGAGGGTTTCAACTCTCCAATTTTAATATCGATTGGTGGAATTAGTTGAGGTCATTTAAGATTGAGTGGAAATTAATCGCTCGAGCGAAATTGAGCTGCGCTTGAAAATACGATTATTGTAAAAGTGTTTTCTATTCGGAATTCGGCAAATACATTTGTCTTTTTTTACTCTAAACAAACGGCGTAATATAATATGACGTAATAATAACGGCGTAATAATGAACATTCCCGCGTAACAATATTTACGTTTGCGCCAAATTTGGGCCAAATTTATGTTTGGATTAAGTTTAGCCCAAACATCGGCAATGAGAATCCTAACTACAAATGACGTACAAATAGTTATACTTAGCCCAATGTACTTAAATAAAATTACTACAAAGTTGTAACACCATTCGGGGAAATTTAGCTAGTTTTTTGCTTCTTTCGAAAGCTAATTCATTTACCAAATTCACTCCACATTTTTCCCAAATTAGGGTTAGCATACGTGAGTACTTACATATGCTTTTTTGAGAAATGAATGGATCTTTTGGTCAAGTTGCGCAATACCTTTCCTAAATAAATTCGGCAAAGTACTATACATATTTAGACGCTGTTTGAAGTTAGGAGTCTCATTTCCGATGTTTGGGCCAAACTTAACCAAACATAAATTTGGCTCAAATTTGGCGCAAACGTAAAAATCTTTACGCGGGTTTAGGCCGAGGTTCGAATTCAAGCAGTACTATGTAGCAGGACTCGGGCAAAAATTGAGCTATTTATGCTATTTCCATACTGGCGGTTTCGAAATTCAAATATAGGTTTGAATAATACTGACATGTATTAAACATATATACTGGTTATATGTGTACCCATTATGGATGCGATGATCAGTAGTTTTACGCAAAAATTTGCGGCTGTCCTTGGTTTTAGTTTTAAGTTCGTGAGGTAAAACGTTTTGAGCTGGGTCCCAAGTGCTTCCAGCGTAGGTACTCACTGCTGAGGCCGAACTGGAGCGTAGATCATTTTTCCGAATCATCTCGATATTCCCCGTGGACGATCTCTCCTCCCATTGCCTGCTCGCAATATGTCCCGCAGTTCTTTTTGAATCTCGCGAATCTCAATCGTGCTCCCGATCGTACTGAGAAAATGCAAAGAGAGCTCAAGGAAAGAGACCCTTCAAATTAGTGAGTCCTTGGAATGACAACGGTTTTTCGTCCTTTTTTTGCCCCTCTGCCTCTCACGCGATGTACTGATATGGTAGGGAAGATTCACACCTCAGATTGAATCTTCCAATAAACATGCGATCTGTGAAGGCCTGGTTTTGCTTGGATGACCATCAGCCCTGTCGAAATGAAGCAGCCAGTTCAGTGGCCACTGACGCTCACGATACATGAGCCAACTCAAGACCTAGTGTATGTACTAGCTGGTACTAGATATTGAGAACGGAATCCAGTGTGATTGATGCCGCACTAGAAGGTTCCACTCGATCCTTGAACTTGTACTGGCAGGGAAGCGGTGTTTTAATTCGTATCGTAACGCATGTCTATTTAAATATTTATATTGACCAATAAATGACAGCAGGTGACTAAAAAGCAGTCATTTGTGACATTTTTATTTATTGTGAATTTCGTAGCCGGAAAATTACTGATATCCAAAAGGAAGTTTAGGTGGCTCTGATATCAGAAAGTGAAGATCGCACAGCGTCTGTAAAAGCTAACGTAATTGGTCGAAGGCTACTCGGTCTTACTGGGAGCTTATAGCAAAATAGTACCGCATCAATTATGAAATCAAGTAAACCGCCAGTATGACAGCGATTATGGTTGTTAGCCAGCATGCTGGTTCTATGTCATACGATACTGGAAATCTATCATTATAGCGAGCCCGCGTAAAAATTTTTACGTTTGCGCCAAATTTGGGCCAAATTTATGCTTGGATTAAGTTTAGCCCAAACATCGGCAGGGAAACTCCCAACTTCAAATTGCGTCTAAATATTTATACGTAGCTCAATTTACTTAAATATACTTACTACAAAGTTGTAACACCATTCGAGGAAATTTAGCTAGTTTTGTGCTACTTTCGAAAGCTAATTCATTTACCAAATTCACTCAACATTTTTCCCAAATTAGCGTTAGCTTACGTGAATATATTTACATTAACGTTTTTGGAAAATTAATGAATCTTTGGGACAAGTTGCGCAATACCTTTCCTTAGTAAATTTGGCAAAGTATAAATATTTAGACGCTATTTGAATTTTGGAGTCTCATTGCCGATGTTTGGGCCAAACTTAATCCAAACATAAATTTGGCCCAAATTTGGCGCAAACGTAAAAATATTTACGCGGGAGTATCCTCGAACTTTTGTTGGATCAAATATTGTGTGTAACGGGCTTTACTAATGGGTGGTATCCACGGACCTAGAAGTTATGGTATAAAAGTCTACTTTCATTACTTGTAAAATCAAAAGAGCACCGTCAGGCCGGTGAAACCCTTGCTCATTAGGAAGGGGGTTGGAAGGAAGGAATGGGGTTGAAAATGGAGTTATGGACGATACGTAGTTTGCTGAAGGTCAGATGGACATGTGGTCATATGGATTGAGGGACGGGTTTGAAAGAGGTTTTAACTTCGAGAATAGTGGAACAGTTCGTATAAGTACGAGTAGTATTTCGTAATACCATCTCATTTTTTTGAAATAAGCATGAAACCTGAGAATGGAAACGGTAGCTTAGTCATTAAAAGCACACGGTGCAAATTTGTGAGAGATTTGGATTCGAATCGCAATCAAGGAGCATGATCTTTTCATTGTGGAAGTTACTAATAATTTTGTGATTCATTGGCCCAGGACTTACCCCAGCGAAGCAAGGCATTCAGAATTGGTACCGAAACTATTAGACTAGACATAAGATTTCCCTACTAAAGTTACTAAATGATTCAGGAATCTTCGACCATTTTATCTTTCGGCGATTTCCTGTAGTTTTTGCTGAAATTTTATCCGCGGATTGTGGATGACTTCATTTCTTTGATATGTCTCTCCCACTTCCCAAGTCACCCCTTCTCTGTCTCCCTCCACCCTCCGTCTCCCTCCACGATGAATCCAATCGAGCCCCACCGTGTTAGCACCCCTCCCGGAAATCCGCACTCCCCTCGCCTTCCTAATGATTAGCCCTTGTTATCCGCCCTCCTTTCGAACTCGTTCGTCAATTGTCAATTATCTCGCGGAGGAAATGAAGCGCGGAGAGATTTTTAAAAAGGGCTTGTTCGATCGGTCGTCGCCGCTAACCGGGTGGACAAAAGACGCGTGAGCAGCGGGGTAGTTGGGGCTAGTGGGTCTCCCACCCAAATGGCGGCGGCGGCACAAGCACTTGTCGCCGAAGCAATTCGTTTAGCGAAAACCTCTAAGAGGGGCGATCGGGGAGAGCGTGAAACAGGGACAGAGTTGGACTTCGTTCCGGGTGGAACGTCATCGAGAAAACCCCCAACCTACTTGACTTAGGGAACAGGCTACACATCCATCAATACACTTGCCACTAATAAAAATTAGTTGGTTTTGAAGTATACATATAAAAGACTATGATAATGCAAACGTGCGAACTTATTATAGCTATTATTTTTTAGAAGTCATTTTGAATATCGTTAGATACAGATAGTAAGTACAAATTTGGACAATTGATATTTTATATTTTAGTAAAAGGTGAAAAATGAAAAACTAATTCAAAATTAAAACTGGACAATACAGCATAAAATGTAGCAGGGATGCATTCCATTCAAGGTTAGATTCAAATGAAATTACTAATAAATTATATCAGATATGCATCTAACGTAGCTTGATTAATAATTAGCTTCACAGATGTAACTTCTATGTATCCATAAACTGAGTTATCGGTTATTAAAAAAAAGTGTGCTTCATCTTTGTGTGCCCTTTTGTGCACGCCTGTAGAAATATAATTTATTTTTGAAAACACCAGGGTATGGATGCAAGATGGTGCGTTATCTATAAAAACATTTGAGTATTATATTTACGCAATTTATAATTTCTGAGTCCTGAACGAGGAGTTGCGGTTCTCTAGCAAGTCTAAACACTATCAATTACAAGAGGACCGTGATGGATGATGAACAATTTTCCTAGCTTGGCGATACCTAGAACTTAGGATATCATCAGATCGGTTGAATTATTAGTCCAACGTCGAATTTTCAAGTAAATTACACTTGGACTAGGTAAAAACAGCTTACATCATTCATTTCGTCTGGACACCCTTATATGTGGTAGAGGCTCGTCCAACGAACTAAGATTTGGTAGATATCACCCAAACCATTTGGGTAATGCTGACATCTCACTTCAACGAAGAGATTTAACGCCGAATCACTATTTGCTTCAATGTGATTTTACCAATCTGTATTTTCACAACTTGTTATGTCGCTTTTAAAAACGCGAAAGGCGGAAGTTCTTTCTAATCCTTTCAGCCATTCGGAAAAACGAGTCGTGCCATACTTAAGTCACCACGTGTAGGGAACATTTGTGCCCTGAATTTCTACAGAATAAGTTCTGCACTAAAGGCCGTTTTACACGAGGCACGAAATTGCACAACTTCAAACTGCATGTGGGCGTCCAATCATTTGCGAATTAGAGCAGGGGCTATTTTGCCATCTCGCGTTCATGCATGCGTTCTTGCAATTCACGGCTTTACGCGATGCAATTTGAAATTCACGTTTGTGCATACATCAGATTGTGCAATTACGTGCCCCGTGTAAAACAGGCTTAATAGCGTTGGGGTTTGCAAATAAAACGCTGTGCTCCCCTCGTCCTGTTTAAGGTACCATTCGTTCTCTATTTACTTAATAGTGCTGTTTCATTGCACCAAACATGACGTCTTTGGCATTTCTACTGAAGGCAAATCTATCACAGGGTCACACTAAAGATCTTACGTAAACATACTCGATGCGATACATAATGGATATGTATTCACTTTATGAGCAGTTCGTGTTCAGGGTTAGGGCACCCTTAAACATACGTAATTCTTCTTAATCCCGTAATTTTAACGGGTTCGACTCGGTGGTCGCGTTAAAATCCAACGATCGTCCTCTCTGATCACGCCTTTTACCCTCCGCCCCCCACCCTAGTAATAATCCCCCCCTCCTAGTTCCTTTACCGCATGTTGCTGGCTCTTTGCTGTCCCCTCCCTGACCGGAAACGGAAAGGATTCGCTCCCATTCTTCGCTCTTCCTTCCCTTTAAAGCCTCGCCCTAGGGTGCGATGTGTCGGGTGGACGCGTGGTATTGTTCGGCGGAGTGTGGCAGGGGGTGTGGAGTGAAGATGCGCAGTTGCGTGCGATGAGAGTCCATTTGATCTTCCGGGTCCGCTGGCCGCTCGCTGGCCACTTGGGTTGGATGGCCACTTGACTCGCGCCCTCAACTCACGCCCTGGACGAAAGGGGGGTGCGGCGGTTTGGTGACTGAATGCATATCGTCATCGGCCTCCGGAGATGTGACGAAGGAATTCGTCCATTTTATTCGTATATTAAAGAAGAGAGTATGACGGCGCGGCGTCTTGACGCACGAACGTGAAGTCTGTTTACATATTGCGGAAAGTGATCCGACTAACTAGGCTATCGCGCACGATTTGCGCTCAAATTTTATAAATAATGCAGTTCTCTTTTTGGAAATTATTTCCATATTTCATTTATATGGATTGATTTGCGATACCGCGACAATTCCGCCACCAATGCCTATGTTTTTGACGTATTAACTGCGCAGTTGATCTATTCGATGTGGTCGAGTGCTCATTTTAATAACTTCAATACTAGCGTGTGTTGTCTTAACGCGTGGTCCCTTCTTTTCTCTTCTTTAACCTTTGATTTCATTCATTGGGCGGTGCCTAGCTGGCTTCAGTCCAATTTTTTTTGAATCTTTAATGATAGCCAATAGTGACATCGAGGAAATAAGCCGAAGTAGATGTTGTCGGCTTGTTTTTTAATATGTTTGCCTTTAATAAATGTGCTGTACACGAAGTGTAGCATAGCATGTTCAGTAAATGTTTGTATTTTTATTACACTTTGCATCATCGTCCATTGATGATGAACAAATCTAATGGTGCAAGATACACCAGAAATTCAGGAATATTACCCGTAGTTTGTCCAACGTCACGAAAGACGAGCTTTTTTGCTCTTTTTTATTGGATTTATATTTTATTCCCCCTTTTGATGAAATAGTTTTCACTGAGGATAGTAAAATCGATATCTTAGCAACAAATATACAATCGTACTCATTTAAGTATTAAAATAATCCAACCTTGATATTGGCTTTCTCACTATCTTAAAGTTATTTGTGGGATAGTTTTGAATGACAAAGATATTCTGGGTATTTTAAATCTAATAAACGGTTGCATGTTGTATCACCGCATTCAAAATTTAAAAAACCTGAGCTTTTCTATGGAGATTTAGCGTCTCCCTGCTGTTCCAAAATTATCATAGATTTCACCTTCGATAGGAAATTGGCCTCAGCAAATGGAGAACATGAATACTAACGGTTACGCATAGATTTTGAATTGTCTAAGGCGTTTTCTGTAAGAAAAAGTAGGCTTTTGTGATATTTTTTCATCAACCCACGAAAGTACACCTTATTGAAAGGAAATGCAAAATTAAATCCTCGATCCGAGATCTTCCCTTGGTGTTTTTTTAATTAATTTCACTTTTGTTGTCGCGGTCAGTCGTTTTCCTTTTTTTGTTGTATGCCATTCGTGCTACAAGCTATAAGAATTCAACTATAAGTTACATTCTTTTTGCATAAATGCTCCTTAATGAAAACATAGGTATTATAATTATGCTTTTAGACTGTTTTTTATATCACCCATAGCAGGGATTGTCGTTTGAAAGATTTAAGGGTATAAATTACTCTTTTTTCACTTAGCCATATCCGGCTTACGCAAACGAAGCTTTTAAGGTTCTATGGCAACTTAAGCACGTTCAGTGATTCCACTAAACTTAAGTGAATCGGACGAAACTTGCTGGAAGCATTAATTATGTTTTCCTAAAGTTACCTGATTTTTTCAAAATTATTTACCGTAGATTTCTTAGGATATTTGATGTGGAAGTGGGCATGAAACTACATGGGTTCTTATGGGAACGCGAGGTGCGACTAGCTTTATTAATCGAAAATAACGTTTTCTAGTTAAGAATAAGAAAAACCAAAATAAATTAAATCATCAATAGAATAATGTATGAAAATCATTTGACATACTTTATTTTTATTATTTTTGTTTTCCATATTCTTAACTATAAAAGGGTTCTTTTTGATGAATTAAGCTACTCGTACCTTGTGTTCCCATAAGAACCCATGTAATTTTTTGTCCACTTCTCGATCAAATATCTTAAGTAATCTGCGGTAAATAATTCTGCAAAAAATCATGTAGATTTAAGACAACATAAGTAATGCTTCCAGCAAGTTTCGTCGAATTCTCTTAAGTTGAGTGAAACCACCGATCCTCCTTAACCCTTTCAGTCATACTGTCCATTAAAATGGACATACCAATTCGGGGCCTCTCCCCGAATAGTTACATTGTGTCAATGGTGGTGAAACACAGGGTATTTGTCCGCTCAACCTTCCTGAGCATTACTAATTGTAAGTTGCAAACCCTTACTTACAACCTTGAGTTTTAGAAGAGAGAAGGCTTGAGTAGAAGATGGCTGCACGTAGAGGAAGGTCTGCTGTTAAGTAGCATTTTGTATTATTTATAATTAAACAACTTCATAGTTAACTGCAGTTTTTTCAATTGTATTTGGAAAATGAAATATTATTAATTCCTTATGTAGTGGTTGATATGCAATATTACATAAGTTTTGTGATAATATGGCCCTGAAACATGGTGTCCATTTTAATGGACAAAATTACTCAAAGTGTGTGCATGTGCTTTAGGCATTTTTCCCTATGTTTTGGACTTTTAGGTATTTCAACCACCAGAATAATCAGTGAAGCGGATATATTGAACGTCATTAATGATGGGAATATTTCGAAGGTGGATTTTCTTGACAGTAGCGATGATGAGATGCACGATGAGAGTAAATGAACATTGGCTGGCGTAATCATCATTTTCCCTGTATACCCCTGCACCAAATTTGGGAAGTTGCTGAGGTAGAACCTTTTGTTGATCTTTCGTCTCCTCGTGAGTACTTCAGCAGGTATATCTCCGAGGAATTTATTGACTGTATGGTGGATATGACTAACAATTATGGTATACAAACCGATACGGCACCGTCCCTCCCCCCACAAACAGGCAAGAAATTAAAGTGCTCCTTGGGCTTCATATTATTATGGGAAATCTTGGTTATCCAAGGGTAAGAATGTACTGGAAAAGCGCAATTGGGATTTAGGTTTTCAAAGAGTCAATGGATATCAATAGGTTTTACAAACTACAGAACAATTTACATGTTGTAAATAACTTGGAAGTGGATATAAGTAAGGATCACTTTCACAAAGTTAGACCTCTTTACAACGCCATTCGATCGCGCTGTTTGCAATTAACTCTGAAAAAGGAACTGTGTGTCGATGAGCAATTTATTCCTTGTAAAGGGTTCTTGAATGTAAAACAATACATTAAAGGAAATCCTTCTCCGTGGGGGGTCAAAGTATTTCATTTGTATGGGAAAAGCGGACTGTCATATGATTTTCTAATTTATCAGGGTGCGACAACTGAAGTTAAAAAAGAAATGCAGCTACACATTGGGCATGGTGCTTCAGTTGTACAGCATTTAATTGACAGAATATCAAGTGCAAACCATGGGTTGTACTATCATAACTTTTTAGCTCCTATCACTTGTTGCAAATATGCAAAAGGAAAAATATTCTGGCTGCAGGAACTACAAGAATAAACAGGTTTTCTAAACTCCCACTGATGTCCTAATCGAAAATGAAAAGCAAGGGTAGAGGATATTGTGAAAAAGTGTGTATCAGGGACGGTGACGTTATTCTTACAAAGTGGGTGGACAATAGAACAGTTGTGATGACCTCCAATTTCATTGGAAAGGGATATATGGATGAAGCGAATCGCTGGGTTAGGAAGGAAGGAAAGTATGTCCATATAACTAGGCCTGAAGTAATTAGCAAGTACAGTTCTAGCATGGGAGGAGTGGACAAACTTGATTTTTAATCACCTTGTATAGAACATTTACTCGCTGCACTCGCTAGGGGTGATTGACAAAACCCCTATAACCCCCGCTTTGGGGTGATTGACAAAATTTTAGTATGGCACCATGTTGCTAAGACACTATAAATGATAGAGCGTAGGGATAGGCATAAAGTTGTAGGCATCGCTTATATCTACAAGAAACTGCAAACAGATTTGTACTCCGACTTCTACTTTAGAAGTTACAGTGAAAAAAACGAAAAATGGTAATTTTGCGCCATGTTTCAGTGAACTATAAGTGTAATAGAAGTTACCATGGCAGCTTGTTGAAACCAAAAGTTGTGCCTCAATTTGCTTCACTTCCGAATAGAAGTGGCTGAATCTTTGATAAAATCACGAAAATCTGATAAGAAAAGGGGTCGACTACCTAGCACCGGTGAAACGCCAAGCCCCAAGGTACAAAGAAGGGACACAAAAGAGCTTTGCTCAGATGCTCGCTATGATGATGTGAACCATTTTCCTGAAATGGATGCTAAAAAAGAGGCTACAAGGTGTAAATTAATGAAATGCACAGGAATGAAATGTGTATCTACTGTTTAAAATGTAATCGCCAACTTTGCTTAGCTAAAGATAAAAATGGTTTCAAAACTTATCACACGAAATAAATTACGCATGTGAATATAATAATACTGTATATACATAAACTATATCATTATGAGATCATATGGAGTGTTTTTAGCCAACAAAGTTTCCTAAAAATCAATTTAAAACAAACGGTAAAACCAATGGAAGTGGCAGGTACTCATAAAAGAAAAATACACTTTGAGTAATTTTGTCCATTAAAATGGACATGAACAAAAAATTTCAGCTAATGGACATATCAACATAATTTTTGGTAAATATGTTAAGAAGACCATAATCAACGTAAAACATACAAAAAATAATTTTTAACTCTATGGAAAAAAAAGAATGACTGAAAGGGTTAATACAAATCGATTAAACCTCTTCGACAATGGTGAAGTTTTAACAATATACATAAGTAAATAAGTTAAATCTTAAGCTCGTCCCAATAAAAATGAAATTGGCCGGAGGGTTTACTGCGGTAGGGCTGAGTTATATCATATCTGAATCGATACCTTTGGAATGAGGTGCATTTTATTTTGAAAAACAATGTAGGAAACCAACTAGCGCAAAATATTCATGTAAAACCTCTCTGGGGAATAGTTTTCATACATTTATCTTATTAATGGTCCGTGTTCCGTGTATTTGGTTTCGGTCCGAAATGAATGAAATAACACTCTATCATTCTGAATGAATGTACAGTAAAACTCCAATTTTCCGAACTCCAACTATCCGGATCGCCAATTATCCGGATCGCTTTTAGGGGAAAAAAATCCTCGAAAATCGGCTTTTTACAGTAACGGCAATAGGCTCTTCAAAACGTGTATTGTATCTTTTATACCGTTGATTTCGTTTGACATTTATTGGTTACAGCATATACGTTTCTTAAGCGTTCTTAGATCAATCTGAGGGAAATACGTTAAGAAGTTTCCAAAAAAATTACCTTTTTTGTGAGTTATCCATTTATCTGGATATTTGATTATCCGGGTGGGGTCCGGTCCCAATTGATCCGGAAAATTGGATTTATACTGTATTTCGAACGGAATAGGCCAAAACAGTATACCGTAGTTGACATTAGTTACAAGTTATGATTCAGCGAGGAATATTTGCGACTATAAACAAATCGTAAAGTATGTACATTCTAGGGAAAGAGCAGAGTATGAAGGGGACGGTCACTGCCCACTGCCGTCATCCCCCACGCCTCCCCCTCCCCCTCGGGGACTCACCTCTAACCCACGCCAAATTGTTTGCCCTTCAGCTCGGACAATGGGTCCGGTCACACTTGCGGCACGCTCTTCTTTCCGCCCTTTGTCCGAAGGGGAGGCTGTCCCCGGGGGTAACTGACCTTTCGACCTCACCCGACTGACCCATCCTCACACTCTTGCTGGCGTCCAATCGACCAAGACGACCGACATCGACTGACCACCACCTCACTCAATGGTCGACATCTGGATTCGCAGATGGGGAAAAACGTGGTGGATTCATGTGAACCAAGTGTTATTCTGCGTTTTGATGGGATATGAGTGGCCGGATGCCCGTTTAATTCATTTCGCACTGGAGACTATCGGTTTTTGATTCCCTCTCAATGTGTGATTGCACTCAAGCTGATGGTGGTTTATGGGCGAGGCGCGGGAGCGACCAGCGCGGACGAATCACTGGGGAATTGAGGGACGAAGTCGGACGGGTCCTCCAGTTTCATGTCGCAACAAGAAAGCCAGCAACTTTATTGCAGCAAGTGGTTTATTGCTGCTATTTTCACTGAAATTTCATTCGTGGAATGACGCTCATTGGTATTAACGATAGCTGTTTTGATCATGATTGCTCATTTTTACCCTTAAGAATAGAAAAATTATAGTATTTATTTTAATTATTTGGGTAAAAATGTATGTACAATAGTCCAATTTGAGCCGATAAATAAGTCATTTTGTGGTGTATATTCACCAGAAAATATGGTTTGAAAATAAAGACGAGAGCAAAATAAAATACCCAATAAAAGTAAAGTGTTTCCAAAGAATTAGACGTGAATAAAAAACATACTATAAATAGATATGGCGATTTTTTACATTCGCGTTGAACACGAAATAAATGCGATATTGTAAATTTTTGCGAAGTAAATGCGATTGTGTCTCAAAGTCTACTTTCACCTATTTAGGATGCCATTACAACTTGAACCTACGTTTGATTCATCATTGTAGGGCTATCATGCGACGCTATTACAGACTTCATTGGCTGTACCCCTTCGTTTGTAATTTCACCAGCGAGTTTGATTTTCATGATATACCTATGCCAATATTAATTTCAGATTAATTGGACGTAATAAGAGAGCATTGGGAGCTGGTAAGCAGAAATTAGGATAGTCACAATTGTATGTCATATAGCACACAGGAACGAGATACTTCATCGGTCTTCATTGCATCAATTAGGAAATCACTTTATATCCCTACTGTATATATCGCTTAAAGAAGTGGTGTTTAAAATTTTATAATATTATCTTCATTGCCTTTTGATTCATTTCATTGCCGTTTGAAGCAATGTCGAACAGTGTCGACTTACGCACGTTCTTCCTTAAAGGTCTATTTGGCATAATTATATCAAGCATAGATTATGGACATAGGTGTCGAAGTTAGGCAAACTTAGTCTATGTCAGTATAGTGCCACGGCAATGTAGAAGCTACCATTTGCAATGGCGCGTTAAAAAGCTTAATGAAGAGAAAAGTTACGCCTTTCTTACACCACGAAGTTATTTCTCCGTGGCGTATAACACGAAAAAGAGCCATGGCCTTCACAAGTCTGGACGTGTTCATGAACAATCGTCGACATTTTGGAACCCATATTTACCCTTTACGCCCAAGTTTTGTTTTAATGCATAGACTTAAGTTTATTCACGAATAAGAGCGAATATAATCATTTTTCTTGCAAAAAATAAGAAAAAAACGAATTTCTATTAGCTGAAATACAGAGTGGGTCGTTATCGACCCATTGAGCCCAATCCTCAAGCAATGATACACATAACAGGAAATTTCTAATATGAAAGACTGTGAAGTATATGTTTATAAATTTATTTATCTTTGGAAATGTTTTAGGACACATTTTTAAATTAACTTGAACATAATAATAACATTATCACTGTTATACTTATATAACTTTTATTTTCCCAATAATATTTTCATGTTGTTGGTGACCTCAATTTGGCATACTTATGTCGTCAAAAATATATGGCAGGCACGACAGTATAGTTATCATGGTATTGTAAAATAATTAACGTAGAAATTAAATGGTTCAAGTTACTAGATTTTTCATTGATTCTTTAAAAGACCATTCGTGAAGCGCTAAGAGACATTGTCATTTTGATTTTTCGGTCACTTTTCTTACTAGATGTGTTGCCGACAAAATAGTCCCATGCTTTGTAGCTTCTAAGTATTAAGTTGTCGATATGAGTGAGACAAGTTTAGAAAAAATTCTATGAATACATAAAACATTTTTCCAAATTGATACAAGGTATTTGAGGCGTTTTTTGCCTACTAAGCTGTCCTAATTACTTTTCTTATATTTTTTTGGAATCAGGCTAAGCAGCCTAAGTAATTTCATTTTATTCAGTGAATGGAGTCCATAATTTTATATTGATCCTGACATATTTATCTGATAAAAAATTGAGTATAATACTGGAAACCCATACTAAACATGTCATAAGACTTTTTACCAGTGCTACGATTATATGCAATCGTTTTTCATGGTTTTCTCGTTTCGTAGATTAAGGTCGACTATTGAATTCATTTTATCTGATAGATATTAAATTTCCGTGGAATAAATGTATTTTATTTTCAGATATACCTATAAAATATATAGGAGTATAAAATTAATTCTAGGATTGAAAATTAGGTAATTGTGACAAAAATGTATGGCAACATATTCCCCAAATCCATGCCCTCGGAGTTCTTCTTGATTACCCCTTCTTTAAACCCCTTGCAGAATATTCGCTTTTCTTGGCAGCTCAATCCCTATAAATTTTATGTGTCCATTAACGGTCTAGCAGATAAAGTAAAAGCTGAAAAGTCTCCCGATTCCAAAGGTTGAATTGAATTTGAGGATATAGTGGACTTGCCACGGCAATATCCTTGCGGCCTCACCCGCAGGTTATGGAGACGCGTGAAAATTCCACAGAGGAAAAACCATCCACCTTGACCGGGACTCGAACCAGGATTCCTCGGTATCGCACTTCAATTAATCGCTAGTGGCTTCCTTTTTCACCTCTCATCCGAGGGAGGTTCCTATCTTTTCGCTTATATGTCTTTACATATTTTACGCCCATCTTGAAAATTGTCAAGGTCCGAACTTGGGGAGCTCCGAGAGAGAATACACGCAGGCGTAGGATGCAAGTCGAAATCGTACATTACCGAACCGTGATCTTGTCCGCCACGCAACGTGTATGCGATAAAACACTAGGGTTCTTGAGTGTACCTAACCAACATGATACAAACGAATGACGAACGGTAGTAAAACGAGCAAAAACGACGTCAGACAGGGAACCATCAAATTTAACATCAGCAGTTATTTAGCTTTAATAAATTATATGATGATTTTTAACGTTTATTTATTCTTGAAAATGATAAGTATTTATTTTTGAAAGTCCTTTAACCGCTATAAAATGCTCAACTTTATAGATGCCAAAAATTGCCATCTCTAACTATAAAGTATAACCGGCAAAATATTTTACCAATTAAGTATGTACATGTAGTAAATACATGTAAAGCATATGTTATACCTTGAATAAATGACTAAGAGTATCATTTATTGAAATGATTTAAAATTAAATAACACTTAACCGGTAATTTTAAGGAGGGACAACAAAAAATTTAGCCTGGAAATATGACATATTTTATTTTAAAAAACTTCATATGGCTTTGGTCAACTGTACGTAAAACATGCAACATGAACAATAATTACGGAAACTTACACAATATTAAATCCACTGGAGGAATAAAAAATAAAACTGCATATTTCGTGCCATAATAGTCGTCGACGTATTTTTACATGTAATGGGGATAGTTTTCTTTGGTGCGCTCCGGTGATTAATATTTGATTGCGCCAGTTATCCCAAGAGGTTGACTTTAACTATCTACTGTATCGATATCAGTGATTGCCAAAACTGAGATTCTAGTCCCTGTCGCTTCCGACTTACGGATAGTGGCATTGGCGGTGTACGATCATGATTTCTGGAAGTCTGAAGGGTGTGGTGGAAAATATAGAGAAGACATCTGCAGCAACTCTCTTATCTATGCAATTACATATGCCGTCGAAAAGTCAACACTTTTCATTCACCGTCTGGGAGGCGTTCTATCTTGTATGCCTTATGTATTTTATCTTTATACGAAACCAATGTGGCGTAAAGTTTGATAGTCAAATATTTGATAATGAAATCACAATAATTGGTCTATTATGTTTTTAGCTGCCACAAACTGTAACATAGGTTTAATTATCCTCTGCCCCTTTATTTGAATTACAATTCGCCAGGAAATCCGGCCGCTGGAAATTGCTTAACGAAGCAGAACATTTGTGATCTTGCTCCATTTTTTATTATATTCATTAGGATAAACGTGAGGACATGTGTAGTTATCTTGTGATGCATTCTTTGTGGAATAACTTTGGAGAATGTCTCAAATTACGACGAGAACGCTAGCCATGAGAATATTTCAATTGTTTTATTTATAAGAATTCCAGCCTGTTCGGATCACAGCATATCCTGCTTCTTAGTGTTGGCAGACAGCTCGATAAGAAGTTATTTAATCACATGAACTGAACGCATACACTCTTACTATATAGAAAAATTAAATTTTTCATATTTTTCTTATCTTTAGTAAGACCATGGCTTCTGTTTAAGTCTAGTACCGTTAGAGAATCAACTTACCATCCCACATGACACTCTGTAATGTTAAACATTTTGACAGTCTGGCCGTTTATCTTTTTCTTCCCCTTTGTTTTGAAAGTGCGTGAATTCGCCACGCACTCCACTCAAGGGCCCGCGGCCATTGTCCACCCCTCCCTCGTGCCTCCCCCTTGCCCCCCCCTTCGCGTCCGACCGGTGACGTGCGCGCGGTCACTCTCTCCCGGGCGACCACCACTTCTGACCAACACCAATCAACTACCGACCCTTCCCCCCTCGGGACATCGGAAGCGAAAGGCAGAGGATGTTGCCCAGAGAAACACCAAAGTAAACAAGATAACTTTGATCGAGCGGCGTTGGGACGTTTGCGGGAGCGAAAGTTTTAATGGAACTCAAATTAATTGCAAACATTTTTGTTTGCTTCGTAGGAAATGAAGCACATTCTCTTGACGTGTTTTTTTAGGGAGACGATGTGAAAGTATTTAAATTGCAACTGTATTGTTGAACAACTTAAAAGTATGAATGAGACCTAAAAGAAATTGAAATAACTCCTTTCCTTCAAATGGGACGTTTAATAACCCCTTCCCATCCTTGTACGCTTCCAGCTTGAAGTGCCAACTCGTGCTGAGCAGAAAATCATAGATTACGGTATAAACTATCTAATACGGTCATTGTAAATTTGATTATAATTATGTTGATAGAGTACCTATTGGGAATAAGTAGGTTAATGTCTCACGTTCAGCATATACATATCTTAATTTCAATTCCATTGAAATTGTAGTGCTAAACTTTTCAATTGAATGATGCATAGATAATATTGAAATCATTTTCTTTCCCTATCATCTTCACTCGGAGTGAAGTTAAGTGTAAAATAAATGCATCATAAGTTGCGTTACTCACGCACAAATGCGAAAAGAGTTTCAGCTTGAACGTACAGGAACACCAGCCACTATTCTTCGAACCATCAACACTCAGAAGACAAATGCACCTGATTTTCCCTCAATAAAAATCATGAGAGGTCTCCATGAGTAGGTGATTTGTTGGAGAAACAGGGTAGAACATGCTTGCCCGTTGTCAATTTGACGAGGAAATTGTAAGAGAGGTGTGGGAAAGAGCTAAAAGTGGGAATAAAAGTAGGAGGCAGCTGATAAAGTCGGTTAAATTGGGTGTTATTGAAAGGAAAAAATGACCAACAAAGTCGAGAATCCAAAGGATTGAAGGAGTTGGTAGATGAATTTAAAAATTAGTGAGATAAATGCGGTATTGAGATTGATAATAATAAAAATTAAGAAATGAAATTTTTTATGACCAACAAAGTGAGGGTGGTTATTATTGTAAAGGGGAAATTGAAGGATGTTGAAAATATTTAATAATATAATGTAAGAAGGAAACTTTGGTAGTTCGTTGGAGGAAAATGGGCGTGGTAGTGGGGACATAAGTCGTAGAATTTCGTTAGAAACTTGTGGCACAAATGGCTAGAAATGGCCTCCTCCATATTGTTACAGTCTGGAGGCCGCAATACGCTACAGTGCCTTTAAAAATGCCGGCATTCCAGCCAACAATCGAGGGAGAGGAGAGGGTCCGTTCGTTCTATATGCGCACCAAGAACCTTAGGTTCATGATGCGCACATTAAGCTGAAATTTTAAGACCGTGACTCACCGTCGAAAGTGTATTTCTAATTCTGAAGGTAGAATTAGTAGCCGGATATCGGTCGCCGAGCATGTTGTGAGAAAAATCGATCGCGCTGTCAATGTCGACGCAACGGAATAAATGACGCGATTCGAAGGACGGTTATGCGTTCATGGAAGCCTCGCGTGGAGAGAGGGAAGCATGAACGGGACAACAAGAAAAAAAATGTTTTGAAAAGAGGGGTGCCTCGGGTCGTCCAGATCCATTTTAGCCTCGTGCGGTGGATCCCTGATTGGTCGGAGGGGCGGCGAGAGGGTTGGGACGCGTGCTCAGAGGAGATGTCTCATTGGCTGACCCCTTCCATACCCCCTCCTCCGCAGCATGGAGAACTCTCCATACCCCCTAGGCTCATCCATCAGACATCCCGCCATAGCTATCATCCACGATGGAACGTCGGTTTCCATTTCACGCCGCAAATAACCCAACATTCCGTCTACCCTTCCATTGCGCAGAACCTGAAAATGATTCGCACTTCCCATCTCTAGTTTGCCTTGCCAATCATTTAACTTCGTCAAATTCGTTTTCAAAACTGTTTGGCGAGCGGACTGTTACCAAGTCCTCAATAGATATATCGTCTCAAACATAACATAATAATAAAATGATATTTTCATTAAGATAATGAAAGTTTTTTTTCATTCATGCTGGTTGAAGCGATATCTGTACTACATCTTGTAGAGAGGAAATTTAGGAAAACGACAAATACAATTACTATCGTAATTTTTTCTCTCTCAAAACATCCACAAACGAGTTACTATTAATCAACTGTATTACATACTGGAGAGATTATGTGCCGAAATAAATTTCTCGATAGATGATATTTCGTTAGTGATGACGACCAGCTAAGGCAATGAAGATGTAAGGAGCCTCATTTTGAGGTTTTCAGGCTCGTATTTTCGATCAAAATCTTCCAATCACGGTATCCAATATGCTATTATATACGGAATGAATATAGTTTATATACCTACTAACTTCTCAAATTAACTGGCTTTTTATAACTGCATTCGCAGCCCTCAGATACCAAACTTGGTGCAGCAAACATTTTAAGAGATTCAATTAAAACACATGCGAGTTAAAACATCACAAACAAATGAAAATTATTTGCCTTATTTCCACTATCAAATTTCGACATAAATATTACCTTTGACAGAATCAATACAAACTTTGTAAATTTTACAATGGATTTTATTCAATACGACCGGGTTCATCGCATAAGCGACATCTTCAGGTCCCTGCAGACTCTGCATTGAATAAAATCCATTGTAAAATTTCCACAGTTTGTAATGATTCTGTCAATATGGAATTTTACAAAGTAACGCCTGAGAGTATCGAGTTCATCAATATTACCTATGTTAAGTTAAATATTACCTTATCATAAGACAGGATTGAGAACTTGACAGGGGATGACTGATATTGTGCACTGGCTCCATGGTGAGAACTAATTTAAATTTCCCACGATTTAGGTACCTACCAACTCCATTCAGAACAATGCTTTACAATGTTGCTCTTGAGAATTTTTATCAAAACTGCTTGGGAGGTAATGTGGGTTAAGACCAATGAGGATACTCTATCACAGTGGTTAAGACGGAGAAAACTCCTCGTTTAATATTACTTTAGAATCCATTTCTTTAGAAACTTCTGACTTCACTCTTCTCTCTAAATTACGATTATAATAATAAACGTTTATCGTCACAGACTAACAGGCCTTTAAGACATTCTGTATGCATATGCGGGGTAATTCTGGGTTACTCGCGTGAATGATACCACTCGCTCTCGTGAGGAAATATTTCTGACTTTTATTTCTTACAACCGGTATATATATACATAAATCTCTGCCGATTCTCCGGCGTCTCGAAGGTTCTGGACGGCCGCGTCAACCGGCGCCTGTAATGTTGGAGTCGCCCCGGTCGGCCGCGTTGACCGCTACCCCATTGCGTGTCGAATGCGTGCTAGTCGCCGGCCAAGGTCGCCGCACCAGCACCCCGCGAAGACCGGAGGTCAGGGTTCTCTGAAGCGTACACGCCGGCCGTAGCGGGTGGCGTAGTGGGTGGTAGTGGGCTGCGTACGTTGGTCTACTTTGTTGTGTGGAGCCTGGGCTGTGGTGGCTGGTAGGATGAACGCTGGCTTCACTCGGTCGATGCTGACCGTTGACTCTCTGCCCTTAAGTCTTATGGTGATGGTTTTGTCCTTTCGTTTGACTACTGGGTGCGGTCCGCTGTATGGTGGCTGTAGGGATCGCCGTACCACGTCGTCACGTAGGAAGACATGTGTACAAGTCGCCAAGTCCTGAAAAACAAAAGAATTATCAATGATGTGGCGAGATGCGGGAGAGGGTCGGAGTCGAGACATTTGATGTCGAAGCCGTGTGACCAAGTTGGTGACGTCCTCGTGACCCTCGGGATTTTGGGGTGCGGAAAGCAGTTCGCCAGGCAGGCGCAATGGCTCTCCGTATACTAGTTCCGCTGGTGAGGCATTGAGTTCGTCTTTGAAGGCGCTGCGTAGACCGAGTAGGACGAGAGGCAGGGCCTGGAGCCAAGTGAAGCTGGGATGACACATGATGGCTGCCTTGAGGTAACGGTGGAATCCTTCCACCATGCCATTCGCGCAGGGGTGGTAACTGCAGGTGCGGGAACGGTCCATTCCAAAGGTTTTGCCTATGGCGCGAAATAATTCGGATTCAAATTGGCGACCCTGATCTGTGGTGATACGGACTGGTGAGCCAAAACGGGATATCCAGCACGTGATAAAGGCTTCGGCGACCTCTTCGGCAGTGATTGTCTGTAAAGGCCAAACCTCTGGCCACCGAGTGAATCTATCCACCGCAGTTAAACAATAACGGAATGAATTTGCAGGCGGTAGAGGTCCGATTATATCGATGTGGACATGATGGAAACGGGAAGACGGAGTATTGAAGTATCCCACAGGGGAATGTATGTGGCGCGTAACCTTGGCTCGTTGACAGTGTTGGCAGGCTCGAGCCCAGGTATGGCAATCTTGTCGCACGCGGGGCCAGACGAAACGCTGCGAGATAAGACGAGCTGATGCCTTTATTCCTGGGTGACTCAGGTTATGTAAGGTATCAAATATATTTCGTCGCAGCGGTGCAGGAATGTAGGGCCTCGGGTGTGGAGATGAACTGTCGCAGTAGACTTGGACGTCGAATCCTGGTATGCTGGTGCGTTGGAGGTGGAGGGATGATGAGTCGCTTGTCAATAGGTCGCGGAGCTCTTTGTCGTCCTCCTGTGCGCGAGCTAGTTCATGAGGGTCGACCGGAGTGGGAGAAATGATGGCGTTGGTACGCGATAAGGCGTCTGCAACGATATTGGTAGAGCCGCTCACGTGTCGAATGTCCGTTGTGAATTCAGCAATGAAACTCAATTGGTTGAGCTGCACTGGAGGTAGTTTATCCCGTCGTTGAAGAAATGCGTAGGTTAATGGTTTGTGGTCGGTGAATATTGTGCAGTGCTGAGCTTCTAGGATATGCCGAAAGTGTTGAATGGCTGAGTAGACCGCATGAAGTTCCCTGTAGTAGGCCGGCCACTGTGTCTGGCGTGGAGTCAGCTTCCGGGAGAAGAATGCCAGCGGTTGCCATGCATTTTTCACGAGTTGTTCCGAGGCGGCACCGACGGAGGAGCTCGAAGCATCGGTGAACAGGCCTAGCGGGGCGTCGTTCTCCGGGTGTGCAAGCAGGGTGGTTTGCGCAAGATTTTCCTTGCAGGCAGCGAAGGCTCGGTCTAATTCTGGAGTCCAATTCACGGTCTGGTGGCCACGGAGCCCGGTGATGGCGGCTTGCAGAGGAGCTTGGTGATTGGCTGCGGAAGGTATAAAACGTCGGTAAAAATTTAGCATTCCTAAAAATCGGCGCAAACCTCGGGCGGTGGGTGGACGAGGATATTCCAGCAATGCGTTAACACGCTCTGGTAATGGTCGTGTGCCCTCGGCTGAGATTTGGTAGCCCAGGAATTTTACTTCACGAGAGCCAAATACACTCTTCGCGACATAAATGATTATTCCATAGTCGGTCAGGCGTCGGAAGAGGGTCCGGAGATGAACTTCATGCTCGGCAGGGTCGTGTGAGAAAACCAAAATATCGTCAATATATGGGAAGCAAAAGTCAAAACCATGGACGACTTCATCAATGAAACGTTGAAACGTTTGACCGGCATTTCGGAGACCAAACGGCATAAAAGGAAATTCGAATAATCCAAATGGCGTGGTTACTGCCGTCTTTGGAATGTCCAATGGGTCCACTGGGATCTGTGTGTAGGCCTTTACAAGGTCTACGACTGAGAAAATGGCACAGCCGCTAAGTCGCAGGGTGAAGTCGTGAATATGGCGCACAGGATAACGGTCGGGGATGGTTCTAGCATTGAGTAAGCGGTAGTCGCCGCACGGCCGCCATCCATTGTCTTTCTTTGGCACCATATGAAGTGGCGAGGACCATTGGCTTTTGGATCGACGGGCGGTACCCTCCTGAATCATGAGCTCGAACTCGGCCTTGGCTGCGCGATGGCGTTGGGAAGCGAGTCGTCGTGGCTTGCTAGAGATTGGCGGTCCCGGGGTTGTCTTGATGAAATGAACCGTCCTGTGGCGGACCTCACGTGTCGTTCCTTGGGGGCGCAGAATATCAGGGAATTCCGCTAAAATAAAATGAAATGGAGATGATCCAGTAACGGTTTTGACGCTTTGTTGAATAGAGGGAGCGCGTAAGCCAGGGCAGGAGAGGCGAGTGACACCATCAATAAGCTGAGCGTGTTTTATATCAGGCAAGAGATGGTAATGTCCGAGGAAGTCGGCTCCGAGGATGGGTTCCGCCACGTCAGCGACGACAAAACGCCAAAGAAAATTCCGTCGAAGTCCAAAATTAAGGTTGGAAGTGACGGTACCGTAAGTGGCAATAATACTGTCATTAGCTGCTGATAGATTGTAATTTGTTTTAGGGCGTTTTTCTCGAAGGAGTCGTCGGGGAAAAATGGAGAGATCGGAGCCAGTGTCTATTAAATAACGGCGCTGCGAGTTCCGATCTTTTACAAATAAGCGTTGCGGCGACTCGTTGAGGCAGTCAAACGATGCCGCTACGGATGGCTGCCGGGGGCGTTTGGGGAAAACTCACACGGAGTGGTGCACCTCCTTGCCTCGGTGCCGTAACGTCTGTGGTACCAGCAGGTGCCGTTGGTAGTTGGCTTTGGTGAAGTGGATCTATGCCGGGAGACATTTTCTTTGGGAGGGCGACTTTGACTCCTAAATCTTGAGCGCTCGTGGCATAGTTCTTCAAATTTAGTAGTAAGGGCATTGAGTTGCTGAGAGAGTTCCTCGAGGCGCTTATTAACATCAATGGTACAGGTACTCACAGTTGCGACTTGTGGCGCAGGGATTACTTCGAAAACCTTATCTGCCAGGTCGGCGATGACATCCAGGGGAAGATTCTGCTGCGTTGCTATTACCGTCTGGATGGAGTTGGGCAGGCGTCCGCTCCAAAGAGTCCTCAGTAGGGTGTCCGGTATGGTTTCCGCTCCAACCAAACCACGCATGTAGCGCAGGAACTGGGATGGTTTGCGGTCTCCCATTTCGGCTTGCGTGAGTAGCTGGCGTATTCGCTCCTCCCGTGACGCAGATATACGAGTAACCAATTCCTCTTTAAGTTTCTCGAACTTCCCCTCGGCCGGAGGGTTTGTAATAATATCGGAAATTTCAGCCGCGTACCGAGGTTCAAGTTGAGAAATAATGAGATTAAACTTACTTAGGTCTGATGTGATACGGTGTAGTGCGAATTGACTCTCTACTTGCGCGATCCATAAACTTGGATTTTCGGGCCAAAAGGGCGGAAGGCGAACGGCCACGCGATCGACTTGGGCAAAGCTCTGCTCTTGGAACGGTTGCTGCTGGCGCTGTATCTGCAGTTGCAGCTGCTGTTGGAGGGCCTCGCACTGTTGCTGCAGAAGTAAATTCTTCGCGCGGACATCTTCGTCTTCGGCCATCGTGCGTTTCGTCGTCGGGGTCACCACTATGCGGGGTAATTCTGGGTTACTCGCGTGAATGATACCACTCGCTCTCGTGAGGAAATATTTCTGACTTTTATTTCTTACAACCGGTATATATATACATAAATCTCTGCCGATTCTCCGGCGTCTCGAAGGTTCTGGACGGCCGCGTCAACCGGCGCCTGTAATGTTGGAGTCGCCCCGGTCGGCCGCGTTGACCGCTACCCCATTGCGTGTCGAATGCGTGCTAGTCGCCGGCCAAGGTCGCCGCACATACATTCTTGGCATATTACTTTATATTAATATAATACTTAAATAATTATAGTCACTAACAATAAGTTATTCTAGGGCAAGGTGAGATGCAGGTGATTCCGATTTGAGACAGCCGATTGACTAAGGCAACTCAACGGTTATAGGTAGATATAATGTAATTCTCCGAGTGTTGCCAGTGAGCGAACATTTGAATGAAGAATACAATTATGTCACAAAGGTGAAATCATATGATAACACAGTATTTCTTCTTAATAGGAATATAATGGGCCTCAAAGTATTACTAGATTCCATAAGATGTATTTTCCTGTATTTTAATGAAAGGATGGCTCTAAAAATAGAAATTTGCATTTCTAAATCATTAGGGGCCATTGTCAAAGGTGTAGAACCTAGCTTTTTTATTCACAATCTTGGAGCAGTGAGTGTTGTATAAGGGAATAGTAGCAAAGCAATCCTCGAATTTATACAGTACGATAAAAAGTGTCAACGACACATACACAATCAGTAAGAGGGGGTTCTATGTTGAATTGGGCTAGGTCCATTTTTTAACTTACCATTGTATGTACATGATGGCTAGAGTCGTACATATTTAGTGAAGGGTAAATGACGTCCAAAGTTTGACTATTTCCCCTTCATGGTCGGAGTTCTCGAGAGCACTGACAATGAGTACAGCAGATATTGCAGGAGGAATATACGGAACTTACAAACGCGTTTCCCTCGAAAGTCACTTCGATATATAATTGGCCCACTTCAACACTGAGCCCCTCTTATATTAATAATATCACTGAGAATGACAGGCTGGGAGCTAATTGTCTCTTGCAAGGCGTAAAAAGAATGACGTCATTTTTACGGTCACAGACTGAGGGGCAGCATGGAAACAAAATGTACAAATACTCCCTATCGAACGCATAACAAAATTCGAAATATACTTTGCCCACGGAATTGGTAAAGAACCAATATTGTCCTCGTCTCCCAAACGCTACGAACAAGTGACCATTTTTTATCGCTTCATTTCATATTCCGGAGAACTTATCCAGTTCACTAATCGGAGAAATAATCCATTCCAGTATTCCATAAGGCTCTCCCCTTTTTACAACACTTTGTACCCACTCCGTGGCCTCAGAGGGAGCGTCGTGGACATATTTGTTGAGCTGCTGGAGTGGGGAAATGGATTTTCGTAGAAACTAGGTTGACGGGTGCCGTAATGGGAGGAGGGACGCTTTAGACGGGGAGGGGGGGGAAGGAAGGAAAAGATCCAAGGGGTTTTGTCGAGATGGATGGGTTGTTCGTCCGGGGGGTGGTGGGAGGAAGGTGATGGCGGTCGAGTACCCCTTGGCCCAGCTTCTACTTCGCCGCGTGCAGCGCACGTGTTGGATTTATTATCGCGTGCAATCTTGGCGGACGAAAGTCTGGGACACGTGTCTTGGGGGAGAAAAAGATGAAGCCGGTGAGTCAACGTCGCGTCGCTTGTACGAACAGACAATGGCGCCCCCCAATTCATCCCCCCCCCCCCGCCGCCCCCTACCACTCCCCCTCTCCGTACAGCCACCATACACGAATGGAATAAGTCCCGCTCTTAAACCATACCACCGACCAAAACTCCCCTCCTAACCTACTAAAGTGCAAATCCTCGCCTAACCTCCAACGGCACACACTCCTCCCACCTTACTAACCATCACTCTTTCAGCAGCCACCCCTTCCTCCCCCTCTGCTTCCACGACGAAATTCCCCTCCCCCGCCTCCACTGCCTCCTCCTCCGCTACGCCTCCCCTACCGCTATGCCTCCCCCTCCGCTACGCCTCCCCCTCCTTCGGAAGTCTGCTCCGAAGACGATCATGTGCATCCTCCGACCCCACTACCTTCCTCCCACCCCAGGCAGTGCCCGCGCAGTTTCCTTATCCGACCGACCGACGCGCAGCCCAAATAACCCCGCGCACGCGTCCAGCCGCTCCAGTCCAGTCTATTGTTTTCTTTAATCCGGTCACCGCTAGCTCGAGTTTTTACGAACTAATGATGGTTCTCCGCCCCAACGAAGGGATTAAGTGCCTCCGCCCTGTTGAAGGCGATTTCTTTCAGCTAGTCGCGGGACTTAATGGTGGATCGATTGGGCTGGATGGTAAAATAAATTATTAGGGTGTCTAGGGTTTTTAGCGGCTATAAGTTCTAAGGTTTTGTCGCTCCGTCTATGCGAATATCTCTTCCTCATGGTAGATTGTTCCGTAAAAAGAACCTAAAAAAGATAAGTTGCGGATTTATATGTTACTTTTATACAAGTGTTTGTTCACGAAAGAACTTTTACGTAAAACCTAATTTTACGAAACGTTTTACGGAAATGACCTGTTCGCATTTCCAAGAAATAGTTTCATAGAATTTTAACACTAATATTTGGAACACTTTACCTTCTACATTGGAAAATTACAGCATGAGTAAGAAACCTCTGCCTTTGGAAAATTCAAACAGAATGATTGAATATTTTTTTTTTAATTTTATAAACAAAATAAGCCCACACGATCTAATAAACGAAATTCCACCTTCCTACAAAGCTTTTTCCACAAATCATGCACGCTTAAAAACAATAAGAATTAAGATGTACATATGACATTGAAGTAAAATGATAATAACAAAACTAAAATGAGCCGGGAGACAAAAAAACTAAAGGAAGGCTTGAGACAGGACAAACATATGGTAGTATCTATAGGGTTTACAGATAATTTCGAAATAGGGCGCAATTTGGACAGTCCAAAAACGTATAATTCAGTAGGTACAATACCCATTTACGATGGATGATAAAGAGGTCATTCACGAAGGAAAAAACTGTTCTAACAGCAATAGATAATCTTCCTTTCGTAAACAAATGCAGATCTAAGTCATGAATTATTCCCAGTTATATAAAATGAAGACATTAGTCTGTCATAGTTTACGACCTTTAGCGAATGATTGCAATCATTTGCCAACAAAACGCATTACCAACACCAAAGTGTTTATTCAGTTGGCTCTTGGGGATGGAAAATATCACCAAAATAGGTATTATATGAACCAATATTGTTAAGGTTCGAGGACAGTCCTACTACCTTGCTCTCCTTTCCCAAATCCTCTTTCTCTCCTAATCCAATCCTTCCACGAATCAGTAGAGATGGTGCCTTATTTGAACTCTTCTTGTTTTCTGCCACCATTCACCAAAATACCTATACTTTCCTAAATCTTCGTCTTACCCAATATTGTCCCCTTAATTACCTATTTGAACAAACCGATAATTCTCAATGCAACAACCCGTCACACCTTCCAGTCTATTTCCCCCCTTTGAGTTCCTCCACCAACTTTCCCCCCTCTTCTGCTATGTGTATCATCTTTTTGTCCATCTTTCCCTCCCAACTTGTCTTCTACATCTTTGAACAGGATAGCTACCTAAATTATTCTCGGTCTGATAATAGGTGGTAGCATGTTTAGTTGAATAACAAAAATTGGAGGCTCATAAACAGGGCTGGGTAAAATATTCTAAAAATGGTATTTGGAATAATAAAATACTCAAAAATTGTATTTGAAATACAAAATACAAATAGATACATGTATGCTTAATACAGAATGCTCAAATTACTGAAATTCACTCCAATCAGAATTAAAATCCTAAAGAGTTTAATCAACATGATTCAAAACAGAATGAAATCCTTCTACTAGGGTTGAATATCGCGTAGCGTCTTTATGGGAACTACTTTGAGACCTTGCCGATGATGCCCGTTTTGAACCGAGTTTGAAACCAGACTGCTGACAAATGAGAATGACGCTTAATTGCGAAAAAAAGCATGTCATTACAATAAAAGCTCACTCAGTACATTGAGGCAGGCATAAAAAAATTACAACTGAAAAAGGCTAAGCTTCAAAATATCAGCACTAACCCACCAACAGATATTTCGTTTTCTCTCTCACAAAATATAAGATTTTCTCGAAGTTTAAAACCACTCACAACCTACTCTCACGCCAAACACTCTCTTCATCCCACTGCAAACCCAGACTGCTGCCCCCCCCCCCTCATCTCATCGGGAGATCAGTATAACCTCCTCACAAATTATTGGTAACATCATTTACATTGTTTTTTCAAATTACCTACTTCAATTCTCTCCAATCATGATTTCTCTGCTGCCTCCATGTGCGATTAATGTTTATGGCTGCTTGAACATCTTGCCTGAACTTGAAGCTCGAAACATTATGCTCCCTGCATTTTTGAAGGTGAATCAGGCATTGTATATCTTCCCAGTTATAAAAAAATCTATTGATTTGTGATTTTTAACGTCAATAGAACATATTCGGCCACTTGCGCTATCACAAACATGAGTAAGGTGAATTGTGCACACCCCCCCTTGCTCAGTGACTCATCACCCTCTCCTAATAAAATATCTTTTAAATCTCCTCTTCCTCCTCCAAATTAATCTGTTTGTTACACGTAAGGAGGAGGGACTCAAAATAGCGACCCCTCCGTCGGGCAGTGAATTAGTTCAAGTAGTGACTACCGTGCTGGCGCGAATTTCTGATGAATACTCCTATCGCTAAAGATTCTGAAATAAATTGGAGTGTCATATAAGGACCGAAGAGTTATCCACAGCTTGTATAAAAACCAGGTGGCGATAATTAAATCAGAACCCAGCAGTACAGAAGCACGCATAAAGAAAGGAGTGAGGCAAGGCTGTGCACTTTCTCCCGTATTATTTAATGTCTACATCGAGAAAGCCATTCAAGAAGTTTAAGAAAAGTCTCCGGGAGTGAATATCCACAGGGAGAAAATCAGCATGCTAATATTTATTTTTGAGGATACCGAGACTAGCCACGGTAATTACCTTTACGGAGTCACCCGCAAGTGCTCATAAGTGCGTTATTCCACAGAGGAAAAATCATTCGCCTACTCAACTCAATCCCGGTCAAGGCGAATGATTTTTCCCCTGTGGAATAACGCACATGCTAAGATTTGCCGATGGCATAGCAGTCATGGCAGAAACAGAAGTAGATTTAAAGAAGACACTAGGCAATATGGAAAGGATAATGGCCAGATATCATCTGAAGATCAATAAAAAGAAAACTAAGGTATTGGAATGCACTAGGAGAAAGGAAGCCAGGACCAATGTTAAACTAGGAAAACAAAACATCGAGGAGGTGGAAGAGTTCTGTTACCTGGGAAGCCGAGTAACCAGCGATGGACGAAGTAAAAGAGAAATTGCCAGTAGAATTTCCCAAGCGAAAAGGGCATTTTACCAGAAGAAGATTCTGCTTACAGCTGAAAATACAAGCGTGGAAGTGAGGAAACATTTCACAAGAACATACATCTGGAGCATTCTATTATATGGCAGCGAAGCATGGACAATAACAGCAGCAGAGAAGTCGAGGCTGGAAGCATTTGAAATGTGATGCTACCGAAGAATGATGAAGATAAAATGGATCGACGGAGTGACAAATCAAGAAGTCTTAAGAAGAGTGGGAGAAAAGTGATGTCTACTGAAAACCTTAAAAATGAGACAGGACAACTTAGTAGGCCACATCTTAAGACAGACGACAGATGAAGACAATTGTTGAGGGAAAAGTGAACGGGAAGAATGGAAAAGGCAGGCCTCGCATGAGATATCTGGAGCAAGTTGTGAAGGATGTAAATGAGAGGAGTTACGTCAATATGAAGAGGTTGGCAGATAGAAGAATTGAGTGGAGGGCTGCGTCAAACCAATCCTAGGATTGTTGACCGATGATGACTCCTATCGCTGTCATATTTGATAATTTCCTGCTTAAATTCTTTTGTTAAATTCTAAGCATACGGTACTTCAACAATTCCTTCTTTAAAAGAGGAATTGACAGCCATAAGGTTGCTGAATTTACTCTTCTTTAGAAAAAAATACCAGTTTGTATATTTATTTAACAACGACATCACACACAGGAAAATACCTTCAAATAAACAACGGCGGTGATGACTTATTGTTAAAAGCAATGGGGTGTTGGTATGCAGCGGTAATAGAAGCAAATCAGTATTTATTGTGAGGGTAAAGGAATAACTATGGATTATTCCTTTCCTGAATGCTTCATGCGGTCATCTTCGTACATTCATTTAGCAAATGAATAGGGTAGTTTCCAATTTTTTAAAAAATTGTTTTAATCGAAAGTACTCCAAGCCGTTCCATTAAAAAATGAAGTCAAGTATTTTTCCTGATTAATTAAAACGTGAAAATTTGCAACGGCGCGAAAACGCGACGGCAAACTATTGAATGCCGGGCAAATCTAAGTTTGACGTAATGACGTGACTCCTCTCCCTGCCGCTAGGTAATGCTGCGAACGCCACTAACTAAAGCTCTCGATAGGAGCCTCTTATCAAGAGCTTTACCGCTAACAGCTGTAAGCTTCAGACCTGCAGACGATCACGCATTCCGTGAAAGTATATGAGCCTGATACGAACGAGTATCGGAGGAGCGCTCTTCAAACTAAATGCATTTATGATTTCGTTACGAGATATGAGAATTGTATTTTAATGTTTATAAAACTTAAATCTGCAAGGCTTCGATTTTTTCGGAGTGAAGTTGGTATGGAATGAATTGTAATGAAGTTGGTTGAATGAAGATAAATCATTTAGCCCACATTCAATTGCAAATATTTCCCGAACTTGCTATCCCATTCCGTATCATGATGAGTCGTATTTTCGCTATTGTTTTCTGATTTGCATATGCGGAGTGTATTAAGAGAGAGCGTAAATAGTATGAAAGTAATTACACTATTCTACGAAACATGGAATCTATGTCAAGGTGTCATTACTAGAACATGAAATGAAGTAAAAAGGCTGAGGCTCTTCACCACAAGGGATGTCAAATTCTCGAAGTACACTATGTACGAGTACTCGTTAGATATGCGTAATCAACCTTCTCCGTAGATGGGCCTTAGACCCGTGATTCCCTACGACAGCTGATTCGCAGTATATGTCCCTATGAATGATGGTAGCGTGCTTCCGAGCAGAAATCAAACTTATAAGTATTGCTTTGTGCCGCAATGTCATAAAACAACAATCGGTGACAGCAAGAAAACATGCGTCGCGGTACCATTGAACGAAAAAAGAGGATTTTGTGGTTTAAAGCTGCCAGGAGAGAGTATACCTCTCCATCAACAGAAACACTCGCTTCTGTTGCTGCTCAGACCATTTTAAAGTTAATGTTCACGTGCGTATTTCATTTTGTAAAATAAAACGGATGGAGGATGTTAGAAAACGGCTGTTAATACCATGTAAAACTGAGGAGACTTTCCCATCTTTGTGAATGTTTACCAGAGCTGACGGACTCTGAAACCCAATTGTAAGTTCAGGTGACGAAAATTCCCTATGCCTCGCAATGTAAAACACGTACATGACGTCATAGGTAGCTACCGCACAGTCCCGCCATTTCTGGGCTTTTTCAAATGAGCTTAAAATTTGCTTTTCTGTAAACTGCAGTTTCTTAATCAAAATTATTTTCGGATAATGAATAAGCTTATTCTGGGCAACGAGTCGCAGTTAATGAATTCCGTTTTTTTTTTGATGGAGGAAACTACCCTGTTAATGTTAATTGTGATTTTACCTTGGAGGGAACTTCATCAGAGGTTCATTACTTTAAGACAACCTTAGATTTAAGCCTATGTGGAATGTTATTCATGCAAGTCGCAGCAATAATGAAGCCTCACAAACTTAATTTTAATTACAGCAGAAATGTCCGTTGATTCTCAACGGGAGACAAATAAGAAATAATATGGTAGTTATATTCATACAGAAGAGAATCTTACTCATTTCTCAGCTTAGTTTTTTTTAGTAAGTGGAAATTCCCCGTTTTGTCGTATAATGATGCATAGTAGTTAGCTATTTTACTGAAATTGTTTATTTTTCAAAAAGTAAAACTAAAAAAGTATTCCAGTTTCGCAAGGGGGTCGTGGGGAAGATCGCGGTAAATCTCGAGCATATTACCCCTTAAGTGAGTTTGAGCGAGATTTTTTGAAATTACCAGTTCAGACCTTATTCGAATTTTTATTTGAAATAAGTATCATATACCTACATGCTAAATGTCAAGATAAACGGCTCATTACTTCATTCATTCCGAGGCTAAATAGAAAGCAGTGATCGGGGGACCTAGAGCCCATTGAAACCCCAACCATCCCCCTTGAGCTCTAGGAGTGTTCTGAGGTTTTATAGGCGTAGTATGTAGGTCTCTAGCAGTGTGCAAAATTCTACGTAATAAGCGATATGCTACGCATACCGATAAACCTTAACTATAAGAATCATTATTAGAAGAATTATGTGACGTGCTAAATGCAGATACTATGTAAAATCCGTTAAGCGCACATGGAGAGGTTGGGGTAGAAAATACCTCAACATAAATCTCACTGAAATATGCTAATATTGATCATTTAATTTAATGCTACCTTAAAAGGCCCGGGCAAAATTTCCCGTTCATAGCCATTGCTCAGGTTGCCAAGGAAATATGTTGAAAAATATGTTGGTCATTTTTGAAATGGGAGAAAAGTTAATAATGTTTGAAATTGAAAACCTAATTTTTAAGCGAAAAAAAAAAACGTAAAAAATAATCAAATGCAATAATTAACTACTTCGTTCTTTCAGCTATTTCATAGTGCAAAATTCGGTCCTACATCATGGGTTCAAGTAATTTATAAAGGAAAAAAATCAGCCTCTGCACTGATAACAATGCTTTTCTTATGGGAGTAAAATCTAGGGGCCCGTTCAGGGGCCCTTTGGGCCCTGAGGAAATTTTAATACAGTCTATGTTCGTCCCAGTGCACTATGTTACCCACTTTTAAAATTTAAACTTAATCAGTTCAGCCGTGTTTTCGTTATGATGGAACACATTAACATGTATACCCACATCCATTTTTATGTACTAGTGTATAGATTAAAGGGTTTCAAGGATATTGCATAGAAGACGTTTGCGATGACAGTGATAGACAGCAGTTAGAAGAAATGAGAGATTAAAACTCTTTACATATTTGAATTTTATATTGCCAGATTCCAGATATTATAGTATGAATAAATAGCGTATTTTCATGATTTTTAGCAATGAAGGTGAACAAGAGTTATTTTTAACATATTTTATTTGAAAATATCATATTTACATGTTTAACAATAACAATATATGCAACGATATGTATAAACATCCACAGCTCGCTAACGATATACCGGCTCTGGAATGGTAGACGTTGTAATACTCATGCTCCCGCTAAAACAAGGGACGAAATGCAGTTTTATCTGTAATAAATATAGACGAAAGCGTTAGCGTGAACATGTTCAAAATTTGGCTACATTTCTTTGGTGTAGGCCAACTTTCAAAATATGAATAATCGACTATGAGTAATTATTGTTGTGACGTCAAATGAATCGTATAATTGAATTATCACATTAAGTTAATGACTCACTATCACTCAATATCGTCGCCAAAAATCATAAACGTGTAAATCAAGTTTGGGATTAAACTAATGTTTTTCAATTTATGTTTGGCGATCACCATTTTAACTAACCTTGAAGCGTCCGTCGAAATTGATCAGCTTACGCGTAAGGATACCTTCCCGACGCTCCTGCTCCGCCACTCGCTCCTGCGCCCGTACCTGATCCCGCGCCCGCACCTGACCCCGCGCCCGCGCTTGCGGCATGTGCGAGGGCATTAGCTGCGGCAGCAGCTGCGGAAGCGGCCGAGGATGCGGCTGTGGCGGCCGAAGCGGCTCGGGCGGCTGCGGAAGATGCGCTGGACGCGGCCGAGTTGGCGGATGCGGCAGCGGAGGCCGCGGAGGAAGCGGCGGAGGACGCTTGGGCGGCGGCGGAAGAGGCAGCGGACGTGGCAGACGCGGCTGCGGAGGCTGCAGAGGAAGCGGATGCGGCTGCTTGAGCGGCGGCTTGAGCGGCGGCTGCGGCGTTAGCGATGGCCGCACTGACGGCGTCGATGGATGGACCAGTGGTTACAATGGTCGCGGGTTGTGATATGCCTGCGGAAACGGCCTCGGCACCGCTGGAGGCCCCTGTCCCTGCGGTGGCCACACTGGAAGTGGGGTAGTCTCCCAGACGACTGGACGACTTAGGCAAATCCCCGAGGCGGATGGTTGCTGCTTCGTTTGCGATGGACAACGAGAACCCAGAGTTACCTCCCTGAGTAACGAATGTGGGAACTGTGGGAACTGCCCTGATGGGCGGGCTGTAGATCTCCGCCGATGATCTCTGGGCGAGGCAGCAGATTAAGAGTGTGAAGGCGGAGATCTGAAAATAGGAATTCTATTAGGAATATAACTTTTACTCTTGATAATCATGTATTATCTGTAGGTAATCCAGTATAATTGTAACTAATCCGCCCTTCAAAGGCTCCCAGCTGCCAGAAAATGATTCCTGGAGGACTCGGGAAGGACTCAGAATTGTATAACCGCGGCATTGACCAACTTTTGACGTCTTATGTTAGACTCGAAACATCTCTATGTTTGCATCGTAAAAGTCAAGTTTTGTTGAGTATATAATGCCACAACTTCGATGTTGTTGAGGTTTGATAATTTCGAGCTCTTTGTGAATGAAGCCCCGTGTCAGAATTATCCTCCATTACCAATAGCAGATGCACTGAGTTTTTATTTTAAAGTTGCAAAGGCTAACAATAATTTAAAAATAAAATCAACAAAATGGACTACTTTTTGAATTTTATAAAGACCATTAAAATTTAAGAATTAAGAGGATTAAATTAATGAATATTAATGCTCGAGTTAGATCTGTAAAGAAGGTAATCGTTTTTGTTTAAAAGAAAAACCAAATGTTTGTTGCTATATGATTTCTGTGCATTACGATAGTGCTTTTTCCCAATGCGATGTGTCAATAGTAATAATTGAGTTATTATGCCTCTTATGTTAAATTTGAAATACTACCTTTAATGCAATTTTAATGAAACTCTTGTACACTATGTGAAGGAAACTGCAATCTCATCAGGAAAGAATTCAATATTTTCTATAAACCGTTATGAAATGTACTTATGATATAAACTTGGGTGTACTGAAATGCATCGAGGTTCAATTGGGGTTTGGGGTTCAATGATGTTCAACAGTGGAGTGTGATTGAAAATATTTATGCATCAAAGATACTTTTCATATCCAGTAGAAATTGATAAATGGCAAACATTTGTTTAAGCTTTTTAAGGGGTGGAAGGTAGACCTTTATAACTTTCTTTTATCAACTGGTCTAAATTTGTCTTAAAATGCACGCCATAAAGTCCACATGAACCTGAAAATTTCATTTCAAAAAACCATCTATTATATGCTACGGGCTACATCTTCTCCTCTACCGACGTTTCGAAGGAGGACTTATCCTTCGTCATCAGGGCCGAAGGACAAGTCTTCCCTCTAAAAATGATCATCAACGGCCCTGATGACGAAGGATAAATCTTCCTAAAAACGCCGGTAGAGGAGAAGATGGAGTCACTAACCTGGATGGAAACCCATGAAGAATTTGCCTCAACTATTCGCCCACAAACATTCAGGTAAATTTACCTCCGTTACTTAAAGCAAACCTTCGAATTACCTTCAAAATTAGTTGTATTGAATTCAGAGTACCTCACTATGAGGCTTGAGGAAAAAATTGAAAATTGACGTCAGCTTACCGAGGGATTCATCTTGACTGTGAGACTTGTGTGCGGCTCTAGAAGTCGGATGCTTGTGTGACCAATCCTCTCCCCGGTGTTGTTTTTATATGTTATACACGGGGCTTCTGTTTCCATGGAAACGAGTGATAAAGTGCCTTAAAAGAAAAAGTTGACCGCGGGTCGTAATGAATGTTCTCTTGTGAACATCGCGAGTAAGGAAGCCTGCGCTGGAAATAGAAAACCTTCTGTGATGAGCGGCTCAACTTCACCTCCTCTAGTTGCACAATTAGGAAGGAAAGAGCGTGGGGTGACTTAAATGTCATCGAGGAAGATGTTTCGTACTCTCAAAGAGTTTTGAAAGAGACTAAAATTAGCAAATGAGGAGTTTACTTTTCAATGTTTAAAGCCCATCTGCCAGCCTCTGTGAATTTCATCACTTGGTGTGCCTTTTTCCCCCTATGCTTGATCGCGCGGATATTTCATCCAACTCATTGGTAGCCCTGAATTTTATCTTGATTATTTTAGATGGCAATTGTTTTAATGTTTTACATGTTTCCGTGCATTTTTATCGTTCTAAGTGGAATATTTTTCCTAAAAAATTGTGTTCTCTGTTTTCCCGGGAGAAGGTAGGTCGGCCAAATATCATAATGGGAGATTAAAAAACCTTCTCCGTAGGTCAGTAATTTGGACACAATTTATGCGTAAAATCTGGTACCGTGCTCAAGTATAAAGAGTGGCTGTGGCTGCATCTAAAGAGACTGTGGGAGTGACACAAAAAGTGGCTCAGAGAAGAGTATTAACTATTGGCAGAAAGGACCGCCCATGTCTCAACCTCGCCCCAAAAAAGACGGTTTATTAATATTATTGCCACGCTTCATATCCGTCATTGTTTCTCCCGCGCCTCAAGGCATTTCAATTATTTTCCCCTTTATTATCATTCATATGCATCTCTTTTTAACCCTTTCGTAGAATCTTCAAGATTTTTATTTTTTTCTCATTTAATTTGCTTTATTATTTTACTTACTATTCTTTCTTAGCCCCATCTCTCTTCACGTAATATTACCAGAAAATGTTATGGAAGGCATGTAATACTTTATGAGGAAATGCATGCAAGTGTACGTACGATAGAAGTGTGGGGAACATTATGAATGTCCCAGGTTCACTTATTCCGTAAGGTGAAGGATTGCGGGCAATGTTGGACCAACCAGAGCATCAGCGTGTTATCTTAGTTGCGAAGATTAATCACATCGTACATTACATCGTGCAGGCGGCTAAACCTCGTAATAGGAGAGTAAATAAACGACAAAAGATTGTAGTAATTTGTGGAATATTTAGAATTAATCTGTTACCATACTAAATTTCAAAGAGGAGTGACTGCGGTAGTGAAACAAGGAGAGAATTAACTTACAAAACCTCAGATGAAGACACAAAGGAAACATTTTTGACGGCATGACATAGAGGTTGACGTTTTACGGACGAAACTTTGACTTTTGACTAATGAGAGAGGTTATAACGAAGGCTTTTTGGTGAAGAGCCCAAGAATAATGTAGAACATGAAGTGGACTGAAAGCAAGTAGAGCGACATATTTAGAAATTTTAGGGTAAGAGAAGAGGGATGTAACAATAAACCACGTGGATACAATATTTTCGGATTAAGAATAATGTGGGGGCAGTAATAAATTGAATACTGCGCAGGAGGGATAAATTATTAGGGGCCATTCACGTATTACGTTAGACGAATTTCGACACTTTTTCACCCACCTCCCTTCTATTTAAGACAAGGTAAGATTTCATTTAATCCCCCCCCCCCGTTCCCCTCCCAATCTTACGTAAGTTAGCATAGATTTTTGGACGGATGCGCATGAATTAACTTATGAATGAGCGATGTTTTTCGCAATTTATTGAAATAATGATAATAATAATACAGATTTTAATCACTCTGAGTACATACTCTCAAGAACAAAAATGGTGATTTTACATACACTGAACGATACAGAAATATTAGAAAAGTATTAGACATTTTTTGTGATGAATAATATTACATACATTTATCTGCAGGATGAGACAGTATATATATGAGAGATACAAAGATTTTCATAAAAATTAATACATTTTTGAGATGAATGCTTAAAACAAGAGTAATTTTGCCACAGTTCCAGGAAATAATCATGTATTTTTAATTTGAAATTCTCTATTGAATTTTGGTTTTTCGCATAAGACGGTAACGAGTTCAGCAATTTAGATGAGGTAACAAACAATGAATTGGTAAATGAAGTGGTGCGATGACCTGAGCAGTGAAGAAGAATTGCTTCATGTTACAACTTTACGTGTACTAGGCGCAAACTTAAATAATTGAAACAGATAATCTGGTTCCTTGAATAAAAATAACAGATGTAAAAACACCCACATTGAGTATAAACGTCTATTTTCTATAGTTAGCCATTTTAATTGTTTTCTGAAGGATGAGATGTGGTCTTGGCGGCGTAATCCGTAGATTTGCCTCACACATGAATTTTGAACACGTTGTATCTTAGCATTCAGCAATGCATTATGCATTGATGAATGCTAAGTTTGCATAATGCAGCATTATGGACAATCAGGAGATGTTGATATTACACCAGGGAATATTGTGGGTTATTGCTGGTTCTCACTACGCAATATATATTACTAGCTGTGCCCGGCATGCGTTGCAATGCCTCTTTCTCTTTTTAAGTAGGCACACATATACAAAGCAGACACATTTTCACGTTAAAAAGTAATGAAAGAAAATTATATTATGTGTATTAAAATAGAGTTGAAAATTTTATTCGAGTACTTTCGGATATACAATATTTTTGGTCTTACCTCCCTCTGCTAAAATAAATAAATTTTTGGGCTGTCCCACTCATGAACATGCAACATATAATTTACCGTGTGAAAAGCATAGATTTTCCAGATTTAATCCACACACTTGAAGCGATTGACCTTGTGCCTCGTTGATTGTCATTGAGAATTCAAAGCGAAAGGGGAACTGTTGTCGTTTGAAATCAAATGGCATGTCGATGGGAATGATGGGAATACGTGGAATAAGCACATCTTCACTTTTTGACTTGCAATTCAGAATTGTCGCGAAGGAGACGTTTGGCATCAGTTGTTTGTCAGTGAGCCTGGTTCCATTGCACAATCGTGGTTTATTAATGTTGCGCAAAAGAATTATTAGTGCGCCGAGATTGAGTGACAATTTGTCCGTGGATACACCAGAAAGATGCAACGAATTTAAAAACTCAATTAGATAATTAAAAATCTCGTCCGCATTCTTGACGCTGTCAATCGATTTTTAGGTGACAAGACTGGCGCGAAATCTGTTCGTGGATGGCGTAGTTGATTGCAGTGACCTCGGTGTTTTTTGCTGCCAAAATATCACGTCCGCAAAACCATTAGTGATTTTTGTAATTGGTGACAATTTATGGAAAAACTTTCTGAATCAATTGTTCAATCGATGGAACAATGACACATAAGTTCAATGGAATTGAAATATATTTTGTGTCGGCATCAACTGGTAATTTTCTTTTACCAATGTCCAATAGCTGTTTTGAAAATATGGTTGACACATTGCGCTGCAGATTTACGCGCATACTGGTCGTTAACGTGAGTTTCTGCATGTCTCCAAAGATGTGACGCTTTGAGGCAAGCGTTGAGTTCATCAGCTGGTGCTGAATTTGGTATTACTGGTCTTTCCCACACGTGAGCATGCAACATATAATTGGCCACGTGAAAAGCATGGATTTTAATCCATGCAAATTTAATCCAGACACTTGAAGCGATTGACCTTGTGCCTTATTGATGGTCATTGAGAAGGCAAGGCGAACGGGGAACTGTATTCGTTTGACTACAACTATGAAATTAGCCACTGAACCTGGTCTTCAAATGATGCAGGAGTGAATAGCAATTCATGAAATCGCCATTAAATGGATATTCACGCCTGGTTGCCAAGGAAATTTCTATTGTTGAAAAAGAAGAAAAATTGATGATTTCAGAGATAAAAACGCAAAACTTGGACAAAAACGAAGCGTATAAGAAAATTGAATGAAATAATTAAATACTGCATTTTTGTATGCGTTCTATAATACAAATTTCCACCCAATGTCTTGAGTACAAGTAATTTTAAAAATAATTAAAGAAAAACCTGTACCTAATTCAATTATTTTATTATGGGAGTAAATTTTAACAATATTTGGGAAAAAAACCCCCAAAAATAGCCATTTTTATAATTCAGAAATCTAATGGACACGCGCACACCAACTCACCATTGCAATTTTCACCAAGTTTCATCGCAATCACCAAGTTTCATCGCAATTGGATGAATGGTATTGGCGTGCATAAAAAACGAACAGACAAACATTCTTTTTTATACATAAGAAGATTGTATTATTTGGCGTATTTATGCGAAGTTTGAACCTGGATCCTCTAACCATCGCTGATTGTTTTAATTTTCTTTATTTTAACTGGATACATACCTATTTACACTTAAAGAAACTTTTCCTAAAGAGAAACTTTGCAATATTTGCAGTACTAAAAACTACGCTTTTTTCGTCCGATGATCATTAAAAAAGTGATTCAATCATGATCTCACGAGTAAATAAAATCTTACGTAAGATGACCTAGGACCCCCACACCCCTAAGTAAGGCAACGTGAGAAGAGACTTACCTTCCTAAAACGTCTTACGCAATACTTAAATTGCTCCTTAAGGAGGGGGGTGAATGAAAATTATTTTAGACGGAATAAGTGTAGGGTAGGAGAATGCCGGGTAAATCTCATGAATGCCTGTTGTTCTATGTAAGATTTTCCTTGAACCATATTACAAAATCTATTGTCAAACTTTAAGTGTTTGAGGCGAGCAAGTTCTATCCCCATAAGTTCGTTGTGTATTTTATCTAAGCCCATATTTATAATACTCTGTTACGGAAACGTTTACCATAAGCAACAGCATGAGAAGTGGAGCTAGATAATATGTATATACGAGAATAACATGGGGATTGAAATAATTTATGACTCACCTATCGGAGAAGGACGACCTAAATAAAATCGGAATTCCATAAATAGTGATCAATTCTTCAGAAATTGGTCCCACGATTCCATCTTTTTCAAAAGTATTAGTGACCATGTTTATTTTCAGCAATGTTCATCGGTCTCACGGGTCGTTACAGTTTTAATACCCTCGTCTTTAATGTCAATGTATGCTTCCATTAATTTTCCCGCTGAATGTATGAACCGACTTTGCTTTACTCTTCTTAGGTGGAAATATATTAACATAAATGCTATGCTATGTATCACAAATTACATCTGAACTTTTTCCGTCATTTTGGAAAGTTTTTGCAATACTTGTATCCACTCTAGTGTATGTAGCTAGTTTTTTTGCGCTTTATTTGTAACATACCTTCTCGTTATTCCATTACTTGCGGATTAAATATTACGACAGTAAAACAAGACTATCGTTCACATTACCACTAAATTACGAAGATGGTTCATTGAATTTACTCATGTTCCATTTTCTCCTTGTATTATATTGGGTTTTCCTTCTTGTTTTCTTGCACAATTCCAATTTAATGCCTATTTATCTAGAAGAGGATAATAAAATTTAATGATTCCTTAGTATTTTCAAAGATAACACCAAATTATTGAGTAATTACATTGGCTTCATCGTAATGTAAACTTAAACTCTGTCATCTAATAACTTGGACTTCTGTTGTAATATTTATATTACCAACTTTTTTAGCAAGTGTTTGATTAATTTGATAACGCATCAATCAGTATCGTAACTTATCTTTAGTATTTAATAGGAATCATCATTTCGTATACGTATTATTCTTTAAGGGATACATATTTTCGTTGTTTATGTTCAATATTACATCCCTGTATAAATAAATATTTTCTCCCAGTGGTAAAAATAATTTTTCTATGTATGGAAGATTGATTGAAATGGGCATAGACAGATAAAGTAGTAAAATATTATGTATAGTGAAAACCAGATCCTTTTATGATTTATTTGCCCCGAGTCGTTTATGAAAACTTTCTGGAGAGTAGGGCATTTTCAGAAAGTGAATTCCAAAATGGCAGTGCAAGTTCAATTAGTATTTTCGGCCTAATAGTTCATATTCCACGCTTCACCAGTCGGTGTGCCTGATTTTATATATTCCATGCTTGTCAATTCTTTTGCTAAAACGAGGCTAAAAAGTTAAATCTCAACCGGCCATAGAAGATGTGAATAACGCATCAAAAATCTAATTTTCAAGTTTGATGAAATTTAAGGATAATATTTATCCTCTTAAGAGAAAATCAACCAGAGTCAGTTTCTCAGCGTTATCAAGCAAGATGGATGGATATTCCAAATGGAAATGAATTTCGTTTTGCAATATTCTATTTAGGTTTTTATTGACTACACATTGCGGCTTCATCATCAGGCACAACCTTTTAAGGCCCACTATTGTTTGCTAAAAACTGGTCTGCGTTCAGTTGTATGTCTTTGTGTTTTTTGAAATAATTGAAACAACAGATTCTTAAATTGCTTTGACATACTTAAAGCAGAAAAGTAAAAAAGAGAAAGATTTTGCTTTATTTATTGGATTTTGCGAGACTCGGTTCTACCGCTGGAGACTGCTTATATAGCCAGGATAAATTGTTTTATTTACTTGTGTGGAACCGGTATTATTTATTTTTTCTTTGATAGTTTTTATTGCAATTTTCCGTGCATGTAATTTGAAAAACTGTCTATTATTGTGAAGTTTGGTCACACGAATTAAGATTTTCCCAGCATACAAAGGTTGACCGAAAGGGCACTCACATTCATTATCACTCAAATTATGATACCAATTAAAAATCTACTTTTATTAGAAGACAGGAATTATTTGAAGTAAAATTTAGGATTCCAATCCGTTCTAAAAAACCTCAGAAATCTGCGAAACAAGTCTATTGTTTTTAATAATAAATAATTCGGGTTTAAAATAGTTTGTTTATACATTTGAGTTCATTTTTTTTTGTTTTAATGTGTCTGAACGACTGTTTCTCTCTTTTTGTATTGACTGCTTTTGATAACTACGCTTGAAATTATGGAATCGAATGTTTAAATATGATACTATTACTCAAGAGATAAGTAGATAATGTATGTTTTTGTTTTTAACAATAAATTTATTTAAATGGGAGAGTATACAGGCAGTAAAGTCGTGGTGCACAATCCATATTTTTCAAAGCTCTTAAATTTTATTCCGTTTACTACTTCTTGCATCTAACTGTTAGGTCAGCTTAAATTGAGCGTTACAGGAATACCTTAGAATTAGATGCTGGGAATTACCGTGCAGAAAGTCAATTACGAAGTCTCACTCGCACATCTGCCAGTCACAAGTGTCCCGAACTCTGCGTAATTTGCTACAGTTACGACTACAGTGGCAATGAATAGGTATAGATCAAAACGCTCTTAAACCGGCACCAATGATGAAACATATAGTGTAATATGCAATATATTTCTTTAAATATAGGAAATAAAGCTAGAAAAGCATTATATAGAGATTATCTAAAATCATTATCAAAAGTATAAAAAATTTATATAAATAGCTTTCTGCAACCAATCTATCTCAAGAAACAATTGCTTCTGTTTTTCAAATATTAATGAATTGATCCTATTTTTAGATCAGAAGAGGATTAAGATTCTTTTCTTATTTCAGGAGCAATTTCAAACAATACGGTGATCCTCCTCTATCCATATATCCTAAACGAGACACGTTTATTCAAGAAAAACTATGCCATAGCATAAGTGAAGATTTCTCGGGTTTCACACCGGTTGAGATTATTTTAATGGATCAACGTTTCGATGGTTGACTCAGCCATCGTCATCAGGATAATGACTCGAGCGAGGATGCTGGCGGTTATACATAGTTGCCCTATTGTTGTGGGAGCCGTTACGAGTTCGTTGAATTTCGTCAATCACTAGGTGCCAAGCCCTACTTAAGTTGAAGCCGTTGTCTCTGTTGATGTTATTTTGCTCCATCTGTATCAATATCGCTTCTTTCGTTATTCTTTCCTAATATTTGGACGCCCGGAAATTTAGTGTGGAATTTGGGAAATCGACACGATGACCATGGTCAAGGCTACTTTTTTTGGCTACTTTACTACTACAAGGACGACTTTTCTCTGCTAATGCAGACTTGTCCGGTTGGAAAAGCCTAATACTTCTTTCAAGCTCTTTGATTCTTTTCTCGATGGTCCTTTCTGTCTCGCCAATATACGCCCTACCACACTCACATGGTATGCGTTATATCCCTGTTGTTTTCAAGCCGAGGCTGTCCTTACAGGTGACCAGGAAATCATCATCCGGCTCAGAAAAGTAGTGTTCTCACTACGATTTTCCATCGAGCGAAAACCATTGCGGACTCCAACAGCCTTCAGACGGAGTTAATACACCTAAAAGACACCTTCCACGCGAATGGCTATAGCCTACGGGAAATAAATTTGGCCTTAAAAAGAACGTCCACCGCCAATGGAGCGGAGATGTTGGAAGAGAAAGAAAAACCCATCGCTAAGACTTGCCTTCCTTATATATCATGTATATCTAACAAGATATCAAGGATATCAAGGCGAGACAGGAAGTACCATCGAGAAAAGAATCAAAGAGCATGAAAGAGGCATCAGGCTTTTCCAACCGGAGAAGTCTGCATTAGCTGAGCATAGCCTTGACCATGGTCATCGTGTCGATTTCCCAAATTCCACACTAAATTCCCGGGCGTCCAAATATTAGGAAAGAATAACGAAAGAAGCGATATTGATACAGATGGAGCAAAATAACATCAACAGAGACAACGGCTTCAACTTAAGTAGGGCTTGGCGCCCAGTAATTGACGAAATTCAACGAACTCGTAACGGCTCCCACAACAATGGGGCACCTGCGGCTTTATAAAACCTCCAGCAACCTCGCTCGAGTCATTATCCTGATGACGATGGCTGAGTCAACCATCGAAACGTTGATCCATTTAAATAATCTTACCCGGTGTGAAACCCGAGAAACCTTCACTTATATAATTCGCCGGGAAAACCTTAAATCATTAAAGTAATATCTGTATGAATATATAATGCAAAATATATTGATGACGGTACAGCAGCTGTATAACAACACTAAGTTCTAACATTAATAGTCACTGAGAAACAATAATTGGGAAGATTTGATGAAAAACTTAGATAGAAGAGAATAGAGGAAAAAAAAGAAAGGGTAGAATAGAATACAATACAATTTTGTATTATTCTTGGTAAAAGACCTTTGGAGAAAGAAAAGAAATAGATACAAAAATACATTCAAAAAATTATATATAGTTTTATTACATACAATTATATACGTGCATTAAATACAAAAATTTCACAAATCATAAATTTACGAAATATTGTACACCTTAGATTTACGTATTCCTGAAATTCCCAAGTGAATTTTCATACCGCATGGAAAATTGACGAATTTTGAAGATACCGTGACTAGCCACCTTTACGGAGTCACCGTCTCGCGGGCGTTGGCTTTGGACTGCTTCTGTGACATCACATGTCCGGCAGTCCTGCACAAGCTACTCTTTTAAAGCTTGAAAATATTCAGTGGAGTGGGACGCCTCGGTAGCTTACCTGGCTAAAGCTCTCGACGAGATATCGAGGGATCCTGGAATGATTTTTCCTATGTGGAATTTCGCACTTAATGGCAAATTGTTCCACATTTAATATGAGGTTAAAACAAAGGAATTGTTAGATTTAGTAAAAATGTTATAAAATATAAAAAGGAAAAAGATGTACATCAACACATTTGCCCTAGGCCCCATGGTAGTGGGCTGTCGTTATGACACCAGTGATCATTTACATCATTGCATCCTTTGCGGTAGCCAATTTTTTCTACAGTAAATCGATATTTCTAGTGACTTTACGTTTAAATAAAGTTTCTAGGCATGCTTTTAATGGATATGAGGGTATTATCGGCTTCTAATAGTCTCATGAGTCAGCAGTTATGTACGTGCTAACGTTTTCCTCATTTATATATGGAGGAGATATTTCCAAATGCGAAGGAGATATTTCTTATATTTTTGAGGTTCATGACGCACGTCCTTCATTCAAGTTAGGTTTACCTGGTTTCATATCTTAAATTTGCTCACAATATGTCTTTATTTATTTGGGGAATATGAAACTTTTGCAGAATACCGAAAATTGTCAAGGTGACTGAAAATTTATAACAATTCGTAATTTAATACTTGCTTTAGAAAAGAGGCGTTTGTTGATTGAAAATTTACAAAAGGTTGGGGAAGACATATTTCAATAAATAGGAACTATTTTTAGAATTAGCACGCATAAGTTCATTTGTGGGGAAATTTTTTAATACCACTTGGAAAAAAATTTAATTAACGCTTCATTAATTAAAAATTAACGCAAACTGCACTGATATGTAATAAAATATTTATGTTCATTCCTGTGTCAGATAAAATCCTCGTTAATATTTCATAACGTCCCAACTTTTCTGAAAATTACTTTTCTTACCTTACTGTTTAGGCTACTTGTCGGATGTAAGTATATAAATAGTTCACATTCTTTTATGTACTCACTTCGATATGTATTTTTTTAAGGTATTCTGTAGTTTTGACTATAATTTTCCTGAAGATTACTACATGTGAAATGAATAGGTTTTAGGGATAAAAAAGATTAGAGATATTGTAGATTTCTTTATTTATAAAAAAGTATCATATATACACATATTTGAGACGACTGCAGAAGGAATAATATATTCACTGACAGCGTACTGATAACTTGCTGGTTCTGAGAGTTGAGAAAGCCTGGGCTCATGACAAGCATCATAGGAAAATTGGCTCCATCTGCAAGAAAGAAATAACATTATTAACAAGTGATTTTGACTAGCGATGGAAATCTTTAGAATTCCTTTCGCATCGGCCGTTTTATACCAGTTATGATAGTAATGAACGCAGAACGCTTGTTTGGGTGCAGTAGTAGTCAGTATGCCTACTTATTGGTCCACCTTTACTCCAGTGTGTGGTAATCTAACAATAAGTGGCAAAAACTAACTAGAAATCGGATGTGGTCAATGGGAAGGAACTGGAATACAACCCTAATGCTTGCATTACCCATGCGCTATGGCTTGGTGTTGGACACCGATCATGAACTTTTCGTTGAAGGCTGTGGTTTTATTTTGTTGAATTTTAGTCTAAAGTTACCTAAACATTATTAAAATCGGTAGCGATAACTTTGATCAATTTAAATATGCATTTATGTCACTAAAATAGTGATGCAAGTTTTTCAAGATTTTATACCATGAATAATTACTCAATTTATTTGTTCGCATAGTGAATAAATAATAGAGAACAATTAAAAGAACTTACTGCTGGCAAAACTGGTGAGTAAGGTGCACAAAAGAATGGTTTATTTTCAGTATGATTTCATTTGCTGCTCTCAGGGGATGTGAGAAGGTTGATAAGGGAAAGGTAATTCGAGGAACGAAAGCGGAGAGAAACCCGGCGTCTACATTAGCCTACCCTCAAGGAAAGCGCCAAGGGTCCACAATTTGACGTCCTATTCAACGGAAGGAGTTTTATACTATTAAAGTGCTCTCCACATTGCACCCAAATGTGTTCCCAAATTAGGATTCCCAAAATGTCTTCGTCTCCATCGGGATTCAGAACCGGGCCATAGACTCATGTCACTCCAGCCACTTCACACCCCCATATATCAGTTCTTTAAAAATCGCGAAAGAATAAACAGCCAGATATAGAGGTTTTTGTAAAATTTCTTCATAGTCATTCGGAAGCCACCAATTGAGATAACTCACCTCGAAGCGTCTGTCGAAGTTGATCAGCTCACGCGTACGGGTACCTTCCGGATGCCCCTACTCCAGCACCTCCTGCGCCCGCACCTGATCCCGCGCCCGCGCTTGCGGCATGTGCGAGGGCATTGGCTGCGGCGGCTGCGGCGGAAGCGGCCGAGGACGCGGCTGTGGCGGCCGAAGCGGCTTGGGCGGAGGCGGAGGATGCGCCGGATGCGGCCGAGTTGGCGGATGCGGCAGCGGATGCCGCGGAGGAAGCGGCGGAGGAAGCCTGGGCGGCGGCCGAAGCGGCGGTGGACGCTGCAGACGCGGCTGCGGAGGCTGCGGACGAGGCGGATGCGGCTGCTTGAGCGGCGGCTTGGGCGGCGGCTACGGCGTTGGCGATGGCCGCGTTGATTTCGCCGATGGATGGACCTGTGGTCACGCCGGTGAATGGTCGTGATACGCCTCCGGAGCCAGAGAAGGATCCGGCACCACCTGAGGAGACTGCTCCAATTGGCGGACTGTAGACCTCAGCGTTTGACCTCTGGGCGAGGCAGCAGCTTAGGACGAGGAGGGCTGAGATCTGAGAAAATAAAAATGAGTCATTCGCGTCAGTTCTCATTATTCAACGGTGCCTGCAGAATGGAGCGACATTCTTAGTGAACACCTAGCTGAGCTATCATTTCTGAGACGCATATAACCTGCATGTTGTCCCCCTCGCTAAATTTCATTCCATCACAAAAATAATAAGTGCCTGTCTCAGGCACGCAGCCGGGGGGGGGGGGGGGGAGGGGGTTGAGAGGCTTCAGCCTCCCCTGAAATTTCAAATCAAATTGTTAGTTTAGTTTTACTATGTATTATATTGGATGAAAAATACAAGGGTTCGAGAGGGGAAAAAGGTAAGAACAAAGCAGTTTTCTGTAAACAAATAAGCCATAAATAAACTGCAATAACGAATAAAATTGAACCAAGAGAGGACCCCCAGGCTTCAGATCAAGCCCCCCCCCCAAACCAAAATCCTGGATACGTCACTGGCCTGCATGGAAACTATATTGGGTTATGTATCCATACTGTATTATCTGCCCGTTGCTAATCAATCCCTTCCGCAAATAATCAACCAATCAATCATCCTACAAGCCACGTGCCAAGGGTATCCACAAAGAAAGTGAGCATTTGAACGTGATATGTGATGAAAGAGGTTTTTTGGGGTAAATAGATGAGTATCTTCTCATGTCACATACCATTTTCGATCCACAAATTGCCAAAAGTTATTTCGAGGTATCTCCGAGCTTTGTCATATTAAAAACTTCTGAATAAAACACGATAAAGAGGGAAAATATTTTGCGACATAGTACAAAATATGGTTTTCATCCGTTATTTAATGAATAATCTGTTTTCTCTCCAAATTAATGAAAAAATTATAATTATCTTCTTCAGATTCCGTTACTTGAAACTTCGTTCAGTCAAATATTTTATAGAGGAAGTTACGTTATATCGTGAACTGTAATTATTTATGGAGATAAATATTTTAATTGACATGCTTGCTGTTAAACTTGGGCCGACATGGTCATCTTTATCGCGAATTTTCAATGATTAAGTCGAATGTTAAAAATTTTCGCTTTTCAAAACAGTGCCTAATGAACGGCTAATTAACAATTACCCATGAAACTACCGTAAAATTATTGAAATTAAAATTAAATTGAGAAAACAATGCGAGTTTTACTAAAATTAGTGTGGCTGCGATTTGGACTTGGCTTACCGAAGGGAACATCTTGCTATGAGATCTGCGTGCTGTCCTCCAAGTCATGTGCTATTGTGACTGGTCTTCTCCCGCGTGTGGTTTTTATATGCCAACCAAATATCGGATATCTCCATGGAACGAGGAATTACGGGCCTGAAAGCAGAAAGTTTTCCGAGTCAGGAAACAGATCTATGTTCTCATGGGAGCCGGTGGGAGGCGCGTGCCGGGAATAGAACACTTTCTTTGAAGTGTCGCTGAAATCGTTCGGTTGGCGTCGCCTTGCATAATTTCGCAAGGAGGAAACAAGCGTGGAGCGGCGAAAGGTCGACGCGGAGGATATTTTCAAGTTTAAGTGCTTTTGTAACGGGCTTAAATTTGGTATAGAGTGGCACTTAATCTCTGATATTTAAATGTTACTGAATGTCATTAGCCATAAAGAGAATGGCTACGCATAATTAATGTATGCATCGCATCTTTATCGAGTAGCTAGCTAATATAATTGGCAAGTAACTCAGTAATACGTAAGAGTATTGCATTCGTTTTAGATCATTAATTAATCCTATCGATTTATGTTTATTTTCATTTCAATATCGTTTTTACATTCGTATATTTCTTAATAGGTATTTCATAATTTTATTTTTGTTTTTCCTGTTATCATTTTCCTCTTGATTTATTTTTTCTGTTAAATTTTCTTCCCTATGATCTTTGTCTAGTTTTTATTTGAATTTTCAACTAATTTTCATTAACTTATATCGTGTATGAATTTATTATTATTCCATTGTATCCCGTGTCTTTTATTCCGAGTAAAGGCTGGGAGGGTCTTAATGTAGAATGCTTGCAAATGGAAAGGTGTTAATGTATGTCCATAAGAAGTCCGGTTGACACAGAATTAGCTAGTCATCAAGTAGAAGGATTGCAGTTTTTGACGGACTACGTAGAGAATCAGATTGGGAGTTGTACGATGAAAAATGTTAACGTGAAACCAAATGTAACCACAATGATCTAAGAGTTGAATCTGATTCATAATTCTTCACGGGTATTCCACCATGTAACAGGCATCATATCTGCCAAACATGATGCCTATTACCTGGTGGAATACCCGTGAAAAGTTTATAAAAATGGTACCACATTTAATAGAAATATTTAGACTAGACTTAAAGTAGTGACGTACAAATACAATCACGCGGATATATTTGTTCTTCGGGCAGTGACATGAGTTAAAGTGATGGATTACAACGGTGTAAGGTTGTGGTAGTAAACCCTAGGGGAATAATTGCAGTGTAAAAAATACCATTTTTGTTTGGAAATACATAAGTACCACAATATTAAGTAAAGATGTAATGAACATACTGGTGAATACAGTGATATGGTTCGCGGCGATGATAAGAATCCACGTATGAACATCAAGGGAAGAAATGTTCGCCACGTGGGAGATCATTTTCGTATAATTTGAATAATAATAACAATCAATTTTATTCCAGCGTTGGTTACACAACTTTATCAATACATCATTTTACTCCATTTCCAATGTGGAATTAGGTACCTCAATAGATATTATCCGTTTTGGGGTTACCATCATAGCATATTTCAAGAGGCAGACACTCATTTATCACCTTTAACATTCACACACGTCCCAGAAAATCACTTACGTACAATATTCATAGGTCCATACAATCAACAAAAAATGTTCAAAGGTTCAAAAAAATATATAAATTAAAAAAAAATACTTTGCAACAGGTTACAAAAACTTATACAATATCAGAACGTCAACAAGTACATACATAAAAGTCAAATATAAAATATAGTCACATATGCTATTTGAATAAATTTTCAATGGTTTGTTTAGAAAATAACCATGATTTTATGTTTCTTAAAAATATACCTATTGGTAGTGGTATAGGTTGTCAATTCAAAAGGTCGAGAACAGAATAGTTTTGGGGCAAATTACTTGTAAGACTGTTTAAAATTTTGCTTATTAGGTTTTGATGTACTAATACCAAATTTTCTTCATGATTTGCTAACATATTCACTCAGCTCTATTCTATTTCCCACTCTATTATCAAAAAAAATTACAAACCTTGTAAACAAATAAATGTCTCAAGGGTTAAACAAATAAATATCTGGTTCATTAAAAAGGGGAAAGGAATGCTCTGATTTTCCTTTGTGCAAAATTACTCTAATCATCTTCTTTTGGTTAATATATATTCACACACGTCCCAGAAAATCACTTACGTTCAATATTGAATTATCCATGCAATTAACAAAAATGTTCAAAAATTAAAAAATATCCGCTAGAAAAGCACTTCATCAAAGAATCATAAAAGTATCACATTTTGAAGAGATTATTTCAAGTTAGTAAAGCACTGGCTATAGTAATGTTCCCTTTGTTGCTTTTATTTTGCCTCCACTGTCAATTCATCATTGGTCATTGTCATTTTTATTTTGCATCCACTATCACTACATCATTGCTCTTTGTCATTTTTATTCCACTATCACTTCATCGTTGCCGTGACTATCTTTATTTTCACGTATATTTATTGCATTAAAGGGTCATTCATATTTATTTTTTCCATACTTTGACATACTTCACATAACCATTCGATTATGTTCCCTTTATACTAGTAATTGAATATTTTATCGTTATTGTAAGTCAAAATAAAATATGCTAACTCTCAAAAAGTTAGTATATCTCTCAAGTTCCCTACTTATAGAAATAAATTACTACTGCTTTTCAGACATAATGGTACGTCTTATTGTTAGAGAAGGGGAGTATTGCTACAGAGATATTTATCCTTGTTGTAGTTAATAATAATAAGTTCGATTTGACTTACGGTTCACTACTGGAAAAACGTTTGTATTGCGTACACCCCATGGACATTGCCGAGAAATATTTTCATGTCATCAACTATTTTACGCTCCAAGTTCAAAAAGCATGAATACTAGGATTTAGATTTTCTGGTTGTTAATTATGGCGCCAGGGGAGCGTGGTGGCCTAGTGGGTAGAGCGCTTGGCTATTGATTGAAGGGTCCCAGGTTCAAATCCGGGTGAAGCCTTTGGACACCCCAAACAAAAAAGTGCGAGGTGTCCCAGGGAAAGGAACTGTCTCCCCTACCCTGCATATGTGTAATTAACACGCCTGTGGTTTAGTCCGGGGTGAGCTCTACCCTCAACAATCCAAACCAACCTTCGAGTTGAATCACTGAGTGAAGTATTGCGCCAGTGGTCCCCCGATAAATACCACGTTGATGCATGTCCTTTTTGCATCTCTTCCCTCTAGTTTTGATAGTGGGTGTCCATCAACTCCTGCCATACGCCCTATATACTGGTGGCTCCAAGGGTAGTATGCAGATACAGATTTGCATTCACACAGATTAAAATTATCTAAATTATGCTTTTATCTCTAATGGAAGTATAAAATGCTTCGAACTTCAATTTTGTCGGTTCGATTCTACTTAAGCCTGGTCTACACGTAATGTTTTGTCGTCAGTCTTGCATGATCATGCCAGATTTGTCAAACAAAACGTTACGTGGGGACGGAAAATTGGACGTTTTGCATGAGCTAAATGAGGTTTGACAAACTTGCAAAAGACTGATGGGCTGGAGCTTTGTGTACAAACAAGACGGCAGACAAGCCGGTGCATGTAGACGCGCGTCAGTTTAATCGGTCAAACTTCGCTCCCCTGCCAGTCCGCTATCGGCGAAGCTGGAGGTTGCAAATGGTATTGTAGTGCGTGTACTGGCGAAAGAAAATTGTATCTGACCTACAGCACTGCCCTCACGACTTCTTTACGGAGTACATAGAACTGTACCAAAGTTTTCCTTCCCTCTGGCAAGTAAAATCAATAGATTAAAGCAACCGAGACAAGAAAAAGCAGGCATACACCGCTTATGTTAAGAAGTGCTAAGAAGTGGATCGAGAAGTAACTAATGAGTCGGTTACCAAATAAATCAACCCATTTCGAACAGTTTACCGTAAAGAGTGTGCGAAAATAAAAGCGTCTAAGCGTTTTGGAGCTGGAAAAGAAGAAATCTACAAACCTCTATGTTACTTTGATTTACTTTCCTACTGAACGACGAAGGCCAACTGCTGATTGTGAGCAGATCACGGACAAACATATAAGGTTGTGAAAAGGAGTTAGGTAATAATAAACCTTTTTTATTTTCATACCCAACACTATTATTTATTGCCTCCTACACGCAAAATTTAACGAATTAAGTTTTGTAAATATCTTTAACAAAACAAAACATGCACGCGTAGTTAGAAAACAGAGACAGTGGATAATCAAAATTAATCTCTCGCAGTGAATTCTTCTAATTATTGTCATGTTATTTTAAGCAAAATACATATACTTTTTTCACATACGACAAATTCATTCCCGTTTGAATTGCACTTTTTTATATACGTTTTAAATTACGTAATGGCCTTGTCTTGAAATGGTATAGGCCCTTCATTGTTGAAGTATATTTTAAATTTGTCTCTCACTACTCTTCCGCTTTCCAGAATTAGACCACGCCTGCTAAGTTGAGGATTATGCATAACGTCGGGATTAAATCTCGCTCCTAATACTACAGAATCATCCAATATATTTTCTGCGTCGAGTACATCAGGTGAAGAGTAGTTACGAGAGCATAGTCTACTGAAAAATTTGGCAGTATACAGCAAGTTATCACTATGGTGTCAACTATATTAATGTCCAAATTAATTCAGTTTGCAATATTCTAAAACGAGATTCCATTATTCCAAATGTGTTTTCAATGACAAATTCGAGCTCTTGATAAGCAATAGTTAAAAATTCGTGTGTCTCGGTTCAAGCTGATTCCAGGATAAGATTTAAGAAAATCAGAGCGCAGTCCGAAGGCTTCATCGCCAACAAACACGTATGGAAATACTTGATTGGTAACTATTTGAAACTTTTTTACTTTAGGAGTATTGAGGCTACCTTGTGTCAATTTATCATAAAACAATGTGTTTGCAATGACTCCTCCATCCGAAACCCAGCCATTTCTTCCAACATCACAGTAGATAAATTCACAGTTAGCGTTGGCAATTGCCATGAGTAGAATTCTGTGGGTGTTCTTGTAATTGAAATAGTAAGGTCAACTATGAGCTGGTGGTATGATTCTCGCATGCTTCCCGTCAATTACATCAAGGCAATGAGAAAACTGCCAATTCGTATTGTATTCTTCAGCTATGTCTATACATTCTTTTTCGGTCGTTGGTAACTGAAAAAGACAAAGAAATAAAAGTGAAACGGGAAAATTGTATCAACGAAGTTAAATAGTTTTTTCCAATTGTTCTGGTTTTATTTATAAAAATAAAATTACTTTTTTTATTGAGTTTATGGGTAAGATGAATAAGAATCATTAGCTGAAGAGGAATTACAAACAGTGGTTGTATGTACAGCACCAGAAGAGGGAAGAACGGAAACTGCCAGCAAAAATGTGTCAAGCTGTAACACACTATCGTCCAGCGGCCGATCTTCGATCACAAGGAAGAGGAAACGATTCAGCAATGATTCAATTACTGAAGCACTGCAAATAGCTGTAGAGAAATTGAAAGCATTCATTCTGATGATGAATTTGATAATTACTGGAAATATGTAGCGCATAAATTACGTGGTCTAAAAGGGAGCCAAAGTATCTTTGCAATAAAGCTTTTTTCGATGTTATCTTTGAAGCTGAACTGAAAGCAATAACGAAAGACTTTAAAGTTGTGAACTGTGCTGGTTTTTCCGGAGGGCAGTTTTGAATGCAACAGAGTTTTCCTTGTAATAATCAGGAAAATCCTCCCAAAAGCACGATGGGTTCCACAACCTAGTTACCTATCAAGTTCAGCCTATGACGATTTCAAGTAGTACTAATACAAATGTCAAGAATTCCTCAATATTACCAGGAATTTCGGCGTACTATACTGATTTTGGGAATAATCCCTAAAGTTATTCAATCCCTATAAAAAGTTTTCTGTTTTATTTATTACGTTTACTTTTTCAAGCAGTTAATGTTTATTTAAAATTTTATAGCCAACTGAATGCATTTATTAACTGATCGTGAAATTTAAAAATATATTTCAGTTTGTAGGAGCAAATACTTGAAAATTCTTTTTTAAAATGAAAGTAACAAATGCTTATGTTCATCAAAGGTTTTACATCATAATTTTTTGCGAAGTTTACATTTATTTTAATAAAACTTAGTTTTTCTTTCAAAAATCGAAATATGCGTACGTTTTATTCACTTACCTTCAAATATACCTTTTTCAGAACATTGTATATAGCTTCACAGGTTTCTGGTATGATGAGACTAAGAGCTTGTTTCGAAATTATTGTTGTATATTCAAGCCTTGTACACACACACACACCTTGTACACATGTCTGCACATCTTTCACGGTGGTTACCACCGTGAAAGATGTGCAGACTTTATTTTTTTCTTCAGTTTTTGGGCACATAGTGCAATTATCGTCACTAAAATTTCTTCCTCCTTGACGATCTCGGAACGACTGAGCGAAAGACTGGGTGAAAGTCTGAGCGAAAGGTTGAGTAGTGTAGCCGCACGATTTGCGTCAGTCTTGTTGGTCAGTCTTTTCAGATCATGCAAGACTGACGTTACGTGTAGACCAGGCTTTAAAAGGACGAAACCCCAGAAACTATAGTAAGAAAATGAAAGCATTTTTAGATAATTTTATTCTTATTTTGAAGGAAAAGACACGATTGAATAAAAAAGAATTTAGGAAACGATGACGCATATTATGGTAAGGGTCGTAATGATTCATTTAACGGCGAAAAACAGACGTTGTGACATGAACTTTCAAATGCTACGATTAGACAAAGACTGTGGGGAACGTCGAAGTTTATGATAATAATTTAAGCGTTGATACGCTGTTAATTATCTCTCTAATGTATAATTTCAACTTTAATCCGTATGTATAATTTCATGGAGTCGTTGTTTTAACTGTTAGATTCGGAAATGGCTTGGAAAGTACTTTAAATGATTATAAAGGGAATCGCGGTCTTTACCCATGTTAATACGCGTTCAAGTAATTAAGAAAAGCTTAAATTACAAGCGTCTATTATATCCTGTTTTAATATTTCGAATTGAAAATTTTATTGCGGTATTTAGTTCAAATGGAACGCAGTTTTTGATTAAAAGAACAAAATGATATTAAATTTATTATGATGTTTGGTATTACGCAATGTGCTATTTCATTATTATTAAAGATATGGCGGCGACTGCTGTTCAATGAATATTCCACTATCTCTAATCTATTTAGATCATTTCCTCTGAATTTGAACTTTGAGGAATGTGAATGATATATTCGGGCTTAATTTAGATGATTTTTTTTACTTTCAGTCTGTCATTGAATATAAAGCACTGTGTAATAATCCATATACTATTTTACGACCGATTTTAAAGGGTTAGAGATTCATATTCAAGGCACTCATGCCTTAAAAATACAAATACTAAAGAGTGATTTTGTTTTTCAACTCTATATTCAGTGGGAAACGGCCTGCCGCGATGGAATTACCGGTTCCCGATCAGTATACGAACTTAAGCATCGTTGGGCTCGGCTCGAATTTGGAGGGGTGATCCTCCTCTTGTTCGTCCAAGTGTTGTTGCACCTGTCTACAAGTGGCAGACAGTATGTGGGAACTGACCTTAGCCGTCAAAGCATTTTGAAACAAATTACTATTACTACGCTATATTTGGTATTTTATAATAAATACTACGTATTGAAGTGAAATCCTATCTAAGATGTCAATGTTTAGTGTGACGAATTTTGCTTCCGATGTAAATATATATTTATGTTAGCCGAATGGGTAAGTTAGGTATGATAAAGTTGTAATTTTTTAAAACCTGTAACTAGTCCTCCTCCTGGATTCTATCTGTTTTAAATCTGGCGAGTGTAATATCCGTGGCCTCATCCTTTACCTCATGATATTTACAAATTACTGACTCCCGACACGGATCAAACTCCTGCGTGAGGTCCAGGAACTCCGCCCTCACTCTCCCAAAGATTACTCGAAGCCTCTGAATCAAGGCTACCAAGTATCTACTGGGCTCATGGTTTTTACTTATACAAGTGGCAGACAGTATGTGGGAACTGACCTTAGCCGTCAAAGCATTTTGAAACAAATTACTATTACTACGCTATATTTGGTATTTTATAATAAATACTACGTATTAAAGTGAAATCCTATCTAAGATGTCAATGTTTAGTGTGACGAATTTTGCTTCCGATGTAAATATATATTTATGTTAGCCGAATGGGTAAGTTAGGTATGATAAAGTTGTAATTTTTTAAAACCTGTAACTAGTCCTCCTCCTGGATTCTATCTGTTTTAAATCTGGCGAGTGTAACATCCGTGGCCTCATCCTTTACCTCATGATATTTACAAATTACTGACTCCCGACACGGATCAAACTCCTGCGTGAGGTCCAGGAACTCCGCCCTCACTCTCCCAAAGATTACTCGAAGCCTCTGAATCAAGGCTACCAAGTACCTACTGGGCTCATGGTTTTTACTTATATTTGGCTTAGTACTACCTCTCCACATTTCTTTCCGTTAAAAAAATCTTTTTCTTCACTCAATGCTGTCTTCTCTGAGTAACACTATGCATGTTATACTTTCATCAGTCCTAATCATCTTCTAAAAAAATGCAATCAGGCATTCTTTGGTTAGAAAAGGCTTAGTCTTCACTAATTTCTCAAGTGCAGGGGCGAGATTATGACACTCATATTAGCGGCAGATAGGAAATGAAAAACGAAACTAGACAAAATTAATTTCTGTAGGTGGCCGTGAGCGCTGGTTGCGGTGACGGGTTTTAAAGAGCCAAATCATGAGGATGCATCATCATTTTTGACGAGGAATCTTATAGCTAAGCATATGAGAGAGTTAACTCACTCAGCAAAAGCCCATAGTAGAATAGAAAGGTTGAATCCACAATGTAAGGACATATTTTGTTTATGAAAAAACTGTTTGATGGCTCATAGCAAAAACACCGGATGGAAGGCAAAGATATAGAGGAAGACCTATAGATTGGAGTATTGGAAGCAGATAATGGAGGACATGAGATGCGGACGATTTTTGAAAGGGAAGAGGATGACAGAATATATAGAGGTGGAAGGCTGTCGCCATCCAATCCTGATGGATTTACAACTGGAAATCTTGTCTTATACCTTATGATTAGAACTGCCGTAAACATTTCATTCGAAATAAAACGGCTTGTGATATGAAAAAGAATGTTTTTACGTATATGCAGAGATTACGCAACACCAAATAAATAATTTCAAAATTTATCTGACGATTAATCCACGGTATTAGAAACATAGTATAACAGTTCACGGAAATACCAGACGAATTAGTTCAGGATTGCGTTGATTTGAAAATTATTAATGCAGACTGTCAAATTAATCAGTTTAGCGACGTATCTACGTCAGTACCACCTTATGTCAGTCAGTTATAATTATTCCTTTGCAATACTTATCGATTAAATACCGGCACTTTTTTAGGGTACACCTATTCAGTACTATGCATACATAGACAGTACCCAGGGTCGATATATTTGCCTCTTCGATAGTGACATATGTGTTTGTTGAGATTTAAAAAAATTTCCTTTTAACTCAATATTACTTGTCTACTATAAAATTAATTCTTGTTTCATATTTATATAATACCTAGATGACTTTCAGATAGTTTAAAAATATGAGAAAATAATGTGAAACTGGATAATTATGTAAAATCACCTTATACGCTTCCCAGAAATGACGTTGTTTACAAATCATTATGCATAACTTTTAGCGACATTACCTCGCGTATCGATTTTATTACGACATCAGGCTGATGCTATTTTTTACGCTGAGTTAACTGATGTAGTTTACGGAGAGCGACAACATTCATAATAGGTGGTAATAAGTAATAGGTTATTGCTCTTTACTCACCATCATACAATATTTACGGCCAAATTCTCGACATTTTGAATAGAGTGGTCGAAAATATATACTAACTTCATCGAGGGTAAAATAATCTTCCTAACTACGAGATTATTATACCATGACATGCTCGATTTGTCTAAATATCCGTATTTTTCCTCGTCTGTGCTATACCCTGCAGTGTAAAATAATCACGGTAATGGCGGCACCGATTTCCCCATAGTGGAAAGCATTGAGAGGACCTATATCGAAGAGGCAACGAATCGAGATATCTATCGACCTTGGACAGTACCATACCCATCACGCCATCTATACGCTGGATTATGAGTTTCTCACCTGACTAACCAATTAGTTGCTAAATGTTGACTGCTGCTCACATAGTAGTTTCTCCTGTGAGTAATTATACGCCTTACCTTAGCACAATTTTTATTCACTTCTAGGAAAAATTGCACTGATTCTTTGATTCTTTCATGAATTTCATGAATTTTGTCACTCCAATGAAGAGTATTTAGTCACAAAAATAGGTCAATGCTAATTTACTTCTTCCATCGGAAAAAAGTAGCAACTATTTTTCATCTTTCTCAGTGACTGGCATGAATGATTATGCATTACGCCGGTGATGTAATTTACGTGTTGACGCTGTATTGGTGAAAACATGTAGCATTAGTGGGGTAGATAGGAGTCCTTTCTTGTTTGAATCATGGCATGAAAAACCCAGCTGTTTTATTATTCCCTGAATTCTCCATTTAATTATGTTTATAATTATATTTCATAGAGTAATCATATGTTCACAAAGATTACTCCATTGAAATTCCGTTTGTTTAACATAAAGGAAAGTCAGTACCTAAGGAATTTAAGTAAGTTGGTTATCGCGGCATAATTAAAACTGTGTTAAATGTAATTCACGGTATTTGTGCCAATTGAATGTGCTTGGTGAGTTTAGCATACTTAAAATTTGAGTAGATGAAGCAAAAGACAATGAAAATGTCTTTTAACTGATAACTCAACTTGTTATGAACAAATAGCTCGTACTAATTTAAACATAAAGTTTAATATGATATTACCAATTGGTTATCGATATGGTTATGAAACGTACAGAAAGTTTTAGAGGTGTATACTAGAAAAAAAGATTCAAAAGGTATTTTTGACATTTTATTTATAAAAAATTATTTATTTACAAATTTAACAACAATAACATCATTAAAAATATATTCACAAAAACATGTTAATGATTTTCCGGTTCTGAGATCGTAGCAGTTTTCATACTCAGACTCTGGGGGAAAGTCAGGGAAAACTTGTTCCATCTGCAATAAATAAAAGGAAATTATACGCTGGAGAGCTTGAAAACGATGAAAACTTCTATAATGCCTTAAAAGAAAACATTTTGGAATACAAGAACGATGAAGGACAGTTTTCGTGAAGTTTATAATGAGTTTCTAAGGGTTGACTTTGCCCAGGGAGATGTTTCGGAGTTTCTGTTAAGAGATCTCAATGCTAACTTATTCCGGATTTCAACTTTAGCTGTAGTTTACGGAAAATTTAAACATGAATTAAATAAATGGGAGTAGCTATGAGCCACGTATGGAAATATTTTGCATCATGATATTAGTAATACATGTTCAAGATTTGATCAAAGAAATTAACGCGTTGAAGCTATATTTACTCCCATTAAGTATAATAGAAAGCTTTCGGTATCATCTAGAGTCTATAAGAAGGTGAATAAATAATGTCTTATTAAGCACGAGTGAATCATAAAGGGCCAATTGTTCTTGATAGGGATTAAGTGCTCGTATAAGTCACCTGCAGAAAAAACCCACCTTGTCACGTTCGTAAAAATCGATCTGCTCACGCATAAGGGTATCTCTCTGACGATATGAAGCCACCACCTGCTGCTGCACCCGCACCCGCAACTGCACCCGTTCCTACTCCCGCACCCACGCCTGCACCCACAACAGCACCTGCACCAACACCCGCTCCGGCACTCGCGGAATGTGCGAGGGCGTTGGCTGCGGCGGAGGCTGCGGAAGCGGCCGAGGACGCGGCTGTGGCCGCCGAGGCTGCTTGGACTGAGGCGGAGGATGCGCCGGACGCGGCGGAGTTGGCAGATGCGGCAGCGGAGGCTGCGGAGGAGGCGGCTGAGGAAGCTTGAGCGGCGGCGGAAGAGGCAGTGGACGCCGCAGACGCGGCTGCGGAGGCTGCAGACGAGGCGGATGCGGCTGCTTGAGCGGCGGCTTGGGCGGCGGCTACGGCGTTAGCGATGGCTGCGTTGATGTCACCGATGGAAGGACCAGTGGTCACGCCTGCGGGAGAGTAGAGGCCTCGAGAGCTGGAAAAGGCCCCGGAGCCGGAGAAGCCTCCAGATCCAGATAAGCCACCAGCACCGGAGAAGGCCTCTGAGCCAGTTAAGGCTCTGGAGCCAGAGAAGCCACCGGAGCCGGAAAAGCCGCTGGAGCCCGCAAAGCCTCCGGAGCTGGAAAAGCCGCCGGAGCCGGAAAATCCACCGGAGCCGGAAAAGGCCCCGGAGCCGGTGGAGGTCCTAATGGCTGTGGGCGGACTGTATGTGTCAGCGCATGACCTCTGCACAAGGCAGCATATGACGACAACAAGGGCTGAGATCTGTGAAAAGGAAAGTAAAATCACCATTCGTCTTAGCTCTCCACAATCAACTGTGCCTGTGGAAGGCTATAGTGACTTAAGTGTTCATCCTACTTATCTTGGGTGTATAATAACGTAAAATGTTCTATGGCATGATACTTTTCCACACGCGGAAGATGTATGCATTGAGGCCATCTGATGACGGCGCATGCTAGTTCAAGTAAAAAAACATCTCATGATCGAAAACTGTATTATTCTCTACATTCGTTGACAGCAGGAATAGGGTTACTTTGAAGCGACCAATGGCTAAATGATTTGCGTTGGAATGCTACTAGTAGTACTTTACTGATTGTAGTAAAACTTGACGTACCTATTTTTTTTCAAGAGATGGATCTAAAATATTATCGCTTTTTTATACAGTAGCCTGTTTTCCTCCTTGTCCTGCGTGAAATTTTCTGAGATAGCTTTTCAAATGAAGGAATAACTATTCTATTTACTAACACAATGTTCGTAGCTCACTATGAGCACAATATGAGAGGGAATTTCATGTCAGTGACGGTTGATCAATTTTCGGCGTCAAAATGCTCTTTAGGACGGCTGCTGGTGTTTGAGTATCAAATTAATTGCTAAATATGCTAGTGATAATGAAAGAAAATAAATATACATGGTATTAAGATAATGAACTGACATATTGCGAGTTACGTAGTGAGCTACGTTGTGACACCATGAAAAAGACATGCAGTTGATCAGCCACAGATAGGAACATCAAGATTTGCGAGACCATAGTTTCAAGAACTACGTGACTAATAATGAAGTGAATCGTTATTTTTTAAAGACACCGCGTATTTTGATGATATACTTCATTCTATCTTTCAGCTTACAAGACCATATTTTAAGGGTAATGAATATAAGATTGATACCGACATAGATGTGCTTGATTTCATAGGTGTGTTTTCTGTGGTGTTGTATGTTAATCAGCGCCTTAGGGAGGAGCTAGGTCCGATTTTTTAGAAATAATCTTAAAATTGAAGTTAAAAATTACTGATCTGGAATCAAAGTTATATATTTACCTCACTCTAATTTTTAGTAATAATAACATGAATAAGACTGAATAATATGCTGTCGCATTTTCAATGCCTGGAAAATTGTAGTATCAGCGTCACTTTATAACATTCTTAAAAGACTCAACTCTTGAGAGGGCTTTGGACATTGGAATATATACTTCAATAAACATTGCTTGCAAAAATTACAAATTAAACGCTTGATATCACCAGATATGTTAAAAACATACTCCACTCACTGGTAGTTTGATCAAACACAAGCATCTATTACACGTTTGCCTGTAAAATAGTTTCAAGAGTAAGCAATGTAATGTCAACTTGAACTTTTACTTTTTTCGCAGACTGCGATTTTTCGTGTTATCCTTTCATTTTCAGAATTTACAAACAAGAGCATGTTTTTCGTGACTACTCAAAAAAATTATGTCGGAATTTAAATGTGAATGCTTTTTCAAAACAATTTTTACTTAACAGCTACATATCAAACTAGCATTAAATTTAATAAAATGAAATGGAGATAAAGTAAATAATCCGAGCTTTTCGATGAAAAAGAATGTGAATGCTAACGTTCTTGACTTACCGAAGGATTCATCTTTCTGTGAGACCTGTGTGTTGCACTATGAAGTTCAGGAGCTTGTGTGATCCATCTTCCCACTAGTGTGGTTTTTATATGCGAATCAAGTGGCCACCGCCTCCGTGGGAACGATGGGTGATGCGCATGAAATCGGAAAGCTCGCCGAAGGTTCAAAATGGATATTCCCCCGGGGTCAGACCAGACAGAAGACGCGCTCCGGGAATAGAAAACTTTCTATAGCTGCTGAAATCTTTCGGCTCACTTAAAGTTGGATCGCGGCTGCTCGTGTGAAAATAATACACTGTATGGTTTTGACTGACATTTTCATTGTTCATGCCGCGTGAAAATATTGCATTCAATGATAAAATGCGTGTCCCCATAATAATTCAAAGCGAGGCTCTAAACATAACATTTTTTCATGAATTGAGATATAATACGAATTTAGCCATTAGTTTTCTCATTCAGAAGAGTCGAGTACTCTACCATCGTACGCTAATTTGCGTAATTACTGCATGCATTTGCTAACTTCGGGAAGTTGAAGACTGCATCAGTGCCTTTGATTTTGTTGCAATTTTCTTTTCAATGACTAAGCTTCTTTTAATAATGTTTTTCCAAGGTTGTCATTAATTGGTGCTATTGATAAGGTCTTTTCTATACGTTTCACCCTCTCCTAGCATGAATAGTTTTACAAGTGTGTAAAATAATTGTAGAAGAGGTGATGGAAAAGAAAGAATTTTTCTTAACGTATACAGGCGGGATACTTTAGGTGCAGTACCAGGAGTACATTAGGTGTGGGAAACTTAAATGACGTTCATATTTATTTACTCCGTATAGTTACAAAAGATGGAGAGTGGTGGGGGTGAAGTTGACTGAGGATTGGATTGATGGAAACGCCTTCAATTATGTGACGATTCATCTTGAATGATAATATGCATCAACGTATAATTTTCAAATATTTTTTTATTTGGATACATCCAATTACAACGCATAGGCGTCATCCTCGGGTACAAATTAATGCTGGCAGTCCGTAAGAGTTTGACCTTGATCTTTTATTTTTTCAACGATATTTATATGATTGTCATGATGTGAAGCTTGGGAAGCGAGAGTAAATGCTCTTCATCTACACCTACAAAATGCCCTGCAATCCACCTCAAGGGTGTGTGGCAGGGTTTAATTGGACAAGTGTAAATAGGGGTAAAAATAAATAGAGGTAAAAGGGGTGGCAGGCTCTTGGAAGTGGAACGGGAGGCGAGGAGAACATAGAGAATCGTCGGAAGAACTATCTCAGATGAAAGGTCGTAGTGAAGGGGGAGGTATACTCGGGGAGTTAATAGTTTTGTCCACCGGAGTCTCAAAAATGACAATATTTGAGGAATAGGCGGAATCTACGGTATTTGAGATTAAATCTTTTGCGAAGGTTAAGGTCGGATAGGGCCACTGGGAGATGAAATGATAATTTAAAAGGTCAGCATTTGGTTTCCGAGCCGCTGAAGCTATCTCTAATAGTCTATTTAAGTCCAATTTGGTATAATTTCTTTGGATATGAACAATTTTAGGAGTACAATAGTCCTCTTTAAAATAGCGCTAAAAGCGCTCAGATTTGCGTCTGATTTTCGTAATAATGTCATGCGTTAAAGGTCACTGTTATTAATTGACCGTCCACATTACTGCGACCGTCTATTTATGACAATTTACCGTGGCATAAAATTTGGCGTGCTGTAAGTCAGTACTCACCGTTTGACTTTAACGTTGCAAGTTTTGCCGTACGAGCTAAAATAATTGCATCTTATTGTTAGCACTTTGGGTTAAAAGGTGATAGAATGATTATATATTACGGGAGGTCGACTAATACTTTGTAAGAAACATTACTGCCAACCAAGGGAATTTAGATCGTAGTTATTTTGGTGGGAGTTAATTTGTTGAAGATATGAAGCAGGATATTTCAGGATGTTTCGCTGTACCGAGTATTTATTGAAATTGCCACGTTTTCATCTATATTGTAGTTTAGTTGGAGATATCTCGCCATTAATGAGAATAGTATATTTTTACCAAGCACGGCGTAAAATTTTATCTTTTAACGTTTGTTTTACATGTTGTACATCCGCGGTGTTCTTTAATAGAACAAAGTTCTTTCATAGCCTGAATGAGGCAGAGGGATGGTTGAAAGCCGATGCTCACAGTCATAGGCGTATCTAGAAGCATCTGAAGGGGGGGGGGGTCACTTCCACTGAGTGGGGGGGGGAGGTTACAACCACTGAAGGGGAGTTTTTACATGGGAGGTATGTGAGGTATTCCATACCCCCCATGTTTCCTTTTTTATCGATGGGTTGGGGGGGGGGGGGCGGTTACAACCCCCAACCAACCCCCCTGGATACGCCGATGCTCACAGTAAGGAAATATCGTGCTGACAGAAGCTTTATGGAATGATAAGGACTTATCAGTATGGATTTAGCTATATTCGGATTTGTGTGAATAAATAATAGCTAAAGTCTTTTATTTCTTTTTGCATTAAAAGACTTTCCGTGTGGGCCATATGATTCCTTCAACAATTCACTAATGGTTGCGGAAAAAATTATTAAGTTCTGCCGCCGATACTTTTTCTTTCAGTGAATTTTCAAATTAGACCTATTCCGCCGATTTATTCTCGCAGTCATAATCGGAATTGAATAATCGATTAGGCGATGAATTTGTCCACCTATGATTGATCTATTAATCAGACGCAATTAATCGATTAAAATAAAGAATCGATTATTTTCTCCCTACCCTAGATCAGTTATTTCGAAGCGGAGTAAGAAATTGTTCATTTCCACAGTATCCCATTTTTACTTTTTGCCTCCTCTCCAGCCTTCCACAACCAACCCCTTACCGACCAGCAATCTCTCATTCCATTATGATGGGCCGAAGGAATTGATGTGGTATCAGTAAATGCAACACGTGATCTTTTTCAGAAGAGTTACATCGAGGGCGAATAACACTCAACGTATGGCAAAAGTTTCAATTACTGCTCTGGCTGTGTCTTGAATTGCGACAGAGATAATAAATCTAAAAATAGTACTGCATAATCCTCAGCATGTGTAGGAGGCACATGGTGTAAAACTGAAAAATTACTGTCATCCTCGGAACTGCCAGGAACATCTGAAACTCTAGACATCAAGAGTTTACCGCATCCCATGCAGCCGGGACCTCATTGAGCCAGTCTCAGTGGAAGGCAGTGATGGCGCAGATCAAGAAGATCGTTTCGGTATCAGCAGCCACATCTTCGAGCGAGAGTGAAGTTCACGGAATTGAACGGAGTACTGCGATGTGGAAGGCAACGGGAAACCACCGCATTAGTCTCCCTCGAAGGTGCAGCCTTGCGCTCATATAACGTGATGGCATTCCTCGCGGTAAAATATTCCGGATGTAAAATAGTCCCCCAATCGGATCTCATCTCCGAGTGGGAACTACTGGGTGGAGAACATCAGTCAGAGTGGAGAAATACAAATTACTATTGTTAATTGTTATTCAATTGATCCTCATAATTTGCAGTCATCAATCCGAAAATTGGTTTGTTGCAGCTATCAACTCCACGCTTTCTAGTCAACCATTTTATTTGTACATACGAAAGTATTCACCCTGACGTGCTCCATAATTTGCCTGATGTATCCCATCCCTGGTCTTTCACAGTAGTAGTTCTTCCCATTTATTTTTACTTGAGTCATCGTTTTCAAGTGTGCTGCCACAAAATGTAGCTAATCAGGATGTCCATTCTTGTTCCCAGAGTTTTCATTAAAATTATTTCTCTCCGGGTCTTCACAGAACTTCTTCTTTTGTGATACTCTCCGTACATTTTATCTTCTTCATTCTTCTATATCTACCAATTCCCATTGTTTCCAACATTCTTTTCTCTGCTGCTGTTATTGTGCAAGATTCAATTAGTATACTCATGTCAGTCCAAATACTCCAAATATTTGAAGGCATTGGTGGCGGCCGATACTTTGTGGAATTCCATTGTAAGAAAAAGAAGAAATGCTTTGCACAATTCCACTTAAGAAATTTTATTTATCGATTCGACATGTTTTACTGCACTGCAGCATCAGGACTGGTGCAACTCTGATGAGGTTGCAGAGCAGTGAAACATATCGACTCGTTAAATAAAATTTCCCCAGTGGAATTGTGCTAAGCATTTCTTCTTTTTCCTACTCCGAATATATGTTTTCCATTAACTTCTTCCTAGCTGACAAGCTTGTTTTGCTGTCAAAGTAGAATAGTTTAATCTAATGCGGTCGCCTTCCACAGAAGCACTTTATTGTCTTTTATTTGTGAATTTTATGACCTCCATTTTTAGGTCAGATGCATTTGCAGCCATCTCAAGGAACTAGCTGAACTAGGAAAATTCATCTAGCTGATCATTTACATTCGGTATTATTGTCATTTTTATCGGGAGCAGTCATAATTAATTCCGCCAGTTCAGTTACTGAGAGCACCAAAATGCCCTTCTCTTTACACACCACATGGGTAAAAGATTTTGTCTTTGAGGAGGTGACATATATTTAAAGATGGTGAAAGTGGGATTATTTTCACAGGTTCCACTCTCCCTTTGGGGAAGGAGAGCTTCAATCTCTCTTTCACAGCGTTCACATGTAGTACGTTTCGCTCCTGATGAAACTGCAGCCAAAGCGCAGAAGAAAGAATGAGATGGTTCAAATGTTGCGTTGAAAATCGTCCTTTTTACCTTCATGTTAGACGTTAAATTTATTGGAAACCATAATTTTCGGTCCAACTTTCCCGCGTACCTTATCATTTTTTTGGTAAAAATGACAGGTAACCAGTAAGCCAAATGTTTCAACTCTGCGATTTAAATGTGTTTTTTTTGCACCTGAACGTTAAGTCCTATTATTAAGCCCAAATATACTTAACGTGAATCAGTTTTTCACATTAGAACGACAGTTTTTGTATCACAATCTTTTGCTTCACTTTCCTTTTTGCTTAAAGATGTAAATTCGACATTTATGGTGTTACTAAATATTTGTAAAAAAACTCCTGAACATGTGTAAACTTCTCAAATGTTTTAGAATAACCGTGAGCTATAACTTACAGCGGCTAAAGTGATAAATTTAACCCTTACTGGCCATATGGTGTATCAGATGTCGTCCGCCGCCATATTTGTTGCTTGGTATTTGATATTGTTTCTTCATAGCTTCTGTGCATTTTAGCTCTCCTTCTACTAGCGATATTCTACTTGTTCTGTTTCATAAGATTTTGTCAACTGAAAGTGGGAAACTACGAAGTTGGAAATGTTTCGGTTTGATAATTTGATGTTTAAGGAGTTTTAGGAAAATAGGAAAACAACGAAGCTTCAGTCAGATTATTCAGCAGTTCCTATTGTATTTTCCTGTCCATTTGGACTGGCTTGCTCCTTGGCAGCTAAATTCCCTTGATTGTAATCCAAACTTTTGCATCCAACACAATTCGAAAATATGCTTGCAATACTACCGCCATCATGCTAATTTTCGTCGTGTGTCCCTGAATAGCAAACTACGCACTCTTAAGGATATTCTAACTTGTAGGATATAAATATAGAAAACTAGGCTTCCCAATATCCTATTTCTGGATATTCCAGCAATCCGATGATTTAAGTTGATAAGCAAAACTTTCCTCTAATCTGAAGATACAGGAGTGTACTGAGCTCGAGGAAAGAGGACAGATAAATAAACAATTCGTCCATATCCGCCAGAGGAATTGAGAAATTTTGCAGAAAAGGACTGACTCTCAACTTTCTCTTGCCTTCGAGGCGATTACCAAAACTTTCCTTGAGCCTATGTCAAGGAGCATATTCAAATTTCAGACTAGTAATATTATGTTGACAGTTTTTCAACTAATGTTCCTCATCAACACATCTGCTTAATTAGTAGTTTAAGTCTGGGCGTTTAAGGTAGTTTGAGTGAGATAGTTCCCTAGTCATAATAGAGACCATATTCGAATTTTATTTTTTAATTTGAGCTTCTCTAAGAAGTATGAAGTAAATATTGTAATAATAATTTTGCAAAAATATAGTTAAATATGACTAAAATTCTCAGTAATTAAATAAATATAGCCACATGAGTCTCTGACTTGACTCATTTTTTCACGCCGTACGGTGATATCACCTTCACAATAGAATTTTTTGTGATTCTGTAAAAAGTACTGCGGTGAGTAATAGATTAATTTTTATCAATTGTTGAGAAACATGCAAATTACACACCGTTAGTTTTTTTGACGAAAACTAGGCGTTAGAAGTTCCTAATTTTTTCAATATTCTCCCTCTGGAGCGCACAGCCGTTATCTATCCCATGCAAAACAGCTTATATTTTCAGGAAAATTGCTCGAAAAGTAGTTCAGCAATGGGTTATAATTTTGATATCAATAAAAAGATGGGAGATTTTTCTCTAAAATGACACTAAATTCATCAAATTCTATGTGAATTGATTAATCGCTCAAACTTTCTTAAAAGTTTGGGGACGAAATATGAGTAACTACATTGTCTACTTGCTTAAATCAAATCTTGCTTGATAGGGAAGACGTGTCGCGACGTGTGAAGACGAGGAATTTATAGCTAGATTACCCTTTTTGCGGACATTACCAAAAATTCGTACTTATGTAGCATTATGTTTTTAATTGCTGCTGACGTTGATTTGGAATCGCAGAAGAATTGATTTATCATTAAATGAAAGATAAAACTAGAGTAATAGGCCCTCATTTTAATAGACCCTCATTAAATTTAGCCATTGGATTCTTTAGATAAAATATGGATGTAGTTATCAGTTTCCAGAAATTTAGTCACAATAGTGAAAGATCATCATTCTAAGATGCATAACACACTCATACTGAACCAGGGTGGAAACTAATAAACGTGTCTTATTTTGTATTAATGAATTTTGACAAGGACGTCATACTTTATAGCCAAATACTGTGAAAACTGGGAAGGATAGGTTTGTTCCTGAAATAAAAAAACCAACTAGAAAATTAAATACGAGACTGACGCTCTGAATCAAAGTGGCAGACTTTTTACTACAATAACTACATTATGCTATTTCCCCCCGATTAAGTACTCAATCTTAAGCTGGCCTTGGTTGTGTAACATGCCTTTATATTTTATGGACCGTTTATGGGCAATTGGGGGACGTAATTTGCTTTTGACACTGAGGAATATACCACTGTTGGTCTTTCGTTCGTCATTCATATTACGTCATTTAGTGTTGGTTGTCGGTTAACCGACATATTTCGATAGATCGGATCATGAGAATAAAATCAGTGAAATATACTGTGGAACGGACCGATTTTAAATTTAATCTTTCCGGCGAACGATAAGAAACCATAAAGCTGCCAATGAGAAATTTAACTAGGTTTGTCTATAGGTAGTGCAGCTAGTTAGTTGATTTACTCCCTGATACTTATATCCTTATCTACTAACTAGTGCTAACAGCACGCAGTGCATGTTTTCATCATAACTCAATTATCTCTGTCCATTTATGTGGTTTCAAAATACTAACGGTCCATCTAACATTGGTAGCATATTTATAGTGTACTGTATGCTTGTGAGGCCTCTCCTCTTGACAAGCATTAGCGATTTATGCTAATGCATCAACTGGCGTAGTTGCACTAACATTAATAGGTCATAGTGTAATGCATGTTGGTGGCTACTCACCCCCTGCCGCACACCCTTTAGGTGGCTTGCAGGGTATTTTGTAGAAGTAGTTGCAGACCGTTTATACTCTCCTATTCCATCGCCAGTTGTTTCATTTTCCGCTCTCTTTCTCTCCTCATCGCAGCATACTCCCTATCTTCCATTAAACATGCCTATCCTTTCTTTCCCCGCTTCCCTAGCATTTTAACCCTCAGCAACAGTCTCATACATGTCCCATAACCTCTGATCCACCTGCTCTGACTCCTGCTAATAAAATAGTCCAACTTAATTGTATTACCACACACATTACTTCTAGTGCTTTTTAGTTTGCCTTCTAGCCATCACTCTTTCTCTACCTCTTCGCCATTCTCTAAGATCACATCTCCAAGCGCCTCCAATATACTCTCTTCCCTCTTTACCACATCTCGCGTTTCGCTTTCATGTCACGCCGCGACTCACTCTATACTTCTTTTCTTTTGACTATTCTTGACATCTTTGATCAGATTTTCAGTCCGTAGTTCCCACATTATGCTTCACTCAGTTATCATATGTTTGCCAACGCAACTCTCCGCCTAATATCCGTTTAACCACGCCCATTTCGTCCCAAATGCTATCGGAGTGTATAACTAAACAACTCCTCCTGAAGCACCCATTGTCCTCATACTGTTATGCGTAGCTTTACTTATTTTTCCGCGAAAATCTTAATATTTAGTTTTATTGCGATTTATTTTCAGACTAATATATCTCTCGCGCTTGTTTTTCATACGTCTGGTAGTAACTTTCTAAATCCCTGGCTGGTTGATTAAAGTGCGCCTCAATAAAGCTTGATCATCCGCAAACCGAAAAGTTGTTATTAGTTCCCCTTTAATTGCCATGTGTAACTCAACTGTCTCCTACCAACGCTTCTCGTATCATTTTCTCCGTGTTTATTCATTATTCATTTGTCAGATATAGTGGAGTTAACAGAAAATACATAAATGTCTTTGCTCTTGCTAGTGTGCATCCTTGTACCAAAATACCAAAATAATGTGAGGCAGCATTAGTTTAAAATTTTTATTTTTACAATTAAAGCTAAAAGTAATAATGGTGAAGTACACGTTCAGCTAAAAATAGCAAATGAAATATACACAATGAATGTCGGAAATGTTGATACGTTTTGTTGCAGTCCTTCGATGATTCAGATGGTGATGGATGAATGACAGCGAGCTTTAAAACTGTAAAAGAATCAAAACAGATCTTTTAATATTGCAACCTTATTTATGGGTTTCACAAATTGCTTATTATGTATCTTATAAGTGATGAATAGTTTACAGAAGGAATTTGGCAATTTTTTTGGCTCGGAGACAATTTTAAAATTAATACTAATGTTATGCAGTCTTTGAATGTTAATGAAGTGACAATTGTTCACATGTGAACCTCCGTTGTCGGAGATATGTTATCAGGCAGCGAGAATACACTACACTCCAAAGCTAGCTCATATTCTGTGTATCAGACTAGTGTATTAATTTTTACTCATAAAAACTACTAAAAAAAACAGACTACTTAGACTACTAGGTAGAAAACTACCGATTTTGTTATCTTACACGATCAAGTAAATTACTTTTCGGTGTAAAAAAATCATCACCGTATCCCTTAATTAATCAATACCTTAAGAAATGATGCCTTTACGGGTACGGGTAAGATCCTCCCGACCCTGATGAATGCGCCAACGCCGACGATCTTGAGAGTGCGTCAGCGGCTGCCGCAGCGGATGCCTCGGCGGCAGCTGCGGCGGAGGCCGCCGTGGCGGCATGAGCGGTGGCCGAGGACGCGGCGGATGCGGCGGCGTTGGCTGAAACGGCGGCAGAAGAAGCGGAAGCAGCTGCGGATGACGCTTCGGAAGCGGTGGAGGATGCGGAGGCGACAGCGGAGGCTGCGGCGGAGGCGGCAGCCGAAGCGGAGACTGCGGCATCCGCGGCGACCCTGGCGGCGGCTAAGGCACCGGCGTTCGCAGTGGCCAGCTCGGTGCTGTCGACTGTCCTGGCGGGAAGGCCGTAGGTGTCAGCGGATGACCTCGCAGTTAGACTGCAGAGGACGGCGAGGGCGGCAACGACGGTCTGAGGATGCAAAGATGGCGGCGAAAATAAATGTTATGCCTTAAATTAGCATTTTAAAGAGCGCGAGATTTAGTGGATTCAAGTCCCATTTTCTATTACAGTATTTAAAAATCCATAGCTGTAGTCTGGAATTACTCAATGGATACCTATCAACTCTGAATAATCCCTAGAATAATTTGAAAATAATTCACTCTTGAAAAGGATGCATTTTTTGCATTCGGTATTAAAATATAGTCAACTGATAAAAATCTTTAATAACCTATTGCTGTGATAAAATGTTTTTTGAGATTGCCAAAGTACATCATCATCAAATTGTTTGCAGTTTTAATGAAGATATACGCTTCAAGTAATGGCTGTATATTCACATTTTGGTGAACATTTTAAGTAGGTAGTGCCGAATCCATTGCAATTCACAGATCTGAACTTTTTGCTTTGATAAAAAAAGTTGTTAGAAGTGAAGTATTACATTGAATGGAAGAAGGCATAAAGAAAATTCGCTTTTTTCTGGAAACATATGGTCACTTGTCTTACGTTTGCATCCATAATTTCAATTACCCATGAAGTTGACTGACGGTGACTGAATACGAATTTGTTCTTAATTTTAGATTAACATAAGTTCTAAGATTGGTACTTATCTTTTCGGGTGTGCGTGCACGTGGTAAGTACGAAATTATTTTATTTTGACAAGTTTAGAATTTTCAAACCTCAGTATTCAATTATTTCAAAACTCAATTCAGTATTCAAAATATCGTAAGTGAAAATTTACTAACAGGTTGAAAAAATGCGTTTATTTATAAGATTTTTCTGGTTGAACCTAGTGAAATTTCATTGCAATCAAAATGCAAACACACTTAGTTAGTTCCACGGTATTTTAATTTGGTTCAACCGGTTTTGTTATACTGATGAAACGTAACTATTTCAATGCTAACGGGATATATCTGTCTCAGATAGTGTTTCTGTTGTAAATGATAGATGCACACAGTAGGAACAAAATTTCACAGAAAATATACTAATATTATTTCAAGCATGCAAAAAAATTAGTTTTGAAGGGGCTAAAACACCTTTTTATGACTAAACCGACTATTACAGTTATACAAATCGAGGAATTAGCCGATTATAATTGGCTTTTCATTAGCAAGTATAAGGATGGTACTACTATGGTAACATCCGACTGACAGTAATGTTTACTTGTCGGATGTGAATATGAATAATTTTATTCATTGCAGACACTCACCGGGATAGTCATTGTTCTGGATCGCTGTTCCTTCCTGTTCTTGGGAGGCTTGAAAGTGTGTCTCCTCATCCATTCGCCACGCCTTTTATAGCTCCGTGATCGCAGATGAAAGGAGAAACGGAGCTCGGTGGCTTGCAAATGTGTTAGCGAGTGCTGTAAGAGAGGAGAAAAGAGCGGAGAGAGAAAGACAGCCCGGGGAGGGAAGAGTCCAACAAATATTTGAACCGGGAATTCTTGAATAGTTTTCTCCCTCTCTTTAGAACGCAACCCATAGGGAACTGTTTAACCACGAAACTATTTGATAATGCAGTTATTATTGGGACAATTGGCTATATCAGGCTTAGTTTGAGTGTGAATCCCAGTTTTGAGGATACATTTCTCGCTTCAGTAGGAAAGTTACCCAGATAGGAACGTCACCACTCAACGACTAATTCTTCATATTATCCGGAATTAATTTGAAAAGGCTCAGCAGAGCTATAAAGAAAAGCTGGGTTGATTTTAATACTTCCACAGTTCATTATGCATTATTCTACCTTTACATCGAGTTTTCTTATCTTGGATTTGCTGATTCACTTGCCAGATGTGTATAAGGATTTAGATACCTATAGGTTGTATCTTTCTTCAGCATTTACCTCTAAATCTACTGTATGTATGTACAGTAGGTATGTTGGGTAAAAAGCCTACTCGCGCGCTTACATATTTATGGAATCCTAAACACTAAATTGTATTTCCTATATATTTTCATGTGGTGGCAGCGGGGTAAAGTTCTCGCCTGCTAATCCTAGTGCCGCAGGTTTGAGTCCCGCCTGGGTGGACTTTCTCACCACCACGGGACCAGGGGGGGGGGGGGCTGCGTGCCTGCACTCAGGGCATGGTTGTGAGTATTCGTCAGCTATTAAGTTAAGCACTTCAATGTAAAAGGCCATAGGAGCTGTTGTCATTGATTATGGAAAATAAAATGCTAAAGCGCAAAGAAATCGGTGTCCCTTGCGGGGGAAACAATAGCGGTCTGTTAAAAGAATACTAATCACTAGAGTGAAGAAAAATTGATAGAATAATTTGGAAGCCATGGGAAGGGAATATTCGACACGACTGTAAGTTTAACATAGATTTATATTTTTATTTATTATTGCATTAGATTTTTTTCCTGCTTATGATTAAAATAATTCCAAGTGGATGCTGATGAGCTAACCCACGACTAAGTAGTAATAAATATTTTATCTCATAAGAGAATCGTGTACAGGAGTTTATTTAAGTAAATATATGTATGATTCCTTTAAATAAAATAATTACAACCAATTCCTTGAAAATGGGTGACCCGAAGGGTGCACCGGAGCAAAGGTGAGGAACATGGAGTTCGTCTGATGTAATAAAACATTAATGTCGACTCAGTTTGCAAAATCTTAGCCGTCTTAAATGCGTGGGCGGTTGTTGTACAATGAGGAAGTTAAGCAATAAATGAAGTATTCTCAGTATTTGAGTAAATGGACATCAGTTTAATAACTGGAAAAGGAGATAGGATAAGAGAAATAAGTCATGGTGGAGTGAGTTTTCATCAACGGACGCAATTGTTTTCTTGCTACTGATAAAACTTTTAAAAATTTAAACAGGAAGTCAACGACTTGGGATAAACTTTCTTAACTATCTTAACTTATTTATCGTTTCATTGAACCTGATTTGAATTAGGAAATAAGAAAACCTATACATTGAAATAAATTTTTGGTATTCCAACAATGCGTCAGCAATCGGTTGGGACGGAAAACCGTTTCACGAGCAAATAGAATACCAGAATTCATTGACGCAATACCGTAATACCATTCATTGACATAATTGATGTAAGAAAACCTTAGTCGATGGTCTAAAATTTTTAGTTATAATGCACATTGTACGTATGTGTAGAATGTACATGTACCCTCTCAGAAAGTTTCTCTGTAATACCCTTAGCTTATAGTTAGGTCCGAAGGTCCACCGCGTTTATTGGTCTCACCTCTAATTTCGGTAAAATGGAATCTATAGAAGTTGTCCGTCGGACCCAGGCTGAAGAAATATAGCATCCAATTAACAAATTAACATTTAATTAAATTAACATTTATAAACAAATTAACATGGGGTGCGCATTAAGATAATGACGCCTCTATTGTTCACCAATAAAAACATCCCGGATAAAATATAATTTAAAGAACCTTGCGACTACCAACCTTTGGCTGAAGCATCGGTCAGAAAATAATCTCTCACAAGAAACTAAAAACAAAAGCCTTTTTCCGTAGCCTGGCTGGTCTTTGGCCTCAGAATTGAGGAAAATATCTAAGTACTTCAGCGATATACAGTCTTCCATTGACAAATCCTTGAAAAATGTTCGCAGAAATGTCATTGAAATTGGATTTTACTGCTGTAATTTAGAAGGGATAGAAACTTCGATCATCGATGATAATTTATCCCTAGATGGTCTGTTGCCAATGCAAGTTATTAATAAGTAATAAAAATATATACGCGTTCTTACTTATTTTGTAAGTTTTAATGGTATTTTTTGGAAATACTCCATGGAAAAACGCCTGTCGAGTCACATCCTCCCGATAAGAATCCCGATGGTTTTCTTTAGATTATTGGACCAAACGATCAGTTTTTGCGCATAATTTTCATTACTTGCCGTTTATTAATGCTAATGCCATTCATACTGGACTCTGACTCTGATTCAACGGGAATGCGACCAATAATGGAGGTCATTCAAGGATAGGCGAGCAGATGGTTTCATTTATGTAGAGGAAGGGCGGGAAAAAAACAGCATTGCATTAGCTTACTTTTATCGAAACGCGTAATGAGTTACAAAGTTTCACTTCCTATCTAACGAACGGAGTACTATACTTGAAGTGCCGTCTTCATTGAAAACAAGTTGAGGTCGGAATTTCACTGAAAAAACCTCTCGGCACCGGTGGGGCTGGAACCCGGGCCCTCGGGATGGAAAGCCTGTTCTCGTTTCAGTATAGCAACCCTTTTTCGTGGGGGTCTTTAGCGTTGAAAAAACCAAATGTTATCTCATTTTCGATATTAGGAATCATTTCAATACCCGAATCCATACTTGAAGAATTAATCTGACTAAACAATTTCATCAGCCACTTCACAGCCATTGAAGGCTGCTTCAAGCCCATCCAAGGATTCGGAAATTAAGCGCGATTTCATTTGAGCAAGGTTGGAGCACAGAGCATCTGGTCATGATGGTGAAAATTCATTCCCACCAGCAAAATTTCTGCTTAAATAAGGGAAGTGTTGCTTCTTTTTGTGTACATTCATTTTCTTCCCATTCAGTGCATTAGTATTTTCTTTGCTGTGTTGCCTTTCCATTTTATATCAGCAAGAGTACCGGTCATAACCTACCCAACTTTTTATCATATTTTTTCGATAGGTGTTGGTTGAATGAGACCCTGTGATATCATTTGGTTTCAAGCGCACTTTGCCTTTTGTTTAAAACAGCATCGTAAATCGATTTCTTCTTCTAGTAGGGTAATATATGTATGTTTCCTTTAAATAAAATAATTACAATCAATTCCTTGAAAATGGGCGACTCGAAGGAGCAAAGGTGAGGAACATGGAGTTCGTCTGATGTAATAAAACATTAATGTCGACTCAATTTGCAAATTCTTAGCCGTCTTAAATGCGTGGGCGGTTGTCTTTTAGGTACAATGAGGAAGTTAAGCAATAATGAAGTATTCTCAGTATTTGAGTCAATGAACATCAGTTTAATAACTGGAATAGGAGATAGGATAAGAGAAAGAAGTCATTCCCTTTCAATTTTATATCAGCAAGAGTACCGGTCATAACCTGCCCAACTTTTTATAATATTTTTTCGATAGGTGTTAGTTGAATGAGACCCTGTGATATCATTTGGTTTGAAGCGTACTTTGCCTTTTATTTAAAACAGCATCGTATATCGATGTCTTCTTCTAGTAGGGTAAGTGGGAACCTAGAGACAAGCAATGCTGCTGTTTCCTACCTCATAGTTATTAAAAGAGTCTTTGTGTTCAATTTATTGCTCTGAGCATTACCAGGGAAGAGAGTTACAGCATTTGTTAATGTCTTCATTTCGTGGTTTTAAACGTACAAAAATGTAATCTTTCCTTTTTCGTCTGCTACTAGTTAAAAAAATATATGTTTATTTTATGTGCGTAATATATCGTTAATGCTTTTGACCAACGTTTCTTTATTAATTCCCTCATACGAGAGTCGTCTTTTTCCGTTGTGAGAACATGATTTTCCTCTGCATACGTGGTTATGATCAACCAACTCTCGTCCGTTATACTCCGAAGAGTAACGTCTTCCCATTGCGGATGAGATTTAAAACCCTGAGATGCACAATATTGTGAACCGGGGTCTTTTGTTGTCTGATCTCGAGAATTAAAAGAAACATCGAGAAAAATTTGGTCGAAGAATGGCGAAAGTATTGTCGAGAGACAACTACAAGAGATGACACCTAGCTGCTCTCTCTCTCTTACTGTCGGAATTCTCATAGGTTGTTCGGTTTGTTTCTAACTATACAACGGCTGGAGAAAGTGGTAAGGTCAAGGTCGGATCTGTCACGCAGTCATTTACAAAGGGGTGAAAGAAAAGTGTTTTTCAGTCAAGGCCTGCCGTCTATCACCAAGACTTCTTCATTTAGTTTTCTGAGGATATGTTTTAAAATTGTTTGTATCCGATGGATTAGAAACATTTAACACTATCAAAATAATTTTCTGTTGCAGATGCAAATATGAGAATCTAGCTTATCGATGGATCAAAGATCGACTGATGAGTAAATATTTAATCTACTCACTCACCTCGCTGCCTGGAATGAATTTCTCCGGAAGTCCTGCCAGAATCCATATTTATAATATATGTTTTGATAAGTATTATTTCAACGGAGAAAGTAATGGTGGTTTGAGGCAGCTTTGCATAACGCTATTTTTAACGTGACCAACACCTTTTGAGGAAAGCTCTGATGAGAATTTTCAGCCGAGTGTCTCAGACGTCGTGAGGATCCCCTTTCATCTTGCTTCCATCTATCTACCGAATTAAAATGGGTAACTTTCTGTCTGTGATTCCTCCTTTCTAGTTCAAGAGACCTGAAGAATACGTATTTCTTAACACGCATAAGAGCAATTTTGAATTACGAGATCCGAATAAGGAAAATGAAAGTAGATTTATATTTAGAATATTTTCGATGAAGGAAAGCCGAGATACAAGTTTTTCCCATTTCCCACGCGCGATTTGTCATTGGCAGATTCTTTCGGAAGGGCACTAAAGAATGAATGAATCAGTTTGAGAGGTTTCCCTCGTTACCTAGGCGTTACCAGGTTGGTGTCATAGTCATAATAGAAGCTTTGAGTTTCTAAATGCATACTTTTCACTTTCACTCAGACATTTCTTCCACAGTCACGATTTTTCTATATCTACCAACCCTTATGTCAATGTGGCATTGTTAATCAGACTAATTAATGATTGCTAAAATTGTATTTAATGATTAATATTTTTAGTAGATGATTAATGAATGGAGATTAATGATGGAAATTCAATAGATTTAATTGATTACAACGTCAATATGTGACCGACACTTTTGCTGTTCGCGTTACCTTTGAGGTCGCTGTTATGCTCGTTTTCGTGGCTTTGGCAATTTTATTTCATACCTCGGCATTTTAGGCGACTAGTTCATACATTGGGTGCTTCCCAGTCATCTTGCGCCGATTAATGCTCATCATAACAGAAAGAAACAGACAAGTGCACTTTCATGGTGGCGATTGAAATGATCTGCGCTTCTACGCTGCCAGCGTAGTGAATGAGATGTAAAGGCAGTCAAATGCATGAAGTTAATAAAAAATTACTCTTAAATTTGAATAAATGGATAGCATTTCGACTTGTGTTAAAGACTAATATTTTTCGTATAGGTATTAAAATATTCCCAATTTAAATTTTGAAACTTTTCCAACCTCTTACCGCAATCTTCTGGCGCATACTGCCAGAGGTGAGTCGCGGGAGGATTTGTTTTATGTATTTTAATCAGACTGAAGTAGCAGATTTGATTTGAACGTCACATACGCTTAACAAATTGAAACTGTTCAGCGCCGATGAGTGATTGGAGTATTGGAATGAATCCATTTTTGCTGAAAATTAATCGCACGCACCCCCCCACAATGCCTTTAAGTAAGTACATCTCTTGAGTTCTTGCTTTAATTTTGTCTCTTCCTCTTGGTAAACATGAATTTCTCATTATGAGGCTTGTTTTGAAAATTATATTTTGATTATCTTTGAAGAAAAATACCTGTAGAAAACAAACAGTAAATATTATGCACGCAGGCAAAGGCTCCACGGTCATTAGGAAACGAACACGAAATAGAATTAGTGGAACTGTGAAGTGTAATATTCGGCTGTCTTCGCTCAGAGAAAGTGGTCAAAAATATTTCAAGAAGAAAAGCGAAAACATACTTCTACAATGTACCCTGTGTGCTGTCAAGAGGGCGTGCAACCCTGGATGTTAGGAAACTAATCTTTACTTATGTATATAGATTAGAATTATGTGCCAAAGCTGTACTTACAAATACGTTAACTAGTGTCCCATGTAAATTGATGGATTTCTAAGATATGACAAGAGTGCAAAACTACACATCTTTAAAAACGCAGCCGGATTCGATGTGGCTGTAGGCTACCGTGGATTGGAAAGGCATTTTCTTGAGGAAGAAATTTTTCTAAGAATTTTTAATTTTTCCCTCGCTTTTCCCTATGTTCTAGGGAGTTCTTGTAGGGAACGTTCCATCAGGAATGCTAGAAGACCGTGTGCAGTACGAGCGAAGCAAGAATTTTCTTTCAAGTGATTACAAATAACTACACATGTATGTAAGAATTAAATGTCAGTTCTGCAAGGGCTAGAAACATGGAGCGAGTAACAAACAAGCAATGTTACCCTAAGTTCCTCAGGGAAAGGCGCGCACGGGGTGTAGAAGCGGCAAAAGATATCAGCTGACCGGGAAAGCACGCCCCCTGCACGTCGTGGCGTGTAGAGGGCGTGCGCTACCGGATCGAAAAATTGAATTTATTTTCGGCGTCGCAAGCCTTTTTCAAAGATTTTTTCAGGATAACCTTAAGATGTCTTCAATTAATACTCTGTATCAATAACTCCGCGCGCATATTCGTAAAACCAATTCAGAATGGCTTCTTTATGTAAAAGTTTGCCTGAAAAAAGCGTCCGCCATGTTGTGACGTAATAGCACACAAATATTGACGATAATATCTGAAACTTGTGAATATGAGAAGAAAAGCACCATTTTGACAAATTGTAATGTTTTTATTTCATATAAATCCTTCCACAATTCCACTATCTGCTTAACTTTTAATATTTTCGAAGAAAAGTCAAAATGGGCGTTTTTTGTTAAATTTTTGTCATTTTGGTCAAGTAACGGGCACGACCTATGAAAAATGACTTATTTTTTCATTATAAGTAATCATTTATGAGTATATGTGCAAAGTTTAAAATACTTATCCCCAAAAGAGTAACTTTCAATTTACGACCGCTGTGCGGCGTGGCGTTAGCTCACGCAAAAATATCTTCTTGTAAAGCGGATTAATATATACGTAAAAATTACAAGGTAAATTTTGATTAACTAAAGATCTGTAACTTTACTCGTTACTTTCAAATGCGGTGTTAGTTTCATCAGATTGGGAAATTTTAACGCCGCTGCATATATTCCTCTTGAGCCACCTCTCAATGTTAACTTATCAGGCAGAATTCCCTCAAGTTTAGTTTTATCCTCCATAACATTACATGAGAGGTTGAAATCAAATAACGGTAGAAAATGAAAAATAAGCGACACCGTACCATATATTTTGTTAAATATTCTATCCATGGTATTTTTAATCAATATGTTGGAAAACAATTTTTCCGCTATTCACCAAGGCCCACTGTTGCCAGATTTCCGCTTTTTTCCCCGCCTTTTTGACAATGGATCCGCTTTCCGCTTTAGACTAACGCGGTTCCGCTTTTTTCTAATCTGCTCGAAATAATCAACCGAACGTTGATATATATCGTTTGTAAGTACGTGTGGTGTGGTACAGTATTGATTACAGATGTGATTGACTTCGGCGTTTGAAAAATCTTGGGAATTGATTTACATCCCCCCCCCCCAGGATAAAAAATCAGCAAGCCTAGTTGAAACTCATGAAATTACGCGTTCAAAATCAACGTTTTTCAATCACTGGTATCGCATTTTCTTTGTTCCCATCTGGAAACACTTCCAAGACCTGTTTTCCGAAATCCGGCTCTTCTTCCAATTATACCTCTTCATGGACTGCATAGACACCTCTCTTAATGAGTTATTTGTCACCGGGACCATCTGTTTATTATTGAATGCTCTTTATGCTTGGTCTTTAATGCTCTTCAAAGCATCGAGATTAGACCATCTGGGGAGATTTTTATTGCGAGTTATGTAACTGTGCAAGCCATTTCATTTGAGTTAAACCAACGATTTCTTAACCTTTTTCTGGAAATCCATTCTCCAAGTACACAATCGCTTTTTACAATGTTCATTCACTTGAGAATCGCCGAATAGCCCTACCACTTTCAAGGAGACATTTATTGTCATTCAAATGCAACCATTTATTTAACCTTATGCTGTTATTATTTCAACTGCGTCACAATCATGCAACAAACACTTCTTTTATTTTTCCCCAAAACTCTTTCATCTTTCACATTCAGGTTTCTGATCCACTCTTATATACGTAAGCACTGTTGTATTCACCTCTACCCATTCTAAATTCTGATTCCTCTCTTGAGAAATTCAAGTGGTGATTAGATCCACATTTAACACCTTTCATCACTTTTCAGTATTATATAAATCCCCACCATCCATCATTTTGTACGCAAAGAAAGATATTAAACTCATCAATCCTTCCTTCGGAACATGTACAACTTACTGCTTAGCATGTAAACCATGTGATTGAGACAAGACTTTTTTCCATGAACGCAATAGCCATAAAATAATTCACTGGAGGGTCACTGAATTATCCACTTTTTCAGTGCCATCTCCGCATTCCGAAACATAACCACCCTACCACGTATTCAATTTAATTTTTTTTTCATTTCCTAAGGTCGAAGGCCAGAGCTACTTGTGCAAGTTTTCTCCAAAACTCCCTTTTCATGCTTTGGATTTTTTCATTTCCAAAGTTTTCGTTACCGCCATTCTTCCAGTGAACTGTCTCACGAACTCATCTAGGGGTGATAAAGTTATATTTTTTCATTTTCATCTACTATTCGGGATCAAGCCATACACACTCCTGACACAATTTCAAGCAACCGAAATCCATTGCTATAACAACATGTACTTATCGCAGATTTTATCATTCCAAGAAAAATAATCTAATAGTATCTTTCGAACTATATTCGCTACCAGAGATTAAATTTTTGACATTCACCTCACAAGCAAAGAAAGCGGGCATGCCCTACCCTTGACGGGACGGGGTAGTTATCAACCTTCAGAGTACCCGTGCTACGTGCATTACTCGCTGTTAGCAATTACTCCCATCATTCGATGGGGTTTGGAAATTTTTTTCAGCTTTCTACAAACTATATTGAAACATACATTTTCATGTCAAAGACCCGCTTTCACTTTTCTGTAAGAAGGATTCCCTCTCGATGGCCATGCAAGTATACAGCCACATTTGACCCAATGTTTACTGACGAGGTGAGTTCAACGGAGGTGTAGATTCATTTATTGCTGAATATCCCTTTTTTTAGGTAATAAAGATCCCTGAAGAGGCAAAAAGCCTAAAAGGGGTCATGGTCCACGACCGTTATTATTTTTAATTGTTTTTTTGCTACAATTTGATTGTAAGTTCGATGTTGGGAATAAACGATACGGAAATAAAGTAATGAGGTACTAAAACATAGGCTATGATAAAACTTTATACAGCTAGCGATGGAACATTTGTAGAGAAAAATGTTTCAGTCAACTTGATGGTCCTAACTCAAATTTAAGTCCATTCTTTTTCTTACTTTTTTGAAATCTGTAAGAAGATGAGAGATTTCAATCAATCATAAGCCTCGGCGTGAATTTTTGGAATCGAAAAGAAATTGATTAAAAATGGAATATTAGAGAACTACGTTTTACGTCCAACCATATACCCAGTTTTACGTCCGTTTGTATCAAGAGGAACGGAGTATCGTGGCTAGTAGTCATGAGCGAATTGGCTCAGTAAAATAACACGGCATTCAAGCAAATTGACGGAGCTTATATGTTTTCTTATTCTTTTCCACACCCATTGCGAAGTGAAATTTTCTAAGTAACATGGATTAATCCAGCTAATGATAATCTACGAACTGCAGAAATAGACTCACATTCCTGAGTACACATTCCAGTATACGGATGAGCGGAAGTGAATTTGACGCTAGATATTCAGCCATGACCGAGAGATTCCATACTACATCTACTTGAAAAAATTATTAATCAGGAAAAGATTTGATCTTGATGCACAATCTGAAATAAACCCGTTCCTATAGTATTACCGACCGTTTGATATATCCATTTACATACTTCTTCCGATTATTCAGAGTTTGAGATATTATCATTGGTCGTTCAATCCCAAGATTGGTTGACTTCAGCCCTCCATCCTTCCCTATCTAGTGATAGTGCCATTACTCCTTGCTGATTTTTATTGGTTTAAGATAGTTCGCCACAAAAAACCGTAGCATGAAAAACGAACACTGTAAATAACCAGATTTCCTGACCGTAAACGATTTATCAACGGAGAGTATTCATTTTTACATTTTTTTGCCACGTAACCACACTCAGCTTCCTACAGTAATCAAATGCATCATTATATTTTGGTTTTTATTTTGTAATGAAGATATAAAATAATTAGTATAATACAAATGTTGAGGAATAAAAATTACAGTAATGGAATATACATAGGAATGGCTGGCACATTGCTTCGATTCAGTGAAGTCCCCCGACGAGTTAATTAGTGTTGATGAGTGCATTACAGCGAGGGTTGACAACTGCAAAGGAATTAAAAGAATCATTAATTGTTGTAGCATATTCTCTCGTTAAAACATTACTTTTGTTGCATTTGCATATTTCGTGATAACAGAATATTTAAATTGTGGACGACAAAATGGCATTGAGATAGTGTAAACATAGCTGCTTATTTAATTACCTTGAATAATTATGGAAATTTCTTATAAATGAAAATGAGATTCCGCATAACAATTTATTTTGAACGGCGTGCTTATTTATAAAACATTATTACATAGGTGAAAAGTATTGATGATGATGTGTTATCATCGAAACTGTTTAGAAATACATCGCTGTGCGAAAAATTACGAATTTATCACTTTCACGTTCAATTGAAGTTCCATACTTACGACCAAGATAAATACTACTTTTTTCAAATTTAATGGACTCATTACAAACTTCAAGTAGTTGATTAACTCCAAGTGCATTTATTTGTATGCATGAAAATTTTATGTTCATGGAAGAGGTATAGACGGTCATAAAATTCAATAAGAAGTCATATTAGATGGATAAAATATCTTCGTTAAATACCTGACGGATGATCCCCACTATTGGTAGGGGTAAGATCCTCCTGAATGATGCGACGATCCTGACGAGTGGGAGTTTGCTGCCGCGGCCGCATTTGCGAGTGCGTTGGCGGCTGCCGCAGCGGATGACGCGGCTGAAGCAGCGGCGGTGGCCGCTGATGCGGCTTGAGCAGCGGCGGACGAAGCGGCGGATGCGGAAGCGCTGGCGGATGCGGAGGCGGAAGAAGCGGCACCAGCGGCGGAGGACGCTTCTGAGGCGGTGGAGGAGGCGGAGGCGGCGGCGGAAGCTGCGGCGGTGGCGGCTGCCGATGCGGAGGCAGCGGCCTCGGCGGCGGCCCTGGCGGTGGCCAAGGCGTCGGCGATGGCGGCGTTCACGGAGGCGAGGTCGGTGTGGGCCACTATGCTGTGTGCTGGAAGGCCGTAGGTGTCGGCGGATGACCTCATGGCTAAGCAGGTGAGCACGGCAAGTGCGGCAGCAAAGGTCTAAGGCGAAAATTAGTCGTGCACGTGAGGAAAAGATCATCAAAGATGTGGCTAACGATCAAGATGTTTCCTTAGACTCTCACCATGTTTACATAGCTTTTCTTAATTTTAACGAGCAGGTATTTTATGAATTTCAATTTCTAAAAAAACTAGCAGAGAATGAAATGTGGTCACTCTTCCAGTTCTTCTACTTTTTAGTGTGTCATTGACTAAGTTTGGCGTCATTCTATTTTTATTCTGAATGTTGGTGTTGGGAAGTGTCTGAAATATGCATAGGAGTACTGTTTTGCAGAATTAATAAATCCGGGTAATTAAACTTTTTAATTGCTATTGACCTTCTTTTAACCTTTTGTAGTACTTTAATTCGTCTTCGTGTAGACATTACTAGAGATAGCAAACTATGCTAGATTAAAATTGAACTTCTTCAAGTCCCGAGAAATTAGTGCATTAGTTGATATGGACAATAGCAGAGATTCGTTAAAAATGTGCAACAATTCACTACATCCCTCTCTCCGAGGTATCAGGGGAAAATAAAGTGTGCAGATCTTTGTAGGGTAATAATAAAAAATTAAATACTGATTGAACTTTACGATGCATTTGATTCGTATCGAATCGGAGGTTGTCCAATAAGATGGTTAGAGCGCACTTGAAATTTGGAAGACCCACAAATGGAATAACTACATGAATTTTTCTATTTCTTCTGAAGGTGAAATTATATTGCTCAAACAGAAAGAAACAGATGATTATTTATTGTATAAATGAAAAATTTGCAGTTTTCAATAACAAGAGCTCTGCTAAGAAATAAAATTGCAATTGACAACACCAGTCTAATTGTATTTTATGATTGACAATTTGTATCCACTACTCCTTTAACCGTATGAGAATGATCCGCGTTTATGGCGATGATTCAAACGATAACTGATAATTAAAACCTTTCAAACTAGCTCCATAAGTCCTGGCTGAATTAGAGATAGGTAGTAGTGCACTCACCGAGGTCTTCATGATCCTGGCTGGTTTTTGTGGTCCTCTTTGTCGGATACCTCAGCACGTTCTTGTCTTCTCGTCCTTTTGCAGTGCTTTATATACGCTGTAACTCCGTAGGTGTAAGAGCTGAGGAATGAGAGAGTGGGGGAAGAGGTGGTTGTTGTTAACGGATGCGCTCAGAGGAGAATGCAGCGGGGTGGGAAGGGAGGACATGGCCCGAGGAAGAAAGAAGAAGACCCAGAAAACGGGGAATCTTGAAATATATGTCGCCCGCGTGCACAAGGGCGTCTCACGTATATCGGTTGACCGCATTTCATACCCCGAAATAGTACGGCGTGCTATACTTGGCCAGCCGCTTGCTGCCCTCGAATATTTGAGAGACACCGAACACCACCAAACATCCTCTCAAAGTCAATGAGACTTATTGATTGACATTGATTATCACCAAAAGTACGCATTCTGTATCCGCATCACCGAGTTGTATGAAAAGTCCTTGGCTGGATTTTAAGTCGCCGAGAAATTCATCCTCCAGACGGATCAATTAAAAAACATATATCTCAAAGAAATAAAGGTGTACCAGCAGTGAATGACTACAAGACGAGCTTCACATTAAGTTCCAAGTCGGGTTGTTTATTTGATAGCTAGAGCAACAATCAGGATAGGAATTGATATGCACCAGCGCTCTGCGTGATACTACATCTTAAAACATCTTTATTTGGTACACTTTGTGGCATATTATTTTTACGCGCAAGCGGTGATTGTTTCGGTGGTATTTTGCTTTGGGCGGACGTATATATTGAATTCTGGAAGTCTGTCACCCCTAAGTGGAAAAGTTAAGACGTTACACCTGCATAAAATCTTCGAGGGTAACTTACTACATTAACGTAGCAGTATGATGTAAATTTAAGATTTCTATGCCGAATTAAGATTTTTTGAAAGCCAAAAATTTAAGATTTTTTAATGAATGCCTCCTCTTTTCATATAAACTTGCCGAAGGCAGACTTCTTATCTGATGCCGATGCACATGGATGATGATAAAGATCAGTACAGCCATTAATCCACGCAGAAAAAAAATAGATTGGCTTCCGTAGTCATTCATGAACACAATTATCAAGAGAGGGTTATTGCCGGTAGAGGTTATCTTGACCAAAGAAGGGAAAAATACGATAGATTGATGTGGGCTCTTAGAAACGCAGTGGGTAAATGACGTCGTGTCGATTTCTTAGCGACACTGTCTTGTCTTCAGCAACGCAGAAAACACAAGACTTGCAAATAAGGTGAATTGTCAGAAGCACTCTCTGCCGAAATGGAAAGGAAAAAATAAAAACAGAAAATCTCTACTTTGAAAATGAGCCAGACGAAGTCTGCGGCGTCTAAGAGGAAGAATGTTTAGCATAGAAGTGTTTTTGTTGCTGCCGGGTCCACTTTTTCAGCTTGCTTCAAGTGATCTTCCGAAAGGAAAAACAAGCAGTCCATTTAAGCCCAAATTTTGCGTGTCACTAATCACTTATGCGTCGTAAGTTTGATACTACTACAGTCCTAACGTTGGCTGTATGGGAGTGAAAATTTTTATGTCCCACTGCAGGCTTCGTTGGTCCCCCACAGTATAGCCCATGATGCATATTTTTTCATTTTTAACTTCCATAACTTCTTTAGATTACCTTCGCGCTAATTTTAAACAATCTAGTGTTCCTGTATTGACTCCATTGCACTAAGTGGCTCTTTTGAGTACCATTTTATCTTTCTAAATTCAAATTCACGCGTCACAATATGGCCATGTTATTGCTTGGTCAGAGATTTTAATCCATACTTCATGGAGGTACTTTCATGTTTTCATTTGAGAAAGGATGACCTTAGACTTAGAAAGTTTTTGATGGATTTTGGAGTCGGTCATTGAAGTCTCTGAATTAGCCGCATTTGAACTCCGGTATCCATAGAAACTGATTGAAGAGAGAGTGGGGAGTTGGGTATCCCGTTGTTCTCTCTCTCTCTCTTTCTCTGCCCTGTAGCGACCCTCCTTAGCTCTTGGATAGAGTTTACCAACTGACCCTAAGAAATCTTATAACTTAGCGGCATTGAAGTTATTCCCATAAGCTCGAAATTGGAAAGTAGGTCTTAACCCGCTGCTCGAAATACACCATCCGAAGGCCCAATAGAGATTTTAAGATATAATTTTTAGATATGAGAAGTACTTAACGGAGCTCCGTATTTAGATATTCGAGAATCTTGGCTTCGGAATAAAATTTCTAAATCAATCGTTGTATTTTTCTTGTCAGTTATTTTCCCCATGAAAAGGCTTCTTTCTTATGCAGAAGGAGTCATGTGGTATATAATAAAATTATTCAATTCCATGGGAAGTAGCAGTTTGAAACAAACATCCGCACTAAATATAACCAATGTTTTTCTTCATACTTTCTTACTCAGCTCCGGGAAAATACGTGTAACGAATTAATTTTTTTGTGTCCTTTGTACTAGTAATGCATCATTTCGCGTTCATCATCAACAGTTTTTATTCCTAAGTTGGTCTTAATTTTATCAATAATTTTGTGGTTTAAATAACGTGATTTAAAACCCTAGGAATCTGGTTGTCAAGTTGTGGCTTTTATTTAAATTCTTAGTCAGTGGTAAAATAAGTGTTGTGCTTGACTTCTTCCTAGTAGAGTTCCTGATGTGTCCGAAATGTTCCCGCACAGATGGAAATTGCAGTGAGTGCATGGTATACGCGTGCTTATTCTCTCCTGCAGATAAAGAAAAGCGAGATGATGGCCATTGATGTATGACTGTGTCTTACTCGCCAGTGCTGACTTAATAATGTTTGAGCAACTTTCCAAATATGGTATGCAGTGTCCCATGTGTTAATTGTAAATGGTTGACAAATTTTCCAATCAATACCATTGCACCAAAGATTTGGTACACAGCGCAAAGTGCAAAGGCATACGCAAAAGATGGAGAAATTTGCCATGGAAAATAAATCATTTGCCTTGGACGGGATTCGAACCCGGATCTCCCAAATGCCGGGCAACTGGCTAGCACACCTGAACGGCATTTAGTAGATCCAGGTTCGAATCCCGGTCATGTCAAATTATTTTTACTGTAAGAAAACAGTATAACTTGGTGAACTTCTACCCCTCTCCCTTTCTTCCCCCGATTCTCTTTCCTTCCTTTCCTCTAGATTTTTCCACTACCCCTTCGCACTCTTCCTTGCCCCAACCGCATTGCTCCTCTCTCCCCCATTTCAAACCAACCCCTACCATTTTTAACTTTCTCTGGGTATATATTGTACGACCTAAGCTTCAGAATGTGCCAGAAGATGCCATACTATGGTGAAACCGGTCGCGGTTTTTAAAATAAAGTGTGGAAAAGTTTTTATTAAAAATGGATATCTATCACTTCCACGAAGTCAAGCCTGAAATAATCAAATTTATTCCTCTTGTACTTGTTGGAGTAATGATATCGAAATGGTTACCATTGGACTTTTGAAATTCCAAGCAACATCTCTCAAACTATGTAATTGAGCATGCGTATACGCACCCATTATCATGGAATTCAAGATAATGAGTATTGATATTTCATCAATGTTTATTTGGCCTGAAAATCTCCTCATCATAGCTTCTATGTGTTAAAATCGAGCTTCGTCACAACGCTGTTTGCTACGCTGCGGTGACTCTTGTTGTCATTTCCTAAAATGACATTACCATGTACATTTACATCTTCATTTTCAAACAGTGCTTTCTCTACTCTGATTTTTTGCACAGGCATGCGAATAAACATACAGCTATGAAGATTGTGATGTGGATGTTCTAGCAAACGTACATAAGGATCTGTGAATTATTGGTACTCAACCAATTTTCCTGTAGGTATACCAATGCAATGGAAATCCATGTTAGCTAAAGAAAAACGTACTACCCCTAATGAATATGGGTAGATAAATGAAGCAAAAGAAATATTGCTTCACAAAATGGATGCAAGATGCAGGAGAAAAATTTCATTTGGACTTAAATACAGCAGAATGAGAGCATAATAAATTTTGAGACCGTACATTATAGAGATTATTGAGCATAAAGATTATAGCATGAATGAACTGATTACTTAAGTATAGCTCGCTTTTCAGTTAGCCAGTTTCATTAATATTTGCCGTGAATTAAAAATAAAACCTGTAAGTATATGAACCCGGGAGAGGACGGAGCTTTATATCTATGCCTGAGCTAAAAGATTCCCATTTCAATAAAGGTTTGTACTTTTCTACACTTTTTATTTTTTGAAAACACTGCGCGTTTCACCAATTTTTTGGCATCGTCAGGTGTAGCACCTGACGATGTCAAATCGGCTGGTAGTTTTGTAGGGTTAAAAAAAATAAAAAGTGTATAAAATAACAAAACTTTATTGAAATGGTTATTAAAAGTTTTTACAAAGTAGAGCCTGATGCTGTGAATTTTATTAAAAGATGACCGCTATTTCCATATTTTCCAAGGTCAGAGGTGACCAAAAAAGTACTCTTCAATATAAATTCGATAACCCGATCAAAAATAGAGAATAAAAAATAAAATTAATTATTCTAATTTCAAACGCAAATGGACGTACGCCTCCCTTCAGAGACGAAAGGTGAGTTTTAGAAATTAAACACTATTTAAGGGAATATAAAGTTTAATTTCTAGTGCATGGATCATGACCAGTGGACAAATAGTCCTTCACCGGAATTTTATTTCATATTTCTTTACTTCAAAGACTTATAATTCCAAACTCTTATTGATTAAAGTTGATATAATTGATTTTTGTATCAGGCTAACCTGCCCGCGATTGTAACTTCTATCTCTTCAACACAAAACCTTGAAATGCATTATAAATGATCGAAGTGAATGGTTCTATGAAAAGCATTTATTAATTTAATATTTAGCTCTAAATACCATTCAAAGCTTTAAACAATTCTTTGCGATGATTTGAACCAACCCAAGCCGAAACTATTTAAAAATTCAGTCTCGCAAAACATCTATACCGGATATCCTCAATGGTTTTTCCATTGCACTAACTTTTATCTTTTCACCGTGGCTTGTTGCCGTGGGCGAAGGAAATTTTTCCCACTTACGTGTTTGAGGATCAGCCAGCGCGGTTTTTCCTCTTATTCCGCCTTAAAGATGCTTCGTCACGGAAGCCTCGTCTCTTCTTTACCCCCATTCAGCTAATTATCTTGCATAATCCTTTGCAACCCTTAATTTGTGCGGAAGAGCATACTTCTTATCAGAATTTTGCTGGTAATTCTGATAACCATGCGTATAGTCAAATTATATCAGTCATAGTCAATTTTATATCAGTGTCACCCTCAGTATTTGATGTAAGGGTAAGGAAGTTTTGTATGGGATGACGTTCGATAAACTATCACCAAGCTATCCCGTGCATTAAAATAAAACTATCGTGAGCACCCAAGGGGATTATGAAAAACTGCAAATTCGTTACATTTCCACATCTGCACGTAAGTTATATCACGCGATTTTGTATCGCCGCCACTAGGGCGCATGACCAGGGGGTGTTAGAATACAGCCATTTCATGACAGAAGAAGAGGACTCTGCATTTGTAATAATTTTCTATTTACATTAACGGGCATTTCACTATGGTTCTGTTGTGATTCGTGATAGGGAATGAGATGTAGTTAAATTTATTTGTTCTAATGTCCACTTTTCTTAAGTTATCCGAGTGGTCTAATTTGTCAATCTAATGGTGGAGTCTACGAAAAAGTAGTAAGTTCCGCCATGGGGGCCAATGACTCATTAACTCTGTTACACATTCCTTTGTTCAAAATACTTTGTCTATTACCTATATATAACTTAATAATCAACTGTTTCTCCCATGAGTTTAAATTCTTGCTACCAGGGGCGAAGCCAGAAAATATTTGGGGGTGTTTGGTAAAGATAACTCATTAACTCTGTTACACATTCCCTTGTTCAAAATACTTTGTCTATTACCTATATATAACTTAACAATCAACTGTTTCTCCGATGAGTTTAAATTCTTGCTACCAGGGGTGTAGCCAGAAAATATTTGGGGGGTGTTTGGCAAAGATTAAAGAAATTTTCGTGCATTATATATTTCTGTGAAATTTCAAGTAATGACACATTATGATAAGCAGTGAATATTTATTTTTCATAATGATGAACTTTTTTGGGTAAGAAAATACATCACATAGTTACAATGACCTAGAATCAATCACATTGCACAAAACTTTCTTGCAGCTCACAATTGGAAATCCATTCTTCATCCAATCCTCGCCGTGATATCTAATATTTCTTCACAAGTTGCCTCAATATCTCTATGAATTTTTGATAAGGCCAACCAGTTAAATCTTTCTTCGTTTGTTGGACTCCGCAAATAGTTTTTTAATCTGCTGAGTGTAGATAAAGATCTTTCAATCGTTGCAATGGAGACAGGCAGCGTTGCACCTATTCGCAAAAACCGATGAACCGTAGATGAATCTCGTCACAATCATCTAGAGAGTTAATAAATGTTGATCCTCGATTTGCCTTTGGGACTTTTGAACAGTTTTTTGGACGCGCATAACGTGCCAACTCTTTTTATGCGTTATGCGTATGGGCATTATTCACATTAATTTTAGCGCGTAAACTATTTGAATTCAAAGCAATAAGCTGTACAAGTGTACGTATATAGTATATTTTAAACAAAAAATTGATCGAAATAAGTAAGCATTCATTATATTTTCCTATTTCACAATTTCACTGTAACACAGTGCACATGGAAATTATTCACATTAATTTTGGTGCGTAAATTATTTGAATTCAAAACAAGTTACATTATGTGTACGTATATTATATTAGATACCAATAAAAATTTCTCAAAATAAGTAAACATTCATTATATTTACTTATTTAAGGATTTCACTATAAAACACTATAGCGTAATAATGTCGTGAAAAATGTTGCTTCATAAAATCTTTGCCTTTTAAAATAATATTTTTTAGCTTTCGGGTGGGTTTCAAACACCCAAAATACCCCCCTGGCTACGCTCCTACTTGCTGCATACTCTTAGGCGTGGCCTAACAAATATAATAGCATAATAAAATACCCCCCTGGCTACGCTCCTACTTGCTGCATACTCTTAGGCGTGGCCTAACAAATATAATAGCATAATAAAATAGCATATTTTCTAGTTCGTTACGTTTTCGCACCACCCGTTCAATGGATCCTAGATCACAGTCCTTTTCATACTTTCCTGTGCTTAATGCAATCCTAATTTAATATCCATTAAAAACTTTTAGGTAAACGACCTGCCAAGCCACACAATTGGCTGAAATCGAAAAAAGCTGACCAAAATTAAAAACGTTCTTTCTTTCTTGCCAGAAGTTGAAACTTCGCATGGTCATTTTCCATAAATTAGTGAATGAGGTAATGCATTTCATGTGTTTCAGTTCTTACAGCTTAACAATATATTAGGGCTCAAATTTGAACACATATAGCAAAAATCGCCCGCCTTCAATTTTCTCTGAAAATCACCTGTCAAGTTAATACAGTTGGTGTAAAGTTATGGAACAAAAATAGCACAGGCCAATATAAAACCTCTAAGGCTATATCTTTTCATAATGTTTATGTTTTTATTATATTTTTTCCGCTGTTTCGAGGTGAAAGGGTGAGCCGCGCCGGTTCAACGGTTCCCGCACGATCACCCAAGTTAAGCACCGTTGGGTTTGGCTCGATTTTGGATCGTCCAATGCCCCTAATGTGGTTTTTCCCCTTCCTGCAAGCGACGGACAGTGATTGTGAAATAACCTTAGCTGTGGTAGCACGTTAAACTTAAATAATTCTCAACTACTCACTGGTTGATAATGAATAGTTATTTCGCTTGTACTTCCATGCCGTCCGAATTCACTGTCATGTCTCTATCATTCTCCCTGTATAACCATTATCCACCGTTCTTTCCTCTAATTAAGTCTTCAGCATCTCCATACCTGCTGATCTTTATGCCATCCGTAACACTTCAATTGCCCAGATTTTTATCTTGATAATGTTTTCCATTCTTTTATACGATTGCATGACACTTGCCTCCAGACGACGTGCATGCATTTCATTCAAACTCTTAAGCATAAGATCTACGCTGTGTCCAAAATTTTTTGTTACCTTTTTCTTGGCATTTTTTTAAGTCCGTATTTTTGTAACTGTCAAAATGAATTGATTCACTATGATTTTGTAATTTTTAAATCTAAGAAACGGTTTCGGGCGTAACTTTGTGGAAGTCTTTCATAGTGGGAAAGTTAGATGAATTTTCAACGCAGCTTTTTCCACGCGTAGTTTTATTTTTCATGGCCATGGTTTCGTTACAGGGTAACACCTTCAGGACCTGAAGATGTTTCTCTGTAACGAAACCATGGTCGTGATAAATAGTACTACGTGTGGAAAAAGCTGGGTTGAAAATTCATCTAACTTTCTTACTAGTTTTTTTTTACCGTTAATGAAGATGGATGCAGATGGAAGTCGTGTGTAATAGCGCCTTACACAGGTCCGCCTCGTTGTCCTGCATCCTCTTATGTAATGTCGCTCCATCTACATGCCCTAAGTACTACGTGCTTCACATCTCTTTCCCTTCGTAGCCTATCCCCCCATTCGCCAATATCTCCCCCTCCCCCGTGCTCCATCATTCCCCCTCACCTAAAAACGATCCCTCTTCAACCCCCGTGTGGACTGCTCGCATGATTGACAGAGAGCGTGCGCCTTCCCATAATTCCATTTCCTCAGCGACGGACGAAGGGGAGGGGAAGGGGAGGAAAGGAGGTGGGGAATTATATTACTGCCACCATGATGATGAAATAAAAGACCCCTTCGTTGAGCGCTCAAAAACGCACTCCACTCGCCATTTCCCCGATCTCTCCCTCCCCGCTCCCCGAAGAATAATAATTATCGCTGACTATCCTCCCTGAGCGCGGTGAAGATTACGGCATCACATGCGCAACTGCACTCTATTCCCTTTAAGCCCTCCGGCTTTGAAACCGCTTTAAAATTTGACGCATCCCCAGTCAATTGTTCCAAGTCTCTCCTATTGAAATTCCAAATTTCAAATTAAATTTTATTTGATATCGCAAACTTTGGATGTGGTACCAAGGGGATTGGCTCCAAAAAAATGTGTGTGCGTGCACTAGAAGACCTTGCATCCATATAAGCTCCCTAGTGGATGAATCTCCTGTGTATTAGAACTGTTTGATCTCGTGTTATGTTGAATTCGGGAAAATATTAACATATTCATATAAATGCATCGTTGAAATAGAGATTTATCAGACATTTGGCAAAATATCTTTTTCTTTATGGTCATAGTATCTTTCTAAGCTGTCGACTGAAAAAAATCTTTATACATACATGAATATAAATGAAGGAAAGTGAATTATCCTCATGATTGTGGGTACTCATAATTTCTTAAGAATATATTTTAATTTTGCATGTCTGGAACAATTGACGTAAATATCCTAAAACATTTTGTTTGTCCACGTTTTTAATCAATTTTATACATTTTTCATCGTGTGACACTTCAATTTCAAAATATATCCTTTTCAATCAACTTAGCATAATCAGTTTTCTGAATGCCAAAAGTGGTAGAAAGTATTAAAACTGACGAACTATCGTTGATAATTCCCACGTTTGTCTGATACAGAGTTGTGTGATCCAGTTGATCGTGTGTCATTTTTTACCTATAATTTCAGACACTTTCTTTCGTGCCACATAGATGAAATTTGCTACCTGGGTAGAAAAAAGTCGTAGGTTTTGTTGAGTGTAAGCAAACTTTTATAAATATGACCTTTTGACCCAAGAAATAGGGTCTTACCAAAATCCAAATTTTGCCTTATGGACTTACAATGTTAAATTCTTCGAAATACAGAAAAGACAATTTCTTTGCGAAATTTTCGATTATTAAGTTCTTGGGCACGAGAAACACGATGGAAAAACTTTCGAGTTCGAAAATGCAACCGTGACCCCTGAAAGAGCATAGTCAAGATCACAGGGGTGATAAAAAGCGAATCGCCTCTACAAACCTGTCAAATCATAGGTTTAATAAGGTGCCAAGGTCAATGGTAAGGCCTTCAGATTCCTATTATCATCCCTTGACCTTCAAGGGTCGCTCAGGGGTCACAGGGGTGACAAAAGGTGAATCGGGGCTATGAAAATAATAATTTTATTGATGAACTTATCTACATTTTATATGGTCCATTTGTGAAACGATACTTCCCTCCGGTCTATCAGGTATACTTCAAGGAGCATGCCCTTCAATTTATATAAAAAATTCAGGTATTACCTTCACATGCCATACGGTATGTCGCGGCCCTCTGTTGTTGTTTTAGCCACTGTAGTATTGGTATATAACTGTTACTCGTCGCCTAATTTAGCTAAGTTTACTTGAAGAAGCTATATCATTAAACAGTATTAAATATAATTTGTATTTTTAGTGTTAACTCGAACGCGGAGTCCGTCCTGTTTGGAGAAGGCTTAGACGCATGATAGTCAAAATTAAAATTTCCATATTTTCAGATTGAAGGCGGCCTTCTGCTAGCTTTGGATGGTGTCCGCCAAGTTTGTGCGGCTAAAATAGCCAAATGATTACCGCTTGTCCCACAGTCCAGTGGCGAAGACTTATTTTCAGAGCGGGGGATGGCGAAGGGAAGGACGACTTGATTTCTGCAATTTCCGCTATTGATTGTATAAAGACGTACGTGTGTACTCAAACTCTGAAGTTTATTTCAGTCTTACCCCCGAAAATATTGGTACTTAGAAATACAAGATTTAGACCACGGAGGGATATGGTATTCCGAACTCCAAAAAAATTATATTTATCTAGGTGTTAGGTGCATTGCGTAGCGATAACCGTATCTCAGAGTTCTTAGCGTATGGTTGCTGGCTCAAGTGAAATAATTTTTGTTTATCCAAACCCTTTTCTGCTCGACCTGGGCTAAATTCGATCGGTGTTTTCTGTGTTATTTTATGACCAACAAGGTTAGGTTGCTCTAAATCGAGCTTCGCATTGGATGACATATTAAGAATTGCGGTATAGGTGTAGATTCCTCAGTAAAATGAAATAAAATTATGTCAGTCAGTCTTCGTGGATCTGCCGTGCGGAAGTGGGTTTTACGTCACAAAGTGTATGCTTTGTAAACTGTTCTCGTAAAGAAATTTTATGTGACATATATTTTTGCAGCCTTTTCTTAAAAACTAAGACGAGTAACCACGCATAAAATGTTCTTCTCCGCCCCTCGACTATTCATCCTTGGAATTGGCGGGGTTGCTCTCGAAGCTTGGCCCCAACGGAGCACATCTCATCCGCAAACCCCCTAGTGGTCGTTCCCATTCAGCCCCCATTAGTCTGGGCCACTCACCAATCCGCCTTCACTCCCGCCCCATCCCCCTTCTCCACAGACAGACACTGCGAGACAGACACGCGCCGGCGACACGTGGCGCCCCGTCGTGACACACGCCTTGGGCTAATCATGTCCCTCGGATGTGGAACGTATGCAGAATATACAGTAGGGCCGGCCCCAATGCTCCTGACGACTTTTGGAGCAGCTGTCTCCGCTGAAACAAGATGAGTACTCATCACAAGAGAAGCTTGGAGAGGCTACAAGTAAATGAGGCGATATTCGGGGCACTGGTCCAACCATTATGGCCGGCAATTCAGACTGGATCGCGGACATAAAAATATATATTTATATGATCGAAAGGAGAAACAGGTTAAAAATTTTGCGCAAGTTCGAAGCAGACAATTTTTTGCCGGACGTTCAACATATTTTGCTTTGAGCCAACGTACTACTGTAGAAGCGATCACAGGAATAAGATAGAGGAAATAAGACTACAGAACCGATAGATTTAAAATGTCATTTTTTCCACGTGCAAAAAAGGATCATAATACGAGATAGTTCAGTAGTAGTAGTTGCGATAGATCAGTCATATGAAACTCCCACCCTCAATAGGTATAGTAGACTTTTCACTTGTGTTTAATAAAATAGCATCATAACTAACACTTCACGCTGCTTGAAATGTCCGGCATTATTTTGTTCTCTGCATGAAGTCGTATCTCGTAACATTCATAAATTAATAGTATTAGTAATATTAACCACTAGATGTTTCTTTAGCAGTGTACTGCATATTTACATGTTCATTCACGTAGGACTCTCCCAGTTTCTGGTTTGACCGGGCACTGTTCCCGACTGCTTTTGGTCCGCGCCTAGCGGCCAGGGGAACGTGCGAGGTCCCGATTTGAACTGGGACGAGTGCTGCATGCCTAGTGTGGAATCACCCCGTGCCACACACCCTAGTGGTGGCTTTCACGGTGCTTCGTAGATGTAGATATGTCGGCCACTACTTTAGGACTAGTTTTGAAAGTGGTGCCCAAATTGGGCAAAATGTCTCGTTTAATTTTAATTTTCTACGTAAAGATGTAAATATAACAGACCACTGAAAATGTGGAGAGAGGTTAATATTTATAAATTATAGAAAAATATTTATTTTGGAATCAATTTACATTTGTTTTACCTTGAATATTACATTTTCATTCGAAAATATACGTAAAAAATAATGATTAAAATAACTAAATTATAATTATCTTTGATGATTAATTTTATCTGTATCTCTCCAAGTAAAATTTATTGAATTGTCCACATGTTTAAGATCTTCATGGGGGTTATAGAAATCATTGAAGGAAGTGGGGGAGTTTTGGAAACATTTGGCGCACGTCTGGGTGATCATATTGCTTTGAGGTACCTACATAGAATGTCATGAACCAAGGAGGGAAGACTCTTGTAGCTGAAAGGGTTGAGCAAAATGTGCAAAGCTCATGTGCCCACTGAATCTAGCACACCTTTTTCCCTTCAGTTGTTATGTAGTTATTATTTCATTTGCTACACTTTTGTGAGAGCACTGAATTTAATTTAATTTACTAATTATGAAAGATGTTTGGGACTTAATTCTTTCACTAGCAGATGATGGAATGGGTCATGCTGTGTTTTCCCACTGAATAGGTAACGGTCGCACTAATAGTTCACAAATGACTTGTTTATTCATTCGCCTACATTGCCTTCGATTTTTAATAGCAGCTTTTGCATGGATTTCTAGTTATGTATGCGACTCAATTCCATTTATAAATGATTCCGAGGTATGGTTTAAATATTAAAAGAGTTTGCGGCCTGGGTCTATCTCTGACCATTGCTACGGCCGTATCCGGTCTCGGTGCTCACGGGCAGGTTGCCTCATGTAAATTTCAAGACTGTTTATACGATTCTGTTTCGTCTGAGCTGCTCTTACGTCAAAGAAAATCCCTGATGTGTCAATTTTGCTTAAAAGAGGAACATGATTAAGTTAGAGATTTTCTTTGATACCTAAAGATGCCGCTCACAATGTCATAAGACACGCGATGGCTTGTAACCCCTGTCGCATAAAAATATGAGCAACTTCCAACTTTTAATCCACCAAAACACATGGAATAATGTTATTAAATAATTCTTGCTATTAATCCATGCAATATAAAATGTATACAAAATATGAGTGCATACTTACTCATTACACAGCGTTGTTCTCTTTATATAATCATGGTAGAAAAGTGCGATTATTACTTTAGTAGGCTTGGGATTACTGGTGTCTTTCACTCCATCATTTTCTTGCACATATTTTGATCTCATACTACATTTTCGCTAAGATTTTTTTAGGATCCAATTGTCTGATGCTGCTTATGACTGACCCATGAGGAAAAGTAGGTAATTATTTCTACATGTATTCTGTGGGCAGTTTTACGTTTGACAATATCATCACGTGTTTACGTTTTATTCCCAATAAATATTCAGGATTAGCCATAGAAGTCCCCTGTCCAATCGCAATCCTTAACATTGATGGAAATAACTCGGTTCAAAAAATGTTTTAGTAAATAATAGATCTTCCAATGACGGGTTTTAAAGCACTCCATTCGCCTGTGATTGATAATTGGATTTAAGAATGATTACAAGTTTCGTATTTATTTCAGTTCTTGGTACCACTCCAGAATCAAATGTGACTCATTCTTCGAATTCGATTACACCTTTGACATGATGCAACTTTAATTATGGTGAATTAATGTTTCCTTATGATCATTTTTCAATTTAGGTCGATTTTCAGTCATGAAGTAAGCACCGTGTATAACTGCTCTCTGATTCCTAATATCCCGTTTTTTTTTTAATATTTCCCCGACATATACCCCAAGCCCTTCTCAGCCAATTCCGTCTTTCCTCTTTCACCTCCCGCTCTTATTTTCCATGTTCATTTCGCTTTTTAACACTCATTCATTATCTCAACATGACCACGCTAGCGGAACACTATTCGTTCATGCTCTTCCATTGCCGGAACATTAAGTACACATCACCTTCTCATTAGGTTGTGGCTTGTTTTTACATTTTTTTTCTCGGAGTTTCAATTTCAACCCCTCAAATTATGCTATGGGGTAGAGAGAGGAACTCCGAAAAAATTCGGTGCGATTAGTTAAAATTTAGAGGTCGTTCAAGAGGCATAATGCAATGACGTTTATTTTTCCCCTATGGATAAAAAAACATTATTTTTAGAGGCAACGCGGCAAGATACAGATCTTTTAGGAGCAAAATTCACTCCATTTTTAAGTATATGCAACCGTTTTCCATAAATAAATTATTTTTGCGGGGCCCACTGCCGCGCGCCACACACACAACGCGGGACCGGGTGCGCGCTGGCCGCAGTCCCAGTCAGCTGATTCCTCCTGCGCCCTTCATAGCCCTACTTCATAACCCTCGCACCTTCCCGAACTCTGTTGTCATTTCCCTTGGGTAAAACTTAAAGACTGCTAGTGACACACACGAAGTTACAATCCTTACAGGACCGAATTTTAGTTCCAATTTATGCATGCATATGTAATCATTTACTTGGAAAAATATTCTAGCGTGGAATGCTTCATGCGCACTTCACACGGTAAATCAGGCATAAGCGATTAACGGAAAAATTTCGTAGTTTAAAATTTTCAACAATTCGTGTGATTGTTATGCTGCTACACGCTATGAATTGACACGTGTGATTGTTATGCAGCTACACGCTATGAATTGACGGAGTCATATAGAAGTGTGCATTGAGTCTACTTTGTACAAAAGTTTACATGTTTCGCGCCTCTCTACAACCCTTCCTCCTATCCATTAGAGCTTATAGTCCGATTTCAAATAGTGTGTAGTTATGATCCGTAGTCACATCTCTTCTCCAAGTTGGTCACCAACAATGCTGTCTGTTACGGCGCTTACGTCTAGTGCAGTGAACGTAATTGGCGTCCCTGAAACTGTGACCAGCTGTTTCACTAGAAATAATTTGCAATTGATTCGTGAAGTGCCGCAGGTGTTCTATCATCACCACATAATCCTAAAAAAAACAGTGCCTGCAAATTAACAGTCAACGATACGGTCTTTCGTCCCATTCTGGACTGACATGTCCACTGTTCAGAATTCAAGACATAGGTATTATGGAATAGAGAGAAAATTGGAGCGCTCTACGCTGAGTTGATAAAATTTAAGAAAAACGCCCGTCACCGCTCTAAACTACAATGGAAAAATGAAGAGGAATAAAAAAAATTGAAGTGGAAGATAAAAAACGAAGAGGACAAGGAGTTCTGGAAAACGCACAGGATGTAAAATAGATGGTCAAAGCAATATTCTCGTTAAAAATGTGGATTTTTAGAAATCAGTTTAGTTGAACAGAAAGAGACAGCAAGGACCTTCTAGTTGTGGATATTTTTGTTTCAGTATGAATGTTTGCATGGTACACGGCCACCGATGCTCCTAGGTCATCAAACTATTATTTGGAGCTAACTACTCGATAAAAAGAGTATAGGAGCGTTGACAGTACAGCCACTAAAAAAACTGGTAACTGGTGCCTGGTAACCTTGCAAACTGTATTCCAAGTTACTGCTAATATTAGTCAAAGAATAGCCTCGGACGGCCGAAGTTGTATAACGTTGGCCCATCAAGAAACGAACTTTGCGGTATAAACTGTGCAATCGGTACTTGGGACGTAATAGGTATGTATATAGAGAATGAGTTGATTATTGAAATGATAAATGAAACGGGTGGGTATTTTTTTGTGTCTGTAAAACCAAGTGCAATGGGCTTTGTGGCTGTTGTGAGGTTGGCTTTGTGGGCTGGACTTGACGATATTGTGTACGAGAGTCAAAAGGTTGATCCTAAATAAGAGAGTTAAGACGCTAGTTAGGAAGCACGAGCTAGTATCCCCTATATTGCTATGGGTTTGTATGGAAGTACGTATTCAAAGAACTGTGATTTTGGCATGTTACGCACCTGTTGATGGAGAGAGTGACAGTGTGAAAGATGAGTTTTGGGGAAAATTGAGAGAGGTTTTGAATGAATGTGACCGTGGTGAGATAAAATTAATGCGAATTAAGTACGCGAATTAATGACTGAGATGGTGTAAGGAAGGATGCCTCTTAGAGAGTAATTGGACCATTTGGTGACCCTCGAGTGAATGAAAATGGCGAAAACTTGGTGATTGTATGCATGGGAAAAGGACTTGAAAAACTGAACCGTCACGAATACCTGGTATAAGTATAAATAGTATTAATTTGAAAGCATGGCTGAGGGGCGATAGTAAGAGCATGTTTGTTTTCATTGTGCTCAATGAGAGGAGAGAGTTAGTGAGAGAAACAAGGGTAATGAGGGATACTGACTTTGTGACTGAGGGTTTTCTCTTGGTGGTCACTTGGTGGTCTCTAGAGTGGACCTTGGTAGAAGGTACTGGATACGTAGAAGGTAGATGATAAAGTTTCCAAGGAAGAGTAGTGCGCTTAATAAAATGAGAGTATAAGTGGACATATTTTTAGACAATGAGGTTAGAATACGGTATAGATGCATGATTAAGGGTAACCTATCCCCAATGCAGATAGAATGGAATGAAATACATCGGAAAAAGGAGTGTGAATGATGCTTGGGAGAGATTGAACGGAATGATTTTAGTATGTTCTGAAAGTGCAAGTGGAAAGGGGGTTGTAGGGAAAATGATAGTTGATGCTTGGTGGAATGCATAAGTGAAAATTGCAGTGAGTGAAAAGAAATAGGGTTATAAGAAATTAATTGCAGCCAAATCTGGGGAAGAACGAAAGCAGACATGCGATGAAAACGGAGAAATAAAAGATGCTGCAACAATGTTCTTAAAAAAAACAAGAAAAGAATGTGGGTAGGTGAAGCTTGCATAATGCAGGGTAATTTATAAGGCAAAAAAAGTAATTTTAGAAATGGATGAAATGTGTAAAGCAAATTGAGGGCAGGGGAAGTGAATGAAATAGACTACTGCAGTGGCGAGATCGTACGTGATGATAGCAGTATCAAGGACTGTCGCAAAAAGTATTTTGAAGATTTATACAATAATGGTGCAGGCGATGAAGATAATAAGCCTTACAAGCCTTAGTGCAATATCAATATGGAAGAGGTGGTGTGAGAATGAGGTTCTAGCGGCTGTGAGAATAGTGAAAAATGGGAACGTCTATGGCGTAGATGGGATAACCAGTAAAATGTTGAAGTGTGAGTGTCAGTTACCTATTAGCCGTTTGTGTGAAAATTATAGCTTGTGTTTCAAAGTTTACGTTGTTCCAACGGAGTGGAAGTATGTGATAATGGTTCCATTGTACAAAAGGAAGGGTGGAACGATCGAGTGAAAAAATTATAAAGCAATTTGTTAATTGAGTATTCCAAGTTAGGTGTTCAGTAGAATTTTGATCAAAAGGGTGAGGAAGATTACCATTAATGGAATCTGAGGTGTTGGGTGTAGGTTCATGCTTGGGAAGGGATTTATTTATCAGCTTTTTGCATTGCAGAAAGTGCTAGAAAGACGTATGGGCGTCCGAAAGAAAAAATGTTATGCATTTGTGGATTAAGAGAAGGCATATGACTGGGTAAATAGAAATATGCTGTGGAAGGTTATGATTGACTATGGGTTGAATGAGCATTTATTGAATGTTATGAAGGCGATGTATCATAATAGTAAGGAAGGTGTGAGAGTTAATGGAGTCTTGAGTCATGAGAGAGAATGGAGGTTTGAAATATAATAAGGCCTAATGCAAGGGTGCATAATGTAACCTTGACTGTTCAATTTCTTTATGGATAAATGTGTGAGAGATACTTGTAGGTATTATGCCGGTTTAATGGTTGGAGATATCAATGTGCAAGTTTTTCTTTACGCGGATATTGATGTTGTGCTGACTCAGAGCCCAAAGGGATAACATTGGGTCCTTGATATATTCTGTGAAGCAACCGAGAGATTGTATTTTAAAGTAAATGCGCATAACACGTAGCCTTACGGCACATGGCACATATATCGCAATAATTCGATGAAATATGTACAGATTTTCTTCTAAACGCGAAATAATATATTTCTTATTATTATAATTGTTTTTAATAAATATCAAGGTGTCACACCGAGTCCAATATTCGAAAACAATACATTTCAAAATTGTTTCGTCTAAATTTCGAATACCGCGCCAAGAACTAGTCATAACATGCCTTGAAAATTTAAAATGTAATTCTTGTATCATTTCCATTAATGCCTGTATGGTGATTTCCAACGTATAAACAGGTATATTTAAGTGAAATATGGTCAAATAATTTTTTTCGACGTATTCAAAAAATCATTAAAATATGCAATCAATGGCCCACGATTACCGCTCCAGCCGCATCAAGGCTTTCCATCCGATTTTTTAATTATGCCGCGCAGGGGTTGTCATCGTCTGTGTAGCAGCAGCTAAAACCATGTCCGAGATTTCCCATATTACTAACGCTGCCGAGGCTGCTACTTAAATGGCCTGCTTCACTGCGCATGCGCACATGCATTCTTGCTACTATCGCTGCTATTAAGCTGCTATTTAAATGGCCTACTACGGCTGCTACCACGCCCTTGGGGTTTTCTCTCATGTTTCCATTCAGCCTCTCAGCCACGCGGAATAGCAGGTCCAGCATTTGCAGGGGGACGAGGATGCGAGGGCGAGCACGTAAAGTGGACAGTAGCAGACGTAGCTGCTATTTCTGCCAGCCGTTGACAGTTTCTGCGTGTTTATGAATGATAGCAGCTGAAAAAGAGCAGGTTGAGAGTTAGTAACCCATCTCTAAATAGCTGGAAGTAAATTAGTATTTCTGTCGGAGTGTTGGATAGATAAATAGATTCAAAAACTCTGTGAGTGCTAGGTTCTATGGTCGATCACTACTACTTCTGGTTAATGTTACGGGTTTGTATTACTTTTGGTTATTAATTGGGCCATATCAGCGAATGAATATCTATCAAGGGGAGGTAAAATTAACGGTACTGTTTACCACTCCCTGTCATAATGTTCGGAATAGATAATAGTATTCTCTGGAACAAGTATAGATGCGGGATGAATTCTGTGTGCCGGGTTCCCCGAGAAGAATCTATGATAAAATATGCGGTAATAAGTGAGCCATGAAATATCCCATATTTATACGAGTTCGAAATGTGCGTGTTTTTCCCGGTTCAGTCTAGTTTAAAAGATGGATGAGAGCCGAATCATTAACCAACGATAGAAAAGTCAATGGGGAGTAAGAAGTTCATATACCGAGGGTGTCACTGTCGACTGATGACAGTATAAGAACATTTACGGAGAAGGGCATGAATGTAACGTAAATAAGAGATGTATGCATGAATAGGATGTAGGAGAGAAAAAGTAAAGCATAGCCGTTTTTATGTTCTTGAAACTAATAATATGGGTTTTCTGGTCCTACTCCGTCAATGAACGGGGTGGAGTATTTTCATACGTACGCGTAAGGGTTGCACTACTTAATGAGGGGGTCATGATGGGGCATCCATTTATTTTCACTTCGCTGCCTTCGAGTCCTGTCAAAAACTTGATACCCAGTTGCTTACATCACCGTTCATCGTTCTATAATTGGTTGTGTACTCTTCTTTGCTTAATAATTTCACCACTTCATAGATTTTGAACATAATCAATACCACCCGATTGGTCATTAATACTGATAACGAACAGATAGTTCGAAACCGTTTTTAGATTTAAATATATTGAGTGAAAAGCTAATAATAGCTTTCATTTTATTACAAGATCTTATTTTAATCATGCATATCTGCTTTGAAGTTTGTATTTCGGAATATTTTGGTGAATCTCTACATTCAAATATTTTCTTTATCAAGCCGTTGTTGTTGTAAATACGCCTGAGGAGTTTATACTGTCGTATTTTTAGGTTTTTACAATGTAGCTCCCACGCTTAGCAAATATTTTTTAGTCAGTTATTCGATTAATCAATTTTATCCTCTCCATTTTCCAATAGAGCCTTTGATACTAATTTTCCTTATACTATAAATGTAATTGTTAATACCCCTCCAATGTGTTGGAAAATATGTTTTCTCTTTGACTATTTTATTTTCCTGGTCCTTGCCCCTTTCTTGTCATGCATTGCTATAAATATCGACTCTTTAATAGCTTAAGTCCTTTGCTTCTCGTTTTTGTACACCCAATTTCCGGTTTCCGCTATTTCTTTCTTTTGTGTAGCGGGCTATTTTTGATCTTTGTTTTGTTTTCAATATCTTCAGGTGTACATTTATCCAGTCGAAGAAACCGGAAGTCACTCACAGGTGCATTTCGTCCACGCCACTACGCTGCCTTCTGCAGAAACTCATTTGTACCTACCCTAGCTCAATCCTCCAGCATGTTCTTTGGTTTCATTTGGTTTGGTTTATTTTATACTTGTGTGGAAGTTAATGGATAGAAATCCTGACAGAGCTCCTCTCTTTATTCTTAATTTTGCCTTGCTGAAGTGATATTACCGCAATCTGATCTGAGGTTTTCCTTCTGTTTTTTTTTTTTACAGTTTTAGGCTTATAAATGGAAAAAATTAGTTTTAGTCAAATATATCTAATTTTTCCAACCTGTTAATGAAATATATTCTTGATGACTAGCTTTCATTCTATTTACATATCCTGAGAATGAAAACGTTCCTTTCCTTCTCACAGCTTTTATGAATGCCAATGTAACTCATTAGGAGTTCTTCTATTTCATTTTTGATGCTTTTGAAGATAATTCTTATCGTAGTGTCTACAATGTTTTGTCTCGTATTGTGGCCTAAAACTTTTTTGCTGATTTATGTATATACGTTCTTGTTTTTTTTTTATTTCCGAGTAACCAAGGCGTACGCATATTAAATGAGGTTGAGAACCGCTTCTCTAGTGATTTTGCATTAATTTTTACGAAAGAGAAAACTTAGGGATTACACCTTGAGTAAATTGGTGTTCACTGATTAGAAAATCCTTGAAAGACGACGTTTATTTTAAGTGCTTCTACTCTCCGATGTGAGAGACTTTGTCAGCGCCTCATCATCTGCTTGCGTCTGCTGGACGTCCCATTGATTTCTTTAAAGTTCTCTGGCTGCTGTATGTTATCTTTGATGCGCTACTTGATTTTAATCAGTCAACCAATCATCATAAATCTAAGACCAATGTAAATTTCTATTTCTTACATTTTTCACTTGTATCCTTTATCTCTGCTTTCGTGGAATGTGCTAGTTTGAAAAATCTCTTAACTCACCGGCTCTAAATACCTGTAGGTCTTTTGTGTTGGTATTGAAACATGGTGTTAACCAAAACAAATTTTTCCCGTTTTGCTCAATCACATTCAACTAATATTGATCCCCAAGCTTTATTGCCATGGGAACCTCCCTAAATTTTGAACATTTTTTCATGACCCACCAATTATGCATATGCCACTGCGCTCACCTAGTTATAATGCCAACCGACTGTTCCATAAAACACTGCATTTTCACGTATTATATTATACATATTTTTTTTAAAAGTAGTTATATGTGTTTATTTCATTTATAAAGCTCATCAAATTATACATATATTTTTTGACCTGACATGTCGTTCCGCGGCCTACCAAAATATATTCCACGACCCACCAGAGTGTCGTGACCTATAGTTTGGGAATCGCTGCCATAGAGCGCCGTTTTCGAAGCAAAAGTATACATATCTTTTGGCGGTCCTTATTTATTGATTTCTTTTTGCGGCATTGGTGGAGCAGTAATTTTTTGGGAGGAAAAACGTGATTGTTTCTCCAATAGCATAAGGGTTTGGGAGGAGGGCAGGAGGTAAATAACTTCGTTTTCATAAAAATCAGTCACTTGAGTGGCCATAGACAAATATATCAAGGTAAATTTTATATGATTTACAACAAGTAGAGTTGAAAGCGCATTTATGTACATTCATCTTGAAGCAGAAAAAAAATAGTTTTCCTACATTTTAATTTCATAGCTCCGCTTGCCGATTGGGGTATGCTTCTCTTCTTCTTCTGATATTACCCCCGTGCTGTTTGGTTCAAGAAGAAAGCAGAGTTGTAAACGGTATGGCTTATAGGTAATATAGGACGATAAAGCTGATTATGAATTGGTTAGCCCTAGTAATGTGGCGTGTTTATACACGCGTACATTTAGGAAGGAGCTGTAAAGACAGTTGTCTAAATTCAGCGATGGATTCGATGGTGTGATGGGACTCCTGATCTGAAATAAGGGTTTAGATACAATTGACCAATGCCAGTGAAATTCCTTTTGCGTGCTAGAGTCAGAATAAGAGGTGATTTGTCTTAAACAGCGAGAACTAATATAGATTTCTCTCATATTTAACTGCCGTGCATTAATAGTTTTCGTGAAATCCAACTAAACGCCATTTACTCAAATCTATCTTACGTTTGGCTGAATCTCCTTATCAGAAGATATGGGTGGATTCAAACGATCATCGGTGGAATATAATTGAATGTTGAATACGTGAAGTCATCCTCATTAGATTCAATTCACTATATGTACAGCAGGCTCGTATTTGAGCGATTTATCTTAAGACTACCCTACAAAGGTGAGCCCACCTTTTTTCGGCGATGATCGTTGCGCATAGCACACGGTTGGAGGCTGATGATCCACGAGCTCGCCAACCGGCATCCTCTGGCTTATCGTGGCGCAGGGTCATGATCTCGGAGGGGTTCATCGGTGTACTGTCACCCCCTGGGTAAGGGAGTGCACTGCCTTCCGATGACTAATGATGTTGGTTTTCCAGGCGCGGTAGACGTCTTGCTTCTTTATCTTAAGACTTGGCATAGACGACCAAAACTTAATAAAATTCATTCATCTTATAATACTAGCTATGAAAACTGTGAAGTAAATGACTTATATCCAACCATTTAATGCTGCTAACTTTACAAAAGTAAAGAATCAAGGTGTTCAACATTACTGGACAGTATGTTCATACAAGATACAAAAAAATTATTCATTAATGTATCGTCATCTGAGAATTTTTACGACCAGAAAGCTGGCCAAGCTGGCAGTGTAATCCGTTTCCTATAGACCTTCCTTTGTTTGTGTCTACGTCATGAGCTCCATTCTCCTAGATTCCATACAGTTTGACCGCGTAACCATAGCGATATCGCGCATCCCTGTGGGCTGTCTTCGATGTTGGATTATGCCGCGGAAGCCGAAGTCGATGCGATGAGTTATGCGACGAAATAGCTTCAGTCTCCGGGTACATTCGTGTCCGAGTTGATCAGCCATCCACCCCCATCCACCTCCTCCCTTTCCCACGGCCACCACCTAACCACCACCCGAAAACTCGTCCCCGCCCATTACCCACCCGTTCCTCCCCCCCCCCTCCCCTGCGTCCCACCCGCCTCGGGCTTCCGTTAGACGCGTGTCTTGGCCGCGTGCTCGGCTCCTTGGACGCGTGGCCCGGCCGCGTGACGCCATAGGGGAGGGGGGGGGGGTTTGGCTAGCGCCCGCCGCCGCCACTGTTCCTATCCGCGCGCACACGGAACTTCCGCGCGCGTGCCGCCGTACGACGAGGACGGCGACGCACGCCCGGAACGAGGATGTGGACGCGCGCGGAGGAGAGATTTCTGAGAGATCTTGGAACGACGGCCACCCACTCGACGACGGGACCACAGACCGACGTCCGTCTCCTCCTTCGCCTCCCTCCCTCCATCCCCCCTCCCACCACCCACTCCCACCACCTTCCTCCTTGCGATAACTCCCTCGACCTGACTCCGTGGCCCCAGAGTCGCCAAAAAGTCGCCGGAGAGGTCACTCCTCCTCGTCCTCTCGTGTCGCGTGGCTGTGGGCTCCGACGTCACGGGACTCGGCCCCGGCAGCTTGGTGCGATCGACAGCATCACCTCCACCTGGACCACCATTCCTCCTCAACATCGCCACCGTGCTCCACTTCGCTCTTTGGATATGTCCTCGTGGTGTTCTCCGGAACCGGCCATCGTGTGCTAAACCAGGATCCGCTTCTCCGTCAACCCTCCAGACATCTTTCTCGGAATTGGGAAGTTCAGTGACCGACCTACGCGGGTGCAATAGTGTTTGTGTGGTGCGAGTTGGCATTCTTCTGGACATCCACCATTCTGGACATCGCTTCTTTACCGTCGGACGTATTAATTTTTTTTTCATCTCCATCGTAACACTCTAATTAAATTTATTTTATTATTTATTTTCTTACATTCTATTCTATCATTCTTTTGCTTACTTTCTTAAACCTTAAAGTAATTATATAAATTATCCGAATTCTGTTTATCCTTATCACCATCTCCCTCTTGATTCCTCCCTACGCAGTAGCTCTCCATAGGTGTTAACTCTTTACGTGTTACCTGGCTTTACTTTTTTATGCTTTTTGCGTCAATATGTTTTGTTTCATATCACCTTTCCGATGCGTGGTCTCTTTCACCATTTATACAGGTATCTGAATCTGAAACAATAATTTTTTATTGATCATGAGAATGATCCAATTGATTCAAAGCCGTAAGCGCAGGGTTCACTGACCTCTGTGATCCTTAGTCAACTCATAGTTTGTGGGCGCTCGAATATCTCCTCAGGTGTGCAGTGTCGTTTAGAGGGGTGTCCCAATTGCGGGAAGTTAGCGGTTCAGCGGGAAATTAGCTTCTGGGCCACCACCATGCCAGGTGCTTTCTATTCTCGTACTATTATGAGCGTTTGTCGGTGGCCATACACTCATTGGTTAATGCTCGGTGTCCTCGAGTGGCGCTCTCAAGTGTCAAGTCGACTTTATCTTTTCATCTCTCACTTAAAACGCCCTGCGGTCTGCGGTTGTCCCGAATAGGAAATCGCGTCCTTGAAAGCACAATCACCTTTCATTTTACTCTCTTGTTATCCACAAATCACACCATCTCACACCGTCTTCGCCGAAGGCATTCTTACATTTGTACGTTTTCCTTTATTCCTTCCTTGTGTTTATTCCACTCTACTTGCTTGCTCTGGGCTATAGTAAATACATATGGATGCAAAGAAAAGTACCTGAACACCGTAGGCTAATCCAGCGTCAAGTTTTCAAGCTCCTGCTATGCCTCAATCACTTCGCAATCAACTCGCATCAGTTAGCTATCACTCTTTTACATTCCATGCTTCGTTTTGGTTTGGTCCGTTTCCTTCAGTAAACGCTGGAATATTTTAATTTATTTCATTTTGTATTAGATGGATGATGAATAAGGAACTTTCGCTTATTCAGTGGTGGTGTTTATATGAGTGCTACTGGTGGTACTTAGGCTGCATGTGTGAATCTGTGCCTTTAAGCTGAAACCCGTGCAAAGTTTACATTTGCCCCGTGAGTGATGTGCCTCGATTGCCGCAAGGAAGATTCGAAGTCAATGTCATTCACAGCGCAACATCTTCAGTGCCACCGTTGGTGTGTTTCGGATGATAATCAGCTGTGTTTTGACGCGTTGTGAAAAATATTTTTCTTCTACTTTAAAAAATTTGAAGCGAAATATTGGTTGGCTGTGTAAGAACAGTACTTCGTCCATATCGCATTTCCAAGTTTTTTGCAAATTTTTTGTGTTCCTCCGGCGATCAGTGCTTTAGAGCTAGCGTATTATTGTGGCACTCTTCCTCCTTTTTCATCAAATTCTTGCTATAATGTGGACATACTTAAAATGAGCACCAATTTCGTGCTTCTATGGATATTTATTGTAGTACTCCGTCAACATTCTTGAGGCCCTTTTCAACTAAGGATATTGAAAATTACTATATTTTTGATCTATTAGAATTTTCTGTTTACCTATCCGTTTTACTGTATCTCTACATTTTTCTTAATTCTATATTGAACAATCATTTACAACATTTAAATATTTATTTGAGAGACGTTTTTTTCGTTAATCATATAAATTATTTATTTATTTTATGTTTTCCGCGTTAGCTTGTTTAAATAAGCACAATATTTCTTCAATTATAATGAAAATTGGTTATCTTGGATACAAAACTGTGGATAAACACGCTATTTCTGCACAAAAATGATGTAAGATGTCGTTTTTTCTTCTCTTGAGTCTTGCACGAGTCTCGTTAATTGCAAGAGTAATCTCTATCTTCGATTAGTTGTTTGGATTTGAAAATACTCCTTTGCTCGAATACTTGGAATATTATGAAAAACATTGGACTTAAGCGCTGTTTCCTTGTTGATGAATGAGACTCAATATGGCTGAAGGAAGATGGTGGTAGGCGTGTGCTTTTCCACTGAATCTTTCCTTCATCATGCGAATACAAATTATATGTCTATTCAGTCATATTTTGTGTAAATGATAATCACTCAATTACGCTCGTATTCAGCATCGATACAACATGACTTCTACATCTACATACTACCCCGCAAGCCGCATCAATAGGCGTGTGGCGGGTGGTTTTAGGACACCAGCCGTTTACATATAAAAAGGAAAAGCTTTAATGAAATTACGCCTAGCATTTATTGAAGTCCCTTATTGTTCGGGGGAAAAACGAATTCCCATACCTATCCGTTCGGCAAAATATCTCTCTTAATTTATCGTTTCTGTCGGACCTGGAAATATAGTGGGGTTCTAATATGATGTTCTCCGTGTCACTCTGAAAGATATCTATTCTCAATTGTTCAAGTAATCTAAGCCTAGCGCGCAGCCTCCGAGTCTCTAGCGGCTCCCAGCCTAATTCGTTTAACATCTGTGTAAAGCTGTCTGTACCTACGCCCGTAGCAGTTTTTGACGAATCGCGCAGCTTTCCTTTGTATTTTATTAAGTTCCCGGATTAAGTCTTTCTGCACCGGATCCCATATGCTCGCTGCATATTCAAGGAGTGGCCGGACGAGTGCGAAATAGCACCTTTTACTTTTTCATCCGAAAATCTTCCCACAATACGCTTGACGAATCCAAGCTTCTTCAGAGCTCTGACACAAATATTTCTTATATGTGTTCCCCACGATAGGTTCGAGGTTATCGTAACTCCTAGGTACTTCACTTCATCTGTCGCCTTTATGTTAACACCATCCACAGCATACACATGGGGATAGCTGAACGACCTCCGCAAGAAATGTACCGCCGTGCATTTGCTCAGATTAAGTTCGAGTCCCCACTCTTGGCTCCACACATGAACGTTGTTTAAATCCGATGATAGAGTTTCAAAGTCAGAGTGTTCACTAATTTCACGATAGATGACAGCGTCGTCGGCAAATAAACTAATTTTACTGCTAATTCGAGAGCATAGATCATTTATATATATAATGAACAAAAGGGGGCCGATTACGCTTCCTTGTGGGACACCTGATGTCACTTTAAATACATCAGAGCTAATTCCGTCAAGAACTACTTTCTTAGACTTAGGCACCTTTGAAATAAATTTGAGTGCATGTAACCTTAATTAGCACTTTATGGGATGATTTATACAGAGGATCATATGTGTGTCCAATAGGCAGTAGTGTTTCAATTTTAGTCCGCTGGTGAGCCTTCTTTAGAATTTCTCTCGGCTCGATATCTTGGTAATTACAAACATCATAGGCATTTTATTTTCTAGTGCTGCGTAATATGTCAAAAGAAGATGTGGAAAAAACAATTCCTCATGCTTATTATGCATACATATCCCAATTGCATTCATCAATCGAGATTAGAAAATATTCGGATCATTTCCAATTTTTTTCTATTACTTATGAGAAAACGACATGTCGTGACTTCAGAAGGAGTAAATATTCTATCGGAAAATGCTGTCACCGCTCTAAGGAGACTTCTGAGCCTTCGTCTATTAATCATAGTTAACAGGGAAGGTTTTAATGTTTTTTGTTCTGACTTAATTGAATATCTCATGATTGGAGATTGAATGAAAATCATTGAGGAACATCGAAAATTTTCATTTTTCTTAAGTAATAAAAACATTTGAGGTAGGTACAGTAGTGGTTTGTACTAAAACAAAGTAAAAAATAGCTGTCACGGGCGAAATGTTGTTTTGACCATTTATACTCCCCTTCGCGAATGCAAGCTATGATCTAAATACTGTATACGGAAAATTGCTCAGATCTGATCGGCTTCCGTAAAAGGTTTGATTATTATGTACTAAGATCTGGAAAGGCTGTCTAGAAAAGGTATTTCAGTACAACCAAACTTCAGGGCTTCTTAGAGGATTTTATTTCGTTACTTGTCTTTTTTCTCGCTTCATCTCCGGTGATTGTAATATTTCTCTGTACCTAATCACATCCCTCTGCTTAAGCCTAACGTAGTTCGTAAGTGAAGAGGCCATTTTTTTGGGGATAGGAGGCTTGAGCCACGCGTCTCCCTTGATGTCCTACTTTGAATTGCCCATATTTTCGCTAGAATGCAGAATGCATGGACATTGGAAAATCGCATTCATGCATACTCAAATTCACTGAATTTTCACGGTTTCATCTTCACAGAAGATTGAAATAAAAGACGGACATAATATTTAGTCTCACTTGAAACGCCTCTCACAATTTTACCCCTTGAGCATCTCTTTCGATTTAGCATTAGTAAACAGATCCTTCTAAAAAGCACAGTAAACTACTTGTTATCATAACCAAACTTTCCCACAGTTGTTGCCAGGGCATCGGAATTAAATTAATCTGCACTCCTTTTTGCTGTTACATACAGTTCTTTATATATTAATTCAGTACAAAATTACATTAGTTTTGGCGCACGTAAACAAGGAACAGAGAGGATTAAGGCCTTTGGAAAAATAACATGAATAGCTATTTTTGACTCATTAAAAATTCTTTCTCGGATTTAAAATTACTACGTAGCTTAGTGCATCATAAATGATGCAATTTTGGCGGTATTTGTAGCAGAATCTAGTAATTTACCTGAATGCCTTCTCTCATCGATCGCAACCAGTAGCAACGCAACGTTGCTACTGGTTGAAAAATATCTTTTTCTCTATGGTCGCTTCAACTTTGCTCACTCGTATATTTGCGTCTAGACTTTTTAAAAACATTATATGGGGTAGCGGCAGTCTTTATCATTAATAGGGATTTATAAGTAACCTCTTATAGGGGGAAGGTATACGCAATTCATAGATAGAAAGGTATACGTATTAACCATATATGAACATCATTGTGGGAATAATAAAAGGACATGGAAGGTTATTCGGGTTTGCCACCGGGTCACTTCTCTCATTGCTGCTGACGTTTCGAATCTCAACTCGAGGTCCGAAATGTCGGCAGCAATGAGAGAAGTGACCCGGTGGCAAGCCCGAATAACCTTCCATGACGCTATACGCACGGGAAACACAGGACTTTACAACTCAATAAAAGAACATATTAAAAAATAATTCGGATATAAAAAAACATTGCAGACATAATAATGCGCATACATAGTTAACGTTTTGTTACAAGTTCAGGAACCAAAAACTTCTAGTTCTTAAAAATATTCTTCTGCTTTGTCACTTCCTTTTTTGCTAGTATTGAATTGACATTTCTTGGAGACTCTCTCACTAAAGCTCTTTTCTTTTAAAATTGCGCTTGGAGCATCCATAGGTTCTTCCCCCTTCTGACAAAGGAATAATATGACGTCATCACCGTAGATCGCTGACATCCCATATCGCTACAAATGGATTTTTCATGTTCCCATGGGGGTCAAGCAAAAGTCTTCCACTCGTTTTAAATGTCCCACAGTGCAGGGCGAGACCGTGAAAAGCCATCGAGCATTGGAGTGACGCTATTATGGCTTCACTGCATCCTCCCCTAGAGGCTTCGAAGAGAGGGGCAGGAGGGTAGTTGTGGAGATCGTGTTTGGGAGCAGGGAGTGGGGGGGGTTGGGGGGTGGGAATGGGAATACAATAGAGGTGGGGGGGATCAGCGTCATGGAGCGATAGGGATATTATGTGGGGCGCAGATTACGATGCAGATAATACATTTATGGTGGAAAATCATCGATACCCGGATGGTATCCCATTTCCATGCACAGATCGACCGTTGTTCGATTCCTTGATATGGGACTTACTTGAGAAGAGTACGATTAATACGGCATTCGGTATAAATCTTGATTTTAAAATATCACTTTCCATTTACAGCCTCATTTAAATATGTATTGTTGAATAAAAGTCTCGCGATTTATTATCTGGACATATTATTACGAGAACTTTAAATGCTAATGATGCCAGGGAAATTATTGAATTTATTTTAAGTATTATTTTAAATGCATTTCTAACTGATGAGCATGAATATGAAATAAAAGTTATAGCAGAATGAAAGTTTTTCATCGTTTGCAATGATTTTAATTTATTAACACGTACCTGAGCCGTAACTAAATAGTATCGAATGTTGCAGCGTTCCTCCTGAGTCGCGTCAAAAATGCTTGGATGCCGAGGCCAGTTTTGAAAATCATTTCCTAGAAGACCACATACTACGCCTTCGTCGGCGACCTTGGCTGAAGTCAAAGCAGGCATACGAGTTACTCTCAGCACGAGCTTAAATCATCTTAGAATGGACGTAAAGTGAAGGTTACCAAATTAAAACAAAAGAAAACTCAGATGTTGACTACCTACTCTAAATTAAGTCAAACCAGGATTTGTAGAAAAAATCGAATGAAAATCAATTAGGTTACAATCTAAACCTTCCGGTAATAATTTGGCGAATTAGTCAGGAGTTGGTGAAGGAGAAAAACTGTTCGGTGAAAGAAATTAATTACATTCTTAAAACCGATTTATACTTCACCTACCGGTATCAGTATTACATTGTCATCTCTAGGCATGTGTGTTGTTTAACGCAGATTTTGAATTAAAATTTGATGAGTGGGTATACTTATACTTTATTATGCATATATACATATATTATATCTATATTTATACTTTCCCTATAGTTGTGCGTAAACGAAGCTTATTTATCTGAATACTTGAAAATATTCAAAGTCACGGCAAAATTCTGTGGAATGTATGGAGGTGAATACCTACTTATTAATTTTTTATTTTACTTCGTTGGTAAACGAATTCATTTCAGCGTTGTCTCGTAATTAAAAAAACATTTCCCGTGGAAAATGAGGGGCAAACATTGAAATTCATTTGGTCAGCGTTTTCCTAAAAGACAAGCGTGAAACATTTTGCTTTATCAAGTAGCATGATTTGCTGAAGATTGTTACGACTTTCCCCGTAAAATATCGGCGGAATCGCCCAAGGTAACCTATAAATCGTAATCTCACAGCTTTCTCGTTGGACCCCAAGGGATCAGTTAGGCGTGCACAAAAGAGATATAAGAGGGGGAGATGGCTCCAGGGCATCCAGGAATACTGGACTTAAATATGTCGTGTGGAGTTTATTTTGCCAAAAAATTATAAATCCCCCAAGTTATGACGAAAAACCTGTCAAATTTATGAGGTGATAACTAATAGATGAGCTTGATATGCAGTATGACGTTGTATGGGGCAGAAACGTGGTCTCTGAGAAAGGAAGACAGAAATAGGCTACAGGCGTTCGAGATGTGGGTGTGGAGGAGGATGGAGGAGGAGGATGGTGGACGGAAAGGAAGACAAATGAGGAAGTGCTTGACCTAGTTGGTGAAGAGAGGAAACTACTGGATGAGATTAGGGGAAGGCAGGGTAGGTGGTGGAAGCGGTAATAGTAATGGGGGGCGATGGTTTGCTGACGTCTGTGATAGATGGAAGGATGTTGGAAAGGCGGGAAAGGGGAAGAAAGAGTGTAGGTTTTAAGGAAGGGATGAAGAAAGATAGGACTTACGCTGAGATGAAGAAAGAAATACCATAACTACTATGCCCTATCTACCTCTATACTACGTGATAGAGGTATATAGGGCACTGCACTTGTAAGAGTCTGTTGAATTTTCTCTGACTTTCATCATAACCTACCTTTAGCCGGTGGATTACTCAGATGATGATGATGAAATTTTGCATTATGTTTCATTGAAAAGCATCCCTAGTTCAACGCTAATGATCCATTGCATAAATTAATACGAAATTGACATAAAAAATACGACATTCATCGGTCGACATTTAAATATGACTCATGAAAAAGTATCCGGTGGCATCATTTACTGGTGATTACACAGATTTTCCCAGGAAAGAATAAGCCAAGGTAGTCCTTTGAATTGCGTATCGTGATCTCCCCGCTTTCCTACTCGGTTCCCTACCCACTGCTGGACCAGGGGTTGCACAAAAGGGTAATACGAGCGTGGTGGTGAGAGGGCCCTGAGGCAGTCGGGAACACTATAGTAGGTCGGCGCAGTAAGAGCGTGCAGGGAGGGGTTGTGGTTGGCCGGAGAGGAGGGGGGTGAGGGTTTAAAGGGGCGGACGATAGGGGGAGGGGAGGAGGGTATAGTGACCCTGGGGAAGGGAGGGGAAGGGATTGTGAGAGGTCTGCGAGGGTGGCTGGGGGGAATAAAATCGATCAATGGCTTTGCAAGTGCATAAATGTATATATGTGTGTGTGTCTGCTGTCGAGTGAGGGAGGGGGACCCTGAATCGTGGGAAAGGGGTACTATTCACTTACCCACACTCGCACCCTCGCCGCCCCACACCCTAGGCACCACTTTCCTCCCCCTAAACCCTCTTCCCCCTCCCTCTCGCCCTTCACCGTGGTCCTGCCACGGGTTGGGTGGAAAGGGCCCTTTAAAAAGGGAGCGCACGCTTCGTTTTGACGCGTGCTTTCCGTGTCCACGCGACCCGAAGGAGGTTTGTTGTGTTGAGATCACGCGGGTGGGTGGGTGGATGGCCTGCCCACGTGGTGGGAGGAGGAGGAGGAGGTGGGGGAGGCCATGAAGATGGATTGGGAGGGTGGAGTGGGGAGGATCAGAGTGGACTGAGCGGTGGTGGTGTCATGGAGATGTATTAACTTTCTTCCTCCTCCCACAGTGCGCCCGTAGTCCAGCATGCGGGAGAGGGTGGCGCTGTCGTCGCGCGGTCTTCCAGAAGGGAGTGTGGGGGCGGAGAATGGAATAATTTCCGCGTTTTTCTTGAAAGGTGGGGGGGGACCCTTACCCTCCGACACTGTGGGAAAGTGTCGGAGGAGAGGTGCACACGACTATTTGCAGGAGAGAATTGTGGACGACAAAATTGAGTGGCGCGTGCTGCACACGCGGGCAGGTGTGGACAAGCTAGTCCGGCGTCATCTTGGGTGATTTAAGTCGATTTTTATCTTTCCTCTACGTGGGTGTAATTTTAGTTCAGGGTGGAAATTTATTCCGCTTCGTTCGCAGCCTGTAAGCAGAGTCCCTCTTTAAAAAGCAATCTCAGTGGCTTGATAGTATTAGTTGGAATTATTAGTCTTCCCCGCACGGGATCTGAGTGAGAGACACGAAAACTTTTACCAAACATGGACTAGTATTAATTATCCTTCGCAGAAACACACCGAGTCACTGAGGCAAGCCGCTCATTTACTCGATTACATGGGTGTTTCGAATGTTCTAAACGATAGCAGTTTTAGAATTTTATATTGTAAAACATATATAGAGGTTTAGTTATTGATAATTACAACTTGTACCTACATGTTTGCCAACAAGATTTAGATCCTTCCAGAGTAGGCAGACGGTACTGGCTTTGTGTATAAATCTGATGGTCATGTGATATATTCAAAGAATATTTTGCTCAGCCAAAATATATGAGGAATTAAAAGTAGTTTTCACTGGTTGGAAATGATTCTATGCGAAAATCAATGCTTTTAAGCTTGTGTAGTTGCTCACCATCTTAAAGATAATTTAGCAAGAAAACAAACAGTTTTGTACTTTAGAACATTTATTTTAGAAGCCTCTTTACTGAGAATGAAATATGATCGTCAATTATTCGTTACATATTGTTACGCATTATTTTACAAGCATGAAATGCTGGTAGCAAAGGCGAGAAAAGTTTCAAGAATGTTATGAAAGGAATGAAAGTACCTGATCTGTATGTTGTTAGCAATGAATATCGTTTTTGGTTTGGTAGTTTTGGTAGAAAAAAAGGCTTATGTGTCCAAGTTATAAGTAGGTGGAAAATCGCGCTCTTACATTTCCCCATTGGAAGTTTTTCAATTGAAGGTACTAATTTGGTGGTGAATTGGGATTATTTTGGTGGTGGATTTGGGAAATATAGATACCGTGGTCAAATAAGTTGTTTAAAAATGCTCTCCAAATGAAACGCGGAAATAAATATGTGCTTTAAATGTTGTGCTAAAGTTATCAATTAAGACATTAGAGACCCGCCATTTTGCTGAACCTAGTAGTCCCTATACCAATACGGGTTGTCACATTCATTCTATTGAACTCAAATGAAGCAGTACTATGTCATCATCAGTGGTCATCAAACCGAAAACTAGTTTTCTGCAATGCCTCCACTATTCTATCAATCAGCAAACCGTTTTACTTCTTCATGATTCTTCATTTGGACAGCCCTCAGAATTCTCCAGATATATTTCATATTTGGCCTTCCTCGATAATTCTTCCCATTTTCCCCCGTTCCATTATTGCATTTAAAAGGCTGTCATGTCTCATTACGCTTCCGAAATGTTTACATCTTCTGCTTTTCTGAGTTTTCATTTAACGTTTCTTTCCAACTCTCTGCACGACATCTTCATTGATAGGTCTATCCTCCCATTGATCATCGTTCTTCGATGACACCATGATTCTATGGCTTATAATATTTTTTTCTCGGCTGCTACAATGCTATGTGTTTATAAAACCTATTGCCATCGAAGAAGAATTGTATCTACCACTTTCGCAAGAAAAGAATTATGAAGTAGTTACCTCTGTTTAGTTCTTTAAAACATACGAAAACCGTTTTTGACTTCTCATGGCCATCGCCAAATATTTTCCGAAAGAATTTTTCAGAGAGGCAATATATTCTTGACTCATTCCATCCGTTTTAGTGGATAGCTTTTGCAAACATAGCCTTGATAGTCAGAATTAAGTCAATAGACTTTTAGAATAAAATGTATCAATATGCGGTTCACATTGGATAGACAAGAAAAGCTTTGCTTTTAAAGATGGATGCATTAGAACCGCGTAACTCTTGAAGAGTATTCCTACAACCAACCGATAACTTCATGCGTGTGTAAAACCTTGCATAAAACGCATTTATCTTTCCCGTAATATAAGACTCGTCACTGAAAAGGAATATGAATTGACAACTGTGTTCTACTACATGAATGCAGTGTATTTTCCTGCAATTTTCATTATCTTCCTGGTTCATAATGCGTGCGGCAAAATACCTATGTACCAACATTTTACAAACTTGATATGCAATCGCAACTGCTATTATTCCATTAAAAGAAGTTTTTTTTAACTTAAGGATCATACCATATCCATACATTTTCCATCCATCGATATCTTTTTTCATAGCGTACAAGGCCACATGCAATAAACACAAATCTTTTTCAAAAGCTCACACTTTTCACCTTGGTCAACCTGAAATGTCCTCGTAGAATAACTGTTTTTGAAGAACATAAGTCATTTATTGTGGTATGTATTCAGTAGTAAGATAAAATCTTTTGATTCACTTCTCCGAAAGACATAGAAATACAAAAGTGAATCATCATTGTTTTTATTTTTAGGACTACCCCTGAAAATCCGATTTTGCGTCTATTTCTGAGATTGCTAACGCTCTTGTCTGTGATGAAGTGCATGAATATAATTTTACTTTACATTAGTTCATTCCATTTGTTCCACAAGTAGTGGTTCTCAACCTCTTTTTTCAATTTCCCTTTACACCATAGCTCAGAATTTCATTCCCCTTCCCTGTATAAAGTACCTATTAAACAGTAATTTTCGTCCACAGGTAAAAAATACACATGTTTAAGAATTGATTAAAATCCGTGGTATTCAATAAACCTTACTGAACCCCACCTGAATAAGCTAAAACGAACTTATAAGTGGAGTTTTTATCTATAGAATACAAAATTTTTCTGAATAGTGGACCCAATTTTCTATTAAACCCGCCTAAATACCCGGCTAAATACCCGCCTAAATACCCGCCTCAGACCCTGGGAAGAATTCCACGCTGGCTGAGAATCCCTGTTCTAAAGCTTTCCAGTGGAACACATAAAATGATCTGGATTATTTTATATTGTATCCCGGGAGAACTATGTGACCACATAGTTGCAAGGTGAAGTAGGATTATTACAAAATTCAAAAATTGAAATTTAAACTTTGAAACTTTAATGGATGAGTGTTGATCACGAAATTCATTTGAATTAGAAAGGTTATGGTCGAGTGCCTAGCTGCTCCAGGAAACTATTTCGTTCCTTATTTTTCTTTTTCTTTTTCTTTCACTTTATTTCATATTAACTCCGGTGAAGTGACGATCAAATGGAATTGTATTTCAATGTATGATGAACTGAAAGTACCTACTTACTTATTGAGCTTCCCTTAATTCAGAATATAAATCGTGGAAAGAAGAAAACATGTATTTACGATATTTTTTATTACCATGCATTCGTATGTGCGTGCATCAGGAAACCAGAGGGATTGAGCACAAATTTACTTTGAGTTTTCTTAATTTCATCTCTCATTGTTGTAGAGAGATCTGAGAAGCAGCTCGCCTGATGGTAGGGACGTGAAAATAGCGTTGTCTTTCATTTCCTCTCAAACAACAGAGCGATGCTCAGGACTGAAATCCTACCTTTGAGATTATACCTGCACTAACATCACTGATATTCTTTGTTGATATCATTCTACGACTAGTAAAAACCGTTGCTTACCCTTCCCGTTTCTCTTGTCCAACGTCATAAGGCATGCAATAATAAGATTTGTTGACTACAGCTCTCCAGTCTTACCTGTATCATTCTAATTATTTTATTCCCTGATGGCTTTTCTCTGTCACGTCCCCATTTACCTATTCATCCCTCGGTTGTCCCTACGAGACTTATCCACTTTTCCCTTCTGCTGCTGCTCTTTGAGAGTTCATTGTGTCTCAGGATGCAGTCCATTCATCCAGATATCCTCTCCCTTATGTGCGGCTCCAGGCATTGAACTGGGTTATAGATACAGTGATAGAGGCTGGTGTAATTGTTGGCCGTCTCTTAGATAATATCCTCTTTACCTAAGTTTTTGTGTTGAAATATTTTACCTGTAATATTAGCGAATTTCGGATCTTGTATTTTGATTCTTTCATGCATATAATACTCAAAATGAATATTAATCTAGATCATTAATATGTTTATGCTTAGTTCAGAAGGCTAAATTGCATTAGAGTACATTACTGTATTTTTCAATGAATCGGCTCGGCAAACTCGCATTAAAACGAGGTTCATTTATTACCTACATCCATCGTTTAAAGCATCAGGTAGTCAATTTTAGTGATTCTTAATTAATCTTCGACAAAAATATTTCACAGGTTTCTAAAAGAGACCTGAGATGCTCAGAGAATCTTTCATTCGACAAATACTAAACCATTTCCGTCTTAGTGTGTGAACATGAGAATCATTATTTTCGACAAAAATGCCACAGCTTCATCTCTACATGAAAAGAATGTGTAATAAAATTGAAAAATGTCTTAGAGAAATTAGCTTTTTCAATTAATCATGAGGTACAATTATTTAATAGCACTCGCGGCCGTATTTTTAATCGCATCATCAGAATTCAACGAGCCTGATAATGCAGCTAAAGATAAAACTATTGGTACAGATAAATTTGATTTTTTGTGCAATTTTTTGGGTTTTTCTTTAGTATAATATTTAGATTCCAGAGATTGTTAATGAAACAATATACAAATATTTTGAGTATATGTAGTACGTGAAGTGGTTATCTCTTTATAGCTCTATGACCAAAATGTTGATTGACAAAAGCCCAACATATTTAACATGTAGTTAGACTATAGTCAGCGCTCTAATTAATGCTCCAATCTACGAAACGAGCTCTTTCCCACGGTTATGCTTTCCCAAGACGACCCTTGACAACGGTGACGAATCAAGCAAACCAAGGCCCTCCCTCGCATGAGCCTGCGATATAATTCGGTTTACTCCCCCACTTTTCCCAGCAAGACTCTCACTCTCCTAGATATTAATGCGTTCTCGGATCGAGAGGGGGCACTCTGCGATTTTGATGCCGAAGTAAAGAGCGCGTCGAGCCAGTCATACCAGCGCCCCGCCGATTAATCTCTGTGGGAAACCGCGCCCTCATATGGAAAGAGGGGAAGGCGAAAAGAGGGGAAATGGCTGTGTATAGCTGCGACGAGTGGGTTTGAGGGAGGGGAGCGCTGTTTCCATGGTTGCGGCGGGAGGAGGGGGAATTATAGGGGGGGGGGAGCAGGTGGGACTCCCGAGAGATGGCAGGAGGGGTTCGGATATAAACACGACGATTTGTGCGATACGGCCACCGCAGCCGTTGTTGATGTTTTGGATCGGTAAGGGTGTGGGAAGGGGAGAGGAGGAGACTCAATCGTGAAGGTGCGCATGGTTTTGGAAGCGTGGGAGTCGGTTTGGGAGGACTAGCGAGGGGCAATGGGTAGAAGATTAAGTTTCTTTTTTTGGCCTGTATGGGGGGGATTGCCCAGAGGGGGCAATACGCACTCGAGGGGGCAGCAGCAGGAGGAGGGGGCTTGCTCGGAGCCTGAGAATATCCATTTCGTTTATCACATTAGGCAGCTTTTAAAGCTCCCCGAGACTTTTAAACCCTCCGCTAAATTCGAGCATATGGATTTACCTCTCATACGTAATGCAATTGACAGGACACCATAAATGTTATTTACGTCGAGCCGTCTTCCGCAATTTAAATCGCTCAGCTCTCCCATCGTTGGAGTCGTATTGCATGCATGCTCGGATATATTCCCCATGGGAAATAAAAATTGGTCGTAATTTTTGCGAATTGCACATATGTTAATTTGAAATTTTTTGGGAGGGAAATTTTCTAATTTTATTTAAGACGTGGATTTGTTGTTGCATTGTTTCGTGGAGAATTCTGACTCCTTCTAACGTATAGATAGATGTCATATATCCATAGCATTATTGCTTGGTGTACTTTTGTAGGTTTCTGTGATATTTTTAAAAAAGGCCTTTGCTGCAATTCCTCATGGGTCATTTAATCTCAAAATTGTATTAAATAAGTTAAGCTGATGTTATCCACGAAATTCTGCCTTTGTTTAAGAATTTTATCCTTAGTGATTCAAAAGCCGTAGTCCTAATTTGTTTTTGTCTCAAGGAAGTTTAAGTTTCACTCTATGGCGAAGGAGTAGCTAATGTATACGACGTACACTATGTACCTATGATATGTACTATGTTACTATGTACCTATGATTATTTTTTATTATTTTTTTTTAATAAATCAGCGTTTACGAAAGCCACTTTTTGAAAAAACACACGACCCAGGTTTAGAAAAAGTTAATTTTGTACCTATGATTGCTTATAAAGGCATCAGGATGGAACTATGAAGTCTTTTTGTTGCCTGCAATAATTGACGTCGAAAATTGGATTTCTGCTTGTTGCGAGGAGATTTCACCTGGTGTATCTTTCTTAATTGCCATCTGTGAATAAGGGGAAGTATAAAATATATCATATGGCTGGTAACTTGAGAATGATTAAGTTACAGTTTTATTATTAAGTGGATCTAATACCCAGGCATTCATACAATTAATTTCAGCATTTAGATGTATTGATTAGATAACCATACATAAAATTGAGTAAGCTCTGCAAATAGCTTTCTCCTAAGTTGTATTGTTCTGCGTGAGCAATGGTTGTGTTTCTTCGTCCATTAATTAAAATTTAGTTAGTCAACATATGTAAGATCTCAGAGTATATATGCATTTATCAGTCATGTGGAATATGAATGTTGCCTTGTTCGTGCTCGGAATTTTTTTGAATAGACACACTTCTTACGCACACCCGTAACTGGAGGTAGCAGAAATTAAGAGTTAGGCACCTGGTGATAGCTTGCAATCCCAAATAATTCCCCAGGCTTCCGCAGAAGGAGTTGGAGACGAACTCAGTGAACTCCGACTCGACTGCTTTCAACTCGCAATACACATTCAGAAACAGAACGAGAGTTTAATCTAACGAAACACACCTCTCTTTCCGTTTGCTCTCCCTCCCAGTTCCATTTTCTTATAATCACTCCCAACTTATAAATAAATGAATTAATATATCCCAACTTATGAATAAATAGCTGATGTCTGAAACCCGTCTATTAATACGTCCTCATCCAATGTCGAACTTAGTCGCATCGTCCACTTTCTCGTTTTATACACTTCAACGATGCTCAATTTCCTTGAATTAATTAATGGTCGCGTGAATAAAGCTTTGCACTTTTTAATCTGATTATTATTAATCATGATCCGCTTTGCTATGTCATACTAATGTTTTAAAATAGCATTATTGAGTTACATGCATCAAATTACTACCCCGAGAGCCGACACATAGTAGAATGTAAGCAGCAGTGGATGTTAGGACAGACACGAAGAATGTGGTTATAAGAGACTGGAAATGGGGGAGGAAAGCGATGATTAGTGGCGTATGTTTTGATGGAACTGCAGGTCCTCTCGATCTACCCCTATTTGTATTTGTAAATGACGCGCGCGTATGAGAAAACCTATTTGATAGATTGTTCATTTCTCGTACTTTGTCGCTTTTGTCTGCCCTACCCATACAATTAGGGTAACATTATGCCCGCTGTATTGACCTGAAACTCGTGAGATATGAATTTTACTAGCGACTTTAGCCTAGCGTGTAGCCTTTGAGTCTCTAGGAACCCCCAACCCAGGCCTTCCAAGTTTTTTCTCCCTTTCTGTTCACGTAATTTTTAACAACATCCGAGGCGTTTCTTAAAATTATATCCGAGGCGTTTCTTAATTCCAAGAGTGTTTTCTCCCTTCCTGTTCACGTATTTTTAACAACATCCGAGGCGTTTCTTAAAATTATATCGAGCCCATGGATTAAATCGTCTACTACTCCCACGCTTCATTGCGTCTCTCGCCATCAGAAGTAATTTTCGCATTCCTTGGGAAAGCAGTGTCTTTGAAATTCGACAATTAGTCATCCAGATTTTTGTCAATTTCTTTGTGCTACTTTTAGCGTTGCAAGGGTTGAAGCTCATTTTAATCGTCATCTCCCAGTGCGGTCGGTTTCCATGAATGAGGTATGATTTATTTCTCGGAAGATACACAAATAATGAGAACTTCACGAGCTTCAAAATATCCTTTGACCTCCCACAAGGAGTCTTTACTGTTCTGAAATTAATTTATTTTGAATTTTAAGCTCCATTCAATTGGATGCATTTCATATGACTATATAATGACTTTTTCTTGCATGTTTGAAGTATCACGATTTCACACTTATGTGCACTTGCGGGTGACTCTGTAAAGGCAATTTCGTGGCTAGTTGCGGTATTCTCCAAATTCGGCATCACGATTTCATACACATGCAAGAACTGATTACATCTTACGTTCCTGACAAATTAGGCATGCAAGCTTGTTCAAGGTCTCGCCATCCATTGACCCTATGTCTGAAATATTAACTGTGAAATGGGACCGGGTTGATGGGGGGCACGAACTGGTATCCATTGCTTAAATTCCGAGAATCGAGTAAGTTTCGCTTTGTTGAGGTTGGATTCTCAGCTACACGTGCTTCAGTGCGAAGAGTAATTAAGTGTAGAACTCAGTTCGTCGGATGTTACGGTAAACTATTGAGCCTCGGGGATATTTCGTCAAGAGAAAGACGATTCTGAAAACTAATTTATGTCTCAAACATTTTATCTCGAGAAACTTGGCTACTTATCCGTGATGACGTAAATTTATGGACTGTTGTCGGTTGCCTTTTCAAGTCAGAACCGTCAGAACTGATTAGAATCGTCTAAATTAGTCGTAATATTAAATGTGAGAAATGTTAGTTGAATAATCTAGCACAATTTATTCTTAAAGCAAGTTAGTATTATTTTGGTTTTGAACAAAACACCTTGTTTCCAAATTTTTTCGCTGTAAAACCCTATTTTTTATACCTTGCGTAAAATCCGTTCAAGTCTATGGCCTCACGCCACCTAGATGAGAGAGTCTGCATAACTTCATGATATGACGATACTCTGGTTTTCAGCCCACTCACCCCATCAGTAATTTCCTCGCCGTTGCCATTATCTGTATCGACTGATTTATTACTTTCATTTGTCGGCCTCGATGATGTAAGAGTAATGTTCTCGTCTACCAACCCGAAGGTTACGGGATCTAATCCCGCCTGTGTGGTTTTTCCTCATCCTGGGCATGGTTATGTGTTGTCCACATATAAAAAATAGGTAGTGATTGGCGAAAGCTATTACCTATAGAGGAGTTATTATTATTATTCATTCACTGCCATGTCTCTATAGGACTTATGCAAGTGTCGGTGAATATTCGTGACTGGCTCGTTTTCCTCCGAAAGGAATTCATCACTGTACCTTACTTGGGACGTACCTCAGTCACTTAGAAATTCGATTGTTTCGCAGTCATTCTTTGGAAATGAATCAAAACACATGGATTAATGAGAACATTTTTACAGCTTTCGCACGTCAAAATACAATTTTATTTAACGAAAAACTACAAAAGTAAAGTAAAAACATTTGTTACACTGATTAATGGACGCCTTTCGTATGTACTACAAGTTCAGTAGGAAACTGCTATCTCTTTAGTCAGCACCATGCAATAATTCCTCTACAGTAACCTCGATACTATTTCACCTAAATATTTGTTGGCTCATGTTTCCCATTCTTTCCAATGTGGAGTTTATTAACTTATACTTGATTACTTTATTCTCTTGATTTCTCATTGTTTATAATTTATGTAACCCTCCTGATCTTCCTCGTTGTGCCTATCTACCCTGTTATATTAAATTTTATAATATATTTACTACGTAAAAAGATGTGACAAGATGGTATGGTTTTGCATTCAGTCTTACGAATACCCTTTTAAACGTCGGTTCTTCAGTAGACATTATCGATTTTCATTTGACCTTCAGTGTCGGCCCCTACTGGGCACGGGGCCGAGTATTCCGGAGATACTTGAAATGGTGTAGTCAAAACCTCGGCGTGGTCGAGGTTGTTACTTAAGAGTCTCCATAAGTCCCCCGCTTTAAGTTCCGCAATCGGGATTTCCCCGTGGCTGTGACGTCTGAATTGCGACACGGCCGAGGGGTAACAGCGCTCAAGGTAGACGCCTTACAGGAAAGTGCTCCTAGGTATTTACGGCTCGTAATCTTCTCGAACTAAAGGGGTGCACGTCCCTTGTCCAAAGAGTGCCTCTCTCAGCACGAATGTTTTCACTTTGAAGCTCCTTCCCTTCTTTTTACCGTGTCATATGTGACATTAGGTGACTAATTCTTCGTTGTCACTACCTTCACACGGCGTTCTGCAGCCATCTCCCGCGAACATTTGTCATGCTTCGCTCCATCCGAACTATGTTAGTTATGTTAAAGAATCCATTGCATCCAATTACTCTCAGTTTCCGTGAATTATATTTTAATTCCAATTGATTTTGATGCAATATCCTTGAAATAAACAAACGTGCAGGCATCTTCTTCATGCTTGGTTTTAGCTGTACTGGATCATGGAGGAAATATGTTTATTAAGCATTCTCATTCTATATCTATATGTACAAAATACCCTGCAAGCCACCTCAGGGGTGTGTGGCAGGGGGTGAGTATTCACCAACATGCATTACACTATACCCTAAAGTTAGTGTAACTACGAATAATTATGCATTAGCAGAAATCGCTCATGCTTGTCACGAGGCGAAGCCTCACAAGCATGCACTACACTACAGATATTATCACAATGAAGAGGGACCGTTAATATATATATGTATTTTGCAACTACAAAAATGGACAGAGACTCAAGACTTATGTAGAAAACATGCATGGCGTGCTGTTAGTACTGGTAAGGTTACAGATAAGTATTCAAGTATTAGGGAGTACTACTACTACTAAGAGCTACACTACCTATCGGCAAACCTAGATTAAAGTCTCATTGGCAGCTGTTATGGTCCCTTATCGTTTGTGGGAAAAAGTAAATTTTAAATATGTCTGTTCTGCCGTCTAGTTCCCTAATTTTATTCTCATGATCTGATCTACCGTAGTATGTCGGATTTCGTAAAATATTGTCAACGTCTTCAGAGAATAGACCGGTTTGGAAATTACATAATAGATTGAGTCTAAATTTTAATCGACGGTCTGAAAGCATTTCCCATCCCAGTTGCTGCAAAAGGTCAGTAACACTAACGAGATTATCATAAAGGCCTTTAACGTATCTTGCCGATCTTCACTGCACGCGTTCTAACTCAGTTTCCTAGCCTATCTCATAAATATCCCAAATACTGGCAGCATATTCCAAGTGGGGTCTAACGAGGGAGAAGTAGCTGATTTCCCTAACTTTATCGTCGCACTTGCCAAGTACTCTTTTAACAAATCCCAATTTACGATTAGCTTGACCGGTAATTTCTCGAATATGCTTACTCCACGAGAGATCATTAGTCAGTTCAACTCTGAGGTATTTAACCGATTCTACAGTCTCTAATTTGCTGTTGTTTATGCAACAGCTGTTATAAGGAGCGTTTTTCCGTTTCCAAAAATTCATAACATCGCATTTCTTCAGGTTTAATTCTAGCTGCCACGCATCGCACCACTCCTGTATTGGCTCGAGGTCCTTAGTTAGCGCTTACTTACCATTAATGCTACGAATTTCTCTATGCACCAATGCGTCGTCTGCGAATAATCTAAGCTTACTATCAACTGTTTCACCGATATTGTTAATGTACAAAAGGAACAGAAGTGGGCCTATGACACTTTCCTGTGGGACACCAGATGTGACTTTTACTTTATTAGAGATAGCGCCATGTAATACAACCCTTTGCTCGCGATTGCTTAAGAATTCTCTAATCCAGAAAATTTTGTTGTCGTCTAACCCGTAGGATTTTAATTTCATGAGTAGTTTACTGTGGGAAACTTTATCAAATGCCTTTTGAAAGTCAAGAAAAATTGCATCAACTGGAACGTTATGTTCACCCGAGACTAAAATATCGTGGGCAAAAAGTGCTAATTGAGTTTCGCAAGATCTTCCCTTTCTGAATCCGTGTTGCGTTTCTGTTAGCAAGTTCTGCATATTGAGGTGTCTCATAACTGAACTTAAAATTATATGCTCAAGGAATTTGCAAGAGATAGATGTGAGATATAACGGTCTGTAGTTCGATGGCTGTTCCTTATCACCGCTTTTGAATATGGGAGTGACATTTTCAATTTTCCAGTCCATGGGTAATTTGTTCTTGGGTACATTCATTGCAGCATACCCATCGCATTCCATGTACTTCTCCTTTCGTTGCTTATTCTTAGCATGTTCTAAAAATGGCTCTGGAGATAGTATTTGGGTGTATTTTATTCATACATTTTAGCTCCCATTTTCTTCTCGTGTTTGATGTTTTGTGCGGTGGTTTTGTTTTGGTAGAGCTGTTTTATCTGTTAGCATTAATTCCATCCTATTAAGTATATTTTTCTTCTTCACATCCTTCAATGGCTTCCTAATGATTAGGGAAGCGAAAAAATGTCCGTTAACTGCAAAAATTGGAAATCCGAGCTCATTTCTTGATGAATAAATATTCAATATGAGGTTTTGTGCATATAATTCTCAATTCTATCCTTGATAATGTACCACGGTGTGGATATGATGTGGATTGATGATCGATCATTTCTAAGGGAAAAAATTCCATCATGCGGATTTATATATTTAATGCTCTAATCATCACACAAAAATCCTATCCTTCATTTTTATCAATGCTTCAATTTTCAAATCGTCAAGTTTTAAATTGAATGCCCTCATGATATGCTAAATGTATTCCATCCTTGGTCTTTCTCGATTATTCCTCATCTAATCTCCTTCCAGTTCTAAACTCAAGAGACTCTTGCGTCCTAGAATGTGTCCTAAATGTTTATCTCTTATACTTCGGAGTGGTTTCATTGAAAATCGTTTCTTTCCAACTCTTCGTACGACTTCTTTATTGTTGACTCTCTCTGTGATTCTGCTCCTCGTCTTTTATTTACAACAACCCTTTTCCATTGCATCAAAACTATTTTTGCTCTGCTTCCAAGATTTGCTGCCGTATACGATAATACTACAAATATATATTATAAGGTAGTCCTCCGTTCACAGTTTGAGCGAAAACATTTGATAAACTTCAATGAATAACCATCAGATTTTTAAAAAACTTATTGTAAAAATATAGTGAAACAGGGAAGCTGAGTCGTTCATAAAACTAGAATGGTAGTTCCACCAATCGCGAATATAGCAAAAAAGATTGAGACTTCTGGTAACGTAAACAGGTACCGAGTTTAATCCTGATATCGTGAGAATATTAGTATCCTAGGTTAGATCGGCATATTCCACAATTTAGATGAAATGAGGAATATTGAAACTAGGGTTGATAGGTACAGAAAATTAAAGGGAGTCTCCAATAGCCGTAAACAATAACTATCTACCTATATCTCCCAGAAGTTGGGCCTATTTGTGTGTGTGATTGAGTTGTTTTGAGTGCTTGTGAGTGTGTGTGTGTGTGTGGTTGTGTTAATAACCAGGCACCTTTACTAGGGTCTCATTAACCTTGCGAAGGACCCCAGGACAAAACCCTATGTATCCTTAGTGGGGTCCCAATAGTGGGCCTTGCGAAGGATCCTATCTGGGTTGTGTGATTGCGTCTGTGTTGGCCTCTGGCGTGGAAGCAATCTTCCCGTAAACTATCACAGGAGGGTATTCTGGTGGAGAGGCTGTGGTTGGTCTCTGCTGTGGCAGTCCCATCCCGGCAAACCAACTCAGGAAGGTTAGTGATTTCTGACGAGTGGTGCCAATTGTTTACGGCTATTAGAGACTTCCTTTAATTTTTATATTTGTCCAGCCGTAAGAGCTCACCCCATCATTGTAGTAAGGGTTGATAGGTTTATATATTCCTTTATCCCTCGCGCGATTAATAGCGACAACAGAACCAGGATAGAGAAGCCATTTATTTTTATTCAACGTAATAATCTTAGACAATAGGACTGCTTTGTAGATTGTATTGGCTTGAGTTATTATTTTAACTCATTATGACTGGTTTTCATCAAATCGTCGCCATCTTCAGGTCGACCTTCAGGTCAGGTCGGGATACAAACCTATGTCTAAATTGTTCCAAGTTTTTCCTTTTAATAATATTATAACGCTTTTACAAAATTGGGCGAAAAGGTGTCGAGCAACTTAATAGCTTTTATGAATAAAACACATCACAGTCGGAGTATTGCAGAAATGGATGGCGTCCTAATATCTCTTGCTATTCTCCCTTTTGGCTGTTCTCGAGATGCAACTTAGTTAGATATAGATATAAGCAAATCGCGACCAAAGCGGTGATACCTTTGTTTATTATTTTATACCCCTATGTATTTATTTATACGCCTTAATTACTTGCCTCCGCATAATGAATAGGAATACTCTGTACAACTCCACACTTGTTTTTATTGATCCGATCGATTAAGAGGTCCATTGCGTCATTGTAAAGGTAACTTTGACTTGTGGTAAAATGATGACACAACAGACGGCTGTGATCAAAGCTTCCTTGATAGTGACGCAATAGAAATCTCAGTCGTGTGGATCTATAATTAAAAGAATTGGAATTGTATCAAATGCATATTTCTTTTCACAGTGATTAACGTTGTTAAGTAACGCCTGATTTCATCAGTTTCATCCCCCTCCGCAGATTGACCCGGAGTTTCCCTAGCTCTACTCCCTTGCCCTAACTCCGCTCCCATTCAGATTCACTGGCAAATTATTCGGCTTCGTTTATCGGGCGTTTAATGATCACCCCTTCGTCGGGTGTGGGAAAATACAGGGGGGAGGAATGAATGTCTCGTTTGGGAATTTGAGGCAATGGAGAAGAAGACAGAGAGGGAGGGAGGGACTTTAGTTTGGTCCAGATTGGCCTCGCGTGGGTGCCCCTTAGGGAGTAATTGGCTCGGGGGAGGATTCTGTGTACGAGGAGGAATCGTGGCGAGAGGGTGTTGGAGGGGACGGTGGGAAAGTGGCGAATCTCAGGCGCTCACGGAGGGCACTACCGTGTATTTCACAAGGGAAGGTCATAGAAACGGAAGGAAAGGGTTACCATGGGAATATTGATGCAATAGAGTCACTCGAGATCCCAGACTCCCGAACAACTATATTGCTCACATAGAATCATAATTTACAGAACGTAAATACTATTCCTATTTCCGACAAAGTTGCTGGAAAGTTGGGTAATCAACCATATTAGATAACCTAATATTTGTGATTCAAACGCAAGCGCGCTCCTCTAGTTGTGAATGTACTACCAAAAAGATAAAGAAAATACTTCATGATTATCAATTGATAATTTTATCCAAAATTTGCACAGTTCTACAAAATACCCTGAAAGCCACCTCAGGGGTGTGTGGCAGGGGGTGAGTAATCACCAACATGCAATACACTATTTCATTACACTATTAGTTCATTACACTATACTATACACTACACTATACACTATACACTATTAGTTCATTGGTTTTGATGGGGTGGTCAAGATGTTGTATTCTGTCAATTTATCTATCATTATAATCGGATATTTTTTATCTTTAGGATTTCTGGTAAATTTGGAGAAAAAATTAAAATTAAATTTTGATCTTGATTAAATTAAAATTGATTAAATTAAAATTATTTGATTTGATTTTGAATTAGAATTTGATTTTGAAATAATATCACTAATATCGGCTGAATGAAGGCATAAGCCAGAATTTATACTAGGTGCGCTAAATATGACAAAAGGAGTCTGAGAGCTCGAAGGAGTTTCTAAATCACAAGAAGTTAAGGTACCTCCCTTGACTTTATGAAGGAGTTATTCTGACGCATAGAAATTTTGTAAAAAAACTATATATGAATACCATAACGAAATAACCATAATAGGGAATAATCATACGAAAATAAGGGAAAGATATAGAATTGTATTGTATAACTTGGCATGACAATGAATGGAGGACTAAAAGAGTATCAAGATAGTGAATAGGGAGAGGAAAGCGATGTGATTGAATTTTTTTCTAAAAAGCTACTGTTTGTGAAACCAAGCTGTGTGGTTGAATAAAATAAGGCAAATTGAAACAAGAAGTTTTCAGTCTTATTCTACGCATGGTTTAGAAGATTTTCTTTTACTGGCCGTAACAGGGGATGTAAAAGGACAAAAGAGAATCTGTTAGGGCCACGTGCTGGAAATATCCCGAAATACTCTCATCATTGTTGAGTTCTCTACTCGGTATGACTGGAGTTAACATGATACATACCTACAGATTTCCACAGAAGCCGGAATCCTATTTTTGCACGAAGCATTTTATTCCTATCATTTGAACCATTATCTTTTTCACATTTCTACGTGCTAATTATCTTCTTGTCACTTAATGGAACTAATTATGAATGAGCGATGATAGGGGGTGCTTCTGCTCGTCTCGGTGAATTTTTCACTTGGAGGTGTTAATATTAAGGCGTACGTATAAACTGCCTGGAACTTCCTTACTTTCGTCATATACATATTTTTTTATGTTTTCCAATTTATGTTTTTAACTTTTTTCTCTCTGAATCCTCTTTTTCATTATTTTGATGATAATTATATTCCTTTTGCAACTGCCAAGAAATGATTGGAAAAAATTGTCCGAAAAAATTGTTCGAAAAGATTGTCTTTTTTATTTACGTTTTACTTCGCATGGCGCTCTTAATGTCTTATATTGAGGGAGTGTTTGCTTAGAAAGACCAATACTGATTAAATTAGTAGCATTTCCTCATAAGATTTTTTAAATTTCTAATCGTTTTTAAAAATTTCATCGTTACAGTCATTCTCTTTTGAAAAAGCTTGTTAGCAAATATCATCACACTGAAGAATTACATAATTGCGTTTATTAATTGTTGCATATATAATATGTTTGTAATGATCTCAAAATATTATTGTACCAATTTTGTATTTTACATTCTATACCAAATAAATACCCCTTTCTCCTAAATGTTTTAAAAGTGATTTTAACTGTCCGATTTGCCTGTCGATCTAACTGCTGGAGTGCAGTTCTCCCTTAATTTATCATCAACGTATAAATGTTTCGGTGTATCACTAGAGCATTCACGTGAAACATTAAAAAACTATTTCCTCATTGACAATTGAGTAATTTCTCTCCCGATAATATCGAGTCTACTTTCATTTATCTGGAATCAAGACGTTACTAATTGAGTATCGAACCCGGTATTTAATTGCGTAACATGATCGTTTTATTGTGTATTAGGTGATGTATTTTCTTCGAAATTTCCAGCATCAAATAGCTATGAAATAACCATTGCTCAAGGTCTAATCTTTCATTGAGGAATTGAGGACTTTTTAAATTAAATTGTTATTTATTTTTTGGACAAAATAATCAGGTAAAAGTGTAGTATTCAACAATGTTTTAGACAGAGTTTTAACCAAGGAATAAACAGGTTTAAGATAGCTAACAGTTTTAAAACAGATTTCTTTAAATAATAATTCAATGTACGAAAGTTTCTCTACATTATTCACTTTGTTACAAAACGTGCAATCGAAATCGATGTTTCTGCAACAGCTCAGAGTTGACTCCATGACTCGAACCCGTGACCCCTGGACCGGCAGCAATGCTCACCACTTGATCTTTGACGCACACCGTGACAATTCGACCTCAACCCCCACCCTTCGATCCCTGCCCTCGCCAAATGGCCATGGACTCCCCCTCCTCCCCCCGCGTGGACAGCGTTTCGTTCTTTCCGTCTCACACAAACAGTTCCTCACCGCCCCCCTCCCCCCCCCCCACATTCGTCCGTCCTTCTGCAGCCGATGATCCCCCAAACCCAACTTCACTTCCCACTTCCCCTTCCTTCCCGCTCTTCTATTTCCCTGTGACCCTGTCGTTGCGGTCCTTACCCTCACCCTTACACCCTGGCCGCGGAGGCAGCACCCCCGAGTTCCCACGCCGCCCCCGAGGATCCCGCGGGAATCCACCCCCGGGCAACGGGGCCACCTGCTGCCGCCCGCGACACATGGCGGAGCACGCCTCTCCTCCCCCGCCCCTGGGCCAGGGCCGCCCGGCCACGATCCCCAACGCCGAACACTTGTGTGCGCGTGGAACATGCGTGCCCCGGCCGTGTGTATGTCTGCGTGGGCCTCCTCCCCCTCCCCTCACTCGTATAAAAGGACCCATCGCTCGGGGCCACGCGTTCATTTACTCAAGCGACGGCGAAGAGACGAGACCCGACCGACAGTGAACGACCTTGCTGTTCCTCCTTTCGCTCCTGCTCTCACCGGCTGCACAAACCGCATCGTCTTGGGCGGCATATTTCTAGGAGGGGAAGACCGGCGTCTTGACTCGCTGCAGAGGAGGTCATCGGGAGACGTTTTTACGTGGTCCTATCTCGAGACGAAGATGGAGAAAGCCGTGGAGAGACTGTCGCTGCAGAGGCTCATCTGCAGGGCTGGGAAGAAGTGCTTCAAGGTAAACAAACAATTCAATCCACTTGCTCATTAATAGTGTAGGATCCTCACTTGGTCCACTCCTTCTGTCTTGTGTGTACATACACGTAAACTAAGGGTTTCTAAAATTCTGTGGAAAACCTTTTTTCGATGTTCATTCTTTTCACTCTTGTGGCTTGTTAATTTCCCCTCCACTGCACAGACGTAATTGTATTGCTGTATGCAGTCATCTGTGCGCGGTTGTATTTCGGTTGTCGCAAAGGTGTTACCTCCAAGCTAGGAAACCGTCATTGCCATTTTACTGATTCGCTAATGACCCCACCTCTTCTCAGCTGTTTTCGTATTGCTATTAAATAACCGCTGGTACATATGTACATCATAATGTAGTTGTTCTGTGGTTGTCGTATGGATGTTATCCCGTGCTTTCATCAGAAAACGCGAATACTATTCAATGCATTTTATCTAATGCTGCATTTAAATAATATTAATTCAATATTTTACTTCTATCCTAAGTGTATTTCTGCCTTAGAGAAGCAATTCAAATGCTATTGAAATTGAAATTAGTTCTTCAGTTTGCCCTTTTATTTCATTTCTGATCACTGCATTTTAAGCGCCGTTTCAGGTCAGGGAAGCAATTACATTGAAAAGGTCTCCCTGAATTTTTAACAGAACATCGGTGTAAAGTTATCACTATTATGTATTAAAAATCCTACCTCAATCAAGATACATTTTTGTTGGAGTACCGCATAACCTTTCAAAGCAAATATACCTACTTATATTTCAGAATTCTATCGAATAATTGTGATTCGTTCAATTAGTATATATTTTGAATTTAGAAAGAACGTCTTGTCTGCGATAGATGAATACTGGGCGGTAGTTGTAAAAATAAGTTATAACTTGGAGATCAAAATTTTCAGAAGGGTTGACAAAATATGTGTTTAAATGGTTAAACTGTTTAATAATTACAAGTTTTAAATCTTCTTACTAATGTTGCCGAATTTCCAAATATTGACTTCAACTTATCACCAAAAGCATATTATGGGGATTTTCTAGTGTGTAATTTAGCTTGCAAGGTTTTGATTGCGATTTCCTTTGACATATTGAGAGCTCTTCCTCCTACAAATTGCATATCTGGACTTTGAAGTAAAGTATTGGTCTCATTTAATAGAAATGAGATAGAGAACTTCTTTCCATTACTCAGATATATTTTACAAAATTACTAACAGGTACATGAAGTAATAGTAAATTTTGATCTTTATATGACTAATCGTACGTACAAACCGCGGAAATAGGCTGCTTTAGCGTGATCCACAGCTCATTTGGGTTATCGGGTATACGCATGGTCCAATATTCCTTTCCTTTTAAGTCTTACGTATTTAATAGTGGACGAATAATGTTCAAACATTGCCCGCTCATACATGAATAGGCCGAGGGTAATGTTTCCAATCTGTGCACAGCAGAGCTTGCATCAGCAGAACTTGTCATATGGCGAGCCACACGTGTGAAGACTACTCTTTCCCTCACTCACTGATTTTCTATTTGCACCCTCCGCGGCGGGGAAGCGAAAGATGCCCCTTGTAAGGGGACCCTTATTCCATTCATTCATCCGGCCCCTCCCAGGGGAATCCGGTCTATCGCTTTTGATTTCCACCCTTGCCCCCTTCACCCCCCTTCCACCGCTCACCCCTTCTCCCCTAATATCTATTCATTCTACCTCCCCCCTCTCTCTCTATTCGTCTCTCACACACACACACACACAACACTCTTCCGACACTTAAAAGCGAGCACTATTCTATCATCCATTTCTCGATCTCCCCCGACCCCACTCCCCGGTTATCTCTCAACGCTAGGCGAAAAAAAGCAGTCCAATGGACGTGGTGTCACTATTGGCCCTTCTCTCTCTCTCTCAAAGGGGCAAGCCTCAAAGACCGTGCTCGATTATGCTAATCGCTTAATCTAGATCGATCTGTTACTCGAGCCAGACCTCTTTTTTTTAATTTCCACTTCCTGCGGTGTTGGGAACAAGAAGAACCGCGTCCCGCCGTTAATACGTATTCAGTTAACTCATAACAGAAGAGTTTTCTGCGACAGTGTCTTCAGATGTTTATTTTTTCACTATTGGTCACTCACAGTTAAATGCAAACAGTCCTTTCGTAATATTTTTCCAGAGGTTTCTTCCTGGGTGCAAAATTAGTAGATGATGAATAAAATGGTGGCAAGTAGGTCGAATTCTTAACTTTTTTCGGAACGTAAGATTTCTCCACTCGATTTAAATTAAAGAGAGCCGCAGAGTTTTAAGTTGAAATTGCAACAGTTACCGATATTTGATTGCTCGTAAGTCTTAAAAGTGCCAGAGAGGAATATAGTGCGATATTTCGTTGTATAGTCGTCTGTACAGGTGTCTTTCATGAGCCGTTGGTCCGCCTCTCTTAATGAGGGCTACTCCCTTCGGGGCTTCTTGCAAAAGTTAAAGAAAATTATGTAAAAAAATACTTAATGTTGGTGTGGATCAAATTCCATTTAAGAAACTAATCCGTGGAATAAAGTTTACCATGCGTATTAAAAACCAGCTCAATGATGAAGTAATGTGCAAAACCGAATGCGATCTGTCGTTGATGCAAGAGCCTGTCAACTGATTTCTGAATATTTATATATAATGTTTTTACTATCGATGAGGAGGTTGAAGAAATGATAACGTTTTAGTTGTAGATATTTTGTGGGATACTTCCATTGTTGATTGATTTATTGCCTTGTAAACTAGCTGCAACTTTATTCTCTTCGACCGATTATATTTCGACGGAATATAATGAAATCCGATAACTTAGTGGACTTGTTGGAATATTATGAATCAACTGTTGAGGCAAGACTGTTGTTGGCTGTTGATGGCTTAACCGTATCCTAGTTAAAACTTGTAAATGATTTGTGAAACTTATGAATGTTTTGGGTATATGTTTGGAGAAACCAGACTTCGGCTTGCTTTCTCCTCAACCTTAAGCCAAATTGGAAAGAAATTCTGTTGTTTCGAGATCAACATTGTGAATATTCATGGTCACTAAATAAATGAACAAACTAAGTTTTCACTGGATACACGTATGTATGAGCGGTTTCATAGGTGATACTATCAGATTTAATCATCAGGACCTGACCATGTAGCCTATGTGACAAAACAGGTCGTGCATGGAATCTATTTTGTAAAAGTATGCAAAGCTTATCTAAAAAATATGCATAGCTGATCCATTTATTTAGGGAAAAGAATTTCAGGCAGGGTCTTTTCAAACATCCACTTGGGTTGGTCTATAAACTTTTTTTTTCTGGTAATTTCAAGAATTCCATTTGCTTTGGCAGTTGGTGTTTTGAATCTCACCTTTCTCTTCCTCCCTCTCTCACCTCCAGGCTCTGCGCAAATTCTCGCGCCGTCGTCCAGTCTCCCCGATGGATGTGATGGCCGCGGACGCTGCCCCGCCTGCCCCCATCGCAGAAGCCCCCGCCGTCGCCATCCCCGAGGACGTGACACTGTCCGATGAAGAGTGCGACTACGACAGCTTCGACGAGATCAGCCTCACGACCGTGGACACGTGGGTGGCGGGCGACGAGGCGGTCGACAACCAGCTTAACGAGGCCCTGGAGAAGAAGATGGCTGCCTTATAATTCAATAGTAAAAGTACTTACCACATCTCCAAGTTCCTTTAACGATCACCCCTGTGGGACGAAGAGGAAAGTCATCTGGAACTTGGAGGAGAATCGAAGTCTTCCCATGACCCCTAACGCAACCTGACCCCTACGGTGGTACCTACTTCACGAAGTGCCTTCATCAAACCTATTTGCTTATATCCTTAGTCGATATGTAGTGGTTTCAAATCCTTGTGACAGTAAAAATTCTCTTTCGGGGTTTTCCCCATTATATTTGGTGTAAATCAGGGTTATTAATATACTATGCGAATATTTATGCTTATTCTTAATATGTCCTACAGTGGAATAAGAATTATTTTGTCCTATAGTGGAATAAGATTATGGTAATTATTGATGCACAAACCGTAGAATTTAATTAATTTGTTAGTTCAAAAGTAGCAAAGCCAACATAATATCATTCACTGAGATAGGGAATTTATAGATATTTACGCGGCTTTTGTGCTTATCATATGAATGGAAAAATGTCTGAAATTGAGTATCAATGTAAAATAAATGTACTCTCTTAAGCTTATCAACTCAGTCGTAGCCTGTAGGTCTCTTCGGAGAAGTATCAGTGCCTTATTAGATTTAAGATCACTGCACAAATATTTGCCTTATGTATTATTAATTCTTACCAAACTGTGCCTTATCAATGCGATTGCTTTTCGCATTCGTAACTTATGACTTTTCCTTATAACTCTTGTAATTAATCCCTTGATCATTAGCGTGTTGTAGAAGGTACTCATCGGGTATTGTGTTGGGTGTCATAATAACTGCTCTTTGTAGGATCATTAAGACATAAGAGCAATTTATTTATTTTTATACTAATGGTCTTGTAAATAGAAACTTGAGTAAGTCCATAAAGATAGCTATTTATTAACCTAGAGATTATGTATGTGTAAATATACTTCATAAACTTTACAAGTACAAGAACAAGATTGGCTGTGAAAATGCTTGCTCAAATAAGGCGAACTAACTTGCTGGTAAATGTTTGATTCCATGAAAGAGACAAATTCTCCAGTGTGTGATATATGTGATATACCTAGATTTACTTAATATTGTAATTGAAATGTGTGTGATTTATTAGAGAGAATAAATATTTAAAGTAAATATTACTGCTCTTTCCTTTATAGCAATTTATTGATTCATTCGAAGACTTGTATTTTTTGCTTTTTAACCACATGTGGAGTAATGCCTGAATTCGTTAAATAATGTATAAAATTTTCTCCAAAGCATACTCATTTATTGCATTCGTCGAACTTCTATGCTTCCCTTATGATCTTTTAATCCACAAAGGTGGTTTTAATTGTCGCCGCTTTGTTTCTCAAGGATGTGCTGTGTGTCTAGAGCCAGAAAGTTGTCACCGCTTATGCCATTGTATCTCCTGTGAGATAATGCTTGATGCTTGTTTTTTATGGAAAATGTCCCCATGAACTTAACGAAGTTTTAGAAGAGCCTTAAAATCAATCGCACCTTCTATTTTTATCCTAAGTATTCTCCAGACTTCCATAGGTTTAGTATAGATACTTTTCAAACGCCTTTACTGACAATATATAATCTTTATCTTAGTGTATTTCTTGACGTTCCTCATGCCTTTCAACATTCATCATGTACATACCTATCCTTTTTCTCCGCTTATCCAACAATCATCCTTTGATCATGACCTTCGAACCTTCCTTTCACCTCTCCTTAACTGCCGGGATAGGCTCTATTAAATCGGCCGGCTCATTCTCCTACTCTTCTTCAGCAACTTCCTTTCTTTCCCTACCATTCCAAATTCTTCATTTGTCTCCCTTCCTTCCAATTGAAAATACTCTATCCTTCATCAAATCCAATCCAAAACCAGACTGGAAATTAAGGCAAACTTACAATTGGTAGCCATTCCGCGCAGGCAGTTCATTTTCATTACATCCTTTGGAAACCTTTTACATTAATTACAATAATATCAGGGATATACAGCAATTTCTCGTTGTGCCAGCAAACAAGGGAGACGTAGCTGTAGAGCGGGTAACCGTCCCAGACCTTAAGTTACTCAGTCACGCTTGGTTATTTTGAAATATTAATACCCAATTACGCCATCGAGACTAATGTGGTACTGAGTCTTTGCTTTCTAAAACCGTGGTACTTCGCCAATTGTTTTAGATTTTATGGAGTTTTTGTTTGAATTTGACGGATTTGGCCAGTTCTAAAGTTTCCGGAGTAACACCATATAATTGGGTAATAGAGGGGGAAGTATCCAAATTGCTCTACTCAGATACTACTACTACATGATATTATTTATTGAAAACCCTGTAATTTGATTGTTGCTCAAAGGCCACCATCGTTATAAATCAACATGATAAATTCTTTAAATCTCTGGCTTTAGTAAATGTGGGGAGAAATATGTTTGCTCGTCACCCTTGGGTTTCTGTATCATCCTCTCAATACTCGGGTTATGAGACATAAATGTTTTCAGGTGAGGCTTAATCGAAATTCAATAATATTTGTACGATATCAACCGTTTGAATGTTAACGTGACAATATATAATTTTATATTTCAAATGTTCTTCGATCAACTATAGCGGAATAGGGAATTTTAATTAAACGAAAAAATTCACCAAGATAACCATTGAAAAATTAATTAATCTTACAGCGTGTGGCTTGGAAGCTTTTCTATCACTCATAAAATATTAGAGCATGGGCACCCAATATGACCAACAATCTGATGGCATGGACATCCAACCTTCGTCGGATATTTGGCATCATTTAAGGATGTGGTGTAGGTTCTCCTTGGAAAAGCTGACCCATCATAACGCGCTGAGGAATAACTGTAATAACAAATTTTTATTTATTGCTTGTCTTCTTCATGCTATATGGTTTCGGTAAAACCTTGTGTAATATTTCTTTAGTGGTCAAACTAATATATTTACATGGCGATTTTCCGCTCGTATTTCAGGATCCAAAGCAGAATCAATTAATCAATGCCGTTGAAAAGGCATGGCAACAATTACTTTGTGTTTTTTCCAGAAAACACATGATTAAATATCTAGCTTATCAGGTTTTATATTTTCCGTGGTATCTGGGCCACTGTCTCAGAAGTAGATAAATACATACATCGTACATAAATCGGTAAATTTAATCATAATTGCCGCGTGATTAATTAAGTTCAAACGTCTCCAGAGACTACATCGACAATTATTGTTTAATTAATTAATTTATTTTTACATCCCCGAAAACAGCACGAACGGCCTTTTACATCGGGTGTATTAACATGTCCTGAGTGGTGAAAAATCCGCTCAGGCGGTACTCGAACCCGCGACCCTCAGGTTAGCAGGCGAGGACTTTACCCCGTCGCCACCGGGACCGACGGGGTAAATGAGATTTCACAAATTCAGGGTGGCAATTAAGGAGTTCAAATTACGGAATTGCTAGATGTATTTGCGTGCCCCTGAACGATTTCTTCGACCACCCCTCTCGGATGCCCGAATAAATAGACAAAACTCTCGAGGCAGTCCGTCACCCTCCGAACCAGTAAGGCTGTCGAAAAAGTGGAAATATCGAACATTTGGATATGCAAAGAAACTAAATACCAGTTTAGAAAAACCATGACTTTTGACTACCGCTTGAAATACAAAGTTAAAATGAATACATTCATCAGAGTTTCAAATAGCTAAATTATTCCTTGCTATTGATTTGAATGAGTTAGGCTTATTTGGAAAATAACTCAACTTTGAATCAATGAGCGCAGTCAAGTGCACGGTCAAGTGCGTAACGCATAATGGTAGGTTCGTATTCATTTGAATGAATTTCTGTACTATGAAGAGCAGTCGTTAATTTTTTATTGTTTTTTGCCGATGCAAGTTTTTTTTCGTTTATAAACTATCAAACATTTCAAGTATTTCAACTGCCGCAATATTGAGAGAGGAAGCTTCAAAATTGTCGTAAAATAGAGTAACACAGCACGGCTGCAAAAAGACTGCTGCTAGTGTGGGACAACTAAGAGATTAAGGTAGTTTGAGCGAAATAGTTCCCTAGTCATAATGGAGACCAAATTAGAATTTTATATTTAAATCTCAGCATCTGAAAGAAGTATTAAGTAAGTATTTTAATATTTATGGCTTAAAAATATAGTAGTATATGGCAAAAATTCTCAGTAATTAAATTAATATAACTACATTAGTCTCTAACTTGACTCATTTTCTCACACTGTACGGCTAAAAAGCTTTCAAAACAGCAGGTCTTTTTCGGGACTCTGTAAAAATTACTGCGGTGAGTAATAGATTAATTTTTATAAATAGTTGAGAAAACATATTCACTACACACCGTTAGTTTTTTTTTTTACGAAGTCTAGGCGTTAAAAAAATTTTTTTTAATACTTACTCTCCCTCTGGAGCGCACAGCCGTAATCAATCCCATGCACAACAGCTTGTATTTTCAGGCAAATTGCTCGATAAGTAGTTCGGCAAGTGGTTAATATTTTGAAAACATTGGAACGTTGAGATTTTTTTCTTTAAAATTATGCCAAATTCTAGGTGAATTGTTATTTCACTCTCGCTAGGTACATGTTGTATTAACGTCTCCGGTCCAAATATGCCACGGAGTGGATGCGGGTGTAAAGTTTTTTTCACTCCAATGTCCCTTTGACCATCCACGGACGTGACGGGCCACAAGTGCGACCGGCAGACCGCGGCAGAACCTTCCGACCCCAGCTCCCTTCCTATTGCGTACGTCCGTTCGCAGGGGGGCCGTCAAGTGTGTGTCGGGAAGGGGAGGTGGCTCGATATCGCCCCCCCCCCTGAGAGCAGGTGAGGGAGCCTGTGGGGGACGAGGAATGCTGACAGTTCGGGTGGAGGGGGTGGTCCTCTCCACAGGCAGCATTTGGGGGATCCTTTTAATGACGAACGGTCAGGAGACTGCCCTCCTTTCCGGGATCTGCCATGGCTGTCTGTCATTAGGGCCAATGGGACTAATTCTGTGATGCTGTCATGGATTTTCAATACTTCAGCCTATTCTCGCAATCAAATGAAAAAAAATTCCATCCATCCTGCATTCGGCTCCCGTGAAAGAAAGGGGATTTTTTTATTGGGCCTAAGAACGCGGAATGTGGATAATCAATGGCTGTCAAATCCAGCATGACGGAATTGGTCTATCTGATTTTTTGAAAGATGGATGATCTTTTTGTTGTGCAAGGCCAAGGCAATTCATTCCCAGAGGCAGCTATTTCGCTAACACAATACTGAGATTCTCAGGTGTTTATCACTCAGCTTAAGTGTACTTTTCCGCTTAAGCCTGGTACACTATTGAAAATATATCATGTAGTACATCATTTAGCACATCTCAATCGTCCCATTATCGAAATGCTTTCGTTAGAATTCAGCTCATAAGTTTAGTGCAGCCGTTTTCAATCTGAGGTTAGTCTAACCTTAGGGCATATTCTTCGTGGTTGTCGGGCACACAAAAAATATTGAACACTGGTAGATGAAGGTTTTCTTAATGGGAGTTAAATTGAAGGGTGATGAGTCATGAAAGGGTGCGCAAGTCAAAAAAGTCGAGAACCGCAGGATTAGTGCATCGAAGTGGTTTGGCTTAAAGGAACTGGAAGATTTACGACATATTCGCCTGGCGCAGGGAAGAAGAACAGGCTTTGTACAAAATATGGACGAAGGGATAATGATAGGCCTAGGTAGGTTGGCGGAGTTCCTGTTTCTAAGATTGCCTCCATCGGACAAAAAATGGAGAAGACTGGGATTAGAAATCAGAACAGAGACAGCCGGAAATATAAAATATAGATGGCACTAGCAGAGAATGACATTTTTAAATGACAAGTGACATTTCTGGTAATGATTCCCTGGCAGGATAATTGTGCTAATAGTTTTAGAATATTAAGTTTGTAATTAAAATGCTCTATGTGATTGAAAAGAGCATAAATTTGAAATTTTGGAGAGTGACGATGGAAAGAGTTGAGACATTTCAACCGGGTAACAAAAGCGCTTGTATGTATAAATACGTTATATACTTCCAATTAGCATATTTTATCTATATAGAATCGATTTTGAACATCTCATTTTGAACGGAATTTATGATATTATACCAATGCATAATAATAATGTGATAGTGATATTTCCACTACGTTCATCGCAAGTAATACTTACATTGAGCTCCAGAAGGTGCCCAGAAATTAAAATGAGTAGGTATCACATTGACTAAGGTTTTTGCTATTTTGTTTTTTACTTAAAAGATAAGGATGTTTTCTATTTAGTTTCTACTTGTGCTTTAGGAGTGTACAGCAATCATGGTGGTGGTTTTCTTTGAGTTGTTGCGAGTACAGAGTGGAAAGCCTTCAGTGCAAGAGTAAGGAATCCAACCCTGGAAGGATAACTCAATTACTGGATTATGCTTGTTTCAATCCCGCGATTGGCAAGAAGTGATTTATTATAGAGAATAAAAAACATCCTATTTTTTTGTGAATAATAGTTCTATATGCAACTTCATATGCAGTTGTAGATTAGTACCACGCATACAAACCAAGTAACATAAATTATTTTTTTCTCGAGGTAAAATAAAAATGAAACACGATATTTGGAAAAACCAAAGTAATTTTTTTATAAGTAAGAGGAAATTGTTGTAGCATCGAATCAACGATGAACATTTTGATATTACGAAAAGAAACAATACCTTCTGATATGGGTTCTTCTTATAGAAAACTTAATATAGGTACCAGGTAGTTTCAGGCGTAACTTGGTGGAACTTATTCAGTGTATAAATGAAAAACTTTAACTTTGTGGCTCCGCAATGATATTTTTACTAGCACGACCCGGGTTTTAACGTGTTATAACGCTCATCCTGAAGATGACGTTATAGTACGTAGAAACTCTTGTTAGTTTTATTAGTCGTGCTAATAAAAATACCATTGTGGAAACACAAAGTTAAAGTTTTTAAATTTTTATTAATATGGGTAGATAAACGGTTAAAGGTAAACTGCCTTAATAACTTCCTCTATACTTCTCCATCCCTGGATACCTCCTTTGCTTCAGTTACACTCGTGTGATGACACAAGCCCTCTTGTTCTTAAGACACCAAATATACCTTCTCTTTTGAGTATCTTCCACCACATTTGACCAAGACTTTCTCGATCTCCCTTCCTCTCACGCCAGTCACTCCTCTTTCACAGAACTGCTTCGTTATTCGATTCCCATCCATTCTCTAAATATGACCAAACCAACGGAGCATATGTTTTTCGTATACGTCCATTACCTGAGCATCCTTTCCACATTCTTTGATCCACTCATTCCTGATCCAAACCTTCTGCTCCGCAACCGCAAACTCTTCTCAGACACCCCATACCCACTGCATTAGTCTTATGCATATCCTGGTGCACCCAAGTTACGCCACCATGCAATAAAGAGTAAAAGGAGTACACTTTTGAACATAGCAATTTTTGCTTACCTAGACAAACATTCATTCCTTGATATACTCCGCATGCAACCTACGACTTTCCCTTCTGCATTCACGCGACTTTTATTCCCTTCATCTATTCTCCCATCCTTCGCAAGCATTCGGCCATGGTACAAAAATCATTCACTTGGTCAATTATTTCACCGTTCACCCTCATCATAAAATCATTCATTTCACTCTCCTCGTCAAAAACCAGTACTTTGATCTGTGACGCATTTACCCTCAATTCTATTCTCTCTTTAGGACTCATAACAACCTATTCTCTCTGTTATATCCCAAAAGTTATCCAGAAGTCTCTGCCATTCCTGTGATCTCTCAGACAATACGCATCATCATCGGGTAATAATAGGTAGTACGCGCACATTTACATTTACAACCATTACGCCGACGTTATTACACCAGGTACCTCTCACACTTTTTGCTTGAAAACATTGAACAGTCACCGAGACCTTATGCTTCTTTTTTTTAGCACTTTTTAAAATTTCAAATCACTCATTTTACTTAATTAATTTTATTTGCTCTCACGCTTGCCTTACTGTTATCATGCATCGCCTTCGTATCATCCAATAGCTGCTCATTCACTCCAGAGTTACTCATTACTTTTTTTATATAGGTACTCTGTCATAGGCCTCCTCCCCGCCGTTTCTACCTCATTCTCATTTATCTCTGCTTCCCTATAAATATTCCCACATTCACATTCATAGGGCTCCCCTTCATTGTCTGCACTACCAATTTATACATCGTTTTGAATTGAATCATTTTCTCTCTGTAAACACCTCATGCCGTCCTTCACTCTTCCCCAGATTTTGCTGCAATTAATCTTTTGCACGCCTGTTTCTTTTCATTCTTTTTTTCATTCCACCAAGCCTTTAATTTTTCTAACCACCCCTTTTCCACATAGGTACTCTTTCAGAATATTTTGCAATAACTCCTTTCAAACACTCCTGCGCATCACTCACACTTCAATTTCCTCTGCTTCAAGTACTGGGCATCCTCAAGCATGCATCCATACTCTTACCTCACTATCTAATAACCTATCTACTTCTACTCTTAACTGCTTACTTGTCAAATTCTTCCAGGAGACCCACTTTGTGCCAAGATTCACTCTAGAGATAACCAAATGGTGATCTGTTCCACATTTGACACCTCTCATTATTCTTGTACCATTTATCACCTATTTATCTCTATAATATCTGACCATACACAATTTAATCAATCATACAATCGACTAGAGATGAGCAACATTTCTCAGTAATTGATTAACTATCATGTGATGATCGTGTCGGAAGAATCGATTCAGTACAAAAATCGGGAAGGCATAATCGATTATGAAGAATCGGTGAATAATCATATGATTTTTCTGTGATGTTCGTAGCTTCTGTGACGAGCAGAAGAATCGGAAGAATCATACGATTCATGTCAAGCCTGTGAAGGATCTTCAAGGATGAGCATCGCTGTGTGCATGCCTGACGGGTAGCATAATCGATTATTTGAAGAATCGGTAAATAATCATGCGATTTTTCTGCGGATATATCTGTAACGGATGGAATAATCGTAGACTCAAGTGGAGGATCGCCGAGAATTCGAAGCGGAAAGCGATGCGCCCCGATTTTTCACGTTGAAACGAATGGTCTGTTTAAATTATTTCATGGTGTCGTATGATTGTGGTGAAATCATTATGTTCAGTGATATATAATTATGTTCTCTGACTGAAGCGAACGATACTGTGAAGTGACGTGGGGAGAGGGAGCTGTATATAAGGAATCGATTATTGTGCATTTGTGTTAAATAACCCAAATTGAAAAGAGGGGAATAATAGGTGACTAATCAAGGTTATTGTAAATGTTTTGTAACGGAGAGAGGTATAGACAAAATGGGAATGTTATAGGTGCCCGGAATTCAGTATAAAATATGTCTCCATATGTAATGCTTGTTATAGCTCTAATTCAGACTGAGCTTGCTGCAAAAGTTACAATGATTGTAATTTACATCACTCTGTGATGATTATAGATACTTGAGTTATAAATATATATATTTATTATTTCGACAGAAATAGTAACTTATGGAGTCAATCATTTATACAATGTACATTGTTCTTGTATTTTTTTTCGACAAATGAGTTAATTAAAATTATATCTTTTCTCGACATCTTATACTTTATGGTGTAAATATCAGGAGCATTAATACCCATAAAGTAGGTCAAATATTATTAGCGTTATCCTTGAAATGAAGCTGTCTGCCATTAAGAGTCGTAAACGTTACCTCATCTCTCGTAAAACCACATGCATTAGAGTGATATTTTTTATCTGCGGCATTTTCACATGTCTTCTTGTAGATTTTGCAGTTCAAACAGAAAATGCAATAAATAGCTTTTCCATGGACTATTTGAATCTTTTTAGTTTAAAACAATTCACTGGCAATGGCGAAAAAAATCATCAAAATTCTAAAGCCGATTCTATTTCCCTCGGTAAATTTTCAAATTAGACCAATCCCGCCGTTTTTTTCTGAAAGTCAATCGGTATTGAATAATCGATTCAATGATTAAATCGTCCGCCCATAAATGAAAGAATCGGAAGCAAATAATCGATTATTTTCTTACATCCCTACAGTCGACCCTTGGCCATGAATTTAATTGAATTTTCTGGTGAAATGATTACTTTAATCACATTTGTCATATGTACAATTGTGGTTATTGCCATGTGTACAAACTATTACTTTTAACATTATGTACCATGATATGTCAAAATTATGCGAATTAGCTATTATTTTCTTTGGGCATAAGAAATTTATAAGTAAATTGCATTATTTTGTGATGTTATGGGATATCGTTCAATTTAAAAAAATGTAGTCTTACATTTATTTTCTGAACTCTTATGCAATCAGCTAAATGTATTACTCAATAAATCAAGACTGATTCCATACTTTAGTTCACCAGCAATCAAACTTAATTTATAGCGTCATCTGTTATCGAAAGGTTAAAATATGAATCCCGCATCCCGGGAATCGTCTGGCTATACCATTCCCCGGTTTTTTTGGATTGACATATTGAACGGGATCCTGGGATTGCAATCCCTACTAAAGAGTCAAGTCCGCTGAAAACCTCTGGATAAGTTATAACTATGATTTTGCAAATCAATCAATGGGATAATTGGGTATTTTCAACTTTGTAGAAAATAATGGGAAAAGGAGGTTTCCTGTTAACACCGTAAGAGAACGCATCACACGCGCTCTGGGTGATGATGCTCCCTTATCTTATTACTAATAAAGATTTAATGTGTACAAAATGGCTGCAATGACGACATTAGAACATGTTTTTTCATATGGTATGAATTTTACTTTATTCCAGAGTAAATTTCAAATCAACTTGCGAAATCAATTCATTTTGTAATCAGGGAAGAGCGAAAGTAATTCTAAAAATACCACGTCATCCAAGCAATGTGGGTGGTATCATTTCTAACTAATATTTACGAAAACATTCATGTGCGTGGCTAGAGATTATTCTATGATTACTTAGATAATGGGAAATATTTGTAGAATCATTTTATTTCCATGCAGATATTTAAAAAAATAAATCTAATGTTAAAAACTCAATTGTATGCCGATAATACATAAAAGGGCCGTTTTATGTTCCTTTTTCAATAAAGAAATTTATTTGATTATTACAGAATTTTACGAGACCATCAACCCAGTGGCGATGCTCTTTTTCATTGAAACATTTCAGTGGTAACGTTGAAATAGCATTGGCTTATAAATCTGCCACATAACTTCGTTTGCGAGTAAAATAGAGAAGAACTATTCGGATTAATACATTGGCACATAATTGGATCATCATATATCCTTTGATAAAATGGTCGCGGTGGACCTAATATTCTTATTTTTAGTTCTGGTATGCATTTATGATGATAGGCTACATGAATAATTTACCCTTTTTTTCGATGATCCGGGTATTGCTCGAATTCTCAATATCATGGCTCACCGTGTGCTCTTTTCTAAGCATTGCCATTATCTCTGCCTTGTTCATCTGTCGACGAGCCGCCTCAAGGCCGAGAGGCAGGTGATGTTAGGACACCAGCCGTTTTAAAGATACAGAATATGAGAAATGGGCTTGATGGAGGAAAACGGAAAAAAGTGACGAGTGCTTCGGGAGACCAGTATTTTCATCTGTGTATCTTGAGGTAGTTAATGGTATATTTGAAGGAGAAATTCGAGTAATTATGTTCGAAATTGTGTCCTTTTATTTTGTAGTTGTTTTTTTGTAATGCTTTGAAGGTGTGACGAGGGGTAAAACAGTATTTTCTGTGTATAGTTGATGCTGATGCGATCTGAATTTGACTTGTTACCCTGGCCTTGCGTGTGACTTCTGTGTCCCAATCCAGCCCTTCCGAAGGCTTTATAACATTTTTTGCTCGATCGTAGCAAGTTTTAGCAAAGCGCGTGAGTCCTTCGTGTTTCGTTTGGTTCTCAAATTTAATCTCTGGGTTCAAAATGCTATTGGCATACTCTAATTGAAGTCTAATGGGATCAAAGAGGAAATTCTCTTTTGCAATATCGTCCGAAATCATTACACGCTGTTGTTAGCTCAATTGATTGATTTACTATCTGCTGCATCTATATTAAACTTTTAATTAGTGGTAACAGCACGTCTCGTATAATTTATGCAAAATTCTTGTGTCTCAGTGCATAAAAATAGTTGCAGCATACATTATTATTTACTGTTTCTATGATATTTGTAGAATATAGTGCAGTGCATATTGGTGAAAATTCACCCCCTGCAGCACTCCCTTGAGGTGGCTTGCAGGGCGCTATGTAGATGTATTGTGGAGCACTTTTGAAGATCCAAAACAGAAAATAAATTACTCATCGCTCAAGTACGATGGTCCGCTCTCTGGAAAAGGGGTGAGGGATTGAAGGAAGAAGCACAAGGCGAATGATGAGGGAGTTTTGTAGGGGAGGGTGGCGCTTGTGCGCCTAAACTGGAGCGCGTCGACGCGACTCTTTTCTACGTGGATGGTACACGCCACCTCTATAGTGGCTAAAGCAGAAGTTGAGAGATTTAGTTAGGGTTCAGGAGGAGTGCGGGCAGGTGAAACGAACAGATAAGAAGAATTAAGTTATTTGTTCTCAGATTGTGGTTCTCGTCCAGCTCGTGACGCGTAGCGAGTGGCCAAAACTTCAAATAATTAAATATTGCAATGGTAAACTTTGACATATTCAGCTGGCAGAAGAATTTTTGCTGTGTATAACTGTGGACGGGGCTTATGCTCATAGTTTAACTTCGGTCGAGAGTTTCTTACGATGTTACCTTTTATTCATTTTTTACGCGTCAAACAATAACTTATGTGTAAACAAATTACAGTTCGGCGTAAACTAATTTGTTCAGGAACCTTGCTTTTTTATTCAAATGAATAGGCTTAGGCAAAAAATATCGATGCATCAAAAACTCGATATATTTTTTAAATCGTCGATATTTTTCATGTCGATATATCAAAAATTGATTTTTTTCCTAGTATCAAATTCGATATATTTGTTTAGCACGTCACCATTGTAAAGTTGTTTCTCCAGCTGCGGTGTCTAGTGCTATAACGAAAATAAGTGATGATATTCGCTTAGAACATAGGCGAATGGGACAACGTTCTCCAGCAGTACTATCTGCCCAAACAGAACGAGAAAACGCTGATAGAAGTTCAATTTGGTCCAGACATGAACACCTATTATCTCTTAGCACTACTACGCAAGAGGTTCCTAGCTCTGTCCCTAATGAGCTGAAGCAGTATCTGGACCAACCACTACTGGAGAGGAAATCAGATCCAATAAAGTTTTGGGTGAACTCCCGACTCTTCACACCGGTTCTTTCGGAAATCGCTGCTGAAGTACTTAATATGCCAAGCCTAATCTGTTCCATCCGAAAGAGTGGCTTCTGCAGTTAACTTCGTGGTACCGGACAACAGGAGTAGATTAACGGGGGAACATGTAAAATAGAGAGTTCTTCTGATGTCAATATAAGACAAATACTGGTTTGATTGATTAAAATTTATTGTAAAAATAAAAGATTTTTTTATTACTTCTACATGTCCATAATTTTCCAAATTTTACTTCAACATTTTTTATATATTTTGGTGAAACTTTAAGGAACCACTTGTTTTGGCAAAATTATCGATATATCAAAATATCGATAATTTGGGCTCGATAACTATCGATACATGTTTTAAATATTGATACGATATCTATCGATATATTTTTTTACTTGCCCATCCCTAGTCATGAATGGAAAACAGTCTTGAATGTATTAAGGAAACATTTGTACGCTTATTTTTATCTAAATTTAGTTCCAAATATATATGTATTATTTGTAATGATTAATAGACCTTACGGAAGTGCCATTATTTGCGAGGCTTCGATATCCAGCTGCTCAAAAAGTAATGTATACCATCTTAACTCACAAATATTGAAGATGTAGTCTTTTTTTTTACGAAAAGCAAAAAATAATAGGAGGCTTCATGGCCATAGGCTCTGCACACGACGACACCTAGCGGCGCGAGTAGCCACTTTGTCAGTAATGTATAAAGGGCATGGGAAAGGGAGTTTGATTAAAGTGTAGTGAGATAACTATTTTTGTGGTCATCGGGGACACATTTCTTTTAGGAGGGTGCTTTCCAGTGGGTGGGTCATCTCAAGGTGGATTTCAGTTATTTAAAAAAAATCTTTGTTAGCAATTCTGAATGGTAATCGCAATTGCTGTGTGGCCGGGTACAGCAATACATCAGGGAATACGGGCGCCAAAATACAATTCCATTCCTATCCTAATCAACCTTACATGAAATACGTAAAGAGTGGATCAGTCAATAGGCCAAAATCAGTAGCTATTAGGGAAATCAGATGAAGTTTATATCACGTACTATTGTAAGATTATCCCCGTGGCTAGAAATTTAACCAAATGAAACATTTTTCATTGAATAAGTGGGAATTAACTATTTTAAATGGCTCCTTCATTTCAATCCGATGCGATATTTCCAGTATCAGAAAGTAATAGCAGAAAATACGGAAACGTATATCCTAGGAAGTTAAACTGCGGCTTAAATATTCTTAACTAAAAGAATCAGCGGCTACTGACATCGGAGTGCGACACTATCATAGAGTTAACGAGAGGAAGAGCGAAAGTATTGCAGCATAGATACGTAAGAGAATGGTTAATGAATGTTTATATCATCGGAGTGATCGGAAAAATTATCAAAAGTTTAAAAATGAACGCATGCGGTTGCTATTTCGTTCTGCAACATGATATTCATCTGATTTTTCACTCGTTATTCCTTGTTTACAGGCCTTATCGTGGTATGCTACGTTAATTCCGTTATTTCTCTTGTCCAAACAGGCTGTAAAATATCAAGTTCTTTGGCCAATAAATTAATTTTATTCCATGTTAATGAGATCCGATTTCGAGATAGAAAATATCTACGGAGTATCAGGCATAACCAATAACATATACTGATTTTTCCAGTAACTTGTATCATAATTATAATTTTTATGGGTATTCATTGGGAACAATAAAGCATCTTTCCTGGGTGTTTTCCGGCAGAAAAATATGACTAATCATACATCCCCTCTCTTGTATTTTTGTACGTTTATTAGACCTCGTTCTAATAGTAGCATAAAAGGATTAAGTAATAGTTTTATAAACTCTGGTTAAATATTTATCGGCTTGAAAACCTTGGTTAATACGTTCTCCTATGTGTAACACTTACTTTTACGGACAGTGTGATTTAATATTAAAAACTCTAACTCTTTGTTAGCATCATGTTAACCAAAAGGCTGGGTCCTCTTGCGATGAAAGTTAACTAGAGTCATGTAACCGGACCTTTGTGAAACATCATTGTTTTAACTTTTAACGCGATAGCTTCTCTCTTTCTTCTGCGGTTATATCTGGAGACATAAGTGCTGATTGCGAGAAAGAATGAATACACTGTTCGTAAATCATGAAAACTTATCAGCTTGAGTTACATTACTAAAGTTTGTATAATATTTTCCATGATCGTAATTTCTCTTCATAGGTGACCATTTTGTAGTGATGGAACGGTATCAGCTTTAAAACTCACTTCCGATACATCATGTTTCCGATAGATTGCATATACATCAACGAAATACCGTGTAAACAACCTCCTGGGTGTGTGGCATGGGGTGATATCGCACCAGGCATGCGACGCTCGTCGCAGTTCATAATCAATCTTCACACATTCCCCCGGCCCCGAAGCAACAATTAAAAACAGTCAGAAGAATAATGTAAGGCCAATATTGGTGAGCTTTCGAGAGAAGACAAAACATAGACATTTCTCTTAATTTGATTTGGAGCATGTGAATTTTGGGGCGTGAGCCAAAAGGTTTAGTATAAAATTGGAACCTGCGTCTATTAGGAACTTTTATCGAGTTTAAGACGTTTGACCGAGTCAAATTTTAATTAAATTTATTTTTTCTTATGTACTCTTTATTTTCCAAAAAAATTAAATATTGTTCAAATGTAAATTTGAGAAAATCTACGAAATGGAACGTTATGACCAACCTTCGGTAATTGGAGAAGGCACATGATTTCATTTAGAGTGGATGCATTTTCAGATTTCCTACAGGAAGTTATAAAATTTTAATATGCTTTCGCAAAGCTCTCTGCAGTCCTTTATTAAGTTAAATAAATATATACCCTTTTTAGAAGTTATCAAAATGAGTTATTCAAAAGCCCAAGTTCTTAAGTTTTCATCGTACGTTTTATAATTTCAGGGAATTAAAACACAACACCAAATCATCACCCTGGTAAAAATGCGTGAGTTTGCTCTTGAAATGGTAGGTTTGGCCACTACACTCTAATATATGGCATTGTAATTAACATTGAAAATATTATATTTTGTTTATTAAATACCCTTCTCTGTTGGCATGGAAAGTGTAAATAAATATGAATATTTTGGTAAAGTCTCTTCATTAGCCTGATCACTTAACTTGCGCGAGTAATACACTCAAAAATTCAAATTTATTGAACGGTATAATACGGTGCATGGCAGGATTTTCAGTCGGTTATGGTAATCTCTGTTTATATCGAAGCCACTAATATTTGATGCCACTATTCCTTTCATGGCAGAGTCAGTCATCTTACCGGCTCGTATCAATTTACCTTTAGGTGCAACAGGCGATAGGTTAATTGCATCCGATATTGACCCGGACTCATCATATTCATGATATGATTTTTTTAAATAATGAAGCTACTCGTTAGTGGCCTAATACCTCAAAAATGTACCGTTGTAGTTGTTCACAAGGTTATAATATATAGTTGTTTCACGTAAATTTTATAAACAATAATAAACGGATACGGTCGGATGGAAAAAAAACAGTAGCGTGCTTCATTATTGTATTCGTTGTAGACATCAAGTTGTACGAGTACATCTAAACCAATGAAATGATAATAATGTCGAAGTGACTCACTGCCAAATTTTTCACTCACTTAACTCTTTGCAGATTTATTTTGACGGGGCTCTTGGTTATAGAAATTAATTCCGAGGAAAAGGATATTGAAAGGCACGGGAATTAAAGCCGACAAACATCTGTAGAAATCCCCAAATTAAAACTACGTGCCACAAACCATTCTCACATTAATATAGGGCACGAATTAAATATGCCTAAGAATTAATTTTGGTGGAAAACACATAAACGTACGGGGATGATACACGACGGAAATTTATTTTTATACATTTTATTTTAAATAAAATATTACACATACAGCAACATTGGCAATTTAAAGTGCACTTGTAATACACACAAAATTATACACACTATTAAACAACAAATTAATAAAACAAAAAACAACTTAACGAAGAAAGAATAGGGATGCTGATTATTGTTGATTATTGTCTTGATTCATGATTATTTCTGGAAAGATATGTTGTGGCCAAGTTAGTGATATTATGGACGATAGGAAAAATGGATCAATATCAGTAGGGAGTGAATTTATAAAAGAGGAGAGACGGAAGAAGAGAGAACGTTTAATTAATGATAATATAGGCATGGGAATGTGGAGTAATGAGTTAGTTCGGGTAGGACGAGAAGGCACTCTGATATTGTTGAATGCAATAAGATCGGGACTGTCAATGTAAAAATTAAGGGTGTTGTAGATGAGTTAAAAGTTGGATTTGAGTCTGAGACGGGAGGAGAAATCAACCAAATTAAAACAGGGTATGGACAGAGGTATCGAATGCATGCGTTCCTGGCAGGAGGGCGGGGGTGAGTTAAGGGGGCGTGGCAAAACGCATTTGCGACTGCAAGAGCACGGGGTTGATGTGTGACGTAAGAGAGGGAAGGAGGACTACTCCTTGGGAGGGGAGGGCGAGAGAAGCAGGGGTGGGGGGAAGAGAGAGAGGGAGGCAAGGTGTGCACGAGACAACACACTCACACAACACAACGCTCTGTGAAGGGGGAAGGAGTGCGAGCACCTTACCCCCATCTCCCCCCTGCTCGCAAGGAAGCCGTGGGAACCGTGCTAGGCGAGCTATCCCACACAGGGACTCCCTCACGCATACGCAGAGCAAGGGGGGCCACACGACCCCTGCCCCACCCCACTCCCCGAAACCCAGCTGTTGCGGGACACAATGAACACCACCCCTCCGTCGCCGACCGTGGCGGCCACCCCCTTCCCCTTTATCCCTCTGCGCTGCAGAAGCAACCCCTCCCCCCTCTCGCCCAAACAAACTCCGCCCTCATCAGGAGGGGGATGAGATCTGCCTCCCTTAACTGTTCGGGGAGGAGAACAGCGAAACATCGGAATTCCGATTCTCCCTCTGCGGAATCGATGCTAAAAGCCGCAATAATAAACACGATGCAGTTAGGGCACGATGTCTTTTCACTTTCTAAAGAAGAAATGTGGGACAAAATAACTGAAATAGCCTACCATACTAACCCCTTTTGCAAGGAGATGAGGGAGAAGCTCTTTATTTCCACCCCAATAAGATAATAATTTAGCAAAAAATTATTAACGTGCAAAATCTTAAACTCGAATTCTTACATTCGTAATTAATTTTGATATATTTGTTCATGATGACCAGAGGTGTTGAAGAAGTTGTAAATATTCTGTGATTGTTTTTCAGAAAGACTCGGCATGTTTCTCACCTCAGTGATGTATGTATGATAACAATGTTAAGGTTGTCATTAATAAATGCTGAAATGAGAAAAACTATTTAAAATAAAAGTAGCTATACTGTGATTCTCATCATGTCAAAATTTGCTCATCTTTATTAGTTGTTTTGAGGACAAGGTTTTTATTTTCCGTCATTTATTTTTATTCTCTTTGCAATCGTCCTTAATGGAGCCAAAATATGAAAAAAAACTTTTGTCCGAAATGACTTTGTTTTGTAGAAGACATTTCCCTTGCATAAAAAAGTATTTTCGTTGCAGGAATCTAGCGATTGAAGTCCATATTTAGTGTGTTGAAATTTACAGTTTCACATTTCGTAAAAATATTCTTGAACAAATCTTCTTCCCGGCAAACTTATGCTGGAGTGGAACATGCACTTTCTGCTGAAACATCCCCCATCCATGAATCACTGGGGAGTGCAAATCTATACCATCTGTGGTTAACTGCGACCAATTCTCATCGGTAAGTAATTCTACATTTCAACTCGTGGTATGTTTCCCAAATCCAAAATCGAATTCGGATACCCAAGGAGACTTTTAGATGTGGAAAATGTATTTTAGTAGAAATGAAGAGAAGCTGAAAGTATATTAAAGGAAGAAATTATGAAATTATTGCCGATGGGTTGCATGGAACGTTTAGAGATACTCTTGTCAATACGAACTTTCTGTAACAAGTATAATACTTTTAAATAATCTGATTCTTGTATTTTGAGATTGGCTTCAATTGTGGAAGGAACAATGACTGTGAAGAATTACAGAGGAATATCAAGGGTAAAATTCGTTGAGCTAAATATGATAGGTGCAATAAATAATAAGGAACTGTTCAAGAAGTGATTAGCTGAAAAGAGGAGTGGGTAGCTGCCGAAAACCAATTTAAGGAATCATGAATGCTGATGGTGATGACTGACGAGTTAATCATGATGCATCAGTGATCGATGTTCTGGAATATATGTTGATCATTACTCGTATCGCTACTATTTGATTCCAAAATCTCCGACGACATTATTAGAATCGATACGCGAATCAACGCTTTTCCACTTCTAATCTTCGCAGCAACACCCTTTTCGGCTAGGATGCTCCAATTTCCCTCTTCTCCTCAGACCTAGCCACCTCTCTCCCTCCCATCCCCATCTCCTCCTTCCCGTTAAAAGCTCCAGTTCCCTCCTTCCCCCCCCCCCCCCTCATCCAACACACACACACACACAACGAAACTCTCCTTCTCCTCCTTCCAACCCCCCCCCCCCTCAAACCGCCGCCTTCCGCTCCACGCAGGCGACCCCCGTTGGCACGCACATCAACACACGATCGCCGCGCGTACGGCGCAGGGGAGGAGGCTCTCTCCAGGCCCCCTCCCACTGCCCCCCCCCACCGTAGTCGCCCCTTGAACCCCCAAGAAGACGAAGAAAGAAGAGAAGCGCGACGGGTAAGGTTCAGTTGAGGGGGTCCGCCGCCGCCGCGGGGCACGCCGGGAAAAGGAGAGGAGGCGCGCGACTTCACAGAGCGCGTCGCCACGAGACCGGGATTCGCTCGCGTGTCCACCGAGACCCTTTTTTGGGGAAGTTTTCGGGTCTTTCTTCCCCTTTTTCCGTACTCCCCGCGCGCCCCATCCCCATCCACTAACGGCGACCCCGCGTATTGTTACCAATGCGCCGCGAATCTCATATTACGGGCATTCAATGGCTCGTGTAGGTGTTGTTGATGTTCGCGCCAATGCATCCGAGGATTTAACCTGCTCGTAGAATCGTAAATGGGGATATGAAATTATCTGTTAGTCAAGGACGTTTGAGCGAGATAGTTCTCTAGTCATAATAGAGACGATATTCGAATTTTACTTTTTACTTTAAGAGTCTGTAAGAAGTATGAGGTTAATATTGGAACATTAATGGTGCAAAAATATAGTTATTTATGACAAGAATTCCCAGTAATTGAATAAATTTTAACACATAAGTCTCTAACTCGACTCTTTCTTTAAGCCGTACGTTGAATCCCTTAAACAATAGACAGTTTTTTGTGATTCTGAAAATAGTAATGCGGTGAGTAATTGATTCATTTTTTAAATTAGTTTAGACTACATAAAAACTACACACTGTTAGTTTTTGACGAAATCTTGTCGTTAAAAGTTCCTATTTGTTTCAATTTTCTCCCTCTGGAGCGCACAGCCGAAATCTATCCCATGTAACACAGCTTATATTTTTAGGCAAATTGCTCGAAAAGTAGTTCTGCAAGGGGTTAATATTTTGATATCATAGGAAATATGGGAGTTTTTTTCTTAAAAATGACGTCAAATTCGTCAAACTCTAGGTGAATTTATTTATCGCTCAAACTGCCTTAAAAGTTACCGATGTCCCCTGCCACACACCCCAGAGGTTGCTTGCAGGGTATTTTGTAGATGTAGATTTTGTAGATGTCATATCGCAGGAATTTTCAAAGGTGACTCAGTCAGTCATATGGATCGACTCATCCATATGACTGACTAATTCATCGACATCGAAGGGATAAAACTATATAATATTATTCAATATCAGAGCTTAGTAATTTTTAAGAATGGAATGGAAATGTAATGATGATAGCAACCTTTCTCAGACAATTTACCGATATTATTATTTGTTGTAGTAATAAGTTGCAATCGTTGCAATGGATGCGGTACATTAAGGTACACCTTAAATGTAATAGTAACCATATCGTGAAAATTATAAATTTGGAAGGATGATTCGGACTACTGGAGCGATTGCTGTAGAGTAATTTATATTGGATGGAGTGAAAGTCAGCTCGGGGTTGCATTCTCAATGAATAGGAGACTTGGTAGAAAAGTATTGTATGCAGAACAGGTGAGTGATAGGATAATAGTCGTGGAACTAAAGGTAGATCAAACGAATTTAGTTATAATCCAGGTATATATGCCTATCTCTAATCATAAAGAGGAGGACGTAGATGTTATATACGATCAGCTAGAGGAAATAATTGGTAGGATACCTGGAAGTAAGCACTTGGTAGTAATGGGGGATTGGAACGCGGTGGTTGGTGAAGGAAGAGATGGGCAGGAGGTGGGCGATTACGGGCTAGGAAGGAAACACGACCGCGGTGAGAAAGCAGTGGAGTTTTGCCGTAGAAATAACCTAGTAATTACAAATACATGGTTCAGACATCATCCTTGACGTAGGTACACTTGGAAGTAGCCGGGAGACAGATAGGTTCAAGATAGATTATATAATGGTTCGTCACAGATACAGGAATAGCGTTAAAAACTCGCATACTTATACAGGAGCTGATGCGGACACAGACCACAACTTATTAGTCATCAAATGCCGGGTTACACTGAAAAAGATAAGAATGGGAAGTAGGGTACGAAAGTGGAATGCGGAGGCATTAACTGGGGCAATGAAGAAGTATCGAGAGAAGGTGGATGAGATAATGGATGAGGATCATGGAGTTTGATCAGTGGAAGATGAATGGGGAAGTTTGAAAAATGGAATTATAGAAGCGGCGAAAGCAACGGTAGGCGTAGTGAGTGCAACTAAAATTAAAAACCGTGAATCACGAAGGAGATGATAATGGAGATGCAGGAGAGAAGGAAATGGAAGAGCGTAAACTCAGAGCTAGGTAAGAGAAAATACCAGTCTTAGAAGAGAAACTAAGAAAGCAAGAGAGGCGTGGTGGAGAGGACAGATCGACTCGTAAAGAGAAATACAAAAAGAAGGAAGAGCAGATGCATTATTTAGGAAAGTAAAGGAACTGACGGGTGGTTATAAGGGAAGGGGAATAACAACGATAACAGACAAGGCGGGAAAGGTGATCGTAGAACCGAAAGAGATCCAGGAGAGGTGGAATGAGTATGTTGCAGAGCTGTATGGTAAAGAAATAAGGCCCAATATGTTAAATATAGAAAGGGAAGACGACATCGACAGAGATGGCATCGGACCAGGTATCCTAGATAGAAAAATCGAAAGAGCTCTACGAGACATGAAAAGGAATAAGGCAGTGGGAATAGATGGCATACCTGCAGAGTTTTTAAAGAGCATGGGGAAGAACGGAAGAGGAAAACTTTTTGCGGCTATTCGTAGAGTTTATGACGGTGGAGTGTGGCCGGAAGACTTCGCGAAGACTCTACTAATTCCTATACCAAAGAAGAGTAAGACGCAGATTAAATGACAAACTATTAGTGATTAAACTCATAAGAATCGGCATTGAATATCACTCGTACATATTCTTGACGCACAGTCTGCCTTCATAATTTGATCTAATTAGAACATTTTGAGAGTATGTAGTATTTTGAGGTAGAAGTTGTAAATTGTTTAATGTGAATTGAAATTGAGAATGCGACCCGTGCTGAAAGTGTGTAATTCTATTATTTATATAATTCCTACTTATTTCTTGTAAATTTAAATTGCCCTAATTCAAAATGGAACTCGATTAGCAGTTTTTAGATAATGTAATGAGGGTGCTTTTTTCTAGAAAATCTTTAATCCTCCTGTTCCTAAGAGATCCATAACATTAGCATAGGCATCGTCAAATACACCTACTAATATTAGGATTATTATGTATTTGCTGAAACATCTTTCATGCTTAATTGCATAGGAACTTCTCACATTTCCAATGATTACCATGTACACATTTCCAAATGCCAATACCAATGATTCACCGATAATATAATGGATTCCAAAATTATGAATTTAATATTAATATGCATTAAGAAAATTTCGTATTTACTGTGGCATTAGGTCGAAGAAATTGAAATAAATAAACCACCCTGGATTATTAATATTGAAATTGGCACCATTTTGGAGCAAACAAATTCCTCCATTGCGAATGATTACCTGCTTGTATTTTGGATACTTTCCATCGAACTGGTAATATGGGAAAATTGTCACTATTCTAAATTCAAAGGAACAAGATGTAGCTGACCTTAGATAACTTGGAAATCTTTCAGAGAGAATGATTAAGAATCAATTAGAATCATTCATTGGATTGGAAAATGTATATCACACCGGTAAATCCGGGTTTAGAAGAGGACGAAACGCTCAATCATAAATCCTGAAATTAAAAACCTATATCGAAGAGTGTAATTTGAAATACACCCTTGGAATTTTTTCGATATTTAATGTGCATTTGACTCGGTTTGGTGGCCTGCTGCTATCGAAGAACTCAAGCAATTGGGATCATTTAAAAATATCGTAAAACTATTTATAAGTTACTTAAATGGCCGCAAAATAATATACCAATCTAAACATGTATAAGTTGAAAAACTGCTACCCCGAAGGTTTAATTATGGGTCCTTTGGCATGGTATTTAATTATGAACATTTTTTAAGGAACAAGTATGAAAAGGCTACTCAAATTATTAGAACTCCAACCAAATGATGCCAGAAAAACATAGGGGAAGAAGAAAAGAAGAGAAAAGAAGATGACCTAGGAGAAGAAGAGGAACGCGGGCCGGAATGTGGCACCAACACCGTCTTTTATAGAATCATCCATAAAATAAACAAATGTATGAAATTACTAAGAAGTAAAAATATGTTGTTTAGTATAAAAAACTGTTTCCCCCGGCTTGCTCACATTTGAGAGACCTGAGAAAAGGGAAGGGTGAAAACGAAATTGGGACTTCACATCCCAGTGGTATAGGGTTTTTTTAAATTGACATTTTTCAATGATTTTATGGTAACAATTGAATTATGTCTTCCATTTTCATGTAATGGCATACCAGCATTAGAACCTAGAAGAATATGTAATTTTATTTGAATAAAGCAAAAGACAATGAATGAATAAATATATCATTTTTTCCTTATTTTTACCGTAAAGTACTTGCAATGTAGAAATAAATTCGCATTCGTAGCTTCTCTGTTCGTAAATTACTATAGCAGATGTGGAGTTCGCATTGAATTCTAATTACTGGCTTGGATAATAAGTTAATGTCTCATATTGGTTTCTAGGATCTTTGTACCAAAAATGTATCGTTAAGTATTTAATAGTCGCCTGACAGTCACCCAGAATCAATCTCATGTGCCTATTGTTGTGCCCAATTTAATTCATATGTGTTATGTATCCACCTGAACCTAGGGGACATGGGATCCCAGGTTCTTTATAAAAGTTATTCTATTCTATTGATTAATTAAATCTTAAAAAGTGAGCATTATTCGGTTTGCCTGTATCATTCTCCCATGTTCTTCCTTTAACTCGACTGGCCGTTCCGTTTTCGTCGTTACAGTAAAATTCAACCGCTGTCATCACGGCTTCGGCATATGAAATGGAGAAATGGACGCAACCAGTCGGGGTTATTTGCGGCCGCCGTTAGCCGGTTCGCCTCAGCCATCTCGAGGAATCTCCCATGGCGGTGGAATCGCACCCATCTGTCCCTCCGCCAGCACCTGGCACTTGGTCGCTGACTTTTGTTAACAGATCCACGGACTTGCCCAAGAGTAGTGCAGTCGGGCCAGCTATCTCATGGATTCCGCACTCTTCCCTTCGACGATAAAAAGGAGCAGGACTTCTCCTCCAGGTGAATCGACGGCAAGAACGGCTGTGCGCATTGTAGAGGCTGAATATTGTTGAAATTCCTCCGAACCACTTATCCTACTGGGCCAAAGAATTTGTTTTAACGCTCGCATTGATCGAAGACGAACGGAAATACCTGGATCCAGCATCTGAACTGGAGGGTTTGTGTGATTGCAGGTTCTCCAGAGAGACATGTGGTATTTAACGCCCATAAAGAACCAGTACTTAGTTTCAGCCTAACCCTGCTGCATATTTCTCCCTTCTTTTTTCGCATATTACCCCTGGATAGCTCCAGGGGTCCCCGTAGCATTCCATACAGTGAGTTTGCATGTTTGAAGGTGACCTGGTTTTTTTATTATTCATAAATGGATAAGACGGTCTGTCATGGAGAGATCTACGGAATTGCTTTGGAGTTTGGGAGAAGAAAGTGCTTTACCTAAAACGGGACAGCTGGAAGGAATTCGAGACAGTGGTGAAGCTTTTTGTGCTGAAATATACCTATGAGTTGGCGAAATCTAAGTTGAAACACGTGTTCAAAACAATTGAGGAAATATTTGAATTATTTGATATTTGAATATCTCGCCAGAGAAAGTAACCAATTAGTTCCTATAAAGTAGCATTAAGTATCAAGGCAATGAAAATTAGCATTTAATTATAATGCTCTTTATCAATGTCATAAGGATTAGCATTAAGATTTAACGCATTGAAAGATCGCTTATAATAAATAAGCACGCAATTCGACCATATTGAATTTCAAGCCACTGCCGACCCGTTCCGCAGTTCATGCTACTGCAGTAGCCGCAGTGCAGCTTCACGTTCCGTTTCACGACAGCACAGGCAGTACTGGCAGTGAATTTCGGAACGCGCCCCTTGTTATTTAAGACTTACAAATTGAGGCTTGGGGATTTAATCATGGTTTCAATTATCACCCAGGAAAATCCCCGTGGAGTCAAATAGAAAAATCTTTTGAAGACGAAATTTCTGAAAGTCTCTAGAAATGAGAGGACTATGTTGGACCAGGTTGTTGGCCATAATGATTGAACAGTTTTCGCACCTGTGGAGTACTCGGTACTTGTACGGGGTTAGATTAAGACATTTGGCAGCGTAGTACCGGTACGTGTACCGGCTCAACGTTTACAAGAAGTAGGGAATTTATGACGAGGATGCTTAGAAAATGTGCAAGAAAGGGGTGATTTGTAATGGCGATGAGGACTTTACCATTACTTGATTAATATTAGAGGATTTTCTTAGATTGTTAACTTTTCAAATGATGAGTTTGGAGAAGGGTGAAGAGAGTAACAGGATTGTGAGGAAGTCAAATGAGGAGATGGCGGGTGTGGAGAAGATATTTGGAGAGGAGAGAGGATAGTGGAAATTAGAGATGAGATATCAAGTGGAAAGAAATACGCATTGAGCGGAAAGGCTGTGATAGAAGGGATAGTCATCATCACTTGGTGTTCTGCATGCTGCCAGGTCCCGTACACCACTGCTGTCTCCATCCGTTTTCTGTCCCGAACCTTCTCTTCAGTCACATTGTAGATGCTGAGCTTCACCTCATCCACCAACTTAATTCTTCTTCTTCCTCTCTTTTTCTCTCTCCCTCAACTAAACCTTCTAATGCCTCTGTTAATATGTTTTTCCCTCTAATCACATGACCCAACCAGATACCTTTCCTTTTTCTTATTTCCTTTATGAGCGAACTTTCTTCCTTCACTTTATTTAAGACAGAAGGGATAGTAGGAGGTCGGAATGGAAGGGGGAAGAAAAGAGTATTAATGAAAATTCTGGGCATCATAAATGGGAAAATAAACTATGAAAAGCTAAAGAGGGCAATGGTGCAGTTGTTGAAGGAGTAGTGTGTTAAATGTGAGTGAATGCAGTGAATGCTTGGAGTGATCCATTGCTGCCTTTTTCATTGCTACGACAAAACTGAACGAATAGCCAACTGATTCAAATATATGTCTAAAGGTGACGCTGCCAACAGGATAATTGTCCAGCCAGAAATCATTTACACTCACGTCTAAAAAAATCCGAGTAGTGAATTCAAAAGGGAGCTTATAACCTTGTATATTTTCCCTTCCTCCTCGAGCCTTATGTAGCGTTTCCTTACTTTATTCCCCGCTACTAACGGGGAAGTCTCTCTTAAACTCAGAGAAATTAGTTTCGCAATAGAAAATACATCATAGTGACAGCTCAAATGTGATGAACTTCATTTGGAAATCTGCTTCATATTCTATAAAAAGCTTCAAACTCGACAGCCTAAAATTCCGTCCCCAACGTTTGGTTTCGATAGTAATGCAACACTTTTTGTAAAATGATTATTAGTAACTGCGGAATGAGCATCGAGAGCAACTTTGGACTAGCCCTTGAAACGAGATGCGTAGGTATCCTGGAACTGCTCCTTGTTTTACCCTTCTACTCGTGAATGGTCCCTCGCCTTGGTCTATAAACACACTCGCGCCAGCCTCATCCTCTCCATCTCTGATCCTTTCGTCCGTGACGGCCGCACATCTAATGAAAACAAAAAGAAACTCTCGCGGTGAAAACAAGGCAAGGTCGAACCGCGCTCCTCTCGAAGCAAAAACACTTGACACGCGATGCGGAAGTCATTTGCCACGGGACTCCGTAAAGGCGCCCGCCCTGGCGAACCGATGGGGTTCGACGTGAAAAAAAAATACGAACAGGAGAGAAAAAAACGGCCAAAAAAACTGCCTGCTTTTCTCTCTCTATTGCAATGGGTGCCCTTCTTCTCTTTACTTGCACGTTCCCCTTCTCGAACCTCACCCTCAAAGGGGCAATTATTCTTCCTTCATTCTTCGCTTTGCCTTTCTTGTACTCTCCCCTTCCTCCTTCAATCTCCACACTCGCCCGTTATCCGATACACACAAGCGCTGGTCCTCCTCCCCCCCCCACCCCTCTATCCCCTCCCTTTCTTCTCGATCGTGCCTTCCCTTTTAGCATTCGCATTCTCCTCTCCACCCTTCTGTTCTGTTCTGTCCTTCCTTTCCCTCCCCCCCCCTTCCCCCTCTTCTCCTTCACCAACTCCCCCTCTCCTTCCATTCCCGCAGACCCACTTCATCTCAATTCCCCCTCATACCCTTTACAGGGTCTGACCCTTTTTCTCGCCCGTGAAACGAGTTCCCCCTCTCTTATACGCGACCCCCTTCCAACCCTATTCCTCCCCGGAGTGACATCCGCACGGCCTAGCCCATGTGCGCATTGCATTAGAGTCCAATTTCAGGTTCAATTGCGTCACGTGGTGCCGCGGAAAATGAGCGACCCGCACATATCCTAGCGTGAATGAATACCTTTTATTGACTGTTACCACCATTTCGATGTGCCATCATTTAAATTGCAGTGTATATTTTGGAATAAGGTCTTTTAAAATTTTGAAATACATATGAATTGTAATATTTCTGTTATAATCATACTAATATATATAAAAATTGAATGGTGTCTGTCTGTTTGTCTGTTGCACAATCACGCAAAAACCACTGAACCGATTGAGCTGAGTTTGGCATGCAATAAGAAAATGTATCTGGATGTAACAGGCTATATTAAAAATCTCTCAGGGCCCCCAGAGGCCCCCCCTTGTGGTCCATTCTAAGCATTGGGTTCGGTGCAGTGGTTTCGTTATTTGCGTTTTAATATTACTTTCACTCAAGATAGAGGGCTGGATTTTTTTTAATGGATGGCTGAATAAATGAAGTTTCTAATTATTTCAATTGATTTTCTTTTAGGCTTCATAATTGTCTGAAAATCATGTTTATAGCTGAAACATCTCACATTTTTCTCTGAAATCAACAACATATTTCTTAGACAACCAGAGATTTTATTTTCAATATTCACACCTATATCACGTTTTCCTGCAGGTCCATGATAACACGTAGAAAGAAAATCTGTAAAAGAAAGGCCCAGAGTCCCAAGGGTCCATGATAGATTGTTTTGGGGAGTAATAGATAAATTCAATACATATTTATAACAAGTTTATTCTTCAATGTTTATTCTCAAAGTAGCACTCATAGAGGCACTGCATGTATATGAGAGAACACTTATGTAGTAAGCGATACACATATTGGAATTAAACGTGCGAGAATATTTACGTGCAGTGAATATTAATGGTAATAATGCATCTGCTGCTTCAGCAAACACGGCGTTTTTTTTATCGTTTAATACTCAGATGTATTACATGTAGTGAAACCGTCTTCCTCTCATTACGATTTTGAACTGTTTTTTAGACCCATTCCCTCATCATAAAATTTACAAGTTATTTATTTTCACTTAAACGTGTTAAATTGCAGTAAACGTAGCTTCACTCAATCATCGCGTTGCCCTTTCAAGGCTCTCACTCGCCACTGTGTTTCCCTTCCTTGAACTTAAAATTATGTCTATCAACATGCCTAATAGAAAAAAAGTAAACTTTCGAATAAATCGGCTAGAGAAAGAGGACTGTGATCTTTGCGAGAAAATGAGCCCTTGCAAGAAAAACGACAAACGTTAGACTTGGATGCTCAAAGAGAAGCCCACCGGTGATCTCATGATCATCTCTCCGTGGTGTTTCTCGGGTTACGTTAAGAACCGCACAAATTTCATCCTAACCCAACCTACGGACGGGTAACAAGCTATAAATCTGGTTCAAATGTAGACCCATCTGTTTCGAAACTTCAATCTGTTTTAAAATAGCGGATATTATAATAACGTCACTACATGCTTCTTACCCGAACGAAGAACGAAAATTCTTCGCAATGAACGACATCCGTACATGAAAATCGGCAAGTGCACTAAGAATTACCATAGATGTCTTATTTAGCAACCGAAACCAATGATTATGGATACCGTTTATGCCGAAGGCTCAGTCCGGGTGACGGAGGATTTATAGGTCAAATAAACATGGGTGCTGCTGCAAATTTACCTTTTGACGCTGGATTGTAACCTAATCTCCACCTATGATTAAGATACTCAACGCATACATCAACGTTGCATTGCGCAACTTAATTAAAGCATTAAGCATTGGGTTCGGTGCAGTGGTTTCATTTTTTGCTTTTTAAAAGTACTTTAACTCAAGATAGAAGGCTGGTATTTTTTTATCGGATGGCAGAATACATGAAATTTGGAATTCTTTCATTCGAATTTCTTTTACTCTTAGTATTTGTCTGAAAATCATGTTTTTAGCTGAAATATCTCACATTTTTCTCTGAAATCAACAGTCGCATATTTCCTTGAAAACCAGAGATTTTACTTTCAAAGATTATTTACGCCTCTAGCATTAAAATATCACGTTTTCCTGCAGGCCTATGATAGTAAGTAGAATGAAAATCTGTTTAAGAAGGGCTCTCAGTCCCAAGGGCCCCATGATATACTGCTTCGGGGGTAATCGATAAGTTCAATGCATATTGACAACAAGCATACTCTTCAATGTCAATTCTCAAAGTAGCTGTCATAGGGGCACTCCATGTATACGAGAGAACACATACGTAGTAAACGATACACATAAAGGAATTAAATATACCACACACGAAATCAAATGTGCAAGAACATTTACGTGTGCAGCGAATCTTATTGGTAATAATGCCTTAGTTGCTACAGCAAACACATCGTTGTTTATCACGTTTAAGGTAGAACCTCTACTACAAGGACCTTCGAAAACATGCCCTGATATTTTCATATATTGCAGAGAAATTATGCCTTAATCGATCTGTGAAAAAATAATTGGGGGTCATCGGCCATTTAGCGCTGATATCAGGATTTGAAAATCGTCATTTTCAGCCTCAAATTACATTGCTCTTATGGCGGAATGGTGTCATCCCTCACGTCAACATTTTATTTCTCAAGATTTTCCTCGACAAGGCTACCTCAAAAACAACTATATGGTGATGAAATAATCAATGGATACAATGCATTTTTTTCAGGTTACCTTGTCGGCCATTTAATGCAGATATTTATGATTGAAGAGCGATGAAGAGTCTTACTTTCGTTCAATAGCCGCCATATTGAAACAAACCTGGCAACTATGTTCAAGGAGTAAACAAAAACATTGGCCCCATCCATGCCACACGTCACGATTGCAGACGATTTACCAAGCTCTTAGCCTTACATTTAGACAAAAATTTGCCTTTAAATCGACCTGATGAAGCCATCACTTTAGCCCTAAAATACAATTAATAATTTAAGGCTAAGTACACTGGCTAATAAAGTGAAAAATATTATCACATTGCAACGAAACTCAATGAGGTAGCGCAAACAAACAAGGTGCCGAACTGGTGTGAAACTACGATATGTTGACAGCTATACAGCGTTGTCGAGTTCATCGTCAGCATTTTTATATAATACATTTGTTTTAATTACGTTTACATTTAAACAGCGAAAGGGCTCACTAGTTCTGTTGTTTTAATTCATCCCTAATTTTATAATTATGAAGCTTTACTGCCGTTCCAGAGAAAGTTTTTAAATTCCTCTGAGACATGGCGTCAATATAAAAGCCATTCTTCATATCACAGGATTACTTCATTTTGAATACAATTCATGTACTGTACAGCTACGTTGATTGATTGAAAATTATTTTTAATTATTATTAATAACATATTGAGCCATTTTATCTTATTGCTTTCCAGTTTATCTATGTCATGAAAGCAGTACTTCGAAGCGCAGGTTCTACCTTAATACTCAGATGTATTACACGTAGTGGAACCGTCTGCCTCTCATTTAAGACTCTCACTCGCCACTGTGTTTCCTCTCATTGGAATTAGAATATATTTAACAACATGCCTAAGAGAAAAAAGAGTAACCTTGCGACAAAGTCATCTAAAGCAAGAGGTATGTCTTCATTGCGAGAAAATGAGCCCTCTCAAGAAAAACAAAAAAGATTAGATTTGGATGCTCAAAGACATCTAATTCCCACCAGCGATCTAATGAAACTCCTGAAGATCAGCACGCGCGAAGGGAGCAGGGTGCTTCAAGACACGCTGCCCAACGCCAATCTGAAGATTCTGAGGAGCAGCGCGCGCGAAGGGAGCAGGATGCTTCAAGACACGCTTCCCAACGCCAATCAGAATATTCTGAGGAGCAGCGCGCGCGAAGGGAGCAGGATGCATCAAGACACGCTTCCCAACGCCAATCAGAAGATTCTGAGGAGCAGCGCACGCGAAGGGAGGATGCTGCAAGACACGCTTCTCAGCGTTGTTTGGAAGATCCTTAACAGCGACAGGCGCGTATTGTACTCGACGCGGCTCGGCATTCTGCTCAACGTCAAACACAAACTGACGAAAAACGACAGGCTATTCTTCAGGATAGGAGGGTAAGGAGACAACAGTTTATGAAAATGGCCTGGAACCCTTTCAAAAAAATTGGTTATATATTTGACCCTACCTTAGACAACAAAAACCGCGGCCTTCTTTCGATTGGAAGCATGCAACAGTTATGCAGGTATTGTGGAGCTTAAAAATGGCCCGGCGAATCTAAGGGAATGTGTTTTTCGAACGGTAAAGTAGTCATTCCTGTACTAGAAGAGCCCCCTGAACCCCTCCTTACCTTGCTTACCGGGGATACGCCACAGTCGAAAGAGTTTTTGAAGAATATTAGAAAATACAATATGTGCTTTCAGATGACATCCTTTGGAACGTCTGGTCAGGTTATTTCACACGATTTTCCTACAACTTTTACTGTTCAGGGGCAAATATACCACCGTGTTGGCTCTCTCCTCCCTCCACCATCCCTGCCCTACAGCTTTCTTCAAGTATATTTTGTTGGCGACCACGAAGTTGAAACTGATCGGCGGTGAAATAATATACCAGGAGTTTATCGCGTCACAGTTGAAAGAGTTCAGGAATTGCTTCATGAAGAAAATCAACTTGTCCGATTTTTTAAGACAGCAATATATCAGTTGCCTACCAATGAGTATAAGGTCGTAATCCGAGCAGACCGCCGTCCACCTGGTGAGCATGAGCGCCGCTACAATACTCCAACGACGGATGAAGTAGCAATCGTCATGTTTGGAAATGAATTTAAGAGGCGAGACATCGTCTTGCGGAAACGTGATGACTCTCTGGTTCGTGTGTCTGAAATTCATCGCTTTTATGACGCATTGCAATAAACAATCATTTTATGGAAGGGGCAAGAGGGTTACCATTTTGGTATCCCCTTGGTTAATTCAAACACCACTCAGCCTATGAACAAGAAATTTTCTTTCATTGGTATCTTCAATGGATTATTATGCCTGCATATTAATTGTGCGGCAAGACAACTTAAACACCTTAACGCGCTACATACAGCTTCTGAACCAGTTTATAGTTGACATGTACGCCAAAATTGAAAGTGAGCGTCTTCTCTACGTTAAGCTCAATCAAGGAAAACTCAGAGTCGAGAGTTATGTGCATTTAAGGGTCGCGTTGGCCAACGATGGTTCTGTCAGTGCTAATGAACTTGGTCAATCTGTTATTCTCCCACCAAGCTTCGTTGGACCTCCTCGGCATTTAAGTGAGAGGGCACAGGACGCTTTGACATTCGTCAAACACTACGGCCGTCCAGATGTATTTATAACCATGCCATGTAACCCAAAATGGACTGAGATCTCGCAATTACTACTTACAGGTCAAAAAGCTATTAATCGGCACGACATTGTGGCACGTGTTTTCCACTTGAAAGTTAAGATCTTCATCGCTGTCATAAATAAGAGTGAAATCTTTGGTCATGTGCGATGCTGGATGTACACGGTGGAGTGGCAAAAACGTGGATTGCCTCACATCCATGCACTCATCTGGATGCGTGACAAAATCCGTCCACCCCAGATTTATAGCGTTATCAGTTCTGAGATACCAGATCCTAACAGTGATCCTGTTCTTCATGAGTTCGTAATTAAGCACATGGTACACGACCCTAGCGGAGAATTCAATAAAAGATCTCCGTGCTTGAAAAACGGCAAGTGCACTAAGAATTATCTTAGGGCTTTGATTAGGGAGATTCTAACCAATGATAATGGCTACCCATTATACCGAAGGCGTAGTCCGGGTGGCGGAGGATTCGTAGGTCAAATGAACATGGCTGCTGCTGCCAATATTCCTTTTGACATTGATAATCGCTGGATTGTACCCTACTCTCCGATCCTAAATAAGATTTTTAACGCACATATTAACGTTGAATACTGCAACTCTGTTAAAGCCATAAAATACATATGCAATTACGTTCACAAGGGAAGCGATCAAGCTGTATTCAATTTAGTCGGGGAGGCGACTAAAGAGAACCGGAGGGACGAAGTGACCATTTATCAATCTGGTAAGTAGTAATGAGGCTGCTTGGTGTATTTTTGGATTTCCAGTGCATGAAAGAGAACCAGCGGTCACTCATCTCTCCGTACACCTGGAAAACGGTCATCGTGTCTACTTCAATCAACAAAACTTAAGAGAAAGATTACAAACTCCTCCAATGACCACGCTGACTGCATTCTTCGGGCTTTAAATTGTAGACGATTTTGCTAAGACTCTTCTCTACCACGAAGTCCCGCATTATTATACTTGGGATGTGTCAAGAAAACAGTTCAAGCGTCGTCTTCGTAGAACACAAATTGATCGACAACCTGGCATTAACTATGCAGACGCATTAGGCCGTGTATATACTGTCCATCCAGCGAACTTTGAATGCTACTGCCTTTGATTGATCCTCCACAACGTACGTAGAGCAACATATTTCCAGGACCTGAGGAAAGTCAACAACTACGTGTACGCCACCTACAGAGAAGCGTGCGAGGCTCTAGGGTTGCTTGAGAGTCATGATCACTGGGAGGCCACAATGCGAGAAGCTATTCTGACCCGCTCAGCGCCTCGCGTCCGTCACCTATGTTTGCTGTCCTAATCAGTTTGTGTGGGTTATCAAATCCTATTGCTTTCCCTATTTGTGGGAGACTTATAGAAACGATCTGGCCGACGACATCTTACATCGTCAAAGACGAGATGTTTCTAAACTCATGTACAATGACATAATCTATAATGAGGCGTTGGTGGCCATCCAAGATCTGGCGAAGTTGATGTGTGGTAGGGATATAAGTTCCTTTGGTCTACCAGCACCGCAAACAGCAGCTGTTGTAAATTCGGAAGTCCTAAAAGAGATGTCTTACAACATTACCGACTTGCAAAACCACGTTCAGGAGATGTTATCTCAACTACTACCCGAGCAAAGAGTGGTTTTGATAAAGTCGTTACACAGGGAAAAGGTGAAATTATTTTCTTAGATGCTCCAGGTGGAACAGGAAAGACATTTCTCATCAACCTTTTACTGGCTCATATCAGAAAAGAAGGTAACATTGCACTTGCGGTAGAATCTTCTAAAATTGTTTCCACACTTCTAACCGGTGGAAGAATTGCACATTCTGCCTTGAAGCTTCCACTGAAATTGGCCAACGTCGACACTCCCCAATGCAACATTAGCAACTCTGATCGAGCTGAAGTACTTAGTCGCTGCAAACTATTGGTATGGAATGAGTGTACCATGTCTCACAAGCGCTCAATCTAACTCTTAAATATCTCAGATATAGTCATTATTTTATGGGAGGTTTGGTCGCTCTACTGGCTGGTGATTTTCGACAAACTTTGCCAGTTATTCAGCGTGGTACGCCCGCAGATGAGATCAACGCCAGTCTGAAAAAATCTGCGTTATGGTGTCACATCGAAAATTGCAATTTGACGCAGAATATGAGGGTTCATCTTCACAATGATCACAACGCTGGCCAGTTTTCAACTGATCTATTAAAAATCGGCGGAGGAACCATCAGCACAGACGACTGGCAGAGAATCGTCTTTCCTAATAACTTTCAGCAGCAGGTTTCGTCCACTGATGAGCTAATTTCAAATGTTTTTCCCGATATTGCTGAAAACTACCAAAATGCTGATTGGCTGTGCAACAGGACTGTTCTCGCTCCGAAAAATGACACTGTTAATAAAGTTAACAAAATTATCCTCGACCTGATTCCTGGAGAAACAAACACCTATTTATCAATCGATTCTGTTCTTGAAGAGGATCATATGGTGCATTATCCGGTGGAGTTTCTGAACACCTTGGAACTGCCAGGAGTTGCACTCCACAAACTTGATCTTTAAGTGGGTGTCCCAGTCATGCTACGAATAAACTTGGAGGCGCCGAGACTCTGCAATAGTACAAGGTTGTTGGTCAAATCTTTTAAACAAAATCTTATACAGGCTACCATTTTAAGTGGGTGCGCTAAGGTAGAGAAAGTTCTAATTCCTAGAATTCCTATCATTCCTTCAGACTTGCCATTCACATTCAAGTGCCTCCAGTTCCCAGTTAGAGTATCCTTTTCATCTACATCTACATCTACGATGTACCGTGCAAGCCACCACTGGGGTGTGTGGCACGGGGTGATTCCACACCAGGCATGCAGCACTCGTCCCAGAACAAAACCGAACCTCGCACGTTCCCCCTGGCTCTAGTCGCAGGCCAAAAGCAATCAGGAGAACAGTGCGCAGTCCAACCGGAAACTGGGAGAGTGATACGTAAAACAACATACAAACATGCAGAAAAATGCTATAGACACATCTAATGGTTAATATTACTGATACTGTTATTTTATGAATACTACGAGATGCTACCTCATGCAAAGAACAAAATAAAATAATGCCAGTCTAATCGACCGGTGTGAAGAGTTAGTAATTATGTGGTGTTATTAAACACAAGTAAAAATTCTACTCTACCTATTGAGGGAGGGAGTTTCATGTGATTGATCTATCGCAACTATTATGATCCCTTATTGTACGTGGGAAAAATGACATTTTTGAATCTATCGGTTCGGCAGTCAATTTCCTTTATTTTATTCCTGTGATCGCTTCTACCGTAGTAAGTTGGCTCTAGCAGTATGTGTTGAACGTCCGGCAAGAAACTGTCTGCTCCGAGTTTGCGCAAAAGATTTAACCTGTGTTTCTCCCTTCGATCAGTTAAAGATTCCCACCCTAATTCCTTCAACAATTCGGTAACACTGCTAAGTTTATCGTAACAACCTTTCACAAATCTTGCTGCTCTCCGTTGTATTCTATCTATTTCAGAGATTAGTCCTACTTCGTAAGGGTCCCATATGCTAGCGGCGTACTCCAAGTGAGGTCTCACGAGTGAAAAATAACATCGCTCTTTAACTTTCTCGTCGTATTTTCCTAATATTCTCTTGATAAATCCCAATTTGCGACTAGCCTGTCCGCATATTTCCCGAACGTGTTTCCCCCAAGACAGGTCCTGAGTAAGGGTCACACCTAAGTATTTAACTGACTCTACATTTGATAAATCTGTTTGATTAATTGTGTACGTATCGTTGACCGAGTTATTCTTTTTCCAAAAATTTATAACAACGCACTTTTTAAAATTCAATTCTAACTGCCAAGTATTGCACCATTCATTTATAGCATCTAGGTCTTTTTGTAGCGCAATCTTGTCTGACTCATTGTCTAGATCCCTGTACAACACTGCGTCATCTGCGGAGAGGCGAATTTTGCTAGTAACAACGGTAGTGATATCATTAATATACAAAAGGAACAACAAGGGACCGATGACACTTCCCTGAGGTACACCTGATGTAACTTTCACTACATCTGAGCTAACGCCATCTAGAACTACCCTCTGTTCGCGGTCGGCTAAGAACTCTTTTATCCAACATATTACGTCGTGGTGTATTCCGTATGCTTCCAACTTAACGAGTAACTTTGAATGAGGGACCTTATCGAAAGCTTTTTTAAAATCTAGAAATATTGCGTCTACTTGGACAAGCTTTTCTCCCGAGGAAAGAATGTCGTGAAGGAAGAGGGCCAACTGGGTTTCGCATGACCTGCCTTTCCGGAATCCGTGCTGATTTGGCGTTAACAAGTTTTGACTATCCAAGTACCCCATAATCGAACTGACGATTATATGTTCCAATATCTTGCACGAGATAGACGTAAGGGAAATCGGTCTATAGTTACTGGGCTCTTCCTTATCGCCACTTTTAAATATTGGTGTAACGTTCGCGATTTTCCAATCGTAAGGAACACGATGTTGTGTTAGAGATTTTTCAAATATTATTTTAAGGTATGGTGCTATTTCTGATGCTAATTCTTTATAAACTCGGGTGGGAATTTGATCGGGACCGGGTGATTTCTTGGAATTAATGGATTTCAGATGACTTTCTATTCCACAACTAGTGATATTAATAGACTGCATTGGGTGCTTATATAGCCTAGGCATTGTAGTGGTGTCGTTTGGAGAGCATTTGGTGTAGACGCTTTGAAAAAATTTCTATGGCAATAAATAAGTCACAAGGGCAGACTTTTCAAGTGGCTAGCATTCAATTAGAAAGTCACTGTTTCACACATGGGCAACTTTACGTGGCTTGCTCCCGCATTTCAAGCGGCAACAACCTTTTTATCAACGCTCCTGAGGTAAAAGCAGTAAATACAGTGCATAAGTCTATATTTAATACAATTATAATGTTTAATAATTGATACAGCTGCTTTAATGATGAGCAGTGTTTATAAACATTAAAACGAAATTTAAAAAAATATATAAAACAAAAATACAAAAAAAAGGATATATCAAGAAAAATGGGAAACTATGTCGGTCACCTCCCCGTGGTGTTTCTCGGGTTATGCTGAGAACCGCACAAATTTCATCCTAAACCTAACTAAGGTCGGATAACCAGCTATAAATCTGGTTTAAATATAGACCCGAAACTTCAATCTCTTTTAAGATGGCAGGAATTACAGTAACGACACTACATGCTTCTTACCCGAAAAAAGAACGGGAAATTCTGCTCAATGAACGGCATCCATGAAAATCGGCAAGTACACTAAGAATAACCATAGGTTTTTGATTTAGTAACCAAAACAATGATTATGGCTACTCTTAGCGCTGAAGGTGCTGTCCGGGTGACGCATGTTTCATTGATCAAATAAACATGGCTGCTGCAAATTCTTCTTTTGACGTTGTCAGCCGCTGGAATGTACCCTACTCTCCGATCCTGATTACTCAACGAACATATCAACGTTGAATAGCGTAACTCATTTCAGTCATTGAATGCAAATAGATGTGTGTACACAAGGGAAGCGATCACGCTGCTAATCAATCAGAGAAACGGCTCAAGAGAACTGGACGGACGAGGTGACCATCTATCAACCTGTGTGCTATTTTAATTATTAATGAGTCTGCGTGGTCCATTTTTGGGTTTCCCATGCATGAAAGAGGACCAACAGTCACCCATCTCTCCGTGCACCTGGAAAACGGTCAGAGTATCTACTACAACGAACGGCGTAACAATGTAGGTTACGAACTCCTCAAATGACTACGCTGACAGTATTCTTCAGGCTTTGTGGTTTTCTAATAAAATACGTTCAATGTTTTAACACCGCTGAATTTCAACGGGTACCACCCGCTAGTATCACAATATAGCATATCTGTAGTGTACTGCATGCTTGTGAGGCTTCGCCTCGTGACAAGCATTAGCGATTTATACTAATGCATAGTTAGCCGTAGTTACACTAACTTTAGGGTATAGTGTAATGCATGTTGGCTGTAGTGGAACATAGCATCAACGAAGACCATGCCATGCAATGGGAAGATGCAAAGATACTCTGCCACACGCATGGACATGTGGACCGTTCAGTCAAAGAGACCATCGAGATCCACCAAGAAAAAATAAATTTTAACCCAGACACTGGTTTTCAATTAAGTAGACCCTGGGATCCTAATATCAATTGAGGGCCTGAGAGTCAAAGTAATACAAGTGATAAACGTCGTCCAGTGTCATCTGTATCGCTTTACCCCGGTAAAAAATGACAAAAAGCAAAGTAGCCTAAGTTTTCGGCGGCTAGATCGCAGCACCATACTTTCGAACACATGTATTCCATTTCCTGTAGCTACCTGACGGTACCAACTTAGAAAATATGCACTTATATCGTTTTTCGTGTTGATGTTACTTGTATTATTTTGATTCTCAAGCCCTCATTTGCATTAAAAATGAAAGGGAAGTCTGAAGAATCAGTCAACGGTGAATCGTCCAAACGGACCAATCAGGAGTCACATGATCCGGATTGTTGGATACAAATAACAGTCAATTTTGACTCATGCGGCATTCAGAAGCCCTGATGATGACAAACACGTCGTATGTCGAAACGTTGGCAGATATGTCTATTACCTGGTGGAATAACCGTGAACAATTTATAAACGATTGATTGTTGTTTAATTATCGATTTTTTAAAATTTTCCTGATAATTCATAACCTGGTTGTTCATGAGTCCCTTTTGAAGATAGCTTTAAGTTGAAATAGGGTTTATCCGGCACAAATAAATAATTTATTCTCGTCCTTTTTAGGGGATAATAAAACACTAAGCAGTATTCTAACACTTGAGTACTGTGACACAACGGTTTAGAAACTCTTGTTTAATCCATAATAACGTTAATGCCTTGGCAGAGATACAGAGAAAAGATGATTCCTTACTAAAAGTAAAAGACCTATATTTAGATTTTTACACATGCCGAGAGAGTAAGAAGTACGGGAAAGATAAGCGTCTCTTTCAGAGTGATCGGCTGGAAAGCTCGCCACCAATTGATTGGGAAAAGCAAGGAGACACGATGAATGAAGTTCAGAAATAGCATCAGTTATGGTAGTTGAGGAATTAAACGGGAGAGCACATCAGTAATAGAAAAATTCTACTTTCGAAAAATACTACATTTATCCTGGGAAGCAGTATTGAACGTATGCACATCGGATTTTATGATCCATTGGGTCATGAGGGGAAATAGTTTTACTGCTTATAGCATTCCAATTCTAGTCGTTACCTCAATTATTCATTATATGGTTGCGTGAGACGAAGTGAACCGTTGAGACATTATCACTGGTCAACTTTCCATAGTATGCAGCTGCTTTATGTATCGTAATGTGTATCGAATGAAAAACATTATTCCCTTTTTATGATTAAAAATTATTATTATTGTTTTAATCCACACCTTTTTATTTAAACTAACCGAACCAGGTTTCAGTAGCTATGTGCCATTAACAAGGTCTTAATAATTATTAATCATGAATGCTTGTGATTTCCACAAATTTAAGCCTGATACAATTTCTTATGCCCTTTATTTTTACTTTCGTTGGCACGTCACCAACTGATCTCCGTGATTGCGGTACGAAAATTGGTCGAGTAGGTGACTAGGGGTGTTAGAGAAGTGTTGGCAAGGCATACTCAGTGAATGGATCGTTACCTGTTGCTCGGTGGTCCACTGTCGATCGCATCACGTGATAGAGGAGAGCTAGACGATGCAAGAGACTGTGAATCACGACTGCGCGAGGGAGTCCGATAACAAGCGGTGTGCGTTCTTGAAGGTGTCTTGGAGGAAGAAAAGTGAAAGGTTTGCAGGGTAGGGGGGAGGGCGAGGGGTTGGGGGAGGGGGTTGCTGGAAGGAGGAGGGAGAGGGAGCGGAACGGAGCTGTTCGCTCGGAGGGGTGACTTGCGGAAGTGGAGGGGGGGCGGGAGGGAGGGATGGGGTTGGGATCTTCCTCTGTTAACTCTTCGTATATACCTACGTGACATATCGGGTTGTTTGCTCTGGGCTTTGCATGTGCCCTCTGTTTCTCCGGCATCTTGCCTCAAAAGGAGGCTTTGTCATGGCATGTTTCTTTCATAAAATATGTTAACTCTTATCAAGTTTGAAGAAGTAAAACATGGGGAACACAGACAAAGTTATATGATAGAAATAATTAATATTCTTCTGAGATATGGTTAAATTACAAGCCTCTACTAGCACATCAGGAAATATGTTAATTAATTAATTATTAATTAAATAATCAGTTAATTGCTATAATAGACAGCTAATATTGTATTGTCATCCACTTCTGAGCTTTGGTTAAAATTTCATGATTACTGGGATATTTTCATACTCAGCTAAAGCTTCCGTGTAATATTCGAACAGATCCTTAATAACTCTTTCCAACCTGCCATGACCCCCTTAAACATTTTCCTTTTCTATAGGAAAATGGACATGCAGCTGTTTAAAAAAATGCATCAATTGTAAATACATGTATAAAAATAATGGATGTGGCATAAGATGAATTTTCAACGCGTTTTGCCGTATACGCCGTCACTACAGTAGGCAGAAAATATTAATGGAAATGAGGGATTCAGGGATGAAATATATGATCCTTGCTCAATAGGTGGACTAATTTACATCTACGAAGTACTGTGAAAGTCACCTTTAACAAAAGTTGGATGCTGTGGGGTGATTCAGCACCAGGTATGCAACATTCGTCCCATTTTATGGCTAAGCCTCCAAATATAATTCAAGAAGATCCATTGAAACTTTATTGCAAAACATATGAATGGAATGTTTTTACATCTACCTTCAGTAACATTACTATCAACTGAATAAGGCAAAATAATATCCAGTTTCGGAATCACTTTCATTTTTCTTTCATCAACACTGCGCTAATTTACACTGACTGATGAACTGCTATGCATACTTTCAAGAACAGTTGGATGTTAATGAACATTATTCGCCGGCGATGTGATCACTAAAACCTTCCCGGTTCGTATTAATCTTAATTTGTGTGTCTCTTGAGATTTAGTGATAAACACCCTACGCTTCTACTATTATTTCACTATTGCCACCCAACGTGAGTGGTCGGCGAAATGACTGTACCATCTCTTCGCTCCTCGCCATGTTCCAGTTTCTAGTGTCATGGCCGGCATCGAAGATCGATGCACAAAGCGGAACATCGGGCGGACGTATATATTCATGCTGGCATCGTATTTTTTTTCCTTTCCCCATCGCGCGAGCGGAGAGTGGTCGCTGGGAGAAAGAGTGAAAGGGTTGCGCTCGAAAGAAAGGCCTCGGAGTGGGCTGTGGGGGGGGGGGGGAGATGCCGTTGCTGTGGTGACAAGGATTTTCAACTGAAGGGGGAGGGAAAGGAGAAATGGAAGGGCATGGTAGGGTGGCGAATTACCTTACCCTGTGAGAAAGGTGTGGGGAGGGGGTGGGATTAAGGGTGCGGGGAAGGATGCGACTGTGAGGGTCGGCGGTCAGGCGTTGGAGGAACGTAAGGAGGTGTAAGGAGGATGAGGGTTTTCCCCTGTGGCGAGGCGTGGAGTGAACCCTTTTTAGAGGGATGGGAAAGGAAAGGGATGGGTGGAGAAGGGAAGCGGGTTGGACCCTTCCACTCTCCCCTCCGTGTGACCCTCCCCCCCCCCATGCCTCCGCAGAAAGGGTGGTCGCCATCGCCGCCAAGAAAGGCATCGTCCCTTATTTTCTCACGCGTCTGAGCCGGGCACAGTGCAGCACGCACCGGCCGGGGGGACACGCGCTCTCATCCAGAGGCCGCCTTCGCGTGCCTCTTGTTCCTCCCAGTCGTGCCTCATCGAGTCGCGTGTCTGAGGCGCCCGCTCCACAAGGAAGGAAGGCCTCGCCCTTTCCCTTGTTGACTCCCAAGACATCCATTCCTCCTCTCATGGACAGCCCGACATTTCTGCCTCCGCTCCTCACCGATCGCCCGCCGTCAACATGGCCCTCTCTCCTAACAACGGCGGCCCCTCAGATGGTCCACGAAAGTGGGTCAAAACTGATTCTCAAGTGGAGATAAAAAAATATATTCCGATTTTTACCGCCACTTAAAATAAATGAGCTGTAATAAGCCTTATTCTGCAGCATTTTGCACGGCAGGAGTTGTATCTCTGGCGCTGAATACCTTGGCGAAGCATTTTTAACGATCCCCTCGTTGTTTTATCAATCATCCATGGCGAATACAGCTGTCGACCGAAACAAAAATAGTTATGAAAATATATTTTAGTTTGGCTCATTTCTGAAACTTTTATTTTTTTTCTTTTGTAAATTGTCATTTTTTTACCAATTGCCTTTTTTATTTGGCCTTATACAGGTACACACAGGCCGTGTACATATGTCATCAGCACGGATTGCACGGATTACTCCGGGAGTTTACACGGCCATAGCATCGAATATTATCCGGAATTTTCCGGAAATTATCACTTACTGGCAATTTACTATGGTTTTTCCGGCAATAGCCAACTCATATCGAAGGCTCAAAGGAGTTCTAAATTGTGTATATGTATGTACAAAGTACTGCACTTGGGGTGCTCGTCACCATAGTAGCGGAATTCTCCAGAAAAAGCTCTGCCTAATGAATGGATTTCAGCTCTGGACTCCTTTTCTCCCGTTTTGGAGTGATCTGCGTAATTTAGGGGAATTTACTATGGAAAAATGAGAATGTGATCCCATATGGGGTCCCATAACTAGCGGAAAACTCCAAGTGAGGTCTCACGAGTAAAAAATAACATTGCTCTTTAACATTCTCGTCTCATTTTCCTAATATTATTTTAATAAATCCCAATTTGCGACTAGCCTCTCCGCAGATTTCCCGAACGTGTTTCCCCCAAGACAGGTCCTGATTAAGGGTCACACCTAAGTATTTAACTGATTCTACATTTGATAAGTTTGTTTGTTAACATAGAATCCAGCATGAATTTTCTATACCAAACAATGCTTACAAGTTCAATTAACACCGCTCAAAAGAACAGGAGAGGATCGATGCTTTATCTTAACAGAAATCGGCGACGTCCGTCTTTATAGACTTCACTCACACTTTTCGTAGGTTACACGCAAGGATTCACCATTGTTCCACTGATTACACGGTTAACTTCCCACGAAATTTCCGATTGAAATAGCTCATCGTACGACAGAAAAACATCGATCTTCGGCTCCTAAAAGTATTCCAAAACTTCCATGGAGTATCACTAAGTCCATGGACAGACAGGTGATACGAATCATTTAATACGGTACAAAGGATTTTTTTAGGACTTATATTCTTAGTGAACTACGATCGTTAAATCTGTTCGTTAAACTGTGAATTTCTTTCCTTCCATTCATTCTTCTCGCAGAAAATATGCAAACAAATTTACGTAATAAACAGCACTGCAACTACTAATTAATTGTAAATATAACAATTAACCTGAAGTAAACAAACGGAAGAAATCACAAACTACCTAAAACACAAACAAACTGAACATCGAAATGCAACCGCCTTCACCGCCAAATTCAATCATGAGGAGATAATTCACTTGAAAATCGGTTGCAAACTAGCCCAAGTGAAATTAGTTGAAAAACAGATTGATAATTGTATGAAAAAGTGAATGATAATCAGTCCCAGAAGAGTGCATCACGAAAAATGAGGATGAAAATCAGTACAAATGAGTTTAAAATCAGATGCAAATGAGAAAAACCCTGTAAAATGAGTTTCAAAACTGTTGCAGAACAGAAATTTTTACCTGAGAAGCCAAAGGGGAACTCGCCGGGGAAACAATCGATGGATCGTAGATATCCACCTTTTATTTTAAATCTTTGATTCCCAATTTTCAAATTTTGTATTGCTCAATCATTACGTCTAATTTGATCTGGTTTAGAATTAATGCAAGGTATTTGGGGGACGCCCCTCCAAATTGGTAAAATTTAATTGTTTTCACTGCCGATTAAACTTAAGTGTCTTAATTTTGTTCTGTGTCTGGTCTTAATATTTTATCTACACCTACATCTACAAAATACCCTGCAAGCCACCTCAGGGGTATGTGGCAGGGGGTGAGTATCCACCAACATGCATTACACTATACACTAAAGTTAGTGTAACTACGACTAATTATGCATTAACATAAAACGCTAATACTTGTCACGAGACGAAGCCTACACTACACTACAGATATTATCACAATGGAGTGGGACCGTTAACATTTATGTATTTTGCAACTACACAAATGTACAGAGACTCAAGAATTATGTAGAATACATGCACGGCGTGCTGCTAGTACTAGGTAACAGATAAGGATTCAAGTATTAGGGAGTACTACTACTACTAAGAACTACACTACCTATCGAAAAACCTAGATAAAAGTCCCATTGGCCGCTGTAATGGTCCCTTATAGTTCATTACTGTTGTCAATTTATATATTTACATAATTTGAAGTCACCCATTTTTTAAATCTGTAAATTGACACCAAATCAATAATTATAAATAATTCATGTGCAGTGAAGCGAAATAAATAATTAAATTTTGTTAAATTTGATTAATTATCAGAGTAATAATTATTAACCAGCATGCTAACCCATAGTGCCGACGTAGCATAAAATTAATAGAGTAATAGCGGATCAGCATCCCTTAACGGACTCCACGGAGAGGAAAAGGGGTAAATACGTGGTGAGAAGGTAGGCATCCTGAGCTAGACTGATAGTCTAGCTCAGGATAGCTCGTCAATAGTCGTTTCCGTAGTAGAGAATGGCAGTGGATTTATTAAATTACATTTTGGGCACCCACTGCCCAAGGGAATTATCAATACATTACACCTGGGATTTAATACACGAATCAAATCATGAGGGATGTCACAATTAGGGATCATGACGGTTAAATGCATTAAAGTGGAAAGAGAGTGGAGTGAAGACCTCTAGCAAACCAATGTTCAGATTGATGACTGCGGATGGATTATAAGTTATTAAGGACAAGGTTCATTATATGAAGCAATTAGTTGTACCGGGATCCCAAGTAAGTAAGCCATTGTAATTTGCGATATTCCACAGAGGAAAAATCATTCGCCTTGACCGTGATTCGAACCCGGATCCCTCGATTTCGCGCCGAGTGCTTTAACCAGTTAAGCTACCGAGGCGTCCTTCTCCCCTGTGGAAATTTGTTACGATAAACTTAGCAGTGTTACCGAATTGTTGAAGGAATTAGGGTGGGAATCTCTAACTGATCGAAGGGAGCAATACAGGTTAAATCTTTTGCGCAAACTCGGAGCAGACATTTTTTTGCCGGACGTTCAACATATACTGCTAGAGCCAACGTACTACGGTAGAAGTGATCACAGGAATAAAATAAAGGAAATTGACTGCCGAACCGATAGATTCAAAATGTCATTTTTCCCACGTACAATAAGGGATCATAATCAGTAACAATAAGGGATCTATCGTGGAGTAAACATATTCGAGAAATTACCGGTCAAGCTAATCGTAAATTGGGATTTGTTAAAAGAGTACTTGGCAAGTGTGACGATAAAGTTAGGGAAATCAGCTACTTCTCCCTCGTTAGACCCCACTTAGAATATGCCGCCAGTATTTGGGATCCTTATGAGATAGGCTTGGAAACTGAGTTAGAACGCGTGCAGCGAAGATCGGCAAGATATGTTAAAGGCCGTTATGATAATCTCGTTAGTGTTACTGACCTTTTGCAGCAACTGGGATGGGAAAAGCTTTCAGACCGTCGATTAAAATTTAGACTAAATCTATTATGTAAGTTCCAAACCGGTCTATTCTCTGACGACGTTGACAATATTTTACGAAATCCGACATACTACGGTAGATTAGATCATGAGAGTAAAATTAGGGAACTAGACTGCAGAACGGATAGATTTAAGATGTCATTTTTCCCACGAACGATAAGGGACCATAATAGCTGCCATGAGACTTTTATCTAGGTTTGTCGTTAGGTAGTGTAGCTCTTAGTAGTGGTAGTACTCCTAATACTTGAATCCTTATCTGTTACCTAGTACATACTAACAGCACGCCTAGCATGTTTTCTACATGGGTCTTGAGTCCCTGTCCATCTGTGTAGTTGTAGAATGCATGTATATTGAGGTCACTCTCCATTTTGATGACATCTGTAGTGTAGTGTTGCATGCTTGTGAGGCTTCGCCTCATGACAAGCATTAGCGATTTATGCTAATGCATAATTAGTCGTAGTTACACTAACTTTAGGGTATAGTGTAATGCATGTTGGTGAATACTCACCCCCTGCCACACACCCCTGAGGTGGCTTGCAGGGTATTTTGTAGATGTAGATAATAGTTGCGATAGATCAATCACATGGAACTCCCACCCTCAATAGGTAGAGTAGAATTTTCACTTGTGTTTAATAACACCACATAATTACTAACTCTTCACACCGGTCGATTAGCCCGGCATTATTTTATTTTGTTCTTTGCATGAGGTAGCATTTCGTAGTATTCATAAAATAACAGTATCAGTAATATTAACCACTAGATGTGTCTATAGCATTTCTCTGCATGTTTGTATGTTGTTTTACGTATCACTCTCCCAGTTTCCGGTTGGACTGCGCACTGTTCTCCTGATTGCTTTTGGCCTGCGCCAAGCGCCAGGGGGAACGTGCGAGGTTCTGATTTGTTCTGGGACGAGTGCTGCATGCCTGGTGTGAAATCACCCCGTGCCACACACCCTAGTGGTGGCTTGCACGGTACATCGTAGATGTAGATGTACCTTTCGAGCAACTTGTCTAAGAATATAAGCTGTTTTGCATTGGGTAGATTACGGCTGTGGGCTACATAGTTAGAATTGAAAATATAAGGAATTTTTAGCACCTAGATTTCGTAAAAAAACTAAAGTTGTGTAGTTTGACGTTTTCTCATCTATTTATAAAATATAATTAATTATTCACCGCGGCAATTTTCACAGAAACGCAAAAAAAAAACAATCTGTTGTGAAGGCGTGAAAAAATGAGTCAGGTTAGAGACTTAAGTACTTAGTTCTATTTATTTAATTACTGAGAGTTTTTGACATATATGACTATATTTTTGCGCCATTTATTTTACAATATTTAATTCATACTTCTTACAGACGCTGAAATCTAAAAATAAAATTCGAACATGGTCACTATTGTGACTACGGAAATATCTCGCTCTAACTACCTTAAAATTAGGAATTCACAACAGCTTTATTTTTGCGATTCTGTAAAAATTACTGTGGTGAGTAATTGATTACTTTTTATAAAAGGAGAAACCAAAAACTATGCACCGTGAGTTTTTTTTTACGAAATCAAGGAGTTAGAAATTCTTATTTTTTTCGAAATTCTGCCTCTGGAGAACACAGCCGTAATCCACCCCATGTAAAACATCTTGTATTTTCAGGCAAATTACTCGAAAAGTAGTTCGGCAAGGGGTTAATATTTTGATATCATTGGAAAGATGAGTTTTTTCTTCAAAATGAGGTCAAATTAAGCAAACTCTTGGTGAAGTGATATTTTGCTCAGTCCTCGCCACCGCCATTCTGGCCGCTCTCCCTCCTTCCCTCCCTTCCCCGTCTTCGAGTCTGACCCCATCTTCCTCTGACCACCACTCGCATTGGGAAGATAATCGAATGCACCTCCGAACTCATCGTTGCGTCACCAGCAGCTGACTGTGGACAACCCCAGCCCATCTCTCATCGCCCCACCTCTCCTCCCCTCCTCTTGCTCCAGGGGCGTCTCTCACCCTCTCCTCTCCCTCGGATACACCCAGCACCTTCCCTTCTTATCCCTCCCCAATCTGTCCCACCGCGTGCCCCTCTTTCTCTCAAGGCTCCACTTTTTTGGCTGGTGGGGATCTTCACTTTTTCTTCCTCCTCATGTCTGTCCTTTCCTCCACCCTTTAACCTCCCCCTCTCCCCCGTTGCCCTCACGCCAAGTGCGTGGAACTTCGGTGCCCCCCTGGAATAGATTTTTCTATTTCCCTCGTTCCTGTATCTATGAAGAGAGGGAATGCAGTAAAATAAGGGATATATGATAGTGGTAACTTCCTGGCCGAAGATTACAACGGAGCGTATCATACCTATACTTTGCGATATCAATTTGTAAAATATCTCTTAGGCAATACAAATAACTAGCATGTGATTTTCCCGAAAGAGCTATTAAAAATTATTGGGTGTAGTTAATTGCCGATAGATTCATTATGTTTTCTTTTTGATTATGGAGGAATACATACAATTCTATATACATTTCTGCATAGCTAAAACTTTGAACGCTAATTTTTTTATTTCACGACACCATCATCTATGGATGCACTTTTTGTGCACTTGTACAGGGTGATCAGTGGAAATGAATCGGCACTGACGAGAGAGTTTGTGATGAATATAACGGTGTTCATTTCGAGGAATGAGGTGGTCGAGGGTTGCGAAGGGTACATACCATAAGTATAAAATACTTGCACAAATAATTAGCCAAAAAGCAGAAGTAAACCAGTGACCTATCTGATAACTACTTGTTATTCAGAAAAAATACGAGGAACAGAGAAGGCGGTGGTGCCTGTGGGTACTATTGGAGAAAAATTACTTGGCGTCAAAAAACTATGCACGATGGATATATTGTTTGTGACACACATGAAATTAAATTAAGCATTTGAAAACACTCAGCATGTTTGGATTAGTGCTGAAATACGCTATAAATTTCAATGAATTATGAATAATGTGGGTTTTTTTTCATGATCAGGGACCCAACACAACACAAATTTAAAATAAAAACCATAAAACTAACGCAAAACAGTTCAGACAAAGGCGAACATTCTCACTGGGGTTGTACAGCATGCAGTCGTTATAAACATCAAAATGCTCCATTTCGCCGATAATATTGCAATCTTCTTGGCAGAGGTTGAGTGAGAGTTTAACCCTTACTTTTTAGAAATACACAGGAAATTTCAAGAATTTTTCGCAGTAAGAAAACAAAACACTTAGCAAAAACGCCGTACTACGGCTAAAAAATCTTAAAAAAAGGCAGGATTTTTGTAGATTCTGTAAATATTATTGCGGTGAATAATATATATATTGATTTTTATAAATAGTTGAAAAACATACAAACTACACACCGTTAATTTTTCGACGAAATATAGGGGTTAGAAATTCCAAATTTGTTTCAATATTCTCCCTCTGGAGCGTACAGCCGTAATCTATCCCATGTAAAACAGCTTGTATTTTCAGGCAAATTGGTCGAAAAGTAGTTCGGCATCATTAATTTAATGTCTTGATATTTTTGGAAATATGAGAGTATTTTCATTAAAATGTAGTAAAATTCATTAAATTCAAGGTGAAGTGACTTTTCGCTCCAACTACCTTAATTCGGCAAGGATGAAAATCGCCACAAGAGTAATTTTGCGGCGACATCCGGCATCAAGTTAAGCATCACCGTTGGTTTTCCCAAGGTTAGGACCCCTACTTCGGGGAAGGAACGGCAGAGAGCACGGTTTATTGTTAAGGGTGATGTTTCGGGGCAAGCGGAGGAGAGAGGAGGGGGCATTTCATGAAATGAATGGGGAGGAAAAGCAGTGCGGGCAAAAACGTTGTTTCAGAGCGTTAATTCTCCTCACTCGGTGGAGATATATATGCCTGAGAAGTCCCTTTTCAACCCAACCCTCCCAGTGTCCGAGCAGCACTATACGCATGAATAACAATTTTTCGGAGCAACGGCGACGGAGTAAGCCGTCGGATGCAAATTTCCGTTCGCATCTGCGGCTTGCGGGGAATTCCCCGCAATTGGGAAAACCTAAGAGGGTGGAAAACCGTTCTCCCGAGTGTCTCTCTCGTTGGCCGTCGTGACGTCCGTGGACTTCCCACTCTTCCATTCATTCGCCCTCGCGCGCCCTTTTTCCCGCTCGTCTCTCGAAAGCCAGGAATCCTCGGTTTTCGGCACGGCTGCTTGAGCACACGTGCCTTGGATTAGCTGGTGCCTTCCGCTGGAGCCAAGGGGAGTCGCGGGATTAGCGTGCTGCCGGGGGAGGAGGTGGAAGGGTAGGGACGGCGGGGGTTGGAGAAATGGGTGGGGCGGGGCCGGAGGGCGCGAGGAAGGGGTGAAGTGACCGTGGACGGTAAGGTGATAGCAAAAAAAGCCTCAAAGATAAACCTCCACGGATATTCCTTAGGCATGGAAATCTGTTGACTGGAAAGTTTTAAGTCACGGGATTTCCATTTCATTTAAAAACTAAGCAAACTACTGCATTAAAATAATGGGTGTGCAGTTTTCTTGGTTAGCTTATACATCAGCTGTTGGCAATGTATGTACCTACATACCAAATTGTTTGCATACGTTTAATAAATTAAAGGTAAATACTCGTAGGTAGGGTTTATTTGCACGACTATTCTGGATGAGATTATGGAAAGGCAGGGTGGGTGGCAGGAAGCTTTAATGAGGGGCGATGGTTTGCTGAAGGCCCTGATAGAGGGAAGGATGTTGGGCCAGCGGGGAAGGGGAAGTAAGAGAATGGGATCCATAATAAATAATATACCTACTTTGTATTTTTTTTTCTACAGAACTTATTAACGGGACAACGCGTTTCGCTGATGGCATCATCAGGTACAAATTCCTAGTTTCCAAACTAAGAATTTGTACCTGATGATGCCATAAATCGGCGAAACGCGTTGTACCGTTAATAAATTCTGTGGAAAAAAATACAAAGTATATTATTTAGTATGGATACTAAGTACTTCCACAATGTAGAGCCTGAAACCAAAGACTGTAAAGAGAATAGGTTTTATGGATGGGATGAAGAAGGGTAGGACTTATGAAAAAAGAAATACTAGGGGTAGATAGTGCCCTGCACGTGTAAAATGCGTTGGATTTTCTCTGATTTTCATCATAACCTACCGTTAATTGGTTGATTACGTTAATGAATGAATTATTTTTAATTCTGTTTCGGCCTTGCACTGTTCTCCGGACTGATTTATGGTCCTCATATAGCAGCCTGGGAGCGTGCGAGGTTCTGATTTGAACTGGGACGAACTGGTGTGGAACCATCCCGTGCCACACACCCGGGCTTGCTCGGTATTTTAGATAGATGTTAGTTTAGCTAGTATAGATGTTATCATTTTCAAAAAGTAAAGTCAATGCAAAAATTCCTCGAGATACCTTAAGATGGGAACAAACAAAATATTTAGATTTATTGATATTTAGAGATATTGCCAAAAAAATGTCAACTCTTCGGCTTGTTTTAGATTCTTCGTCTGTACATCCTTATCTCCACGGCAATAAGATACTTGCGAGGCACGCCTGATTCCTAAATTAGATCGTGTGGCTAGTTATTGTGGCCTGTGAAAAGATGTTTTGAATGCATTTGAGGTTTAGTGCTGGAAGAATTAGGGTGAGAGTTACTCGACGTTGTAAGGTTAATGCAAGGTTAAAGGAGCTATATGAATTGTGCCCGAGATACTTTTTGAAGAGAAATTACTTGAAATTAATCACCATACTGCCTTTTTTGGACACCATTGCCCAGTACTTACCCTGTTAAGTTCTATTTGCATGGTGCGTAATATTAAAACTCAATGGAAGAACTCGTGTCTCTTTGCAGCGTGCTATTTTTCTCCTGCCATTCACGCATTACCCCCCAGCATGTTTTTCGCTGCTCGACTGACCTGCTACTTACTCCGTGGGCATCACTTATTTAACTAAAATAGAAAAGTTAAATAACTATTTGTCTCTGATAAATTTTAAGAACTAGAATTGATTATTTCACTGAAGAATATCTTTTGAAGGATGAAGTCCTTAGCGGTGAGTCTCATCGAGTGAAAAATTTTGGTGCAGGATTAAATTTAAGAGGAACACAGCAGCTGTTACTGGTACCTGTTAACTACGGTGTTTTCTCGCAGCATTAAGGAAATTGAAAATTTCCACAAAGTGAAGCCTGGAAGTTTTTATACTATATTTTAGAGGGGCCAAGTTGTACCTAATCAAACATTCGTAATGCGGAAATAGAAAAATACATGTCAGAGCTAACGCATTTATAACTTAAGTACTATTTAACAGAACCATGTGGCCAAATTCTTGGTGTTTATACATCCTGCCACAAATCACTGGCCGTGTTGTGAGGCTTGCGTTTAATAGTAGAATAAAAATCTCTTCTTCCACTTTGCCTTTACTTCTGAAGTACCCATTCGGCTTCAATAGCATTAGGCCAGGAAAAAACAAAAACACGCAAATTAAAATTGTATGTACATTATTTATTTGGTTTTTAATGACTTTTGATGACGAGATCACATAGATATAAAATACATTTTTGAGATCATTTTTGCATTATTCCATTGTCAGTATATATGGACCAAAATATTTGGGTGATTTATACATTGTAAAGGTACATATAAAATGATAGCAGATAGAAATCTAGGACCGCATGAGCACATTATCTTCTCGACACATGAAAGAGCCATAAAAATATTGTTAACACTTTACATTATTTATGTTCTAATTTTGCTGCTGAAGTTGCACCAAGGTAAAAAATATATTTGTTATGCAATCGACCTCGTCTTCATTCAATAAGGCACTCAGGTATGTGAGTCCATGTAGATACACGAGGTTATATCTTTCGAAACCACAAATAGGCACTGTTGAAGGCAGTTCATTCACATAGGTGAAAGACGTATCGCAGACAAATAGTTATGTTGTAAATGTTAAGTACTTGTAGGAAAATAAATGGACTCTCTTTATGTCAAATACCCGGAATTCAGCCAAAAGGCTCCATGTTATATCAATAAAACATTCCATATTAGGCCACAGAATAATTTTTGATGATCCATAATAATTTTCAAAAAATAAAATAAAATATTTGTTCATAAATATGTAAAAAGAGAAAAAAACATAAAGCTTATAAAACTCTTTGGCCTTGGTATCATGTACAAACATTAATAAATAAGCATTTTAAAACCCGGCACATTGAGTTTGGACTAGTACACGGTTGCGTGATCCTGCAACGCGTCGTGAGTCTTAGAAATGCTCATGGGCGGTGACTTGAACGCCCGGGATGCAAAACCACGTTCCTTTTATGGACCGTCCGATCACCTTGCGTCCTCCAGCGTCCAGGGTATGCCTCCAGAAGGGGACGTACCCCACCTTAGTGAAGATGGCAGACCTTGCAGCTAATCTTATCTCGAAACCCAGTTAGTCGCGTCAATCCGATGACGATCACCATCATAACTCAAAGATACATTGCAGATGGCCTTCAAAATGTACACTCATTCTTACAAAAAAATGATTCTTGTACCTTTAGTAACAGAGTTTCTTATCACTAAAAGGACAGCGTCAGTGTCTTCTCTGGTATCTCTGGCGTTCGTAGCAAAATAGAATTCACAAGTCGCTACCTCTGCCGTTGCCTTTTAGAGGAGGCATCTGGTCTGTTTCCTTTGTGACTAACTTCTTTGCACTGGGGTGCCATTAATACTGATCAGCCTATGCATAAATATTTTCACAAATTATTATTGTCTGCGTCGTGGCACGATTGCCTAGTCACATTTTCAAATCAGCGCACTCAATTCATTTGATGCCCATAAAATTGGGTCCCTTGTTTTCCAGCGATCAGACCTCGTCTTACAGAGAACAGAGGAAAAATCACAGCCAAAGACATTTCCTGTCTGCAGCAAATGGGCAAGTCCCCGCCGGTGCACTCAGTACGCGACCTCTGCCCCCCACGGCCTGTAGGGCTTCATCTGGCTGCCGGGAGAGGGGAAGGGTTGGGCGGAGGACACGGGAGGCGCGGAGGAGGACGAGGGGTGGTGTAGGGAGGCATGGTGACCGTGGTGGTATCCGGGGTGCGCAGCGGAGAGATTGGTGTGATAGGGGGCGTTGGAGGCCGTTGATGGCGACGTGGTGAGCGAAGAAGAGGACTGCTGGTGGTTTGGGGCGGAGGTTGGGGGCGAGGCCGCCTCCGGATGACTCCCGTAGTGGTGCTGCTGGCCGCCGGCGGAGGGCAGGAAGGCTGAGGGGTGGCCGGATCCAGAGGCGTACCTGACGGACCCCGAGGTCACGGGCGAGGCGGTGGAAGTGGCCGGCGTGGAGAGCGGGTCCAGCACCCCGAAGGCGTCGATTAGCGGCGCCATGGCGGAGGGCGTGCCCAGAGAAGAGGAGGTGGAGGTTGGAGGCGGAGGGGGCGGGGGATGCGGCTGGTAGGCGTTGTGTGGAGGGGCAGTGAATCCCCACGCGGGAGGCGGGGCGGGCGGGTAGGCTGCGGAGGCGCCGGAGGCGGACGCGGGGGCGGCCGAGAGGTCCCTCTGGGCGGCGAAGCACTGCAAGTGCGACATGAGTCGCAGGCGGAGCGGGTCCTGCACGTCCAAACCCTCCACGGTCACCAGGTACCTCGCAACCTCTGCAGCGCATTCTCGGAAGCCCAGGCCGTGGTAGTCCATGGCGAACTTGTGCGGGTCTCGGGAGAGAGCATCAGTTCCTATACGAAAAAAATAAAAAAATCCTCGTTTAGTGGATGGGCATCATTCAATTTATACTTCACAACAACATCTCTGTTAAAGTCAAATCATAGAACGCTAATTGCACGTGAGTGTGTCAGCATCTGAGTTCCAAAGATAATTATCTCGTAAAATTCACAGCTGGACCCATAAATCATAAATATTTCCAGGGTTAAAACAAAGAGTAATGCTAATTTTACCTATTACTTTACTACCTTAAGGAGAACTTTGAGAGAAAAAGAAGCTCAAACTTCTCTTTACAAGAAGTGTATTTAGTGTGAGGATCATTAATCAAGGGAACATTATAATCTGAAAGATTTGATAGCTCTCTTATATTGCTTCTCATAATTAAAATCTTTCCGACAAAATATTTTCTCAATACTTCAATTGCCACAGCATCTAAAGTTTAATTTATTCTCGGTCAGAAAAGGTGATATAAAGCGTTGTTAATTCGTTTTTGGAAATTTAGAGAACTATTCAATCAATAATTTTAAATTATTTCAGATCGAATAACAAAACAGGCTTTGATGTTCTTTGTTTTCGAATGCCTTGGAATTAAATAAGGAAAAACAGCCACTCATCCAATGCACATTTGCCACTCTCCACTCAACTCTAGAGGGCTTGACTAAATTTTCACCCAAATGAAAAGAATAAACGAGGCGAGAATAAGGCATATATCTTATGATAGTTGAGTTCCCGTGAACCTCATCTTTTATTCTACCTTCGAAACACCTTTTAAAAAAGGAATCCTGAAAGGAAAGTGAGATAGTGCCCTAGTTATAATGGAGACCATATTCGGATTTTATTTTTTAATATCAGCGTTGTAAGAAATATGAAGTAAATATTGTAATATTATTGGTGCAAATTTTTAGTTAAGCATGACAAAAATTCTCATTAATTAAATAAATATACATATACACATAAGTTTCTAACTTGACTCATTTTTTCACGCCGTACGGGGAAATCGCATTCACAATAAGGTGTTTTGCGATTCTGTAAAAATTACTGCGGTGAGTGATTGATTATTTTTTATAAATAGTTGAGAAAACATAAAACGTACGTTAGTTTTTTTTACGAAATATAGGTGTCAGAAATTCCTAATTTTTTCAATATTCTCCCATTGGAGCGCACAGCCGTAATCTATCCCTTGTAAAGCAGCTTATATGTTTAGGCAAATTTCTCGAAAAGTAGTTCGGCAAGGGGTTAATATTTTGATATAATTGACAATATGAGAGTTTTTTTTACGTCGCATTCATCAAATTCTAGGTGGATTGATATGTCGCTCTAACAACCTAAAAATGTCGGTGCGTCAAAGACTACCTTCTGTTCTCCCCTTCGCCAACACTCACCTCAATCCCCCCCCTCCCACCCCTTGCGTTCTCCTGTAACGCCCCACCCTCCCTCCCTCGCCGCACTTCTCACGGCCACCACGGCGACGAAACATCATCCTGGAGAAGGAACCCCGCCCCTTATTTCTCTCCCCCTCCTTTCCGCGCACCCCTTAACCTTTTTCTATCCTTTGTGCACCCTTGGCTCCTTCCCTTACCCTTCTTTCCTCCCCCCTCCCAAAAACCCCTCCCCGTCCTTTGGACCAGTCGCCCTACCCCAAAACTCTTTCTTGTCTTTTCTTCCCTCTCCTTCCGGTTCCTTCCGGGGGAGGCAATCTCCCTCGCTGGCTGGCACCCCTACTTCAAACCCTTTCACTCGCGTCGCTCCCCTTCCCATTCCCTCACTAGAGAGAGTGACTATTGCACAACTGCTTCCTGTTTCACCGCGACTCAATGACCAAGCACGGCTAGGCCATCAACAAGTAAAGGGAGTGGATTCACGTTAAAGGGTATGTTATGTGTGTGACACTGCGAGTGAGTCCATTCGTGAAGAAATAATCCATCGCTGCGAATTGCGTGGTTCGTCTGTCAAGTGGATTAGATCCACTGATCATGCACATAAGCAGCTGGCGGTCATTTATCTCTTGAGAAATTTCGCGCAGATAAATTAGGTACCATCAAATCTCATGAGTGTAAGGGAGAAGTGGCCTTCTGGTAAGGTTGAACAATGGTGCAGAGTTTCTTCACGTCTTGTCTTCGAATGAAATAAAGGGAACTTACCTTCATGGACTATGCATGACTTACTCGGATGAAAAATATCGTCACATAAATTAAGTATACCTGTAAATTGTCGTACTGAGTGGTGCCTTAAGCATACTCTACCAAATATGGGCCCACGCTTGTATTTAAGTATCTTTTATCTATATCAAAGTCTGCTAACTGCAGAGATCCTCCATAGCTAACCCAAGTCTCTAATTTTTTTCTAAGAATTGATCAATTACTTCATTTGATTTTGGTATTTCCATTTGATTTTGGTATTTATTTCGCAAATAATAAGGTGTAATGCAGTGAAGGGAGTCTAGCGAGAGGTCATATCTGTCGCAAGTAAAAGAAATGGTTTTGTTTTGAAATGCATCTAAGACTTGTTCTGACGCGTAGTTCAGGCCCAACGTACGGTTGAAAAGGTTGGTGTTCTCCAGGCTATAGTACGTACGTACAACGTGAAAGGCGAAAGAAAGGGGTTGGTTGTCTCCCATCTCCAATGTGGGCTCCACCCGAGCAGCAAGAGTGGAGATCCGACACATTATAAAACAACAAATCCAGGTTCAAGAATACGAGAAAGGCGTGGAAGGGGAAGGAGAACATAAAAAGAGGGAGAAGAGCTGGGAGAATTGCGCAGATGTGTCCCCCCCTGAGTATCCAGGGGGTTCGCGCCCGAGGCGACTGCTGCTCTCTGGGTCCCTCTACATGCCCCTACAAGAAGGGGGGGGACTGAGGAGGGTCTGGAGAAAGGCAGAGGGGGTGAAAAGGGGGCAAATAGTGGGGTGGGATGCGAGGGAATGAAAAAGGAGAGGAGAGCTCACTTGCTTAGGAAGAGTGCTTTTTTCTCCCGTAGCGAAAAAGAAATTCGCAAAGTTTTTTTTAAATCGAGTTCTTCCTCTGGGACCAAATACCTAAACGGTGAGCGTAAGCGTCTTATTGTTTTGCTTGCATCATCGGCAGCTGTGAATATTTGCATGTTCTGGGCCGTTGGGGTGTATGTATGTACTTTCCACTGGAAGGGATACAAAAAATCGTGAAGCCAACCAGAATAACGAGCGTATTCCACATAATCAAGAAACAGGCACCTATATGCGAGATAAATCCTTGAAAACATTGTAAATGCTATGCGTTTAAAAAAATATGATCAAACAAAAATTTCTGAAAATTAGTCTGTGATGTAAGGATGAGTCAATGCCTAATTATTCATATGGGTCCATGAAGAATGAAATAACTGAAATAACCAATGCCGTGAATGAGATTTAAACAGGAAATGCAGGTAATATCTCCTGAGCGATCCTCACCTTTGCTGTGCAGCATCTTGAGGTGGTCCACCGTCAACTGGAGAATCTCGGCTTTTTCCAGCTTCGCCGATCCTTGCTTCTCAAATGCTGAGGGCACCAGCCTCCTCAATTCTGAGAGGCTGCAGTTGATCCTGTCTCGACGCCTCTTTTCGATGATACCACGCCTCCTCTTGCGGCTCATCACGTGGCAGTTATCGGTGGCTTCCCCAGGAGATGAACAGCTGCGAGAGAGCAAAGAAAATTAGGAGTTAGTCATCGACTATCAATTCTATAGGTCACTAAAAACCCTAATGTGATCGCGTTACACAAATTTAAAAACACATGTCTCATGATTAGCACAAAATATGGGCAGTGACAGGAAAACAAACATTAATGGGTCCTCTTTATATACCAAAATATTGCAGAAAATCGCACAGATTTTTTCACAAACGAGCTCTAAGACGTAGCTAATTTTATTCAAGAGTGATGCGTAGTCTCCTCCGGGCTGAAAAAAATTTCTAGTGCGTGACTACTTTCCACCAAATTATTTGTAATACAGCGCTCTAATGATAACAGCCTCGGAAAACAATCACAATAAAATCACGCCCATGAGATAGTGGAAGACCTACCACCGCAAAGGTGAATAGATTAATTTATTAAAACACAGAGGCAGTCATGGCTCAGCCACAGCTTTGGTGGAAGAGAGAGGCAACCTACTCACTCTAATACAAACTCTCTATTTAATTTTTTCCATAAAGGCTCTCTGTGCAACCTGACATGTGACTTTGGATAACTTGCAACTCTATATTGATGCGCGAGTTTTTTTTTCAGTGCATTAATTCACACACGTTCAATTCTTCAGCAGATGCTACCATTAACAGCCACCAAAATATTTCCTGGAGAAAGCAATTTCGATAGACAAAAAGTCACAAGCAATCAATTTAGATGAAAAATTGTCGTTGTTGTCGTTAAAAATTTGCAAGGACAAGGAGAGAATCCTCTCTAGTAACTTTTCGCCCGCATTATTTTTAAAATAAATTATCGTTCCGAAATTCATTACACTGTTTAGCTCTAAATATTACCTTAATTGTAATTATGCTGCCCCTAAATCATTTGTAAATGTGTTTCAATGTGTCCTGCTCCATGTTTTTGCTACGTTTACTTCGTACAACTCTTATTCTAGCTTACAATTCATCCGGAAAACCGTGACTTGGCGAAGCATTAATTCTGATCCTACGCCACGCGGAAAATCGACTAGGGAATAACAACTCAAAAAGAAAAAATCCAAAAAAAACATTTCCTCCGCTAAGCTGCTTGCTTCCCAGCTTTAAATCCCTGATTAAGTACTAGTATCTCTTTCCATAGGTATCCCTTCAAACCGTCCAAAATGCCCACCCATTTTTCTCCTCTCTTGCCCATTTTTATCCCACTCTTGCACAAAACTCCACTTCCATTCAACCATACCCAACTCCTCTTCACTTCCTCTTAACCGTGCTAAAAATACAAGGGTGCAAGAATGCGTGAATGTGAGATGGCACTTACTGGTCTTTGGACGAAGATTCCTCAGAGAACACGTCGTCGCAGTCGCTATCGCTCATGCTGCCTCCCCGGGGGCCCGCGCCGTGGTGGTTGTGGGGCGGGGGCGCCGGCCAGCGCCTCGCCGCCTCCTCAGTAGCTGCCCCTCCGCCCCCGTACGGTGGAGGCGGAAGCAGGCTGCCCGGGAACGAGGGCGCCACGCCCCCGCCGCCGCCACCGCCCCCGCCGAAGGCCCGCGAGCCCCACAGCTTAGCGGCGTCCAGTGCCCACGGCGACTGCGTCGGCGAAGGCGGGGGATGTGCCGGCGGGTAGTACTGCGGCGGGGGCGGGTTGTACCTTGAGGTATCCAGCGGTGAACACGTCTCGGCCCCGCCGAACACGGTGAACTCCTGGAACCCTATCTTCGTGGATTTGCTCAAAAGAATCCTCGAAGGCCGGAGGCGAAGAAGTCACGTGGATACGAGGAAAAAATCGAGTACTATTTCCCTTATTACGCGCGAGTTGCGTAACAATTAACACTTCGTCAAAGTTCGCCGGGCGATTGTTGATTCGACGAAAGAATCTGCGCGGAGGCGACAATTAAGTCGACACGACACACGCAGGCACACACTCGAAAGCAGTCCTTAATGTTGGGACGACGTCCGCGGCAACAGTTCGGGATCGCCGGAGGAGGACCCTTCCGGCGCAGCACCCAAGTCCGCCGCTGAAGGATGAGATGAAGCACGCGTGTGTGCCGAGAGCGTTGGCGGGGGCGGGGCGCGTGTCCGTCGCGTGCTCTCCGGAAGGAGGAGTGGGAGGATGGCGGGGCGGTCACGGGCCGAAGGCCGCCGACGAAGAGAGGACAGAGCAGAGAGCGCGTTGTGCTGTCGCGGCGAGCGCTGCCGAGACACTGACTGCCCGAGCCGCCCGCCGCTCGGGACGTCGTCACCGCACGCTCACACAGCGCGCGTCCAGGCGTCGGCCGCCCCCCCGCAGGGGTCGGGGAGGGGGAAAGAGGGGCGAGGGACCGCCTTTGTTGCCGTCCCCCCCCATTTACGAGCGGCAGTCAGGGAGCGTGTAGTAGCGTAGCCGTAGTAAGCCCCCTTCCCCCCATATTCGCTCTCGGAACCTTCCCACGGATCCAAACACAGCGGCCACCCGCCCCTCACACCACTGCCCCCGCTATCTCATCTCTCTGCCCCCCTCCCTGCCCCCAACTGCTCCTTCTTCTTCCCACGCACCCGCCAGCGGCTCCACTCCACTTCCGCATCCTTTGGACTCAATTAAAGAGCTCGGCGATTCCGAGTGTCTCCACCGATTCAACATCGAAATCAGCCATTTCTGTTTGGAAACGAAAATCTTAGTATGAAATTCCATATCTGATTAATGCACATTTGGTTGTTCTTAGTTTAGAGTTTTAACCTTATGCTCATGCCTAAATTTTCCATAAAGGAGTTTTAGACAGCTTTGCATTAAATTTCACCAAACGATTTCCTATATGAAAATATGAACAGAGCTATTCCAAGACCTTTCTTTGAAATTAATATCTACGGAGAAGTTTAATGGTGAGAAAGTACAGGTTTGTAAAATTACAAGTTTTGCCACCGATTTTGTCTCAAGTTTTACGGAAAAGTACTCAGAGATGATTGTAAAACTGATTTTTTTTAATACTCAACCAGCAAAAGCACATGCATCGAAGTATTCGGACTCATGTTTAGTATTCAGTCTTTTTCAGAGCAAGGAAGTGAAATCGATTACTTATGTATTCATTCATGAAAATTCGAAAAGAGAGAACAATTATATTGTGTGTGCTTTTGTTCGGTGCATTGATTTACCGAGTAACCAATATCATTGATGATTATATTAAAAACATGGCGATTTATTTAAAGAAATAATTTTTTTTGGAACATGAAATATATTTACTATATAGGTACTATGTAAACTAAATATATTTTTACTATATAAAGTAAATATATTAACTATATAAATATACTTAAAATCACGTTTAGTTGACATAAAACATAAAAACATTTTTGTAAATTGCGTATTCTTTCTATGGGATATGATTTTATGGATTTTATGGATGGATTTTCTACAGCAAAAAACTACTCCGTCTTTACATCTTCAAAGGAAGTAACTAAGGACAGAGTATCTGCGAAATTAGCAATGGGTAAAAATACAATTCGCGTGGATACCCATGTATATTTTTATCTACTCTATTATCGACTAGTCAAAAATATGGAGCGGGAAAACATACTTCAGTCGTTAAAACTGACGATTAGTAGCTTTTAAGTGAAGAAGTGCACATTGTTTCACTGCTTCGTTTCCTTTTCGAGTCGAGTGGTAGTGTCTCATCATCAATCTTTCAATTGCTCAACCACGGCCTTCCAGTCTACTCTGTTCCATGCTCACTTCCTTGTCTCATATCCATCTTCGTTTGCCTTTTGTGGATCCTTTCGTCCTATTTTTCTCTCTAGTATGTGAATATCAAGTTGATATTTTCACAGGGTGAGACAAGCCTACCGTGATCTTCTGTTCCTTATATTGCTCCATAGTGTTCTGCCTTCCTCGGATCTTTTCTAAACATCCTCGTTTTACACTTCATATACCAATTTGACCTAATTAATGCTTTTAGAAGACTGCGACTCTTTTCCGGTCCGATTTTCCTATGGTCCACGATTCTGATCCACTGAGTTCCACATTCCACATTCCGTAACCATGACAGAAATAATTAGTTATGTATTAAATCAAGATTTTCCCGCATTTATTTTGGTATCATTCAAAAAATATAGATTGAACTGCATTTTTATCTGAACATTCAGCATGAAAGAATTTATTCATTAATTCCACAATGTTTTTCGAACAAATATACGTAATATCAATGTACAATAATATTACCAATTGAGATCAAATTTTGGATGGTTACGAAGAATCTTATAAATACTATTATCATATACGTGCATGATTGTCTTTATTTTTTTCTTCACAGTATGCATGATTTCCTTTACTATTTTTTACTTTTCCTAATCAACAATGCATTGTATGGGATCAACATTGTACATATTTTCGGAGTTGATCAAAGTTTCCCCCGTTTCAACATACTGCATTCAATTCTAGCCAATTATTTACCGTATTATTTACCAATTACTGTAACATGAACGTTTAGCAAACACGAAGAAGGTACCGTAATAAAATGTTGAGAAAAAATTAGGCCGAAAATGTCAGTGAAGATGGAAGCATTATTGTGGGGCGTGAATATTTACTCAACAGAGACTTGGACATTTGGGGAAGGGGAACAGAGACGAATAGAATGCTTCGAAATTTTGTACTGGAAGTAGCTGTAGAAGATCAAATTGACGGATGAAATAAGTAAGTTGTGAGGATACATGCAGAAGAATGAAAGAGGAGAGGGCCACGTGAGTCGACATTAGGTAAATGAAAACATAATTTTGATCGAAGACGCTGAAGCACGACTAATTCATGAGAAATATGACAAGAGGGAAAAACGAGAGAGAAAACCCTTCGAGGAAGACCAGTACACTGACGATGGGCAAACAAAAGGGATGTAGGAGGGGAACACAATTAGGGTGGGAATCGGGCTGGTGTGGCGGCTAGATTATTGACTTTCAATCCCGAGGGACCGCGTTCGAAACCAGGCTATGACGAAACTTTTTTCACTGAAATCCCGATTCCTACTTTGGATGCTATAAGGTGAGTTCATTAGGCGCAGTAATCCGTCTGTCGTTAAAAATGCCGACACCTGAGGTGGAATTACGCTTCCTTCTTTTGCGTTGTCGCTTTCGAATCCAAACTTAAACCGCTCTAAAAGGGCATATTTCCATATCTACCGTCCTCAGAACTCACTTAATCAATTAAAACTGGTGATTTAAAATACGTGACCAAATTTGAAGAATGACGATCATGTTTCCGTTTACATGAGCGCAATTGAAAAATAACGATAACGCGAGCGCACGCGTTATGGAGGACCATGATCTCACCCATGGTTTAGCTCCACCCTTTCTCCGTTCCCTAAGCAATCTGTCTTTACCAGATTTACCCTCTTTCGTAAATTGCGCTCAATTTTCGGTCGCCTCCCCAAATAGCCAACCACCTATTTGGGTGCAAGAGAGCGACAAATGGAGAAATGCAGTGAATCATTGTTCGGAATAAAAAAAACTGGCAGTGAAAACGATGGAGAACACTGACTGGAAAAAGCAGGGCAGGGGGGATATGGCTATTTCGCGCGAAAACTTAAATTTCGCAATAATTGGCCTCATGCCCGCCGAAGTAGATGGAGTGACACGTTGTTAATCGCTCAATTTCCCTCAATTAGCGTCGCCAATACTTGTGGACGCGAAGGAGGAGTGAGTGACTTCTTTTGAGAGAAGTAAGAGAGAAAAAAGGGAGAAGAGGCGAGAGTAAATCCCGCGGCGGCGGTATAATTTGAGGCACACGCATCACACACGAGCCGGGAAGGATTCGAGGCCTCAGGAGGGGTGTGGGGGGGGAGTGGCTTGGGAGGGGAGAGGGGTGGGAGGCAGGGTAGGAGGAAGAGGGAAGATATACAGCACAGGTGGGGAGGGAGGGAGGAAAGCGAGAGCGTATATGGTGCGTTGTGTACACGCGTGTGAGTTGGCTTGTGTGCATGGCAAGAGGGGAGGGGCGTTTGGGGGGCGATGGGGGGGGGGAGGAGGGGGAAGCTAGTAGGGGCGAGGCCGTGTGGAGAGGAATGCTGTTGTGAATGGAGCGAGGGGCGAAGGGTTTGGAGGGGAGGTGTAACAGAGAGGGGAGGGGAGGGGAGGGGAAACGGGGTGGGGATGAGATTCGCTCCTGAGGATGGTGGAAGGGGAATGGTAGGTTCGAGGCTTGATGAAAAGGATGAGAGAGATGTGCTATGTGATGAAAAAAAGACCAAGTTCAAGGGTTCTCCCAAAGACACGATCTGCGCATGCGTGGTGAGTGGAGGGGGCAGGTAGGGAGGGGAAGGCGGAGGAGGGGAAGTGGAGGCACACGAAGCACAGTTATAGTTATACTATACCCCAACGACCGTCATCACCCCTTCTTTCCCTCCCCTCTAAGCTCCCTCCCCTCCCTTATAAATACCGCCCCCCTGCTTGATTCGTGTCGCGTGTTTGTGTGTGCGTGCGTGAGACGAGCGCTAGCAGCGCCTTCCCACGCCTCCTCTCCGCAAACGACCCTCCATCCCTCCCTCCCTCCCTCCCCTCCCTACACACACCATTGGAGACCCTGTTGGGCTCTTTAATGCCACGCGACCGTCTGTTCTCCGCTCGGGCGCCGGCAGCACCTCAACGCGCGCCGCACACAACCCGCTCTCCCACTCCCCCCTCCCACACCCCGCCCCGCACCGCCAAGTGGTAAACAAGAAGAAGAGAGCGATCACTCGCGTAAAACGATCTAGAGAGCGGACGATGCCACCGCCAAGCGCACACCTACTGATAAGGTAGTTTGAGCGAAATAGTTCCCTAGTCATAATGGAGACCAGATTCGGATTTTATTTTTTTTAATTACAGCGTCTGTAAGAAGTATGAAGTGAATATTGCAATATCAATGGCGCAAAAATATAGAAATCATAGTCTTCGGAGTAATCTACCGGTTAGAGGTAGGTTATGGTGAAAGTCAGAAAATATTCAGCAGACTCTCTATCTACCTCAAGTATTTCATTCTTCATCTCAGCGTAAGTTCTACCTTTCTTCATCCCGTCTATGAAACCTATTCTATTTCTTCCCCTACCCCGCTTGCCCAACATCCTTCCCTCTATCACGGCCTTAGAAAACCATCACCCCTCATTACCGCTTCCAGCCCCATTCCCTGCCTTCCCCTAATCTTTTCCACAAGTTTCCTCTCCTCACCAGCCATGTAAAGCACTTCCTCATTTGTCTTTCTTTCCGTCCACCGAACCTTCTCCATCCTCCTCCACACCCACATCTCGAACGTCATCAGCTCCCTTCTATTATTGAATGCTTCCTTCGCTATCGCTATTCTCCTCCTACTATGCCCTGTTTCTTCTAAAGTACTATCCGAGTAATTAAATTGTTCTACTTGCTTCAGTTAGTGACTTCCCTTTCTTATGACCAGCCTCGCTTTCTTTGTCCTACAGAATCTCGTTACTTTTGTTATCTTATGATTAATCTTCATTCCGTATTTCTCGCACTGCTTTTCCATTACATCTACTAAATTCGACATCATCTACTGAATCCTTTCGATGACCAACTGACCAACGCCTGGTCGTTCACGAATCTAAACGACTTTATGAGCGGGCCTCCTACTTGGATTCCCACATCTACCTCTTCCCATGCCTCTCTTTCCATTTTCTCAGCATGTATGTTAAAAGCATGGGCGACAACGGGAACCCTTGCCTTACCCCGTAGCCTGTAACTGCCCACCATGATTCACTGTCAGCTACCCTCACCTGCGCCCTCTGCCCCACATCTAAATTTCGGATGATTCTCCTGTCATGCCAATCCATTCATATTTTTCCCAGTATCTACATTCGTTTCCCCCAGTTAACTCTGTCAAACGCCTTTTTGAACTCCACAAAGCAAGCAAAAATATCCTGATTTTACTCTATGTTTCTATCGATTAGTGTTCTCATTACCGCAATCGCGTCTCGAGTTTCCCTTCCCTCCCTGAACCCAAATTGATCATCGCCTAAATAGTAATTTGCTCTGTTCTCAACCCTTCTATTTAGTATTCTAGCAAAACGTTTGCCGCGGGTGAAATTAAACTAATTGTTCTATACTCCTCGCATTCTGACGCTTTCTTCTTCTTCGGGATAGGTACTATTAATTAACTATTAATACTGTTTTCACGAAATCCTCTGGCCATACTCCTTCCTTGTATATCCTACGAATTAGTTCGAAACAGGATTCTCTCCCCTTACTTCCTAGATTCTTCAGTAGCTCCGAAGGTAGGTTATCGGGTCTCACAGCCTTTCTACCCTTCATTTCTCTATTTCGCTGTCAAGTAACTCCGGTCCGAGATTATCCTTATCTATTGTTCTTTCACCCCCTATATCTAGGTTCAAAGGTCCATTCTCACTGTCATATAGCTCCTCTACGTATTCTCTCCACTTTTCCTAGATATCTTCATGTTCGATTAATATCTTCTCTGTTTTGTCCTTAACCTTTGGTATCGTTTGCCCTCTCTTACGAACAGATAATATTTTCACTTTGGCGTACAAAGCGCCCACTTCCCCCTTTTTCATCACATTTTCCATTTCCTCGCATTGTCCCTTCCACCAGTTTTCTTTTGTCCCATTGATCACTCGCCGGAGTTTATTATTTTATTCCTAGAACTTCCTCTTGCCTAGATCGGTGTTGACGTTTTTCCACATCCTTCTCTCCTCCATTTTCTTAATCATTTCTTCCGTAACCCACTGCTTTTTAACCCTCCTCTTTTCCACAGTTCCTATTGTTTTCTCTGCCACTCTTACTATACCTGTTTTTATAATCTCCCATCTTCTCTCGATTGTTCCCATCCGCTTTGCTTAATCTATGTTATTCCAGCTCTATCCATTTTGTAACCAGCTCTTAGTATTCCCTTCTTTTCAACCCTTTCAATGCTTCAAGATTCCTCCTCCTTATCTTCCTACCTTTACGAATCCTTTTGAATCTAACTTCACAGATCATCATCACCAAGTTATGATCTTAGTCCGCATCCGCCCCTGGATAGCTTCGCGAGTTTTTCACACTGTTCCTAAATATATGCCTTACCATTACGTAATCAATATAGTTATATATGGCAAATATTCTCCGTAATTAAATTAAATATATCTACATAGGTCTCTAACTTGGCTCATTTTTTCACCCCGTGCGGTGAAAACACCTCCATAACAGAAGGTTTTTTTTTGAGATTTCGTAAACATTACTTAGCTGAGAAATTGATTCATTTTTATAAACGGTTGAGAAAACATACAAGCTACACACCGTAGGTTTTTTTGACGAAATCTAGTTGTTAGAAATTCCTAATTTTATCAACACTCTCCCTGTGGAGCGCATCTATCCCATGTAAAACAGACTATATTATTAGACAAATTGCTAGAAAGGTCGTTCGGCAAGGGGTTAATATTTTGATATAGCTGGAAAGATGGGAGTTTTATCTTTGACATGAGGTGAAACTCATCAAATTCTAGGTGAACTGATATTTCGCTCAAACTACCTTAAAGTGTCTGGAACGGTGATCGTTGGTCATTGAGTGCACGTTTTATTGATTAAAAAAAAGTAAGTCGAAAAACAATTCTTGAACCACATTCCATTCTAGTGCATCTTTTTTTTTGTTGGAAGATTGGTGCTCACCATACAGGCAGTAATGGAAATGAAACACAGTAATTACATTTTAAATTTTTTCCCTCATTTAACTATATTATGACCATAGTATAGTTTTCGGTGCGATACTCTAAATTCAGATGAGATAACATTGAAATATGTTTTTTTTTCGAATATTGAACTCGGCGTGACACCTTGATATTCGTTAGCAACAATAATTGTAAGAAATGTATTAATCTGTGTTAAGAAGAAAACTTATACATATGTAATTATTTTATTACGAAATACCTATGTCTCATGTGATAAGTCTACGAGTTAAAATAAGATTGAATTGGCAAAAAAACCAAATTGGCATGGTGCATTTTTTAAGCTTTAATCCATAGATATCACCACTGAAAACACAGGTGCAAAGTTTCTCGCAAATCCCTACGTAAACAAAAATCACCTCAACCGTTATGCCACCTCAATGGCGAAAATTCATAAAATTCATTGCTCACAGATATAGATAACATATACAGTACTACAGTACAGATGTATCAATAGTTTCATACTGTGTGCTTAGCATACGAATATTTTATTTGCATTTTTCGTCACAATGATAATTATTCTTATAAATAAAAATGGATTGCGCATTTTGTTGGTAAGCGGTTAACTTGGATAATGGCTGGACCGATTTCGCTGAAATCTTCACTATTTGTTCATCCCCGTTCCGGGACGTTAAACGGATTATAATATATAGTGTAGGAATAATACATGAATTTTAAATTACATTTACAATTTTTCCCAAAAGATTACACGGAGTTTTACATTTTTCACGGTGCAGTGCTTTCATATTTCGTTCATTAAAATACTTGAATTTGTACCAATCGCTTTTATTTTTCCTTCATCGGAACGTCGAAACTCTGAACTATCTTATTCTTTCGATGTTTTTATGATAAATCATCCAGTTAACGATTAATTACGCAATTTAAACGATTTTTGTAGCTCTTTAGATGGGTCTTTCATTGTTGTCTCCGATCCATTTCTGATGTAAAAAACACCGCATTTCGTGCTAGAGGGCTATAAATAATGATTCATTTATTATAGTTGTAGCAACCAAGAATTTGGAGATTTCAAAATGTGCACGGGACCCTTAATCGCATTGAAATGCCCCCAATAAGAACGAAGATTTATAGTCGCAGACATCGCAATGCTATAAATCAAAGGAATTTTCGCTCTAAGCGAACTTCAGAGCAACGCGAAGAGCGAAATGAAGTTGAACGGAATCGATTATCACAATCACGTTCATCACGCATACAAGAAGGAGGAGAAAATGCAAACGAAGATGATATGCATCGAATGAGACATCATCGGTCCACTCATGGAGCTGCATTCCGTTACAACGTGGCAATTTATTTCACTGCAGAACAATATGTAGCTATTGGATCAATGAGTGTTGTGTGCCCATATTGTAAGGCATTGAAATACAGAAAAGAACCCCCTGGATTGTGTTGTGGAAGCGGAAAAATAAAATTGGCTCCATTGGTCCCTCCACCAGAGCCATTGCGCTCATTGGTTTCGGGGACAGAAAAAGATTCCGCACATTTTCTGACACAAATCCAGAAATACAACAGTTGCCTCCAGATGACTTCATTTGGCGCAACACATGTGGTTCGGGACAATTTCATGCCCACTTTCAAGGTAATTGCAAAACTTTTATTTATATTCCAACAATCTTTCAAATTATTCGACACTTCTACACTACACCATTATTCTACAACAATATTATTACCATTATTATATATAACGTTTACAGATTCAAGGACAAATATATCATCGAGCAGGTTCACTATTGCCACCGTTGGATACAGACTATAAATTTCTGCAGGTTTATTTCATGGGAAATTCACCACAAGAAGTAGATCAGCGTTGGGCACAAAACATTTTGGTGAAAAGACCAGTTGTGGAACAACTGCAAACTTTTTTTCATCGACATAATCAATTGATTGCTTTGTTAAAAACCGCACTGGACCACACTGGATCTGATAATCACAAAATTATAATCTAAGCCGATAAGACGCCTGCGGGAGAACACGCAAGACGTTTCAATGCACCAACCATTAATGAAGTCGCCATTGTCATCGTTGGTGAAAATTTGGAATGCCGTGATATTGTTCTAAATCGGCGGAATGATCAGCTGCAGCGTGTGTACGAAACTCACCGATCATATGATGCATTACAATATCCCATAATATTTTGGCAAGGTGAAGACGGTTATCATTTTTCGATCAAGAAGATAAATCCACTTACAGGTAAATAGCACATCTATATTTTTTTATAATATTATAACATTAAATCATTTAATTGACACAAAAATTCATTTACAGGTACTGAAACAAACGAAAAAGTCAGTTCAATTAACTATTATTCATATCGACTGATGGTTCGTAAAATGAGGACAATCACATCTTGAAATGTCGGCGTCTATTTCATCAATATGCTGTCGATATGTACGTCAAAATTGAAACTGAGCGACTGACATTCATCAGATTGAACAAGAAAAAACTCCGTTCCGAAGAGTATATTCACCTTCGAGATGCCATAAATTCTGACGGAAACGCGCAGAAAGTCGGCCGAATGACGATTCTCCCAGCAACGTACGTCGGAAGTCCATGACATGTGCATGAATACGCTCAAGATGCAATGTCGTATGTTCGCCATTACGGGACACCAGATTTGTTCATCACATTCACGTGCAATCCGCAATGGATAGAAATTCGACAAGAGTTATTCCCTGGCCAATCACCCATCGATCGCCATGACATCACCGCGAGAGTCTTCAAACAGAAATTGACATCACTGATGGATTTCATTGTGAAGCATCACGTGTTCGGCGGGACACGCTGCTGGATGTATTCAGTAGAGTGGCAGAAACGCGGATTACCACACGCACATATTCTTCTTTGGTTGATTGAGAAGATAAGACCGAATGAAATCGATGATGTGATATCAGCGGAAATTCCCGATTAAGAAGAAGATCCAGGCTTGCACGAGGTTGTTATTAAGAACATGATTCACGGCCCCTGTGGAATATTAAATAACAATTCACCGTGTATGGCCGACGGAAAACGTTCGAAGCGTTATCCGCGAGCATTAGCAGCAGAAACAACTACCGGAAATAATGGTTATCCACTGTATCATCGTCGATCGCCAGCGGAAAATGGAAGATCAGCAACTGTTAAAGTAAATCAACAGGACATTGAAGTCGATAATCGTTGGATTGTTCCGTATTCGCCATTACTCTCGAGAACATTGAAAGCGCACATTAACGTCGAATTTTATAATTCCGTGAAATCAATGATATATATCTGCAAGTACGTGACTAAAGGAAGTGACATGGCTGTGATTGGAGTAGATGCGGAGAATTTCAACGATGAAGTCACTCAATATCAAATGGGCCGCTATGTTAGCAGTAACGAGGCAATTTGGCGAATTTTTTCATTCGCCATTGATGAAAGACATCCCACTGTTGTTCACTTGGCCGTGCATCTGGAAAATGGTCAAAGAGTATACTTCACTACAGAGAACTCGTTAGAACGAGCTAATCGACCGCCATCTACAACATTGACCCATTTCTTTGAAATGTGCCAGAAGGATGACTTCGCCAGGTCGCTGCTATACTCCGAAATGCCAAAATATTATACTTGGAATCAATCGTCAAAGCAATTTCAACGACGGAAAAAAGGAAACCTAGTTCCAGGTTACCCACAAATATTTTCCACTGATGCATTAGGCCGCATTTACACAGTTCATCCAAGCAGCGACGAGTGTTTCCATTTGCGTTTGCTATTAGCCAACGTTCGTGGCCCAGAATCATTCCAACATCTACGAACTGTTATTGGTGAATTGTGTGGTACATTTAGAGAAACTTGTCAACGATTAAAATTACTTGAGAATGATAATCATTAGGATAACACCCTCAGAGATGATTTGATTTCGTCAAATGCTCATCAAATACAAACATTGTTTTCATACATCATCTCAGTATGCTTCCCATCTAAACCCGTTGATTTGTGAACCAAATACAAAGATGACATGTCCGATGATATTTTTCTTCAAATCCGTAATAGAGCATCAAATCCGGATTTGCAACTGAGTGAAGAAATTCACAACGAGGCACTGATATTAATTGAGGACATGTGCCTGATGATATCGAACAAGATATTATCTCAATTAGGCATGAAGTGCCCAATCGTCCGATGGACGACGTATTCAATCAAGAGTTGAAACGGGAAAAACAATATCACTGCCATGCATTGAGAGAATCAGTTCGAACGAGCGTTCCGCTTTTGAATCGGCAGCAAAAAAATGCGTACGACACTCTCATGAAAGTTGTGGATGATGGAACTGGCGGAGTTTTCTTCTTGGACGCTCCCGGTGGAACTGGAAAAACTTTTTTGATCACATTGATTTTGGCAACGATTCGAATGAAATTGCACTTGCACTTGCTTCATCAAGAATTGCTGCTACGTTGTTGGAAGGCGGTCGAACAGCTCATTCAGCACTCAAGTTACCATTGAATATACATATCAATGAAACTCCAACGTGCAACCTTTCAAAGAACTGTGAAATGGCCAAAGTTTTGCAGCAATGCAAATTGATCGTTTGGGATGAATACGATAATGTCGAATCTGGAGAGGCATTTGCTGAACAATTGCTGGACATTGGAAATGGAAAAATACCCATTGACACTACCACTGGCTGCATTACGTTCCCCGTCGATTTTTTCCATTTCACCGAATCAAAGACCGAACTCATCCGAAAAGTGTTCCCAAACATCGCTCAAAATTACAAAAATCATGTTTGGTTGTGCGAACGTGCTATATTGGCTGCGAAAAACTTTGATGAAGACGAATTGAATTTCAAGATTCAAAGCGAAATTCCTGGCGAATTGATGACGTACAAATCGGTGGATTCCGTTACTACCCAAGATGATGTCGTCAACTATCCAACCGAATTTTTAAACTCACTGGAATTGCCCGGATTGCCACCTCACAATCTCCAATTAAAAGTCGGGTCGGTAATCATAATGTTGCGGAATATAAACCAACCACGTCATTGTAATCGCACCCGGCTTGCGGTGAAAAAACTCTCTAACAACGTCATCGAAGCAACAATTCTTAAAGTAAAGTACAAAGGAGGAGACGTTTTGATACCACGCATCCCAATGATTCCAACCGATATGCCATTCGACTTCAAACGCTTGCAGTTTCCAGTGCGGCTTGTATTCGCAATGACAATAAATAAATCTCAAGGGCAGTCATTGAGTGTTTGCGGCATTAACCTTGAAAATCCATGCTTCTCGCATGGTCAATTGTATGTCGCCTGTTCTCGTGTCGGAAAATCATCAGCTTTGTTTGTTTACGCGCCAAACAACAAAACAAAAATGTCGTGTATCATACAGCGTTGCATTAACAAAAAATATTGATGCCACTGCAAAGAAATAGGAACAAGGCATTTCTTTTCTTTGATTATAGTTAAACATCGATCTTGCAATCGAAATCGAAATGCACATATAACACCTTGAGATTCGTGTGATTTCAAATTTAATGGGAGAAAATAAGTCATTTGGTTGACATTAAATTCTGACTTTTTTATATTTATATCTATCTTAACATATTAAAAACGAGTGATTTCCCTTTTCTTTATTTTCCATTTAATCAGACTGTGCCACCGAAACGCGTGAACAGGTACAGCTATTAAAATATATATCAATTTGCAATGGGAAATTTAAAAATAGGGCATTGAAAATGAAGAAAAACTTCAATTTAAACATTTACCCATGATAAAGAACTATGCATAATTGTTATTATTATGCTAATTGAGTAACTATCCACGTCAAGTGTATATATTTTGAAATTACCTCGAGCGAAGCTGGGGGCATTTCAAGTACAGTACACCGTCTGTCGGATGAGACGTTAAACTGTGGACCCCTTGGCGCCGTTTGCAAGAGTAGGCTAATGCCGACGCCAGGTGTCCCTCCATCCTTCTCTGTACAGTTTCCCTTGGCGCAAATGACCTTAGTTGTCGGTCGCCGGCTTTAAATACTACTACTCCTAGCGAAGCCTGGCATTTTTGCTAGATTTATATAGAATCCCCAAACGTAGCGTCGGAAGAGAATGTTGAGCGATTGAGAAAGTCATGTATACGAAGTCCTAAGATGTCCATTTCTCGACGCAGTTTGGAACTTGGCATTGCTAAAATAACTATTCAAAATTATATATGAAGTCTTAAATTGCATGCTTACAATATTCAACTAAGTCATGAAATCAAACCAACGGATAGGCCTACATTTGTTGCATTTTCTGTAAAGATGCTGGCTGACATGCTGAAGTGACTTCAACATCAACACTGACATCAAATCTCGGACAGGTGCTGCTCAATCACGCATTCATTTCATATTGATGCCTCGATAATAATTATTTCTCGAGTAATTGACAAATGAAATCACGAACAACGTTTTCGATGACTCTGTATAAAGATGAAATAAATATACACTGGCAGGACAAAGCCTGCCGGGTTCAGCTAGTCTATAATAAATGTGTACGAAAATGATTAAATTTCTCATTTTTTCACATCTGAACTTGACAAACACGTCCCTAAAGAGTTAAAATTGACAAATTGACAAGTCACACGATATTTTATCAATTATGGTTTATGGCAGCATAGATTAATAGAAAGATATCCTGTCATGACTCTATGTCGGCAGTTAGCTACAAGTAGCGCATTTATGCGCCAGCTATTTTTTCTGTCCCATATTTTAGCTGGACATCATCCGCGATTCAAAACTTTTCTGTGATTCCTATTTATACTTTCCATCGATTCGCGGAATCAAATACTTGCGAGTATCTCCGATCGAAAAAAGATCATTCCATGCTGAATAGAAACATTACCTATATGCTATTTATTGGCCTAAACTGACATTTTTATTTTCTGCTTCAGGCTTTCGCAGCGCCGTAGTGCAGGCATTTCCATGATTTCCAGGTTTCGCTGCTTTGGGTTATCTGGATGGTGATAACACAGTGCAGCGAAACCCGTAAACCATGGAACTGCCTGACATTTTTAACTTTTTCTTTCCTCTGAATCTCAAAGATACTGGGGAAGCTTACAACCAAATTGACATTCGTCTCTCGAAAAAACATCTCCCATTCCTCGCATTCTCTCTCTCTCCAAATTGTTGTTTTTTGCGTCCAAACGAAAGTTAGTCTTCCAATGGCCATCTCTACCTACACCCTGAGAGAGAATGGTATGGAGTATAATCGTTAATTTTTTTTTTGTATGAAGCCTTTTCCGGAATGGTAACCCCTCAGGGATAGATCACATTAGAGAACGAGGAAGGATGTGTTTTTTTCGTGTATGAGACTTGATAATACGTTTTGAAGCTTAATTAGGCGAGGAAGTATATCCATTTTGATTTATTTACCCCCCTTGCATCTGATTGTGAGTGTAATTTGGTTATCGATGGCTTTTTAAAATTTGTTGCGAAAAATTATGCGTCATATTATTAATAAATCCATAAGTATTTTGAATTGTGCAGCAGACTGTAACAGAAGGCGATTGCATCCGACTTCAAAGTGATTGTCTACCTAAAAAGGGTGGTGGTAGTTATGTGTCATTTTGGAATCTGATCGAGCGATACGGAGAAAAATATTGGATCTTATGCAGATTTATGCCTACGCTACTTACAAAATCCTATCGATAAGAGAAATAATTCAGGTATCTTGAAAGAAATTGATTTTTTTATGCACTCTCCTAGTGTGACAATAATAAAACCGGGAGTGTTAAGATCTGAATCATTGTGCCAAAGAAAACATAAATAACAACAAAATATAAATTACGGAAGAATTACAATTTCAACACTTGGTGTCATCTTCTAATAAAAATGTCTGTAGACATATGTAGTGCTCTCAAACCAGATTTCACTGTCAACTTGGGCAGAGTAACCGTAGTTTTTTCGATAATTGTCTGTAAACTACAAGTGTCATCCTCAAAACAAAAGTATTTGTTTAAATTTAGGAGTCCGGGAGTCTTATAATGTCCCGTTCATTCGTAGGCATGAATTCTTGTAGTCCATTAGTAACATTATTAAACCCTCGAGCGTGAAAACCAGGTATTTACGCTATTCATTTGAGTTCATCATCTCCACTCACCAACAAACCTTAGATGTAGAGTTGACGGCAAGAATTCATGTTTTGCCTTCAATTTACGGGACATGATAAGAGAAATTGTCAGGGTGGAGCAATATAAGTTCATCCCTGATCCTTGTTATAAGTTTTTCATGCGCAAATAGAAATATAGTTAATGTTATTCTCAATTTAAAGGCAAGACCAATCGTGAGGAGCCTTTTCATCAGGTCAACGTCGTATGCGCCTCTGTCGCAGGAATTAAAATGGGCCGGCCGTCGCTGGTGACAAAACTATCACCACTGCGAAAAGTTATCAATCTAACGTCAAATATTTCATGTGATTTATATTGAGATTTATTGGTATAGTTCTATGAGTACAATAAAACGTATGCTTGAATGATGGCATACTGTAGATTAAAAAAGGGCTAAGATCGCTGAAATTATTCTTTTTACGTTCATGCTATTTGTCAAAATCTAATTCCAGTTATAACTCCAACCGTTACTAAAAAGTAGGCTTAAAAACTATGAATTTAAGGATATTTTTTAAGTCCATTAAAAACTTCCTTTACCAACACAACATCCTCAATAAATTTCACCCAGCAATCGTACACTGCAGTATATTTTCACAGTGAAAAGGAAAAGAATAAGCATAAATTTGCAATTATTATTAACAACTATATTAATATAATATGCCAAAGCAAAGCAAGCGACAACTACTTATATTATTATATGCCAAGTATTGCGTGGCAGCACCATAAAATGGAAATATTAACTCAAAGCACTCATTTATCCGATAATGAATTAATATTAATTTCTTCGTGTGATGCTAGTTTTCTTAACTAATTTTACATCGGAGTTTATGCCTGCGAGGATATTTATTTAAAATTATGAACTGAATCAGCTCTTTAATTTTACCTACTAATACCCATATAAAAACAAAGAGTTTTTCAAATGTTAAACAAATGAATTAGAAATTGCCTTATTCATACCTTGAAAACAAATCTCCTTTTGGTCTTCCATGACGTCAGCACGCTTTAGATTGGTTGCCTGTAAAGGATTGAATGAGAATTTTAATTTTATTTCTAAAGTGTAACTTGACTTATGATTAGTAACTTAAATGATAGAAAGGTATCCTTTTTAATTTTCTAAGAGAACAATATGTCACAAAGGCATAAATGCACCGATTTCAGTGTTTGTTGAGAGATAAGAAGTGGGAAAACTCTTGGAAAAAACTTTAAAATCTATGATGACGGTATTATAATTGTTCGAACGTCACTTATATTGGAATAATGACATGGAAAAAAGTTTTCATGTGTTTATTGTGAAGGTAATGTTTTCATCATAAAATCCCCCAGTGCTAACTTAATGTTACGGACGTTGGAATACATTGCGCGGTGTTTTTAATTGTGGCAGACGGAGGTCAATGAGGATAAAAATTCTATGAAGGACTCACGCGAGTAGAGGGAACAATGTACCAGAGGATAAAAATGCGTTTATAATCGCTTGAAATTTTATTTTTCCAAAGAATTATCCTCACCTCCACTCGATCCCAGTTCTGAAATATCCGCCCCTCCTTATGGTGGAACATCATTGCAACATGTGATTCGGGATGGTCCAGTGTCATGATATATGTTGTGGACCAAGAGGAAGGGGTGGAGGGCGACGAAAGGGTGATGGTATTCATGTTCGGAGGGGAGAGTAGGCCTCGGGAGATGCACCACTCAGGCCGCTCCCGTTCGTCTCCTCGCCTCAAGCAGCCAACTGCACCGAGAGAAAATAAAGTTAATTGTCAGCCACACTATGAATGTTTCTCGATTTTGAAAACCATAGACTGTTTTAGAAATCACCCTATAACCTGAGTAACATGAGGTTTTTTAGACATCAAGTGCTGGAGCTCTTGCATAAAACTATTTATTTCGAGACCAGGCAAGTGCTAAGGAATGCTGCTTTCGGATCCACCCACCCTATTTAAAATTTGAGATATTACTTAGAAAAAAATTTTGCGTAATTAAATGACTCTTAGAACATTGCTTATATTCATAAAAATAATGTAGTACTCACACTCACCTTTAACAATACTAGTTTAAACAATGGACAGAAATGTACCGCATGGACTTCTGTACTACGTTTTTCTCTCTCTAAAATATTATTCCCTAAAAATTAATTGGACTCAAGTTGTCAAGCTTTTTTTTAAATCCGTTATTAGTAATTTTTTGTATTTTTTTTTTCAATTTAACAATTATAATGGCAAATACAGGAGAAAATAAGTTACAATTACTTTTTTGGTATATTTCTGGGTAGTTATGAACTATCATACATTCACGATAATGTTTCGATAAGTCTACTGTAGTTATTTATGGTATTCCTGAAAACCATTTCTTGTGAAATTAAGACACAAGTATGCACAAAAGTGAGAACATCTTGACTTAGATTGTATTTTATTAATTCTACAAGGTTTACACCAACCCCTTTCTGTAACATGTGCTGGCCAATGGACCTCAAGGCCAGTCATTTGTACATCCTTTAGCAAATTTTCCTTTTGGTCTGGTCCTTTCATTTTTGGTTTAACCCATTTCTGTTCCAGTAGCTGGGGAACGTATCATCATCTACATCTACATCTACATATTACCCCGCAAGCCGCCTCAATAGGCGTGTAGCGGGGGGTGTTAGGACACCAGCCGTTTAAAGATAAAAAGGAAACGCTCTAATGAAATTACGCCTAGCATTTATTGAAGTCCCTTATTGTTCGGGGGAAAAACGAATTCCCATACCTATCCGTTCGGCAAAATATCTCTCTTAATTTATCGTTTCTGTCGGACCTGGAAATATAGTGGGGTTCTAATATGATGTTCTCCGTGTCGCTCTGAAAGATATCTATTCTCAATTGTTCAAGCAATCTAAGCCTAGCGCGCAGCCTCCGAGTCTCTAGCGGTTCCCAGCCTAATTCGTTTAACATCTGTGTAACGCTGTCAGTACGCCCGTAGCTGTTTTTGACGAATCGCGCAGCTTTCCTTTGTATTTTATTAAGTTCCCGGACTAAGTCTTTCTGCACCGGATCCCATATGCTCGCTGCATATTCAAGGTGTGGCCGGACGAGTGCGAAATAGCACCTCTCTTTTACTTTTTCATCCGAAAATCTTCCCACAATACGCTTGACGAATCCTAGCTTCTTCAGAGCTCTGCCACAAATATTTCTTATATGTGCTCCCCACGATAGGTCCGAAGTTATCGTAACTCCTAGATACTTCACTTCATCTGTCGCCTTTATGTTAACACCATCCACAGCATATACATGGGAATAGTTGGACGACTTCCGCAAGAAATGTACCGCCGTGCATTTGCTCAGATTAAGTTCGAGTCCCCACTCTTGGCTCCACACATGAACGTTGTTTAAATCCGATGATAGAGTTTCAAAGTCAGAGTGATCACTAATTTCACGATAGATGACAGCGTCGTCGGCGAATAGACGTATTTTACTGCTAATTCGAGAGCATAGATCATTTATGTATATAATGAACAATAGGGGTCCAATCACCCTTCCTTGCGGGACACCTGATGTCACTTTAACGACATCAGAGCTAATTCCGTCAAGAACTACCTTTTGCTTACGATCACTCAGAAAGTCGCGTATCCAGTTTACTACTGTTTCGTTTAGGCCGCATGACTGTAATTTGTATAAAAGTTTGTTATGAGGTACCGTGTCGAAAGCTTTCTTAAAATCTAGAAATAATGCGTCAACTTGTCTTTTCGATTCGCCAGATTTGAGAACGTCATGAAGAAAGAGCGCGAGTTGTGTTTCACATGATCTACCTTTCCGGAAGCCGTGCTGACATCACGGCTATCATCTTGTTTGAGTAGGGCGAAACACGGGTATAGTTGGGTGATGCCATCTCTCTATCAGTGGACCACCATTGTAAGAGTTACTTGCCGTCAAAATTTGAAGAGAAGAATTTTCTCTAAAATGCCCCTGAATATTTTATACGAATTAACAAATATCATATAAATCACTACCACTGCACATTCAGTCTGCGCAAAAAATCACTGAATTAATTCGCCGTGTAAAACTGGAACTTTTCAGGTCATCATTGAAATGAATTCGCGAATTAATGTTCGAATTATCATGCGCAAGATCATTCGCCGTGTAAAACGGCCTTTAGAATATGTAGCCAACCTGGTTCTTCGTGACTTTATTTCACTTGTTATGTCTGGATGTTTATATAGATTCCTGATTTCTCTGTTGCGTGTTTTTTTCTCCATTGTCCTTATTCGTATGTGGGCCCATAGATTTTCCGCAATATCTTATTCTCGAACACTATTAGTTTTTTCTCATCCTTCTTCGACATCCTCCACGGTTCGGATCCGTAGAGTATTCGTAGACTGGGGATATTATTGTCTTATAAATTCTAATTTTGGTTTTGTGTGACAGGGCTTTAGAAGAGGGGATTCGGTTGCAAGCATGTAGACATTTGTTGGCGATATTTAACCTGTTTTGTATTTCTGACTTTTCCGTATTGTCATTCGTTAAAATTACTCCTAAATATTTAAAATGACATAATTTTTCAAACGCATGCCCATTTATTTGCAGAGGATTTGCATTACCATTTAGGCGTCTTGAAAATTGCTAGTATTTAGTTTTTGTATCATTGTTTTCAGTCCTATTTTTTCCTATTCCTTCATAAATACATATGTCAACATTGTTAGATCTTCTAAACTTTCTGCAAATATCGCTACATCATCTGCAAAGGCTAAAAAATTTATTTTAGTCCCAATTTTGATACCAAGGTCCATCTCGGCTACTCTTTCCAGTGATTCCTCAATTGCAATATTGAATAGAATTGAGGAGAGCCCATCTCCCTGCTTTACCCCTGTGCTTATTTGAAACGGCTCGGAAAAATTTCCATTGATCCGTACTAAGCCCCTTATTCTGTGCTGCTCAACTTTGATAGATTTGTCAATTTTCTTGTGATCCCCATCTTATCCATTTTTGTCCGCAGTTCATCTCTATTTGTACTGTCACACGCCTTTTGGAAATTGATAAAATTTGAGTAATACTCCTAATTGTACTCTTTATATTTACTAGAAGTTAAAAATATATTTTGAAAATTCTCAAGAATGTGCAATGTGCATACACCGTTAGGAATTAAAACGACCAAAATGTAACGCTATATCCGATCAGTGACGGAGTAACACACTTGGGGGCCTGAAGGCAGTACAGGCAAAGGGGCCCACGTTAATAAACAAGTAGCTAGAGAATAAAGGGGAAATCAAGCTTCGGGGCCCATAGGTAAATGCATACTTTGCTCTATTGCTGGTATTCCGGTTCTGGCTCCGAATAATATTCTGTAAATTTGAAATGGTAATATTTAAATCGGCTTATTTATTTTTGAGTTATTATAATTTTATATAATTACACTGTTTATGAGTATTCTGTTTCTCATTAGAGAACACAAAATATTAAACATGAAATTTATTTTTACTCTCTACCTCAACTAAGAGGAGAAGTAAGCAGATTAGTTTTATCTTTAATATGCCTCAAGTCTTGAAAAACAAGGAAATTAAATACATATTTTACCTTCTGACCTGGAGGAAGTCACTGATATAGGTAATTATTAATATCTTACTCTTGATTGATTGCATTTTTACAAGTTTAAGACTGGGATCCTCATGTTAAGCCGTGTATGTTTGCTGATGATGATAAACCTGAGGCACCACAAAATGCTGTGATCGAGGAAACTCATCAGAATGCACCTCCTAAAGAAAAACTAGATTCAATGCCATAGCAAAAAGCTGTAACATCCGAGTTTGGAAAAGTCAAAGCACCAGTATCTCCGAGGCTGATCTGGCAATCACGGAGATGTATTTCCCCATTCCATGAATTTTTAATGGCTGCAAGACTGCAACTCACATCTTTGTAACCAATCTTTGGGGAATAGCAGACGACATAGTCTACCAATCAAATTTATATACCGTAAAAAGGAACAAACTTTAAAATTGAAACGAGAGGAGGTCATTTCCTTCTTAGGAGTTAATTTCATTTTGGGATATCACCTACCGAGTCTGAAACAGTTTTGGTCTAATCAACCTGATCTGGGCGTCTCTGCCGGAAAGCATACAATGTCAAGAAACAGATTTCAAGAAATTTCAAGATATTTACACATCAATGACAATTAAAAGACTACTGCACATTGTAAAGATAAATGCTTCAAAATTCATTCCTTCACAGATTCGCGCAATGCCACTTTTAGCACAGTTTATAGAGGAATAATAAAGTGCATGGTGGATGAAAGCATAGTCCTTTTCGAAGGTCATCAGTGAATCAATGCAATCCTAAAAAAATTCCTGTCAAAGGGGCATATGCAGAAAGATTGTCCGCAGGGAACGTCGAGAGCGACCCCGAGTGAGAAAAAAGGGAATATTAGGAAAATCACGCGACCCAACTGCAACATACATGATGAGTACCACAAATGGATAGATATAAATGGCGTTCGGGTCGTTGGCTTCGTTTATTTAGAAAGCGATGTTGTCACCTTGAGAAGAGACGTCGCTGAAGAACTAGGAGTCGAGTATGGGGCGAGCCGAAAGTGTTTAGTAGGCTTTGGATCCGGGAGTTGTAAAGCAATCGGCTCGAAACAGATGAACTTGAAGGTGGATGATGTGAACTTAGAAGTAGAGGTTTTAATCGTCCCAGAATATTCTCAGGAGGATGCTACCATCGTAGGGCGGAGTGCATTAGACCAGCCGGGAATTCGAGTCGTAAAGGAGTTCGGGAGACGAGATCTCCAGAGAAAATGTTGACATAAGGAAAGAAAAGAACTCTCAAGTGTGGAGGGTGAAAGATGAGTCACGGATCCGGAAGGACGGGATAGACGTGAATGAGAACCTGTCAATGCAAGAGAAAGGAGCAGGTTACGACCTAGTAAATAGATTCAGGGGATGTTTTGCTAAAAACCTAAGCGAGCCAGGCAAAGTGAACCTTAGTGGAAACCTGGTGGAGAATGCGGAGGAACCTGAGATGGTAGACTCAAAAATATTCATCACGATGAATTCATCGGAGGATGGAAGTAATTGGGATGGGCACTTCAAAGACATTCAGTTTGCCATGAACTCGATGGAGAACAAGACGGTAGGAGCCAGTGCTCATGAACTGTTGTTCGCGTACCACCCGCGGAACGCGATAAGAAACCGCGTTATAATGATATTACAGGAAGATGAACCTTGAGTGATCAAAGATGTAGTAGATGAGGTTAGGAAGGAAGCTTTAGGCAGGATCGTGACATCTCAGAAGAAAAGGTTCGACGAAGCTCACAAGGAGCAAGATAGATACGCGCGAGGAGAATCAGTGTTATTCGAGCGAGAAGCCCAGGCGACGGGCAAGTCTCGAAAGCTAGCATCCAAATTTAAGGGACCATACAGGGTGGAAAAGATATTCCCCAGAGACAGGTATTTGTTGACAGATATCCCAGGGGCAGGCAGAACCCAGAGGATATTTCATTCTGTCTTTTGCGCTGATCGGATGAAACCATGGTGCCAACCCCCCCTAGACTATGGCACTGTAGCGGAAGAAGTTGACAACCCACAGGGGGCGGCCAACCCCTAGAGCGGACTGAAGAGGACCCCGATGCCGAGGAAGAAGAGGGCAGCACACCCCATGTGCGGACCGAAGAGGACCCCGATGCCGAGGAAGTAGAGGGCTGCCTACCGCAGGATCGGGCCATAGAACTTGAATATAGGCTATATTCAAGGTCTATGGATCGGGCCGAGAACGGCCCTAAAGTCAGGAAGGGCTGACTGTTAGCTTACGGTCGAACAGGTGCGGCCAGGATGTGCTGCCCCCACGGCGGAGAGCCGGGGAACGAGGCCGACATCGCGAGCCGGTGTCGTTCACCGGCTCGCGAGGAGCCATCGGTCGGAGTGACCGTGCGAGCAAGGGGGCTCGCGAATGTAGTAGAGATCACGATATAAAGTGGGGAGCTATTTCATTGTGCGTGAGTGTGGTTATTTCTGAGTGGTTGGTGAGTCCCTCCCCGTCCGTCGGAGATCCAGAGAATCAGTGGATTCCAGGCCAGTTCCTGTCATCTGTGTGTCCTTCCCCGTTTTTCCTGACATCCGTCCCCTCACCCGTCCTCGATTCCTCTCACATGTATATACAAAAGCATTTTCTATTGATGGTTAAATATACAAAAGCATTTTCCTATACATAGAAATATGTCCCCCACAGCTTAAGGGTTAACGTATAGCATATTACATTTTATTTTTTCAAAACATGAACACTTGTTAGGGAGACTGAAAACAGATGGAAGTAAAAGGGGCGGAGGTGAGAGAGGTGGAACTGTATGTGGAGGTGCTATTGAGTGGGGGTGTATGAAAAGGAGGTTTAAAGAATAATGTGGAAAATAATAGGAACGTCTAAAAAGAGATAAATAAAGACTCCAAGGAGGCGAGGTGGAACTTGGTGCTGCAGGCACCCGAGACTGTATGGGTTGCCTAAGGTACACAAGCTTGGAGCACCCATAAGGCCCATTGTGAGTGCTATTGGCGCCTTTACCTACTACTTGGCGAGATACCTCACCAGCGTTCTTTCACCCCTGGTGGGAAGATGCGATCGATCATCACATAAAAATTTCGGCGAAGTTTGTGAAGACACTGCACAACATCCATCTTGACCAAAGGGACATCATGGTGAGTTTTTACGTCGTGTCCCTCTTCACACGAGTCCCCCTCAACGACACGCTTCAACTCCTGAGGGCCCGCTTCGACGGAAATACAGTGGAACTATTCCATCATGTACTGTCAACAACGTACTTCATGTACGGTGGAAAATTCTTCGAGCAGACGGAAGGCATCCTCATGGGATCTTCCCTCTATCCTGCCATAGCCAACTTTTTTATGAAGGATTTTGACGAGAAGGCTCTATCCAGCGCCTCACATAGGCCTAAATGCTTCTATCGCTACGTGGATGACGCATTCATCGTTTGGCCTTACGGGCAGTAGGATGAATGAATTCCTCCATGAATTCCTTAACCACATGAATGGCTAACACCACAACATCAAGGGGCCTATTACGAACGGCTCACCGCATGCGGTGAGACTCCGCCGGCGGTGTCACACCGCTCGGAAGCGCGTTCACCGCCCCAAGCGATTACGAGTGGCTGCCGGTCGGAGTCATACGACGGCTAGGGGGTCGGTGTGATACCGCGGCCGGATACCCTGCCTTTGTGACTCCGACCCCTTAATGGCGGACGTTTGTTTACCTTTTTCGGGTCGAGCTGGCGTTTTTAAAGCAAATATATCCGACGATAGAGACTGGAAAGCCCTCATATTTTGTATTATTTATAATATCAATATCTGAGTAAGTTCATTAAATATAAAACTGGAGCAATTGGAAACCAAAACTTTTATAGTAAACATCGTTGTAGCAGTCTGAATCACGGCCGTTGGAGGTTGATACATAATTGATTGTAAGTTGGTTTTATCGACGATACCTAATTCGTTTATATAATTAGAACAATTGTGATGTTTTCTAATGTCCACTATGCTTTTATATACAATAACTTCATCCATTTATTCATAGGTACCGGAAAATTCGTCGTTTATGACTGCCTGTGCTTGTATTGTCAGGTGAATACAACTTTTGTTCGCTGCTTGGAGATTTCTACGAACATCTTTTGTGCCAAAATAGTGTTATTTTCAACATGACTACTCCCGTTAATCTACTGCTGATAATCACAGTGCCAGTGGTGTTGTAATGCTCAAAGTTTTACTAGGTTGAAAAATATCGGCCAAGAGTTGTAATTATCAGTGTTCCATCGTGATTGGTATGTGAATAGTGCTATTATTCTATCGAGAAATATCTGACGGTAATGTAAAAATTGCCACTGGCGTGTTCACCTCCGTTATTCACCGTAGAGATGATATTTCACGATCAAGCTATCAAGAGTGAAGTTTGTTTATTCGAGTATATGAATCGTATCAACGAATAGTAGTGAGAAAAGGCACCCGTGCCACTTGCGTGGGTTAATGTAAGGCTTAAAATCAGTGAATAAATAATAGTTTTCATCATAACGAGCCCTGTGATTGTAAGTTTTACGTGATGAAAATAAGAATGGCAGTGACTTCCAGTTTGGATGATTGTATTAGGTAGCCTATTTCCCACTATATTTTTATGGTGTGTGCTACTATATCGTTTGTGGATTTATCTATATTATTGAAATGCGTTGTCGCTTGTGTGTGCTTGTTGGCACAGAACCGATTCGCGATCTCACATATGTATTGTGGGCAGACTGTTTTTCTGTGATTGTGTATTCGTGCAACCAAAGTAAATGGTGAAACTCTGTCACATTATCATGAAATAAAAGTGTCTTTTAGTATTCGTGCACTTCTTGTGTTTCTTTTATCTGTTTATTGGTTTTCACAGATAACAGCTTAAAAGTTATTTTTCATTATTTTAAAAAGTGCCTTTCTTGTGCTCTCTGAATAGCTTTCCAATCCCCATCACATAAACGAAATGTATGCAGAGCAACAGATTTTTTGTTATTTCACAGGAATTAAGTGTTCGTTGTGGATTTTCGTAAATTTCTTTACGCATGCGCATTGCGGTCGCAGCTTTAATGCGCTCAACTCAGATTATTTTCAGTGTAGCCGAAATGGCGCGTTTCCTTCGGCTCTTGGAGCTTGCTCTTGTGGAAGAGATGGATGCCAGAAGAAGGCAGGCCACTTTAAGGAGGGTGTTGAGGGACTCCAGTAATTCCTTCGAGGTATCAGACGATGCCTTCATCCAATACTTTAGGATACCGAAGGTGGTGGCACAATTTTTGTGCACCGAATTGCAGCCCCACTTATCGAGGGTACTAAGACGTGGGCTAACTGTTCACTGCCAGGTAAGTAACCTGCTCTAATGGGAAAGAAGTTATCACATAATGGTTGTTGATCAATTTGTTTCCTAATGTTTTGTGTTTAACCACCATAATTAAGGTACTGGTCACATTAAGGTTTTTGGCTGAGGGTGGCTATCAGAGGGGGTTAGGGCAAGATGCTCTCCTTTCTGTGAGCCAACCTACGGTCAGTACATGCCTGAAGCGGGTGACAAGGGCAATCGCACAAACAATGTTGCCCAAATGGGTGAAGTTTCCGAGAAGGGACAAATGGGAGGGTATTGGGGAAAGGTTAGTTATGAACTGATAAGTTGTGCTATTACACTGAAGTGGAAGGTTTTATGGCAAAAAAAATTGGTTGACTTTTCAGGTTCAGACGCAGGATTAGATTTCCTGGTGTTATAGGTGCAGTAGATTGCACCCATATTGCAATTGTCACCCCATTACTCAATGCCGAGTGATATAGAAACCACAAGGGCTTCTTCTCCTTAAATGTTCAGATGGTATTCATACAGTTCGTTATTTCATTTGTGGCTCTTGAATTCTGGGCCACCCAGTGATGTGGCTAAGTTTTTATTTTGTGCTGTGTGTTCCTCATGTGTATGTCACTTTCAGATTTGTGATGATGAAATGAGAATTTTGAACATAAGAACATACCCCGGGTCTGTTCATGACCAATTCATCTGGTCCCAAAGCAGGGTGAGGAGAATGCTGATGGATGCCCATCAAGAAAGATTTGGGGTGTATTTTTTGATTGGTAAATGCTATGCCATGCTCCTGGAAACTAATCAATCAAATGATGACTATTTTTTTCTGTGTGTCATTATATATTCTTGTCTCTACATCTCAGGAGACTCAGGTTATGCATTGGAGCCCTGGCTGCTCACACCTCTCCCCCATGCAGAGGAAGGGACTCCTGAGTTCCGCTACACAGCAGCGCACTGTGCGACGCGGAGTGTTGTGGAAAGGTTGTTTGGGGTGCTGAAAGGGCGATGGAGGTGTCTCCTACGAGACCGTGTCCTCCACTACCAGCCACAACGGGCCTCCGAAATAATTTCAGTTTGTGCCATTTTGCACAATATTCTGTTGCATTTTGGGTAAGTTTGGTTATTTACTGTGTCATTTAGGAACGGGATTGTATAGCAATGAATTTCTTAAAGTGTAAACCTCATATAGGGTTCCTCTTCCTGAAGAACCGGAGGAAGATAGAGGCAATGTAGTCCTCAATGCCGGAGAGGCAATGGGAGATACCTTGGTGAGGGCCCGAAGAATCCAGAGCCGCATTATTCAACAATATTTCACCTAGGCGTGAGTATTTAGAATTACTTCACCTATCTTTTGTCATGATATTTCTTTGACACGGTCTTAAAGTAACAATATTTCGATTTCATTTTCCAGAGGGCTTTCATACTTGGATGGAAGTTTTTTTTATTTTTCTTATACATATTATTTTAATTTTTATTTTCAAGAGGTGTTATTGTTTATTTTCAAAAGTATTATTCCTTGGTTTTTCCCTTCCTATGAACTACTACCTTGTCGCGGTGGAAGGGCTTAAGTGTTCCAATTGCTTTAAAAGCTACTCGGGTAGACACAGTAAACACTGTGAAATACCAGCTTGGTTGATGGATTGGAGCCTAACTAAAGGTAGTCCCAAATGTCTTCCAATCCAATCTTCTTCCCTTATTCTCATTGTTGTGGATTCCCCTCATTACCCCACCAATTACCCTCCAGCCTGTGTCAAAAACTTCCAGCTTGCCCCCCTCCTAAAAAGAATCATACACACACCAGAGTCCAACCAAAATACTTTTGTTACCCCCACATAGGTTTAGCCTGTGGGTCAACACAGTTTACCAGGGTGTGCCACGTGGAGGCACCTAGTGGGAGCTGGATATGCTGGGAGAAGTTAACTCTGAACCAATGAGTGACCGTCAGAGTTCAAAGGTAGTAACCCCCTCTCCCAAGCACATCCCATACACCCCAAAACTTAAGTGCCCTTATTGGCTTTTTATAAAAAATAATAAAAATAAATATTCTCTTTTCTTCAAGAGGTAAAAAAATATAAACAAATACTAAGTAATCTATTTCCGAATAATAATAAAAATAAATATTCTATTTTCTTCAAGAGGTAAAAAAATATAAACAAATACTAAGTAATCTATTTCCGAATAATAATAAAAATAAATATTCTCTTTTCTTCAAGTGGTAAAAAAAATATAAACCAATACTAAGTACTCTATTTCCGAATAATAATAAAAAAATTAAGATCTTTCCCACTGGACCTAAAAAAAGGAGAGTTTAAAGTTAATAGATGAATTTAGGAAGGTTGGTTTAATTGTAAGACTATACCTCATCATGAGAACAGGAGCACCTCCGGTTCTCAAGTGCAGTCGCTATTCTTGCCAGAGTCGGATTGATTTCTCCTTGACTCTGGGCAAGGGACCTGAGGGATCCAGATATACCCTGAGAATAAATCCAACATGATCAAGTGAATAAGGTAAGAAAGAGGAGATCTCTCATGTACTAAGTAATTCTATCACTGAAAAAAAATTCCTGGGTACCACTGTACTTTCATGAAGAGTATAAGTTACCTCCATTATATTTAAACTCCTCTCCTCGAAGGAGTTCAGCCGCTCCCTAATTTCAGAGACCTCCCTCTGGAGACCGCCTCGACTTGTTGCAGCACCTAAAAGGCACATCAGAAGTATGTTTTATTCAGAAAAATGATATATATTTCATTCACGTCTGGTGAGTATAATATGCTGAATAATTCTCAAAAGAAAAGGTACATATACAGAACACCTACTTGTCAAGGGGGTCCTATTTGTATGCAGAGTCTCTGAAAAGAAAAATATCGTTAACATGTCTATTTCTACATATTTTGAAGAGAGAGTGGAGTAACAGTTATGAGAAGAATTGATACATTGGTCACACAGATGATTATAAATTTATACCTCTATCATGTGTTGCTGTTGGAAGGCTCGGCAATGTGCTCTCCACCTCGCAAATGATTTCTTCCACTGCTATCTACCATCCAAAAATAATATTAATCATAGGCATAATAAACTAAATTATACACTTATATAATGGTTGTAAAAACAGAAAATACGACAAAAGCATACCTGGGGCAGATCAACCTCCTCATCAACAGCATTGTCCATGGGCTCCTAATATACATATAATACAAAATAATTTCACGGATAGGGTGAATTCACAACAAATATGCACATAAACCAAAATCAATGTCTATAACAAAATGCAAGAGAAACCCACAACAACATCTTCTGAGTTCAGCATTGGGGTAGAAGTCTCCCTCCCAATAACCCCCAGTACTAGTGTTGCCGCGAGACGAGACGAGACTTGAGCCAGTCTCGTCTCAGTCTCGTTTTCTGAACTCGGGTATCGTCTCGAGTCTCGTCTCGTGAACCCCAGTCTCGTCTCGGTCTCGAGTCTCGGACGAGACTCTCGTCTCGTCTCGTTTCCCCCAAAATAAATTTAGCACCATAAAAAGCCGTTTCCTTTGCGTACTTAATCGCTGAATCGGTACTAATATAAATTTTTATTATATATTGATCTGGACACCAATTACATCAAACTGCTAGTAAAATCATTGATTTTATTGATACTCAATGAATAAACTAGTAACATAAAACAAAAAATTTCTAAAAAGGGAATGTAGACACAAATTTACTGCAGAGAAATCCACGGGAGGTTTAAGAAAATAATCGCAAAAATAATGTGAGTGGTATAAGACATAATTTTCGCTTTAATAAAGTAGTTTAAATAATTTTCAGATTTAAAAAAGTTTAATTAACATAAGTTTTTTATTTGACTGACCAAATTGCACGTCACCCACGAGTTCAGACAGAGTAAACTTCTTGCTGATTCGTGACCCAAGCAGTTTCTATGCTTTCTTATTGTCAAGGCTGCTCTTGAGAACAACCTTTCCGCTGGAACAGATGTAGTGGGAATACTGAGGAGGTCTCTCGCCATTTTTGATAGCACTGGAAAAGTTGACTCATTTGCCTTCCACCATGTCAATATGTTTACATCACTAGGGGATCTCGGCAGTTGAAGATAGTCTTCAAGTTCTTTCCTCCATTTTTCATGCTAGGATGATAGACTAGGAGCGAATATATGAAAACCATTAGATCTTAACAGAAAAAGGGTTAAATTTCTATTTAAAAGTGAAAAAAAAATTATATAAAAGTTCTGAGACTAATTGAACTTTTCTCTTAGGTCAAAATAGTTTAGGTAAGTGAAATTAGTCGAAAAGGAGAAAATACCTGCCAGTACTGGGTCTTGACTGCTTATAGAAAGAATATACATCTAGAAGGTCTTCCTCGTCACTTTCTACCAAAACAGACCTCTCAAGATTCTCTAGATCCATTGACTGAGCGAACTGTATTTGAGTGGGATACCTTTCGTAATAGACTTTGAACATTTCCTCAAATTTAAATAGGGACTTTTCCTGCATCTCTTTTCCCCATGGCGTCATGGAGAAAGTTTCACATTTATGACGTGGATCTAATATTAATACCGCGCAATAAATCCAGTTTGTCAGGCGGTAGTGCTTTAGCTGTTGGGAATTACCGGGTGGACGTGATAAATAAAAGGACTCAGAGTTGATCAGTTCAACGTGCATTGTAAGACTGGAACAGCACACGCTTTATTAAAAAAACGAAGGACAAAAAAAAGACAATCGAAAATACCAAGTATGAGAATGTCATTGGTTTGCTTACGTAGTTCCAACATTAGCATCTTGTTCCGAGCAGCTTGATAGGCAAGCAACAGTTTTTCATCACCTTCATTCCTTTCAGGCTTGTTGCCCAGTATTTCCTTCATTTTTTCTAGCTTATCCAACAGCAAGTTAAATGAAACAGTAACGAGTGGAAGGGTGACGTAATTTTCTCCTCCTAATTTATTCGTCAGAACTTTAAAGTTTTTTAAAACTTTGTGAACATTTTCAAGCAGTGTCCATTCTGATCCAGTGATTTTGAGGCGCTTCAGGTCACTTATACTATCGCATAGGATTGAAATACCTCTCTTCCAGTCATATCGTCTGTTGAATTCCACCTAGTTTGGACGTCTATTACAAGGTTCAGTGATGGTTCCCCTGCAGCTTCGCAAGCGCTACGGAATTTATTTCGTAACTGCTCACTTTTTTAAATTTTTTTAATTAGAGATCTTATTTTGGCAATTGAAGTTTCATTTTCTTCTTCAAAATCAAAATCCTCGTCGTCACTGTCAATTAATAAAGCTGGTCTTCTGAAACCCCGTCCTCCAGAGACAACGTTCTGAATAGATCCTGTACTGCAAGGTTTAGTACATGGGCTATGCATCTAAAATGCTGATCAGTGCCATCAAAACTTAGTGCTTTAGCCATTTAAGCTAAAGGACTCGGCCACAAATCGAGGGATCCGGGTTCGAATCCCGGTCTGGGCGAATGGTTTTTCCTCTCAGGAATTTTGCACAAGTCTGCAAATAGATTTTTTCGACAGGTTTATGGCCCCTTTTAGAATGGACTGCATGCTGCTGAAATAAGATTACCTGCCGCTAACAGGTGTTTCTGGAGAAAATATGATGAATGGAGTTAGAATAAATGGCTGATGAATAAATGCCGGTCAGATGATCCAGTAATAGACTTTTTGATTAAATGGATTTCTGGTTAGCAAAATAACGGCAAATGAAAGAAATTAAAGTCAAAGGAAAGCCAATTGTAGTTATCCTTTTTTATTGTAACATTCTCAACACAATTTAGCGACATTATGCTAAATATCCTCACTAACCTCGGAAGATATATCATGCAGGAAGAGGTACATAGTTATTTCAATTATCATTCGTCTTTCTGCCGAGGTGATGTGCTCTGCGCAATTCGAAATGACGCCATCATTTTCTCCTAGCATGCAAACTATAAGCAGGATTGCAAGTGCCGCTGGGTGATACTTTACACATATGCGAGTATAATCCAAGATATTTTTGTCGTAGAAGTAAGCACTGAAAATTACCACTTTAGAAAATAGTCCAAGTTTTGCTGGATAAATTTTCCAAGGTTATTATCGCAGGAAACAAGGAAAAGTAGTCAGCCATTAACACTCCCAAAATTGGCTCCAGAAGTCACGCTCATGCATTCAGAAATTGATTTTTCGGCAAAAATTATTTTTTATAGTTAGATAATTTATCGAAAAGTTATTATTGAATACTTAAGAGAAACGAAAAATTTACTTTGTCTTAACAGAAGGACATAGTTTTAGGGATAAAGCTATACCAAATACCAATTAAGGACATATATCTGTATTTCGAGACTTTCGAGAGTCTCGTGGAAGTGGTATCGTCTCGTCTTGTCAAAAAGTGGTCTCGTCTCCAGTCTCGTCTCGAATTCTACCCAACGGTCTCGTCTCGAGTCTCGTCTCGTTTTCGAGACGAGACTCGAGACGAGAAAGTCTCGAGTCTCGCGGCAACACTACCCAGTACCTTCTGCTCCTCGTCAGTGAGGGGTGGTGTGGATGCCTAGATGGAGTGAATATTAAATTATATGCGATCAAAATAACGTTAAATCACAATGGCAATGATTACATAGATGTGGAAGGCTAATTACAGGAACATTTCCCGTGGCCCTCCTTTCCATATTTAACTTCGCGTTCTTTGCGCGAACCTTTCCTTTCATATCTTTCCAAGCCTTAATATGTAGATGTAAGAGAACACATACAATCTGAATACAAGATACGCTTCTACAATCAGCAGGGTGATTATAAACATAACCGAGCAAAGGGCTACCATACCTTTTTCCATTGGTCCACGGATTTATGAGGACCGTGGGCATTCAGGAGATCCATCAGCTCCACCCACTGGCGTTGTTGGTTCACCTTTCCCGTTGGCCCAACAAATATGCCTTTCGCAAAATTGCGATGGTCCGCCATATAGTTCGACAACACCTGCGTCTGCTTAAAATTCATTTTAGCGGACTTCTTCCGCAAGTCACTGTAAATTAATCTTTTACTCAACATTTTCTCCTAAAACAACGAATAAAGGAGCACATAATAGTTCATTTATAAGATAAATTAACGAATAACATACCCCGATTCATCCATAATTAACACTGTCTTCTTTCTCTACTGCAAACAACCAGTCGCTGCTAAATTTGTCTGCTGGAGAGAGTTCCCGCGGAATTAAAACACTACAAACGCTTACCATTGGCTGCAGCTGTTTCCGTGTTGAAGGAGCGCAGAATTTTTCATATAAACGTCACTTCCGCCGCTTCGCTCCTCTCCGACCCCTAGCGAAGTCCTTTCCGCCCGGCGGTGTGACTCCGTACGTCCCATTCGTAATCGCAGGGGTCGGAGTGACACCGCAGGCGGAACGGAAACTCCGCCTCGCGGAGTCTCACCGCCCTCTCGTTCGTAATAGCCCCCCAAGTTCACGATGGAGAAGGAGAAAAATGGATGTCTGCCGTTCCTTGACATCTTAATACATCGAAAGGAAGACGGATCCCTGGGTCATTGGGCGTATCGAAAGCCAACTCACACAAATCTATATTTGAATGGGCGGAGTCACTATCAACCCTCTCAATGAAGAGCGGATCTGAAAACTTAAGTTCATTGCACCCGAGCCATAGCTGATGAAGAAAGCCTGCCCAGCAAACTGAAACACCTGCAGAAAACGTTCAAGCAGAATGGAAACATTGAGAGGGACATCCATCGTGCTCTTAAAAATTCCTCCGGTGAAGACATGCTGGCCCTGAGAAGAACCGATGAGGAAAAAGAGAAACCAGCCGCGAGGGCCTGCCTCCTATTCATTTCAACTATACGCGGGAGGATATCAAGAATTCTGGGAAAATATCGGACTGAGACAATCCATAAGCCACCGGGGAAACTGAAGAGTCAACTAATCAGAGTGAAGGACAACCTTGGACTGAAGACCCCTGGACTATACCAAATCCCCAAGTGTGGGGAGGTCTACATTGGAGAGACTGATCTAACCATCGAGACCTGGATTAAGGAGAACAAGACATGTATCAGACTGGCTCATCCCCAGAAGTTAGCCGTCATGGAACATAGCCTCAGCCGGGACCATCAAATCGTATTAAACGACGCAGTTTCTTTGCAGATCAAGTGGATAATGGGACCGCTTAACTAAAGAGGCTATTGAGATAAGATTGGCAGATAAGAACATCAACCGTGATACTGGATAGGTGGTAAGCCAAGCGTGGAAACCAATGCTCAGGAAAATTAAGACGGCACAAAAAAACAAGAAGATAAACGACCACCAATCAGAAAGGACCTGACCCATGGCCGGAGGATATATAAACCCGGAAGATTTTTTACCTGGCACTCAATACCCTGAGGACGTTGGCAGAGTCAGCCATCGAAACATCGGCCTTGGCTACTACTGACCTGGTGGGAAACCCACGAAGACTTCACACACCAAGTCTTACACACCAATGATGTGATCAGGATGGGAATAAGCAACTGAAAGACATTAAAATCAGGCGGGATATGTGGACAGAGAAATTAAACAGGGCCAATGGAATGCTATGTTACCAAATGGGTGATGAATGCCAAGTATGTTGGAAAGGAAAAGGTAAATGTTTTAGATGTAATTTGTAGAGTTAGGAAGTTTATGGCTTCACTGAAGTGACAATTTGTGTTTCATGCAAAGGGTGTTCAAAGGAGGTCCAGAAAGACTTTGCCAAAACATTTCTTTATCAGTAGATAACTAATATTAGTTATTCAAGCATAGAAAAAAAGGGATAGTGAATGCACAAAATGGACAAAAACACTGGGGAAGTTTGAAAGGTGGAAGACGGCCAACTCAAAAAGAAGAAAAAAGTATGTGTGGACCAGAAATAGAACCCAGATCTTCCAATCTTCCAATCAGATGCTCAGACCACTAAGCTATCTGCCCATAAGTAATTTTTCACACAATTATCTATAAGTGATTACAGTAGAAGCCCCATATAATGTGTAGGGCAAATAACAAGAATCTCGAATTTGCGAGGGATGGCCAAAGAACAATTGAAAACCCTATGATTTACAGGTAAAATAAATTGATATTAGCAAGGACAACAACCAGCCTCCACTGGGGTCGTTTATTATTACGAGTGGCAAATGTCTGCCTCTATCTTGGCAGACATGCACAAACTTGTGCTCATGTCCTTTCATTGAAATTAAATGTCTAGCAGTATTTTTTCCGCACAATTTGACGTTCAAATGCACATTTCGGACATTCACAGCATGCCCGTGTTCACACAAGTAAATTCCTCATAAGTCCGTGCATTTCATTGTTCTTTTATCATCCTCCCACTTCTTATCAAGTTCAGTCCGACTGATACAACATCATGGCTGGGAAACGAAAGCTGTTGGATCTGAAAACTAAAATACGAATTCTCAATGAATGCAAAAGTGGCAATGGGTCCAAAAGCAAGATAGGGAGGCGATTTGGCATATCTTCCTCGACTCTTAATCCTAATAGTACCAATTAATAGAACTTTCTCTTAACCATGTATCCGTTTTTATACACTTTTTAGAGAGGTAGGAGGCATGAAAGTTTTACTCGTTTCCGAAGTGTTTGTCGTTTATTGTCCGTTGCATTGCAATCACTTGATGCGGCGACATATTTGGCGGACCCAAAACATCGGGGAAATAACAATACAGCAATGCGCTGTGCAATACACGCGTCAAAATTTGATGTTTAATATTCCAGTGTATGACATCTAACATGGATGGAATTTGATGTCATTGAAAGTGAATACAATCATATAAGTAATTGAAGTGTTCGAAAATATGATTTTTAACAGCGATCTCAATAGAATATTTTCGCCACTCACCAAAACTTCCCACAATAATGGCTAAATTAGCATTACAGTTGTAGGAATTGGCTGTGGAGTGATTATTAATCATCTTCGGTATTAACGAGAGTTCCATTTAGCGAGTGATTTTTTAGATCCCGAGAGTTCTCGCTAAATAGGGCTTCTATTGTATTACTATGGGTATTTTTTCATACATACTTTGGTAATATAAATGAGGTAATTTTTGAAATGTCTTAAAGCAAAAAACTAACCTAAATCCGCCCCTAGGGAGTGAAATGATTGATGAACAGGTCAATCATAAAGGGCTGTTCTCTCTTTTGGAATTTTTCACTTCTTGATCTAAAGTTTTGTTTCTTCTCCTATGCCAAAGATCGCCTCAGGGCTGATGAATACTACCTTTATTGTGCATCCAAATATATATGTATGTATTCTCATGTAGGTAAGAGGGGTCGCACCTCTTACCTACATGAGAATACATACATGACTTACCCCCTCCTCTCACCAACAAGAGGTTACGTGTATACATGAATGCGTAATAAAGGTAAAATTATTCAGTCTTTAAGAGCTCCTCGGCCAGTGGCGTAGCGAGGGGGGGGGGTCTGGGGGGTCCGGACCCCCTCAAAATATTAAGACATTTAAAAAAATAAATTAAGCATGGAGCAGGGGAAAGTCTACAAATAATAAATTATCACATCATTGTTAAAAAATGTTTGTCCTTTTGTTTAAATAATAAATTATCAAACAATACGTTTGGGCTCGGCCGCTCGGGTAGTGTAATGGCGGTGTTTGCATAGCTGGCCGAGTTTCGACTGTGGACTGTCTACTGTCTAGTTCGCCCTGTTTTTCAAAAATTTTCCCCTGGTTTTGGACCCCCCCCCAAACGAAATTCCTGGCTAAGCCACTGTCCTCGGCAAAAGAGAAGAAACATTGTTATTTTAAATCTAAAAGTGGGAAATCTCAAAAAACAGAACAGTTCCTTATTGGCATGGACTGTGAAAGTTTTAATAGTCCAATCATATTTTGCATTAAGTCATCTTAATGAACCTCGTACATTTAAATGTGACCTCACCACTGCCATGCATTTAAATGGCATGGTGCATTGCCAATATTCTAGTTGCATCTCACTCCTCCAATACAATATGCATTAATATGCATAGTTATTGCATTCTTCCTTACCTCAAAAGTTCAGCATTCAGCATGTTGTTTTGAGCTCATGCCAATATTTTCATCACCAAAACAACACCTTCCACACGTAGAATGTAATATCCATGATAAAGAAATGGACGGAATATATTTATTTCCTCAGAAATCCCACACTATGTTTTTGGATGATGTTTAAGTCCCTGCTGCAAAGAAATATGATACGTTATGTCATAGTAAATGTTATGTTAACCATGTCATAATTTATGGATATTTCATGTTGAAACTATGAGTTTATAGAAGGTGATAATCCAAATAGAATAGGTTTAGATTGAGATAAAATTACCTATAGTTATTATTTTAATTCACATTCACCTAGGTACCTTTTTCTGGGTTTATTTCTGCAGCTTGTCCTTAACTCTTTGTCAAATATCTCCTCCTATCCAACATCTTCTCTTTTGGCATGGACAGATTATACTTTTATTTATTTTCATTCCATATGTGTTTCATATATTTTTCTATGAGGTTACAATCCTTTGGATGAGTGGGTAGCTGACATCCTAAACATCATCAAATGTAACCCTGATGATGATGTGTACCAAATGTAGGCCTGATGCAGTGGCGGATACATATGGGGGGCGCGCCCCCCCCCCCCTTGCTGGGCCGCTCACATTGCCGCCCGTGCCAGTCAGCCCGCACGCTATTCGTTCGTGTCTTTCGTCAGTCGACTCTGAGTCGAGTTATCGAGTAGTTGTACTTTCTTATGTAGCATGCGCGCGCGCCCGCGTCATCGTATTTTATACGTTTCTGTCTGGCACATGATAGCTAACCTACGAGAAAAGTCACGGCCATTCTAGTGATCTCGATACTTTATTCTGTCTGGCATTTGTTCGAGAAAAGTCGCGAATATTCTACTGTTTGTATTTGTTCACACTCCTTAAAAGTCTGGAAGCGAACATTCTGGCACCGAATGTTCTCGAAACAAGCTAGCTACATATATAAGGGAAGCAGAGTCGCTGCCAGGCATTCAGTTTGAAAGCTACAATCGTCGCGATAACTTGTGCCCCCCCCTTGAGTTTTTTCTGTATCCGCCACTGGCCTGATGATGATGTGAACCCACGTCGAAACCCGGGTCGAGTTTTATATAAATTTAAGTGGCATTTGTAAAGTTGTCTTTTTATCCGAAATGTAACCCTATTAATCAGCTGTCTCCATGCCTAAATTTCTTCATCTAGAGCATTCATTCTGTATTTCTCATATCATATCCATAGAATTAAAATTGAAAAGCAATGGCAATACCTAGCATTCTTGTTTTACTCACTGACCTATTTATATGTAACTGCTGATCCTGATTCTCTATTGTCCACACTTGCCTGTGCCTTCAGAGATTCACTCAAGTTTTAAACGAGTTCTGTGTCTGAAAAAGCCAGACTTTATTGTAATAGCGTTTTTATTTTGTCTTATTATTATCAATTAAATGGTTTCAGGTAGGCAATGCAATTTTTATATGGCCACAGAAATAGGGAAGTATCATATCTTCAGTCAGTTTTTATTACATTTTTTTACATCCTAAGAAATTTAACTATTGTAGGGTTCGATCATATTATACGAAGTTTTTCCCAAAACTAAACATAGTGTGCCATGAAGTTAAGGCTATTATTTTGACCATTTGAGAAGATACAGAATTTGATAGTAAGCACAAAACTAAAGGGCATGAGTGTGCATAAAATTGCTAATCTGTTATCAGCTGCTCCGGAAATCCCCTTCTTAGACCATTTCAGTATGTTCTGATGCCTGAAGTGATGTAAATATTGGATGATTACTGCGAACTTTACATGCAAATGGAGCCTCCATATTTATATGCAAGATTTTTATTTATAAGAATATTATTTGTTGATATATTTTTAGGATGTTATTTAAATTCCTTAATTTTTTTATTAAATTAACTTTTATTCAGGCCCATTACTTGCATTACTAGCATTTAATTTTCCATTCATCATAGCCTTGAAGTGATCTGACATTCCAGGGATCTATTCTAAATTGCTCTTTAGCACACATGACTGATGTACTCTCTTGATTAATCTTCACCTGGAGATCTATATGGAAAATTAGTTAACCTGCAGAATAGTTTTCTCATGAGGATTCCTGTTATTCTTTTATTGCAAAACATATTAGAGAAAAAAGCTGAGATTCTTCTCCAAAATTCTTTTTCAAATCAAATAAAATGTTTTACCTCAATGGTAGGTTTATGGACGAAAATGCTGCCTTTGACCCCCTCGCTGGTATCTCTATCTTGTCGTGATGTTATATCGAGGCGCTTTCGTGCCTAAGCGAACCTGAGAGCTATGCCAGCAGGAGCGAAACCTCCTGGTAGGGCCACCCAAGCCGGACAGGTCAAGGGGGATAGGCCAGGCAAAAAGAGGTACCCTGGTCCTCCAGGTTGGGGGTTGGGCGTGGGGCTAACAACCCCACACCATAATAAAATGTTCTGTTACGAAACCCTTAAAGAAGCCTCGGAATACGGACGGATTTTAGGATGATGAAACTGGCAAACGATCAGGAACTTGAAAACGGAATGCAACATTGACCTTAGCTAGATGAAATGTAAGGACCATGCCGAAAGCTGGAAAAATGGTAGAGATCGCTGAAGAAGTATTGTAATATGGGATGGATGCAGTGGCGTTACAAGAAATAAGATGGAACGGAAATGGAAGAGTGGATAAAAAGGACTACTCAATGTTCTATAGTGGACCTAAACTGAGAACTGGACAATGTGGAACAGGGTTTATCCTTGATAACAAAATGAAGCAAAGCTGCTTAGGGTTTGAACCTTTGGGGGATAGAATGTGTAAGATAAGACTCAAAGGACGTTTTAGAAACTTATCTATCATCTCAGCTTATGCACCCACAGATGATGCTAATGATGATGAGAAGAATGCTTTCTATGATCATCTGGATAGAGAATTCAGAAAAATAATTAAATATGATATGTTGATTCTCCTAGGAGATTTCAATGCAAAAATAGGAAGAGAGGACTTCTTGCAGCATGTAGCTGGAAAACACTCTTTACATGCTGAAAAAAATGAAAACGGAAAGATGCTAAGCCAGGTGGCAGAAGCTAAAGGGCTAATAATCAAAAGTACCTGTTTTGCACACAAAGATATTCATAAAGGAACGTGGAAAATGGCAGGTACAGGAGTGGTCAACCAAATTGATCATGTTCTGGTTTCCAGAAGACATGCATCTTCAGTCATTGATATAAGGTCTGCAAGAGGCTGAAACTGTGATTCAGACCATTATTTGGTAAAGGCCAAGCTCAAGGAAAGATTTGCGAATGTGGGACGTATTAAAGAACCCAAGAGAATACAGTGGAGCGTGGAAAAGTTCAGGCAACCAGCAGCTGTAGCCCAATACCAGGAAACCCTGGGTAAGAAACTGGAAGAAGGAGCAGAGAACCTGAGTGTAACTGACTCAGTAGAGAGAAAATGGCTTAATATAAAGAAGGCTATGGAAGAGGCTGCAAAGGAGACTATAGGAGAAAGAAAGAGAACAAGGAATGAAGAATGGTTTGATAATGAGTGCAGAAAAGCTATAGAAAGGAAGAATATAGATCGAAGGAACACTATCCAGAAATAGACATGACAAAATGTCGAAAGATATAAAGAAAGCAGAAGACAAGCAAATAAAATACTACGAAAAAAGAAAAAGCAATTCTTAAAGGGGTATATGGAAAAGATTGAGGAACTGAACACACAAAATGAAAGTAAAAAGTTATACCAGGCAATCAAACGCATGACAAACAAATTTCAACCGAGAAAAAACGCATGTAAGGGTAAGAATAGGAGGTTGGTTGGAGCAGAGGAAGAAGGTGGGCCGAGTACTTTAAGGAATTGCTGAATGTCAATGAGATAGATGAGGAGGATGGAGAAATGCTGGACATGAGGGTGGACACCAAGATTATCAGGCCATCAATAGAGGAGGTGGAGGAGTCGGTAAAGTGGCAGCGGAATGGGAGAGCTCCAGGGGAAGATAAAATTGTAACGGAGTTAATCAAGTATGGAGAAAAAGATTTAATAAAGAACCTACACAGACTGATATGTGAAATCTGGGAGAAAGAAGAGATGCCTGAGGAATGGAAGATTGGTTTTATTTGCCCTATCTTCAAGAAGGGAGATAAGTTGAAATGCAGCAACTATAGGGGAATCACATTACTAAATGTCACTTATAAGATACTTTCTTGTATACTGCAGAGGAGACTTAACACGTATGCTGAAGAAATCCTTGGTGAATATCAATGTGGCTTCAGGCCGGGAAGTGGAACAACCGACCAAATCTTTGTAATGAGACAATGCATGGAGAAATGTTATGAGTACAACATTGACCTGCATATGCTTTTCATTGATTTCCAGCAAGCTTTTGATAGTGTCAATAGAAGAAAAATGTTGAATGCATTGGACGGATTTGGAATACAAAAAAAACTAATTAAGTTGGTTAATGTGACTATGGAAGGATCTCAAGTGAAGGCTTATATCGGGGGCAATACTAGTGAAGCCTTTAAGATAACAACTGGAGTAAGACAAGGAGATTCTCTATCTGCAGTACTATTTAATCTGTGTCTACATGAAGCCATGAAAGAACTGAGGTTAGAGGGAACAATTGTGCATAAAACCACTCAGGCCTATGCCTATGCCGACGACATAGTTCTAATGGCACAGAGTATGGATTCTCTGAAAGAAATATTCAAAATTTTAGAACAGAAGAGTAAGAATATAGGGCTCAGAATCTATGAGAGAAAAACGAAATACATGAAAATGCCGGCCACGGAAGACAGAAGATGGACTCAAAACGTTACATTTGGGCAGTACAACTTTGAAAATGTAAAATATTTCAGTTACCTCGGTACTAATTTAAACTGTAAGAACTCAATGACAGAAGATATCAACAAGAGGATAATGGCTGGAAATAGGGCTTACTTTGCTAATATTAAACTCCTGAAGTCAACTCTGCTATCAACGGAGATGAAAGTCAAGATCTATAAGACACTTATCAGACCGGTCGTGACATACGGAGCAGAAACGTGGACCATCTCTGCTGGAAATGAGCAAGCTCTACGGATATTTGAACGGAAGGTTTTTTCGAAGGATATATGACCCCGTGACAGATGGGGTAACATGGAGGATAAGAACAAACAGGGAAATAGAAAATATTTTCCAAGGCGAAGACATAGTGAGATTTGTGAAGACCCAACCGTTAGCTTGGCTAGGTCATGTAGAAAGAATGAGTGAAGAAAGGATGCCTAAGAAGCTTCTACATGGAAATATGGATGGAAAGAGAAAAAGAGGAAGACCAAGGAAAAGATGGATGCAGGATTTGGAAGAAGACATAAAGGCTATGAGGATTGTCAGATGGTGGAAGAAAGTGCGGAACAGGAGAGAATGGACAGGCATCTTGAGGGAGGCCAAAGCTCATACTGGGCTGTAGTGCTGAGGAAGTAAGTAAAGTAAAATTCTGCCTTTGATTTTTACCAATTGTGAGTAGTCTTTGTTCAAGTTCATTTATCAAACCATCAATTTTCCAATCTTAAATCACTTATAAAATATCCCTTCATACCGTCCAAAACTCCTATTCTTTTCCTCCCTCTCTGACACTAACCCAATGTTCTCCCCTCTGCCACTCTCTTAAACTGCTCATTACCCTTCATTACAACCTCCAAACACTTCATCTACCTCCTTTTAATTCACCCTCTAACCTCCTTTCCTCCATTATATTCAATACTACCTCATTTAGCTTCCCCTCTACCCTGCTAACCTTTACCATCAATCTCCACACACGCATTGCAAAATCCTTCAGTTGATCCTCATTATAATTCATCAGCAATCAAGTTTCCGAATCACACAATACTACAGCGATCCATATTCTATTACAGCGATCCACAGAACTATTCCTCCTGCTCTAGTTAGTACCCTTCATTTTTGGCATATACCTACTCAAGCCTTCCTACTTTGGGAGAATCTTATTGCCTTTGTCTTTTTATTGCTAATCTTCATACCTAGCCTTTAAAAACTATCTCTAATGCATTCATCATTGACGGTAGGTCAATGATGGACTGGCTAACCATTGTTTGATTGCCTGGAAATGTCACCGACTTTATCAGTTTCCCTTCCATATCCAAATTTCCAATGCTTTCCAAACTATATCCTTAGAATACATTAATAAAAGTAAATTTTACAGAGGATCAGAGTAGGACCCTTGTCGTAATCCCCTCCTGATTGGGGTCCAAATGCATTCTGATTTGTGATCGGCCACCATTATCTGTGACATCTGATAGGCATAGATGACCAGCCTTTTACCATCTCATAGTCACAGATGACCAACTTTTTGCAGTGACTGCATTATCTTATTCCAATTTACTCTAACAGTTACCTGCTTGAAGTTTGCAAAGAAGATGAACACATACTCTGCCTGTATTCTACTCTCCAATACCATTTAGATGACTCATATATAGCATCACATGACCAACTACCTTTTCTATACTAAAACCTTCAAAGTCGTTGGCCCTATGTATTATTTAGTGAGTTCCTTCCCATACAAAAAAGTAGTTCTTTGAGTCTGAAATGCATGGACGTCAGTAATAAGTAGTGAGATCTCATTACTTTAGAACTCAGATTCCATGAGTAGTGCTTTATAGTCAATTCTTGGTACTCGGACCCCTCATTGTAGTACTCAGTGCACTGGCCCCATGAGGAAGTACTCACAATACTAGCAGTGTAATTTATCCTAGCCCAGTGGGTAGAGCAACTATACTATATAGTACTAGCCCCAGTACTTAGCATTTGAGTACGAAAGAACATCAGCACTACCTCCAGTGCTGAGTATAACATATTAAAGTACAAGACTACTATCCGTGTACTACCATCTACCTTTGTGAAAATAGCACACCGAGTACAACCCCCAGTACCTGATTTTCACTAGGTAGGTATAAGTACTTACAGACAAGCTTTTTGGGAAATCTTCCCAAAAAGTCCACATTCTTTTTATTGCCCTTTGCAGAGTGAAATAAACAAGTTATTATGCCTACCAAGTTGGACAGTCAGAATGCAGGGAAAAACTAGGGTATGAAAGGAAATAAAAGTTTTTGCGAAAATGTAACCACAAAACGACAGCAATTTATTATTTATCATGGGACGGAAATATTGACTGTGGACCTAGAAGCTACATCGGGGATGTTAGTGCAAGAGCATAACCACGGGGGTGATAAGGGCGATCGTCCCCTCCCCAACGATGGAGAAAAAGCACAATTTTAATACACCTACATTCCAGTTTTGATAAATGCAAATGTGATTACCATAGGTTTTCAACTTTTAATTGCATTAACTATAATTTAGTGTTATAGCTGTAATTATAAGGCTTGATTTGAAATAAAGTGGTCATAAACTTTGTAAAATTTTCTGTTATTTTACATGCCCATATGTGCACAAAGACTTATCGCCCTCCCCCTTCCCCCCAAGAGCTTTCCCTGGTTACGCCCTTGCAGTGTAATTGAATGTGATACCTCTGCTTTCTTTCTCTGATTTGAGAATGTAATTTTTCATATTTCTGAGTGAATTCTACTTAGAGTACATTTTTGCAAGGCAAATGATCCTCGGGTATTTGATTACCCTCAGAATGCCCGTCATTCCATCATTTCGTATTATGGTATTATCGTTTACGCGAGCTTCAGGTTATATACACGAGATGGCAGCACCAAATGTGACTGGGTGTGCTGGATTATTTCAGTAAGTTCCTATACTCGCCGTTAAGCGCGCCATCACCAAGACAATTGAGTGCAGAAGTGGTTGTAACGTCAAGCAGTCGATGCAAGGTTGTTACTCAAATGTTGTTTATCGGTCGTTATTTGGTGGAGGAACAGCTTTCTGCCCATGGCTTTTCTGAAATAGTTAAAAATGTGCTATGTGTTACCCTATAAAGGATGTGATGATAAGTTGCCAATGCGTTCTAAGGCCAGTGTAAACAAATCTGCTAGGGTTGTGAAGTGTTATGTTTTAAACTCGCCGAAAATCTGTCCCTTTTGTACGTCTCAGCAACATTTTAGTTGAAAAGATTACTGTTTCGAACTATTGAGTGCATCATCTAATAGAGTTTAATTTATTTTCGTTAAGTTTTACTTAAACGCAGCGCTGCAAGAGCTTATTAGTAATAAGGATTTTTAAATATGGTTATACACTTCTAAGGTAACTAATTATATTTTTCCATTCGTTGTGACTGGTGTGTAAAAAGGCATGTCCATTCAAATTTCAAAATTTTATATTCCTGTTCAAAAATGAGTGTGAGATTTCTGTGGGTTAATTCTTTCGTTTTTGATATTATAATTCGCAGAGCATGATGAATTGCGAGCTACAGGCAGAACCGCCCACCATGGGATCTCCGATCGAGGAGGTCATGGAGAATAACATGAAGGTAAGTTCATCCTTATATCAATCCATTGATGCCTCCGCTGTCAGACTGCGGGAAATATGGTTTGTTTATGCGCGTGACGTAATTTTTACGCTCCGCTCCGCTGCTTTATTCAGATACGTGAAAATTATGCAATAGCACTCTGCGTGGTTTCCGAGCCGAATGTAAGTCTTTTATGAGTCCTTGAAAACAAAATGTGCCGTGGAATGCGGGATGCAGTCGGTAAATTCCGCCTAACAGGGTATCGAACCTCATATCCTTGATGACCGACCGAATAGTTGAGGCAGTTGGAATGCAATTATATCCAGTGTCACGTCGCGACTTTTACACAGAACTTCTTATACTCACTACATTATACTTCACTTTTTTTGTGAGATTTTGCCACGGGAGCTATAGTACCTATATTACTTGATCGACGCGAGATATCAATCCAGTGCGCACTCAAGTTTTCCTTGCGCGGGAGTTAATATTAAACCGGGGCGTAAGCTAATACTCTTTCTTATAAATTCGTATATCCATTTTTTCCGGATGCACAAATCACTGTGGTCATATATGACCGAAAATAGGGATATTATTGTACATCAATCATTAACTGTAGAGATTGATAAGGGGGTTTGTGAATCTTATTTACCTGTATGTACTTATTTGTGGTAAAACATTTCTATGACTTATCTCATTGGAAAATAGTGAGGTACGACCATTATGTTTTAACCAGTTAGTAGTCGTATATATTATACATTTTTTATATTGTCCTTCTGAACTTCCTCATCATCAGCGATTTAATCACGCCTTTTTAAAAACCTAACTTTTAGGCTTCCAAGTTCCTATCGGAAAAGTATACCTAGGCGCGAAAGTTTCAGATTCCTGCAGGGTTTGAATTATTATAAATGGGAGCTGCTGAAGTGGAAGAAATTTGGTGGTATCTATCACGAGAGCGATAGCGTAGTATTGCATAAATAAAATCAATCACTTTTCTCTTCATTTTGAACTTTTTCAAATTGTAATTTTTCTTCTTTGCTTATCATAAAAAGTGCCGCTACACTGGATACCGATGTGCTGGTACCTATGCACTCCTATGACATATCCCTGTGTTTTATGCTATAAAAAGAATTTTTAATTATAACAGATAGCGTTGTGACGGTATGTGCTGTTTAAAAAAATAACGTAGCCCTCTGTTTCGCTGTCTTAAACTAGGACAACTCCTCAGTCGAACGCGCACCCAGGAAATCTTGAAGTGTAACTTCAGTTTCGTATTGCGAAGATAAATTTGCGCATTGATGTGGGAACATTCTGGGCCGGAAAGAAACGAGCCTTCGAGTGTCTGCAATCGAAGCCTTGTTGTGGCGATTGCCCCAGTGACCGTTTGCTTCGTCCTCTTTGTTATTTCCGAAATCTGTTTTGTTTATTTCCTTACACTTTCTCACGCGCTTTCGTTCGACGGAATGTGCGGCATGCGGCTGGCTGGCGTGACGGACTCGACCCGTGATTGATTTAATTCGTGTTCTTCGGCGATTAAATCGGGTTTTTGCGTGACGATGGCAGGGTGGTTTTGCCTCGCGTGCGATCGACGGCCGGGAGTTCTTTCAGCGCGAAGGCGTGCCCGCTGGCGCATTCATTGCATAGCCCTCCACCCCCCCAAGCATTCCCTTCCTCCCGTGAGACCCTCTCTATCACCAGTCACACCCCCGTCCGCACGCCGGGCACGTAATCTCTCCGGCCGGCCGTCCGCAGCACGTACTCCTACGTCGACGCCTTCTTGTACGTCCGTATTCGCCACGCTGCGTCACTTCCTCCTACTGTTCATTCGCCCCACTCCCATCTTCTCTCCATATAACCCTCCCCCTCCGTGCTAAGGTTGCCCCCCCTCACACTACTACTATATACGCGATTTTAACCAGCTGTATTTTGGCACTTCTTCTTTAGGGCTATCGGAACGCTCCTTTTGAGGACACATTCTACCGCTTTAGCCATGAGAATTCGCCTGGAATCCGTTAATTTACCACACGCAAACCGTGGTGTAGATATAAGTTTTTAATTAGGAGTTCTAAATTTTTATCGACATGATAACGACTGTTTTCAGGTGTATTAATAATCGTGTCAAAGCTTGGAAAAATCATTGGTGGTTTCTACAAGTTACGGTAAATCCATGACACAAAAGCCCGGATGGTTGTGTTTGAATCTTGATCAGGATATCACGTCTAGGGAACCAGGAATTCGCGTGATAAAATCACAAATGGGTCGAGATTTTTACTTGTTGGAAATGCTCGTGAACAAGCATGGTACCGTAGCAGTGAGTCGATATATCTCCTAATTGCTTCTGCATGACAACATCTTAAAAGCGTTCTGTCTAAGCTTATCATATTTCCTTAAAAATCAGGATTTCGAGCGCCGATCAAAATATAATTTTGTTACTGTTACTTCTCACTTGGAGTCACAGTCACTAGATTCCACATTTTTGCCGATATTCCTTATTCTGGCAGAATTTTTCTATTTTTGTCGATATTACATCTTTCACCATTATATATGGAGTTAAAGACGTGCGTAAACTGTCAAAGAATTTTTATTTGTGCCCACACGTCCAAGTGTTTTGGCAAACCCTCCTGATTCTTTGTAATTCCATTAATTTTCTTTAATTTATGTTTGTCATAAACATACCCTGATTGGATATGTCATAATAAGTGGTTGTGATCAATAAGCTTGCTGGAAAAATAAATATTTATCATTCATATATCTCAATATGTCTGAGCCACCATGATACTTTTATTTTTACTCTAAACCCTTCGCATCTGTATTTTTCAATTTCTTTGATGTGTAAGTTAAAATATTTGAAAGTAAGAAAGATATTTATAAGACGCAAATCCCTCCAATTATCCCCTAATTTCTGCCACACTTCCACTTACTTAACTGGCTCTTTGTTATCCAGGCCTTCTTCACGCTTACAAAAGAGGAGGGGACTATCTTGACTTCGCATGTATGTTTCTGTAGTGGAGAGGGATGGGTGGGGAAGTAATGATATTTTCGTTTCTTAAGAAAATTACATTAGATTACCAAATGGTTTTCATAGTTCCACTACTTTTATAATGGCCGTTCTAGTTAGTATACGGAGCAACATCTAGTCGTCTTGTGTTGCTCTCTTCTACTGGGGAATATTAGATTGAAATTTTTAACGAGGTTTTATGGAGGTTATGACCCCTGTAACTTCCTAACCGCTTGAATCAGTCTCTGCCGCAATGTGGATTAAGGAGGCCCAATTTGGCCGTGGGTATATAACAGTCCATGAACGTGTTTACCACTGCTCTTCCTTTTCATTTAGCACATCACTCCCTCCTTTTGTCCTTTTTTATGCCGCTCTTCTTCGAGGAACGGATGTGAGGAATTTTCTGCGAAATAATTATTCACCTGGACTGGGATCCAAACCCAGATACCTCAATATCACGTTAAATGCTTTATTCATTTTGACTACTGAGGCATCGAGTTTTTATTTTTGACTCTGAGCTTGATTTTCCTCTAGTTACATTGAGCTAATTGTATGGCGGTAATTGTGAGCCGTTGCCTTTTTCGGGATCAATGAAACAAGGACTCGTTGAAGTCATCTGATCGTATCTTTTGTAATGAATAACTCCAATAAAGATTTGGCTTTCAGATTTTTTCCTTGACTGTTGAGCTATTCTGCAGGAATATAATATTATATTCCATCTAAATTTCCATCTTTTTCAGCGCGATGTTTATGCATTGTTACCCTGAACCTGATCAATTCTTGCTGCATACCTTTTGTATATTTTAACAAATTGGCTTTTATCTCTTTTCCTTGAAGTTGTCACAATTTTTTCCTCCACCTTCCCCAAATCTTTTTTCGCTCAATGTCTATCTTGCCTGTCTTTGTCTTTCATGGTGAACGACGCTTTACGTTAATTAAGTCCTGTCAATGCTTACTCTTTCTTTGTGGTTTGTCTATTTATCCTTGTATTTGCATTTTACCCTCTTGTTACAGGCAGAAACAAATAAATTATTTTTTTCTGCTTGGCACGAAAATCATGTAAGCGTCTGAGCTGTTTTTTTGTTGCTTGAATTTCGTTCTGAGGATAAAGTGTATTGGAAGGTTCTGAAATTAATACTGTGCATCAAAAAGTTGATGCATTTTTTGTGATGAAGCCAAAGATTTGAATTATAGGTTTTTAAGTCGGGGAAATATGTCGTTCATCGCAATGTAGTTTTGAATCGTATAAGGAGTGATATTTGACGCTTTTGATTTTATTGTGCCTAACGTAATTTCATTTTAATGAATTCATATCCCTTTTATGTGTGTATGTACTTTCTGGGTTGGCCAAACAGAAGGCAGGCTATTCTATTAGTCTTATCTAGCCTGATTAGTTCATCTTTATTCGCCATATGTGCGGGAAAGTTTGTGGAGTGGCCACATATTCCCCCGAAATCCCAAATCTCCCAGATGGGTCATGTTTTCGATTTTCAAACGTTGGTATTCTCTTTACGATCCTATTGGAGGGAATGACGATGAAGATATGTCTGCAATAAAATATTGCCTGTTTTTTGATTTCGTATCGTGTACGTAATGATCGCATTCAATATCTACATCTACAAAATACCCTGCAAGCCACCTCAAGGGTGTTTGGCAGGGGGTGAGTAGTCACCAACATGCATTACACTATTCCCTAAAGCTAGCGTAACGACGACTAATTTATGTATTTAGCATAAATCGCTAATGCTTGTCGAGGCGAAGCCTCACAAGCATGCACTACACTACAGATATGCTACCAATGGTAGGGGGACCGTTAGTATTTATGTATTTTGCCACTGCAAAAATGGTCAGAGATTCAAAAGTTATGCTGAAAGCATGCATGGCGGGCTGTAATTACTAGGTAGCAGATAACGATACACATATTTGGGAGTACTACTGCTTCTACTAAGAGCTACGCTACCTATCGACAAATCTAGTTAAAGTCTCACACGTGTGCTTACACATTCTTAATGTGTTCTGCCCTTCGGTAGCATTTGAATTAGCACAATATAGCTAACAATGGGTTATCGGAGGCTATTAGAACGCACACTTAAAACATCCTGTACAGAAAACGCTGTGAAAGCTGTAACTAAGGTTAATCATGACGAAAAAAATCGTTTATGTGGGCAGTAAATCAAGAAGAGAGTAAATCAATGTTCATGAAAGTGCAATTGTTGTAATATTTTTGGTTTTTTAGTATGTATAGAAATCATTCTATTTAAAATAAATTTTAACAACTGAAGGATTCTAAGATGTAGGCATTGATGAATTTATGTATGCATGTGGTGTAAAGGTCCAGTGAAAATGAATTGCTCATTATTGGAGTATTCTGCATAAGACTCGATCATATTTAGGACATAGTTTAATATAAATAAAATAAAATGCTAACACGTAAGCTCACAGAATTGCGTACCGCGTACGTGAAAGATGGAATTTGAAATGAGGAAATGTTGCTAGCAAGTGGAATGGCTTTCTGAAAAATGTCCTAATTAAGCTTAGGAAATGAGTGAAATAAATACGTTGTAGTAGAAAATGTTGTAACCTACTAAATATACACTAGCAGAGTGAAATTCACTGTGAAAAAATCATTTAGGTTGAAAAAATAACCTATACTAAAGCTTTAAACTAGAAAAACATCAAGAATTAGTAACCGTCTTGATCCGGCCTCGCACCAGTAACCTTTGGCACAAAAAGCACTTTGGGAGAGATGGAAGGAAGGAGCGAAGGAGAACTTGGTTAAATTGTACTGAGCAAACGAAGGAATAGTCATATTGAGAAAGGCACCATATGAGGAGTAAATTCTACAAACGACAGTGAAAGACCGATTCGACTGCGAAAGACTTATCACAACTCCTTGCATTAGTGATGAAGAGTCAAACACGGCCAAGATGAACTAAATCGCCCAAGTTCGAATGCTTCATAGTTTCGCTTGTTCTGTGGCGCGAAATTTCTCGACGTGGCTCAGGGGCGAGCGGTGGCTGCAGACGGCACGATTGTTCCGTGCCGGGAGCGAGCGAGCTTTGGTTGAAATGCGTAGTGGCACGCGTTGACTCGAGCAGTCACTTTTTGTCACCAACTCGCAAAAGAAAAGGGAACTTGGGTGAACATAGGTCCCGGTCCATGTGGTTCTGATGGTGACTTCGAGAGCGGTAGTTTCATACGTTTCCTTACTCTGAGATTCATGACTTAATACCCTGTTCAGCTCGTCTACTGGTTAAGTCTATTCAAGGTTTCGAATCTCTTTACGGGAGTAGCTTTCCACTAGGAAGGGCGGGAAAAGAAGTAGAGAGAGATGTTTATGTTTGTTCCTCGGGCAATATATTTCATCAGAAATCTTTTAATTCCATATCGGGACGGGCAGCGACTTATGACGTTAGGGGTTGAGTAAATAACTCGTAGGTTGGCTGGTTATTTGGGGTGACATCCGACAGCTTAGGCCATTAGGAATAGGTAGGCTGGTTTGTATGGTAAGTGGGGATAATGAAATAATAAAAATTAATAAAGGGGGTTGGAGGCAACGTAGAGCGACGGCATTAGTCTATTCTCAACGGAAGATGCAAAAGGGACCACAATTTAACTGTCCTATCCAACGAGCGGAGTACTACTATCGAGGTACTCTCCACATAGCACCACCACAACCACATCACCTACTCCATCCTGAGGTGCCTCACACAAATTGTGTTGGGAGTATTTGAATGCATCCGTGATGACGTGGTAATTTTTTTAATTTCCAGAATGTAGTGAATAAGTTCTCGACATCGGCGTCGCTAATATGACTTATTGGACTTCATGTAGGAGGAATACTTACGAATAAAGTTTTATACTATAAAGCCTCTTACCAAGTTATTTTATAGGTAGTATGCAATACCATCAATAAACAAATCGTTGCTGAGCTCATATTTTGTTAAAATATTTTAATAGATGTTTGCAATGAACAACATTGTTGGTTAAAAATAGCCAGTACGTTTATTGCAAACCTGATAAGTAGTTCTACGCAAACAGAATGTGAGCATTAGGTATGTCAGGGTAATCATGCATTTAGTAATTCTTTGAATGAACTGTTTACGTATTCTGATCATGAGAACTTCATTTTAACAACATTATTTGCTAATAATGGAACATTTGCAAAATTATTAGTCGATCCTTTGCAGGATACAATGAACTGGTCGTTGCAATGAAATTTCTCATTCCAGGGTCTGCAAATTATCTGCAATTACATTAGTACCTATGGATCGCTACTTGGCGTCCACAACATAGCGATATGGTTCGATCGAGGTGGCGTCAGCAGGACGCGGGTGGTTTTAGAACCTCCGAGAGCCATCCGCAAGGTGATCCCCATCCCTCCACATCGTGAGGTCTCTCGTTCCCGCACATCAGTGTGCCACTCCTTCCCTTGGGATTGAGCTGTGCGATATTCCCTCTCCTCTATCGATCCTCGAAATAAAAAAAATATGACTTCGGGGCGATGGAGATACATCGGTATGATGCTCTACATAGGGCGCACCGACGATAAAGGCGCACTGGAATTATTATCCGTGGAACGAGTAGTCTGTAGCATTTAATAGCTCTTGGGAATGGTTACATGGAGATGCATGCGTCTGACCGAAGGATCTACTATAGACTATCCTCATGGTTAGGGATTAAAACTGGTGACTTTATGCCTCGTGGAGTCGTTAAATTTTCATGAACGTGCGTTGGAAGCGATCTGGAAGTGTTAGTGTTAATATTGATTAATGTAGAATTTACAATTATTTAAGGTCATCTGAGGTCATTTGCGCCGGTAAGGGCTGGTGGGTAGGTTGGTGAGAGTAGGATTACATGGAGAATGGAGGAAGGGTGGAGCGAAACTCAGCGTTTACTTTGGCTTACTCTCCACGAAAGGCGTCAAGTGTCCTTATTTTACGTCCCGTCCGACGGACGGTGTACTGAACTGGAAGTAATTTTCACATGGCCTCATCGTAGAAATCAGTATTCTTATGAAAAATCTCTACCAATGCCAGGATTGGAATCCGGGACCTCAGGATAGGAATGAGCACTGTAGCTAAACTGTAGTCCATGGTCCTCTGGATTGCCGATAATACACTACATAGTAGTATGTAGTAAACCCTATGAGGGAGTAGTGTTGAGAACGGCCATCCAGAGGACTCTGCTGTAGTCACCACACCTACCCCATCTTCCGGAACAATTTTGTCGCAGTTAAGAGATAACTAGGAAAATTGAGTCCTCATGGTCGCTGGATTATTGGTTCCTTTGACCGGTGGATTACATGAACGTGTTCTTTTTCGCCATTCTGGATAACGGGGACGCGACTGGTCCGGAGCGGTGTGAGAGAAAATTTCAATGGGTATAAAGAGGGATTTTTGGATTCTTATTATTTCGCTTACATTAAATTTTTCACCAAGAATGATTGGGTTAGTCGTTGGTCGTATCTCATAGCAGGTACCTCGTCTTTTGCCTTTTAGCCATATCCTCGTCATTTGTGGTTGTGAGTACACCCTGGTCGAGTCAAGATGGCGGATCGGGGTATTACACCTGCCTGTTGCTCTTGTAAAAAGGGCTTAGATTTGCAGGAGAATTTCATCTCCTGCTCATTTTGTGCCAAGATTTTTCATTTTAAATGTTCCTTGATCTCTGAAAAAAGTTTCAAAGCCGTGCGAGAGTCTCCAGGATTTATCTGGCTTTGTTTTTCGTGTCGCCACGATAACAGTCGACAGATAGCCAAAATGGCCGAAGCCATTTCTAATATTCAGGACGAACTAGTCAAAATTAGAAAACTTAACCTGTCCTTAGTTCAACATATTTCATCAACAGTTCAAACCGGGATCGGCTCGGCTGTAGTGCAAGAAAAAAGTAATACATTCTCGGCTGTAGTGCAAGAAAAAAGTGAAATCCCTGCTCCATTGGTGCTCCAAACATCGTCTCCCGTCGTGGAACCACCTCTGCCTGAACACCGTGTCGACGATGTCAACCATCATTCGGACGATAACGGAGGTTGGAAGACAACGAAGAACAAGAGGTCAAAAAAACATAAGCTCGTTATGGGCACTAGTTCTCCTTCCGACGAAAATTCCAAATTTCTAGGTGTTCCGAAACGGCTGCTCTTATACATCGGTCGGGTTGAACTACAAACAACCGCAAGTGATATTGAAAATTATCTGTGTAAAAAATACCCCAAAGAAGAGTTAATCTGTGAGAGTTTCCGATCAGGGAAGCATTTCAGCTCGTTTAAGGTCAGTGTGCCATCAAACTTACGCGAAGTCTTACTAAATAAGGCAACCTGGCCCGAAAACGTTGTGGTGGGAAAATTTTTTCCTCCTCGCGAAGTTCCTATCAGTTCTAATGGTGGTTCGTTTGTTAATCAACTCACAGCTCCATCAGCTGTGAAACCAGCCTGTGCAACAGTTATTCCCCCGAATATAAGTGTCTGTGCCTCCTCTTCGAGTACAAGTGACAAAGTGACTGTCCCTCCTAAAAAACCTAATGACACTAGTGTTAGTGCTACATTGGTCGAGGACGCTACCAACGCTACCTCGTTTTCTAGTGCTCCCACCGCTGGTATGTCTACTAAGCCGGTAACTCGTCAACAAACTGGAGCTCAGAAGTCTAAATTAACAAGTACTAGCCACCTTTGACTAGCACCTATAAGCCATAGCTCTAGCAACAAAAACATTGATGTTTTAGTGTTCAATGTGCAGTGTATTAGGAACAAAATCTGTCAAATTGAGCATTTGCTTGAATCTAGAAAGTATGATATCTTGTGTCTAACAGAGCATTGGCTACACGAGGATGAAACTGACCTCTATCAACTACAAGGTTTCAATCTTAGTTCCATTTACTGCAGACAGTCAACAAAAAATGGTGGTGCTTGCCTATTTGTATCAAACAACCTAGTATGTAAGCCCCTTGATTTAAATCAATTTTGCATTGATATGCACTTTGAAGTAGCTGCCATACACCTCAAGGGTATTAGATTGATTGTTGCATCTATCTATCGTTCTCCTAAGGGAGATTTTGATCTGTTCTGTGAACAACTTGAGAAGGTCTTAATTTATTTTCAGAATTTTCACACTAACATTGTGATAGGTACTGATTTAAATGTTGATATGGGCTGTCCATCAAGGAATAATGTCCAAATAGGCATCCTTCTAAGGGCCTATGATCTATACTGTGCTAACTCTGAACCCACCAGGTTGAGTGCCTGTCTTGACAATGTAATAACCAATATTGACAAGTCCGCCCATACCCTTGGAGTCTTTGACCCAATGCTCTCCGATCATTTAGCGATTTCCTTTACATGGCACACAAAGCTGGGTCCCGGTAATAATATAAAAACTCCCAAAACCATGTATGTTAGACAAATGAATTTTCATCATACTTATGAGTTTATAAACTTGTTAAGTAATTCTGACTGGGATACCTTGCTCCCTGATACTGATGGCCAGGGAAAATTTGCAGCCTTTATTAGCCATTTTTTACTATTGTTTGAGCATGCTTTTCCAATGAAGCTAATTCAGCTGAAACTTGAGTCCCACAAACGGGCAAAATGGTTCAACACAGATCTTGACAACAAGAGAAGGAATTTGCTAAGTTTACATAAACAGTTCAAGTTAGGCGGTTGCGAGGAGCTTAAAAAGGTCTATAACATTCAAAAGAAGCAATACCATACATAGTTAAGATTGGCCAAATGCTATGCTTATGATAATTACATCAATAGTGCCCCCAACAAATGTAAAGCAGCTTGGTCTGTTATTAAAAATGAAATAGGATTAAGTATTAAATCTAGTGACATACCAATTGACTCAGAAACTTTTAATAATGTATTTATTTGTTCAATAGAAAACATTATAGCTGATATCAATAGTGCTCATAAATCACCACCCAACACAGCCAGCGATTTATTACAAAATACTCCCTCCACCAACTCTGTTTTCAAATGGAAAGAAGTTTCTCAGGTAGATATTGTTAAAATTGTCAGAAAATTTAAAAACTCTAACTGTACTGATGTATATGGGCTCTCAAATAATTTAATCAAATCAGTTATTAACTGGGTAGCATACCCCCTCGCTAATGTTGTTAACTCTTGCCTTCAGTCTGGTTACTTTCCTGATCATCTAAAGTATTCTAAAGTTATTCCTATCCACAAACGTGGTGATATTAATCTTCCGAATAACTAATAAAGAATATCTCTATTATTTCTCCACTTGCCAAAATTATTGAAACAATTGTATATGCTCAGGTTCTGGATCACTTTGAAACTTTAAACCTTTTTACACCAACACAGTTTGGATTCAGACCTCATAAGTCTACTACTCAAGCTGTTGATTATGTTATAAAGTACATAATTAAGGCTTTTGAAGAGAAACAGTGCCTGGCACTTACATTGTGTGACCTCTCATCAGCTTTCGACTGTGTTGATCACACAATTCTTGCGAATAAGTTTAAATACTATGGATTTAAAGATGTCGAACTAAAATTTATGCTCTCCTATTTATCCGATCGTAGGCAGTCAGTATATGTGAATGGTAAAATGTCAAAACCTTTAAATGTTAAATATGGTGTACCCCAGGGCTCAGTGCTTGGACCCCTCCTGTTCCTGGTCATGATCAATGACCTGTGCCCAAATATGACTACTAACTGTGTGCTCTACGCTGATGATACTACATTCCTACATAACTCCTCTAATCACTCTGATGCCATGAACAGACTTCCAGCCATCATCAAAAAGGCGAATGAATGGTTTTCCGCCAACAATCTTTTCTTGAATCCTGATAAAACCCAGTTTCTTCTATGCTCTCTAAAATCAGCTGTCAAAGAAACTACCTCTGTGAAATTGCTGGGATTTCACTTAGATTCCAAATTAACCTGGAATGCTCATGTTCTACACGTCAGTAAGAAACTGGCACGAGCCTTATTCCTGCTCAGGAAGTTGAAGCTATATGTAAGTAAGGACTATTTACTCAATGCCTATTATGCTTTTTTTCATTCCCATATTACATATGGTATAAGACTGTGGGGATATGCTTCTGACACTAAATCCATATTTATACTACAAAAAAAGGCTGTACGAATTTTAGTCAACGCATGTTCCCTAGAACACTGCAAACCTCTCTTCAAAAATCTTCAAATCATGACAGTTTACAATCAGTTTATATTCCATTCATTAGTACATATTAAAGAAAATCTGAGCATGTACTCAACAAGGGCTGATGTCCACTGTCATGACACCAGAGCCAAAAATTCCATGGATATACCACTCTGTAGGCTCGATAAAACATACAAAGTAGATGGCCTACCGATCAAATTTTTCAACAGGCTCCCAACTTCTGCCAAGTCAGCCTCTAGTGTGGGCTTCTGTAAGGCTCTCCGAGATTGGCTTACATCCAACCCATTATATTCCCTAGAGGAATATTATAACCTAGATTTCTCCAGCCTAAAACTCTAAGGTCTATTGTTTCATTAAGTGTATTGACATGATCTGCCTTGTTATGTTCCTCAATTATGAGATGTTTCTTTGACTCAATTATAATTTTGAATTAATTTTAAACGCAATTATTCACATGTACCATACCTTGACGACACCTATCATATGTATTTATGCTAAAGGTGAATAAAGAATATTATTATTATAGTATGAGGCCACGTGTTTAAAACTTCAAACAGATGGACATCCAAAACTTCTCGTGCTTGCTTGGAGCACCATTCATCGTCAACCCCCGTCAATGCTACCGAGTGGCTGTGGTCATTCAAATATGTTCTACTTAAAAAAATTGCTACATTATGTATTGTTGTTTTGTCTTCTTTATAAAAATAATGAATTCCGCATTGTTCTACCATCTCTGTGAACTATATATTCTTGCTTGATAGACAGAATTTTTATAGAAGTAATCAGATTAATAAGTGGGTCTTGATTATATAGTAAGAAAACATTAGGGAAAAAATTATCCTATGTTGGAATCTATATCTTTCGTTTTATAACCGAGTTTGTATTTGGAATGCCTCTGACACAAAGAATATGAAAGCTACGTTTAAAAGCTCCTAGAAACTTGTTTATTTCTATTTTCCGTTTAATTGATGTATTTTGTAAATCAATCGCTCAAGGAAAAGGAAAGAACGTATTACTTATAGCCATTTCTTGTATTTCACAAACATTACAATGATCAATTAAATATTTCCCAAGGTTTTTTCGGAACAATGCGTTCGTGAACTTTATGGGTGAAGTAAGCAGATTTTCCTAATCCTGTGCTGTTTATTAAATATAAATATTCACGTTGCTATAACTACTAATATCTATTAAAAAAGTGTTACAGCCATTCAAATAAAACTTCTGTCGGGAAAGAACTTGAAGTTACTTGGGAGTTCATGAGGAGGTGGAATGTGGGGTGACGAATAAAAGGTTTTGGAACCATTGTGAGAGTATGTTCGGGAAAGGATTTTGATTGACAGCACGCGTGTCCCTTTGAGCCCTCTTCCTTTCGAGTAGGTGGTAACTTAACCGATGGGAGCGGCCGAGTGCGAGGATGTTTGGGGGACAAGGATTAACCAGTGAGCCGATCCCATGCATCTCGCGAGAGGTGGCAGGCTCACGCATGTATATAATACTCCGCGTTCCTCTCCCTCCCCATTCCACTTGGCAATGGAGTCCTCATGATCGCTGGATTATTGTTTCCTTTGACCGGTGGATTACATGAACGTGTTCTTTTTCGCCATTCGTAATGGATAACCGGGACGCGACTGGTCCGGGGTGGTGTAATTCTTGTCGGATCTCCCGAAGGTCGTAAGTTCACTGCCCACTTCCGTAGAAAAAAGCTCCAGGATTTGTGATCCAGAAGAACTTCCGGGAGTATTTAATTCAGACGTCTACGAGGTCTATCTGATATGGGATGCTATTTTTTTAAACTTGAGGAGTACCGGGGGTTGCATGCATGATTGGGATGCGGGAAGCGTAGTATGTTGTTTCAACATTTTATTGTATTAGGGCAATGAGGCTATGTGAACATTTCAGTTGTTCGCAATTTTATCATTTACGTTCAACATTGGTACTGTGTGATCTCGACTAGGAGAACTGTGATTGGTAGGTACACTATGCGTAAGTATAGAGTATTCGCGTTAGTAAGTTTCTTTTTAGCCTTCTCAATGTAGGGGCGAGAAAGGATTTTCTAAAAGGAGGATATTGATTTTTTTAATAATCAAATGAAAGACATGGACTTTTTTTATGGCGAGTAATAATTATTTTTTGTTGGATGCCATTTTTCTAAAAAGAAAATGATGGTGTTAAACATATTTTTGTGGTTGTACCAGTTGCTTCAACTTTAACTTTGAACGAATTCGTATACTTTACTCCTCATCAATGTCCTTTTTTTGTATTCAGTCCGTTCTTGGTAATATGTATCTGTCGTACAGTTTTTATTGAGAGTAAATTATGTATTTATATTTTTGACATTTTTCTTTCCCCTTCGCTGCGCTCAATATTAACTGATGCCAACCTGCTAATTCTTAAAGCTGTCTTGGTGTAATTAATTTTATATATTGAAAAATTGGTTACTTAGTAAGTGAATAATTTGGTTCTTTTATCTAATAAATGTTCCAATTAATCTAAAAATGTACACAATGATGGGAAATATTTTTCCTTCTCGGAATTCATTTGGCAGATTGTGAGGGGAGAAGTTGACGACGAAGACCGTGAGTTGTAGAAGAATGCCTACTAGCTGTTTAAGCAAAATCAATGATAGATTACGGCCATAGTACTAAAATTATGATTAACTAATTGATGACCAGTCTAAAATGACGGGCAAAATACCGATTCATTTTTATAACTTTACTCTACCTTGAAGTCACCATTAATTCACATGTATACTATTGATTAATTGGTCCGGAAATATCTTCGGTTCACAAACTCGGTTCCTTGACGAATGTTTTTGGAGTTAGATCAAGAGCAATAACATTTTCGTCCCTAAAACTCTTACGGTATGGTGTCTAATCAAATTCCTTATAGGTGTTTCCAAGGAAATTCCGACATACATAGATTGATGCAATAGTTTTGCTCTAATTACAATGGGAAACGCATTTTAGATAGTTATTAATGCTTACTAAGTACAAACATATGTGCTGAAGTGTCTATTTATGTGAAACGTTGTTGACGGTAGCTACGTGGTTGCATTGCAAATTTAACAAGGTTGTTATGAGTTTGTGTTTATTTTTTCAATTTACTATTTACCTATGCAGAAAATGGAAATTCGGGGATTTTTCCAGTTATATGTTATCCACGCGAAAAAATGACACCGAAACCAACTACGATAAATCGGTTCAGCTGTTTTCTCAATCATTAGTATAGAGGACATGGGTCCCCCGGACATAGGCTATCATTAGTGTAGAGAAGCACCTACATCGTTCGAAGGAATGTCTTTACATTGGGAAAATGCAAAAAATGAATTTTCTCTATTATTTCCTCGTTTCACTGTTAAATCAGGCCATGCTTTGGCCATGGCCATAAAAGGCCATGCGTTGATTTACTCTACCTCTCAGCGTAAACCTAGGTAGATATTCTATTTGAAAATCTCTCCCCCAGTCCGCAATCCACTTTTAGCTAATTCAGCTGTTTGTTTGGTTTGGCTTTGGTTAATTCAACTGTTCTATCGTCCCAATTACCGCATTAACATCATGGGAGAAGAACGCCTCGGAGCCGTCATCATGACAAATGTGGCAGTTTAAGATGAGCCACGGCGTTAACGCATCAACATCCAGCGGAGCAAATTCCGTTGCTCTCGTCAAATGAGAGCCTTCCATACATATTTTTTCATCGTGGCATTTGTGGTAATATGACGTGCGCACATTACCACTAATTGTTTTTAAGAGCTTGAGTGGAGAGTCGGTTCGCGTTTTTCTTCTTTTTTTTCTGCTGCATTCTGGGGAATAGAAGAGAGACGGCTCCCGGGGGTGGTGCTCGCTGTTATGTGCGCCTCGATTAAATGAGCCCTTTCCCCTTCTCTCGCGTCAAGAGTGGCGCGTCTCGTTTGTTTGTTTTTGGTTCGCCCAGCGCCTCTTTACCGCTCTAATTTGTTTCGCGGAGCGAACCGATTGAGCGCTCGTTCACATTTTTTCATGCAACCCTCCAACCCCGATCCATTCGCCGTTCGGCTGGCTCGCATTTAAACCGCGCCGCTCTCCCCAACGGATGCATTTCCATCCCGTGAGCAATAGGGGCGTATCGCCATATCCTCGTTGCATTCCGCTCTTTTGTGTCCGCCTCCGTGCGCGGTGCCTCCATGTTTGTTTGTGATGCCTTCCCTCCCTCCCTCTTGTTCATTCCCTCATCGTATCTCCCCATCCGAATAAACCTCCCGTCTTTTAATATTCGACCACCTCCCATCTGTATCCACCGGGAAACGCCCGGGCTGCACTCACCCTTCTCATTCGTTGAATTCGTGGAAAAGAGAATCTACTTCTATATCTACATATACAAAATACCCTGCAAGCCACCTCAAGGGGGTATGGCAGGGGGTGAGTAGTCACCAACATTCATTACACTATACCCTAAAGTTAGTGTAACTACGACTAATTATCCTGAAGCATAAATCGCTAATGCTTATCACGAGGCGAAGCCTCACAAGCATTGCTCTACACAACAGATATGCTACCAATGTTATAGGGACCGTTAGTATTTATATATTTTGTGACTACATAATTGGACAGAGATGTGAGAGTTATGCTGAAAACATGCACGGCTTGCTGTTAGCACTAGGTAGCAGATAATGATACAAGTGTTAGGGAGTACTACTACTACTAAGATCTATCGACAAACCTAGCCAAAAGTCTCATTGGCAGCTGTTATGATCCCTTACCGTTCGCGGGAAATATTACATTTTAAATCTGTCCGTTCTGTATTCTAGTTTCCTAATGTTATTCTCATGATCTGATCTACCGTAGTATGTCAGATTCCGTAAAATATAGCCAAAATTTCTCAGTTCTACCCTGCGATCCGCTACGAGGGCTTAGGGCAGGGGTAGTTTGGACTACTTCTGCTTACCGACCTCATTTACCCGTGCGTCCTCAATGTTGTACGCATTACTGGTTTATTTGGGGGTATTTGTAAAATGCCAGAAATATCGACTCTGAAAATGTGTAAACTCATTTTTCTTATCACTATTTGAATTGGTATCCGAAATGCTTTTCGTCATCCGTACAACCCGGAGGTCGCGGGTTTAAATCTCGCTTCTGGTATGGATGTTAACGATTATTATATTGGGATAGAGGTTTTACTTATGGGTATGAAGTAAATGATGAGAATATGAGATTTTCGGTAAAGGCGTCTTCATTTAAAGGCCTAATATTTTAACCAAATATTCCCTTTTCCAGTGAAAGAGCTGTCAGCCTTAGTTAGGATGCCGGCCTTTTTTGTGTTATTCTTCATGAAAAAGTGTTTTATGCTTATTAATTATATTGGTTACGGTTTATGTCGTGGTTGTTTTGGTCGTGAATGTTTTGGTTAGAAAAGAGAATTCGTAAACCTACTACTTATTCTAGTGCCCATGGGGCATGCCCAAAATAATGGACAGGCATGTCCCGTGCCATTTTGTCACCGCGGATGATTCTGCCGATGGTATATTATGTTCTCGTTAAAATTAAACGCAGTTCCCTTAAACCTTTCTGAAAGTCTTAATCTTGCTTTTTTATTCGTGTTTGGAGGGACATCCATCCTTTTTATCAAATAACTTTGTTATCCTTAAGCTTTTTTCCGACAACTTTTTTTTTCAAATTTTCTCGTTATTTGACGTAAAATCTCTAATCAGCTCTTCCTCTGACGGGTGCAAAATAACGAATATAACGTACCATTGGTAATTAAGAAAATGGAAAAGAAAAAGTGCCAAATAATCATGAATATCCCTTAATGGTGTGCTGTGTCGTTTAGAGCGATGGATGTTTTGCTTTCTTTGATATGTATCATAAATTGCTTGCTACTGCGAAGTTTCATCCACGCGCAAGATGATATATTACAAAGAGATAAGACCTTGAACTCGCAGAGAAATCTTAAATATTTGGCGTTTTCTGGGATATTTTCGTGACTTTTTGAGCAAGGGAAACCAGCAGGTGGGGAATTGAGTTGACCCTCGTTTGGATTGGTGGCTACGTGTTGCACGGAAGAGGGCAAGTGGCTGCACCCCGGGAGTTTCTCCGATTTCACTTCCAGCAGTATGTCGTGACCTCTATGTGGATCACTATGGGGACAGTTATCACTGTTTTCAGCGACCTTCAGTTTTATTGGACTCATTAATGCGGTAGCGATTTCGAATTGTTTGGGTTTGAGGATAATGCTTTTTTGGAGCACGTGTGAGAGCTGACCTTTGTATTATCAGTAACGACTCTGGACTAGTTTACTATGACTTAGTTAAAGCATCGCGATATTTTTATCATCTTGATGTTCTTGAACTATTCCATGTTTAATAATGAAATATCATTTAAGTGCCATATTTCACAGAGAAAAAATCATTTGCCTTGACCAGGATTCGAACCCGGATCTCTCGATTTCGCAATTTCGCGATCCCTTGGCTGCGAAATCGAGGGATCTGGGTTCGAATCACGGTCAATGCGAATGATTTTTCCTCTGTGGAATATCGCACATATGTGCACTTGCGGGTGACTCTGTAAAAGGTTATACCGTGGTTAGTCTCAGCATCCTCAACATTTGTGAATGAAATGTTATTTTACCACATTCACAAGTTTTATTTCGTGACGCATTTCGATGCTTAATATCATTTTAATTTTACTTGCAAATATTGATGTAAAAAAGTAATGTATGAAATCGACACACTTTTCCTGAAATGACCCCTTTGAATGTACATACCATTTTTATAATTTACAATATAGCTTAAACTTTTACGATTATTTTTATCAATTATTTGGTCAAAAACATTTTACGAACTGCTAATAATGCTCCTAGTTATTCTGGAAACAATGCAACTTCGTGTTTCTGCAGAAATTTCAGTCGTGAAAAGCTGTCTCGGATTTTCGCATCTAAGTGACAGTCATTGTCCAAATTACGAAATCTCGTACGGCTCATATTTAGTACGGCTCATATTTAGTGTGATTGTTGCAGGTTTGAATGTGCAGTGCTTCTGTGAGGCATATAGTTATGGTTAGCGGCTCCATGAGATCAACGAGGTGTGTCTTGATGAAATCCTTTATGCCGTGGCGAGTTTATTGCGTATTTCCGCTCCACCCTACCCCCATTTGCCCCCGCCCCCTTCCCCGGCAGCCACTATTTCGTTTCGTTCCCCCTTGGCGAGTAGCCGGGCGCAGGAGAGGGCGGGGCCGACAAAGCCGTAAACTCACCCGTGACCCGGACACTTCCTTCTTTCCTTCTCGGCGAAAGCGTTTGGCTTTTGGGAGGTTGTGGGATGGATTAATGAATACTCTGCACTTCGCGCGGCGATAAAGGCTTGTGCTCCCGTGGCTATGAGTATTTCTCAGTAAAGGTGCAGTCCTGTTAGCGTTTGCGGAAAAAACCTCTTGCTAAGTTTGATTATGACGGTGCTCTATGACTAATTGAAGCAGCCTTGTCACCTGTCGACGTTGGAGAAGGTAAAAATCTAGAGGTGTATCTCCCAGCCAGCAAGGAATGTTTGATTATAAATTGCAACCTTTTTCAATGGCTCCAACCTATGGTGGGGTACAGAGTGGGTCAATAATTAATGTACGTCGGCATAGATTATTTTCTCATATAGATGTTTTACTTCGGTGGATATTAAATAGCAGCATTTCATTGGTCTTCTTTTATTTTTCCGTGTCATATTTAGGCCATTCACTGAAAAGTATTCGGAAATACGTGCCTACAATATTTTATTTTCCGTATATTCCATCATTATATAACTGTAATATGTGAAAGGCAGCTTTAATACTCACTGTGGAATATTTATACTCTTTTCTGAGGCTTAGGCAAAGGCATAAGCCTTGGAGATGTATCCGAGACTTGGTTTATCAGATGAAGACCAGCGCTCATAACGAAGGTGCGACGTTTTCAGGCTGAACTGCGTCTAGAATGAGGTGCCATCTCAGGTATTATGTGCTGTGCCGGAGCCGAAACATCCTTATTTCTTGAAATGCAGATGTTAATTGTTCTAATTTCAAGTTATTAAACGTTAATCTACCTGCATGCACTTTAGTGTTAAGCATTTGCAATTATGGCGTTGAAGTGCCAGCGTGACGTTTACTCGGGCCGTGGGGGCGTTTACTCGGAACTGAAATTGCTATTTTATTCACGAAATCGTTAGATGGAAACAAAAAATAAATTTTCGTGGAAACATCAATCTTCTAACCGTAGCCATTCACTCATAAATTGAAAATTAAAATACGCAAAAGGTGACGCCCATCGAAGGAGCTGCGCTGAGACCTTCTACGTCATCCACCTTCCCTCATTGGCTGTTTTGGGGAGTGGAGTGCGGGTGGAGTTGGGGAGAGGACGTCTGCATACACAGCGACTGGTGCAGACGAATGCATGACGTTAGAAGTCTCAGCACGCCACTTCCTGCGAAAGGGTTAAGAACGTCAGTTATTCGTCGCTTATAACTCGTAAACTAGGAGACGGATCGAAAAACGGAAAAATATGGGTCTTTTTATTTTACAAACTCTATCAGATTCGGCAATAAAAAATGGCAAATGCCCCCATTTCTGTCTGTACGAAATACCTACTAAATGTCGCAATAATGGTTCCCTTCTGCCAGTAAAGAACCCCGACCCCTTTCCTTCTATCTTAGGCTTCCATCTAATGACGATTGGGGTCTAGTGTTCATGCTTTTCATTTGAGGATTCTTTCGCCAACCATTCCTAATTTGGCTAGCCAGCTCATTTTCAACCATACTGCTCCCTATTCTCACATTAGCTTTATCATAGATCTGACCACGGCATTTATTTATATCACGACCTTTTTCTTCAATAGATTTGGGTATTTAATTTTCTAAACCTGATGGATTTTGATCTTATACCTCAGTAAAAGAGTTTCACATATTTAAAGTACTATGGGTTTATCGTTTTCGTCGCTCAGAACTTCAACGTAGCAATACACCTCACTCAATTGGTCGATTTTACTAATGTCCTGAGTCGTGTCCATTATGTTGGGGAACAAGGAGTATCGCTAAGTTGTAATTTTATCCCATTTTTATTCCTCATTAGCCATGAAAAAATTGATTTTACTTTGAATGGTATGGTTTAAGTAGTTAACAGTGCCATCCGACTTTTGTAAAAGCTCTGTTAACTCATGGTCGTAGTCAGAGAGGAGTTCAATGACAGATAAAAAAATTCCCTTATTCGAGTCTTCCAATTTGCTTCTTTTGCTACGGATAGGTAGGTTGCATGTGACCAAAGTCAGTTGAACATTGAAAACTGGTTCTACCACATTTCTACAAAAGTTCTTTTCTTGTTGTTAACTTCTCGCTGGAGATTCATCTGATGTTCCATGTCTCCTCCATTGCATCATCAGCTATTCAAATCTCTGTGATACTGTGAACTTTCATGGGATCGGATACGTTCTGAAAGATGTTCCCAATCTCTTACTCCACAGTCCAACTACGGATTTGAAGACAGATACACGCACAGAGACAGTAAACACAATCAAATTTTTGTGACTAGCAAAGTCAGCTTCTGTTGAATTTAAGACCAGACTTGGCGACAAAACTATAAAACCCACTTGAAAATGATTTTCCTGATTGTTCCATACCTTTTGGGAAGAGACGGTTTGGACGCAGGTCATAGTGTCAAGCCCGCGGGACTGACACTATGGCCTGCGTCCTTATTTCTAGATCGTTGAGAATATTTGTAAAATAAGTATCATTTGGAAAAAGTTGACTCATCATCAGACTGAATAATTTCGGTCAAGGAAGCGCGTAAACCAAAAAAATTAATTAGTCATATTATTTGGGAGTCAGCTGCTGCTAGCCTTGTAATGTAAATAGATTATATAAGAAAAAAAGTACTGAAAAAAAATTATTAGAAGTATGTGGAAGGGTAGGTAAAATTTTTTTCTCATTACTCTTTTCTGCACCACTTTTATAAACTACGCTTCATTTTTATGTATAAGCGTAAGTTTTTAAGTGATGATATTGCAAAAATAATTGTAATAGGGTAACAACGGTTTGCAGACTGCAGTTTACACACCTGAAAGATCCCAGACAGTCGCTTTGTTTTGTTTACTGTCTCTGTCGATTGAATTGACGGAGAGGGGGGGGGGTGGTGTTGGGATGTTGACGAGGTGGGGAAGAAATGACTTATCTCAAAGTGTTTAGAATAAAAGGTAGATTTACTATGGGGTATGAAGAAATTTTCCCGGAATACAACACGACTTCGACGTCACCTGGCGGGCATATCACTCGCTATCCGCGATTAAGTATTTAAAAAACAACGATTTTTTTTACAATTTTCCTAAAATTTATAATTTTTGCCTCTTGGGGGGCTCCGTAACCCCCATAACCTCCGTAACCTCCGTAGCGCCCCGGCTGCCTCATTTTTTCTACGCCATTACTGCAGGTTCGTGAATATGTCAACTTTTTTTCAAAACATCCCTGTGCCTTTCATGAAGATAATTGTTGTTCCGATACGAGAGAAGTTTAATTTCCTTATGGGTTATTTCGTGATTGGTGACATACATCGATAAGTCCATCGGTATGTATCATACTCCGTAAACCTCTGTGACCAAAGGAATTTGTTTGTCCAAATTTTTTCGAATGAATACACACTTGTACTATCACAACTATTTTTTTTACAACACCAGTACCTACTTGGGTGGGACGATGGTGCAGTAGTATTGCTCATTTGACGCTGTTGTTTTGAACATGGAAAAAGTATTTACGCATTAAAAAGTTTCAAACATTTCGCGCGACGCGGGCACAGATAAACTCTAATCAGTTATTGCCTGTTTGTTATGAAATACAATGAAAATCGCTTACATTAGTACAACTCCAATTATTAATAAATTACTCCTTAAGTGTTAGTATTCATCTCTTAAAATAGTATACAAGAATGGAGATTTAAAACCAGTTTAAAAATATATGTTTCCGAGCTGTAAAAGTTTGCTCTCTTTTGAAATAACTTATGAACCGAGCTTACGTACGTACTCATGAACTTGGATTACAATGTTTTTCCTCGCGCAGTGACACTGGTGACAAAGCTTGACTTGGGGTCAGGGGTAATAAAATAATTTTGATGGTTTAACAAACGGACAGCCACTGCTACAGGGAACAGCTCGGAGTGAGTGGCAATCCTGCTTCCCTCGTCAACCTGCGATATCGTGTGCGACCGCCGTTCCAAGCGATTCCGACAACTACGCCCTCTGCCGCCGCCCGCTCTGCTTTCCTTCTTTGTTGCCCCCTTCCCCTTACAACACCCCCCCCTCCCCCTACCTATACCCTCTCACTCCCCTCCCCATTCCCGTCCACCCCCCCAAACCCACCTCGCGTGGAATTTTCGTTTTTGAGTGTGGAGTGTGAGATTGTTTTGTTTTATTTTTTCCCTGACGGGGTTTATTTTTCTCTATTCTTCTGTCTTTCCCACGGCGCACTGGATGGGGGCGTAAGGCCTCTCCCTCCCCATATGCTCTCCTTCCTCGTCCTCAATCCTCCCTCTCCTCTTCTCCCTTGGCCTCCCAGTCGTGCCCCATAAACTGTTTCCATGCCACTTCCAGCGCCCTGGCTGCCGTCGTAATTCAGGCCCAGCCGATGGAGCTACACTCGTTGTTCTCATGGTTATTGTTAGAGTGTAACTCCATCTCAATTAATTCTGCGTATTTTATCATTTCTCATTGCCAGGCGTAAAGAAATTACAGTTCTTCGCTGAAGCGAGCGACATTCCCGTGGCAAGACTCTACCAACGGTCAATTAATAGTTTTCATCGCTAATTTTTTTCATGGTAGACAATAGGTAGCTCACGTGACCTTGGATTTTTACCGTAAATACGAAGAAAAACCCTCGTTTGTTCTCGTGAATAATCTTTCTATCGTTCCGTTTTACGATCTTTATCATCTCTTTCTGTGAAGAACTTTTCTCTATGATAGTTTGCGTTCGAATGAAGAATGGTCGGAGTTTTAGCTCTGAAGGAAGGACTTTATTTTTCTGAGTAAAAGTTCCCGAGTTCGGGTATTCGGGTGAAGTTTCTTTGGCGATCTAATCTTCTTGAGTAACCAATATGGTCCCCCTTTTATAGTGAAATCGCTCCTCTCCTCTGATATTCCAATCTTACACTGCACCGCTCTGCGTGATATTGCTATTAATTAGTTAGTGAGATCCGGCCTCTCCTGTCAAGAAGGATTAATTAATTTGTAATTTGTATTTTCCACACACTTTAATTCCCGACCGTTGTTTTGAGTGTATTTGTCATTGTCAAGGTACATTAATTTTTGCGGTTTCCGTTATTATATTTTTCGACTAAGAAGGGTGTGAGGGATGGGGAATTGTGTGACGTATTTGACTTCCTTCGCTTTCGTATTACCGACATTTTAAGGTTCAATGCTTTGGTTGTTGCAGTGAACTTTACTCTCACTATTATTATTATTGTGAGGTACTGTTAGCTGATGTTATACTCTCATCGTCACCTCATTTTTTTCCGAGTTTTATAAAGCTCAGAATTCTCAGCAGTTAAACACCTCCATGCTCAATAATTCTCAATGAATCGTTGCTAAATTTATTGATAGATGAATTAGAATAAAATATTTATGCCTGCTTAATATTGTTAATGCTGCAACCTGTGGCATTAAAAAAAGTATATTTCAGTTTAAAGTGTATATGGATGCTGTGTATATCCATATTTTATTTTTAAATGTTACTGAGCGTGATGCTAGCATGCAAATGTTTTACTAGACTTTTCATGGAGTGTTTAGGTTGTCACAAAAGATTGTTAAAATGGAAAAATGAAATATTTTGTAAAAAACTCCTATCTTAGACGTTTGTTTGTAAATGTTTTAGCCCTTATAATGTTTCCGTGAAATACTATACTAGTGATAGAGGAGAAAATATCAGCGGTTAAGAGCATGAGTGCGGTGTGAATTGAACAGGGAAAGTCATGATCCTGTCATGGGAGTGAGGATACTTTTAAGGCCAAGTGAGAGAAAAACATACCCTCGTTCAACAGGGCTTGCTGTATGCTTCTAATGATTGGATATCGCAATATATTTTTCATATATGAGATTGACGTCTAGGATGTTTATGACGACATTTTGGATGTCTACCATTAGGAGTGAGCTCGTATTCTTAATGGAATTTATTTTTTACACTTAGTACGTTTTAGTCGTTTCAGAATTTTTTGCCGCGCATTAAACGCATTCAGTTCTACATAAAAATAAAATAAGGATGAAATATATGGAAGTTTTGTGTAAATTAAAAATAGAGTATTATCAAGAGAAATATATTGGCCGGGAATTAAAACGATGTATTTCTAAAATTCGTCCAGTGGACGATAGGATGTTATTCAAGAAAATGTTTTAACTCTCAATCGGTCTTACAATTAAGGGTCTTGAATGAAAAATATTGGGTTATCTTAATTAAAATCGAACGGTAGTTTTTGGTGGGTGAAACATTCACTATAAAATCAGTTGATCTCAATAATGCTGTATCGACACTCTTGGAAGTTTATGTAATCACATCTACGATCTACTCTGGGATTCGTTGAACGGTGTAGCGTGTGGCAGGGCGTATTAGGACACCAGCCGTGTATGAGTGCATTGGAATAAATGATCAGTGAAGGAGGGATATGATAAATGAAATGAGTTTTGGTCGAATTAGTGACTTGATATGCTAATTTTGCAGTCGTAAAAGGTTTGTGTGAAGAAATAATTATTGCGCCTCTTTGTTTGAAAGTGTATCTATCTTATTGTGTCGCTTTTTCCGTCCCGGAGGTAAAGAATGTTGGTAATATAATTTCCCGTGTATCGATATGAGACCCGTGAGATATGAATTTTTCTATTTACCATGACTATTTTCTATTTACCATATTTTCTATTTACATGCTAAATGTAACCTTCGAAATTCTGACACATCCAAAGCAATTCCTTTTAATAGTTCTGTCACATTTTCTCAAATGCGTGTGGCATTTTGGGTAAGTTGCCTAAAGAGAGCGAGGCTAAAATTTGTCTTATACTCTTTTCACCCGAAGTCCTTCCGATTTTCTCTAGGAAAGTCCCTGTCTCTTTAACGCACTTGGGGCCAATGTCAGTTGAATGGCATTAGTTGAAATAGTTATACTGCCCCTGGTGTCTTGAGCATCGGTGACACCGTGGGAGAGTGTTTTCCGCCTAATAACCTCTCCCGGTCCGAGCGGCCACTCTTCTCCTGTCTCTCTTCTTGCGCAATTTTTTCCTCCTCTCCTTGTGGATCGCGTGCACGTTGAAATGGCGGTTTGGCCGCACGCCTTCGCAGACGCGCAACTGACGGAATTTTCTGCCCCCGTCCCTATTACTCAAACTTCCTCGGCCCACGTTTCCCGCCCTCTCTCTCGATTGCGGGAATGAGAAGCTCCTCGTTCCGCCGCCACTCTCCGCCTCCTCTTTCCCGACTTCCCTTTTCAGTTCTTTCCGTCCCCCCACCCTTCCTCACCCTTACTCTCCCCTCTCCGCCGTTTCCTTCCAGAAATCCCTCTTGTGTCCCGTCGCCGTCCGCCCATCATCCCACCCGCAAAGATCCTTTCGTGCGCGCCGTGTTTCGTCCCGATCTGTCCCCTCCTCCCCTACTTCAACCCGCCCCCTCCTCTACGTTCCTCTTTGTCGACGTGCTAGCCGTTATCATCTTTTTGTTCCTGTTAGTCTCCCGATGGTCACCGTCTCTTCCTTTCTGTCCCGCCGTCTGGTCCCATTCCACGTCCATTATTTTCGTGCTTGGAATAAATTATTTCCGAACGTAACGTTCATTAGCATGGAACGAGTTCGAAAGTGGACGACGGCGCGGGCATAAATTATGAATCGCGGCATTAATGGTACGATGGCTCCATGCGATTGTCATTGTTTGGTTTTTGAGAACATGGTTGTCCCTTTTTTTACGGAATGACCTTGCAAGTCTATTTCACGATCTCATGAATATTTTATCGGTAGCCAAGGGGATAATGGTGCGGTAGAATTCTGAGGGTGGAGGGTTTACTTTTCCTGACTTGTAATTTTTACCTTTTGTCAGTCATTTTGTTTTTTTTTCTACGCAAGATTTGGGCTATATACCTAATTTTGCAATTTTTTTCACGTGCTTCTTTTTTTCTTGGGATCAATTCTAATTTTACATCAAAAGCAAATGATGGGACGCCTGCAAAGTCCTTAAATCGTCGAACTATTGTAAGAAGTGTCTACTAATTTAGTCGTATTTCGGGGATCTGTCCATTCTGAGACATTTTATTGCATCTTTTGTAAAGATTTATTTCCGATTGAAATATTGCTGAGAAGTTCTATGGTATAAATATTCCAATACTTGTTGCTCATCAGAGTAGCTTGAGTTCTGGTCCCTGTCTAATTACTGGAAATAATTCTGATAATATCTTCATCATACTATTTCTTTGGTATTTTTGCATATTTTCTTTGCCTATAAAGTGGGTGGACGCTATACATATAATTTCCAGATGAAGGTGTACCGTGTGGAAAGTAGATTGATGACTAATATACTAGACTTGAAGTTTTCAGGCATGTCCTATTTTCGAGAATAATGATACAGAAATGTGTCAGTTACTCTTAGTCTTATTACATCTCGGAAAGTAACCGCATATTTTATTCGCTGGGTGCTCTTTTTTAGTTTTGTGCGTATTCCCGAATTTGATTGCTGCCTAAATATGCACTCCCGTCTATCTCCCATTTCTGAAGGAGCTTCTTTCAGAATGTATAGGAGTGATTTTCAGTGGGTTATATGGGACATTTTGTTCACCTGCGAACGCTAGTTTTTGGCGTAACTAGACGGACACTAGTGTTGATTGTATTGAGTTATCCCCAAACATTCCTGTCCTGCTTTTGCTTTCCATGGGGTAGTTCCTGGTTCTTTTCAATGTAAAGTGATGGATACTTTTGGTACTTTCCATCGTTTTTTATATTGCTAATATTAATGTTTAATGTTTTTTTGCAGTATCTTGAATAGTGTCATTAGTGGAATTTTCCTTCGTCTAAAGAAGTGACGGCGCGATTGGGATGAAAGATGGGTTTTCTGGAGTGCTTGGAGGAACCTTTGTAAATATTTGACGTGATAGTTTATTTAGAACCTGGTGAAGCCACGTAATATCATTATCATCTGCTCCCCCATTTGACCCCATCGATAGAGCATTGGAAGATCGAGGGCGTATGTATACACGATATAAGATGGCATGGTAAATCATATCTTCATAATACTGTCGAGCACATTACGTACCTCCATCTCAGCTTCTTGCATGAAGACTGACGGTTGATCACCATGCACCACCCCTGAAATGGCCCATCTGTGATGTTTAGTGCTTATTTCAATATCAAGAAATGCATCGTCGGATGATTTCTGAATTTATATACCTCGAATTTTTTTGGGCTAGGATCAATTTTGAATGCGTAAGATCGTATATAGCTGTATTCATGCTCAGGTTTGTAGGAAGTAGGTTGGCAGATAGATATTAATTAATGAGCTAGTTTATAATTAACAGAAGATTCTTGATTTAAATCTCGCTGACTTTTTAATTTTTTCTGTAATTTTTGGGATACGAAAAGTCATCTCGGAGATTATCTACTTCTACCTAGTCCTCTGGTGTGTTATGAAAAAAACCTGTCCTATTTAATGTGCTAGTCTCACGGGTTTTTACATATGCTTGGTGAACAAGAGGATTAAAATGTGCCACGGTTCGTTCACAATATTTACCCCACGATTACTGGGTTAAGTGTTTTATTTGTTCGAGTAATCATGAGAGCTGGAGCGTTCGAATGTGGGTTACGAACACGAGGAACCCATTGTGCTCTGCGGTTTGCCAGCTTCGCGGGAAATAAAGTGTTATGCGGATGGTCTTCGCACCGCATTCGATGAAATGTTTTTAGGTCGGCGGAGACGAGGGATGATGTGTCTGTGGAGGAAGGGGAGGGGGGTAAGGGCCGGGGGAGGGAGGGGGACTGGACGTTGTGGATCTGGGGAGGAGGGTACGAGGAAAGTCCGTATGGCGCTCTTTGCGTTAGAGGTCACCGAATCCAGTGACCTTTCAAAGTTTTGTGGCAGAGGCCCCTCGCATATTTCCTTTCGTCCTTTTGTTCTTCTCTCATGAGTTATTTGACACGTCAAAAGATATTTTCGAGTTCCTCTAAGAAAAAAGTAATAACACACGCAGGTATCAGCTTGAGGTAGAATTTGTTTTTTCTCTTCTCAGGTGTTGAAGCGTATAAAATGCTTGTTTAATTTTGATGTAATCATGAAATCGGTACAGTTCAAGTTTAAAGAATCTATCGGGTTTTCTGCTGCGTTAAGCAAATATTTAGGTAAAACTCTTCTGTTGTTCTTCCTACTGAGAACGTCGTCAGGAGAAGAACGAAACGTCGAGTTCTACAAAAATATTTTCTCTACGCAGCATAAAACCCGCAAATGGTTGGTATTGGAAATACTGATTGCTGCGAAACCCTTCAAGCAGAGATAAATATACAAGCTAATCGATATTTCATTATTAAGGTTTGTGAAAATCGTCCGAAGTTTTTGTTCGTATAGTTATAACAAATGGTGCAAAGCACAGTTGGAGAAGGCAGAAGGAACCACCTCAATTTTGTCCTTGACTGCGTAAAAATTCATAATACGGAATAAATTGCATTTTTTACGAAATTTTGGGTGATAGTTTGTTTGGAATTGAAGAAGAAAATTACTAGTGGTGGGCGAAATGCGTTTCTGTCGTCCAGTGGTAATCATCTAACCCTTTGTGACCTGTAGTCATTTGGAGCAAATTGTTTAGGCAGGATCTGGAAAAGAAAAAGATGAAAACTTAGCAGTAGCCGCTGTGGAAATATTTTTTTACGGCTTAATATAGGCAAGCGAGTGTGATCTGAAAATTAGTTGACATCTACGTTTTTACAAATTGTTCCTACTTATTTTTTATCGTCACTTAGATGGATTCTAGTGCATAATATTATTTACGCAGTGATTCAATAAAACTTTCGTTTCTGTAGCAAGGTCATACATAGAAAAATCTATTTCCCAACGCTGCCTTTGCGTACAGTTCTTGCTATGCACTGTCATTTAAATTACCATTCATAGTATATTATCTGAGAAACGACCTTGCCCGATGCATTTCCCGTCTGTCTGAGACAGCGGTCTCCAGACGTTAATTGCGTCGCCTTCGTCGAGAGCTCCTTTCCTCCTTGGGGTCAGTAATCCCTCGCTCGTGACGTGATCAGGCCGAAGGCGGGCTCCGGACTGGAGGAGGGCGTGAACAGAAGTGATCCTCCGGTATTTGCTCATTGTTGTGGCGGCATTGCATCGTGAACCCCCAAGGGGGGCGTGGAGGGTAAGGGTTATAAGTGGCACCTCTTCCCGCCTCTCTCTTCCCCCCCGACCCCGGCCCAGCGTACTCCCCGGGGACCGCGTGCTGTATCTCACCTGCCCCTCGGCGCAAATGAGGGGTGGATGCCCTGGACCCGTGAGTCCATTGTGGCTTCACGGGGAGGGCGACACGCAATCGTCTTCGAAGATCTCGCCTTCCTTCGATCCTCTCGTCTCTCTCCCTCTCTTTCTCCTCTTGACTTGCACGGAGTCGTGAGCGTTTCCTGCAAAGAAGAATCGTCTCCGGAAAACTTAAAAGTAGGTCTCGTGCCACGGATACCTTCGTCCGTGCCCAAGATTCTCACCATGCTCCGTGAGGTTCATTCCCTGCGACTTTTCTTTTATTTTCCTTGGGAAGCCATCTGTCTCGTCCGTTTGTTATAATTTAGAATTTCAGAGCAGTCTCGGCCCGTGGTGTGAATACATAATGTGGCTGGTCTTACATAGTGTTATCTTAGATCCAAATTTACCGTCTGTTTTGGAGTTAGACACTTCGGTTTTTGGTTTTGTTTTCAGTTTGAAGTAAGGAATTACTTTCTCGTAAATGAGAGATGAAATTTAGAGCTGAAGTGAATTCAAATACTTACGGCATGTTAAATCGTATCTTTTTCATTTCCCATCCAATGTGTTAGGCACGAAATTCATCGTCATTCCCTTCTTTGGTTTTTGAGGTAGTTTTCAGCTTACACCGTAGGCGCGAGGGCTTCCGGGACGATTGCAATATGCGTTCTCAATTAGTTGGTCGCTAGTTTTACTTGATGCACCTCCAAAGACATGTTTATCCCGTTAGTTTCCCTTTATTGTTATTTCCATCGAAAACAAAGGTTACAAGAATCTCGTTCTTTCTCGCGGTTTCTCAGTGCTAAATTTAAGTCTCGTGGGTGAACTAGACTCACTCAAATTTGCTGGAAAGGTGACTGAGTGGGAGTGATCTTTGTAAAATTAGTGGCATTACTTTGTGGAGCGAAGGTTAACAAGGAACTCCACGTGATGTTTGTTATCAGCACCTACGCTTTCGCCAGGTAAAGCATTGTCAGATAACACGGAACAAACATTTAAGTGGCATATATCTTGTAGTCTTTAGGGGGTAGGAGGGTGGTGGTCTCTGGGGAGGACTTGAGTTGGGGAAGAGTTCTCGAGGGGAGGTGGTCGGAAGGAAGCGGCAGAGGGAAAGGAAGAAGAAGAAGAAGGATGACTTCCTTTTCGGCAGAATTTCGGCTCTAAAGAATATTTATTTGGATTCAGGCAAAAAGAAATTAGCTCTGCTCTCGTCTAGAAATAGACCAGCTGGGTTATACTATGGTGGACATGATGCAAACCTTTTTGGTGCCCTAATAGTCCGCGGGTACAATAGAAACAATTCTTCTGTCAGGTCGGCCACAATGAGCTGTAACAAGCAATAAATCTGGGTCTGGGAGTATTAAAACTCAATTCGAATATGAGTAAAATGTATGCCTCGCGAAAATAAGTCTTTTCTATGGTCCACGTTTCGAGATTCACCGTTTAGGAGCTGTCAATGTGTCCTCAGGTTCTACCATCCCGCAGTCAATGGTGATTCTGGACACCGGAAATTATAGCAGCATGATACTTTCCGAAGAAATCAGTGTAACGAATCGCAGAAAAGCACCGGGAAAACCTGATAAAAGTGGTGAAATGTCTTGACTTATCTGTATAGATGGCAACTTTTCGTTTACAGTTCCCTATTTGTTTCCTCTCTTATCTTTCTTGTCTGTTTTCTTTCTCAGTCATTACAGCCTCACGCGCTCAATGTCCTTCTGTTCTATTAGAGGGCTACATGGACCGGACATGAACTTCGGATAGGTTCTGGGGCCGGAAACTTATGTCTAAGGTTGCTAGCTGGGCCGGGAACGGCCGACTCTCGACTGGCTTGGCCCCTTTTTGGGTTTTTCAACTGTGAAGATGCTGAGGTGACTTAAATCATGCGGATTAGTTGAAAACGCGTTGCAGTACTATAGTGATTTATCTATAAATACGATAAGTTAACCGAAGAAGTTTACAGAAAATGTTAGCGTATCGTAGTTTCTTTGTCCAAAATGTCATAATATATATTTTCCAAAAATGTATACGCTTTTGTCTATGCATAACGATACCGACAAATTTTGCGTGACAGGCATCTCGAGTGGATCAGTTTTCACAAAAAACATGTTACATAATCGCCCGCAGAGACTCCAACTTCTCTCATCCATAATCTATGAGACATGCACAAATTCATATTTTTCAACGGTTGACCGATTGTTCAGGGTTATTTTTGAGGAAATAAAACGCAAGTATAGATTAAAAACCATGAAAAAGAAAGACAATTCATATGAACCTTATGAATAAGTTGTTGTTTTTGGCGGCGACCGACAACTGAGGTAATCTGCGCCGTTAGAAAATAGGTGGGTAGGTAGGCAAAGCACATTATTTGGGGAGAGACGGATCGGTGGACAGAAATCCGGTGTTGTCATTAGCCTGCACCCAACGAAAGAAGCCAAGGGTTCCACAATCTTACGTCCGAGAGACGAAGTACTGCACCTGAAGTGCTCCAAACATGGCACGGTAAGGATCGGGCTTTAACTGAAAAATCTCTGCCACTCTCTGGATTCGAATACGGGCCTTCAGGGCTATAAAGTACCCTAATCTACTATACCAAATTAATCCCTTTAGATCTTCCATAAATATTCAAAGAAATTAATTCTGAAGACTTAGACAACAAGAGAAGATTAGTATTAATCCTAAACTTTGACTATTGGAAAATAAGATAAGAAGAGATAGGAGGCTTTCAAGGGGATGTTGAGGAAGGTTTGAAAAAATACATAGGAGATTGAAAAGGGAATAAAATGATGGCTAAAGTAGGACTTGAGTAATTTCGAAGAAAATGTGAGAGTATGATGGAGCAAAGAGTCTGCCCTGAACCTGTCCCTGTATCAGCCATCCCGCCAGCCCTTGATCCCGTCCCGAGGCCTTATTTCAGTGGACATTGACTTGATCGGCTCGCCCGAGGCCATCATGCGCATTTACTTAAATTATAAAGAAATCATGTCAGATGTATATAAGAATTGCAAAGGAAAACATCATTCGTATATGCAAGTATTACATGAGGTACTATACTATATCAATCCACCGACTGTATATTTTAATGCAATATTGATTCATTCAATATGGCTGAATGCGCATTTTAGTGACTTAAAACTTCCCTAGCTCTGTATCGCCTAATTTCTTCCATTTATTCTCTTATTTAATCCGTGGTAAGCCTGGAGCTAGTCGCATGCAGTTGTGATTCAGCTTCTCCACTCGTCTTGAGGGCGACTGCAAGAGATCGCGACTTCTCCCAGGCACCCTTCCTGCTCCCTTCTTGCATTCGCGTTCGTCTCCGTCCTCGGGGCAGACTTTCTCTCTTGCTCTTCTTTATTTCACTACCCGGCGGCGTCTTCACTTCACGCCTCTCGCCATGCCCCTCCCCTTGGGTGGCGTCTGCTGCTAATCCCTCACTCCCACATCTCTTCTACTACTAGTAGTGCGAAAAGACTCGGGCAGGGGGAGATGGGGGCTCTCTCTCCACTCGCACGTCTCCTGGACGTGCAGTTTCCTCCTCCCTTCCGCACGAGTGTCGCTCTCAATCCGTGCTCTCTTCTCTTCCCGCCATTCCTTCCGTGCTCTTCCCTCTTCCACTACGGTGCACACGACACCGCGTAGTCGTCATTATGCGTTTTCAAGAGGCTGCGGCAGCTCGCAATCAGTCTCCATTTGTGTGTCGTGTTTACGTGGTGACGCGCTTCAAAGGTCTCACCTTTCACGTCGGGGTGTCAGCGTGTGGTTGTGGTCAGCGGGTCGCTCGTGACCTTGGCAGCTATTTAAATAGTACCTACGGCTTCAATTGCTTCTGATGTTTCCTAACTTAGTGTAACACGCATTTCCTCATCAGTAATTTAATCTTGATTATTTCAAGACTGGTCTTAGGATAAGCCTTAACCTAGAAGTTGCCTAAGGGCTGTTACTTCTAGACTACGATTTCATACTTCACCTAATTCAAGATCAAGCATGCGGGAACAGTCACCTCAATTGAATTTTATTGGAAGATAAGAAAAAGGAATTTCACTTAGTTTTCTCTCGAATCATTCATTGTCATTATTCTTTTCTGAACAGGGCGTCGTGGAATTTAAGCGCTTGATTATAGTATCAGTCTCATCTTTAGCTTTCTCTTCATACCTCGAGGACGCGAATGCTTAACTGATTATCTTGTTTCTCAGTCAAAAGATCGTCGTAGGTGATTGGACGTTCGGCATCTATCTATAAAATTAAGTCTCTAGATTTGACTTCAGGGATTCGAGTCTGCCATGTGTAGGGTGTGAATTGTCCATGATGATAAGATGGACACCAAGTGTGTATGTATTGATTTGTATATAATATTCTTAACTTCGTATAAACAAATATAATTTACATTGTAATACCTATTATCGTCTTGCGTATTGTTATGAATTGACAGCTGTGCACGTAATGCAGTAGCTTAGAAAATTGTCGGTATTTGTTGGTTGGCTCTAGTTAATTATCGGGAAATACATTTGGTTTCACCTCTCACTATCTTATTATCATTATTTGGTTTCTCTCTCATCATATACTAATACTACACTTTTCAATGAAGATGAAAAGATTGTTTTATATTAGCATGATTTATGAAATATTTTTTAAAACGCCTATCTTACTAAAAAAATAGTAGTTTCTACTTTTTATAACCTTGATTATCTCGTGCAACATGCGATATATTGGTATAATATTATGGAGGTAGGATCGATAAATGAAAGTTGTGTCATTTTTTTCGTATTTGGGGTACTAATAGAAAACAATGTCCACCATATATATCAGTCAAGAGAGAACCCTCATCCCACTCTACTTTTTCCATAAATTGCAGTTGAAATTGCATAGGCTTCATGGGGAGAATGGGAGTAACCTTGGAAAAAGCTCTGTTTTCATATCGCAAACATATGTAATAAAAAAACTGATATTAGGTGGGTATTTTTCCGATATATAAAATGGCAACCTTACGATGGGACTAACCCATCTTACTTTTTTAAGATATTAGCCTTTTTTTTGCAGTTATTGCAGACGAAATGCGTTAGTGAGTTTAAATTGGCGCTGCAGTCGGCAGAAGGTTTAGCAACGCTGCAAGCCGTGGTTAGTTTGAAAATCTTGGTTACCTCCAATGTATTTTCACCGAGTTTAATTATAAGTTGTCTCACTGAAAATGGCTGGCTGCTTAACCATTATGGAATGAACCAATTGTTATTCAAATTACCAATTAATTTACTATCATATAAGTAATGGGTTATACTAAAAGTTGGCCAAAAGCTGTTCCGTTGATTAATATCGAAGCCTTCTACTGAGGATGAAACTTCACTTTTTCTGGCTGTTATCCAATGACTAGGTATTTACATCTACATAATACCCTGCAAGTCACCTCAAGGGTGTGTGGCAGGGGTCAAATTTGAGTAAATTGTGACCTACCAGAATGAAATCACCGAAACACTCCACAAATGTCATTACCTCCTCTAATGCCTCATTAAGAAGGACTGTTGGTAGAGCAACCCCGTCTCGGAACAACTTCCCACTAGAAACACACATTCTATTGACTTCTGATGCATGATGATAGAAGCCCATCTTCGGTAAGATGTGTCTACTAATCTTCATGTCCTCATATGCAACAGCTATTTGACAAATTTCAGCTGTCTTACTGAAGCCAGTTGTCTTTAAGTCCAGGTACACATATTTCCTCTTTCCCTCCACATCAGTTGTTATTGACAATGGTTTGTCAGTGAGTGAATGCCCCATGTCTTTTCTGTTAGTGACCCCTACCCTGGCCTCATATGTATTGCTATGTTTGCATTGCACGTGAAGCGCTGGAATTTCATTCAGAGGCTCCAAAAGAAATCTTAGGAGTGTTTGAAACGGCAATGACGAAATCGTGCATCAGGCATATCAATTTCAGTTCTTTCTCGAACTGCAGACGAGGGATCCCGTATCATTCGCCTTGAATCACCGAGACAAGTTTCACCGAAAAAACATGCTCTAAACTAGAGAAATAAAGTTTTATCCAGACCTTCCGATAGTGTTGTGAAAATATTTCAAAACCCCACCGTAAAAAAAAGTGGTGATTAAAAAAAATATTTTATCAGCGATGGAGGCACGAACCGGCACACCTTTCGTTTGGAGCCGAGTCCGCTACCAACTAGTCTACGAACAACTCAAGTTATGACTTGGAAACATGGCATTATGTTATCTAATTCTGGCGTGGCCACGGCATTGCACTACAATCTTGCCCCCGATTTGAGTTATTTTTGGCGTATATGAAGCTTTATTATGTTCCCGAGGGTCTTATTTATACGTGAAAACTATCATTGTTTATATATATCAAGTCAGGCTTCATAATTTGGGAGGACACTGGCACAGAAATCGTAAATTATGATATATACTTGGAACGTGTTTGAGTGTCCTCTTCGCCTGGGAAGTTTGTGAGGGAAATATGTACGTTAATTTCTTATTATACGAGCAATTGACGTAAGATAAATGTCAAGCACGGTATCAATGATTTACTGGAATGTTAAAATCATCAATGTACGCCATAATACCCTGTTGAAAGTTATTTAGAAAATAACGAAGTGAGGGATTTCCCTTCCATCACTAGATATTTCTTTCACTTTCATCACATCGGCGTTGCCAGATTATTTTACAAATGAATATAGTAATAATGAAAGACATTTTAAGGTGGATCCGAAGGAATATTCTAAATTAATTTTAATTTGTGATATTTTTTGTAATTTGTGATTACTGGCAGTGTCAGCATAATATAAATTCATTTATACCTGAAGCATAATCACTATTTTGACTCTATTTCCAGGCTGAGAAAAGTATTTTTAAAAACTCTTTTCCATGATTGCTATGGATCTTTAGTGCATTACTTTTTCTTTTCGATAGATTAGGCATTTTTTAAGAGTGAGGAGTATTTGGTTTAGCAGCGTAAAAGCGTATCAAAAGAATCTTCGGTTTTGACTCACACGGTCGCGAGTCAACCTCCTTAATTTACGACTCATATTTATCTGCTGCCGCCAGCCACTAAGACACGCGCAACGTGCTGAGATGAATGAAGCATGGTTATGAAACGCGCGAGAATTTTCTCGGATCTCTTTTTCGCTTCACCGTGTTGCCCCTTTTCACTAAGTTTCATTTGTGAGAAAAGTAATACTGCCAGGCTTCATTAGTAACTGCGGCTGTCATGATGAGTTGCAGTTTTATACCTTTCTTGTTGTTTTTGAAACTCGCTTCAGTATTTTTAAGGCAGTTATATTAATCACTCTTTAAGTTATCGTTGATTTTTGACAGTAATGCAGTACAATACCTGATATATTTCATGCTCCATAGATGAAAAATACGATAAAAATGTGCGTATGCTACTAATAATAGTTTTTTGCTTTCATGCTTTTCATCTGGATTCTATGGTTATTTCCTTTCCCCTGTCTTCTGCGAAGGAGGGAAATAGTGTTTTTGCGAGTCTTCGAGCCTTAAACCCTCGCTCTCTTAATCTTACTCTTAATCTTCCACCCTCTTGTCAGCCATCCCTCGGCACGCGGTTTCAGGTCCTACTGATCTCAATCTCCGCCATTATGTGCATGCCTATCGATTCATCTACCGTTGAAATCCTTTGCTCTTCTTATACTTCCCCTCGGCCCGTCCTTAGGTTTCATGGCGGTGGAAGCAGCGCCGTTACCCTTCCAGTGGCATTTCTCAGAATTTTGCGATTGTTTTGTTCCGCTTGGCTGTTTTTACGACGTCCCGTCCGTCTCCATAGTTGTCGCGGGCACTTGAGATTTCGTTTAGACGGAGCTCCTCTCTCTTATATGCGCATATTGTTATTCCGAGAGCAGCTTCTTACGCGTCCCTGACCTAACAATTAGCAAATGCGTCTTAATCTCCGTCTTCCACGTCTCGACGAAGATGACGTGGAGCGTTTTCCTACACCCATTTTTTTACGCCGTCAAGGCAATTCATTTTCTGCCGTCGACGTTTTCCATCTTATTTCATTTTTACGTGGAATTTTTTTCTGAAACTTACTCCTCGGAGCGTCATTCCTGGATTTAAATCCTCAGCCTTAAATTTTATGTCACATCTCTTACCATATATTATGTAATGTGTATATTAATGGTTTCATAGTTACTATGGTTAATATAGGACGCAGCTCCATTTATTTTAATAGTGACACATCTCTGCGTCATTGCCTTTTAATCATAAGATTTATTTCGTCACTTGAGGTAGTTACAGATCCGTTTATTTCAGGAATTACGCACAATACCCCCTACAATCTCTCTCACTGAAGTGATTGCAAAGTCTTATATTTCGTATACCTATAATGGTTGTGTAAGCTTGTTCTTCATCATTTAATTTTCTATAAGCTCTGGGATAAAAATTGGGCATCTTAATTAGAGAAATGAAAATGCGAATTCGAACTTATCTCAAATACATATCTAGCTAATTTTAATATTTGAGATAGCGTTCAGTTGAGAAACAATTAATCATTTTCTGTAAAGAATACAATGATAGAACCATAGATTGATATAATTTCCGTTCATTTGTTTCTGATGAGTTGTATATTCCAACCCGAAAGCCTTTTCCCTTTCAGTGGAAAACTGGAGAAATTCTCAGGCCATAGCTCAGTCAATTTTGCATTTACCTATAAAATAAGCTTAGTTGTTTTTGTAACCTGCAAGAATAATAATAATTATTAAAAGCTGGTCTCTCTTGCATGATTTAATCCGGCTAAAATTTCGTTGCTCTTTGAAGTTTCGTGATTAGCGTCTTCCGACAGGTGGCTGGTACTTTTTTTGCGCCCTGAGATTGACGAGTGCCTTTCGAACTCAGCGACGCCTTTGAAAACTTTTTCCCTTCCGCCATCCACGAGAGTTCTCACGTCGATTAAAAAAATAAGGGACGGAGTAACGTATATCGGCCAAACTCCGTGGTCGGCCTTCTTTCTCTGTCTCCCTCTGCCTCGCTCGGGAGTGCAGTGCTGACGCGATCGTGTGGTGCGACGACGTTTGCCTCATGATTGGATTCGAGAGTCTTTCTTTGCCCTCCGCCGTGGCCGTGTGGTGCTACGGGGTCGATATCCTCTTGAGAAGTTCCGTTTTCGACGTCGACTTTTAAAATTGCATCTCTTGAGATGGCACTTTATTTTATAGTGTGGGGGAAATTGCTTGATTTTTCTGGGAAAAAATAGTTTTTTGGAAACTGCTGGACCACTTTGAACTGATTTTTTCTTCTTTACACAGTTTTAACTTTGGGCTCACGATAACGGATTTTAGTTTATGTAATTATTTTTTTATCCAAATGAATGGCTTGAGGTTTTATTTATCTAACGTACAAAAAATCTACGCTTACACATATTTCAATTAATTTCTAGTAGGCTGTCGATTTATTTAGCTTTTATTTATACATTCGTTTTCCTGATGGAAATTTTCCTATAAGAATTACATAGAGCATAAGGAAACGCAAGAGAAAAAGTTGAGAATTCCTTGGAAAAAATTTATTTTCTAAGGAAATGCCCTAAAACTCTAGGGATTTTTTTCCTATGACGTTTTCATTAGAAACGACAGAATTCGGTCAGTAATTTACCTAGGACGAAATTCTATTTTAGGGAAAACCCTTAGGTATAGAACAAATTATCCTAGCAATTGCATAGAGTCAAGTGCAAAGAGTGAATGACTTAAGCAGAAAAAATAAATAATCATTAAAAAAACATATTCTGCATAGTTTCATTTATACAATCATGGAGTTATCACAATTAATGATATTGAGGCTGGCAAAATATTTCTCAATAAAAAAAGGTGTGCAACCATTATAAAAAATATACTCTCATATTCAAATACATTTGGTGTAAAATAAATATATTCTAAGTCACTGCAACCAACTTTCAAAAGCATTTCCAATGGAAAATGCATTCTAAGAGAATTGTTCCCTAGAAGTATATTTTCTAGGGAAAACCGGGGTTCAATTTTCTTTTGAATATTCCGACAGGGTTGCTATCTTTAACTCAAATATTATCACTTAGGTGCCAAATGCTTCCACCAATAGCACTCATAAAATTAGTTTGCAAATTCGCGGTGAAAAATTCTCAATATTGAGTGGATGATTGCTGTTGCAAGGTTTAAATGCATCCTAAATGGAATTCCAAAATTATTCACTCTATCATAAAATTCTATAATGTTGATGCATATGCCACAGATAGTCTGTGTGAATGATGAAAAGAATTATGAAAACTGTGAGTACCTGCTGTTGGAGACGGCCTTTTACCTATCTTGATTCAATAGTCTTCTTTCGTTGTGGGAGAACGTTTTATTTTAGGTTTAATTTGTGTGATTATGAAATCTTAATTATGTAAACGATTTCCTCGTGCTCCTCAGCACTAACTCCCTTGACGAATTCCTCGTGGTGAGGAATTTATTTGAACTGTTTTAATCGCGGTAGAGTCTCAGCTAAGCCTGATTTTTAGGAATAAGTTGAACTTATTTAAAATTTCTCCGTTTTATTGTTACTATTCATTTAAAACACTTTTTATTGCCAGAAATGCTCTCCTCCGTTTATTTATGCGTTAAATTTTCTGATTAAATACGAGGTTTTTTGTGGTTTAGGATTTAACGTAGGTTGTGTTTAATATTTCAGGACGTCGTTGAAGCTGGAGCTAGTTAGAGACATTATACCCTCAAGGCATAAAAACTAGGATAAATGTTAGGTGAATTTTGGCCGTCTACTTCAGGGGCTTGGTGTTAATGGAAAATATTTGTATCTTTGATGCTACCGTGCATATTTTTGATTGCCTAATGGTACTTCAGCGGGAATTATCGGCAAAGCATCCAGTTTAACTTCCAGAGGTACAATCACATTCGCACCACAAAGCATTCAATGTAACTGTCAGAGGTACTGTGCAACTACAAAGCATTCAATTTAACTGTCAGAGGTACTATGCTAGATTGTGCGTAGTGCTTGTATGTACGTGATTTTAGATTTCATGTATTTGTCATGGAGCATTAATTTTTTTACATGAATGAAAAATACGCTAATGTACTTGGAAAATTATATACATTTCTTAAAAAAATATTTAGATAATTTGATTAATTGGTATAAAGAGGTAAAAAAAGTCTAACAACTGGATATTAAAAAAATGCAAATGAAAAATCACATATTTAATTGATTTATGCTGTATCTCATCGATGCCATCGTAAAATAGGAATCTTTTTTCATAGTTAGTATCCTTTACTGTCTGTAAATACTTTTTTTTACGGAAATTGTGATTGAAAAATACTCTCCTTCATTGGGGGAGAATATTATATCATTGAGATTATGAGTTATATATATATATATGACTGAGATTGCAAATTAGAGTCCTGTGCGCTCTATATTATAACACATTTTTAAACACTGCGGAAGCAGTGCATTCAGTCGATTTACTACTTTTATGCACTGCCTTTTACTCAGTCGATTCACTACGTATAGAGATGGACACTCATTTGAATGTGGTGCATTGCATCCTTTAGTGAAATTGGGTTCAATTAAATTATTGTTCGTTCGTATTGCATTTTTCATGACAGCTTCTATTTCTCTGTGCATATTCCTTAGTTTAAAAATATTCTATTGTTGGTGTCCTTCCCTTTAATCCACCCTTAAGCTTCATCCACTTTACCAATTCATCCACCTAACGTCTATTGAACAACACTCATTTCTTGTCCTATTATCTCCAATGATGAAGAACGTAAAAATCTGATTAGCTACCTGTAGTAGGAATTATCTCTAGTAAGTGTTTCGTTATTTGCGCTAAGTGGTAATATTTACTATTTCTACAGTTGAATTAAAACTTTTTATGCATCCATCACCTTTTAGCTTCCGAAAAAAATACAAGTCGTAACGACTGCTGAAATGTTTCCCTCGTTCTCCTCTTGACCGAATTTTACTTTTGGAAATGTTCCAGTTGAAGTGAAAGATAAGGTAGAAAAGAGTTCTTTAAGTATGTCGCTGCGACAAGGTCCTGCTGCCTACATTTTCCGCTGCGTTAACCTCGCCAATTGATCCCGTTTTTGCCGGTAGCAAGTCGCTCGTGACCTGGTAGCGAGTGTCTCACCCGCCGACGAACGAATTTTTTCGCTATTGTTTGCTCGCATAACACAGAGCAGCTCTCCGCGTGGTGCGATTATGCGGAGCAAAGTCTGAAAACGCGGCGGATCATTGCTGCCGCCCCTGCTATTTTTTTTGTTTGCGCTCCACGTAAACACTATCATGCCGTAAGTTTTTTCTCCACAAGGCAGCCAGGAGGCACTTTCCGGCCGCGGTGAGAGTGAGGTAGCGTTGATAGATAGGAGTAATGAAATAAATATATCGCCTTAAGTCTCTAACTTGACTCTTTTTCACGCCGTACCGTTAAAAAGCCTTCAAAAAGGCAGATATTTTTGCGATTCTGTAAAAATTACTGCAGTGAGTAATTGATTATATTTTATAAATAGATAGATAGCGCGTCCGCGTCCGCCTTCCTCCCTGGCGACTGTTTTCCTTTCCTCTTTTTTTTCTTGTTTGGTGCTTTGTGCGTGTGGCACCCTCGTCGTTTCAGGGGTTTGCTGGGGAATCGATGTGGCAATCGTTTGAGGCGGGAGAGATCGCCTCCTTCGGGCGATTCGATGGGGCCATAAGAGTGGGTGGAGAATGGCGAGGCGGCACACTAATCCCCTTCACTCTGTGCGAAAACACACCGTTTCGCCCTTCAACCCTTAAGGTAGTTTGAGCGAGATATATCACTAGTCATAATGGAGACCATATTCCAATTTTATTCTTTAATTTCAGCGTCTGTAAGAAGTATGAAGTAAATATTGTAACATTAAAGGCGCAAAAATATGGTTAAGTATGACAAAAATCCTCAGTAATGAAATAAATATATCGCCTCTAGTCTCTAACTTGACTCATATTTTCACGCCAAACGGTTAAAAAGCCTTCAAAACGGCAGATATTTTAGTGATTCTGTAAAAATTACTGCGGGGAATAATTGATTATATTTTATAAATTAATGATAAAACATGCAATCTACACACCTGAGAAAATTCGCCGGGAAAACCTTAAATATTTTAAATCTACACACCGTTAGTTTTTTGACGAAATCTAGTTGTTATAAGTTCCTAATTCTTTCAAAATTCTCCCTCTGGGCCGCACAGCCATAATCTATCCCATGTAAAACAACTTATATTGTTAGGCAAATCGCTGTAAAAGTAGTTCGGCAAGGGGTTAATATTTTGATATAGCTGGAAAGATGGGAGTTTTTTCTTTTAAATGTGGTCAAACTCATCAAGTTCTAGGTGAAGTGATTTTTCGAATTTGATGAATTTGTCCTCATTTTAAAGAAAAAAGTCTCATCTTTCCAATGATATCAAAATATCAACCCCTTGCCGAACTACTTTTCGAGCAATTTGCCTAAAAATATAAGCTGTTTTACAAGGGGTAGATTATGTCAGTGTGCTCCAGAGGGAGAATATTAAAAAATTAAGAACATATAGCTCCTAGATTTCATCAAACAATTAACGGTGAGTAGATTGGATGTTTTCTCAACTATTTATAAACAATAATCTATTACTTACCGCAGTAACGTTTACAGAATCGCTAAAAAACCTGCTGTTGTGAAGGGTTTTCAGCCGTACGGCGGGAAAAAATGAATCAAGTTAGGGACTTATGTTGCTTTATTTATTTAATTACTGAGAATTTTGATCTTAAATAACTATAGTTAAATATAGATATCTTTGCGCCGTTAATATTACAATATTTATTTCATACTTCTTCCAGACGCTGAGATGAAAAAATAAAATTTGAATATGGTCTCCATTGAGCTTGATATGGAGTGTGGCGTTGTATGGGGCAGAAACGTGGACCTTGAGAAAGGAAGACGAAAATAGGCTGTAGGCGTTCGAGATGTGAGTGTGGAGGAGGATGGAGAAGGTGCGTTGGACGGAAAGGAAGACAAATGAGGAAGTTCTTGACATGGTGGGCGAGGAGAGGAAACTTATAGATGAGATTAGGGAAAGACAGGGTAGGTGGCTGGAAGTGGTAATGAGGGGCGATGGTTTGCTGAAGGTCGTGATAGAGGGAAGGATGTTGGGTAAGCGGGGAAGGGGAAGGAAGAGAATCGGTTTTATGGATGGGATGAAGAAAGGTAGGACTTATGCTGAGATGTAGAATGAAATACTAGAGGTAGAAAGGGCACGGCACGTGTAAGAGTTTGTTGGATATTCTCTGACTTTCATCATAACCTACCTCTAACCGGTAGATTACTCTAATGAATGGTCTCCATTATGACTAGGGAACTATCTCGCTCAAACCACCCTAATTGCTTGAAAAGAACCAAGCTTCCTTAATTTTTCTTACCCTCTGTTTGAGTACCTATTCTGAGTTTCGCTAGGCCAAAGGCCTGCATTTCGTACATTATAGTTGGCAAGGACAAATGCGAAACGTTTTCTTTTTAAATGCTCAGTGTTTTTCCCCAGATTTTGAAAGAACGTTATATATATCGTTTCTTTCTTTACGGCACTCTACGGATCAGCTACGTGAACCATTAGAAAAATAGACAAAAATTGGCTGAATAGTAGAAGGGGAGAGGATCTTATGGAACGCCTCTCTTTAAAGTATAAACAAATGGATTCTGAACGAATGCTTGAGAAATAGTAGAGAGGCGAATGTAAGTCAAAGCCCCGATAGAAAGACCTAGGGACAGGAAAATTCACCAAATCTTGAGGAACGTAGGAAGGGAAAACTGTCAGGGTCTGGGAGGATTGGCACCGAATAGTAAGAAACAGAGGCCGCGGTGAAATAGTTTTTATATTGGACAACCGATGTTGTTTATGTTGCAGGTTTTTTTAAAGAGAATTTTTCATGGCATTCGATAGGAAAAACATTTTATACTAGTTCTGTATTCGGTTACACCATGTCTCCATCCATCTTTTTCATTCCGTTGGCAGGAGCGAGTTGGGAGAAGGGAAGGAGAATCGCCGTGGAGCGCGTATTTTATGCATTATGGCCGCAGTGGGTGGGTGGTTTGTGTAGATGTGGAGGTGTATGTGTGTGTGTGGAGAGAGGCGCCAGGGCGTTTCGAGCCGGTTCACCTCCTTCAAGTACGCCATTAGGAGATACGGCGCGGGGGCCCCGTGGGAAATTCGCCCGTTTCGTTTATTTTCTTGGCCACGCTTTTTTTTCTTTTCTTCCTCCCTTACTTTCTCGTCCTCGCTCGCCCGGCCTCGAACGATAGAGACTCGTCTTCGTCCTCCACCCTCCGAGGGGCGGCGTGCCACTCGCTGGCGTCGACGTCGGTGGTGGTTATGGCAGGGGGTGAATGGGGGTAAAGGGGGAGGACTTCATTAAGAGGGTGCATTACCCTTTACGCACTTAAACCGGCTGCCCTAGTCAAAAGGAATGAACCCCTTCCTAACTCCGGAGGAGGGTTTGGTGCCCTCTCACATTGGACTGAAATCGAACCTATTCGACGTGTGGAGTTATTATTTTTAACTTAAAGTTGTTTTTTTTTACTGAGTTTGGAATCGTTAACTAGACTTCCATTCACGTTTAGACTAGTTAAAGCAAAGTAAAATGTTGACTACACGTCACGTGCAGTTAAAATTTTACTTCGCTTTAAGTCCATTTATCTTTTAAAACCCGCGAACTTTTTGTGTAATCCAGTATGCATATATGGGTTGAATAGAAATATGTTATTAACATTTTCACTTCCATTTTTATAATTTTGCGTGCTGCTATATTTATTTAGGTATAACGACACTGACAACAACCGATTTGGTGATAAGTTTTATTTCATTAATCAGATGTGTATAGTGTTCCTGGAAATTGGTTCATTTTGTTACATATCGTTGTAGTAAGATATTCATCTATTCATTTTTCTCCTATAAAGTTGGTCAAGAATGATGAATAAAAATGTTTTTATTTTTTTTTCAGTTTGTGTTTGCATTCATTGTAGAAAGCAATCCATCTCGTAATCAACGCTCTATGTCGCGATAATTCCTTTCAAGTTATATTTTTTCTTGTCTTTCAAAACTTTTTTTATGCAGTCGCAAAGAAATATGATTTTCCCTCCTAAAATATTACAGCATTTGATGCTTAAGAGTGCGTCTTTAGTGATGTGCACAACTCCTGAAGATGCTTTTACTTTCGATATCAAAGACTCGCCGTACAAATTTGGAACGGAGCTTGTACTAGAGGTCTCAATGGTTATCGGCTGGGTTTTTCATTTTTCTGCCTTGCAACTGCGCGCTACACGTGCTGTTGGCGTTAGCTTCTAGTGTCATTAAGGTTCACATTACCTAGTTTCTGTGATACTTTTCCGATTTTGTAAGTTTCCATGTACAGAGCAAAACCTCTGATGTCAACTTCTGATATTGGCTGGAAGTAGAATCGGTTAATGTCACCAGCGAGGTGGAAACGGAAAAATTGAAATTTGGTGATTCAGGATATCTAGAGATTCTACATTATTCAATGATCCGCTACCTAATAATTTACATTATTTTGAGGTAATTTATCATAAATGGTGAATTAGTTATAATTTTGAAAGATTTTGTTGCCGCGTGATTGAATGTTAAACTAATCCAATTCTTGTCGAATACACCCGCAAACATGCATAGAAACAAGGGTGTTTGATGTTTTGGCCGGTATGACTAAGATATTGCCTTTGCAATAACTGCGAGACTATTGTGCTCAGCACGCGGTCCGATGTTCTTTCTGCTGCGGGGTGGATAGAGATGAACTGATGAAAGAATGAATGCTGGAGGCAATGCACCAGTACAATGCGGAGTTTATTTTTTAGAGCCCATATATCATTCCCAAATGGACGCTAATCCCCCGCTAATGACTGTGGGTGCGACAGATTATCAGTGGCTGAATGAGGATTTGCGTTTGAGCTAAATACATGGCTCAAAAGAGGTAATCTGGAATGAGCGATTCTTGTATGCTTGCGGCTATACAGCAGGTATTAGACTAGTGTACAAATCCGTCTATCCATGACTTTTTGCTTGCCAACCATCAGTCGTTTTGGTTGCAACGCTCGTAATGCTCACTTGTGCATTCGTCATTGGCTGTGGAGTCCAGGAGAGCGTAGGAAATGGAAATAATTCTTCAGCACATGCATTTTTTTCATGCGTGCTTCTTTTGTGTGGAATGATTGCATGATGCAGCAATACACCTTTTTGGCATTTGATTTCACATATATTTCGCAAATCTCATAAAAATATCCTGGAAAATCGCAAAAACAACCTGAAATCTGCTTCTAGTAATGCTTTACTGCCTTTAATGATTTACGATTTATGAGAACTTCGCTAAATTTCTAATATGAAATATTAGATAATGAAAAATTGATGTTTATCAATTTATGTAGTGCATTAAGTCATAATAATGTATTACACAGATTATAGCGCGTAGAAATCAACCTGAAGGCTCATTTTACGTACCTACTAAATTATTTCCCACTCCAGAAGTCCACAGCATGTTAATCAAGATTTCGGATTTCGGTGGTGCAATTTCTTTGCTTGTATTTCTGGCTCCACGAAACTCCACGAGACAGTGATATTATCGAAATGACGCTGACGAATTTTGATGGAGATATTCGCTAGTATTAAACGGATTTTGAACCTGGTCCTTTTGCAGAACGAATTATCCACTTTGATTCCGAGCACCCCATACGCGAAATGTCTAAGAAATTGCTCCGGCCGAAAGCTAAATTCATTGCCTTAAATATCTGTACATGCTCTAGATAAGGATAGTCTTAGATATCTACGTATAGACATATTCATTCCCTGCTTTTAATCAAACTCGGTTAGAGACGAATTTTACGGGTCTAAATTTCCTTCTCTTTACTTGATTAAGGACACTCTCATCGATGCTCTTCTCGTCTTCTGGTTACCAACGCGTTCATGGCCGATGTAAAATTGCTTACTTACCTAATGGAAAAATTCTCGTAAAAAAAATCGCTCGTGGAAAAATTATCGTAAAACATTTTACCAAATCCGTTGCAAAATTGCTTATTTTATGAAACATTTTTTTTGCTGAAAATTGAGCTTTTCCGTAAAACGTGGTTTTATAAAACATTATGTGAAATAGAGCTGTCTTACTACAGATTTGAAATAAAAATTCACAAAATGTTTACCTTGAGCAACAGAAATTAAAATAAACAGACTCAACATAGATAATAATCCAATAAGTGGTTACTCAGAAATGAATCGAGTGTACATTTTCTTGTTTGCTTTGGAACACCATTACAATCATCCTCTGAGACACGCTTGTATGAGGGTAAAAGGTCTTATAATATGTAGCATCTATAATAACTATTCGGATTTTATTACTGTTTGCTAGAGATGAATAGGCTCTTCCTTTCTACTCTTTCGCTATTCAACATCGATTAGCCAATCTTATAACTCAATGTGCACTGAATTAAAGAATTGAATACTCATGAAAAATGTCGCCGCTAGATACTGAGGGTGTGAAATTAAGTTCCCATACTCTTTCTTCGTGTCGAAGCTGCTAGGCACCTAGTGCCAGTTGTTGCATGTAATCTTGGATTATGAACGGAGATCCAAGAAAATCCTTGCAAAAGTTGTTAGTTTCCGTTATTTTTTTGTTAATGTTTAAATATTTTTGTTGATAGTTTTTACTCAAAATGGAATTATGATGAGGTAAATGCGGTCCGAAAACATACATAGTGCCATCAAATTTCTCTCGAGTGCTTAAAGAAACCTCAAAGCGTGGGCAAAGTTTCGTAGCTCGTGTTCTCCCCAGTTGGGCATCCTTTGAAGTGGGGATACGTTCCAAAGGTCACTTCTCTCGTCAACGAGCCCATAACTGTCCAGACGAACGATCTTTGTCAAAATGGACGCTGATCAAATACAAGTGGACGAGTTTGGCCCATTAATGATCTTGCTTGTCCCGCATTCTCCTCTCGCTCTCCTACATCTCCTCCCATTCTTCCTCCCGCTCTCGCCATGCATAGTGGGTCCTCGGGCGGAAGTTCGTGCTTCGATCGATCGAAGGACTGTTGTTCAAACATTCCGAGAATTCAGGAGTGGGCCCTCCCGCATCCGACTCGCGCCCAAAGAAGTCCCGGTGGATGCCTCCAGTTTGCTCTTCGTCTCTTTTGAGGAGAGTGTCGGTCGTTGAGAGCGTTGAAAGGGGAAAGGAGTGGTGTGGGCGGAAAACGAAGTTATTTTCATTTGGCATTTTATTTATGCTGAAAGGAACGTATTTTGGACCAAGAAACGTTTTTTCATATTTATTTCGCTAGATGTTACAACTGCACTGTCTTATGTGATAGTCCATTAAATACATCACTCGCTCCCTTAAAAAAATCATCCAAAAATTAGCTCAAGTCTTTCAGGTACAATCAAGTTATTTCACAATGTATTTGCTCTGGACGTAAATACTGCAATTTGTTCAGTGGGGCTCGTCCCAATGGGTAAACATGCGCCACCTGCGCCACTAAGAGAACTTGGTTCGAGCGTTTCAAGTGGCGCTATGCTTTAAAGGCGGAATTTGCACATAATGAAGAGCATTAGCCAATAGCGAAGGTGCAAAATGTGTTTTAAATTAGTACATGTTATTTGCCTCAGCGTTTGAATTTTTTTCTTTTTGGTTCCGCGAAAAACATTTATTTTTCGTTAAGTTGGTGAAAACTCTTTGGAGTTTTTTTTACCACGTAATTCACCACCAGAAATAAAATGCCAGCGCGGAAATGCATAAATAAAATTCAAGCCCCTTTACGAAAGTTCATCGTGGGAATCGGGGGCCCATAAAGTCTACTTCACCTTGCCGTAAAATGTGTTCAAGGGTAATCGTGCGGGAATCCGGTGGGAAGGGTAGCCTTAAGAGGGGGGTCCGATGGTTTGGACCCGCGGGGGAGGGCTGTTGGACGAGAGCGTGATGGAATTGAAGGAACGTTGCGACCGGGTGAGGAAGGAAAGCCGGGTTTTCGGCCTTCGGTGTCAAACGGCCTACATCCACCCTTATCCTCCCGAGAACGGGCAGAAGCAGACGTCCTTCAGTTCTCTTCTCCCCCGCCTGCCCACTCAGCCACCCCCACTCCTCCAACCCTACCCCCAAGTTCTCTTCTCAACCTTCCGTCAACCCTTTTATTCACTCTCCCTCTCTTACCCTCTCTCCCCCCTCGCCGCGGGTGCATCAGAACAGCACAACAGCCTTGCGATGCGGCCGCGGTGCTCCTCTCAGCCCGTCTTGCACTCAGCCCACTCTTGCTCGTCTGGAGCAGTGGGTGGTGTTTCCCTTCTCATCTTACATCTTCTTAAGACCTCCTTCACTCGGACAACATTTGCACGAGTCTCAATGACTAGTTTTTGTTTCAAATGTGTTCCTTCTCTCCGTGTGAATGGCGGAAAATAGTGGGGTGCCTTACATGTATCGAGACACGACTTTTAACACGACTCTACATTGCACGTTTTGGCTGAGAGTAAAAGGGTTTAAGTTTTTATTTTCGTGTGATTTCTCCTGTATTCCATTGCGTTAATTTTTGAATTAACGACCTAATTAGTTTTAGAACTTCATTTACGTGGTTGATGGTGGAGGTCGTGAGCATTGCTGGAAGGGTATGACTTACTTTAAAAAAACGGATAGATTGTTTTTTGGCTGTAACCGAGAGCAGTGACCATTGACTGCGTTAGGAAGTATTTTTATTTTCGCTACTAAACAAAGTAACTTACTGAGGATATGTTACACCGTATATTCTGTTTACAATGTGTTAATTTAAATGAAATAAGACTATTTCAAAATCTAATGATATTCGTATTTGATGAATTCGGCTACCGAATTGTCATTATTCGGGATAAATAGTGTATGAACTATTTCACAGTATTACGTGTACTTAATTATTATTCTTCGTCTGCTGGCAGAGCTTTTCTGATTATTTTCCTCATCAATTAAGGAGTAAATTTGATATGATGGCGGAATTTATGAGCCTAATTTCCCCTCTACCTCTCCTTAATTAAAATAGTAGTGAGTGGTCAAGGAGGAATTTAAGTTAAACATGTAACAACGTAAACTCATCTTTTTCCATGTGAATCATTCACGATAGTTGACTCAATGAGTGACTCAAGTGCGAAGAATTTTTGTTTGTATTGCTGAAAATTGGGAACTTAAGAATATATATATCCTATTTGTTTTATATTTTCTCCTTTCCGAATTGTTCTATAGCTACCCACCAAAATTAAGCCCATAAAAATCCCGTTCGACTCGGAGAATGCGTCGGGAGTGTTTAGCATGTTTGCTTAACGCTTGTATTCGCCTCCATGGCTTCAATCACACCCCCCCCTACCCCGTTGTCACCCCCAATGAATCCGTGCCGGCGCCTTCCGCCGAGATTGCGCGGGACCCAGCGGCGCCTCGTGCTCCGGACCGCGAGACTGGCGCCAGGGACCACCACCGACCCCTTTCCTTTCTTCCCTCACCCTTTTACCCTACCACCCCCTGTCCCATTTATCCACTGAATGGGAGGAGAGGGCGGGGGTGTAGGATTATGGGGAAGCACTCCGAAGGCCCAGAGTAACAGGGGGGGTGGGTGGTCGCCGTCCTAAATCTCTCACCCTCCCCCCCTGTATCCACCCCGCACTGTAGTAAACGTTATTTATGTGCGCTCGCCCCTCTCCCGTCTCCCCCCCCACCTTCCGAGCTAACTCGTCTCTTCGCGTCCCACGGCTTCGATCTCGCCCGCAGAAAAAATTTAGCGAGATCTACTTCTCCTCTCTTCTCCCTCCACATAGTACTATACATTCTATAGAGCAGCAGCTGTAACCCGTGAGGCCTTCAGATGTTTTGTTCAAAGTACAACTTTCGTCTTATAGGAGTGGATGTGCATGTTTTTTATAATTTTTATTCAATAATGGCAAAATAACCAGTGAATTTCTATTTCATATTTAAAGAAAATAGGATGATTGAATGACCAAATATTCAGGAAAATTTCGTTCGATATAATTTTACTGAACCCAACGGTTGTAGAACCTCTAAAGAATACCTTTCGATGTTTTCTGTCTATTACTACCTCTCTCTTTATTCTCGGATTTAAAAAATATCGTTTAATATGACGACGAAATTTCAAGTAGCAACGGAGTAGCAAGAGTAGATGCGGAAGATGATGATGTTTTTTGTGGCTCTCTCGTTTAGAGCGGGATTGCTAATTTTCTAGGCGCTAACTCAGTCCAGATCCTAAGGAGCTGACCCCCAAACGAAGATTTGACTGGGTGCTAGTTTTATTAGCCATATTGTTCTACAAATGCGATTTTTATGATTATTAAAGTTTTAATGTTCCGCACTCAGCATCTTGAGGTATTCAGAAGTTAGAGTGGTTTGCGAATGCTTCATTTTTCGTCATATTTGATTTTTATTTAAAAGCACTATGCTCATTAAGTCATGAGTGTAGCTACTCAGCATTGCTAGAGTTGGTGGGCTGCCATTCCTACAGTTAATTTACTCGTGGAAATGGACGGAGATTTTTCGTTGCATGTGCACCTTCTTCAAAAACCTTTAAAAATGCGAGCCATAAAATGATTTTAAGTACGCTTTTAAATGTTTGAACTGCTATAGAACTCTTATAATTGCTCATTCCAATTGTCATTAAAATATATGGATTCCGCTGATGGCACTGTACTGGAATTTGAGGGAAGGATTAAATTGTGTTCAAATGTGTGGAGCGGAGTAGTGACTTTTGCTTTTTTATTATTCTCTATCATAACTCTTTAAGCCAAAGGTTTATACTCTCAAATTTGTGGCATCAAATTTATGGAACGAGTGGGCCGTGTTGTAGTGACGTTCATCTTTCTTTAATCCTTCCATTCCTTTTGAACGTGGATGCTTCGTTGACAGCACCTTCCATCAACAGGCGTTTAACTGTCTCGCTCGCCAAGCCGTGTGGTGACGAATGAGCGAACATTAACTTCGCTTTCCTCTTTCTCGCTCTTATTCTTCCTTTCATAAAAATTTATTATCTTGCAAAAATAACATCGGAAGTCCATTGTCCCGTTACCATGCAGAAAATTATCAATTTATCATTTTCATTCTTCAAGGAAATTATCTAAATTGTCCTTCACTTTTGCTGGTAATACCAGGAAGTAGGTTAAATTATTTGTTAGTTTTCATTTCCACTATAACTAAGCATGAAAATGGTTTGAGTTGCAATTGCTATCATGGCAAAGCGGGTTAGTCAAATATTTCTTTTCTTTGTAATTATTTCTGTAAAATTAAAAAAAAACTTAACGCTGATAACGTGGTTACGTTCTTGAGCGTAATTTAATATTTTCGATTCCTTTATTTCCGATGATATTTCTGGTAAGCTTAATTCATCATTAAGAGTCTTCGTGTTGAAAAGGCCCTCTGCTGGGTTTATTGGAGCGTTATAAAAATAGTTAGAAAGACGTGTGGAAGGTGTGCGTAGAATAGCGCTACCTGCATATTTATTTGAAGTTTTGTTTTTGATTGTATTAGTTTCAGCACAAAGACCGTAAATGCTCAAATTAGCAAAACTTCGCTTGAGAAAAAAACACAATAGTTAAATACGCAATTTATCTGCGTAATTTAATGTTTGATTCCTTGCCAGCATCCAGTTTGAGCTAATATTATTTAATCCTTTTATTTCAGATTATTTTCCGCTTAGTTATATGTGTTTTGGAGTTTATACTTACAAGATATACTTATTCAATGGGACATGAAATAAATGTGTGTGGGTCAAACCAGCACATTTATCATCTGAGAAGAGGCCTGATTAATCGTCCATAACCATTGTTAACCGGAAAATTGCTTTAAAATTCTTGATCCCGAATCAAGCACGTCAGTGTAATGAACAATGTTCATCAAGTATTTTCCTTCGAGGCCTTTTCCGTTGAAAACACGCGAGGCCTTCTCCACAGTTATGGAGCACATCACCGCCTCCAATGAGGTGTTGCCAATGGCAATGAAATTCCGTGTCCAACCCCCGGGGAGCATGCGTTTTTTTCTCAGCTCGGCCGTTTCCATTTCGCACATTTATTTATCTTTCCGCAAACAGCCCGTGTCCACAGTTGAAACATCATTCGTTTGTGGTGTGTACGAGAGTGCGCTCTTAATGCCTTGCCCGGCTTTCCTGCCCCATGTCCCTGAAGCCGCGGTCCCGTGGCGGGATTCTGCCCATTTCCATATTCACCATATTTCAGAATTTTATTGCCCTCCCCCCTCCCATCCCTCGACTCCCTTGGGTGACATAGATCCGAATGAAACACCCACCCATCCCCTATTCGCAGTACGTCCCTCATTTATGCGAGGCGAAAATTGGAATAACTCGCTTAGATTCTCGAATGTCCGACATTTTTTTTGACTGGTTCTCTTTTTTCCGCAATGCATCGAGACGCGCCAAAACGTTCCCCTGGAGGCTTTTGGAGGATATTAGAGGTTATTAAATATCGGTGCAAAGTCTTAGGTATATCTAGAGTTTTTTCCGTGCGTGGGCTCAGGTTCGGCTGTATATGGTGATATTTTGACGCAAACAGTCAACGCTAATGGAGCGCATTTTATTTTAAATTTCCTGGGTGATTTCAGCCCCTTACGGTCATTTTCATTCGAATAAAGTGGTGATTTCTTAATTTTTATCCAGCTTTTTTCTATAAATTATCTTAATGATACAAGTAAGAAATTATCAATAGTATTATTTAAAAATAACGTTAGCAAGAAAGGCCATTTTGCACTACGATCCAATCAGTTAGCTTCAAAATTCCGTTAATTTAGTCTTATGTTATTAATTACAAGGAATTAATTGCTATTTAAAAATTATATTTCATTACTGTTGTGTTAAAAAGGCTATATTCGTGCAAATTTTTAGTTTGACAAAATCATCAATATCAGCAAGCACTTGTCATTGGTCTTCCCGGATGTATATTTTCTCAAATTAATCCCAATATGTATCACACTCCGTCAGTCAATCTCGCACAGTAAAGGAACAGTCGCAATCGTCATTTTGGGACTGAAGATAGGGCACAATGCCCTATCCTCATCCGTGTGATGACGACCTCTTCCCTGCGGGCTTTCCTGACGGAAGTGGGTCTCGCTGATAGCATGGACTCGATTGCTAGTTGTTAGTAATAAATGAATCGACTGATGCTTTTACTGATATTTGTTTCTCATAGTCAGTGAAATATGAATTACCAGTATCAACCTTGTGTATTGTAATAAACTTGAACTCAGATGAAGGCATTGTCGTATATGTAACATAATAGTTTGGGTAATTGCGGATTGATTTTGGCTCATGACAGTGGTCCATTTTTCAGTGGATATGTCTGAAGTCGATTTTGATGCCTTACATATCATTGTGTCTGGTAGATTTACGTGGGAGTGTTGAACCAGAGTAAACGTGAGGAGATGCGTAAATATTTTATTTTATTCACCTTGACTCGCGATGGCTTAGTGAAGAGTTAACATTGCCGTCTAATTATCTGAGATCGAACATATTGCCAGCTACATTAATCAGGTTTGTGATTCACCGGCCTGATAAGGCCGGGCCAATTTCATATTCTGGCATTGATGAAGCTCATTCAAGTTATTAGGGTAGACGATTGAGTGTAGTCTATGCAGTTGGAGCACCAAAAAACCCTAGCCCGCTTCTCTCTTTACTATTCTGCGGGAAAGACAGTGCATTAAAATGTTAAAGAAAAGGAAAGATGTTCCGGTTAAAGAAAATCATGAGGTCCACTGCTAATTTCGGGTTGACTAACTTAGCAATTGATCGTGAGTGAGCTCATTGAAGAATTGAAATCATCAAAAAGAAGGTTATTAATATTAAAGCTATAACATATTAATATTTTTATTTTATTTTTTAATATTTCATTCACTGAAATGTCAGTTGTTGTATTCAAGATGTATCAACAAAAAGGAGTAAAAGTACTAATATTTGTCGGAATATGTTCGCCATTATTTTTACCCGTCCATTGGGATGGGAATATAATTCACGTAAATCTCATTCTTCAATACGTGGACACAATTTATAGGGTGGTTATGCCATTGTATTGATTTAAAACTCTATCATACGTTCTAAATTAGCTCTTACCAGAGTTAGGTGCAGACTTACCGCCGCGCCGCCCATCTCGTTTTTCCGCCGTCGCGCTTGCCTGGGGAAATTACCTCTTTTTTTGCTCTCCTATCTATGCTCTTCAAATCCACAAGCTTTGCTTCTTAAATCCGAGTTTAGTGTTCTTCTCCTCAGGAGAAGCTTTTTACAGTGTCAGCAAAAGCCTTTGGCGCCCGTGGCAAACCATTGTGCTCGGAGAACTTTTTCTTGGGTCTCGTTTAGAGGTTCCTTACATCGAGGCCAACCTTGCGAAGGTCAAAACGCTTATCTTTGGGGGCGGGAAGGGGGGGTTAGAACTCTCCTTTTCATCGAAAAGTATGCCTCTTTAAGAAAATCGCTCTACTCTATTGCTTCGCAGTTCTCAAACTTATCTCTTATCTAAGGTTTTCACCCAAGTGGGGTAGTAGTTGTCTGGATGCTTGTCACTTTCATTTAATAATACAGAATCGCATCAAATATAAACGCAGTCATAATGTATTTTACACATCAGATATATCATTACATTCAAGCTTCTTGTAATGTTTCGTGGCACTATTATTTGAAACCTTACCAAAGAACGGAAGCTACTGAATCGTGATTGGAAATTATGAATTCCGTTGAATCCTGATGGATTTTCGCGGTGACAACGTAGTAAATCTCAAAACACATGTACATTGTGCATGCATGGCTCGTCGCTATTAACCCTCTTTTAGATAATTTCCTACCATCGCCATCCACCTTTGCGTTGGGTAACTTCTCAGGTAGAGCCTTCCGGTGGAGAGGTATTTGAGGACAACGCTTTAAATAGAAGATGATATAAAAGTGTAATCAGTTTCTCCCTTTCTGAGTCAAAATGGGCTCATTTTAATTACATGCGCTGATATTAATTAAAAGTCGCTTGCTAGATAATAATTTATCTTATCTCTAATGATGATGTGGAAAACGGATTCTTCGTCTTATGTAAATTAACATATTTTTCCCTCACAAGAATGTTAGCAGACCTTAAACAGCTATTTCACTACAATCAGAAGACGGCGAGAAAATGATATGCTCTGTATATTTTCTGCTCTACTTATCTGTCATTGAGAAACCCTCTCCCCCGTCGACTGTCGTGAATCAACCCGTATTTACCGCACTACTCATTGAGGTTATCAGCAACCGTGTGCACACATTCCAATTACATGCATCTAAATTCAATCGTCGCAAGCCCTCCGTACGTGGAGCATGGATCGCTTCACTCACTCTCGCCGCCGCCGTTCCTTCCGCCTATGGTCGCGCACTCTGTGCTTCTTCCTTCCACCCCTTCCCACCTCTTGCTGCTTGTTTCCTTCCTTTCGCCCTTTCTCTTCCAACTCCCCCCCCCACCCCCACGCCCTCCTGGCTCGGTGAGCTTTGCCGCTCAGCCACCGACATCGCCACCACGACACCACCCGCCTACCATTTCGATCCATGGCCTACTTCCTGAAACCGCCGACAACCCCTTTTGCGCTCGTGGGCCAGCAACCCACTTCTCCCCTCCCCTCCGGCCTCATCTTACGACGACCCCCCCTCTCTCTCCATCCCTCGGCCAACCCCCGCGCCTTTACCCCTTTACTTAGCCCCTGCTCCTTTCCCTATTATCCATTTTCCAACCCCTTCAGGACCCTGGAGATGTCGTCCTTCCCACGTTTACTTAATAAGCTTTTTTTCCCCCCCTCCCGGTAGTTTGGTTAATAACCTCATCTTCTTTGCTCTTATTTTTTTTTTACCGTCGGTAAATATTTGACGTCGGAATCTTTGACGGAAGGATCGAGAGACGGAGGAAAGGAGAAGAAGAGAGAGTAGCAGAGAAGGATCCGAAGAAGCGGTTGGCTTTTCCAACCGCGCGGATTTCTGTCCGCTACAGTTTACGCCGCTTCTCAGTCGTTTGCGTTTCGGATTTGCTTTAATAATTTCGTCCTTTTGTCCGTTTGTTCCCGCGGGCAAATGCCTCGGAGTTCCTTCTTCCCCATCGTCTCCTTCCCCTCATTTCCTTTGACATTCTCCAGCGACTTCGTCGTTGCGAGTCCCGTGTTTGTTCAGCATTGACGTGAACCGCAGCCAGCAGAAAGCGCCTCTCTCGTGGACTTGTTGTCGGAACCTTGTGGCGCGTGTGTGGGATTCCGAGGAGATGGAATGACGGTGACCCCGTGGTGCGCTCCGTGGAATAACCCCGGGAGATGTCCCGTCGGGCCTGGTAAACAAGTCGATAGACTGTTGTTTGTGGACCGCGGATGAAAACATGGGTTTTTTCCGGTGAGGCAATCTCACGTACCAACCGAAGGTTTCTTATTAATGCATTATTGAGTTACTAAATAAAAAGTTAACTTGTTACTTTCCGCACGCTTTTATCCCCGGTTTCAACTGAAGAAAGAGATCTCGGCTTTCAATTTAAACTGATTGAGTTCACATTGAAAACGATGGCAGGCTTAGCCTTCGGAACGTCGTTGCTGAACAACACTGCTACCCGGTGTGAGACCCAAGATCTCTTTCTCCTGTCCATTTGCCGAGGAAACTTGAGATTCTTGACCGTTTCACCATTGTATGTTAGTTTGAATTTTCACGTTGAAAATGAGACTGAGTGTTAAAACCATGGGTGCTAATAAGTTTGTGTAGAAAATTCATAATAAGAAACCGTTTATTTGGTGATTTTTATCATTTATGCTGAGTTAATTTTAATTTATATTAATTAATTAATAAATATTAAAATTAATAATGTTGATTTTATCTTTAGTTCAATTTTAATTTGTTCAAAATAAATAATTTGTCCTTTACGTGAAAAGAGGGAAACAATTGCGATATTATTCACGGAGGAAGTCCTCAGCCAGGTTCGAATACTGGTCAATACTAATGATTTTTCCACGCTGAATTTACTGTCATTGGTGTTATGACTATGGTAAACCTGGACCTTATGTTTGGTCGCCCTTGAGAAAATTAACCGGGGTGAGTAAAAACCCATCTACAAAAGATAAAACAACCGAGTGAATAGGTTGAGGAAAATTTTGCGAAAACTGCAATACTAGTATTACAAATCTCTTATATTCCACTTGTGTGAATGCCTATATAATAATGCGTACTACTACCGTTATATAAAAAGACCCGTGAGGACTGTTTAGGCATGCTTACAATAATCAATTGACTACCTGGAAACATAATATTTATTCGTGTATTTAATCCATTATTAATTGTTGAGCATTTCGGGATTAAATAGTTTTGCAATAAGCTCACTATCCAGGAACTAATCGTTAGCTCTCTTTGTATCACTTACATTTGTGATTACTCCCGAGGAATGCCCTCGACAATCTCAATTTTCTAGTGTGATTAGGAATTACTTCTTCATTTACAATAGCCCGTCATTAAAACTGCTGAATGACTGCCATTTTAGTATTTCACAAATGGCCCCGTAATGCAGCAATCGTTTGGATGAATGGCGAATCATGATTCTTGGTCGAGATTTTGGAGTACTTCAGTGACAAACGAGCTCGAGGAATGCTAATTTGTTGCTCCGAATGTTCATTTGTAATGCCTTGAAGAGCCATTAACCTACTTCTCTGTCATTTGATAGTGCATTCACTTTTCACTTACACATTAACTGAACTTCTGATGAAAGTTTCAATGGATTCGGGTATTTATGAGTTTCTTATTGAGCTCGGTCTGTTTTGAACGTACATTTTTTTGGTATTTTTTCTCAACAATGACCGTTTAAAAATCGCTTTGTAATGTGCTTTGATGATACTCACCGAGGTCATGGTTGAATGCATTTAATTAGTCTATGTTCACATTCCTTAAGCTTCTGGAATTGTTTCCGTGCTAGTAGCTGCCGCGCGCTCTCGCAATGCCGAGTTGCTCGTTCTAATGTGTAACTTAAAATAATACTTACTTCTCGAATATCTTTATCAATTTAAGATGTTAGATGAAAAAAAGAATAGAGTGGAGAAAGTCTGCGAACCAGTCTTCGTATTGATGACGGTCGATGATTATGCTGTCTCTTTCAGAGGAGACTTTGATGGACCCATTTTGAATTGTCATCTCTTTTAAGCTTCTGAATGTCATATATCTGTGCCCAGGAGTCCTTGAACAAATAAATTTTAGTCTCTTCCTATCCCTTCTGAGGCCTTGCTGACTGCAATAGTAGAACTTGCCAAAATTAGAATAAGATATCATACCCAAGTTTCTGAGTACCGGTGGAAGAATAGTTTCTGGTAATGTAGTAGTCACTGGATGAAAATAATTCAAACCTTGATTTACTTAACTTAATTTACTTGTTTACTTATTCGGGAGTTCAAAGGTTTTATACATAGTGTATGCATAAATAGTTCATTCATACTAGTATATTGTGTAAGGATATGCCCGTTTTTTTAATTATCCACTTTTCAGAACCACCTCCCAAAGTTTGGGTTTGTTACCCGGAGGTAATATAGTTGTGTACGGCATCTACGCTTTGTTATTAATCTGCCGCTCATTCTCTCAATGTTATTAATCTCACGGTCATTCAAATGGTATCCCTCATGTGAAGTTCTATACCTATCGGTGCAACATTTATGGCTTCATTTACAAGGTTTATGAAATCGCTATAATAACAAGTATAATAATAATAAGGTCGAACTTCCGTGTCGTAAGTCCTTGTACCATTTTTTGTGTTTTAATTCGTCGGAAATGGATCGCTAGTGAGTGAATTTGAAGATTGTGCCTTCGAGCGCGCACCTAATTTAAAATTCCTAATTTAGTTTGATTGGAGGGACGAACATTTTTAGGCTAGTAAGAGTACATCTTAGCGTCAGCCTGCATGCGCATTAATCGTTGATTATTCCCAATTTGTTTCATTTTACGAAAAATATCCCTCCTAACATGAACTGTCATCATGCCTTTCCATACAATTTTCAGATCGCTCATAGAGTCAGCGCCGCGAGTGGTGACTTAGGTAAAACTATTAAAATGCGCTGGTTTTGGCAGCACTTTCTGCGGCCAACTGGGAAATCCTGTATTTAGTATTCATGGATGGTCCATTAATACTCCGTATTTCCATTACCGGAAGTATTCATCTCATAAGTTAGTCACACACCCTATGCCATAATCCTGTCCAAAATGCTATTTCTTTCCGTCCCTCTGCCACGTCTACCTGGCATTCACCTTTTTTTAGCAACCTTCGGTATCCTATTACCTTATATTTTTCTCTTATTTTATTTTCTTATTAATAATGCTTTTATCTTTTTATTAGCTAACCAAGTGCTTCCTTTATTTTATTCCGTCCATCCTTCTCCAGATCCTCTTCAGTTGACTTCAGAACCTTTATTTTTTCACGTGTGACCTCCTTAGAATATAGCATTTTGAGTTGACTGTTCTGCTCTCTGGAGATCGCCATATCCCGAAAAGAGGTTTTGATATTGAGCGTAAAATTTCTCGGTCCACATATGAGGGACGCGGCGTTTGATTTGGAAACGTTTGCCTCCGTTAGCCTAGGTTTCTCATATTCAACAGTTGGACGTTTTCATTCATGAGAAGCAATATTTTTATAACGGCCATGTTCAAATCATCGCTTTTTTTGCAGTTATGATGGAAACGCCTGATGTAAGTACTTCTGCAGAGTGATGACCATATTATACAATGAAGCACTCAGGGTTGATTTTTTTGGGAAAGGCTGAAAATATTTCCAGGAGCCCAGAGATATTTTTACGGGATGATGATGCGCTTGCGTTGTAGAAAATTGCCTTTTTTAGGGAAAAAATAAAAAAACATCGGGAATGACCTAGCTTTGACTCCGAGTTAGGTTGAAGCATTGGTAATGGATAAGAAATGAATAGCTTGGACGCGCTATCCTGCGCTTCTTCATTTGAGAACTACAAGGTGGCCGTGCACTCATTGCATTTCCGTCTTAACTTCCTCTTTTCCTTATCCTGAAGTGATACGCATGGAATTTACTCTTTTAATTTTTCGAAGGACACATATCATTAGTAGCTTGCAATGAAGTCAAATGGATTGCTGTCAGACAAACATTCCGTGACACTTTTCCCAGAAACCTTCATGCTTAAAGAGATTAGATATTTCCGTACTGTAATTGTGGACCTCCGACTGTGACCATGATATTGCAATAGTGTTCTGTTACACTCAGAGTGAGATCCAGTTTTTGTATTTTATTTCCTGATTCATTGGTATCTCGTGCTTTAAAATTAAATACTATACGTATACTTCGAATTCTCCAGTCACGAAAAACAAACACGTTTTTTGTAATACCTTGGTATTTTTAGCCTGTTAAAGACTTAATTGGTATCAAATTTTGTATTACATTTCAAAAAGACGGAAAAAATTTGATTTTTGGAACTTACATATACTTATGAACTGTGTTTTTTAGACTGATAATAACCAGCTCACGCCCCGTTTCCTATTTCCTCTTGGCGATCTTTCCTCCCAAAAGTCAGGTTGGGTTTCTACTACTAGACAATTGGACGTTACGTTGTGTGAGATGTGTTCAATGAGGCTATATTGTGTGATTTATCATCACGTATGGAATGGTGTTACCACCGTTTAGTAATGAAGTGTTCCATTTAAAATGAATCATCCGTCTCAGTTGCAAACCGATGACATTTCTGACGTCTGAGTACAGTATTCAGAAAAAATTCTTTCTTTACGGACTTCTTCCAGCTTTCTACATGCTTCAAACTGTGGTCTGGATATATATGTGGTCTTTTCATAAATAGGATATGTTATCATTTTAATGTGCTCAATGATAGCTTCAAATTATTTTGAGGCTGGGACTGAATTGCTCATGTTAAAGCAATCGCCGCTCTGTAAATCACAGACAATTGTAGGAGGATATTTGTATGCAATTTCATTTAAAGCTGCCTCGATATATTAATTATTCAAATTACTGTGTTATATAATTAATTATACGCTGTTTTGGTGAACATGTGTATCTTCATAAAAATTAGCAGTTTTAATCATTGCTTTGATTTTTTAAAATATGATCCACTTCTTGAAGTCCAGGATTATGGACTCTGTAACCCTAAAACCAGGGATAATATTCTAGAAAGGTATCGAAAAATGAGCTACGAGCTCCCTAAAAAGAACGGATTAGCTTGATTTTGATGGTGCCGAAGCTCAAGTTTATTGTAGTGGTTGGTGCATATGAAGGGCTACGAATTTGGGGAAGTAGAGTTAACTATTGAAAATATCATTTGAGTGATAAAAATTATCTCACATTTAATGTGAGAAATACATCACCAATAAATCGATTTTGACGCCATTGCATCGTCGGAAAAGACCAGCAATGGGAGCCTTTGAAAAGTTGGTTCGGTAACTGAACGGGATAAGTGGAATTTATAAAATTCTGCACACAGTGTAAATTATATGTGGGCCTCCCTCGAAAACTGTTACTCTTGCTTAATAGTCGTAAAAGCGTAGGAAACATGATTTTACCTCAGCTATACTTCAGTTAAGTTTACGAGTCTCTGCTCAGAAATCTTGTCATTTTACAAAAATTAAATCTGGCTGCTCACATCGTCGTCGAGTATTTATGAGTGTCGACTTAGTTAGGAGTGACGAATAATTAATATTAAAAAATTAATGACTATCAGAAGAAATTGAAAGGAACGCATCATCGATTTCAGGAAAACATTCGATTTCGTCATATGATGTCTCCCCAGACTGCCCTTCGTCATTCACTCGAGATTCCGTGTCGGGGCCACTTTCCCATTCGTCCGTCGACGGCCTCCTCTCCTCTCCGATCCTCTTCCACTTGAGCCACCGCCAATCCTCATCCTCTTTTGTAACTCCTTAGCGTGCCGTCGCTTGGCACTTGTTTACCCCCCAAGAAATATTTCTTGCTCAACTTATTTATCCCTCAAAAGAATTATTTCTTGCACAGCGAAAACCCTGGCCCTCGCAGGGATTACTTCATCCTCTGCCGCCCCTAATGCTTCCAACTTCCCGCCAACTCATCCGACTCCCTCCCCCCTGCTCCTCCTTTTTCCTCCTCCTACTTCTCTCACCCGCCCCCCATCCCCCTCTCCGCTCCCCCTCATCCTCGTCCCGTCCCCCTGACAATTTCATCGCCCTCTTATCCCGCCTCCATCATCTTCTTCATCCATCCTCTTTCCCACCCCACCCCCATCCAGCTTCCCTCCTCCTACTACCCACCAGCAGGCCCTTAAAACATTACTAGCCACTCTGTTAAAGAGTGGAACCTAATTGAAACGTTTGTGTCAATTTTTCATGAGTCTGTGATAAACGGATGCGGGCAGTTTCTGCGGGTTTTGAAAACGACCCCCTGCCTGCCTTTCCTCTCCGGCCAACCGAGGCTCATTGTGGCTGAGATTGTGTGTTCAAACATCCCCTCTGTTTTATTCATGCATCCATTCTCGGAATGAATTATTATATCTGTATCTCCCATAGTGTTGCGATATTTTAACTATTAATAGACCGCATCGTTAGCATTAGATATCCGGATCCCTTCTGAAAGGTACATCCATACGCCGGCTTCGTTGGCGGTGGGATAAAGTTCTCGCCTGCCAATGTTCAGGTCGCGGGTTCGAGTCCCGCCTGGGTGGGTTTTTCTGTTTCTTGGGCATGGATGGATATTTGTGTAGGTTGAAATGAGTAAATTGTAAGAAAGGACTTGATAGTCCTAATATTCGCTCAAATAAAAATGAAATTATTATTATTATTACTGTGTATTCCTAATGCAGTGTAACTATTATGAAACAAGATTGAGATGGAGTGATTTTGTGGTGACCTTTTCAGTTCAGTAGTAGTTTTGCTGAGTTGGAAGAGGTTAGATAATTGTTTTATAGTAAGTGCTTGGTCTGAGCTTCGAAGGATTTTGCAAGCGATATTTAACTTGGATACGATCTGTTTTAATAACCTTACTTGATGGTATTTATATTTAAAATTCCTATTTTTCGTTTTAGTTTAAGCGTTTGCCTTATATAAAAATCATTAAATCCAAGTGCAAAGTACATTTAAGATATTGGACAGTTTTAGTTTGGTCAAGCTTAGTTTTTTTTGTCACAGTTAACGCTATAACCTTCTCATTCTTACCTACAGACACTTGATGACTGTCTTCAGGAACACAGCTCGGAATTATTTTCAAGTGTGTCTTTAAGATCAATCTTGTAAAGATGTATGTGTCCTCACGACATTTATTTTCTTTCTCTCCTTACTTTCAACTTTGGTGTGCACTGTTATGTCGTGGACGTTTGTCTGGCAATCGTGCCGCCATCGTTATATTACACAGTTTACAAATAGTGGAAGTGGTATCCGTAATTTCATCGTGCATTGCTTCACGTTCCCGTGTCCTACCGAGCTGCTTGTCTCGTGGAAAAAATATAAATCCCACTCACCCGCATATAACTCCCCCTCTCCGGCACCCTCTCCCCTCCCGCACCCTCTCCCCTCCCGCACCCTCTCCCCTCCCGCACCCTCTCCCATCCCGCACCCTTCTCCTACCCCCCTCTTGCCTCCCACACTTCCTCCCCCCGTTGTCATTTTCCTGGAGGCTCTTCCCGCGATTCCTCGGCGCTCTTCCGGGCGGCAGGGCAGGGAACCCTCGCCGCCCGCCGCGTCGCCTATTCCCTACGCCGCCACTTTCCATCTTCCCAACCCATGCCCTTGGCCTAAGCTCGCCCGTCGTCCCCTGCCCTCCCTCTGATGCCCCAGGCATACACTTGCGGCCTACTCTCCTCTTTAGCATTCCTGCGGGTGGACGGAGCCACTTTATCTCTGTTATATCCCTTTCCCTCTCCCAGTGTAGGGCTCCGCGATAATGAGCAACCCGGCTATGCGATGCGTCGCTCTGTGATGTCACGCGATATCACGTAATATGAGATATCATGCATAGTCCCTATAATGTCCCTTTCCCTCTACCCTTCCTAGGAATCTGCTCTAAAACGAAGAGTCGACCGCGACATTTATTATGAAGAGATATCACCATGCAGTACTTTGCTTTTCGATAAGATGTAGCATCACATAATACAAGATATCACTGTCCGATATTTTCCAATCGTCATCAGAGGCCGTATTCCGTTATTTGGATGATCTATCACCGGTGATTATCATCACCGAAAAACTTCATCCGTACCTATCACCGTTTGCGATTCTGTAGCTGGGGGATGACGTTTCAAGGCAAGGTGTTGTGAAGCGATCGTGATATGTATGGAAACATTTTAGTACGATTCCCGCTAATTCCCAGTAGCCAATGGCGGCGAACTCCTAAAACAGAAGACGACCTAATGTAAACAAAACACCTGACCCAGACTCTGCAGACGTTAGTGTTTGTGAAGCTCACAGTTGGGAAATGTATATCAAATTCTAAATAATGCGTTCGGCATAGGAATAGGATAGGATTAGCCTATACACTGAATGCAGTGACGTAGCCGGGATTTTGGTTCGGGGGGCTTAATCTGAAGCCTGGGGGGTCCTCTCTTGGTACAATTTTATTCGCCATCAGTTTATTTATGGCTAACTTTTTAATAGAAAACTGCTTTATTTTTTTCCTTTTCTCCCTCTTAAACCCTTGTAATTTTCAGCGAATATATTACATGATAAAACTAAACTAATAATATGATTTCAAATTTCGGGGCGGGGGGGGGGGGGAGGGGCTGAAACCCCTCAAGCCCCCCCTGGCTACGTGCCTGACTGGATGTATCTTTTTTTCGGGAATCGAGCTGCTCGTAGCACACAGGAATTCCTTCCTCGAGTGAATGTAAGGACATTAATGCGTGTTTACGCTATTTTAATTCCTCTCCTTGATTGAACTTAACGATTTATTCAGTTTTCTCTGTCACCAAGTCCTTAGTGCTATAATCGACGAATCATCTGCTGTCGGCTAATTGATAATGAAATAGGTATATTCACTTATGCTGATATCTATCCTTTGCACAGAAATTATTAGAAAGGTATTTTATGGACGTATATAATTTATATATTTAGTTTACCAAGAAGAGTCCTATATATTTTTTCGTATGACGGTGGAAGATATTGATTTGTGAGTGGTTCTTATTTATTTTCGGTTTAAGTGAGCGTTAATTTATGAAGTTTGGTCGACTTTCATGCATGCTCAGCATTGTGAGAAACTACGAAGCCGTTGTCATGCTAGTATTATTGCTTACGAAGGCAAAAATCCATGCAATTCTCCTCTACGTATCTTCCGTTAGAATGTAATTACAGAATTTATTCTATGTCATGTACCTTTTATTTGTTGAGTATCCGAAATAGTGACATCTTTACGTCGCAGTTCACGAAGTGAAGGAAATGTTGGAATGAATTTTACCATGCAGATTATTGAAGAGTATTCATGTTTTTCTATTATTTCTTCTCTTGCTATATGATTTACCATCAACTTTGCAGTGATGTGAGGAATTATGATTACTGTTGAAATGCAAGTTGTGTTAGAGATTCTGAGAGCCTCTAATATGAACTATTATTAAATTATATAGCAAAATGAAATTTATAAATAATAAAATAAAATATTACATTAGTAATGGCAAGACCAAAAAGTGTTTTTGTGAATATATATTAGGTTTTGGATCATTGTATGCTAATGCAATACTGAAATCTTAGCTTACGCGGGGATTATTTCGAAAGTTAAAAGGGGATAAGGGGATATTGCAGTAAATAAGTACAATGAAATAATTCATGCCCGGAACTAGATATGTTAATTACCCTTCGGCTGGTAGAATGAACTTTTCTGTTCGAGCAAAACTTTCCTTGACAGCTCCATGAGTAATTTTTATTACAAATATAGTAGATGTACACACTTCAGCAGCCTGCCGAGCGCAGAAATCGCTATTTATGTATGCCGTATTAGCCATCAGCCGATGAAAATATTGACGCTTCAACGCCATATACTAGTGGTGATGGCATGAGTGATGGGATAAGACCGGCTATCCTGTCGGTGATGTCGTAACACCCCGTTTAGGGTGAATATAATCAGCTCGTCGACTTACAAAATTGGAAAGGTGGTGATGGGTGATGTCATATCACCAGCGGTCGCTCATCACCGGTGATACGAGTTACAGAATACGACCCCAGGAGACATCAGTCAGAAGATTGGATTGATATGACTCTCCCTTCCAATACTGTTCTATTATTTCATAATTACTTCTTTTCCCGACCTCGTAATTTGCGTAGTTTATTCCCTCCTAGGTCTTACCCGGTAATTTTTCCCGTCCATTTCTCCCCCCTTTATTGTTTTCAAGAGACTGTTGTGCCGCAAAATCTATATGATAAAAGTTTGTGTGTTCATCTTCTCGTTATAGTTTTTAAAAATCATGTTTCCTTCCATTGTTTTTTTGGGCATCTGCATTAGTAATCGTATCTGTGTACTAGATCTTCACCATTCGGCGATACCTCTACATCTCCATTATCTCCTAACCTTCTTTGCTATTATGTATGATGTAAATAAAAAATAGATGGAATATACGACTGATATGCAGTTTAAAGTGATAAACATTTTTGTGTAGCAAAAAGCGCGATGTACAGCATGTTGTATTATTTCGCTCATCTCTTTTAGTTGCATCATACATGTTATATTTATACATATCGCCTATCACATCAGGCACGACTATGACTTATCAAATATCCCTCATTAAAATGTAGGTCTGGCAATGGATAATATTTGGGTGCTAAGGAGCAACTGAAATGGAATATACATTATCCTGATGAATCACATAGGTATGCTGATCACGAACCTTATCGTCGTTTATCTGTTGCAGTATTTGTAATGTAAACGTTGAAAAAGTTGTGAAAATGAGTTAAAAACATTTTTTTTGCCCTTTGATTTTACATGTCTACAAGAGTAATAGCTTCAGAAAATATTTTTAGGATTATATTTGTTTATACTCTCTAAGAGCGTTATAGTTTATGTGATATTAGTTGTCGATTATTCGAAATTTATGTATTCTCACTCATTGTCAGTGGAGAACACTTAAAAGATGACATATATTTTGCAATTTTCATTTGCAATAGATAATAACATCATTACTTTTATCGGGTATACGTTTGTTATTAGAATAGGGATTTTTTCATCTTCCACAACGTTTATCTAAGAAATAACTCAACTTGCAGAGATTCTTGATATGCATATTAAGATGAGGTGCCTTTTCTTTCAGGAATCCACACCAAAAGTGTCCACTGTGGATATTTGGTTATTTACTTTATTGCTCGTGTGCTCCGCTGTCGAGCATCCCAGTGCGGTGCCGAAACGCGAAAGGGTATCGCTCAGCCAACCCTTAACCCTTCGTTCTCCGCATCCCTGTCGTCACGTCTCCGACCACGCCCCCTTCAACCTTCCTCCCTTCTTTCCTTTCCCATTACTCTCAGCCTCACGCCTTCATCCCACGCGCTTTCCATTGTTTTTTATTGTTTACCCTCGCCCCTCCTCCCGTTCATCATGTCCCTCCATTTTCTCTTTCTTTTCCCCTTTCCTCTCTCTTTCTCCCCACATCCTATTCCTCTTCTCTCTCCCCCTTCCCCTCACTTTCTCCCGCCGCAGGTTTCGAAAAGTTTCTCTCTTCTCCATCTTTTATTTTTCTCTCTCACTCACGTGTGCGCATTATTTTCTCTGGCGCTACCACGACAGAATTCCCTTCCTCAACTTTTCTTCCAGAAATTACTCCGGCCAAAATGTCGTCGCATACATATTTTTTCTTTCCTCCCGTCCCCTGTTTTTCCATCCCTCCCTTTTCATTAACAAGTTCCTTTTTTGTTTTTTCGAGGGATGTCGACTCCGCGTTTATGAAAATACTCCCCTTGTAAAGGATACGGTTGTCGCCGCTTTTAATGGCAGTTCGTCATCAGCGGTGAGTGAGGGCTGGTTTGTCCTCGGAGTGGAGTTCCAAGCCACAGGCGTGTTACGTGTTCCTTAAACATTAATCCCTTGGATCAAAGTTTTATTAAGATAATCTGATTTTTGTGGGGATTTAAAGGTAAATTTATGGCTACTCTAAGATGTCGTGACTATCGAGAGCTTCCCATTCAAAGTGCTGAAATCAGCGCAGGTCGGAACAAATCGCACGTAACTCCATCGCGCACGAAAGACAGTGAATTGAACGATGTGCGCTAGCGTTGCGTTCGGTAATGGGCCGGAAGTTAGTACTCCATTATCTCTGAATAAAAACGGCCAATGTTTTTGTTAAGTTCGTTCTAGCTGTATACAGCTGTGTGTGTAAGCTGTATGCAGAAGAAGGAAAGTTTTTTATCACAAGTAATTGAAAACTTTACACTATCCGTATTTGACACCTTTACAGAAAATTAGCGAACAAGCAACAGTTGCTACTGTGCTTAATCGAGGTTCTTTTCTTCTGAAGATCACTCCAGTGCATTTCTTCATGGAAGCTTTCGCGGTTCAAGAGGAGCTATAAAAATGTTCGGGTGTATGCCTCGTGCTATTCGGTGTCATCCGTACGTTTCATGACCCCTGCTCATCACTTCTTCAAGGGGAAATAGTGCTCACTGCCTGCGCTGGCAGTGAGCACTATTTCCCTGTCTGTGTTCAATGTCTTCACTTCTCTGCCCCCTAGCCTTCTTGCTACGCTACCGGGACGAAGAGATTAAACCAAATACTCAGAAGCTTCGTGATACTTATTAGAGGACAACGCCGGCACTGAGAATTTATTTCCCCTTGAAGAAGTGACCAACAGGGGGTCACGAAACGTAGAGATGACTCAGAAAAACACGCTGCATACGTCCGAACAGTTTTGATAGCTCACTCCAGCGCATACTAAAAATGCTCCAGATCTGTTTTGAAGTGCGCTGTCTGGTGCGCAGGGTCTGAAACGCGAGGAAAGCAATTGCGCTGCTGTGTTTCTTAGTGAACAGCGAACTTATGCAAATAGAAATCTCTCGTTGACTGTATAAATTAAAAAAATTAACTCTGTGGTTCCACAATGATATTTTTATGAGCACGACCCGGGTTTCGACGTACTATAACGTCATCTTCAGATCAGACCTTGAATAAAAGTTTTTCATTTATACAATGAATAAGTTCCAAGTTACGCGTGAAACTACCTGTTACTCTCTTTGACTGCCAACGTAATTCCACTGGGAGATGTCTCGAGAATTCTGATCAGTAGGTATCCGAAAATTCACATTGTCACCTGAGATGGTTTTGAGTATTGTCCATAGAGTTAAGATTTTGAGCGCCGACAGGTATGATCCCCTTATGTAGTGAGTGGCGTTACTTCATGAAGTGATTGCACAATTCATGTCTCGTTTCTGCCAATCAGGAAATCGAAACCCCCTCTCTAAAGCGCCATAGAAGGAGCATCGTTGCCCTCCTCCTACCTCATGGTTAACTTAGTCTGCGTGAGCGAACGGCTTCCGCGTGCTTCCCTAATCCCGAGATCTCTGTGTCCTTTCACGAAGAGGATTTCTCTCTCCTCTGCAGCCTGACTACACTATATCTACATTACATCTATTAAATACCCGGCAAGCCACCTCAGGGGTGTGTGGCAGGGGGTGAGGTTGGTGAGTAGTGTTAGTCACCATGATTTTATTAAATGCGGGCAGAAGTCTATATCCTCACTTTGGCATTATGTACGCAGCTACGTTGTCATGTTGTTCTTATCATGCATATGAACACAAATTCTTTTTAACAGCTATGAAAACCGTTGATTTTTTTGAATGGCGTTTCGTCCATCAGAGACTGGTGACCTGCCTCAGATTGAAAGGAGTTTTCCTTCTAACCAAAATTTCTTCCTAAAATTCTCCCGACTTTTGTTTTTGGATTGTCAGGGTTGAACATTTTCTGTTACTTAGTGACCTAAAAACTAAAGTAGGCAGGCTTCATTTTTATCTCTTGTTACAGGCTTGCCGTCAATCTCTTTCCGAGTTCCTTATTTTTTGTGCTTCTTGTCACTCTATTATGTAAACATTTCAACTCAAGCGACGACGTTTCGTGCGTTGTAAGTTTGAATGCAAAGCGAGCGAATGGCGTGCACTTGTTTTGTGTCGGCCGTAGTGCTCCACGTGGAGTGTACTTGTTAGTCTCTAAATTAAATTTTTTTGTAAATGCTTGGTAATTCTCCCGGCTGGCGTTACCACTGGAATAAATGGTCATAATACCTAATTTTCGCGTTGTCCTGCTCGGACGTTAGGAAGTTCACTCTTGAAATGAACAACGCAATGAAATGTACTTCAAAAATAAATTATAAGAGTGGTTAAAAAAACGTAATTCGGATTTTGATGAAGGTTTTTGATCAAAAAGGTTTTCAAAGCCTACGACTCATTTGGAAACGTTATGGGAATCATTTTTCTTAATAGTTTTTATCCTGTGATGACTCCATTTTAATGATAAGTACAGTTAAAGACTTTGTATATAATATGTTTTAAACGTCAATTTGACAATGTCGACATCACAGCCTCTTTTTAAAGCAATGGTTAAAGTGATTTATATTTATATGTTAAGCAAAGATTTTTCACCTTAAAATGATGCAAGTGATGTTGAAATGTGCGAATGGCGTTTGTGTTTAAGCAGTGTAGTTGTTTGCGTCGTATTTTTAAAATCAATATGCAATTTAAATTATTTTTCCAAATTGTCCCTGGTCGAAGAATTAAAGAATGAATCCCTTAATGACATTGATAAGCTTACTTTTGAATGTGTAATATCAATCTCTGAACTATCTCGTTCAAATTCCACTGCACACAAGTTACAAACGTACTGTCCACGATGCTGAGGGTATGATGGCATTTCTTCGATATCTGTGTGAATTGAGTGTACGTTCGGCACCTCTCGGTACGTTCAGACCATTCCAATTCTGTACTTGAGCCTATGGAGTATGGTGGCTTGAGTGCCTTCTGGCATCCCATTCCGAGGGGCCGGTATCGGATCCTAGTTGTGGTGGAGTTGTTTCATTGGAATCCTTATCCCTACTTAAGGTGCCTTGTGGAGAGTGATTCCAGTGTAATACTCCGTCCCTTCATCCATTCATTAAACTGTGCGGCGTTAAACTTGGAAACCTTGGCACCTTTTGTTGAGAGTGGAGGATTGGGCTTGTGTGGGAGCTAGGATACGATAAACAGCGGACACTTCGGTTCTTTTCCTTATGGTAGTTTGAGCGAAATATCACTTCACCTAGAATTTCATGAATTTGACTTAATTTTAAAGATAAAGTTCCCGTCTTTCCAATGATATCAAAATATAAACCCCTTGCTAAACTACTTTTCCAGCAATTTGCCTAAGAATAATACCTGTTTTATATGGGATAGATTACGGCTGTGCTCTCCGGAAGGAGAATATTGAAAAGATTATGAATTTCTAACGCCTAGCTTTCGTAAAAAAACTGTGTGTTGTTTGTATGTTTTCTCAACTATTAATAAAAATTAATCAATTACTCACCTCAGTAATTTTTACAGAATTGCAAAAAAGCTTTCTGTTGAGAAGGCGTTTTCACCGTATGGCGATGAAAAGTGTGTCGAGTTAGAGACTTTTGTAGTTATATTTATTAAAGTGCTGAGAATATTTGTCTTATCTAACTATATTTTTGGACCATTAGTATTACAATATTTACTTCATAATTCTTACAGATCCTGAAAAAATAAAATTCGAAAATGATCTCCATTATGACTAGGGAAATATATCGCTCAAACTACCTTAAAAACAGGCTAATGCCGGCTCCGGGTGTCTCTTCCTCGATTCCCGTGAAACCCTTAATTTACAGGGTCTGTCCGGTAAGTAAGGCAAATTTTTTCCCCCTCGCTTCTACTGTTCGTATTACGTGCAAATTGGTGGGTTTATATGGGGTAAGTCTTCGGCTATTCAATGTTGCCAATTTCAGTGTGCTCAGAGCTCTGAAAGTGTCAACATCTTTGTTTTAGTGTACCCCCTTTTACTGCATGTGTCACGACGTGCGATGGAGGCCTCGCTCGATCAACGCTACGCCATCAACTTTTGTGCAAAACTCAACAAAAATCTTGCCGACACCTACGCAATGATTAAGGAAGATTACGTGGACTCAGCTATTTCGTATTCTCGAGTTTAGAGATGGTTAAAGATGTTTAAGGATGGCCGGGAAGAGGTAGCCAATGAACCCCGCTCTGGACGTCCTTCGTCAACCAAAAGTGAGGAAAATGTGGCCCGTGTGCGAAATTTGTTGAATACGGATCGTCGATTGAGTGATAGCGGATACTTTAAACCTCCCGAAAACAATTGTGCACGAGATCGTTTCGGAAAATTTGCAAATGCGGAAAGTGTGCGCCAAACTTGTGCACGAGAGTGGAGATCCCCACCACCTGGACTCTCCACCAAGGCAACGCTCCCAGCCACACCGCTCTGCGCGGTCGGGAGTTCCTGGCCAAGAACAACTTGTCATCACTACCGCTGCCCCCGTACAGTCCGGACCTTGCCCCGGCTGACTTTTTCTTGTTCCCTAGGGTCAAAAGCGCCCTGAAAAGAACCCGTTTTAGGACGATAGAAGCGATCCAAACTGCCGTGACGAAGGCCCTTAAAGAGGTTTCCGAACACGCCTTCCAGGACGCGTACCGTGCATGGTAGAGTCGCTGGAAAATGTATGTAGATGCCCAAGGAAACTAATTTTAAGAGTTTAAAAAGTTGTAACTTTATCTGGAATAAATCTTTCTAAAAAATATATATTTGCCTTACTTATCGGACAGACCCTGTATTAACATACCCACCTGTCCTCAGTGTCACAAATTACCTCAGATACCGGTCGCCATCCTAAACAACCTAACAAACGGATACAGTTCCATGAGAAGACGAAGTATTGCATCAAAGTCGGCTGCTCCTCCGTGTCTCCCCATAATCCCTCCCTCCCTTCCTGCCCTTCTCCTCCGTCTCCCCCCTCCCCAGCGCCCCCGTCGTCTTCTTACACTTTCATCGCCTCTTTCTCAATCGACGTCCCACGCCGAGCTGCATTCGCGGTATCTCCGGCGACGTATTTTGCTCGAGCGTGTCGTATCGGTTTATCGACGCACCTGGCGACGCGGATTGAGTTAAGGGAAGTCGCTTGTATTGGGTTTCTCAATCGGTCAGCCGCGTCTACGTGTCTCGCGACGGATTGATCGTGTATCGGTCGTGCTCGTTTCTAGCGTGGGTTAGAAATGTTTCACCAGTTCTCAGCCATCCATTTTTTCATTGTGTTAAGAGTTTTTTGCTTAGATTTTCCATTTTTTTCTCCTTGTTTGCTAATGATTTACCGGCAACCGAATGGCTCTTACCTCCTATTTAGTTTTCTCTGTCGTTCTTCTCGGTTCTTAAGTTTCCCCATCTTACTTACCACAGAATCTACTGCCACGGTATTCCTCTCCACAGAATTTTCTTTTTGCCATCTGTTGTGGGTATTTCTATGCACTTTATACCCTCATTTTTCTCTTCCCACTTGGTGAACATGAAGATTTTTTGTTCACCGTTTATACTTCAAGTTTCTTGTTTCTGCTTAAATTATTGTACGCCTCTGCTTTATAGATTTGTACTTTTTGGATGGATATTTAGAATGAAATCAACGGTATGAGGCGAGATGCTGTGGAATATAATGAATAAAATAATATATAATAATAACAAAAGTTGTCGTGTATGTCCACTTAATGTTTAGCTCTACAACTAATTTCTACGCATTAATGAGTCATCTTTAGGTACTGTTCCTGAAGTACCTGACAGTTCAAAAGTACCTGAAGATGACGCATTAATGCGTCGCAACTAGCTGTGGATATTTAGAAGTTTAGTGCATAAAATGATCCATCCATTAAAATCTTCCGCAACTCCATCGCGTGGAATTCATCATGTCGAATGTGTATCGTCGTGGATCAATGCTCAACTTACAGAGAATATGATTCTTTCCTAAATCTCCCCAACTCACATGCTGGATTCGATTCTTTTCTTACTGAGCTCAAGTTTCTACTTTAGTTGGCATGACTTATCCTTTTTATCTGCTACCTTCTTTTACCCCTTGCGATTATTTGCGAGTGAAGTTGTTTATTTAAAAAAATGATTTGACCTTTGCCATCAGATTTTAATGTGCTTTTAGGGAAGCTACCAAGTCGATAATAAAAGTAGCAATTGAACTTATGAATACCCATAGAGTTAGTAAAAAGGAAATAGTAAAGAGTGAGGGCAATAGTCGCTGGATTAGGTTTACCCTTATCTCTGTATCTGGCGTAATGAAAGGATTCTTTTTTTTGTATGTTTTAGCTTTAACGTTGTGCAAAATCAAATTTGTGTGACTGGCAAAGTAGTTCGCGTCTTCTTACTTCCTGTAACAAAATGGCACTAGATTAAGGAACTAAAGCTGTGTAGAAAATCTATTTTGAAAGTAAATCAAGCTTACATAAATATCTAATGAATAAAATCGCCACTGAGCGTACCTCATGGCAGTATATTGGCTTTTTAATATCTTACTAGCGTAATGTAGTGTTTCTTTGTCCCTCAGCAATTATGATTCCATTGAGTCCATGTTGAACAAGAATATGATTTATTTATGTGATCTCCCATATGATTGATTTATTTAATTCCTTGTGTATTTATTTAATCTCTGTTTGATAAAAAAATATATGTTTCGCGGCATTATTTATGATAAAGCAACGATATATGTTTCGCCGTTTGATTTTCAACTGAGCATGTTCAATTGTTCATCATTCGTTCATTTTTTCTTTATAGAAAGAGGGAATAGTTTTGATTTCTTAAAAAATATATTTATGATGCCATTTCGAATATTATTTCAAGAAAGTAAATAATGCAGCTACTTACGTAATTGTTTATTTTGGTTCATATCTCAGTTGTTTATTCATATCGACGCAACGTTGATCGACTAAAAACTATTCCTGAAAGGAGATTTCGAACTGATGAACTCGATCAAAACTGGCCAATGTTCTGCAAAGCAAATTAGCTAAGCCATTATGGAAATTAGGCAGTCACATTTTTTGAGATGCCATCGCCCACCTTGGGAAACCATTGAGAAATCTAATGGCGAAACATGGGCATAAAATATTTTTAGAACTGAATCGATTTTATGAAATGCCTGTTCGTGATCTGCCATCTTTATAGACATGCGATTATATCGCACTCCATACTTTTATGTGCCTTTTTTTTGAATTTCAGGCCAAATGCTTATCAGATTTTCAATTTTCTGAAAGCTCGCAGAACGTTTATTGTGAATAAACTTATTTGGGAAGTCTTCTTTCGATAGATAAGAGAAAATCCGTATGTAAGGTTAATTTTTCGAGCGTTAAACCTAGGTCCTGAAAGCTCTATCTTGTTTTTATTGTTTCTTTGGATTGTTCACTATTAAGCGCATGAAGTAATTATACTTTTTCTCAGCGAATGTTTGGTGAAAAATTTCCTTTTAAGATTACCATTTTACAATAATTGACATTGTTTCTGATTACTTTATCCCCTCTACGTCTTACAAGTTAGCTTAAAATGGCCTATTTTCTAACTATAAGTTAAACGTATAGATACTATCATGAAGTTCGCGATGCATCAAATACCTATTAGGGACGAAATAAAATTCGATTGAATGTGTTGATTACTGCCGTATTTTATGTGAGAGGAATAGAGGCCACCGAATTGCAGGGGGATGTGCGTTGTAAGACGTTTAATCCATAATTTTGTTGGAAAACGGGTTCATAGCAATGCTTGCATGGATACCGTGAAGTATATTGCTATCGCGTCCACGAATTCCAATTTCAATCGCCATGTCTATGAACTATGATTGGTACATCATCGGTATAGTTATTCCCTGAATGTTATTTACGAAATCATTTACTCAGTGGTAACAATACTATTTAACTAATAGCTATGCGGAGAAAAATCAAAAACTTATTAAAAAATTACATTAACTGAAAGTATGTATTATAAATGATGAATTTATTTACTTAGGAAATATTCTTGGGTAACTCATGTCGCAAGACATTATTTTAATTTTTTTCTAAAGATTTTCTTCTTGAAAAGTTAAATATTTTCTCGTAACTGCTCAAATTTTTCTGCATTTATAATCTGTCCCAAGCTAGGTGTCGAAAATAGAAGCTGTTTTTCTCTCACATTTCCGTATCGGCTCTCATTTGCGATAAGAGGACAGTTTGATTGCATTGTTATTATTTTTTGCAATAAATCCAGAAACGGATTTGTATATGAGCAGGCTTAGCATGCCGTCATGTCCACAAAGAAACTGTTATCAAGACTGAATACCATGATCGAATACCATAATACGTAGAATGACAATGATTAAGCTTTTTACTTGATGCTAACCGCAACTAACAGATCATCCTGCTTGAGAAATTTAATCTTCAACATTCAAATATCGTAGTTTACTTATTCTAACTCACTAATATAAGTTTAGTTCTTAATGCGATGCCTTTGCCCTTCTCAGAGTGATTGAATTCGCTCGACGTGTATTCAGGGAAATTGGAGCAGATCCTAGTCCAGGTCAATGATTTATTTTGTTGCTAATTTCACGCGAACGGAAACCGCACTATTCTTAGCGTCTTACGTTGTGCATGTTTAGCGAAGATGCACCTCCTTGTGAAATTCCATCGACTTGGCTTGAAAGTAACCGCGGAGGACTGGATGTAGTACGTATCCTCGGTTATCATAAACCGTGATCCGGGTATTTCGAAGCACGTTTCCAAGTGCCCTCCCGTCTCCTTTTCCCCCTCTCCTCCCCCCATGGCAACCCATTAATCCCTCCGCAGTCGCTTGGTCGCTGGGATCCATCTGTCATCCGGGACGCACGTTTATTCAAAAAAATGGGTGCACAGCAAAGCCAGATAAAGTAGGAACTCGGTGCTTTTACCTGAAAGGGCGTTTTGTCACCGCATCAAGAGTAGTTCTCGGCCCTCCTTTACGGCCGGCCCGGGAAGCGGAGGCGGCAGTAATCCCGCTCTCCGTGCTCTGAAATGGGTCGATCACCCTCCCCCTTTCCCTCCACCGTTCGCCAGCGGATAATCCTCGAGACGGACGAACAGACGGACGCTGCTGTCTCTGCCACTGCCCGCGCTCCTGCGTCCTGCTCCCGGAGCCGAAAGAGGAAAGCGCTTCGCATTCTTCATATTTTTTTTCGGCTTTTAAAAAACCGCTCGCTCCTCTCATCCAGCTCGCAGTTCATCGGTTTACGTATCCTCGAGCGATTATTACGTCTCAACATCAATGGGAAGAGGACTGGAGGCCCATTTCATTCCGGGATATCTTGTGGGATTTGGAGCTTGAAGCCCTGCCTCCCTCTCTAGGCTGCATAATTTATTGAGAATCTCTCTCTATGTTAATCCTGATTATATTCCACGACATCATTTCCGTCTCTATGGCGTACTAATCTATCCTCTGAATACTCTGCAAAAAACCCAGCTGATATGCAAAGAAAGAAAATCGACCGAAGCATGTCTCAATCATTCTCAGCGTGTTAGGTATATGAATCTGCCATTTTTCTGCCATGGCCTCGATGCTGGCATTGGCGTATCTCGTATTAAAACGAGTAGATATGTGAAAGAGCTGGGCTTATTAAAGAATTACTTTTTGTTAATTATAATATATTTAGCTACTTTAGTTCTTAGAATTGCAATCCAAAATCAGAATTTTAAAAAATTAAGATTTTATTGAAAGACGAATCAGAGGCACTTGGCAATCGAAATAAAATTAATAATAAATTATCAGGGCTTTTTGCATTATGATTAGTTGTAGCAGCTCAACTCCTGCTTCTTATGTTGGAAAATGAGATAATTCAATTTCTTGAACAAAACAAAATTGTAGACTCAGCGTATTTAATAAAAACCATAGGCCTGCTATCCGAAATAAAATTCTGTACTCCGAAACTTGCTCGATTAAGAGATCTGGAGCGGCTAAACTTGAAAGATGAGTAATTTTTTTCTCTCGTGATTTAAATAGACCTATTGACATTAGTCGTGATTTATACCAGTTTTTGAAATTACTGGTATTCACTAATGCTTAACTGAAGTTATGTTACGCCTGTTGGTTACAAACGAGCATCTTTAGATATGTGAAATCAAGTAATTACCATTAAATTAAGAATTTGGGATTAGCGCCAAATAGGTATATTATTTATGGCTAAATCAATATGCATGCCGAAATGCTCCCGATTTATCATGAATTTCAGCGTTCGGAGGGACAGTTGGAAAGCCTTGCTCCTAACGATGTTACGGTGTCCCGAGGATCTCTGGTAAAGCTAAAAATTCTAATCGTGCGAGTTAAAGTCTGTCGTCGAAGTAGAATATCTGACGCCCATGTTGACGCTGGCTTGGAGGGTCGGTGTGTTTGAAAGGCCTTCGTGTGGCAAGGGATCTATTACCGGGGGTGACAACCTACCGCTTAAGCGCTCAATCCCATTACCTTGGAGTGCCCTGCAACAGTACAACGGCATAGGCTGTGGAAGAAAAGGACAAAAATAAGGGTTTTAAATGGGTAGGAATTGCTCTTTTGTTCTCCTGCGGTGTTTTAATGCTTCCTTCTCCCCTAATTTCCTTAACAGCATCACTGAAAGCTTTCTTAGAGTGTACCTATCTCTCGCTACTTTGTGCGGGTGCGATGTAAACTGTTGGCAACTTTAAGAATGGGGAAATAGGACCGAGCGTGCCACGTCTTCTCGCTGATAAGCTTTCAAAGCCACCGGAAGTCTATTACTCGGCTTGTTGAACTAGCCCTCTTCCCGTTATGGAAATTGGTGCCGGTGTGCATCGCAGTACTGATAAAAACTAAACGTCCCCTAAACCCACTTGAACCCCTTGAACATAGCACCTCCTCCGCCAAATCGGTCCTCCCCCTAAGTTTTGTGCTCTTACGTTTTTTTATCTAAATAGACTAAGTAATTATTATTAGGATGATCTACCAGTTAAGGTAGGTTTAAAAGGAAGAGAGTAAAAATTTTCTTACATTTAAACAGATTATAGCCTCATTTTCTTAACATTATTTATTTCTTCATTTCAGAATTATTCCTATATCTCTTCATTCCGTCCATAAAACATATTCCCTTTCTACCCCTTCTCCGCCTACCCAACATCCTCCCCTCTCTCACAGCCACCGGCATCCCTTCGCCCCTTATTGCTCGTTCCAACCATCTACTCTGCCTCATTCTAATCTCCAGGAGTTTCCTCTTCCCACCTACCATGCCAAACTCTTCCTCGTTCGTCTTCCTTTCTAACTACCGAACTTTCACCATTCGCCTTCTCACCCATATCTCAAATGCCTGCAGCCTATTCTCGTCCTCTTTTCTCAGTACCTACCTTACTGTGTCATGCAAAGCTACCCTCTTAGAGAAGACTAACAATAAGTTAAGTTAATCAGGGTGTGAAGCTATCATGCTTAATGACACTTCACTGGTATGGTGAAAAGGCCATTTAGTGCTAGTTATCAATATTTACTCGATTCTTTACACGTGATAGAGTAGTCATGTACAGAATTGTGAAGTATGTTAGTGGGCATTTAATAGAAATATATCTTTTCGAAGGGCCTCATATTTCGATTGTTGTCACCAAGATGAATATAAAAAGCCACCTTCTATCCTTAAAAAGCGTCGAGAACGTAGCCTACATATATACAGGTTATTTTTTTCGAAACCCTCTGGCAGTTTTCTTGTGATTTATGATCGATTAGTGGTGATAGTAAAAGTAATTAGGGCCAGCCTTGCCTCTTATATCTCCGGCAAAGTTACGACGTGTTAAAAGATAATGGTGTGATGCTACAATTTATATGCAATTAGTTTTGTGGTACGGTCCTACATTCCTCTTGCTATATAATATATTTACAAGTTTAAATAATATTTTCTACCGAAATGTTATATTGGTAGAGAATATTCATTGGGCCATGGCATATTGCGAGGTGTATTTAATCGCATTATATTACATAAGTGAGATTTCATGTGCTGAACCACTCCTAAAATGTACCAATGTTGTCGCGAAGGTTATAATGTCCTCAAAGCATGCATCCTGTTGTGATATCTCCTCGGACGGAATATTTATCGCGCGTCGGAGTTCCATGGGGAAGAACATATGCGTGGCTGAAGCGCTCAGCTGGAATGGTTTTTCATGTTTTAATTGCCGGCGCTGGAGCGTTGCATTGTCGGGGCCGTGCGGGCGCGTGATCGTTGTCTCTGCGTGGCGGTGTTTGATTGGCTGCGGATTTTAAGGACCATTGCGCGATTGTGGTGCGATCGAACGGTCGTTTCAACTTTCCCTCCTCTTGCCGTTTAAGGGCATCGTGCACATTTGAGTAAATTGGAGGTATACGATCTTGAATGTGTATTCGCGTATGCGTCGCAAATTCTACAATCCATTATCCGCTGCCGCAGTAATTACGTACCTCCTTCCAAAGTTATGGATCTGTGGTACACTATAGGAATGCATAGTTCTCCCTTCGTATGGCTGATGACGTTTTGTACTTGATATGTAGCATGAATCTTACTAATACCAAACTATCCAAGTAATAACCAAAAACTATAACTCTATCGTTATTAAAAAGTGACCATAAGTTAACTACCTAGCATAGCCATTTGTTTGTTCGTGTACGGAGCATTATCTTGGCCCACACTTTACTTTTTTAAATTCAGAAAGGACATGTGTTTGAGTATGCAAATTATCTTAAGAACTATAAATTGTTCGAAGAATAGGAATAATGGAATATTGAATTTTTACCCTTAGGATCGAAACCTCATTACATAATCTGTTTTTATGTGGTGAATAATAGAAGTGCGGTGCATTACTTTATTCCTTTGAAGGCTGGCTTATAGGCGTCACAGTTTTTGCTAAGCAAGGTAAAATTCCAGCGCGACCCGTGGAAAGAAGTTAGGTAAGGTACTTACATTAATTACTCTACCTTGGTTCGACTATACCTGATTAGATGGTCAAGTACTCTATATTCTGTCATTATCAAGTTCTGTTCTTACCCTCGAAATTTAATGAAGGATTCCGCTGTGGGGAATATTTTTCTGGAAGAGCTTCCATTTCTCTTCAAAATTCCGATCCGTTGCTTTGAAAATCACGATTAAATAAGACTTTAACTTGCTATACATATTTCTGAGAGAAGTAATATATTTATCTAAAGAACAGTAAATTCCAACAATTTATTTTAGACACCAGCATTTTTTTGCTGTAGCTTTGCCTTTTTAAAGGTGAAAGTAAATCCTTTGTTAGATCGATAAATGAATGTTTTACCTGGATCCATAAGTTGAGTGGGAAGCAACTGATTGTTTGACTATGCTATGGCGCAGTCTTTTAGTGAAATATGGTGACTTCTTAAAGCTAGTTGAGTAACTTTCGTCAGAATTGATAAATTCACTTTGAGAAATATTTTTGGTTTTCATCACAACCGCTGTTATTTATTATGAAGCCGGATATCCGCTCTCAACCTTCGTTCTGCGTCAGAGGGCAATGTGTCGAGGGATTTGATTGGGAAACACTTTTTCGGAGTGGATGTTGTTACTGAGAAAATTCTTTCAAACGCTGAAATTTGTGTCGATGCTGTCTTCGTGACGGTATCCTCCATATGCTGAAATATTGAGTGGCTCATATAATTGGCCGCAATTTTATATCGAGCGTAGACGTGGGATGGATTCGGAAATATAGCTCGGTGGATCGATAACCTCCACGCTTAATTTGATTGCACCTGTGCTGAAATTTCGTCGATTAAAGGGCTTATTTCTAGTCTTCACCTCTTCTGTTGCCACTCCTCTGTTTGAGATTGAAAATTAAGAGCCCGGGATATTGGAATTCTCTTTTGAGTTTCCATCCTGCACGCTGCTCTTCCATAAACCCATGCCCTCCCTGGGTGTCCTTTGACACGTAGGCGGCCCTACTTCCATCACCATCCGAAAATACGTATCTCGAAACCTGTAATTAGTGGTTCTCAGAGAAACGGAATATTTTGCCACTTCAGTGGCTTCAAATAGATGGTGGGTATTGCTTTTTACTTTTAGCGTGGTGATGCTAGCTGATCTGGAACTCCGCGTCGTTTGTCATTATCAGATGTGCCCATTTACGATTTAAAAATTAATTGGTGGAATGTTGTCTCGATGCAGTATTTATACAGTGGACATTATTAACATTGATTAAGTATCGGTGGATTTTATGAGAACCATTATTGCGTTTTGCATGAAAATATAGGATAGGAGGCATGAAAATCGAGAAGATAATTGTAGCAATAATAATAATTTGTAACTTGGGAAATCGACAATCCTTATACGGTGGTAAATAGTTACAAAAATTGCCTGATTACGAAATTACTGAAAACCTGTATTGACGAGGGTCGAGAATATTTATCAAAAGTATCATTTAACACCTTGATAAAGCTGGACACTCCCGAGTTACTATATTAGAATTTTTTTTTACAACTCAAAATTTCAAATCTCAGTTATACCCTTCTCTGAAAACTTATCTAATATATCCCTATAGTGTCGTCTTATCAGACGGAAATAAACTTCGTGCGATAAAAAAACTATGAGGAATGTGCATGATGATAATGATTCAGTCCTTTACTGATGCGCGTTCCCTAAAAGGATGATGGTTCATCAGGGTTTATCAAATGATTGCTGTGCACCTCGTCATATCTTACAGCATTGGAGTAACTTGATTGAATTTCGCAGCACTCCGCTCGATCCCACGCCTTGGGTGAAAGAAAGCCATCCCGTCTAAGCGGTTGATGAGATTCCCAGCTTCCGTTTCAGGCCGTTTAAAGCCCCCTCAATTTTATTGCGCACGCGATGCCACGGGGGCAAGCGCCTTATGATAATGGAATTTGCGGCTTAAATTGGGTCAGCGGTGTGTGGAGCGACGGCGGCGGGGCCAGTCCCCTCCTCTCGTCAACAAGATGGAAAGGCCTCCTGGCGAGGAGGCAGAGGTAAGAGACGATGCGAGGATGAGGTTCAGGTGGTAGCTGATTCCCCTGAAATTATTTAAAGTGATTTTTTTTAAACCTGGAGTGAGTCTCCGTCTGATTTTACCCACCAACTTCCTTTAATTTTTGAGACGACGCCAAGTCATGTAAGTTTGGATGCGCGCTCTTTTTTTCATTTTGGAATGGACGCGACCCAAATCTGCCTGCCTTCGTCGCAGGGGGGGAGTAGTGGCGGAGGGGAGGTTAAGGGGTTGGTGGAGCTCCTTGAGCATTTTCCCACCCCTTCCACTGCGAACATCCCATTTTTTCCCTCCGCCCCCCCTCTCATCCCTTCCCCCCGCGGCCCCCCTCGTCCACCTCCGCCCGCCCTCGCTGATGCAGAAGGGGCGAAGGTGGAAGGGCCGAGTGAATCGACTCGCCTCTACCCCCTTCTGCCCGGCCACAGCGATGGTCAGCAGCGGGGAAGGTGAGTCCGTAGGGGCTGCGCATTAGTCAAAGAGAAGGATAGCATGGCGGTACGAAGTTGACATCTCCAACGACGCGTTACATTGCATATCACATGATTGCGTATTTCGTGATATCGCGTGCTAAAATCGCATCGTGGCGAAAGAGGTATACATTTGCAGAGCAATATAATGCTAATCTTTCTGGAAAGCAAAAAAACTTTGCGCTGCTACCAAAAATCATTTTTCCTTTCATTTATACGCTATTTTTAAACATTATTAAGGTGATCTTAGAGTTTTGTATTAGCCATTTTTTTTAGTTTAAGTATGCTAAAATATATCAATCTATAATTCGAAGATGCTTAATTTTGACATAACCGCATCTTTACCTCTTTTTCGACCTCATAGTAAAGCATTTTACCTAATATCGAATGAGCTCGCATTTCGCCTAATAACTTCAATCGATGTATCGCGTATCTGGGAGATTTGGTATCCCATTGAGATATTTTACGGCACATTGTAGTCGGTACATGACAATATCGCGCATTCGTGCTTGCTTGCCCCCGTTTTGCGTGGGGTCAGTCCGAAGCCCTGCTTTCCGAGCACACGCGGTGTACTGCCGCCCACTCCAAAAAAATATTCTCGCCCGCGGGTGCCTTCTCGTCTCCGCCTCTTCAACCCCTCCCCCTCTTCCACTCCTTCCCACTCCCCACCCCTTCCCCCTACCCACTCTACCCTCTTTCCCGCCTGGCGCGTGGTCTGATTTTCACGGCGTACGCCGAGAACCATCTCGGGGAATCTAATCTCATGTTTGTAAACAGGAAGTGTGGGCGATGATGACCGCTCCAAATTGCGAATATGGGCGTTCCTAGTTTCTTCGCGTATTTGTAAAGTTGGTTATTTAGGTGTTCCTAATTTTAAAGCTATATCATACCGTCGAACTGAAGACTTAATTCTACGAAAGTACAGCAACCATGCTCCCAGGGGGATGCGAAGCAGCGACATTTGTAATGTCAGGACGGGCCTTCATCCTTGACTTGCATTTGAAATTGCCGTTCATGATACTTACGCTGTAAATTTGCCAATGGATTATCCAATCGAACGGTATTTATGCAAAAATGAATGGTGAACTCCTATTTAAGTATATTGTTTTAACTTTTATTAAATGTAAATGTCGTATCTATGAATAGGGTGGAGTAGCCGCAACAATGCTGCCGTTTTTATCAAGGCAAAATTTGAGGAAATTTCTTTTAGTAGGTTACCACTTCTTATTCTGCGGAAGTTTATTACTTAGAAACAGCTTGGACTATGTCAACCGTTTTCATTAACCTCTGCCAGGGTAAGATTTCATTATAATCAGCGGTAGTCTAATCGAATGGAAGTTTCTAATGTGTGGTTCCTTAAAAATGTATTCACGTCGTCGTACTCCCATAAAGCGTATGCATTCCGTTCTGGCATACTTCACTCACTCGCAAACCTTCTTCATTTATGTTTTTCGATATCTTGTCTATCTTGACGTGCAAAGTAAAACGTGCAAATCTTTCTCTCTCTCTCTTGACGTGCAAATCTTTCTCTCTCTCCGTATTTCCAAATTCCCTGGTGTGTAGCAGTATTCGGAATTTTTCCCCCAGTAAATAGCTCTTTGATGCGATTTATTTTCTGAGTTCCGATTTCCCTGACGTCTACCGTTTTGCACGCCATATCTAGTGCTTCTTTTGTTTTTATTCGAGCTCATTTCTTACATTTTCTCGCAACCTCTCACCAAAATCCATAATATATAGTACTCTTTCCTGGAATTGTATTATATGTGATACGTTCACTTTTTTATAGCCTCAGTTTAGATTAGGCCCTGCCACTAACTCCTTGCTCTACGTAAATGCCTCTTCAACGAAACCAGCAGTTCCCTTATGCCAGGCTAAGCAATAAGCATGTCTGTATTTCCTTCTGTTGACGTCTCGTTTGATGTTTTGTGTAATAGCTACTCTTCCCCAGCATTTTACCCCTTATTCTGATGGATGCGGGCCTCTTTATTTGTCTCTGTTATGTCGCTGTTGCCGTAGATGCGTTAGGATTCCAAGTTACGACGTACCGCAGGGTCTTGGCTCTTACTCTTCCTGCCGTGACGTCACTTTTCTACAAAATTTTATCTGTATGACGCGTGTCACCGATTTACGGCATCTTCAGGCACAGAAAGTTTGTTTTAAACGAAATTTCTAATCCTGACGATTGACAAATTTTATTTGTACTACGGTGAAACGCGTCGTACTGATAAAATTTTATAGAAAAGTACTATGTATTTTACTTAAAAATTAATATTAACTAAGAGTATTCGACTCATAATTGATGTACTTTTCTACAACATTTATTTTCACACGACACGTTTCGCCGCTTTACGGCATCGTCAGGTTTACAAAATACAATATACATAAGTTTGTTATTTCAGTTTGCTTCAGAAAAGAACTAAGAAAGTGTTATTTCAGAGAAGTACTAAGCTATGTCAACTATGAGTACTAGAAACTTCTACGAAGTAAAGTCTTTATCAGTCAAGTTAATTTATTTATTTGATACGGCATATCCGTCCATTCTGACTTTGCGGAAAGGTGTTGACTGTTGTGGATATACTACATTTATCTCTTAAGCTTAAGAGTAAGCGTCTCCTAGAGTGAAGCATTTGTGTTACTCACTTGAAGAAAACACTTAAGTTTTTGGTCATGGAGAGGTGGCCTTTCGCTAAACGAAGTATGTCAAACACTACCTATGCTTGATTTTAATTTTTACTGTAATGGCGTTTTATGATATCTACATGTACTGCTATATAAACTCGTGCAATTCAGTTATAAAGATAAGTGACTCTGATATAAAGATATACGCGGTCGTGGGTGAATGCGATATTATGCTTTGCTTTCCTTAAATAAAGTAACAAAACTTTTGAACTCATAAAAAATATGACATACAGCCATGAGGTTCTGAGTTACCCGCTGGTAAACTATAGCTAGTCATAAGAACCGTGTGACACAGATATGAACTTATCATCTGTACCTGGATTTTTCACTTATGAATGATATGTGTTTCACAACTGTGAGCATATTTCATTTGTGAGGAGAAAATCACTCGTCGAAGGGATTTTTCGTATGATCATGGATGAGATGTAAGGGATTGAAAACCGTACGATTAGCATGTCTACCTATGTTGAGATGTACATAAGGCGTTCACGGTTATGAAGATATGTAATCAAGGGAGAGGTTTAATGAGTGCTCATTCTTTTCTATGTTGCTACTAAAATCCTCTGGTAGTGCTCGATAGGGTTTTTGTAATTAATGATTGAGTAGTGTCATCTACAATAGAAATTGCACTAAACCGTGAATAAATTGGCACTTATTATGCTCTGAAACTTCAATTTGGGCCCAGTCCCATCAACCGCAATACCCTTTCGCAATTATTTCAACCAAGTGAGTGACCAATATTAGGTTTTGATAGAACCAACTTTTTTTTAGGAATACGTTCGTGCGCATGCGATGTTTAAAACAAAAGACTTGAGTACTTTGCATGTGCTCTGCTCAGTCATCTTCTGAATTGCTAAATTACTAAGAAACTTATCGAAATAATGTTGGATATTATTGTTTATTTATCATCATGCTATACTTTTCTTGAAAGTGTTTTCGATTTGCGGAGAGAAATGTCGAAGTTTTCTTTCGTATCTGAGCGTCCTCGGAGAGTGAAAAATGATCTTTCAAATAATTGTTGTGGGGTTCTCTCTCTCTCTCCCTCTCTCTCTCTCTCTCTCTCTCTGTCTCTTCATTCTTGGCCTCCCTGTGGCGACACTCGACGAACAATGTAGTCGAGTGAGTGGGCGATGTGTACCACGTGACTCTGCCCCAGTCGGCCCATTGTGACACACAAGGGGTGAATCGATGAGGGAGACCCTCGCTTTTCATATCCGAATTCATTTCAACTTTCTCCATGCTCTCTCTGCCATGTCTTCTTTTTATTTTCGCCCGTCTTCTTCTTAGAAGGGCGATGGATGGCGTGATTGTTGACGTGGGCGTCTGTTGATCGATGACGCGGCTATCGAGAAAACCGGGAATTGTTTGCCCTGCGACGCGGTCTACTGTAGGCGCCATAGAACGATTGGATCACACTTGGCGGTGCAGCACATCGTTTCATCCGGAAGTTTGTTTACGTCGCACCTCCCCTCCCACCCAGCTTACGTCAACGCTCGGAAATTCAGAACACGCGAGTTTCAGGGCGACACGGAGGGTATTATTTTAACCCCACGCTGTATCTATAGAGCTGATAGAGTCGAGAAAACAAGAGAGATACTCGGCCAAACCGATAGGTACGAAAATCCCTTCTTTCCTCGTCGCATTAATGACTATGTACAAGGAAAACAGAGCGAGACTGTATGGCACTCCGTCGACATACGATTCGTATTCGTCCTTTCCCTCTTAAAATTCCTTATTCCCTTTTCATCGCTGGTTCCCTAACACTCCCTGAGGCGGATCGCAGGGTAGTATTTAGATGTAGACCACCTCACTATACTTCGTCCCATAACCCAATTTCGTCAATGATTAGGTTGATACAGTGGCTGGAGTCCTGGATTCCCATTCTATAAGGGCTCGGGTTCGAATCCAGGCAGAAATGGTGATTTTTCACTGTAATTATAATCTTTATTTGGGTGCTACACCGAAAGGATTTGAATTACAGCAGGTTCTCCGCCCGTCGGCTGGACCGTGGACCCATTCTCGCCTTTCGTAAAGATTAGGCTGATGCCAACACAGGTTTCCCTGTACGCTTCCTTCCAAGTAATCCTCACAGCAACCTACTTGGGTTTAAATTCTGGCAGTAATGAGTGTTTTCAGTGGAAACTTCCGATCTTGTCTGCGGTGCCATTTAGAGAGCACTTCAAGTGTGGTACTCCAACCATCGAATGGGGAATTAAACTGTGGACCCCCCCTGGCGCTTTCTGTTGGGAGTTGGCTAATGCCGTATCCAGGTTTCTCCCAACCTTTCCTTCATTCCCAAAGAAATCCTACCCACCTATCCTATACGGCGCAAATGGTCGCACTAGTCGGTTTCCTCCCCAAGTAACTTGCCAAACAACCCAACCAATTGCATGACGACCTACGCTCCACCACGCCGCTACGGAATGCACTTGGAGGTTCACTCCCCCCCTCACTGCTATTCCCAGCGCCCCCATGTCCGCGCCTCCTCTTTCTCCCTCGGAAAACCCCTCCCCCTCCCCCAGCTGGTGTTACGCTCGCGAGACTCTGTCATCGTTGTTCTCACTTTAATAATGACGCCAGTGACCCCAGCTCGCTGGGGAAAATATCGACTCTCCCTCCCTCTCCTCCGTCCCCTCCCCCTCCACTCCCTCTCCTCCTCCTACCCCCACCACAGCGCCACCGAAACCACACTCGTTCTAATCCCTCCGCCTCCGAAACCCAGTCTCTCTCTGTCGGCAAGTTTATACCCCTCCCCCCTATCTACTCCGTCCTTCGACCGTCGTTTGTTTGTACGTGCGTATTCCTACGCCCGCTGTCTCCCTCCCTCCCTCGCCACACGATCCACCCCTTTCTCCTCTCCATCCTGCACTCAATCCAGACCACTTTCCTACCCCACAGTATATCCACTCTCTTTCCCTTGCCCATCCTCCACCCAGATTATTCCCCCGTGCAGCTCGCTTCTCCGTGGCTGGTTTGTTATTTGGGTTGGAGAGAGACAACTGAGGTCATTTGCGACATTAGGCAAATACGTGCGTTTTGGTAGAGGTAGGACGACTTTAGGAATTGAGTAAGTGAGGAAAGAGACCTAAGATGGGATCACGGGTTCTTATTTCGCGTTGTCTTTATCGGTTTCGACTGATTTTCATCTTCTCCACCAAAACCTGCGTTCGTCCTTTTGTGTACCCCTATCCATTTCCAATTCCTATGTTTGAATGGGGACTATAAGGGAAATACTTACAGTAATTGTCCTAAGAATGCACTCCATTAATTGAACCAAGTGTTGCAAAGCACCTGATAACATTTGAAGAAATATGATCATGTTTTTACTTTCAATAGCGGAATAGAAATATAATGATAACGCGAGCACACGCGTTACGGAGAACCGTGACCGCGCCCCTTGCGTCCGGATTAGCCTACTCCTACCGATGGGCACCATTGGTTCCTCAGTTTAATGATCCATCCGATGGAGGTAGTTCTTCCTCTGAAATCCACTCTAAAAGACACCCTAGTAGGGATTTGGATTCCTCAGAAAAATTTCCGCCACGGCCGAGTCGAACCCAAGGCCTCTTGATGGCGGGCCAGAATTTAGATAAGAAGTCGTCAAATCGATCCAACACCCTGTGGGTTCGCTTTTGGGAGGAATTGTCATGATTTTGAACTAGATGGTCTGTGAAATTATGTTTCATATTAAGTTTTGGTAAAAGCTTCCGCGTAGTGGCTTCTTCACACGGGGGCTTTCGGGATAACTTCCGCGTTGTGTCATTTTTCTGACGACAGTTTCGCGAGCGTTCCAGCTCGCTTCTTCAAGTCTGAAGTGAAACTGAAGTCCTGAAGCAGTCCTGAGAACTTCAGACCTGAAGAAGTGAGCTGGAACGCTCGCGAAACTGTCGTCAGAAAAATGGCACAGCGCAGAAGTTATCCCGAAAGCCCCCGTGTGAAATTATGTTTCATATGTCAAGGAAATTGAAGACCCTTAATGTCCTGAGGAAGAATAAATTCGCTATCATTTAGTTTATCAGACTAAATAATAAGACAACGGAGAAACACTCTCAATCAATTACTGTTGCCACTACTAGTCTTCTCCGCCTTTAGCTAGCCACCGCACCGACCGAATCCGCCCCCCCCAGGCACTCTCTCTTCCAGCCGGCATATTCCCCGCCGCTGACCTCCCCCCCGACCCCTCCCTCCCCTCCTCATTCCCCCCTTTCACTTCATCCTTTCCCCGCCTAGTCCCTCCGGCGCCTAATCCTCCCGTTGCCTCCCTCGCCACATCCGGTCGACGGATACCTACGCAGCATCCGCCATCCCTTTTCCTTTCCCCCCTCCAACCAGCTGAGCTTTCACCACACCTCCTCTCCGCCCCCTCCCACTGTCCTGCTCCTGCCGCTGCCCCCACTGACTGACTGACACGGCCTCCGCCCCCTCCATTTGCTCCCCTCTTTTCCCGTGTCCCCGCTGACCGCAACAATTGAGCGCTCCATTACCCCTGCTGACTTCGCCCCCCCCCTCCTGCGTTGCGTGTCCCCTCAGACAACACAACGCGCACTTAAGCGTCTCCTCGCCTTCTCTCCCCTCGGACGTGCGTAATTTGGTGGTGCTGGCGAGTGACCCTGGTGTACTCGCTGCTCCATCTCACCATCCGGTTTATTTATGTTTTTTCATTTTTAAAGTTTCATTCATCCACGGGGGTCGTTACTTTGACCGGAGAACTGTGAAAAATTACTTTCTTGAATTACTTGACCAGACCGCTGTATAACTTGTGTAATGGAGCTGTCTAATTTCATATGTAAGCTCTGGGATGGATGTGTCATCTTTCATGAGGAAGCTGTTATTTTAGGATCATCGTTTCAATCTTGGTCCCTTTAAACAAGCGTTTCTTCTGCTCATAGGATGAAACACATTTGTAATAATCATCTCACGTTTTTAACAGCCTCTGGGGTTTTTTTTAAATGTTATACATTCTTCCCTATCACGGGATTAGAAAGAGGTTTTCATTGAATCATCATATTACCGAAATTAAGGAAAGTTTATTTCCTAAAGATTCTTAATGTTTCCTTTCATCTGTCTGCTGCCCTTATTCGTTTCCAAAGGAATGAAGGACCGACCACTATCCTATAATCCCGGAGAGAATGCACCATTAGCTGTCGAGCATATGGAAGAAACATTCAGTCACGACAAAATGTCGCGCTTGAATTAGAAACATAGTTTTCAAGAGTCTGATGCTAACATGTTGCCTAAAAAATATTTAGTGTTTGACCTGTGACTATTTTAACTGGTTAGCATATCATCCTATATGTAAATAAACATTGAAAAATCTCGTGAAAGGATCCAGAGTATCATTTGCAATACCTTTGAGATTCAGAAAAAATTATAGCCACCAGTTTAGTTTCCAATATCACATATTAAGGTAGCATTTTATTTTAAAATCATTTGTTATTATTCTCCAGAACACCTCTGATCAAAGCAGATTGTTGCATAGCAGCCCTCTTGTGTTATCCACTTTATGGGGTTGTTTTTCGGGGTGAATAGGGCCATCTTCACGTATGAAGGCTCATATTATTTTATTGATTGATGCTAAGTGAAAAATCTTAGGTTCATACCATTCTAATTTTCTCTAATAATTTTCAGTTTTTGTGAAAATTTATTTTATTGGTTGTAAAATCTCTGAGCAGAATGTTATGCGGTAATTGAAATATGATTTCTTTGGTTCACGCTCTACTCTGCCGATATACTCGTCGTTGGTTGGCTACCTTGCGTAACTGTCTTCAATGATGAGTCCACGAATGCTGCAGAAAAATGTAGGCCATATAGGCGGGCTTTGAAGAAACCACTTCCTGCGAGGATTACTCCTGCAATCTATTTCAACTGGGGGATTCATATATACGTACCAATACATGACCCAGAAATAAGGTCGGTATTTACTCTGCCAGGTTAATCTGCATATTTTATGACAGCTCCCTGTTCTCACGACCTTTTTGACTAATAGAAATGTATTTGGACACTTAAAAAAGCACCTCTAATTTTAAAGTTGAAATTGGCCCTAGTTTTAGTATTTCGGGCCTTAACTACAGAAGTCTGTGTTAAACCAAATTAACAGGACATTTATTAGTATTTATTAGCGGAGACTTTAACAAATAAACTGAAATTGAAGATCGTGTGCCGGATTCCCTTACATATTTATTTTTGCTTAAATGCAACGCAGTTGTTTGGGGAAATGACATTGTAATGCTAGGTTGTATTTAAAAACTGCTTGTGCAGCTAACCTATAAAAGATATAGCACTCATTATTCCACTTATATTTGAAATCATTGCTTGTGTATTATGAATATACTAGCTAGTAGTTAGGCGCCTAAGGCGCCCATACATGAGTTTCATGCTGTGTTCGCTAAATTATTAAAATTTCTTCTTTGAGGTACGCAAATCTTTCAAGCAAAAACGCCCTTGGGTAAAAATAACGGCTTTTTAAAATTTAAGTGACCTTAGCTCCATCTAACTCTCTTTTCTCCGCGGAATTAATGAGTGTATCACTTTAGAGAGTAAGAAATTGCGTGAAAATATTTTAATGTAAGTTACCATGAAGAAAGCACAATATCTGAAATGATAAGCAAAATAAAATACTACACAAGAGCATACAATTTCATTCCTTCTACTCAACAATCCACCACCTTACCACCGGTCTACTGTTTCCTTGAAGGAATAGGCAGTTTACAGGGCTTAAATGCGTTTTCGTTACTGTGGCTCCATCTTACAGCGTTACAGAGTCGGTCAGTCGTCAGTCGGTCAGATGAGCGTAATTATAAAATAAATATTGTGTTTGAATGGCATTATTTCTTCTCTTTTTCTGGAGACCATCAAAATCATCCCTTATCCTAAGTTTATTAACTGTATTTTTTTTATTTTGACGGTTATTTCTTCATGACCATAGCGAGCTTCGTCCTCGATGATCGCGCATCCTTTTTTTTAACACAGCGCAGGTGGGACTTGTGTGCTCATTATATCTGCAGGAAATTAGAGCAGTTCAACTCTCCCAAACTGGGCGAAAAATATTTATGGAGTGAGCCTCATTGTCAACAGTGGGAAGGAGTGACTCGCACTCGATTCAATTTAGTTAGTGGAAGGCTTCTTCGCACATAGGTTGGCCTATTTCTCTTGAAACTGCCCCAATGCTCTATCATACTAGAGGGTTTGAGGGAGGCAGGATCTTCCTTGGTCCCCTGAATGTAGTCGGTGCCCCCCGTTTGATAAGATCGTCTTCACTGCATGCCCTTCCCGTTCCATCCCCGCGCGCATACCTCAGGGAACGGGATCTACCACTTCTTTTAAACCCTCCCGTGCACGTCTCCACGTCGAACCCCAGGGGTCGTATGCACATTGCACGTCCCCTGGGGAGACACTCCCGTGTCCTTCGTAAACAGGTGGATTTAATGACGCCACCGTCGCCGACCCCTTCCCCCTGTCTACCCCCCGCTCCCCCTCTTACCCCCCCGCAGTCTTCCCCCCTCACTCTACATTCCCATTGGATGCCGATACACGAGGGGGGGGGGTGGCACGGGACCGGTAGTAGTCGGCACATGGGAGAGCGAGGATCCGGAAAGAAGAGGGGATGCTGAAGAAGAGTCATTGAGATAAATTGATATATTGATCGGCCCGATATTTTTCCTCTCCCCTCGCTAAATGAGCAACACATCTGATTTTGGATATCGTTTGTGACTTTCATAAAAATTTCTATGGTAGAAATACCAAAATCGGGTACCTTATTAATACAGACGCTCGCGTCTGTGAATTCGGTGCTGCTCCCTTGAATTTCAGAGTTTATGCCGACAGTGATATTTTACTTCTTTTAATTATATGTAATTCATTGGATGTTTCGATTAGAGGGTCACTCATGTCACCCTTTATCAATGCGGTAGTAGATTTTAGCAAATAAATTTGAAGGTGAGGAGAGAGATGGATGGGATTTTGGTAGTTTTTTGCTCGAAAAATTAGTAACTTGGATTAAGTTCAATTCTCCACAGATAAATACGCTTTGTTTATGCCAGTTAAATAAAGTGTATACATATGTGGAAAATTGAACTTAATCCATAATCTTAAATTTATTCATTATGGAAAAATTCCACGCAATATCACCCATATCTACGAATTTTATGGCTCGAATGTTGAAATAGTCATTTTAAGCCGTAATTTAAATACCTTCACTTGGGTTATGAACGAATACCTTACGTTCCATCCCGCTTGCCGGGAAAGTCAATCTAATCACTGAAAGGTCTTGAGGCAGACCACTCTCTTATCTTTTTGTTCCTCTTCATCTTATTTCATTCTTTCGGATTGGTCTCCGGAGCACACCTTATTCTTCTCTGCGACGGTCTTCTTCCCTATCGAACGTGGCCCTCGTGTTGTTCGCGCCTGTGGGAACCCGAGAGTGGTTGCAGCTGTTCCGTCCCTTCTATTAGGGTCCCAACTGCCCACCGCTGTGAACGGGATACCTCCTGTCCATCCGCTCCTCCTACTTACATATTTCATTTACCAACCGTCACGCTGTAAAAATAAACGGGGCAAAATGCGGCCTCTATATTTTCACCATGACACTGCAGAGTGATTTCAATCAAACAAACGGCTGCATTCATCAACCCATCGGAGAAAATTTAGTAATTATTTGTGGCGCGAATCAATGTTTGCCTACAGAATCGAATGAATACGGAATCTAACCATTGTCCCCAATAATGTAGTAGTGTGGGACAGTGACATTAGTTAGGATGAATGCTGAATTTGTCACTGCGGTGGAGCAGATGCATAGAGTAAACGTCGCTTGTATAACGTGTTGCTATGATTATCCTCAGCATGTAACTATAAGTTGTAATTCCTATCTGTTCTTCTACTGTTCCTAAAATGGTAAAGGCTCTCTCCTGCTCTTTGTAAGCTAAAAAATCTGGAGAAAAATTATTTTTTTACGGCGCCTTTCTTGAGAGGAGGTGAAAGGGTGACATGCTTTTCACGGAAAGGAAAGAGGGGAAGGTTTTGCCATCGCCGTTGTATAGGGAAGAGCCCTTTGTACCCTTCTTTATCGCCGGTAGTAAGGCTCGGCAGGAGGGCCCTCCAGCCAATGCTACTCGCCGGAATCTGAATCCGCGCTCGGCAGCCAGCGAATCCCAACGCGCTTGGTCCATCGCCTCTTTAGACAAGCAGGCCACGTTCGAAGATGTGTTATCGCCGCGACAATGCCGGCAGCCGGAGGAGGGGACTAAGGCGGGGGAAGGAAATAGCATGAATATAAGGAAATTCTCCTCTCGATGCACGATCGATTGGATTCTTTGGGCGAGATCGTGGAGCACCCTCGATATACTCTCCTCGCGAGATTCCAATTGAAGGGCACAATTGTGTCTTCCCTCCGCTTTTTCCTCCTTTCTTTTCATCTACTGCTATTCGTGTCGTGCGCGGTCTGCGGCCAAGTTCCTATGCGTTGTACAGGAAATTCATTTCTTTTAAATAGAGGACTTACTTTTTTGACGGAACTGTCTATTGGTATGTTCTAGTGAGTTCTGCATATTTCATAGAAATCAAGGAATGTGTTTACGGAGGTTCCACTGTGAACTGAAAAATACCTCTTATTCTTCTTATTCGTGCCACCTATGGAAAATCGTATCCTCTGTCCGATTACCTCAACAGTGATCCTACCTTTTCAAGTTATTTTATCACAAATTTAACTCGAATTTACATGGTGTCGATGGCAATAATGAGTGAAACATTAGGAAAAATAGTAATTTCTCCAGAATTTACAACTTACGTTTTTACGAATAAGTGGTTGGTATAAGCGAACATTTCGATGAAGTTAAATCGCAGTAAAATAAAGATGACAGTCCACCTATGTTCTTTCGTTAAAAGGAAATAACTTCGATAATTGGATTCAAAATGCGTAAGTTCAGCAGACATGGTGCTGAGGTTTAATCCTTGTGATTTAAGGTGCATTAGTGAAAAAAAATATTTGCTGGCCTATCTGAACATGTAACTGACTTATTAATGTCAATATATGATGCAGAAGATCAACTAAAGGAGCATTTGTTGATCCTGCATTAATAAAGATGTTAAAATTTTAAATTTATTTTACTCGGGCACTCGATTCACTTCAGTTAACTCTATCGTAGAAAGTTATGCGTACAGCTTTGCTGTTCCTCTCTATGGTTTCATCTAGTTGAGGCGTTCCTTCACAAGAAACCTCACGCAACATAGCTGCACTCTGAAAATACAACTCCCTGCACCGCCTAGGCACAATCGTATCCCATTCTCTCGCAAATATTTTCCCCATTTTTGTATTTTTTCTTGAAATGCTTTCTGCCTCTCATTTTTCCTCTTCAGTCGTTGAGCTAGGGTATTGGTTGATGTATTATCAGCTCGTCCCTATCTGCTTTTTTATTTTACCATCGACCGCTTCGCTTAAAGTGCTTAAAAGCCCTGGAATATGTAGAATTTGCTTTCATTCTCGAGGAGAGCAGTTTTAAAGGCGCTTATTCCCAGACACTTTTGTTTATATTTTTTTTCCGCCCATAAATGGCAGTCGTCTTGCGTTCGGAATTTTTGCGGTACTTTGTCGCTTACTCGTGCAGATAATGAGTGGTGGAGCATTGGTTTCACCCGTTTCTCCATTCCAACCCACCCCCACCTCTTCGTCCCCCACCCTTCTCCCGATCTCTTCCCTTCCCTCCAGGGTAGTCTCTCCATCATCCATCCATCCGCCCCTCCCCTCCCCCTATAGGTAACGGGGCGATATTGCGCCCCTCTTATTGCCTCCCAAGTTTCGATAAACTTCAAGGCTTCAAGCCTTTTCTTCCCCCTCCTTATTTTCTTCCTTCGTTTACTTCCCCAGTACGTTTCTCTGTTTATAGATTCCTTTTTTTCGATCCCTTGCTCACAGTTTGCGCCAAACTTCACTTTTAAGTTTTCGGAGGTTTTTTTTTTCTTGTGGCGAATGAAAGTCATTCCCGAGAATTCATTCCTTCTTCTTGTTTGGAGTTTGTTCATTTTTTGCGCCACTTTAACAGTTAAACTTTTAATTAGGCGTTTCGATGGAATGGGAAGGGTCAACAACCTTGTCGGCTGCTTCAAATCCCCAATACATCGTCTCGGATACCTAATAGAGTGTAATGCGGTGGCTCTTTGGCGCCCTTATTGCCTCTCCAATTACTTACCCTTTTTGGATTTTAGCGCTTGTTTTCACTTCTTCCCATGTTTTTAAAGTAATTTTAGAGAAAACTCTTTGATTTCTCGTTGTCAGTCTTTGGAAAATCTATGAATTTTGCAGTTAATTTCCTCTTTAGCCACGTGTCAGTCGCCAATGTGTCCTACGTCGTGGTTTTAATCTGCTTGTAAAAATATCGGAGTGAATGTGTTCAGTAGTTATTTATGATCGTCGATGTCGCTTATACCGTACTATCATTTGAAATAAAAATTAAACATACCATTATTCCAATAAATTGATTGGTATAATACGACTGAGTTAGTGGTCGTAAGGAATATTCACTGTCTCACAGTGTACAAAAAGGTGATGCCGCAAGGAAATATGTAATTTTCGCTCGAATTGGCTGAAAATATTGCATTTCATGTTCTTTTATTCCACGTAGTGGAATAACCTATACTTACCCGTTTTTATTTCGACGTTATTCAGTCATGCCTAAATAAGTATAAGGAGATATGTAGAAGAAAGTGAGTTGAAAATGCGATACAAATTTGTGGCCAGGAGCTGGATAGTAGAGATGGGCGAAATAATAAATATATACTATACAGAGGGAATAATTTTTAAGTCAAAATTCACATTCATAAGCGAGTTCGATGGGTGATTAGTGAATCACGTCGTTTGGAAATTTCCATGAGTCAGTAATTGAATGTAATATTGTTAAGCTTGCTCACGGAATGATTTTTTACTATAAATAACTAGTTGTTTAATAGGAGTTAACGATTATTCTAGTTCTTGTTTGTAAGTTTCTTACCCTTTGTATATCTTCCGCCAGTAGTCTTTTTTTCAGCACTGCCATGAATTTTAACAGCCATGTGCTACCCCGGGAAAAATATTAAATTTTATGTTGCATTCCCAGTCAAGTATCAATGATTTCCTTTATTATTCGTATTAACGTTTTTATTTTTGTTTATTTGCCTTCTTGTATTCATCTTATCCCTCCGTTTATCTTTCATAACTATCCATTTCTAAATACTCATATATTTAGTCGACTCATGAAGCAGTCCGCATCCTTTTCGTTGTTGGGGTGGCTTACTCAACGGCTTTGCACCTTTAAGAGCGTCTTTACTTCTACATTCATTTATTGTAATTATGCCTTGCTTTGTACTTAATATATCGCTGTGTGCCTGGGATCGGATTCGTGGGGTGGTTTGAGTACTGGCCTAAAGCTCTGGGGGTCTAGGTTCAAATCTTTGTGAAGGCAAAGATTTTTAGTGGACTTATTACTATGCACTTTAATGTCACGAGGAGAGAACTTCTAGTGAAGTATTCCATGCATCGAATAAGACGAACAATTGTACACTTATATTAGGCTTATGCTGATGCCAAGTTTCTATCAACTCTTATTAAACTCTCCAAATAACTTTGCTTTTTCCAATGTACCCCCAGCTCTAAATTGCTGAATAAACCTGTTGCTGGTCGCCAACCCAGGTTCATAACATTATTCGCGTACAGTATTTTTAAAAATATTGCCAAGCTTAACGCTTACTTCAATATTCAATCTTTTTTTGTAATATAATTCCTCTATCTCACAATCAGTCAAAAATTTATCAAGAGATTTTTAAAAGAATTTTTAGGTTTTCAAATTCAAACCCTTGTTACTTTTTGTAGGCTTTTATTTTTAGAGACATTTGGGCATTAACCTTGGGGTGCTTATTATACTATTGCGTAGTATAGAATAATACCTCATCCATTTGTGCGGTCAATAAGATATTCTGAAATAGAGTTGTGCCTTCCTATAGTTCCCCCTCGATACAACATTATTTGCCTACTTAAAAATTGCTTTGAGTTTGGATTTGAGGAGACTTGAAATTTTTGATGGTTGCGCCTTTTGAATGAGGATTCTTTCCAGCTCATTTCATTTCCCTTCGGCATCTTTTCCTTCCAATAAACTTAACGTAACGTTCTCCTCACTTACCATCCCTTTCCTGCCCGTCGTAACTGATCGACTCCTCCCATTCATCCCCCATTGGCCTGCATCGTCGCTCCTTCACTTCCTCCTCCCCCCCCCTAGTTCTCAGCCCCCGCGCCGCGAATAGCATCTCTATCTCCACGTTTATCGGTTTCCATTTCCCTCACTGGCGGCAATGCCTCCACCTCCCTTAATGCCATTCCTCGTGGCATAATTGGCTATGGTTCGTCGAGCACATCTTAGCCCTCTTACCAAGGAAGAGAGAGAAGGTGGTATCCTGGGAACGAAGAGAATAAATAAGCTCCTCTCCCATTGGTCTTCTCTCCCTTCCCTCCTTCCCCCGTCCTCTCACCTTTTCTCAGGGCCCAGTGATCGCCCCCCCCTCTAGAAACTCTGAATAGGCTACACGCGCCCCTGAACTCTTTCCTCATGGTTTGGCCATTCAAAACCGATTCACCGTGTAGTCGATTTTTTTGCATTCATTTCCGTTTTATTTTTATCCAGTTTCGCACGATATTCGACTTCCCAAGATTTTCTATATCATGCGATTTCCAGTTTTATTTAAAAGCCTTTATTTATATTAGGACTTCGGATCATTTTCTCATGTAAAATTGCTCAGGCGTACGATAGTCATTACACAATAAGCGAATGACAAGGTTTATCTCTTTAAGACGTGTGGTATTTATTTGATTTTTGAAATTCTGAATTAAATTTCCAGTGCTGCGTCATTACTACGGTTCTCATATGTCCTTAATATGCCCTTTCCCGAAGGATTCTAGAATTTTGTTGATTTTGGAAGATACCTCTGATACAGTGATTTATGTCATATACAAAAACGGCAATTGATACTTAATCGGTTTCTCTTTCACCTGTTTTACTTTTTTTCAGAAACATGTTGTCGTGTTATTATTTTGTATTTTCGTGGCGTTATTTGTTAGTCGTGGCGTCCTGAAAAATCATCCTATCACAGTGAAATTACCTTGGATACGTTCTTATGGAGTAAATTTACTGGCATTACTTAATTTGAATGCCGATGTCTATTTTGTACAGTTTCTCCTCGTGAAATTATTAGAATCGATGCCATTATAGCGTTGCTTAGAGTCTCTCAATAGTGCCCCCTTTCCGTGGCGTGCTCCTTAACCTTTACTAAGACGTTTTCGCCCTCCTCCCGCGTTCCATTCACCCGTGGACTCGTTCGCCGGTTGGAAAGTGAGATCCCTGGGGAGGGGGTTGGCTGTCTTATCCTCCTCCTACCCCCTCCTCTCTTCCCTTACTCCGGGGAATCCACTCTCTCCTCTTCTCTAATCCCTTCCCTACTTCTCCCAATCTGCTCCCCTAGCGCTAAGATGTCGAGAAAGGGAGTGGATGTGGGCAGGAATAATTAAAAATAATAAGCATTTCCTGCTGGCTTAAATTCATTAAATATTTGTTGAACGAGTTCGCCCGGAGAGGATTTTTGCCAAGTCCCCAAGAGAAAAGGCTCCACCCCTCAGCTAAGCCCCGAAAATCGTGCTGGATTCAAGGGAAGAAATATTTTAAGTATATTTATTAATATGTCTACATCCTGACAGCCTTGTTTTGATGCGTGATGAGATAAAAGGCATCTTAAAATCTTTCTTAAGCATGAAGGGATTTACGATAGAAACTAGTCAGTGACGAAGGATTAGAACATCGTAAAATTCTCTCAAGGCTAAAATAATTTTTTTTAGTGTTTTGAAAATGTTTTTCCCTGGAGTAAATTTTCAAGGATGCAGAGCTTTAAAAGTGTTTTATCTACGCAATAAAAAAGAGATGGATGATAATTATCTCTTATGCGTTAGTTATAGTTCGTAATTTAAATGAAGACAAATCACTGAATATTATTCGTTATCCGCTGCTATCGATCCCAAGGGCTTTGGATTATTGTCACGAGCGTATTGAATGAAAAATATTTGCTGTGTTGCGAATTAATTGGCCAAGCAGTTAATATTTCATGACATGGGCGGCTTATCTAATTAAATATTTGTTTTTATGCGCAGAATGCATTTATATCCAATTATTTATTTTCAGTAGGGAATAATATTTTTGTTTAAATAAAGATAACTTTATTTGGCAATAAGTTTAATTGCTTCTAATTGGCGAGCTCAGAATCGCATTATGAAATAAATGTCGCATGCATTGTCGATCTGTGGTGATGATTGTTATGAATGCTGGATCGAATGGGTACATATTTTTTCAAGGATTGAAATTGTGTTTCTTTTTGACGAAAAATGATCGTATTCGTATATCCTATAGAGTTTTAGAGAGATCTGGTGTTGATTTCTTCATCGTTGACGCAATATGAGTGATAATTCGTTTTTTATATCTCATTTTCTCTGGTCATTTCTGATTTATCTCTCTGTCCAGGAAAACACATTAAAGTGCGACATATACTCTTTAGGAGATATTGGCATTTGCAGTTTTCCTTCAGTTTATTATAATGTTTTTTTCGTATTGTTCCAAGTCCATCAAATTATTTATAGTTTAAATTTAACGGCACTATTAATCGTCACCACAATGAAATATAATTCCAACAAAGTAATTCGTTTTTCTTATTTTTTTCCAGCTCTCTATTTGGTTGTATGCTACTAACATTGTTCGATATAGGTTTTGATGAGAGATGAGAGTCGCTGGAGGCTAAGGCAATTTTTCCTTTTCATATCCCCTTTTTGCCGAGTATTGCAACCGGACTCGACTAGACATTCGCGAACGGGAGTTCTCGATATTTTAAACCCTTTTCTCGTCTCATTTCTTCGTTGGTTTTGGCTCGTCTCACGGTCACACTTTTGAGAGAAAATGTCACGGAACACGTGGGGAGGGATGAAACTTTCTATTACTCTTTTATAAAACAGTTGTTCGCGCCGGAGCGTCGCATGGTGTCGCGCTTAACGATCAAAATCCCTCTGGGGGTGGTGCGGGTAGGAGGGGAGCGGAGACACACGCCCCTACAATACCCCCCGCCCCACATCACCCCCCTGGCATCCTTAGCGTGTAACCCCCCCCCCCCTGTGCTGCTCGATTTTCTCCGTCCCCCTTCTCTCTCTCCCGTGTCTCTCATTTGGAGAGGAAATAATTTGAACAGCAAGCGTTCGCTCTGCCTTCGTAGCCTCACCACCCCACACCACTTTGCCACCATCGCCGCTCCTTTTTCCCTCTCTCTCTTTTCATCCCTCCGTTTCTCGCCTTTTCCTCTCCCTCTCTCGTTCTCCCTTTCCACATTTTTAATTGCTCTCTTCCGTTTGCTCACCTTACCCAACTGATCCTTTTCGTTCCCAAAAGAGTTTTTTTTTTCGCGAGTATTTTGTTTGCGGGTTCCATATATTAAAAAAAACTCCTGGGCCTTTCGATAGAAAATATTTAATAGTTAAGGGGAATGTAACCCGGCGCAGGTGGTAGAAATGGCCAATTCAAGAGAAATACCTATATGTTATTTAGGGGTGCGAAAATATTGGAGAATGTGACTCTCGCCCTTCCCCTCGTGGCAGATGCGGTAGCATGCTGGAATATAAATTAAACGAATTAATAAATAGAAAATATTATCATCTCGATTGCGGACGGCCAATTCAGGTCATAATTTCATATCGTTAATCGAATTTTGTTTTTACCGTAGATTGCATTGGTCATATGGTGATTACGGTTGACAGTAGATTTTCCGTTTAAAACATCTTTCGCCTTTCCAAGTTTGGCCTAAATGAAAACATCGACTTTTTAAAGGATTTAAGGTTTCCCCGGCGAATTATGTACGTAAAAGTTTCTGGAGTTGGACACCGGGTAAGATTATTGAAATTCTTAAACGTTTCAATGGCTGACTCAGCCATAGCCATCAGGATAGATGAAGAATGCTGAGTCAAACATAAAAACGTTTTAGAATTTCAATAATCTTACCTAGTGTCAAACCGGAGAAACCTTTACCTATCGACTTTTTATTTTATTGCTTTTTAAAGAGGTATGGACCCGGAAAATTTGAATATTTTTACATTTATGATAAAGGGGGAAGAGAGGCGTGGTTTTATAATTATTAATGACCATATGCTAGTCTAAGAAAGGAAAAAAGTAACCAACGAGGTAAGTAGTAGTTACATAAAGTTGTCTAATTAGGTCAATGTTGAACCAATAATGCTATCAATGCAACCCAACTTCGCCAACGCCTGTCACATTTGCTGGTGGAGGGACGCGAAACTAGGTTCATACCCTAGGAAGCCCTACTATTTAATGTCTTTAATGTGTGGTTGCTTCAGTTTGGTCCCGGCCTGCGTTACTGCAGTTTAGACTTATCACCATTTCAAATAATGACAAGACCAACTATGTTTAAATCCACTGAGTATTTTATTGGTACAACTAGTTTCTCTATTGGTACAACGCTACGGCGTCATCATACCTGATGATGACGCCGTAGCGTTGAAACTAGTTGTACCAATAAAATACTCTGTGGATTTAAACATAGTTGGCCTTGTAATTATTTGAAAATGGACTTCCACAAAGTTACGCCAGGAAGGATTGAATTTATCACCTTTTCTCTAAAATAGTTTTTTTCATTCAGATTATCTTAAGCGTGTAAATAGGTAATAATCTTCCATTCAGAAGTCCGCGTTCTCCGTAGTTTTTGAAAGGCGCATTAATTTTCAACCCAATCTCAGTAAACACGGTGGTTGTTCATGACACACTTGGCTTGTATGCTGGAAAGAGAGAAGGGCATCGCTTGATTGGATAATTTACCTCTCCAAAGTGAGAGTGAGAAGTGTTATGCTCGGCGGTTCCTAAGGAATGATCTTTTAACTATATGGTTTCATTGTTGCCGCCCTGTAATTCTATAAAAGAATACATGAAAAAACTCCTAATGGAATTACTTGGTTCCCTTAAATATAATGGAGCCATTGTGGTGAGCTGGGAACGAAAGATGCGGGTTTCCAGAGGAATAAGTGTGACTGGGAGATAATGGATGAGGAGGATGGGTAGATGCCAGCAGACAGGCAGGCTCAGTGAAGAAGACACGCACAATGCACCCGTATCGAAGGATATAGCACTCATTAAAGTGACGCGACCTCCGGTCATCGACTTTGACATCATAAATCATTTCAACGGCTGCGTAGGCTCACTTAATGTCCTCCGATGTCTCCAAGTCATGGAGCTCTGACCCAGGAGTACGTCTTTAGACGCAGTGCCCCCTCGAGGACAAAGATAACGCTCCTGCAAGGGGTGCTTTCATATCGAAGGTGGGGTTCCGGGTAATAAAAAGAAATGGACGCCTCTCTTCGGTATTGCTACAGGTCATCACTTAGGTGTAATTATTATCACTGCATTGAATGAAAAAAAAATATTGTAAACAATTTGTAACATTGGAAAGAGTGCTTCTTAATGTTATGGTCACTAATCCATTCGATCATTTCGGGTTTAATTTTGGGAAACCCCATTATGCTAGCAATAAGAAAAAAACACTGAATTGCCACAGATTTTTACTAAGACAACGACCGGTTTCATCGATTTGTCGACATCTTAAGGTGGGAGGAAGGACGCAGTAATTCGATCGAGAAGATGCAGTGCTTCGATGAAACCCGTCTTTGCTATAATAAAAATCTGTTAAATCTTCAATGTTTTTAATTCTGCTAAAATAAACTTTTATTTAAAAATACACATTTATCTTATGTTGTTGTGGCATGTAATATCTACTAGGGCACTAATTGTTGCGAGAAAGAAAAAATAGGGAACTGATTATTTATGCTGGATATATTTTGTGAAACCTTAAATATAAAAGTTCATATAATTTTCCTTAGATTACAATGTTACCCAAATTTCTAAACAAACAGTGATGGCAAAAGTCTGGACTATATTAGTAGTGATACCGATCTCTGTATTATCATTCCGTTCACTATGTTTTCCATAGATATAAGCGCATTAATGTGTTCAAATATCATTGCAACGATTGTAGCTTATTGTTGGCAACAATAAACTTGTTTATATTTTATTGTAGGGTGAATCTTGTTGTGACTTGTACTTAAATAAGCTTTTAATGATTACATACGAGGGAGGACTGAGGTAGTTAAACGATATCGGGAATTTCAGTGAGGAAATAGCTTTTGGCATGAGGGCGATTGGCAATCCCTCGAAAATTATTTTTAGAGTAATAAATTGGATGATTTTACGATGCATAGTTTGTGCAGCTTCATTTTTGGGCCTAATATTATGAAATTAACTATATAAGCACGAAATTAAGATACGTTTTCTGGTTAAAAAAATGCTTTCATTTGATTTAAAAGTTGGTGCTGCCCGCCTGTCTGAGCAAGGAGACTCTGGTACAGCTTTCTTTTTTTCCCCCTCCGTGAATGGCAACAACAATTTTTGCATGAAATTCCTTTATTCGGGCCTTTTTATTTTATCACTGGAAAGTGTTAAAGTGAAGCCACATTCTCATCACTTCATTGTTTGTTTATGTACTTTGAGAGCCAAACATGCTCCTTGTTCCAGCTAATCTCCTCCGCCTCCGAGACAGTCGTATTTCTGGTTCTAGTGTATCCGTGCGATGGTGATGCGCCTGTCGTAGGATTGGTGTATGCATGGACGGGGACGTGGGATGGATGACTGGACGATGATGAAGGGACGCGGAGAGGCAGTGGCGATGGACTTGGAGCGAGCGAGCGCCACCGCCAGGGTTGGCGGGGGTTAGGGACTCGGGCGTGGGCGAAGGAGAGAGAAAGATGACCCTTGTCTGCCATGACGGCGAGCAGCTTGATTAGATTCAAGTGGAGGGTGTTCTGAATCCGCAGCCTTGGTAGCTTTTCATCGGGGGGGACGGGAATAAAGGGCTTACTACCGAAAGTAAGATGAATGCACCTTTTTCTGTCCGACCTGCTTTCGCTCCTTTTTTGTATGTACCCATTAGTAACCCACACTTTCATATAATATTTTGCTAGGGTATTTGCGTCGCTTTTTTTCTTTCTCTAAGTTAATATCAATGCTATTTTATAAAAACGTCTAATGTTGGGATGTAATGATGTATGGGAAAGGTAGTTGCAGTTGAATGTGCTTACTGTAAATTTAGTTTTTCTTTGAGGAAATAGGATCGGTCACAATTGGCCGTAGCTCTACAAATAATTTTGCGATGCCATCGAGCAGTTATAATTAGTGAAGGAGGATAATATTTGTAGATGTGTAGAGAGAAATGAAATGAAAATGATACGTATGCTTAATATCCTAATGTGAAAAAAATTCACTTCCATATCCTCATGCTTAGATAAGTAATGTTTGATTTTGAGTATTTTACCTATCCCCTTATAAATGATTTTTGTGTAGTTTGAATTTTTCAATGTTTTTTTGGGTATTGTAGGGATACGAGACTTTTGAAAGAATGATCCCATGCATGCGGATGTACATATGAACAATAGAAAATTTTTTTGGCTTCGTTTTTCTTTCCTCTTTTGAATCCAAATTGGTCGTTCACCTGTTATGCGGTAGTGTTTGCTCGGTAAATGTGCCTCTATGCATAGGCTTCATTGATCCTTTACATATTCTACTTTTAAATTATCAGAAAATTCCATGTTCGAGAAAAATAACAGACATTCGTGGCACAATTGGCCGTTGAAAGAGAAAGATTTTTATTATTTGAACCACGAGGTAGTAGTATAAATCCCATGAATGCAGTCATATTCACTGTCATGATATTTATTCCCGTAAAATCGCAAAATTTATTGGAGGGTAAACGAGTACGCACCACATTTAATTTTTCGCTGGCTGAAATAATTCAGAAAAATAAAATAAATGGCGGCTCAGGAATTTTATCAATATTTTTTCCTCTCTCCCCGCTAATATGATGGTTGCCGAGATTCAGCCTGGTTTCTGCCTCTGGCATCTCTCCATGTTTTCGCTAACGACCAAACGTTTATATAGCACTATTCCTGTGGCAGTGTGAAAGTATGAAATGTTGGGTATGGATGCAGTTTTTTCAAAATATTAGTTAAAAGTGAATGTAACCGAGAATGTTTTTTAAATTTTTTACTCTGCGCTTCCGAAGTGGACGAGGTGCTTGCCAGCGTGAATTGGCTGGATGAGTGCACGAATAGCGGTGATCGGAGTTGCGGTACCCGTGGCCGCTATGAAAAGCGTCGGCAGTCTTCGGCTTGCGAAATCCGTAAGCCGTTGAAGCGGCAGTGGAGGAGAGTGAAAGTGTGAAGGAGACGATGATGATGCTCTTGGGTCGCTCGTAGTGCCCAGGGGTCGACGGATCACGTGATGTCTGGAAATTTCGATTGCTTGGACTATTCATTCCCTGATCCAATGCAATGATTTGATTCCGTGGTGGTTTCCTTTGTTCTGATTTAGAATATCACTCCTCTCACTGGTAACGTAGCGTGCAGGGTAGGCTCATACATTTAGACGATGATATTTTAGTCCATTAGCACCAAATCCATACAAACTTGAAAAGGTTGGTTCTGGTGTAGTTGCGTGATAAATCTCGTGTGTTTGATGTTGGATCGAGTTGAATGAGGACGCGGCGCTTGAATAAAGTGGATGAAACAGAATGGGTACGTAGCTGCATGTCTAATCTTTCGTTACGGCCGAAATCATTAAAGTGGTTTCATTATAATTGATATGTAGTCGAATTCGGAGGGAAATAAATAATAATTAGTAGAAAGTTATAAAATGTTATGCATAGAGAAGCAGCGGATTTCCTTAGCAATAAGTTGAAGTTGATAACAGTTATTTTATCTCCTGTTATTTCAGTGCAAAAGCAGAAAATTGAATAACTAAAATAAATTAATTACTGATTAGATTTCGAAACCAATTTTAGTGCTCAGTGGTTGATATTGTTTGTGATCGCATTAGGCCGACAATTCCATTCCTCATTTCCTCATATGGTTTCTTGTATCGTACGTGTATATTTTAATTTTAGATCATATCTTTAGTTTTTGTAATTTGAGTTATTATCTGGTTTCAGTAAAATTTCAAATAGTTTTACCTTTTTTTTGGCATTAGACATCTACCTTGGTTACCCTACTATAACAAGAAAAAAGCTGGAAAATTATAATAAATGTGTTTTAGCTAGGGCTGAAATTGTCCTTTGAAAGACGGAAAATGTATAAATTTTTCTCCTCAACTCGTTTTTATGGCACCACCTCATCCCTGAAAACTTCTCTCTCCCCCTTTATTTCTCATCTTAGTCCTTCAGATGTTTCTCCAGCCATTTTGTCGCTTTCCCATGTCGCCCGAAGCACAGGGACGCGACTTAGTTCATGGTGCCACGGCAATTTTTCTCCGTCGAAGCAGCCGTGTCATGCCCTTTTTGAGGGTTGAGAATTCTCTGATCTAACGCAGCCTTACCCGGAGGAATCCCGATCCAACACGCTCGGACAGCATCCCGTTCTGTTCTGTAGCCCTACTTTAGGGCGAACTATTATCCAAGACGTGTTTTTTTTCCTTCGCTGCAGCGTCATGAAATGTGAGTTTGGTCCCGGGAACCGGAAATGCTATGTCCTGAAATCCCTCTCATTGTCAGACGAATCCGAAGGTTAACTTTCTTTTTTCTTATCCTCCAATGCAGAGTATGTAGAGTGTTTCCCTTCACCTTTGAATCTCTCATGCAGGAAAATATGCTGTCATACTTCCATTGTCGTCTTATCTTCTAGGCATGTATTCAACCAAGTACAATTTTTCTTATCTTATTCTGACACAAAAATCCAAGTAAAAGAATTTAATATCCGTGTAATATGCGTTCAAGGCTTTATTTTTACAAATAACGTTTTATTTTATTTCAGGTTTACCATTTCACGTATCCAGGTGTACCTAAATATAGCTCAAACCTGTATTAGTATTGACTGACGCGTTGATTTTTTATACTACAATGTACTACTCCCTTCATTTAATGCTTGAATGGCCTTATTGAATCCAATATTTACCCGCAGTGACGCTTTTAGCTCTCTCCGAAATGAATCTGATGGTGTAGTCTAGGTTGTTAGATTTTGAAGCTCTCAGAACGGACGTATTGTTTAGAGGTAGTAAATTTTTGTGTTGAAACTCCGCGTTGTGCGGTGGTAAATCGGATGGTTTCCTCGAACGCCGTTCGCGTTAATAGCTTGGTGAATAGCTCCGGCGTACTGCCGCTATACATTTACTTCAATTTAATTCGGCGAGACTTGGTTCAAAGGGCGTCTCTACTCGGACTGGAATCTGAACCCAAGCGTCGCTCTCCATCTGCACGTATATACGGCGTGTCTTGTAGAGCCCTCTGTTTGAGTGACGGGGGTTCACCTGTTGGATTTTTTCGTTACCGATCATCAAGTTGCTAAGTTTTGAGTAAAAATGGAATTTAAAATTTCATCCTTTCTCTTTAGATTGCGTATATGACTTTAGACAGCTGAAAGTGGTTTATCGTAATTTACGCGTATTGTATTTATATATTTTTCATTGCATGCATTAATTTTTTTGGGCACAGTTTATCCTTCAATATGTTTTACGCGGTTCTTTAAAGGCTGATTTTAGCTTTGAAAAGGCTATTTATCCGGATTTCACCTGTACATTCTCGTCGTTTTGATGTCGAATTGTTTTGAGAATCTCCTTTGAGAGAGAGAGAGAGAGAGAAAACAATAACATATTAAGCTCAGAATGTGAAATATGAGCTTCCGTGTACGTCCTTGACTCGCATGTTAGGTATTCCAGCCACCCTCCTTCCTGAGGCATATTAGTATTCTTGGTGGCTACTCCAACTCTCTACGCAAGACCAACGCCAATATACTTAGGCCTGAGGAAGTTGGTAGATGTTTGCGTGCTCGGAATAGTCTACATGACTACGTTCTACGTTTTATTAGTTTAATATCGTAATTTAATATGATATATATTTTTTAAAATCCCTAGTTCTATGTGGATAGAATGTCTAAGACTGTGAAATGAACTTGGGGTGACGAGGTTTTCCAGTTGGTGGTGCGTGACGTTAAAAAATTGCGTCCGAGTTGACAGCATTTTTGTAAATGCTTGGTGAACCCTACATGTGATTATCTGCGTTCAAGATTTTTCTTGGAACTTTTCTTGGAGGATGTGGAAATAGCATAAGTAACTGCCCCTTCCTTTGTTATAATAATTTCATCCGTTACATAACTTAATAGTGGTACAACGGGAGCCATGCTGTCTGCATGCCGACTGAACAGATCTTTGGTTGGAAATCTGGTTTTAGTTTCATTTTTGGCTATCTTTCTAACGTTTTCGGTGTTAGATTTTTCATGAAAGGTGCAATATTTTAAGAATTGAAAATTGCATGTTGGCTAGTTATTATATATTATTTTATTTTCGCATGTGAAGGCATTTGGAAAACTTAAGCTAAATCTGAATTAATTTGTAACTATTCTATTATTAATCGTTATTTTTTGTGACTTTTGGAAAATACTTTTTTTTGTTCTAGAGTTCTAATGTTCGCTGATATCATATTTCTTTCGACAGATTGACGTCTTCGCTCGTGATCCTCTTGTCATTTTCCTCCAAGTCGCTAATTGTGAAGTGATGAATTGCAAAATTATTTTCCATGCTCAGACATGCCTTTGAATGTTTGTACTTAAATATGTTTTTATTGTATCGATCGGTGAACAATGTTTTTATTTTGTTCTTATTTTCCCCGGGTCTTGCTCTTATAATTCTTGTCACGTTTTTTTTACCCTCACAATAACATTTCTTGCTACAAATGCATGCTATTCATCTGTGTATCAGTGTGGTTTCTTATGTATTTTCTACTGTTCGTTTATTACCTTCTCGATGGTAAATTAGCTCTCCACGATTCTCAGTAGGAGTGAAATCCTTATGAATACTTTAGGAACCTGTGGCTTTTTCGAGACTGATCTCTGCAAATATGGATCAACTGGCGTTTTTAGGACATTTAGCTATAACTATATGCCTAGTGTTCTCAAAGAACTTGTCCATCCGTATCATACCCTCGAATACAACATATATTTTTTAAATTAACTTTATTTGAATTTTTGATGGATCAGCCAGAAAACGAAATCCATGTAAAGCTTAAATTGAAGGACATTCAGCGTCGATACCTATCCTTTACGTTTTAACAACACACCGAAGAAAAATGACCTCTTTCGACGGAAACTTTGTGTGTTTTGCGCTTGGAATTTCCGTGGTTTGTGAGGGTGAGAGATATAGAGGAGCAGAGGTGGATGTGGGCGAAATTGTGCTCTCGACTCGAGGAAGGACTAAGGGCAGGCAGCACGTACGACGGAGGGGACGCTGTTTCGCTGTTTCTTCCCTCTGCCCCCCCCCCTCCTCTTCCCACCCAATCTCTCCTTTCTCCCTTTGCCTGCCTTTAAACCTCTTCATCCATCACTTTTCTTATGTCCCCTGCGCTCCTTTCTCTACGAAAAATCCCTCCTTTCGGGTCCTCTGCGGAAAACCTCCGCGCCCACCAAAGCCCTTACCTCTCGACCCCTCCTCCCCTTACCACCCCGGCGTCGAAGCAATGACTCAAGCAAGTTGAGAGGCCGGGTGACGGAAGAGAGAGGGAGGGAGAGAGAGAGAACGTGGGAATGTGGAGCAGCGATGTAATGGGGGCGCGTGCGCACTCTGCCCCCTCGGATCATTCCGTGCGAGCGTTGGGTTTGGCGAGGGGAGTGGAACAGGCCCTGTGGGAAAGGTGGAGGGGTGGCTATAAGGGCGGAGGTTTACGTGCAGGGGGATATTTCTTAAAGTAATCGGGCCCAATTAGTCCGACGGAGCGGATTTTTGCCATTTATAATGCTTTATGTGGATTCCAAAATATATGAAGAAGGATATACAGAGACTAAGCTTTTATAGGGTGCTCTTTTTAGATAATCCTTTCGTGGAAGACTCAACCTTTGCTACGAAATAACTTTTAAGCCTTCATTTCTAGAAACGCTGAAGAGTTGAACGTTGTGATGGATGGAATTCTGTTATAGTCCGCGGTTTAAACTTGCGTTCAGGAATGTATCTGGTAATATGGATGTAAGAAGTTTGTTTATTTTATCAATAAATAACTAATAAAACCACTGTATTAAAGATATTATTATTCTTAATTTCAAGGGAATAGTGTCTTGGTATCATGATTCTGGGCCGCCAGAGTTAGGGAGGCTTTGCTATAAGTAGCATTTATTTTTTGCATGGAAAAATGTGAGAAGTTAGGTTGATGCCATTGGAGGTTCATCGGTTAAATAATTAAGAGAAACATAGCTGTAATGGAATTCATCATGACAATTAAATAATAGTTTTGGTTCTAGTTTGCATGTTTAGTTTTTTAATTGAATTTTGTTGTAAATAAGCAATTCATAAAAAATATCTTTTTGCTAGAGGAAAGAAGCAGTTGCAAAATTAATAGGCAAGTTATTTTTAACATTATTCCTGGCTGAAAATTTCGCCTAGACAGTCTTGTGTAAGGTAGCGATTTTTTCTAATCTAATTCCTAATGAAGCAGTTGCAAAACCCAGTGGCGACTTAATTATCCAAAAGATATTCAAAGAACGTTCAGTGAAGACTATTCAAACGTTCAAAGATCATTCAAGAAGGGCATTCAATGAACGTTCAATTGGCACTCACAGATAGTGCAAAGAACATTCATTGGAATACTTCATAGAATGTTCAGCGTAGATGAATTTCGGCTGAACTGTTTTTTAATTAATAACATATGAACCATGAAGGAAAGTTTAAAAAAATAGTTCACGTGAAGTGATTCTCGATTCATATCGAATTACCTCTCCACTGACTTCCATGCTCTCTCAAATTTAAAAAAAATGGTAGTTTGCAATTAAACACTATGAATGCGCAATTATGCGTACGTAATATTAGTACGTTATAACATCCTATCTTTTATCTTCTTAACGTCATTGTATTACATTGCGAATACCCATGTCGCATCACTAGGTACCCTACGACTCTACGCGCATTTTCTAGCACCCGATATTGAAGTATCGACGTAAAGAAAGTCGTATGTATCTAGTAATTTCCGTGGATAAATGTAACTTCGAGAACTATAATTATTAAATGGCAATTTCTTGATAGTTTGAGGAAATACCATCATATCTCGATAACAGTTATTTGGCATTAATTAATTGAAACCTATAATGCCACATAGTACGAATATAAATGCAATATTACTGTGAGTAAACAAGATTTTGAACTGTACGCATATATGCGTACAGTTCAGTGTTTATCCGTTAAAATCAACAGTTTAACCCATTACGTACTTACATTATCACGATACGATATCACATGGAGGCATAAATTATAGGAATAATATCGTACATATTATATGTTAGAATATTCCCTAGAATGTATAATGAATATATTTGTCGTTCATGACAATTCAAATATACATGGTTTATAGATGTTCTTTATATGTTCAACCAAGAAGCATTTTTTAATAATACTTCGTGGACTGGAAATGAACGATCTATGAACAGTCTCAAATGAATAGTTCACTCTTGAACATTCAATGAACGATCTATGAACAATCTCAAATTAATAGTTCGCACTTGAACATTCAATGAACGTTCTATGGTTCTATGCTCAGGATAATTCAGTGGTGGACTACTATTGAATTAGTTCACGAATGTCTTCTGCATAGCCTCTCTCCACTGGGAATGGATAGGCAAGTTATATTTTTGACATTATTCCTGACTTAGAATTTCGCCTGGACTGTCTTGTATCTGGTAGCGATATTTTGAAATCAAATGTCTAAGGGTAAATTATTTTCAGTATGTTAATTTATTTCATTCAATAACCAGAAAAATGATCCCATCACGGCTTTTGTTTACTTTTGTTCGCGGCATTTGTTTTCACTGGCAGAGACATGTCGGTAAGTAGCACTGTATCAATGAAACTACCAAATCTCCCTTGTGACCCAGTCGAGGGGAATTGCTAACTAATCACGGTGGACGCACAGCTAACAGCGACCGGGAAGTGTGAGTCAATATTTACTTGCATTTTTAAATTTTCGAGTACACGAGCATTGAAATTTGTTGATTTCCGTTTCCATTCCAATAACCGCGAGCTTTGAATAATTCATGATTTTATTTGTATCATATGATTCCGTATGGATGGCATTGAACATGAAAATGCGAGATTATGCAAAGCCAATTCAATTCGTGAGCATAACTTCGTATTTCCAATTCAATCGAATGTGTTGAAGAAACGTACGCATATGCTCTAATTCTAAGCGTAAATGTATATACATACAAATGTTAGCATTCAGTCGACTTCCTGTCAACATGAGTATTTTTGTGAGGCAGCAAGAGAGCGATTTATTTGATGGATATGGCGTGAAGGAGATTCAATGAGAATAAGTTGGAGTTAGGCGAAGTGAAAGGGAGGGAAAGGAATGAGAAAATAAAAAGGAAAAGGAACGTGGAGGAGGAGATTAAAAAGGCAAAGGCATCATCTGGTTAACCTTGACGTTATTTCATTATTCCCCCTTGAGTAATCCGTTTTGAGTCCCAGATCATTTCCTGTAGCTTTTGAATTAGCTAAAATAATATCTTCAAAAGAATAAACTGCGTACTATTTTAATGTCCATTAAAGTAAAAACTTAATGCATTGATTTAAATATCTATGTTAGTCTGAAAACTCCCTCGTCACTAATATTTAAAGGAAGGTGTCAAACTCTAATCACAGATTTCCTTCCACATGCTTGATTTATGTAGAGCTTTCTTCATTTAAAAATTAAAGATAACAAGTATGGTTCCAATTTTTCAAAGCGTAAACCTCTCATTTCTACCTTGCGTTCAATATTGTGAAACTTACGTGACACCTCCGTGTTGATAGGAGCTGCCTCAATCAGTGTGAACGACTGACATGGTAGTCGAACTTTGGGTTTTATTTTCCTCATTCGCGAGGTTCTTATCAGTAATACGTTAGAACCGTAGTTTCTATCTTATCTCGTTTGACTTTAAACGAGGTATGGAATGTGGCCTTTATATCTTTTTTATCCTATTATATCTTAAAATCTCCTTTCTATCGTCATCCTAAGCTGAACCCGGTAGCACTCTATTTCTCCTACGATTATCCTATGAGAAAAGGTGCTGGTAAACTAAGGATTGACTCTGAGTTTGGACAGAATTGATAGATGCTGCGGCGTGCCTTGTGGCATACTTCTTTGTTGGGAACATTAGGTTTCTGAGTAGATCAAATCGGATTCGTATAAAAGAATTCGGAGTCTATATTATAGATTGCGTCTAGATAGAATAAATGCATTGATTAAATGGGGAAAAATTAGTATAAACTTGCTTTAGCTAATAGAGCATGTTAATAATGTTTTTTAATTGCATTCTTCGCTGAACACATTATATTTGATGAATAAGAAATAGAGAGAACAAAAGGAGTGATGTTGGTGTATTTACTTATGTCTAACCAGGTTAAAACTACTCATTCTCTTCCTTTGGAGCAATTGTTATCAATATTAAATTGGGAAATTAGGAAGAACCAGGTAGAAGGGTAAGGCAAATTGCCCTTAGGGATTGCTATTACACACAATGGACGTAATGGAAAGATGTACTTCATTTCACCGAAAAAGCACATCTAAACGGCTAAAAACAACAATACTGTAATACAACGTACTATGGGGGAGAAGGTCCTTATAGAATTCATGCGGAAGAACGGCCACAAAGGTAAAAGTTACATTTACAAAGGAGAACGCTACAGTTAGAGGTCTTAAAATTGTTTACAAGAAATTTCTTAGACATTATTACTTGCATATACATAAGTCAATGAGCAAAAAAATCTACGAAAAAAGTGAAAATAGATAGAGTATAAATTTATATTATCTATTATTTATTTCTCATGTCGTAGTTGCTATTTATTTCTTCTCGTCCGTAAAACCCTTGCCTCTCCAAGGCATTTAGGGCGGTTTGCCGATGGGAAATCTAACGGTATTAAAAATAAAGTATCATGTGCAGATGCCCCATTCGTTTAATCATTCTCACCCCATTCTGCTACATCGTCTATTTTTACTATTAAATTATTGCAGATATTCTTCTTTTGTACCACAATATTAATTCTTTGTCCCCAAAATGAGGACTTTCTTGGAAATGCATAGTGCATTAACGAAGCAGAATACCCTGAAGGTCGAATAGCCAAGTAGTTCTGCATAGGGTAAGGCTAATACCGGAAAGTAATTACTAATGTGATGTTTCGACTGTGGTGTCGTCTTTGAGGGCTAACCACAGATGATATTGGAGAGAAAATGCGTTTTCTCATACCTTTTTTAGCTTGTTACTTCATGGTCAGCCATCGTTTGGGTCAAAGGGGAGATTAGGTGGGCATTAGACGCGCTGCGTTTCACTTAATGAGTCCGCTCGTGGCGCAAGCGCAAACCACCCCCATTACCTCTCTAAACGCAAATTTTGTTGCCCTTTTCTGTGTTTGACTAATGAAGCCAATAGTAGTGTTTTTGTTTTTGTATGACCAAATTTTTAACTGCGGAAATATATGTATGTCAACATATAACGCCTTGTAAAATAGCTTTTTTCATACCTCAAAAATTGCAAAATTTTCTTCTTTCTGTTTTGGTTGCTCCATCGTTCTGTGGTTGTGTGCCACAATTAAAAGATCATGTAGTCTACCTATGCCGTTCCTAGTCCTGTGCCATTGACTGTTCTGCAAGATTAAGCTTGGCCCTTTATATGAATAGGCGTTATTAGGCCCTAAATGTGGATGAAATGGATGAAAAATAGGTAAAATGAAAGCCTGCTAAAAGTTTGAAATAGATGTCTATGTAGCTTATAGTTAATAAACCACTAGGATTGTTTTCTCCTTATCGCGAAAATGCCATTATATTCTAAATTTGATTGTCAGATTGACATTTATTGAAATCGCGGTTCGGAGCTGCGGCGCGCCATTTTGCGTTAACCTCTGATATTCTAATTTTTATTTATTTAATATTAAGCGCTAATTTTTTGCAAAAATGTCTTTTCGCATCACAGTCTTTCTTTGTGCCAAAGGTTCGTGAGAATCAAAGAAGGTCGAGTCACGGTCATGGCTGAGTTTGCGTGGAATCGCTTGAAGTTAACTTACCGTGACATGATGTGTGGAATTAGTCCTCAGCTCCGTGCTTTTTCAGATTTGAAGACTACTACGTTTCGAATTTTCTCCTCCCTTTGATGCTGAGTGATGACGTTTCGTGAGCATCGTGGGAAGTAGATGAGAAAGGAAGGGTGCGGGTGGAGCAGACGGACAAAATATTGAAGGGCCCGTAGGCGGGTGAGCCTCTTCCTCTGCCGAGTGTATTTCAACTGTAGCTTGAGCACCTGTCTCAAGAGTAATGAGTAGAAGCCATCTTCAGTGCCTTGTATTGAATTGGAGAAACAAGCATTATGTTGTAAATGATGCCAATTAGGGGTTGATAGCATACTACCGCGTATTTAGGTTACTAATTACGCTTGTAAATGGAAAACTCTTCCAATTTTTCCCGGGCGCTATATATTTCTGGATGTTAACTTTATGGGAGATATGAATTTGTTTTTATTCTAGTTAATTTCTTATTTAACGCATATCGAGTTTTCTAAGTCTAAAGCATCAATGTTATGAGATGAATGAATGCATTTCCTTGATACCACTCGTACACGAATATTTCATTTTATCTTGCTCTTCGCTCATAATTGATTGACCTGTTTTTCGCTCATTAGTCTCTGTTTGCTCATTGGCTGACCTGTTACTTGCCCATCAGATTCATCCAGTCATTGCTAGGCACAAAATCAAAGCTTCGAGTATATTGATGTGCTATAGACTGGATAATTACGGGTATTAATTAAGCTGAACGGTTTTTGGAGAGTTGAATAATCCCTCATCGATCATGGTTTCACATCGAAAGATTAAAATATTTTACAGAACCTGTTTTTTGCAGGTGTCTTATGGGGAATTACATGTATCAGTTTTTTAGTTTGTTAAATTCATTAAAACCAGTGGTTATAATGATCTAAAGACTTAAATCTACGTTGTTAATTTGTAGGATCATAAAGTTGCTAGATTGATGCCAGTTACTATTTTATCTCATTTTCCAACCCCCAGTTGCAACCAAGAACATGATGAGGAGTAAGGTGACAAATTAATTAGGCTATCAGTAGCTTAACAACTCCGTCACACGCGTATGCGTCATCTGGCAGGATTACCCACTATGTATATAGCAGAAGTCTGCTTATTTTAACTGTAGCCAGTGGATGATATATGTTGGAAATGTCATCAATGATATCAGAACACTATTATTTGCCTTAATAAGCGAGTAGAAGAGTCTTTTTTCTGTCATGAGATTGAATAAGTTTTGCTCTTTTTATTTTCCGTTTCTCAATCTTTACCTCTATCCGAAAGGATTGTTTTGGAATTGAGTTGACATTCTTGATGCTCACTACAGTTTTTACCCTTTAGGTCCAGGGTGTATGGGTTTTGGGAGGAGCTACAAGAAACATTCGGGGTATGCTTGAGTGCTCCGTGGCGTCCTCAAGGTTCCGGAGTACGCATTTTGGGAAAATTTGAAGTCATCCGGCCGTGCGGACCAACTTTCGATGTAGAGTCAGCATCCTAGTCGGGAGGGGTGGGTGGGGGGGGTGAAGGGTCTATTGGGAATGGCACATAGAGCATTACCATTTGCCGGGTTGGCCGGTCTTTCCTTCGAAGCCTCTGCCTGCCTCTCCTTTCTACTCTCCCTATTCCTCCTTTCCCTCATTTTGGCCATTACCCCTTGATCCTCACCCCTCCGGAGCCATTCATCGAAGCGCTGGTCTTACTCTCTCATTTCCCAACTTTTTACTCCTCTTTCGGCTTCTTTCCCTCCGCCCTCCCACTGACTGGCGCATTCCTCTCTCGCGAGAGCCACCCACGACACGGCCGACCGCTATTATTTATCCTGAGCGGTTCCCTCCTTTCCCCTCCCCCCCCACCTCCTCCCCACGTGTCTCTTCCCATTCCCACTCCCTTCCTCTTCTCTTATTTCACTCGTCATGACCCGCTTCCTCTTCTTCTCTCTTACCTTCCTTTTTTTTGTCCTTCCTCGCTCTTCCTCCTTCGCGCCCATTCATCTTACGCTCCTTCTCCCACCGCGTATTTTTTTCTTCCGGTTCATTTATTTTTCCTTCGCCGTCACGTCTCTCTTTCTTCCCACGAATTTTTGTGTTCAGTTTACAAACCTCATTCTTTTATTTCTCCCTCCTCCCATCTCTCTCGCGTTCCCCGGTGTATTGTTCTCATTCTCCCTTTCTTTATCTTTCTCTCTTTTTCTTCTCTTGGATTTATAGATTTTGCCGCCGTTTCTCAGTCTTCAGCGTTGGTTTCATTGTTTTGGGCAACCGGTTTCGTAGTTCTTCACGGCTTGTTGATCTTGTTCTTCCTTTAAACCCGTCGTCTCTAATGTCATTTAATGCTTAATATGGGTTACTTGAAATGTTTAACTTTTTGGAATTCTCCGGGCTTCATAATTATTTTTAGTGCGTGCTAAAGCAATTTTTAATGAATGATTCTGTGCGTCTTAGTTTTCATAGAGGGGAGAGTAATAAGTAATGGGTGAAGGGCTTGAAAAAGCATTTTTGGGTTAGCGAAGGTCTTTCGGGTTTCTATCCGGGTTAGTGTATCCATGTCCCCTTCCCGAGAGGACCCGAAAGACACCTGGAAATCCTGAATCCATGCAATACACCTGGAAAGCCTGAAGTCATTCAACAAAGCATTTTTGATTGGATACTAAGACTTTTTGGAGATGAAGGGTGAAAGAATAATGGGATAAGTGATTGGAGATTTCAGTCAAAAAGCAGCGTTTAGAAATTATCTTATGCCCATTCAAACCCCCACTAATCGTTGTTATAGCCTTAGTAATTTATTGTAAAGATCAAAACTAACATGAATGATAGTATTGAGGCTTACAGGTTGTTGACCTGGTGATGGCATGGTTATTTAATGACGCTTATTCAAAAATGAATTTAAAATATTAATATGTATAATACATGACTAAACCAGCTCCCTGGATTTCGCCTCAAATGATAGTTTTACATTCCTTCATTCAGGGAATAATTTTTGAAAAACAATAATTTTTTATGAATTAATAATTAAAAAGCTCCGTGGGAATGTGGAGTTTACTTTTGATGTCTGTCATTAAAAGTTAGGTTTGTTTCTATGGGTACCTACTCATACCCAGTCACCCCTATCCGTCTTTTGAATTAATTCTAAAGTTTTCTCCGTGGCACATTTCATAGAGAATTCTTCCCTCAGGATATTTCCCGTCATTCATTCGCTTAAATATCGTTCCTTCGAGAAAAAAATGAAAAAAAAAATTAATAAAAAAACTTTGTGTAGGTACCTTTTTATTTATTTTCACTCTCCTCATTCCGTGATATTAATATTTTAACACGCGTCTCCCATTTCTGTCCTATCCTCGGGCCGTTGTTCCCTACCTTCTCCCTCACACCCCCCAACCCCAACGCCCTTTCGCCCCTTTTCCCCTCTCCTCCACCATAGTTTCATCACGCGTCGTCTCCCTCCTCGGCCTCTCCTCTCGCCTTCTCCCGCAAACCCCAGCAAGGGAGTTGCCCCGGAGTGATACACCCCCTCGAGCCGCGTCGGAGAGGGAACGAGCGTTGAGCCGTTCACTTCCTGGGCTTCGTCCTTTTCCCTTCTATATCCCTCCCATCCCCACCTCCTCCCCGTGCACTCCACGGCATTCGCGTTCGCCGCCGCGGCATTAGTCCGTGTTCCCGACGCGTGAGCGGGACGCAGATTAGCCCCTCGCGGAGAACCGGCGGGAAAGAGTGTGCGGATGATGATGTTGGGTAGTATATGGAAAAAAAGCATACGTAGAGATTCTTACTTGCTCTCTATATATTTTTTTCCGAAAATAAATGAAAAAAAGGAGAGGATGAGGAGATTCAATCTTTCCCCCGTGTGTGCTTCGCTCTTCTTTTTTCATTATTTTTTCCTCTCCTCAATATGGCATAGGCGACAAGTGGGGTGGTGGAGGAGGGGGATTGGGGCGGGGGGAATTGGGGGGAGGAATGGATTTAGCTTCCCTGTGTGCTCTCTTTTGCTGTGCCTTGCGCCGGGGTTCATCGAACCCGCCAGATTGGTTGTTGCTGCTTGCCTTGCGCACTTTCTCCCTCTCCATCTTCTTCGTTTTTTCACAGTCTCATAGAGGAGTACCCTGCCCATGCCGCGGGTACCGAAAGCCCCTCAAGATTAGCCCCTGCACTGTTCATCCCATAGAACCTCTCATCTTTCATCGATTCTTCGTGATGACTGGCTCGAAACTGAGGGTTCATCCCCTGATATGCCATTTTTCCGTTTTATTTCTACGATAGAGGACTAAGTTTGTATTGAATGGGGAAAATGCAAGTTGTAAGATATTCATTTAGTGTTTCCTATGGCATGTATTTAGTATTTTCTTTAGTTTAAGAATCGGATCAAACTCTTGAATAACAACATTTCTCTTGGTTGATAGTTCATTTTTTTTAAAGATTGAGATTAAAATCTAATAGTGTTTTGCACTAGTAATCACAGCCTGGAAAAATGTCTAGCATCGTGGTTTTGCAAGAATTCGTTAACGCATGTAATTCATAATTTTGTTCTTACGAAAATCAATGGCTTTTAGCCATAATAAGTTATGTTTACCGATATTTTGGATGCGGAATACCTTTGCATCCATACAACGATTTTTCTTTAAGCTATCCCGCCTGTACTTTAAATTAGGTAATGTGCCATGTCTTGCTTTAGAGTTAAGAGAGCGAGGGTTTTTGGTGCTTTCACTCCTTTCTCCAACTCTCCCTCTTCTCACTTCCACTCTCCTTCTCGTCCTCTCCATTAATTTATCCGTCGGGTCGGCGTGGGATGCAGGTGGGCGCAGAGCGCGAGCCGTGCCGCTCCTCTCTCTTGAGCCGCCTCTTCCGCGAGATTTCGGCTGAAGAGGGAGGGAAAGAGTGCGGCGGCCGAATTTAATTTATGGCAGGGAGAGGAGGATGCCTCTAGTGTGCCTCTCCACTTTCCACAGCCGCGGGCACTTTCTCCCCCCCCCCTGAACACCCCAACCCTCCCGCGCCTTCCCGCTCTTCGTACCCACCCACTCCTTCACCTTCCCTCTCCTCGTTGTCGTCGCCGCATGTTCCATTAATACTTTGCCAGTTGGTTTTTGTTTCTGGAGGCGGCTCTAAGCGGGGAGCCATTTACACCATTAAAATACGGCTGGGTAATTAGGGGGGTAGTGTTGAGAGGAACAAAGATGGGGTGGGAGCCGAGCCACCCGTTATTATCCCGCACTCACGGCGTAAGAAGATCCCGAAAGTTCTGCCTTTGTCTTGCCAGACCACATGGGATGTACAGTGTAGGTAGGTGAAAGTAAGTTTCGCGAAATTCATCGGAGAAGCGAACTAATAATAAATTAGTTTACGTGAATATGCGACTCCAGAGTAAAATTATGCTCGACGCTTTCGGTGATGGGAGGTAGTTCATCCAATCGAAGTATGTTGAAACTTAGGCTTAAAAGTAATCCCGGATTATCTTAAAAAAGTTTTTTGCTGTTTATTTCGATATGATTGGTGCAGAATAGGGCTTAATTGCAAATAGTCTTATGATGGGGCATCCCCCAACCATTTTCTTGCGTTATCCGTTCTAGTGCTAGGGCGAAGGGCAACTTATAAATCCATATAATTTACAAATGCGATTTTACTGTGAGGTATTTGGTGCAGCAAATCTGTATAAACATAAATTTTAGGAAATACCTTGCTGAGTTTTGTGGTCTTTGGACACGTTAAGGAGAATTATCGCTAAACCCTTCGAAGTATTGGTAATGAAATGGGTGCCAAAATTTGTGGACTTTGGATTAGGGACGTAATTACTGCCGGTGAATGAATAAATATTGCATGTTTTTTTCCGACTTACTTCTATATTCTTATCCGTTAATCATTTAATGCCCTATAATTTATTCCATTTCCTCTATTACCTGTGCGACGAATATTCGTTCTGGTGTTTCTTCACTACTTTTTCTGTGCCCCTTGTTTTCCGAGAAGATGATCTTATAATATATTTAACCAAAGATGCCCTCAATTTACCCGAGCTCTTGGTTCGTCGCCCTTTTTCAGAAATGCATTATCAGTCGTAATGCAGAATGATTATTTTTCTTCGTATTCCTCCGGAATTATTCTTTTTATCCTTTTTTCTCGTTCTCCTCCATCTTTTCCAGTTCCACGTCGTTCCTTCAACCGTTTATTTTTCTCCAAGCTTTCCATGAGACTGGATGAATTATCATATTTTGACTACGCTAAATGTCTCTCCTCGCAATATTCGTTATATACCGGAATGATCATTAAAGTACCTTCTTCGAAATGATTAAATGGGATGAAAGACACAATTAACTTGATGCGAAAATGTAATAAGTGTGTCAAAGCGCTTCCTTTCGAATTTTCCGGACGCGGATAGAAAATAAAATAATGATATATCAGTAAGAGCCTCCCTTCATTTCTTGAGACGAATTTCCACGTTTGATGTTTTTGTAGATTGTTTTGGGATTCGTTATCCTTTGCCTTTTCCCTTTGAGACGATAGTTTCTGTTCCTCTTTTTGCGTGTAACATATAAATATATATTAATTTTCGTGTTTTTTCCTCGTTAGCTGTTCATATTCAGTCTGCGCAAGGAGTAAGCTTTTTCCTCAAATACATTTGCTACTTCTTTTAATGATTGTGGTCAAAATTGCATTAGTACATACGTATGTACCCTAAAGTAATGTATCGTTTTATTGTCTACGGATTGCATCTGTTATAGATGCTTATAGACCTTATGGAGTCAGGTAATTAGCTGGTTGCATCAAAATAGTTGTATGTAGATGGGGGCTGTTTAAGAGGCTAGACAGTCAGCAGCCAACAGGGAAATTAGGCAGTTCGATTGATTTGACTTATATGTCTTTTGAGGGTTGTTCTTTGTGTTCTATTGACAATTTCATTTTATAAATTTTCTGACGTGGAAAGAGTGACGAATTATTTGTATCCGCTACTTCTTCTCTCGACTTTGGCCTTGTAAGGACCACGCAAATTACCCAGTTCTCTCAATTTCGTTTTTCATTTTCCACTACTTCTCTTGCTCTCCAATAATTTTTCATCCTTTTGCTTTGCTTCCTTCTCCTATATTCCGTGCAGGTGTTTTTTCCTTTCTTCTTTTTCCTCTTCCGGAAACCCTCGAAGTTTCGCATCAATCTTCTAAATTTAGTTTCATCCTGTACTTGTCTTCCGTTATCCTCATCTCTTTCTTTTTCCTTCGGACCGCCTGGTTGCCATTTTTCCTCTAATAAGCATGATTGAAAATTCGTTTTGGTTAGTCTACCGTTGTCCATACTCATCATGTGGCCGAAGAACCTAAGGAGATCGGGTTGATGTGGTGGTTAGAGTAATAGCTTCCCATCCCGAAGGCCCGCATACTAATCACGGTGGCGGTGGACATTTTTCATTGGAATCCATATCTCTACTTGGGTGCTGTGTGGAGGACACTTGAAGTACAGTACTCCGTCCGTCGGAAGGGACGTTAAACCTTGGTCCCCTTGGCGTCTTTCGCCAAGATCAGGCCAATACCGACGCCGTGTTTCCCTCCACTCTTCCTCTGCTCCCTAATAATCTTTCCCCTAACAACCAAGCCAGCTGTCTTCAAATGCACAAATGACCTCAGCTGTCGGTCGCCTTGCCTAAAGGCCGACCAACCGAAGAATCCAACTCTCCGTTTTCTAATCTCATCTGGCATTTTTTGCATTATTCATTCTTGTAGAGGTCTTTCCACCTCTTTCGAGTGGAGGTATTTCCGCCTCTATTGTTTTAATTTTAAAACAATCTTAAATTAAAAGGATACATATTTCAATGTATAGTTTGGTTTGAAGGACAAAAAAATCGTTAAATAATAGACTGTGTGGCTACTTAGCAGCTGTGCTAAGTTTTCATCTTGTTGGTAAGTGTTGCACATAGAATGATCTAAGTTTGATCGAATAACCATGTTGGCAAAACGGGTTGAATTTACTTCAGCATTACGGTGAAAAGACCGAGAAGGTATTCAAGCTATACATTATTTTATGCCACTTGTGACTTTATCACGTGTCTTTGAGGAAAAGTTGTGACTCGCTTAAGAATACCAGCATATTTAAGAGGGGTAGACTTTTATTGCATTTCGTACGTTTATTTGATTTTTAGACTCTTGGATATATTCTCCTTATTGGATAACTTGTGCCTTTTAAGGTGACTTTTTGTCTCCGCATAGTTTTTTTCCACCTTTTTTGAACTTTTAAAAATTGATCATCGAGCCATGGCGTCGTCAGGCGAGCTATTGTTTGCCTTTCATTGTCATAGTTTCCAGCCCAATTTTAACCTAATTGATTGCTTTTCACGCTCCATTTCAAATTCTGCCATTAGAGTTGGTTTATTTTTTTAAACTTCACATGGGAAACACATTAATGCAGGTGCTAGAGCTTCGTCAGTTACTCTCGGACCCGGCGGAATTTAAACTTATTGCAGCTTAATTCTCATTGAGAGAGAATTATTTCTCAGTGCAATATCGATCATTGGTGAAAGGAGTGGCTGAATATACACGAATGCTGTGGATTAATGTTTCAACTCGAATATGGCGAATCCGGGCGTTCTAGATAAATTTCAACCTCTCGTGGCGTTCTAGATTATATTGCTTTATTTTAAGGTTAGGTTTTCAACGTTAAGCTTTTATTTCACTCTTTCTCTTTAGACATTTCATCTGTGCGCAAAAAGCACGCAGCTGAGATTCCGCGGCATTGTTTATTCCACGGATAAAATCCACCGTTCACGAGTGATGCAAAATACTTGACTGTTCATCGTTATCTGCCGGGAGTGATAATCCCTGGGTATTTTCTCCTCAATACTAGCGGACCGGAAGCAATATGAAATCGAGCTCGCCAGTCAGCTCCACCCACTTCGACCCACCCCCCATTCTTCCACGTCCGCCCCCTCCCCTCCTTCCCCTGCCCCTCCACCCGTCCCTAATTGGTCTGCCATGGAACGACCGTTCCCGAAATTGCATAAATCCTGCTTCAAAAATGTTCGCCTTTTGGATGGATGCAAATACGCACTGAAGCCTTTTATTAGGCTCGCATTTCATTCGAGTTCTGTCACACCCAGGTATCTAGTAGTGGAATATAGTGTTGTTGGAGTGAAACGGCTACAGCCGCGACTGTTTCGGTCAGAAAATTGTTTCAAATAACTGTTGCAAACAATAGGTTAGCTTCGTGATCGTGTTGCAGCCGCGCTGTTGCACTCTGTGCTGTGCAGCGGCAACTGATATTTGAAGCTGTTTCGTCTTCTATTCTGTTCCAGTTGTCCTGCACGTGTGGCTGCGTTGTGATTATAAGCTACAATTTGTTGGATTTGAATCTGTTGCAGTCAGATGCTGGTTTATTCAGCAAACACATGTCCGCCCGTCGTTGCAGATAGATTTATAACTGTGAAGTTCCTATAATTCTTGAATCCAAATGAAATTGTTACTTTATTTAAGTGACATATTTCTTATTACATAGAATGCAGAACTACCAGCCATGTTGTTACAGCGCCTCTCGATTGCGTGTGGTTTGATTTCCCTCTAGTTGTTGCCCGTAACAGGGTGTTTCGCGGAACTGTTTCGTTTTGAAACTTATTCGGTTGCGAAACAGTTGCAATGAAACTGTTGTATTCTTAACTGTCACCACTACAGGTATCGCTTGTTATGTGGCATCGTGAATAGGTATCCTGAACATGAAACTCGGGGTGATTGGTAAAGGCAGCGCTCTGCTAGTGCTTGAACCGACGTTGTGTGACGTTTACTAATATTTAGTCGTTTGGGGGCTCTGCTTGAGATTTCTAAGAACATTGTGGGTGCCAGAAAACTGTCATCTTTGGTTTAGTTGGTATACCCAGAAAGGCTTTTTTTCACATTTTAAATCCTTCGTTAATCAGCCTGCAGTATCAATTTGCAATTCCCCTGATGAACCCATAATCGATTCTTTTTATAGTTAAAGAAGTTTCGGTAAGTCGTTTCTTTACTTTTATGTGTTCTCGAATCTCGATGGGCATTGCTGGCATTATTCATTTCTGCCCATATTTATTAATGTTCAACTCCTAGGAGTCATAAGCTCATGTAAATTGTGCTCTTTTTGTCGGAAATTTTATCGATGTTAATCCATTTCATATCCAACATTTACACATATATGATGTCCTGTTGCCAATAAATGTGAATGCTTAAATAAAATAATGACAGAATATATTTCACGTCCATATATGAACAATACGTCTTCCCTTATAGGTATTCCCATTTCCTCATCTTGGCATTTAAAACGTTTGGCTTAATAATTTTTTGAAATGAGTTATCACTTCTTAATTCAGTTTTCTCATGAGTAATTAATAATGTTATCCCCAACTTAGCACTTTGTTTATCTCTTTATTCTAGGTTGTCTTCATATTATTACGTAAGTCTTTCGCCTCGTTGGGAATCTCAATGCCATGGAGAAGGGGTGATATATGAGAACAAGGGCAGCTTTATCAAACCTTAATAAAATGTTGCAGTTCTTTTAAAAACACCATCAAATCAATGTAAGGCTCTTGGAATCATACGATTCGAAAGAGAATCAAATAATGAACGACTTCACCGCTACATCAATTGAAAAATCATCTGGCTTACCAATGTTCTGTTTGAGCGTAATTTAGATTGGCAAATGATGTCTGATTCCCGGGAAATTTGCATTTTAACGCATGAATCCCGTATCGGCTGGCAATGAATGTTTTAGCGATATCCATGGATTTACAGTCCTCCCCCTCCCCCATCCATCTTCAGAAATTGCTCGAAAACTCTAGAATGCCACAGTATCCAGCGTTATACGGTCTTAAAGGCACCCTTTTTCATCGGTCAGCATTGGATTCTTCATCGGGCAGCCCATTCAGATTCCAACGTTACCATCTCGCAGTCCCTCTCCGCCGTCCGGCCGACTCGAAGCGGCCCCATTTAGTCGTCATCGTCCCACACGCTTCCTGCCACCACTTCCATGTTCCGCCCACTCGCCCTCAGACTCTCTCCCCTCTGACTGGCCCCCCGACAATGCCCGCCTGCCCACCCGGTAACCCATCCGCCCCCTCTGCCTCCTCTCCAATTAGCCATCCAAATCCCCCTTTACAATATCGTTCCTCTCTCTCCCAGAATTCCTTTCTGCTACCCTCACCGGTATTGTACCGGATCACATGTAGTGTGCGTTCGTAGCCACAGTTAAAATTTTGATGCAATGAACAGGGAAAATTCCTTTAAATTGACGATGTAATATGTAGCTGTAAGATAAGATGTCGCAAGGTGTAGAACCCTTGGTTGGTTCTTGATTAATGAAATGATACAAATTGATTTCATTCAACATAAACTTCATTTTTTCATGCAATTTAAATAGCAGTACATGTCTATATTAATGTATTACTTATAGAGAAAAAATTGTTATTTATTATGTCTAAGACAATGAAAACTTTCCGCGAAGGATTTCTGTAATATTATACAAACTTTGGAAAAGAATTTCACGGCCCTAAAAGAAAGAGAATCTCTAATTAAACAATAAATTTATTCCGCTGTGTCAGATATATGTGGTGAAACCAATCTTTGTAGTGAAAGATGGATAAATCCAACGTATTTTCGTAACGTGCGTGAACCGTGCTTGCCAAAAGACAATAGACAACTATGAACGACATCCTCAGGATCAAACCCCTCAAAAATGTCTGCCTGTCAGAGTGCCTGGATATACTTTCCTTTCGGAATTCATGATTTTGTAAGTTACTGGCTGTATGCCTTTGCTATTGAAATTAAATTAAAGGAGAATGTTCTGACGATGCTTCCAAAAGTCTCTGAAGTGAAGTCTCATTGGCGGGTTCGGTGACAGCGGACTGAATATTGTACAGGTTTGGTGGTTTTGTTATTGCTGCTTTACGTAATTCGGAGGGAAGTCAGAGAATTTAATCGAAATCAAACTTGAAAACGTTTTTACCCACTATATCATACTATTTAAAATACCGTTGTAATAAAAAGTATGTATTTTGTTAATTGTTATCAATCCTCCTTCAAATTTATATCTACAACTGTAGACAACATACGATACGAACACACTTTCCCATCCTTATCTCTTCCTCTTTCATATCCTCTTCTTTCTTTGAAGCCTTCCTTTTAGTCTCTTCTTCTCACACTCTTTCCCTCTCCCTCCTTCATTCTCTCCCTTCTTTTCCTCAACCGGCTCCCCACCCTCCACCCACCGGCCCTCCTAGAAAATTGAGTTTGCTCACTTGGAAACGTTTTGATGGAATCCCAAATGGACACAGTTGCAATTACGGCGATCCACCCCGCCCACATCAGCGGTCTGCCTCTCTATTCCGTTTAGCGTGGCTCGTGGGGAATCTGCTATCAAAACATCGCGGCGACTTCTTTGTTGTTGAAGCAGGTCCGATGGCAAAGTGGCTCGTCTTTTGGCGAGAGATGTGCGATACACGCTTCCACCTGGCCACTTGTCGAAGCGGGAGGGAATGGTCATTTCGAGTTGAACCATGCCTTCTTGTGTTGAGAGAATAATAGCGAAGCGAGCATTTTTGTGATTCTGTGCGAGTTAGTAGTAAAGGCAAGTTCATATTAACTACACACTCGCAAGGGATATAAATCTCTTTGGCGAACCTTTTGCGCTCTATTTCTTTAATTATCTCCCTGCTTTGTAATCATAGACGTGCCTAAGTTACCATTTTAAAATTTTCAAATAAATTTGACAAGCGTGGATATGGACTCCAACGCCCTTTGCTATTAAAATAATATACAACTCTAGGTATTAAGGAAGATTTTCACGGGAATTACTATTTTTTTTAGTTTTTCACGTTGTAAATCATTTGTATGTTTAATCACTTTTCCACGTTTGCACTAAATTCTTTCCCATAAAAGTGTCCTTAATTATAGGTTTTAATTTCCATTGTATGAGTAAGAAGTTGTTTTTAATTGTAAACTAGGTTTTATGCATTGCATATATTGGAATTGTGTGGAATCTGTTATCAAATGTTTTTTTCGTCATTGGTGTGTGAGTATGAGTTCATCTGTCTTCAGTGATATGAATTTTGCGGTAATTCAGCAAATGGTTTCCTTCGACCGAGAAACCGGATGATGCATAAAAAAATTGTTCCAATTTGACAATCCCAATTGATATCTTGTTGAACATACCCCAAAATTTAATCCTAATTCTCTATATGTACCATAGTTTCGTAAACATGCATGACGTTTTGTACTAACTCATCTAATGTGGAAATATCTCTCTTTCTAGGTAAGAGGCGCTTTTATGAACTTCTTCGGCCCAAAGAATATCAAGAATTCGTAACGGTGAGTCCTTTTAGCATGATGAAGAAAGCAATTATTAAACGTACGTGTTATTCTCATGAGTTTCGTCAGTTAGTGTTATTTGCCTCTGATAGTTAAATTATTGTCGGCCAGTAACTGCTAAAGTGCTTTGCGTCCCAGTTTTCATCGCTAAACATAGAATTCAGAGATGATCAAACAAAAAATAGCCTTTATTGTCCATTTACAGCAAGCCCTCAAGTAAATTTTCGGTAATTGTAAAGAAAGCCCAGATGAGTTCGGAATTTGCAACATACTTGACCTTTTGATGAGATTTTTTTCACAAATGATTTTGATGGGAACGCATTGGTTGTTATTTTTTTAACTTAATACATCCATCCGTTTGTCATAACTGCAGTTCAATGTGATGTACTCTCTGAAATTGCTTCTTTTGTTAAAAATATAATTTCATCTAACTCCATGTAGGTACTTATTTTTGTGAAAATGTTGGTTTCTCTTTCCGGAGGAACCTCTTCATGGATGACTATTTTAGATGGGTGTTTTGATTAGCGAACCGAAGCAGTTCAACATATTGCTTATTCTCCCCTTGGGGCTCAAGCTTTTTTGCCAGATAACAGCTTTACCCTCGCCCAAGCGGTAGATGAGGGGATTTTTTTCTCTCCCACGACGGCCGGTAAGTCGTGGGCGTGAGCAATTGCGTGCTCTCTGTGAGTTGGGACCTTGGGACTGGCACGCCATTTCCTCGGCAATGATTACGTTCGTCCATGACGGCCGTCTAAGCATGGCGTCCCCCTCCAGGGGATAGTAATGAGGCAAGCCCACAGTTATCCACTGGGTCAACGGAGGGTCAACTCTGGACAAGAAGGGAAGGGAGTCTTGGACAAGAGCCCATTTTTAACCTTGGAATGGAAACGGTTTTGTTATCCCGTCATTTCACGCGTCAGAATCCATAGCGCATTTACACATTCGTGCTCGTGATACGCCTCGTCACTCGCCGACATTCGCGAGTGGCATTCGTGCGTTCGTCCCCACAACACGAATGACTGTATACACACTCGCCGAGTGTTCTCCTCGTCCCCACAAGCCTTTGACTCGTCCCCAAAGACCGCTTCTAGCGCGAGCGCTACGAGCGGCGAGGCGAGCGACGAGGCGAATGACGAGTGAACCGAATACACATTTGCCTCGCCACTCGCCTTGCGATTCGCCTCGCCACTCGTGCGAATGTGTAAACGCGGTAATAACAGTAGAGCGAGCTTTCATTTCACGAATCGTCGCGCCGTGACCCTGCGTCGGCGTGAATGAAAACAAGTGACTATTTTGGTGGTGGCGAATCTTGCAATCAATTCTAAGAACGCTCATGCCTCTGTTATTCAGTCGCCCTGCGTCCAGAGTGAGCAAACAAATACCTCACTCTGTGCCTGTCGTCGTTCTATCAACATTGCTGTGTACATTGTACCCATGATATTGTGGTTGGCGTATTGGATTTTTCCATTTCTCTTTGCATTCGAGCTGTTGGAGGTCGATCGATGAAACCCGAGAATATGGAATATGACATTGCTATCTACTAGTAGTTATTAGGTACTACTAGTAACTATTTTTCTTTTAACGATTGATCAAATAATATTGTTGTTGTGAAAATATTGCTGTGTTATTCAAGCATAGGCATATAAGATGCCATGAGAGATAAATTGAGCTTAATAGCAATGTGGTTATGAACGAGATTTGCGAATTTGATCATAGATTGACATCGGTAGCCGAAATCAGGTGATAAATCAGAAATTTTGTATCGCAGCTACATGATGAGGGTACCTTTTGTACTGTGAACGAGTTGATCCCGAAGATCTGCGGGCATGAAATATACCGTTCTTGTGACAAAGCTGTTTTTTTTTGGTGTGCTTGAATTGCCGACTAATATTTGATTATCCATATCCATCATTCATATCTTTATGTGCATTTTTTGCCTCAGTTTTAATTGGGGTCACCTTTTTTTTCAATAATAATTTATGTTTATATTACGGTCGAGTTTAATATCTTTGCCTATTCGTTATGCGCCGAGGCGTGATTCTGTATCGCAATCTTCGAACGCAACACAGCTGTGGTTTATGGGCGTTACCTCGGGACATGATTTGTGATCTACTAAAAGTAATCGTATATGTAAAACTAATTCTTTGGAAATTGCAATTAAGGGAAGCGGTAACTCTTTTGTGGAATATTTCCCACCAATCTTAAGTATGTTATAGGCCAGACGGCCTTGCGGATGACTATAATCCAAAGTATGAGGATATAAGCGAATTTAAAAGATGACGTTTCTTTTTCAGTGGAAACCATCTCGGCTCAGAAGTTTACTTTTTTTTCTCAAAATATTTAAATAACGTGGTTAACAGAAGATACTCTCAGATCCTTAAACTTCGTCGTGTTCACTTATGGAAAATTATGCCTGCGCAGTTGTAGTTTTTTTCCCATTAAAGCATGTAAAATTAAGTGCTGGTGTGAAAAACTCGAAAATGGCTATTATCCAATCTTTTTGGTAGTGCATTGACGAGCAGCGTACGAGATGCAAGAGGACGTGGATTCGAGGACTCACGAATGAACAAGGGCATAATGGAGATATGGGGCAGAGTGGAAGCCCTTTGGGACCGGATTCCGGGAGTGATAACTCATGATGATGACGAGCTCGGGGCGGTAAATGGACACTCGTGGGAGATCAGGGGCGGCTCATGCTTCGAATTCACGCGATGCCCCCGATTCCTGCGGAAAGCACGAACGCCTCCCTCAGCGATGCAACCAGAGAGCTAATTCCCCCTCGCCATCCGCAGGAAGCCAATCATCGGCTTGCAACGATGACGTTTCGTTTTGCTTTTCCGGGATGCAAGAAACATTCCTCTCCGAACCGAATTCAATCTATTTCTGGTCTTCAGTTCCGTATAAATTGACGTTTTATTGGACTATAGTGATAGCTGTGACTCGGAGAATATCCAATTATGAAATCGATTTTTTATCCGAATGTGTGGAAAATCACCATGAAAATCATTTGATTCCAACAAATTTCTCAATTTCCGGTAAGGTGTATTGCGATTCAGTTCCATCACACGTCTAACCTGCATTGGGAGATCTGGTGGATTTCCGCACAATGGTGTTACATCTTGGGCTTGTGCGCATGAATGCGTAGAGCCTTTATTCCAGACGCAGTGAGTTACTTGCATTGTTTTTTATGTTAGATTGCTGTGCAGGTGATTTTGAGCTAAGATGAAATTCGCAAAAAGTGGGAATTAGGTTCCGAAAAAGTGATTTGGCCAAAATTATTGTTTGAGTTATTGGCAACGTTGGTTAAAAAATTATTATTTTATTTGCCTGCTTTCAGAGGAACTTTTACTAAGGGTTAATATTAGTGGAACTTAGTACTAACCTTCTGAGAAGGGAGCTTCTTTTGCTCTCTTTTGGCTTGTAAGAATGTTTTACTGTTTTTGGCTCGTCGTAATAAACTTTCACTGATTCATAATCACTACTTCTTGATCTGAAGACTTATTTTTTATTATAGTTCAGATGCATTTGAACTTATTTTGGAATATATATTTCGTAAATGTTTTTTCTAGCCGCATCTTGCTCCTAACGTTTATAATTTAAAAGCCAAAATATCGGTGTAACTACTTTTTCTGGAGATCCACCGTATCTTCTCAATGGGTTCTTTTTTGAGTAGTTTGTCTCCAACTCCGTACGTAATCGCTTTCTCAATGGCTACGCTTTGAGTGGTTTACCTCAAATTCGTGTGAAATTGATGTATACACCCGTTTACTCACTTACTTTAATTTTAATTCGCCTTGTTGATAATTGGTACTTAACTCTTTCGATTTACTGAGAGTTGAAGAGTCAGTTGATGTTCCCCAAAGCTGTAAGAAAATCTAAATTTGTGAAAATACTTGCGCTTACTTCACCATAACCGATAGGGCGTTGTGACGTAATTCGTATCGTCTTCCATATTTTTTGTATTAGTATTAGCTATGTTTCTGGAGACTTGAGATCTGCCCGAGGTACAGTCAATATTGTAGGCTCTTACACCAGATGTGCCTCTTAGAATATCTGCATTACTGCGTGGTTTCTTAAGACTATCACTTGTGACTGCTCGACTGGAATTCATGACCCTGACTTTTTAATGTGGATCATTCCTCTTCTCGTAGTCGTCTCACAATCGGCCAAGCCCCTCTCAATTGACGCTTTCCTCTATGAGGGCGGGGGACGACGGCCATGGGTCCTCACCCACGGCCGTCGTCATCCGCCTGCGCTCCACTCAAGTGACAGCGGCGTGGGAGTGCAGAAGACGTTGATGAGATGGATTTCCTCAACAATGTAGTCCCTCTTTCTACGATTGAGAGTCCATTTTTAAAGTTCCAAGTTGAACCATCGGTCTTAGCCAGTTGGTGAAACTTCATCTGAAGAAGTATTCTAATTGATCGATAGAAAATTGAGCGCTTTGCTCTGATGAGTGCAACAAAAATGTAGTCTTGTTACTTCCTTAAGGCTAATGTGGTACGGAATGTACGAGAGTTCCACGATTATGGACGGAATTGGCAGGCACTGAAACATCTATCAAGTATTGCAAGCGTTTGTGGTAGGGGTGTAAGGAATACATTGCAAAAAGGGAGGTAATAAGAAAAGAGAATAAAAAAAGAGGAAAATGGAATGTGAAATGTGTATTAGTTTTCGCTGTTTTAGTACTTGATTGGTGGGCATGGAAGGGAAGTAGGCATTCTTGTACTTCACTGAAATTCATGTGTCTATTTGTATTAGGTAAGATTTCTTATTTTGTTACATCTGCCACTTTAAAAGATGTAGGGTGGGGCGCTCTTAGTGTCAACCTGTAACTAGCGTGATCTGAACTAATCTCATAACCTTAACCTAGCGTGTAACCTACGGTTCTCTAGCTGCTTTAATCTCAGTACCGCCAGTAATCTTGTTACACATTCTGTTATAATGTAGGAAATGCGCGTAACATTTTTAAATATATTTTTCGTGCTGGTGAATTCTCTGTTGATTCCCAAAAAATTCAAGATGAGGTCCAACTTGAGTGGGATAACACATTGCTTTCTCATTTTCGTCTGAGGACTTTCCAACTATGCACATAATGAATCCCAGTCTCTTAAATGTGGCATTAAAAATGTGTTGAATGTGTTTCCCTCACAGCAGATCAGAAATTATGGTGACGCCCAGGTTTATGAGTTCACCGGCTTAACTTTTTCCAGCTCCCTCACTTAGTAGAAGTGAATGAGAATTAATAACTATTATTACAGAGAGTTAAACTATTCTTACGAAAAGCTGTTTAATTTAGCTCACCTTGGTGAGAGTCTTATTTCCATTATCCTTTCAGTGTAACGGCATATGTTTATTAATTGCATGCATCTCATTATATTTTTTAGCTGTAATAAGAGTACTGAATAATTTGAAAATTTTATTACGTCGAAAAAGAGTCAAGCATCCTGGGAATGCCAGGCTCCATCATTCGGAAAAAAGTCCATAAAAATCCGTTGGAATAGAATTAGGCTACTTGGGTATTTTAAAACTTAAATTAGTGGATTCTATGGGTACTGGATTTATCTGGAAGACTTAAGCCAGTGTAGAGAATGAAAAGTACTCCCAGTACTCTAGCGATTGTCAGTCAATCAAAGTTTTGGCTTAAACAGTCATTTTTGTTTGGTTTACTGGGTTGGTGATCGTGGAGTTTTCGAAAAATCATGAGAAAATCAGTAGTAATGCAGTGCAGAATGAAATAAAGTTGGCATAGGCGATCGAGGTAAGCTATATGATGTATATTTGATTTCGGAAATAATAAAAAATACGGAGGGATATTTTTAAAACCTAGAAAACCATTGGTAAATAGAAAGATTTTTATTCGGTAAGCTATAACTAAAGGGTCCTTGTTGGTCATCTCCAGCCGTCACGTTCCGTTTCGTAGCGAGGGCTCACCCGAGTGCACTTCTATTCAGACTCAGGAGTGATATAGATCCCTTTCCTCTTCTCTGCCTCACTTCCTCGCCTTGGAAATCCTTTCACATCCACGTCACTGTGCTTCCATCTCATGAAATGCTTTTTCTGATATACATATACCAATATCTTTACATACGAGAGTTTTGCCGAACTGCCTTCAAGTATGTTTTCTATTTTTCCAAGTGAGCCGTAAGAGTCTTGTGAGGTTTTTCGTCCATTTTATCATTTTGAAGACATTTATTCATTGATATTTTAACTTTTAATTCATAACTATGTTCATGTTTTTATATTTGTCTCTCAAGGTTAAAAAAAAATTTCACAAAGGATGAAAATGAGTGTAATTTTGTAATATCTTAACCAGAATAAAATTAATTGCCCAGTATAAACTAGCCATGGAGGACAACACCTATCCGTTTCGGCGCTTCTCTCGATAAAAGGCTCTTGTGTTTCTCTTGTCTTTTTTTGCTGAATAATTTCATGTTGAGAGTCTTTTAATTTTAGAATTCTAAAACAGAATGATCAAATTACGCATAAAATCAAAGGAACTTGAGCTCTACGGCCTCTTTTTGTAACAGGTTTAAAAAAATTTCCAATCCCCGTAATAATTGGCACCACTCGTCAAAAGTACCCAACAATTGCTATGTTGGTGTACGGAAAAAAGGTCAATTCCTCGCCAGTGACACAACCACAGGCACACACGATCAACCCGAATTGGGATCCTTCACTAAGGCTGATGGGACCCCGCTAAGAGTGCCTGGGTCATGACCACAAACACACTCTCAAGCGTTGAGAAAATCACTCATTCCCTCAATCAAATGGGCCCAACTTCTGGGAGAATCTAGCTCAAAATGAGCGTAGTCAAAGAACGTCACAAATAAAGAAAAAGACGAGGGTGTGCGATGGATACGCGTATTTAGGCCACAAGTTTGACACGTCTTTTGACGAGTGGTGCCAATTTATTACGGCCATTGGAGATTGAAAAAAACTTGTTTCAAATTACACATTTCACCTAAAATCCTCCCCAAACTGAGTTGAAAGTTTTATTTGTTCACGAAAATATTTATTGCATCTTTTGGCAGAGATTGGGTCCCCCGCCACACGGTGGCCATTTGTTTGGCAAATGCCGTCGTAGTCCGCTCTCCATCGCCACCCAGTTTGGCACGTGTTGTCGACTCTAAGTTGAAACCTGAGCCTCGAAGTACTTTTCTCATGAGACAAATGAATTCGCCGAAACGAGATAACATATCTCAAAATCATAATTAAAATAATTTACCATTATTCAACGTAGTGATGTGGCAGGTGAGTTTTCTGCGAAATGAAGTAATTCAGTGGTATGAAGGTGAAAATTTTTACTGACGCCATGTCTCTGTAGAGCTTATCAAATTTCTCTGGAATCACAATGAATTTACTCAAGGATAAAATCACCAACAAAATATTATTACAAAACCAAACAAAAGCCTTTAATATTTTCATGTAAACTTTAGTATGTAAAATTATTTTATGAGAGATTATTGTTAATTACGATCTTGATAGTACTGTAAATAAAACCGGTGTAATCTGTATTAGTCGTAAACATTTAAAGTAGCATGTATCCTCTGGATTGATGACGTGATACATGGATTACGGTAGTGCTAGACCGGTTTGCTTTAATGGCGTCACCAGCAGTACGAATAAGAACACTTAGTATTTCCACGTCGGTTTTTGGTTGACCGCTGTTTCATCGTTGAAATAATAAACAATTGTGTGGAAATGGCAAGTGTTTTCTTTCACAATGCTTCAATTCCACAACGATGTAAAGACTATAGCATTTTGAATATCTATATATCCTCTCGCAGTGTTACCTACCTAGTTTGAATATGGCGGTTGCGGAACGGAAGTATGTTCATCGCTCTTTGATTTTAATTATCAGACTTCACTCGTATGATCAATAAGGCACTTCGAAAGCAATATATTTAATACGTTGCTTATTTATTGATAAGGTATGAATTTATGAGACTGGTCATGAAATAAAATAGTAGGGTAAGACGTCACCATCCAGCCATATTATCACTTTTAGTGTGCCACCGAACATGCCCCTCTCATCTCCCACTCCCTCCAATACCATATCGTCGCAAATCTTCATCCTCGATTTTCTTTTATCAATCTTCAAGCTTAAAATATTATGATGATATTTCTGATTTTGAGGTCATTAATTTCCACGAGAAACTATTGAGTAGGTAGACTTCCACAACGTCGCGTACTCCACGGCCGCCGGGGTAAGAAAGGGTAAGCCGTCTCCGCAGGCGTTTTTTCAACGCCCACCGGTAATACTTATGATGAAGCTATTTTATGTTGAATGAACCAGGCGACTGCTAAAAAGGTGTATCTATGTTTAGTTTTGGTATGAGTTGAATTTGAAATGAAGCGTTGGGAAATGATTCTTTGGTTGATCGTTGGAAAATAAATGTTTTCACATCCTGTGTGGTAAATTGGAAGACTCCGAGGGATTAATGCTTTCAGATAATTGCTCCACATGTGTGGCTTAGCATAAAGGAGCGCGACATTGTTTAAAGTTTAAATTTCTCTGGTATTTATTTCCTCGTTGGATGAGAAATAACGTCTGCAACATGTTATTTGTACATTATACCATTTATTTGTAATGTTTCCAATATTTGGAAGAATAGTTTTTCTCCTTTTGCCATTGGCTCTGGGGCTGCGAAATTTAAAGCCGTTTAGAATTGTGGAAATAAGAGAACAGGGAGATGTACAGAAGAGTTCTAGAATAGAACAGAGTATGAACCGGGTCCGGAAGAAATGGAGTAAGATATGGACGAATTGAAAAAATCGCCATGAGAAAAGTGTGCTTAAAAACCTTGCGCTCCGATTCCAGGCAATGCTACCCAAAACCTTTCTCTGCTGAGATCACTTTCCGTGCTAAATGTTCTCCAAATATACTTGGGTAATAAATATTCCTTTGAGTGATTGCTGCCCTAATGAAGGTCAAGTTTCAAAGTGAGATATGAACTAGTTGTCCATGCGTTGTCTTTTTTACTTTCTTTTCAATCACTCTCTATTTTATGAATTGTCAACTGAGTGCAATAGATTTCCCAAACTACCTCCGTTTCCGTGCGTCTCCCACGCTGCGTCTCGCCGCATGACCAATGGCTCAGCCAATCTCTCTCGTAATGTGAGTGCTTCGGGCTTCGTTCAAGTTTTATGGCCATGATCGCGGCTCTTGTTGTGATTAGCAATGCAGATTACGATGGGGAATGATGAAACGATATCTGCCTATCATGCTGCAGCAGTGGGCTGTAGATGAGAGGAAATGAGGACCCCAGAGGTTTTAAATCGGTGCAACATTGCATCAAAAGGTCAGGAGGGGTATGGAAGAATCTAATTTGCATTTCTATTGATAATACTGATTCGGTGAAAATAGGACGGTTATCGTTAACAGATTTTAATTGGTTTTGGTGTTGCTTTGGATAGTTTTTAAAAATACTTTCTAACCATTTTTGCAGATCTTTATTCTGAGAAATGGACTACAAAGCTATTGGTTGTTTAATTAGATTTTATTAATGGTAAGCGTTTTAGAGCTACTTCCGCTATACACATGTTATTCTTTATTCATAAAATTATAATTTCTTTCAAAAACATTTTTAGTGCATACCTTTTTTCTACTTTATTTTGATGTAATATTTTCTTTACCTGGAAATGTCTTATGTCGAAAGAAATATGTGCCAGTGTTCGCGCATTGGGATGAATGAAAACTGTTCGCATGTGAAAAATACGGTTTGAGGGCCGTCTACAAGCTCGTACCGTTCCAGGATTTCGATTGGCGTGAAACCTCGTTTTCCCGTTCCCGCGTGGTCATTGTGTGCCAATTCAGGGCAGATGCGGAATAAATCCCGGTCCTCTGGGTTTATCGCCGGCGACTCCCGGCCCCGTGCCTTCCCCTTCCCGGGCGGTCACGGTCCGCGATTCTCTCCAATGGCCTTCCTCCCGCTTCCCATCACCAGCGGCGACGGCGCCTCTTTCCTACCCGTCCAAAGTGCCAGAGGCGGCGGCGGTGGGCGCTAACGATTTCCGCTTTTATTTCCTCTGATCCGTTTGGGGCGCGCGATCTAATTCGCGAGAGGAGGCAGCTGAGGGGGGGCGGCCGTTAATTGCTCGCCGCCTATCTGCTGCCCCCGCCCGTCCTCCGCTGCACCACTCCCTCCACACCTTCCCCCCTGCACTCTCTCTCACTCGCTCTTTCTACTTCGCCGGTGGGCGTGGGGGGAATGAGAGGGGAAGGGCAAGACGAGTGATTGGAGTGGAGGGGAGATGCTCTTTTTGGCTCGAACGCTGGTTTATAGGGAGACCGAAGAGTGATTCGTGGAGGCCATAGTGGCCACAATAACTGGCCAGCGAAGTGCGCTCGCGTCCTATTTCCGCCCGCAAGCCTTATAAGAGGTCTGCTTTTCATGTCCCGAAAATTTAAGGATATCCGTCTGCCATGGTCCCAAGTGCGTGTAGTGCATTTGAGAAACCACTTTTAAGTTTTACTGTAAAGTAAATTTAGCTATCAAAGCCTTCATAAATGTTTGATTTTCTTCCTTGAAGTTTCAGTCATTACCGGGAATAATTATTATCAGTCCATGGGAAGAAACGTGGTTGATGCAATATGGCATTTGTAACTAGCAAAAATTGAATACATTAAAAATCACCTTTCTTCTTCTGTTGGTTTACTAAATTCGCAGCTCAAAGCTCCTAGTTGATGATAGCAATGCATTTCAATGGCTTTCTCTCATTTGAACTGAACTGATCTCTTTATGGTGGTACTGCAATTGAATTGGCACCCATGGTAGGAATTGTTCAAGGCTAATTTAAGCCTGTATCGCTGGAAGATGAGCGGCGTGAGAACTTTGAGCTGTTATGTTGGGGCATGAAAATGTAATTTTTATAGGCACAAGTACGACATATAAGAAGGAAACGCGGAAAACCGAGACGATGCCGGATTTATATGAAGTTCTTAAAGTAATTGCTAGGGTAATGATTTAAATTGTCAGGTTGGAGTTGGTAGGTAACAGAGGATGAGGCACTTCCTGAGTAGGATGGGCATTTTGTGTTTTCGGAAGGCCCTGCCCAAATTGTGTCGCGGTTTCCTTTGATGTACTCGGCTGCATTTGTGCCTTTTGAGGAGCTCCGGGAGGATGGAGGCTCTTTAGGAAGGCGGCGAGGGAAATGTGGAAAGGGATGCTGAAAAGGGTACCTTAGAGCCGTTACGTTGTCCCTTTCAGGGCGAATTCCTCCACTCCTCGTCGCCAACTCCTCCGTGTCTGGCCCGGGACTCTAGTCCGTGGCCGTCCCGCCTCAGTTCTCACATCGTCTGCCTCTATCTCCATTGCCGCACCTTTCTCGTCAATGAGTTTTCTCCGGCCGCACAGTATTCGAGGCAACTTTTTGCGCTGAGAGAGGAACACGGCTAAATTGTAGCACTCTCTGGAGGTAGGTGGCGAGTTTTCTTTTCGCAGACTTTCAAAGGGCCACGAGTTCACTCTGTAATTACAAGGAGACTTTACTCTGTTGATATAAGACTATCTTTTGGGAGTCAGTTTGAGGAAAGACATTAACCTCGCCAGTAAACTTTTGATGAATTTTAGCATAGCTTTTGAATTTACTTGTAAGCATATTATTCCAGCATGTATGGCGAAAGTTTGAAAAATGTTATTTTTTATTTCATTTGCGTAGAATATTTTACAAAAACATTTTAAAGCCCTTTTATAAGCAATGTATTCATAAATATTTTTTTCTTACCATATATTAACGAAAATAAAAATTCTATATGAAGGAAACTTGAAAATTATAGCATTACATAGTGTCCCGTAACAGAGCTTCGTTTATTTAAAAGATATAACTCCCAGCGTTTGAATTTTCCTGAGATATAATTATTATTATCGAGCTGACCTCATGAGAAACTGGGTTACCGAAAGAAAGCGTTGGCTGCTGAAAATGAGTAGTATTTTTCCGGATGAAACTTAGTTGACAGAAATTTATTGTCCAAACTTTTACACGAACTATTGAAACTTTTAACACTCACACGTACGACCCTGGTATCAATGAACTATCTTCAGTAATTTTGTCTAGTGGAACTCTTGTTTAATTATTAGGTAGTTTGGTGACGTTAGATGAGGAAGGGGGAGGTGAGGGGAAAGGAGTGGATAGTGGTTGGCCCGAAAAAGAGGCAAGGATAGAGGAGAAGGCCGATTAAGGGTGATGTCAGGGTCATTTATTTTTTAAAAATTTCGAAATGTTCTCGCGAATCAGACTTTCGTTTGTCATAGGAGAGTTTTAAAATTCCCTCTTTGAATCACTCTTATTGTTAATACAACTTAAATGCTTTGAGTTATTACTATTACTTACATTGATTTTTTTAGGAGCACTTAAGTATTCCTTTATTCTCACGTAAAAGGTTTTTTCATTCGGTCCCACATAGACACCATCGCAGCACACTTTATTGCTTGAACCTCAATTTTGCCCATTCTGTCTAATAGGACTTAGGACTTACACTTAAGTAAGAACCTTTTGAAGACGGCATGCAGTTTCTTTTTTCCACATGTTTTGCGCACAGTGCGCTTAATCCAAATGAAGCCGTAATCAAACCCAACAGGCTGATTAGCCAAAACGAATTTTACATGTACACAGTTTCTAAATAGAGCGATTAAATGAAGCATTATCGGGTTTTATTCTGGCTGGTTAGCACCGAGATTTCGACGGCCAAGACTTCCATCGTATTCAGGGTTTGGAAGTCTTAGCCATACAAACTTCTGCGCTAACCCACCATGAGTCGCGGTAGGAAACTCGAGAACGATTCTTCCGTCGTGTTAAACCCTCAATAGGGATTAAACTCTGTTCAGTAGATATATTCTTTTACAATGTCTCATCGGATAAAATTAGCTTTTTGTCGGATAAAATTAACTTACTGTATTTCGCCTAGAGTATTTTTATTTGACCCTTGGAGTATTTTTCAGGAATATGTGTCACTTAATTACCACTCATTACTCAAGCTTTGCGTTATGATATTTTTCATGGTATTAAATGCATATGTGGCTAACAAATATGGTGTCTTGAAAAAAATTAATAATTCAGTCAAAAAGTACACCGAATATGTTTCAATGTTCACTTAGTGGTAATTTTTAATTGAGGTAGCAATTTTAACCAACAGCGTTCATAGACACGGCTCTTGAGTTATTTGGAACGCAAATTTGCTACAAGTGCGCATTCTGTGATAAAGGTGTTCTCTAAGGGTTATTTACATGTATTAGAACGAAGCTATGTTGTTCATTTGGGAAAAAGGGATTTTTTTTATATCCAGCTATTAGTGAATAGCACCAGTAGTAGGAAATACTGCTGTAGTATCGTATTCGAAACGGTGGATATTCTTATCGTGCGTCTATCCTCCCGCGCTTTCGCGGACTTCAATGACGAATATTATCCCTTTTATCTGGCGACTGTAGTTAACTTCTTTTTCGTTTTTAAAGTTTTCACAATTGCTACGCATTGTTTTCCCATTGCCTCGAGTTCAGTGAACTAGTATGAAAATATAGTTATTGAATGTTGAGAATTTGCTGAGTGTTTTCTCATCATATATTCTTAAATAATACCATGGATACTACATAGTAACACCGTATTACTTTTACTATCCTAAGTATGCTTTCAGTCATATTGATGTAAAGAAATACATGAATACCAGGAAATTTCCTTAAGTAATATTATTTCATTTTGAGTCCTTTTAAGGATCCAAAACTAAATCCAGGTTTGATTTAATTATGAATCCTGATCATATTAATCAGTCGAATGTCTATGCGGCGTGAGTGGCTGTTGCCAATGAGGCTTCGTCATCGGGTATGGAATTTGCAATGGATTGACTTTCCACACGGGTCCGGTGGGCAATGCACCATTCCCAACTATCAGTCTCCATATACTAGTTGTTGGTTATTTTGGGGAGGCTACCGGCTGCTGAGGCCATCTTTGCATTGAAGTTAGGTGTATTAGGTTTGTAAGGTAAAAATTATCTGAGGAATGGAGAATGTCATGGCTTAGACTTGTTGTTTTAACTGAGGAATGGTGAAGAGATTCCCGAAATCGGCATTTGCATGCTCATTATTGAAATCCCCTTAGGGTACCGCAGTTTTACGCTTCATCCGATGGACGGAGTACCGCTCTTGATGTGCCCTAACGAGGCAGCCAAGCAGGAACCGGGATTTCTTAAAAAATTGCCTGCCGCAACCGGGATTCCAATTGGAGCCCTTGGGGTGGGTACCCAGTACTCAGGCTGGCCAAGCAGGCATCGCTTTTTTAGCGTCGGACTGTGTCTACTCGTCAAAACAATACTTATTTTCCATTTTTTATTGGGTAATGCTTATATCTGTTACAGCACAGCTCCTCCAGCTCCCAGTCTCTTATATTCCCCCCAGTCCAACCTTTTTTGCCATCAACCCCTTAACAACCAAATATTTCAACTATCAATAAAATATTTCCACACTAAAATTAATTGAAACATTTAAACAAAAATGGCACCAAATTAAAACAAATAAAAACAAAAGTAAATTTCAAACACTACACTTCCATCGCTCCTCCACCGTGCCTCCTGGAACCAAGGTCCGTCCGCGCCCTCCCGCGCCTTATTCCGCGCTCTTTCGAAGTCTCAAGCCCTTTGCATCTCTTCCTTCTCTTCCTCTGTCGATGGAGCTCCACCGCGGTGATGATCCCCATGGCCTCAAAATACCGCCTCCTCTCCTCACCTTGCCTCTCGTCGCTTTATAAAGGAAGGAGACCCAGTTTGATTCGGTCTCGGAGCTTAAAGGGATGGGCGAGATCAAAGTGCATTCAGAAGGTCTTGAGCGATGTTCCATCGAGTTATTTCGCCGCGTCGACGGGTGAGAAATGAGCCCAGATCCTCTTGGAAGTCCTTTTATTTTTTTACTGTGAATAACACGTTGGACAGGAGGCTATACAGGGAAAAGCTTCAGGCGCAGCTTATCTTATATTTACCAGCATTGCGGTTCGTAGCGTAGTATTCGGTACACTTTCGTTGAAGAGCTGGAGATGTTGGCAGATTCGTCTTATGCGACGGCTGAATATATCCAAAGTAAGTTTAAATATTCAAGAGCCGACAGTTCTTCATGTTTTTCAGCATGTAATTGTCCGCATGCTTTTATAAAATATGTCCCGAATATTATAAAAGTGCCTTATTACTTTCCACCTTACTGCGAGGTGCGCGTAGTATAATCCGACGGTGGTGAAAAGGACCTGGGTATCACAAGTCAGTAACGAAAATAACGTTTCTAACTAAGCACGATAGCGTTAGGTGATTGTACGTTTTATGGTTACTGGGAAGCCATTTGGTAGAGATTTTTTCTCGTTTTTTGGCTATTTAATGCTACTATTTTTTATTTAAATGTCGTTATAAAAGTATAAAATATTTTTGGAAATATTTTGTTTTAAATTAATGAGGATTTTTACTCATAAAAAAAGCTGTATTGATTGCATAAGCCAGTATTTTGCCAAATTCAAGCATGTTCTTCTTGGATTTTCCTTATTTTTGAATTGTTATCCTCCCTTACTTTTGGAATTATAATATGAGAGGCGTTTCAAACGCATTACCAGTGCTCTTATTTTATTAGCGGTGCCTTTTGATCTCGTTATTATTTCCTCATTGTAATTTTTAATTAATTTCATAATTGATTTATAAATGATGGCGTTCATGGCCGCCAGTGTTTGTAACGTAAACATTTCGTAAAAAAATGAGCCGGTAGCCCCTGCAAAGCCGGCAATTGGCCAATCTCTGTAGTAGGGCGGTTTGCATCACACGAGGATATATCGGTGAGCCAATCATTCAGCTAACCGCACATTTTCCGGTAATCCAACCTTTTTTTTATGAATCCACTTTGAGCCTTGGCATGTGCATTCAGCAACTACTATCCCTTTATCTCCTCTTATTTTCTCAGTCCAATTAAAGCAGTCAGAAACATGCATGAACTGCCGGCTTTTGTTTGCATAACATATTCACTCGTTACGTTCTCCTACCGAGAGATCCATTTGAAGGGAAGTAAATATTCGCATCGGATGTCACATGTGACAAAGAGTCTGTCGCTTTTCTGAGTTGCCAATGGTTTTATTAGTGTATTTAGGCAGCCTATGTGTGCTCTCCTATATTCAATTAAGCTGTCATTTGGAATATGGTCTTTCACATTTTTTAATTACGCAATTTCTGAAACCTTTTTGATGTTGCCATTGCCATTTCTGGCTGTGGCACTGGCTCTTCGCGCGGAAGATATACATCGCGGTCATAGCTGGCTTTAATGTTTATCTCTTATTTATTCTTTCGATTTTATGCTTTGAATATTTTTCCGGTCTCAAACATTAAATTTCATTTCCTTTTCAATTGCAGGCTGGACCTAAATGAATACATTTCGTAAAATGCAAAGATCATCAGGAACTCCCATGCGATACCTTTTGCTCAATTTTTGTATCCTTACGATATTATTAGAGCAAAAAACATAGTGTATTTCACAGGATTTTCTTTAATGCGACCGGTGGATAGTTGACATCATCAGCCACACGCCCATTCGGCGGCTCGGAGGGTAGCATGTAGATGTAGATCAGGTGTAATCTACAAGGGACCAATGCTGATTTTTATCCCGAATGGCAAAATCGCCTTGGAGGTGAGAAAACGTAGGTATAATAAAGTATCTGAGTTCTTTTTTTAATAATAAGTATGTTGTTTTAATAGTCAAAGTACTTCTTTTGACAAAAGAACCGTTTTCCATGTAAAATACTTGCCGGAAATAGTCTGTAGTGTCAATGGAAAATGATACTAACGTTTTGTTTAATCCTAATTAAGTGATACGCATTTTTAGCAAAATTAGGAAAATTATAAATATTGTTATTCTTACAAGCTAAGGTATGTTCTTATTTCCTTTGGCTTCGCGTGATCACGCAAAATGCTAAAATAACCTAGTTATCAGTTATAGCTAATACGTCTAGCTAATGCGAAACTTTTGTCATTTAATGCATTTTAAATTTATGTTGGGGTTCCATGGGCTGACCACATAAATCATGGCCATATTAACCCATGTTAATTTTTCAGTTTTGATTTAAAAACATTTCATGATGAAGTAAGCATGCAAAAGTGACGCATGTTTCAAAACCGGTTTTACACGCTGTGAGTGAAAATTCAGTGAATAAATATTCTGGTTGTCGTCATTTGCACCAGTGAAATGATGCAATTTTGATCCTGAGGAAAACTGGGGCATAACCACAGCACTGGTTCAAGATCGCGTCCCGTTTCATTATCCTTTTACTTGTATATTTTCCCGTCCCTGTTCTGTACATCACCTTCAGCACCGGGACAATCAACCGTCTACCTGCGAAGCTGGTCACGAGACCCTTTCCCTCCAACTTCCATTTTTCCTTCCACCTTATCCCTCCGCTCAATTTTTTAATTAAATTTTCCATTCTGCAGGGGTGAGCTGGTTGCTGTCGTCATATCCTTTTATTATTACTTTCACCCTCCTCAACCCCTTTCAACCCGCCCTTCGATCGAATATCCACCCTCAAAGGACCCTCCAGCTCGCCCGTCTCTTGTCCTGCCCCCATCACCTGGTCGCCTGCCTCTCTCCAGCCTCCCCTAAATCCCCTATACTTCCAGCAATGTGACATTCGGCTTTTCCAAGAGTT